>OV839567.1:52942384-54301116 GCA_929447395.1 Epistrophe grossulariae
CCAACCAAAATGTACTAGGCAACTGTGCCGAAGGCTGCGGGCGGCGGCGCGCGTAGTCAGCAAAATATTCAAAATGGGAAATATGTGAAAAATTGAATTAAGAAAAATTAAGATGTAATAAAATGTCTACATTTAGAACTGAATTTTGATGATACCTTGGCCTATTTCTCTAAACACTTTTCACTTTGCAACTTTGCAAAAAAAAATTTCCTGCAAAGTAAAAGTGCAATGTGTTTCACAAAATTTGCAAAGAGGAAAACTTTTCAATTCAATAATTTCCTCTTTGCAAATATGCGTTTGGTGAAACAAAATTTGCAGAGTAAAAGTGCAAAGTTGCAAAGTGAAAAGTGTTTTGTGAAATAGGCCCCTGTTCAAACAAGTTACGATTTTGTTTCCCTGAGTACCTAGAAAAGGTACAATAGAAATACAGTGGAAATTGAACGAAAACGTCAACAAATCATTATTTTGTGCTAAGCTTTAAAAAATTCATGCAACTTATGACACTATTAAGTAACAAAGAGGTTTTGACTACCTCTCATTTGAAAAAAAAAGTGGTAGTGCCGGGACTCACGGTTAAGTTGTGTAAACATCAACATTCGTCCGAATGCCTCATAGACCGAGAGCTTACATCAAATTTAGGGTGTGGATGATAGCAAAAATTTACTGGTATTTTTATGTAGATCTTAACTTTTCATAAGCAAATTTGAAAATCGGTAATGATGCATGGAAAATGCGTTTTTTAGTTTACCGACAAAGGCCCAAACCACGCTTATAAAAAGTTAAGATCTATCTATACATACCAGTGAATTTTTGCGATCACTCACACCCACAAACAGCAGTGGGCTCTTAGCCAATCATTAAAATTATATTTAAAAATATTTTCCAGTCAATGACCTTATTTCGATTAATTTGCCAAAAAGGCGGCTTTCTATGTTAAAACCCTGCAGCCAGCGTTGCCGATGTGGCACGATCGTGAACTTTTGGCACTTTTTCATTTAAATTGCACTGTGGCACTTAATGATTTAATATGGCACTTTCATTTTGATATAAAAAAATAAAATATTTGGCGAGCAAAAAACTAATTCTTAGAACGTTTATGAAGAACTAAACGCACCCACACAACTAATCTTCATCTGTTCAAATTTTATGTTTTGATTTAATTGTTATTGTTTGGGAAATTGGTTATTCCATGATTTGTTTTTCTTTAAAAAATTGTGTTTGTGCTTTATAAAAGTGTTTAAACGATATTGGTTTGTCAATTAAACTGGAGAACACGCCATAGACGTTAAAAAGAAAAAAAAAATTAGCGGAAGTCGCATATTGAGAGCGAAGAACATCGTAATTTGGAAAATATAATAAAAACTAAGTTATGTAATGAAGTGCAATTAATAATTTTTTTTGAAATAGACAGACATTTTTTTTTTCTGTTGGTGGCACTCAGTGTCTTAAAATGGCCCTTTTTGCTGGCAGCGGTGGCACTTACAAAAAATTATTTCCGGCAACGCTGCCTGCAGCCATGATGAAAGCGCAGTCCATGTACTATATGGTCTAAGCAACCAACCACATTTCAACCCAAACTGAACTCGACTTTTTGATTTCGTATACAAACACTCATGGCCAGTTGTACAATAGTGGTTCAGCCTCGGTTCAAGATTTTAACTCACCGATTTCGGCGGATTAACTAACGTTCAACGCTGGTTCAAGTATGTTATTGGTTATTATCAAACACTTGAATAGTAAACCGCTATTGAAACTCAATTAATCCGCCGAAATCAGTGGATAAAAATTGTTGAACCACGGTTTAAATATTTGTACAACTGGCCCTCAGCGTTTAGTAACTGAGCGTACACAGCGTTGAACGCACTCAATTTTCGTGAAGCTCAGAACAGAGGTTATGGATAATTCATAAGTCTGCTATGACACGATGAATCTATGTGCACGCACCTTCTTCGAATTCTTCTGTTATTTCGTCTGCTGTTTCAAGCGCTATTACGCGTTGAAACCAAAGTCATGAATCTAATTTGACAGTTCTCTTTATTTTTCATTTTCGTGTTGGGCTGTGCTCAAGCAATAAAAAAACCTTTTCTGTTTTTATTTTTGTTTTCATTATTTGATACATTGAAGAAAGAAAGGCCTTTAAATGAATATCAGTCAAGAAAAGCATATAATTTATTTTATTTATGTTGTTTTTAAAGATGAATTTCTCATTTCTGGAAAGTCTATAAGGCTATCAATAACAGTGCGTTGCATCGAAATTTACTCTTTGAACAACAAAACCATATGAAGCAGAATAGTAAAAAACGGACAAGAGAAAAGAGAAACGTCAAATAGTTGCATCGAAAATTTTACTCACGCGACACCAGTCACTTTTTTTCCATATCATCTTTTCGATTTTTCGATCACAACCATGGCTACAAGATAAGAATCACGGTTACGAGATGAGTGGGTGTAAATTTTAATTTATTTTTTTTTTTTAATTATGCGTTTTCTAAGTTGACGCAAAGTTTACACTGAGCCATCTTTGGCGTCTACTTTAAGGTACATACATTCATATAGTGTATGTGATGTATGTTCCGTGAAATAGGCCCCTGGTCTCAAAGCAGTCATGTAATTGAAAAAAAGTAATGCAAAGAATACAAAATACGGATAAAGGTAGCTGCAAACAAACGCGATAGCGGTGGCGATCACGATAAAATTATGGATGCCATACACATAAATCAAAGGAAAGGCACACATCTACACCAGGGTTCGGACTTAGGTTTTGAATTTTCGAAGTAAATACGGAAAAAAACTGAAGTAGATCCAAAATTTTCGAAGTAGTTTTAGGAGATTAAAAAAAATTTTCAAATTAAATTCTTAACAAAAGTTTATTCAGTATTATTTGATTATTTTTCATTAATAAATAAATAATTAATTGCGAACAAGTAACTATAAGGTACAACAAAGTCAAACTTAAAATAAAAAAAAATATAACTATAACACAAACTTCAGACTTCAATAGAAACAAATTAAACATAGTAGATATATTAAATCAGCACCTTGAATTTTAGTTGGGTTTAAATATTGTATTAAGCAAAGTTTACTGTCTTCAAATTCAAATCTTGATTTGTTTTGAGTACACAAAGCAATATAATATTTTAAAATGTTTTGTTGACCAGCGCTGTCTTTAAATTTGTTGGTTAAGAATTTTTTCAAAGAGAAGCAAATCCTAAAAAAGAGGAGTAGAGAAGTAGAATAAATTTTTTTCTCAAAATCGAAGTAGATCTACTTCGATCGAAGTAAAGTCCGAACCCTGATCTACACAATTGAAGTGTGCTTCGATTTTTATATGAGGCATCCACATTTTTATCGTGATCGCCACCGCCATCCATCGCGTTGGTTTGCGCGTAGCCTAATGCTAAAGAAGCGTTAAAAAGAGTCTCGTAAAACTTGGCCCACGACTTACAGGGCAACTGGTCTTCCATCTTATCTTTTTTCTCTTTCGCACTCATTATGTTCGAATAGAGTCAGACGCAAAGAATCATCGTGTAATAGGGGCTTATATATCCTCTAAGCAGCCAACCAAATTTCAACCCGAACTGAACGCGACCTTTCGATTTCGTATATAAATACTCAACGTTTAGTTACTGAACGTACATATTGTTGAACGCACGGAGATCAAGCAAAACTAAATTTCATCTCACATTTTTTTGCTCAAGACAAATTTTGAAGGTGTAGAGATAAAAATAAAATTCAAACAAGGGCAGTTCTTTAGCTAAAAATATTTTTTTGGATTTTGTAAAACTACACTGCAATATTAAAATAATTAAAAAAATCAGTTTAAAAAGGGGGTTGCAGCCTTTACTGCGAGTGAATGTTGTCATAGAAAAATCATTTTTATTTAAATTTAGTAGATTTCCATGCTTTAAAATTTGTTGCGACTCTATAGTATTTAGCCCTCTTGAACCCTTTCCTATAAGCTACGCCGCGCCGCACTGACTAAGTGAAAACAGCTGTTTCTTATAATCTATTTGTTTTATATTTTTCTGGTCATCATTCACATAAAACCTTTCAATATTGAAAATGCTAAAACATGCTAAAATATGTTTTTGGTTGATAAAAACCGCGATATTCATGAAACGTCAAAATTTGCCTTGCAAAATAATGCTTCGAACATTAATTGTCTTGGAAAAATTATGTGGAGACTTTTGCATGTACAGTTTGAAAAAAAGTTTGGTTTTTGGGTTTGAACTGCGTAACTGAAAAAAAAGTGTGAGTGCCGGGACTCACGGTTAAGATGTGTAAACATACGTAACGTAACGTAAATCACAATCACAGAATCACGATCACAAGATACGTAACGTTTTTTTCACCCTACCGCCAGTATAGATGTTTACACAACAACAAAAAAGTATGAGTGCTGGGACTCACGGTTAAGATGTGTAAACATACGTAACGTAACGTGAATCACAATCACGACAAAAAGACAAAATTTGTCATGGGAAAAAATTTGAATGAGAATAAAATTTTTCCCGAACTGTGTAGCAGGCTTAAGTTGCCACTTTAAAAATTGTGACAGGTACGCTTGTCATATTTTTTATACAAGGTCCTGTTTTGAAAACGAACGATATTTTCTTGGTGGGATAACCTAAAACCTATAATATATAACATCCGGACCGAAATCACTGAAATTCCGGTGTCAACGCCCGAAAGAGTATACGAACACTGAAAAAAAGCTTTGGTAGGTTATGGACTGTGGATGGCGTCATTGGTCTGACACGTATATTTTACATTTAAACTAAAATCCCAATAAAAATTGTCTTCATCAATAGCACTGAGTTCCATTTGAATTCAAAACCAATGCTTCTGCAGCGATCTACTTTCGATTAATGAATTGGGTTTGGGTACTAAATCCCGGACCCATAATCTTGATTTGCAAAATCTCGAATTGCATATAACCCAGAATCCAGATATCCTATCATCTCCCTAAATCACATACGAGGTTTTATTACAAAAAACGATTCAAGATTTTGAGAAATTTTCGTTTTTGTTGATTCAAATTGATTAAGGAACAATTTTTCCAAGTCAGTCAAACATCAATGATACATATCTAACTTATTCTACAGGCTTATAAGTTATAAATTATAATTACATATTAACCCTTATTTCGTATTGCCAAGCCATTGATATTTGATAAATATTGAAATTTGGTAAATAAAAAAAGTTTTGTTTAATGAAGTTGGGGTCTATCACCCCAGTGATCTATTAAACGGAATACGGCCTTGGATATATTACAACAAAATTGTTATTGTTTCTTTGTTTATATTTGTAAAATGGTATGAAAATAGTGTGTGCTGTTGCGCTGTATAGTGTATAGTTCATATAAACTTCATACATACAAACATATTATGTATATTAAGTTATTTTCAGAATCAACATGATAAAGTGACTTACCCCCAGTTCAAAACGGAACAACCTTAAAAAAAAAATATATCACCTGCTCACCGATACGCGCTAAAGGACAGGTAATTCCAAGTCGATGACTTCTTCGTCCTTTTTGTTTTGTGTATGGATTTTGTACAGAAGCAGATAAAAGTTTAGATCGTATACCTACCTACACAGTACAAATTATACATACAACATGTAGCTACATACATATTTCTACGAAGTTAAAGAAAAAGTTTTAAAAACTTAAATTGATATGTCGAAAGTAAAAGAAATCTATGTAAATGTATGTAGCAAACATTAGTTTTAAATTAAGTTATAGTTTGTAGAGAATATTATTTTTTTGCTAAATAAAGAAAAACACAAGTTAACGATTTTCACTTAAGTTTTATTATAAATTGTACCAAAAGATATTTGATTTGAAAGTTAAAAAAGAGCTTTTTTAAAAGGTAAAAACGAGAAAACTACGTCAAATACAAAAAAAAAATAGAAGAAAATAGAGACTTGGCTTTTGGGTGATATAAACCTTCTGTAGGGTTTGTATATTGAAGTACATATTGTACAACATACATAATCCAGGGGGTCTAGCACGTAACTTTGATACAATCGAGTTCATTGATACAATCGAGGATAGGCAGTTCCTAATTTAACTCGGTCGACTGTTTTCGATTCGATTGAACAAAATTAGGAACAATCTGTGCTCGATTGTATCGACCAACTCGATTGTATCAAGTTACATGCTGGCACCCCAGTTCACTTAAAATTCAGTCAAATTGTTTTGTTTAACCAGGAAATTTGTGGGGTTCTTACCACCGTATCACTGGACAGTAGTTACGGACAGTATAGTTAGAAAAAAAAATTAAATAAAATTATGTGAGTTCACAAAAGATTGTGAAGCCCGAAGACGCCCAAAAAGGGGGAGGGGTGATTTCTATGGGAGGAAGGTTCTTAATGTTATTACCTTCCGGATGTTAAACCCACCCATTGTATCCCAAGGATACCTCCAAGGCTACTCACTACTGCGAAAAAACCTGAAATACAATATTTGTATCAATTTCCTAAGAAATTACATTAATACGAAAATTTATCAAAATCGGTAAAGCAGTTTTTAGGAAAATTTGTAAAAACCAAAATAATTCTATGCGGGAACTACCCGTTCATAGATGAGCTGAAACAAAAATTTCACCCCTAGGGAATCATATCTAAAGTGATCCATATACCAAATGTCAAGCAAATCCGTTCATCCGTTTGTAGGATCTCAAACAGACCGACCGACACGACGGACGACAGGCCGAAAACCGCTTTTTGGACTTCGTTATTATTTAATATAATGTGAATTTTGATTATAAAACCAGGGAAGCAAAAGCCCAAGTAAAAATAAAGTTATCCGGTTCTTGGATCGGACGCGGTGTCGCTTGAAGAATAATTCAAAAGCTATAAGAACTGAAACGCTTTCAGAAATTTAATTTGAACGAAACAAAGAAATTAAATATTGGCTTGTATAGACTCAATACTCTTTAACCTTCTGCTGACGCGACGCCATCCACTGCTGCTAGTCTTACACACAATATCTTGATTTAGCTCAGCTTCAGGTCCTGCAGCAAGTTTTGTTAACTTAACTTAGTCCCAAAAATTGTAGATTTTTTTTTAATTTATGTAAAACAAGAAAATTGATGAAGAGTCCAAACAGAGAAGTTCGAAGTTGTGAGAAATGGACAATTCTACGTATGTAAGTTAAGAATGTACCTTGAGTATATTATGGATTTTAAGGCAACATGAGTATTTGTTGGAGTTAACAGTCTCAAGGCTTCCAAATACTTTACTATACCATGGTGGTATAACATTTGAACGAATTTCGAATGAATTTTTTCAACCCTTTAATCATTACGTAATTTTAATGCTACAAAAGTGCTCACTAAAGTCTAAACCTCATCCGATCCGCGATGTCACATTTATGACAGAAAAATAATCTGAGGGATAGTTAGTACAGAAAATAAAAAATTTTAAATAGGAATGGCCAGTGAAGTTTGATAAGAATTGTATATTAAGTTCTCCTGTATCGGCTTTTTGATTCTTAATTTTCTTTGAGTTGATCCCTTAGTTTTAGGTTACAATTGTTCCAGGAAATTTAAGTTGAAATCAACAGAAATATAATAATATCCTGATATAGCATGGCGACAGATCTTCTAAAATATTGGCGGTAAAATGTGGTAGTATTCTGACTTATCACCAATAACCATACCCAAATAAATATATTCCGTTTTGGGACTTCAGTTCACCAAAAAAACAGCATTCTCACTGTCAAAAGCAATTACGAGAAATTTCAACGAAGATCTGACGTACATATGTATGTAAATAGCGACAACATTACGACATCCTTTTTTCCCTTCAAAAGGTATCCATTTTCATCACTTAAAAAAAAATTAAAAATGTATGAAACTTCAATTTTGGCAGTTCGAAGTAATTACGAAATTTTCAAAAGCTAAACTTTCAGAAAAAAGAATTTTATTCAAAATGAAATTTAAATTTCGTTAAAAATTAATTACTAATTAAAAAGAACTCACAATCTAAATAAATTCAAAACGTCAAATATTTCCATTAATATCATGCTGTGTTCAAATTGAACGTACTGAAACGGATTGGTGCAGGAGAAATGCATTCAAGACTGACATTTGAAAAATTTATTATATGAGTTGTGTTTAGGCTTACCATCCGTCAGGATTTCGTCAGGCTTTTAATGTCCAATTAGGCTTTGGCCAGGTTTCGTCTTTTGTCAGGCTTTTTTTATAATTATCGCACAAAATAGTATAATCGTTAGAAGAAAAACTTTTACTGAATGCTTTCAAATCAAAATGCTTGTAAATCGCAGTGAATACATTCATTTTTTCATTTAGTTGTCACTTTTCAATAAGAGACAAAGAGTTGTGCAATAGAGTGATTCAAAAAAACACCTTTCTCACAATTCAAACGGGACCGGGCGAAATTATGAATCCCTGAAAATTTGCTTTTAGCACCAAAACTCGAAAAGTTATGCAGCTTTTAACTTTTGAGAAAAATTCCGATTTTCAAGCAAAATTATTGAAAAAGCGCTGGTAGCGACCGCTAAATGCTGTTCGATTTTGAATTTTTTGGTCTTAATTTTTTGGTTTAAATCTAAGCTTCATAATTTCGCCCGGTTCCGGTTGAATTTCGAGAAAGCTGTTATTTTGAATCAACCTATTGTGCAAGATATGACACTTCCATTTTATTACGCATTTTTTTGTGTGCTTTTATTTGTATGTGCTGCAGATTGATGTTGCAATCTATTTATCGTCTCGTTGTCTTCGTGCATCCAAATCAAGGTAAGTTATCTATCTATGATTTTTTTTTTAATTTATCTTTTTTATAATAAAAATGAAGTTTCAAAAAGGAAAAGGGCTTTTTTCTCAAAAATCAGGCTTTTCTTTCTTTACTGTCAGGCTTTGCTGATTTTAGAGCTGGTAACCCTATGTGTTGTATTAAAAACATGCAAGTGTAAGTTCTCGCGAAATGTTAAAACTATATGAAGTTCAATGATTTATTTGGAATTAATTTTTCAAGCTCACAATATCTAAAATATATAGACTCTTTAGCCTAAAATTATGTACTGTACAGTGTACATATGTACATACCTACCTACATGGCATTGTACGACCTTGATCAAGCACAGATAAAAATCTCTCAAAATATATTTCAAAGTTTTTCCTATGAACCATTTGACATACGTACCTACATAACATATAGAAATATATACCTATGTACATATACGATAATTTTACCTGAAAACATGTTAACCTTGATCAAAAATTCTAGCTATTTACTCTCAGATGAAAATTTGATACTATATATCTATAGATCTTTATTTATCTACACAGAAACATTTAGTTCTATTATTTTCGGTACACACATGTCACATATTATATCCACTAAATATAGTCTACCATTTTCTATGAAATAATATAGTATCGTAAACAACTTAAGTTGGTATCATATAGATAGGTATTAATATTATTATTGTGCGGTAGAATTTTCATATATCTATTTACCCTTTAATTATTCATAATACCTACCTACCTACCTACATACATTGTGGGCTATCACTTATATATTTACGATGTCACGTTTGTTGTTTTTTTTTTTTTGTTCGCGCAGTAAAGTAATAAAAGCCTTTGAGACCATCACTTTAACAGACTTATAAGATATACTTTTATCACATTTAAAATGCGTTTATAATGTGACTGCACCTGCATCACCGTCGCGTCGCGGCCGCAGAGCTGTTTCTGTAGCTGTAGACCCCCCCTTTTAACATCTCTTTCATATACAATTAATATGCAAATTTTTCCACTGTAAGTATTTCATTTAACTCATCCTGAAAACTCCTTTCATGCAAAAAGGACATTCCACATAGGCTCTCAAAAATGTGGCTACCTTGAATGGACCAACCAACTAAATATGTAAGTGACATAGCGAGGACGAACCGACCGCGACCGTGTGTGTAGGGTGCATCAACAGAAAACACATAAAACCGGAAAGGTCTCAGATTAAAGTGTGACATGTCGAACAAAAAATTTACATTAAAGTCACCAGACAGTTCCTACCATTTAACACTTTATAAGTTGAGAACTATGTATGTATATACACACAGGAAAACAAACTGTCTGCTATTTTGCTCCAAGAAATTAAGATGTCCTCGCTCTGGGAAGACAAGCACTCAGCGAGGTGATCTGGAAAGTGCTCCCGTTTTTTTTTTTTCTTAAGACTCTGTTTATATCTTGAAGAGGGTTTATCTGCAACTTATCTCGACGCTTCTCGCTACCATTTAACAAAAATGCAAAAACAAAAAAGGATTCTGATATGAAGACTGAAGAGAGTAGGTATATATCTTCTGGAAGCGCCTCTATAGATTCTTTTGGGATTTAGAAGCATCAAACAGAGGACATCAGACAGAACAGAAGAAGACTGGGAAGACTTCTGCTGCAGCGGTCGGGAGGACGGGACCTCACGATTTTCTTTATTCCTTTTATTTTTTTTGCTCCTCCGGTGACATTATTTTTTAGGAGGTGTTCTCTGGCATTGCGAACACGAAATTAATGACATTGTTCGATTTTTATTGGTTTCGCAGCTCGAAAGCTAAACGACGACGATGGCGATGCAGCAACGGATGTGCAAAAATTTCGTTCAACTTTTATAAAGCGGGCAGATAAATATTTTAATCGTTGTTTATACAGTAGCCGCTCTTTAAGCTGTTTTTTGGCGCTCAGCGTTTAGTCACTTGATCAGTTCAGTTGCCGTTGTCGTTGTTGTCCGCATTCAGCGAGTGAGTTGTAATCTTTTAGGAAATGGATTCTACTATACCTATACTGATGTTGCCGGTGTCCATTGTCGGCGGACGTGTTGTTGTTTTTGTTGATATTTGTGATGGTGGTGGCGAATACATTAATGTCGCCGATTTATACGCGTTCCTAATTATTTATTCAGAATTTTAATTTGATTTTAAAATATTCTCTTTCTTTTTATATATTTTGGAGGGTGAAACACAATCGCGTAACCAAACCTCATATATGTAGGTATATGTAATAGTGAGAGTGATTATAATAGTTTTGTAAACTGACAACAGTGAGTGTGTTTGTGTTTTCACTGCGGCAACGTTATCCGAACCCCAAGTTGTTTGGTATATAACGTTGGAAGTTGCTATAGTAGTTCTGCAGGTGTTGAGTATTAATTTTCTTTAATTACTCTTGACAATCTTATTTATTTAATGAATTCAGCGACAGAGTTCATGGGTAGGTACCTATACAGATGGTTTTAATAAGACTCAAGTATTTCCTATATTTAATTTACAGTTTTCTTTCCCTTAAGAGTTTATATGTGCTGGTCAATTTCAATTTCTTGAAAAGCCAACTTATAACAACATCATCGAAATAAATAGTTGATTTCGAGCCTGGCAGAATATTCATGGACACAAATCGGAATCAATAAGAAATAAAAACGTATATTTTAATGTATTTTTTGTTAAAAAACTCGTGCTTGTAAAATTGGACCTACAATCTACATATATACATACTAAGAAGTTAAGGGTGCAGAACCTGTTCCTCAACGAACAAATCTCTCCAGACAAACTAGATACTGGTTCTATTTGGTTACTACAAGTTGATTGAGGAACAAACCATTTTCCTTATACGCGCCACAATATACACCTGAGGTCTTTATTTTATATCTAATATATTGAGAAGTTCTTAAATTGCTGCTCGGGCAGACGACATTGATATGTCATACCTTAAAAATTATTCAATAATTTGTTAAATGAAGAATTGTACTCATAAATTTAAACTGAATAATCTTATCCATCTATCATATCTATCTTTATCTTATGCTGTGACTCTGGGTTAATTTGGAGCACTTCTATAGGCTCAACTTTTGTGTCAATTCGCTTTACATGCCCTAAGCCAGTGTTTCCTTGCCCCACAGGGGGGCAATTTGATTTTATAGGGGGAGCAATTTAAAATTATGCTGCATTACAATTATCTCCAAAAATCTATACTTCTTGTGTTTCCACCCTTAGAGATACATTTCTTAACGCACCCAGGATCTCCCATTCATCAATTGTGTTAACTGTTATCCAACTCAGTTCATTCAATGACACTTGCTGTCAAATATGAATCAGTTGTTTTTTACCACTTTGATTTATCAGCCTGGTTGTCACCATTTCCCCAAGGTACTTGAACAACAAAAAATACAAATTCGTGAGTATTGAGAATGGCCACGATGAAAGTCCCCTTTTTTTGTCTAAAATGTGAAAATCAATATCACCATTTCTTAAGACCGTTCTAGAAAAAGATAACAAAAAAGTTCAAGCTATTTCACTAAGTAACAATACTCTTAGCAGAAGAATAGACGAAATTACATAGTTAAAAACTGAAAACAAGAAATAACATGGTGAAAACGGTTTAATCATTTTTAAGCATTAAGCATTTTAATGCTTTTGTCCTTTAGAAAGGACCACTTCCTCCAAACACATATTTAGTAAGTTTAAAGATTACCTACTTATGTCAATAATATACCACCGAAAAATATAACATCTTTTGCTGAAGATGATCTTATATATGATTCAGAAGAAAAATGTTTACTTATTAATTTTCTATGGATTTCTTCCTAATATCAGCCATTCATTTTTTTAGGTACCTACATAGGGAAACATGAGGATTTTTGAAAGGTTCTGTTGGGACATAGGACAAAAAAGGTTGGGAAACATTCCCCTAAGACCTAAGCCATCCGAGACGGTTAATTTCAATATATGTTACTATTTTAACTGAACACTCGAAAGTTACCAAGGATTTCTTCATCTATATTTATATCAAAACAAAGTGCATCAATGCGGCCCGGAATACCAATAATCATTTTTTTATTTGATTATTTCTCTGCAAAAATAGCTTCGTTAAGCTGCTTAATTTAGGTATTCGAACTCTTCAAACTTGGAAGTACAAAAAATAAAAATTAGACACTTAAAAACTTTTGTTTGCGGTCGATGTATTTGAATCTGTCGTCAGGCAATTTTGACAGTTCAAATTGTAAAACAACTTCTAATTAAAATTTTTAATAATGATGACTTATGATTTTGACAGCTATAAACTAGTTGAATTCAGTGACCATAAAAATTCTTTAGTTACGTTGTGGCTGCATTGGCATTGTTTGAAGCAATGTCAATTTCAATGGCAATTTATTTCATTGGTGGGCCTTCCATTGGCAGGTAATTTAAGTTTTAAAATGTCAGTATACAAATTACGACCACTTTTAAATGTTTTTTTCTCTTTAAAATCAATATTATTGGTAATTTAAAATTTATGTGTACTTAATTTTTCATATTTTCAAGTTAAATAAAAAAAAAAAGAAAAATTCATTCAAAATCACGGAGAAACCATTTTGTAAAATGTGAAACGTCATCATTTATTGCCTCAGCGATGGAAATAAATTGAGTTCAATCTGACGAGCAATATTGCCATTGCCAAAGCGTCTCCATTGGCAATATTCAAGTCAATGGCAATGAGCCAATATTATTTCTTCAAATATTGCCAATGGAGCCGCTGGGTCAAAATTCTTAATCTGCTGATATCAGCCTCAAATCACCAGCAATATTTTTAAATTGCCTTAAATTTATTTGGAAACAGATACAAATTTCAGTTTTCTAATCCTTTTTGGGAAAATTCCGTAACATTTTGGAATTGCTTTTCTTAACTGAAGTCAAAAGATTCTAATAAAATATTATTAATACAAAAAAAAAATCATCAGAATCAGAGCCACCTTTTGACAATTTCAGCCTAAAAATGATTTGTTCGTTGAGTCCTGAAATCACCCTGGAGTTTTTTGAAAAAAAAATGTGAAATAACTCTGCCAATCAAAATCTGTATTTTTTGACACCTTGTGTGGCCCTGAACTCGCCTTGAAGTAGACCTAGGTTTTTTTTGCTGTGGTGAGTTGAGGTCACGAATAAACTGCCAAAGTGTCATAGAAATTGAAAGAGTTGTTTTAATTCATTTTTAAAACTAATTTAAAACAAATTTAATGATTAAGTATTAAATACAGAACTTCTTGTTTCGTGCGATGAATATCTATAACACAATATAATGAGCTATGGTGCTTTTTAAAAACCGAAAAAATTGGGTTTTTTGACAATTCTTGGGGTTGTCAAGAAAACCTGGGTAAAGTTCAACGAACGAAACTATAATATTGTTGTGAACATTTTACAGAATTCAAAACCTCTTACCATAATTCGACTTACAACATTTATCAGGTTTGTTTTGATTTCTGAAAATCATTCAAACACTTACCTACGAGTTTCAGAATTAAACCGTAACAATTGATAAATTTACAATCGAAACAGGGATGATATAGATAAAAGTAGGAAATTCAAAATAATATTTTGCAAACTCATACCTATATAAATTAAGGGTGAAATCCCAGTGTTTCCTCAAATATAGCTCGGGAAAAAGTTAAAATAGTGGGGCGGCTTAGTTAAATAATTGTGCACTTTGTGATAAAAGCATCAAATTTTTTCATTGTTGGTACATTATATGAATATGATTTTAAGATATTGGGCCACTTCAAAATTCCGCCCCTTTAGGTGGGAGGGGCAAATTTAAAACAAAAATTACATAAGATTGAAAAAAAAACATTAAAAAACAACGGCAACACTTACAATATCATGCTATACCTTTTTTTAAAGCTAAGAACCCATTCTTCAATTCTGTTTTCAAATTAAGTTATTTTAGTGCTTAGTTTTTGAAAAACTTATTTTCAAACTCAAATTTTTGAAAAAAAATAAAAAAAAAGTTTATTATGATTTTTTTGCAAAATTTTACGTTTTTAAGTACTAATTTTCTTTATCATTTTCGATACTCTTATTAACTTTTAGTCGAGTGCTAGAAACCAGATAGTCTTAAGCCATTTAGTTTTTTAGAAAATTGAAAATTACCATAACTACTTTTTTCTTAAAACCGTCATTTTTGAAGATAAACAATGGATTTTGACTTTCTTGTTTAAATTATAAAATTAGTTTAATCAATAGACCTACAATAGTTAAGGTAGTTATGAACTTTTAATATGTTATTTAATATGGTTGTTTGATGAAAGAACAAATTACGACAACCACGCCCATACGCCCGCCTTCACAATTCTGAAAAACCCACACTTTTTTCGGTGTCTTGCTTATAACTTCATTCTGGTTTTTATATAAGCAAAAAAAAAAATATTTTGCGCCAAATAAAATCAAATGAGAATTATTACTAAGATCTATTGCATGCACCCCATCGTTTTTCGTTTTAAGTGTTTGGGGAGAAATTGTTTTATACTTTTTAGTACAAAACGTATTACATTAAGATTTAAATTTTTTTTATTCACTTAATTAAGAAGACTTTAGTTGTTTTATAATATAAAAATGACACAATTTGAGTGTAATTTATACAATTTGCCTCTAATGATTACGGACAGTAAATTTTTTAATCAACAATAGTGTACATTCATAAACATCAAACATTTGCTTTGTTGCGATGCTGATGCGCAACGCAGCTGATGCTGATGCATCAGCAACTACGCATCGCATTTTCTTGATTCTGGTTTTGCTTTAAGTTTGCACATTATTTGATGCAAGTTTGCAATAGTGAACACTTTACATTAAAACTGATGCTGGTTTGATGGCTTTATGAATGTTTGACCCAAGTGATTTAGCATCATCTCTGCATCGATGCGTTTGTGAATTTACATATATTTTTCAAACCATTCGTTGATCTTACTTTGGAAAATAGTTAACGGAATGAAAGAAGGATTTATAATGATCATTCCGGTTTTGTTCTCAATCTCTGACCCCCATATCCCCATTTACTCCACTTCATGCGTTCTTCAAAGCCACTTGGGCCCTCTTACCTTTGTTCTAACAATAAACGATATTGACAGTCAATATAACTACTGGCTCATATCGTAGTTATGTAGTTGATATTAAAATCATTAAGGTCAATTCCATTTATTCCAAACTTGGTGCGAAAAGAATTTCTTAGAACTCAACATTACTTTCAATCTATAGCCTTCTCCCGTAAACGGTTTCCCTCAACCCCTAGTACATATTGCTTTCGCAACGTGGCCATTCCCATAATTTAATCCATTCGAGACCTTGGAATTATTTGTGACAGTGAGCTTAACCTTCGCTCCCATTTTGGTCAAATAATTAACAAAACCTCTGCCGGATGTATTAATAATCTTATTCCCACAGATATTTTGTCAACTACTACTGATTACTTCGCTCCTATTCTGTGTCTCAGTAAGGATTTTAAAGTTGTTTTCCCATCCAGATAGGACTGGCAAAACGACGTCGTGACGAAAGACTTCGACACAACTATTTTTACTGATGGTTCAAAGATGGAGTGTGGGGTTGGTTCAGGAATATTTTCCGAATCTCTAAATATCTCTAAATCTTTTCGGCTACCCAAATTTGCTAGTGTTTTTCAAGCTGAATTACTGGCAATTGGGGAAGCATTTAAGGTACTCAAACAAGACCCCAACCAATACCGAAATACCACTATCCTGACAGCTGTTAAAGCCATTAGCTCAGCTGCATCGTCTTCCATATTGGTGCAGCAATGCCGTGATGACCTCGCCAGCCTAAATGTGAATCTCGTTTATAGTAGCATTAAGGATCCCCCACACCAACGCGAATCTTTTGTGGAGACGACGAAAACAATAATAATAACACGTGGTTGTCAATCAACAAAATATGTTGGTATGGGAGATCCTTAATGCTACTAATATCAACCAAAATGCATTGTGAGCATTTTGTTTACTTTTTGTAATTCTTTTATTACAAATCTGAAGTATTTTAGTCAAAAAACACTAAAAATAAGTTAAAAGACTTACAGTTAATTAACTGCAGTTAAAAGACTTACTGACTAAAACCAAAACAAGGCCAGTACTGAAGACTTTCGAGTGACTAAAAACTAAAACCAGTTAAAAAGGACTGCAGTTAATTAACTTTTAGTCAATTAACTGCCTTCATTAACTGCACAGTACTAATATTAGTACTGACTGCTGACTGTTTATTTTGCAGTTAAAGTACCCATGCACAGTATTAACTTGTATTCAATTGTTAAGTTAATTAACTGCGACTTTACTAACTGCATTACCAAAGTACTGCAGTCTTTTGCATCTCTGGTTGCTGCGAGACTCAAACAATCCATACCATTTCCATCCATAGGTCCTATGAGTTATGGTATCAAAACGACGCACTCTAGCTCTAATTGGCTCAATAAGCTAGGTGGCTCCTGGCCCCATTTCAACCTACCTACCTACCTCTGCCGGATTCTGCGGCCTTCCGTGGACCGATAACATCAGCCCCATATGTACTTTATTTCTTGTCTCAATAAGTTAAAAATCGTTCGCAAAATTTGTAGCGGATCGAAAAGAAATCGGTTTAATTAAAAATGAAACGTTTGAAAAAAAAAACACTTTCTCAATCCCCCCCACAATAAAGGTATTCGTCGCAAAAAAAAAGTAGTAGGTACCAGTAATTTGTATGTGATCAAATTTTAAAGACTGAAAATGTGATGGTTTTCTGTGATTTTATTATGATACTGAAGGGGTGGAGGGGGCGTGGTTGTGAAAATTTGTTTTTTTCATCTACCAAACTTATTAAGTAACATTTTAAAAATTTATAACTAAATACATGACTTTAATAGTTTTATCGATTCGACCAATTTTATAATTTACACAAGAAAGTCAAAATCCATTGTTTATGTTCAAAAATGACGGTTTTAAGAAAAAAGTAGCTATGGTAATTTTCAATTTTCTAAAAAACTAAATGACTTAAGACTATCTGGTTTCTAGCACTCGACTAAAAGTTAATAAGAGTATCGAAAATGATAAAGAAAATTAGTACTTAATAACGTAAAATTTTGCAAAAAAAACATAATAAACTTTTTTTTTTTATTTTTTTTTTCAAAAATTTGAGTTTGAAAATAAGTTTTTCAAAAACTAAGCACTAAAAAAAAAAAAAAAAAAAAAAAAAAATATTATAATATAATTTTTGTTTTAAATTTGCCCCTGCCACCTAAAGGGGCGGAATTTTGAAGTGGCCCAATATCTTAAAATCATATTCATATAATGTACCAACAATGAAAAAAATTTGATGCTTTTATCACAAAGTGCACAATTATCTTTTATATGGACGCTATGCCGCTCCACTAAAATAGGTACCTACAATGGTTAAAGAATAACTTCCATCAAAGAATTAATGAAAAATGAATCCAAGGATGCAGCTATGCCTTTAAAAAATCAAAACTTTTGTTAACTTGCTAAATTTCTTTAAAACCTTTTGGATATAGGTACCTACAAACCTTTAAATATTTCATACTTAAGACCATTCTTTTAAAATTAAGCGTTAACAAAAAAAAAACATGAAATACACCATTTGTACAAACCGATTTAAAAAAAAAATAATACATTTAAAAAGCTCATTCCGCATGTCCCCAATAAAAAATGTACTGATTTCAAACCAGCTGTCCTCCCAAGTCCCAATATGTTTTAATTAAATAAAGAAGAGAAAAATTCAAAGAACATGAAAAAAAACATCTCCAAGAGTCAAGAGTAAAAAAAAGCAACAGAACAAAAAAACAAAACGAAAAAAAAACTAAACAACAACTACTACGCTAACGAAAACAATTTTTAATAGTTGATTATTTTAGTTTTTAAAAAATTAATTAGCATTCCGTAGCGTCGTGGTCGTCGGTTGAACCGGACCGAACGGTCGGTCGTCGTTGCGCAGCAGGAGTGCCACCATATGGAGTCTTCATATATGTACGAGTATTGCTGACCAGCTCAAGGATCACATTCTTTTTTTTCCGTTGTGGTTTTTGTTGAATTAAAAATATAAATAAAAAAAACTCCATATCCAAATGATAATTATACCTACAATAGCAATTCCAACCAGCAAAAGTGTTTCCCAAGAGTGAACAACATTGAATATACCTATCTTACCTAAAGGTCCTGCCATATGCCACACCACACCATACCACATATATACACACAGCAAATAGATATGATCCTTATTCATTCATATACGTACATAGTTTCAGTTATAATAACGGTCAATGGGCATAATAATAAGAGCGAGGCTACTTAGTGCCGCGGGTGGGCAAGCGGGGTAGACAAATTATACTTTATGCTTCGTTGTGCACTATGATATCTGGTCTAGGTATGGTCTATCATGGTCAAGGGAAAGTAGTTTTGTCATCTGGACTTGGTCTGAGTTCTATTCTGACTCCTTTTTCTGGGAAGAGATTCTACTTATATATTGAGGCAAAAAGGCCAAGAAAATTGCCATAAACGCGGGTGAGTTTCTTAACATTAATATACTGCAGAGCCTCAGCACAACAAATAGACTTTTTTGTGAATACGATTTACACCTGACCCAGTAAACTTAAAATCGACACGGTAGTACCTATGGTTGCCGTCATCGGCATTATTTTTGTTTTATTTTTTGTCTTGTATTCGACGATTCACCTCGTCGTATATGCGAACACGCTACTTTGCGTTTTATGCGCTCATTGTGGCTAGTCTGTCCGTGCGTCACACACATACCAATACACACACGTGCCGACATTGATTCAAAAGTTGGCGCCTTTTTGAGCAAAAAATTGACATGACATTACAAAAGTGAATGAACTGACTGACGACTTCAATGAGCGAAAACGACGATGATATAGACCCGGAGGAGTCTTGTATTGAGCGCCTCTTCAACTTTGCACTATACCTAGTCTAGTGCTATCTTGCTGGCCTGGAGTGGAGAGCACGCTATAGGATTCCGTTTACCTGTACATAGAATGCAATCCTTGGGCTAACGCACCACATAGACACTTAGGTATACACGCACACATTATATGCGGGGTTATGCCCCTAACACGAAGATACGTTAGGAAGCTATCTGAACGCCTATATCTATATCGTGTTCTTCGTGCGCCTAAATAGAAGTAACTAGAATCAGTCTTCTGAGATTTCATTATTGTTGTTTTTATTTTTTGTTCTTGTTATATTTTATAAATGTTTGCGTGCTATTTGTTTATAAACATTTCAATCTAAGTATAGACACATGAGTATATTGTATATACCTAGTAGGTACCTATGCTCAACCTGCAATATAACTATGATTATGGTGATGATAATAATTATTATTGTTGGTTCAAAGTCGCATAACTAAAATCGCAAGTCCAACGATCAAATTGTCACACGATATGTACTCACCGATTTGTGATTGCAAAAGAGTTTATTATTATTTTTTTTTGTTTAAAGGAAAAAGCTGAACGCGCGAAAATCCCATAATTTGAATTTAAATACCCATCAGGACCAGCAACACCGGTTAGTAATTTATCATGGGCCCATTAAGGTTAGTCCTTTCGAGCATATATTTTGAGCGCACACATTTGCAAAATTGTGAATGCATCATGAATGCAATTTAATAAAATAACGAGTTATACGACTAACGGGTCGCACGTACTTGCTCGACGAAAATTCATTTGATTAAATAAAGATGAGTTTTTAAAATTGAAGCTTCATCTATGTAGATTTTTCCCGAAAAAAATTATAAAAAAAATTCCCTCGTCACACGCTTTTTGCCGCCAATTATCTACCCCTTAGCTGGTGCCAGTTATAGCTTTCCTTGAAACTCTTGATTAAATATGTTAATTTTTTAGTTTTGAGGCGCTTAAAACACAAAATCAGTGATTATTTTGGTGCCAATATAAAGCCAATGACTCAATTAATAATTCTTTCGGTTTTGGCCCAACCTTCCACATAAAACGATTTTCTTTATTTCAGGGATTGAACTACCTTACCACTGATCATTGAAATTTTAGAAATCATTTTATGTGAAATATTGGGCCAAAATGAAATATTTTTTTGACTATAAATATTAATTGAGTCAAAAGCTTTATATTGGCATCAAAATAATCACTGATTTTGGTTTTTAAGTGCCTCAAAACTTAAAATTAAAAATGATAAGTTTCAAATAGAGCCCTATACACCATCAATATTACTCGTTAGGTAATATTGACATATTGACATTTTTTTTTCGTCAGGTAAAATTGATGAAAAAAAAAAGCCTCCACACGTATCAATGAACGTTGACAATTTTGTTAGGGAATTTCGTAGTTCAGTAAATTAAACATTTTGTCAATGAAAATTGAAGAAAATCAAAATACTTTTGTGTTTCATCAATGTATCCTTACTTGTGACGAACATTGAAGTTCCTACAGCCTACTAACGATCAATTTTACTTGAATCGAGACTCGTTCAAGTAATATTGTCGTAACATTGATCGTGTGTATAGGGCCCTAAATAAAGCTGTAACTAGCCCCTTATATACATGTCAATGTCAAACGACCATCGAAAAAGTACTCCGTTTCTGTGTATGGGCATTTGCAAGCTACTGTGCCGACGTATAAGGTCCGTTCGCGTACTCCTCCGAAACTACCAGAAACTTCCATTCTTATACTACGTTTTCGCCGAAAGTTAATCTCGTTGAGATTTAATTAATCCTATATAGTGTTTTCACCGCATAAAAAAATTCAGTTTCTTTCAAAATGTAAATTCTGTTTCATTTTTTCTTTTAAAGTGGAAGTGAGATAGATAGTTCAACGATGAAAAAAAATTTGATTCTCGAAAATGTTCTCACGATTCTCGAATATTGTACTCAGCGCAATAGGGGAATAGGTGTGTTCGATTTGTACAACTATTGGCCCTATGTATAGATTTAACAAGATTAATTTGTAATCTACTAGATTTGAGGATTTAAATTTTTATGGTAAATCTTTGAGATTTGAAGAGTATTTAGGGTAAATGGTAATCCACTTAAATCTCGGATTAGCGGTCGGTGAAAACGTAGTATTACCAGATTTATTCCAAAGTTGTTCGCGTACGCAAATTTTGTGTAGTTTTAAACAGAAAAAGGTTACTGCCTCTTGCGAGGAATTGACAAATCCTCCTCCTCCTCTTGTCATGAAAAAATGCTTCTTACCTTAGCCCTTCAGATTCGGCAGAAAATTATAGGTTCCCTCCATTCCTGCGAATAACACGCACACAAGAATGGCTGAGAGTTATAAGTCACTAGGCCCTGGCTCTACATGAGCTGTCGCGGCACCCAACTTATTAATTTTATTTATAATATTAAGTTGGCTGTGTTGAGGAGAGATTATTTTTATTTTTACGGTCAATTTATTCACAATCTATTAAGAAATGATTTTTTTGTTCAATTTAACTTAAAGGTAGGTATAATGATCACACTAAGAAAATTCAATTTAAGTTTTTTATTTATTCACTGTCAATTAGTTAAATAACTCTTTTTCAATTGCACCTTTAAATTTAAATGCTTTTAAATAATATCCAACTATGTTTTTTTGTTAATGTATATTATATACTTTGACTATTAAACGAAGTTAAATGGAGCGTCTATTTTTCAGATTACTAAAACATAAGGAAACAAAATACACTATTAGTATTAAAAAACCATCTTTAAGGGTGTATTTTGTCGTTTTATCTCAATTGGATGTTAAATTAAATAAACAATTAGTCAAATGAAATGCAGTTGATATGATTTTTTTAAAGTCCATAAATTTTATATTTTTAATTTTATTTGGTGCAATTATAAAATTTTATGGAGAGTAAATAAATTGAGGCTTAGAAAACTCTGTTTGTTAGATAGGTACAATCATCACTGAAATTCGATATTTTTGATTGGACGCAGATCTTTTGATAAGTAGAAATCAAATATTAGATATTTTAATTAAAATGAAAAATAAATTTATTTAAACAGAGCAGAAACAAAACTACTCGTATTTTTGGCTGAGTTTCGAAACGCAACAGGTTCGTATTTAATGCAAAGTTAAGAGTTCCGAAAATCAAAATAGAAAATGGTGACGAAGTCTTGAGTTTCCAAACGCATCCCAAACGTCAAAGATGCGCACTAAAGCCTAGTACATACTGTATACAAAAATTCTGACTCAGGGTTTTCCAGTTTGACACATCAGTGGGAGATTAGCCTCCAAGATACTGAGATCGGATGGAACCTTGAGTCGATATGAAAGTGGATAAGCTTCGTTATACCAAATGCTATCAAAAGCAAATGAAATTATACCTAAAAGTGGCTGACGCAGTGGCTTTGATCCGGAGTTCTGCCTCCATCGAAGACAATATGATGCAATACCTCAATGGTTTTGCTGACAGCCATCGTTAAAACTTTCACCGGGCTCCAAACGATTGAAAGTTATTGAGATGAATTCCTTTCAAATAAACTTCCTCCGTGCTTCATTATAGGATTGATATCAATCATTTCGTAAAAATTTATGGAAATGCATTGAAAAATTATCACCGACTTATTTAAACATTTTATTTGGGAGTTATATCGGTCAAATCGTTTTAGCTTAAAGCTTAACAATTTTTCTTTCTCAAAATATCAACAAAAGCACAATGTTAACATCCCCACCATTTTATCATCATACTCAGGGATAAAATTCCAACTATATACAAAATAAGAAAATTTCCTTTACATGAGTTTTGCGAGAAAAAAAACTTCTTTCGACTGGAATATAATACTACAAATTTGTAGAAGGCCAGTTTTGTTGAAATTTACTACGAAATGTATTTATAAAACATTTAGAAGTTAAAACCACAATCTGTAGCTACATATTATACATAATTGATTCCCACTCATAATTATTAGACTTATCTCTAACATTTAACGTTAAAGTTTTAGGTACAGATATGTCTATTTCCCGAGTTTAAAAACAAGAATAATGTATGCATATTATTATACTTTTAGTGGCGCAACAAAAAAAAAAAATTGACATCCAACCATATTTGACAGAATTTTTTTGCATTTTGACAACATGAGTGCGAAAACGGCTCGCCTTACACCAACGGACATTCATATCGAAGTTTGCATCAAATACGGCTCCAACTTTAACTTCAACTTCAACTACCGTCCGCGTCGTCGTCCACACTACTGTACTATAGTACTCTCTGTGCACTCTGTGCCAGTTATCTGTCTATCTGGCTGGCTTTGGCTGTCTGTCATCTTATGAATAATTGTGCGCACTCATGTGGTGCAGTCGTGTAGGTTTTCACCATCACCGGGTGACAACTCTAATTACAGGTGTGGATTTCCACTATAGATAGGTAGAGCTCTGTTATATAGGTACACCGAGGACCGCGGCGAACTCGTTGGCCACTTTGGAATAAAGAGGGAATTTTCTTTAATATAAAAAAAAAAAAAAAAAAAAAAACACTAACTGCATCTGCATACAAAAATACACTCACTCTGCGTTATACCTACCATCAACGTTATAATGTCGTCCTCTCATATCTAGTTTACATCGCAAAAAAATTATTATGAACAGAAAATGCATTAAAAAATTTTCATAAAAAAAAAAATAAAACAAAGGTTAAAAGTATCTTTTTCGTGAAATTATTTATTTTTAGTGCAAAAAAATATTTTTATGTGCAGATCACACACGTATATGGTTATTGACATAATAATTGCAGACGGCAGAGAGCAAAAGGATAACAATGAATATTTATTGTGGGCAGCCAAGCAATTACTCCCATTACTGCAATAGCAGAGCCCTTTGAATGGGGTCCTCTCATTTATAATTATGTATTGCTAAGCGCGCTTGAAATGGTTGCGATTTGCAAATGATTGGATGGCGACGGCAAATATGAAAGTCGGTCTGGTGCAATGTTCAATGTTCATATGAGCCTATGAGATGCGTATTTAAGCATCTTGAATGTACACATATTACAAATTTGGTGGTTTAGTTTTGATTTTAAGATGAGGTTTAAACAATCGAAATAGCAAAAGTAGGTTTATTTCTCAGAATAGATATTAATTTTCCATCGGCAAATGCAACATCAACTATGCAAAATCAACTATGGATGAAGGAGTAGGCGGTCTCTCAAAAATATAACACTTTATTTTCAAGACAACAAATTTTCAATTTTCTTTAGAGATCTTTAATAAAGTCAAAACTCAGATTTAAGAAATATGGGAGTGGATATTTGGATTCTTTCGGGATTTACCTACTTTATGGAACCAGAAATTAGTTTTTACTCTGGCGTGTAGATGGTTTTTCAAATGGTAAGATAGTGCGAATTGTAGTGTAAAGAAAAAAGACAGAATTTACATGAAAAATAAACAAACATAAAATACAAAAATATCGGGGTGAACCATATATATGTGTTATTGCCGATATTAAAACGCGGCTAATGTTACAGAAAAAAAGGAAATTCCATAAATATACTTAAATATGAATACCATTTTCAGATACCCCTACTCCCATTTTAAAAATCGAGTCGATAAAAGTCGATTTTTGTTATTGAAAATATTTGAAAAATAAAATTCCATTCATCAAAAAAAAAATTGTGGTAAGGGTTTAGAACCTTTGGTGATAGGGGTTATTTAACACGCATTGTTTTTTAAAAAAAAAGTTGTTTTATTTCAATATTTAGATATGGAAAAAATAAAGAAATCGATGAAATTCGTGATGATCTGGTGAATCCATTTGCAAATAAAAAACAAGAGAATAAATTTAATTTTTTCACCAAATTATATTACTTAATTTGTTATTTCAAACTGAAAAACAAAAAATGTTAACGAAAGTTCTCTATTTATAAAATTCATTTTATATAGGGAGTTTTTTTCTTTTTATCGTTTACTTATTGAAATTTTACTTCTCATTTTATAAGGTGGTCAATAGTAAGAAATGCTTTCATTTTCGAGGTAGTTTTAGTGATGTACACCACAATTGAAACAATTGAAATTTATGGAAACGTACCTACAATTTTCTTTCACAATTCATTAAAAGGGGATAAGTAGAAGCTTATTTATAGTTTTTCAAAAAAAAAAAAAAGGTTGAGCTAAAGCCATCATTTTAGATTTTCTAAAAAATTGACTTAAAATAGAAACAAACGACGGCAACACTAACAATGTCATATTATACCTTTTTCTAAAGCCAAAAATCCATTACTAAATTCTGTTTTTTAATAAAATTATTTAAGTGAATAATTTTTGGAAAATTAATTTTCATACTCAAGATTTTGAAAAAAATATTAGAATACAAATTTTAAAAATATTTTTTCAATTTATTCAAATAAAAAAAAAACATAAACATGGTAGCGATAATTAAAACTTTTAACTCCTGAGTTTCAACAGCAAAAATAAATAATTTAAAAATAATAATAATAAAGATATCATAAAACAATTATTAAAAGATAACAAACTTTTTAGTCAAAAGATTTATCGAAAATGACTAGTTTAATAAAATAATAAAATAATAAAACCTATCCTAAAAGTAAAATGGCATCGTTTCGCATCAAGAGCGCACTATGCTTTACACAAAAAGTGTTGCTGGAGAATTTAAGGGCCAAACACACTGTGCGATATCATTTTTAAGATTTTTAATTTTTTAAATTGTAGTGTTTTACGAATATTTTGCGATTGTAGTGACTTTTTTTGGAAGAAAAATGTAGCAAACACTCTACAATTGTAGTAGGGGGGCAACGCTGCTAAGGTCCCTTCAAAAAATTTTAGAAAGGTTTTTTTTTTATTTAGAGTTTGTACTGACAATATAAAGGTAAATAAGATTTATAAATTTAATTCTAATTTAATGAATTGAGAAACGAGAAGACTTTGTAGACAGCGCGATGTGAAAGCCATTGCTTTTTTAAAGGACTTTTTTGTCGATTTTTTTATTTGTATAAAATCTCCAAGAAAATCAAAATCAATTCTTTGGACTTATTTTTCACTTTTTTTTACCTACCAAAATACAGGGTAGTTTGCATAAGATGCGACCAAAGGCTGGGCGAGAAGGTTGGGTCAAGAAAAAAAATCGTATGCGAGGCATCCCTGTTTCTATCCGGAAGGGGCATTTTTCTAATTTTTTTTTTTTTTCAAAATTCTACGTTAAACCTAGTACGCTTCTGATGCGAAACGAAAAATCCCATACAAAAATGACACAACGATATCTTAAACGGAAAATTTTGTTCTGCTTTTCGTTTTGCAGTACGCTGTTCGAAGAGCGAAATTTATAATTGTAGCAGATTATTTTGAGACTAGACTATTTATTGTATGCGGAAAAATGACATTTGAGTTTTATTTGTGTTTTTTTTTTGTTTATCATTTTCTTACATCATGGGTTTCTCTGATTTTTTGCGTTTATGTTTGATTTTGTTTTTGGAATTAGTGAAACTCTCCAAGGATATTTGTGTTTTCGCAAGCGTTTCGTTGTCTGTTTGGAGATCACATGAAATTTTCGTTTCGCATCAGCAGCGTACTTAGGCTTTATTAGGTAGTTTTTTTGTGTTTAAATATTTAATGCTTTTATTAATTTTCATTTAAACACTAAAACCCAGATACATAATTTTTGAAAAAATCTAAAAGCGCAAACAATTTTCGGGACTTACCTAACTCCAAAAATTGTGTTACCGTCCTAAATAATCACTTTGTTATCGATATTTTGTATGGAAACTTCCAAATATTTTTGAGCTACTATATATCATTCTATGAAATCAAACAATTTTTGTTTATTATACAAAATCACCGATCGATTGTTTAGAATTGAGTTTTATGTTTTTATTTGAGACTGTTTATGTTACAGTTATTATACGCGGAATAATTTTCTGTGCGTGATTTCTTTTTATTTTAATGTGGCATATAGTGTTAATTAATTTTAGCTTTGCATGCAATTGTCATGGCTGAAGTGGTATAGTGATCCCATTTCAATGCAATGATGGTATAGACTATAGATGGTATACTTAAGATATATTTTGTCTGTGATTTCGTCGCTAATTTCCACCAATTTATGATTTTGGTTTCTTAGTCGTGGTGACAACTTTGTTCTTATATTATCTATCACTCTATCTCTCTATCGGAAGATTTTTTAATTTTTGCAATAAAACAGGCACAAATGTGTATCAACATTGGCGGCAGCCACTTGACGGATATCATCTTTTCCACTTTAAAGCAAAAATTGTAAAGGTACAAATAAATATCTTCATCACTTTAAATAATTTTTTTTTATTTAATAATAAAGTATTAAAGTAATTCAAAATCAAAACGGATCATTAATTTTGGGCCACCTTGTATATATGTAATGTATGTACCTTCCCCAAATGTATTACTTTTTATAAAATTCCTTGAAACAATAAGTGTTATAGCGTTAATTCAGTTTAGTTAAGTGTAAGCCCAGTTTTTCGGGCCGAGATCATACCAGTTTCGGAGTTATACTCGGGTAAGAGTAATTCGTTGAATTTGGTACATTAATTCTTTATTAACTGAATAGATATGTATTTCTGACAGAATGTCAATATCAAAATAAAGGTGGCGACAGTATGGATCGCATCGCCATATAGATATCGTCCTCTCTGTTTCAATAGTTAAAGCGCATTTGCATAGTATCACACTTTAATTTCAATTTTTGACAGCTGAAGTTAAAGTTATTACTGCACTGAGAAACTGCTTCTGAGAACTAAGATAACTCAGGCACTGACAAACTGCAGATATTTGATAGGTACGTCAAAATGAGTCAACGGAGTAAAACCAAGGTAAACACCGTCTAGTTAGACAAAAAAGGTAAGCTCCAGTAAGAATAAAAGCCAATCCACAGATTAATCAAACTCCTAATCGAAACTGAAATATTTGTTGCAAAGCAGAATATTAGGACAACAAATGACATTAAAAGTATAGGTATTTAAATTAATTTTTGTTTTAAGCCAGCATTTGTTAGTTTTCTATAGCCATTTTTTCCTGTTTTTTATTTACTAAAAAATAATAATCTTAATTGACAAACTGTTTCAATAGATATTAGCAAGAGGAAAAACTCGTACAAGCAGGAGGATTCCATCCAAATGTAACTAATAACTCACATAAATAACCCACGTCATTCGCACACTTTTTTCCTAATCAAGCTTCTGTGTTTTTTTCCCGTATAAGTTCCTATACCTACATAAAATATTGTTCATCCTGGTCATTCCTGCTTTTATACCTACAACAATGTATGTTCATAAGTACATTCCCGATAATCGATATCAAAATTATTAGTTCGCTGCCATAACTACAACATTTATTTTTTTTTCTGTTTAGTCTTCGCTCACAAAAGTGGGAATTCCATATTATATCTATACCTAATATATAACTGTGTACATAATATATATGTTGTAAATACAGCAGTGGCAGGGCACTTGGGCACAAATGGGCACTTAACGCCAATTGCCTCTTCTCAGTAGGCCAAATGTATGCACTTTAACGCAACCAATTGCTCTTTCCCATCTTCGTGCCCGTGCCCGTGCCTGTTCCTGTGCCTTCGCCTTTCATTTAATTTCAACTACCTACCAACAGCTGGAGGCACAATCAACGCGTGTTTATATACTTTATACTTTGCAATATATGCAACTGCAACAGTAGCAGTCAGCGCAAATGCATTCAAAATTAAATTCTAATAAAATTTTTGCACGCAATGCAAATATTTGAGTGGGGAACCACTCAAATTGAGCAATGATAACGGCCGGCAAAGGTAAAGTAATAAATCGAACATAACGATGAGTCCCATATGAATGGAAAGGACAGAAAGGATTTTTCTATAGACACACAGGTATATATATGTATTTGTTATGTTGACTTCACCCATCCAGGAGCAAAAAAGTGCCACTAGATCATTAATTTCACACAGAGAGACCCAACAAAAAATGTCATCGTCAACACTTCTGACACACAGAGCAGAGGGCCATATAGGATAAGTCATCAGAAGTCAACGACAAGTCGAGGACGCGCTTTGTCGTTCCATATAATATATTTGTATCTATGTACCTATACTTCAAAAGGAATAAAGAGTATCCCCGGTGTGAGATGTCCCAACAAAACACACATTGTGTATCTACATTGCCGACGCGCCACAGCCGGTGCGGCGCACAGATTGATTGATGAACGCGCGAAGGCACAGGCGATAGCGCCAGCAGGTGGTCGCATTGCCATGCCACTCCTGTGGCAACCATATAAGGTTGGCTAATGATTGAAATGCTTCAATCTATATCTATCTGACTGCATGGAGAAGTTAAAGGTAAGGCTATAAGGTATTATATTGGGTGGCTTATAATATTATGTGGGCCACCCTGTGGTGGATGAAATGAGGATTATTTGTAACATTTTAATCAAAAAAACCGAACTTACCTTTTGCCGTTGCGTCGACGCCGCTTTGTGGCATAAACGGTGCCCAGCTGGCTCATTGCGAGGGCGCTGCTGTTAGTTATTGTCGCCGCCGTCTTGCCTGATTTAAGGGGTTTCCTTGTTTCTTATGGATTGAATTTTATTTTAAATTTTATTTGATTCCTGTTGATTTTTATGGATTTTATGTTGCAAAGATCATTTTGTCTACAGTTAGTAGGTATGTTTCGTGTTTATTTTTGATAATTTTATTAAATACTTTTTACTTTTTTTCACTCGTTTTATTATTTTGCTAAAATAATAAAATGTTACTTATATTAAAAATTGAAAAGTTCGATTTTAATTGTGAGCTCCCATCAGTAAAAAACAAAGTTGAATAAAACTAAATACTAGATTCTGGTAAAGATTGGTTAAATGGATTTTAAACTCGCATGCTGTCGCATAGGCAGGTACTTCCTTTCTTCAAAGGCTGTTTAAATTGACAATAATATTTTCTGGGACATCCGATGTGTTTCTTGGTTGATTTGAAATTAGTTTGGTTTGGCAATTCATCATGAATAGACAGAGTTACGTTTGCAAATTGTTCAATTTATTCTGAGAAAAAAATGGTTCAATTTTGGATAAAATTTCGAATTTATCAAGTCAATACACAAAATTGCCGCATTTGGAATGATGATAATCCACAAGCCAATGCTGAAAGACTATTACATGCAGAAAAAGTCAAAACTTGGTACGTTTTATGGGCCGGTGGAATCATTGATATGTCTTCAAAACTAATTATGTACAAAACGTAACAGTCAACCATGAGCAGTATACCTATAGACATTATAAATAACTTGTTCGTGCCTCAATTGGAAAGTATTAACGTGTGATTTGACGGCATTAGATAACCGATAAACTTGATTACAGCTTGATTTGCTGCGAAAGGTGTTTAAAAATTGGACCCCCCATTCCATTTTGTACGCGCCAGCCGCGGCCTACTACCTACCCTACGAATATCTATCAAATAAAGCTAATTTAATTTATAATTTAATATTAAAAACAGTTTTCTGTATTTTAGTTAAATTTAAAACTCAGCACATCTAAAAAAAAACACCCTTTACATTGAAGTAACATCAGGCGTGTTCTTTTTGCAAGTACGGAGGGAATTGGATGAAAAAAAACGTCGTCAGTGCTTAACAATTTACTTGTTAAATGCAACAATAACTAATCTCCTGCAGGCTTAGCTAAACCCAGATAATTCTTGGGGCTTAACGTAGAAGCGGTGAAAAACTGTATATTTCCAGCGTAAATTCCATACTTGTTATCGATAGTTTGCATGAAAACTCCATTTTGTTTCTGTGATGGAGTCGCTAATCCCCATTGTCGTTTTTTTTCAACCAATTGTCGCCGGGATTGCAAAAAAAAAAACACCTAAAGTCAAGAACTGTGTATGGCGATGATGGCCGAACTTGAAACAATAAATGGAAAATAGAAGATGCGATGTCGAAAATATGCTCCGAACTATTTCACACATGCACAGGGTTTTGGCAGGAAGATTTTTTAATCTCATTCTGAAGCAGAGGTTTTCACCGAAGGAACTATCTTTAACAGATCCGTCCAACGGATATAGGCTATGCGGTGTGAACGATACCAACAGTAGGTACTAGGTACAGAAATCTTATACTGCGCAGGTTGTCAAAATTGAAAGTGCCAGAAATAAAAAAATGGCTGTTCGAGTGAAACAAAAACTGCACACCGCATTATTAGAAACAAAAAACAAAATATTTATATATGTAAGTCAAGTAAAAGGGCACTGGGTCCGCCATTTTAATTCAATTTTCATATCAGATGGGCAGAACTGAAAAAAAACAAAAACGCTATAGTGATATTATTACATTAAGTTATGTGCTGTGTACCATATCGACAACATATCATCGAACAGACAAAAATTCTGACAACACGGTCAGAAACTTTCCGACGGATATTAAATCCTGTGTGAGAACTAAGAAATTTATTGGTCCTTACTTAATAACCAAATTTAGTTAATATTTAAACGAAAATCTCCAGATCACTATAGCAAGTAGCAACACGTTAAAATTTAATACACGGAAATCCATGTTTAAGGATGTGCATTTTAATACAAGTGTTGTCGGTTTTTTGTCAATTTCGATTCGTATATTAATGGTTTGGTTTCAATCTTCAGATATATTGTTTTTAAGTGAAGGCAGACGTGCTTTTTATTTTTTTATAAATTAATACATGAAATATTTGACAAATTGTTTGATTTTTGATGGTCAAATAGCACTTGGACTGGTTGTGCGGGCAAAACTTCTGCCCGCCTTTTCTCCGTATTATCTTGAAACAAACCCTGTCTTTCAAACTGAAAGCGGATAAAAAATTATTAGATAGGGCCATGAAGAAAAATGCGAAGGGCAAATTCGTTCTATATATTTTTACAAAGAAGCCGATGGACATAAAATGAAAGGTGTTTGTTAGAAAAATCAGATATGAGGAGTTGGATAGATAGATAATCAAACAAATGTAAGTTTTTCATATCTTCTGTTCATTGCTTGTGCAGAGAAACCTTCATGTTTAAGAAATATATTGCAAATGAAAAAATAATGAAGATTCGTAAAAAAATCATTTTCTTTGTAAATGTGGTGTCCCTAAACAAAAATAGGTAAATAAAACATAAATCGTTGGAACACTTTAAATCAATTCATTTACTATTAGTACTAAAATAGAAGGCGGTAAAAAAGTATACGGAAATACTTAACATTCTTGGGTTCTATGTCTATGCCGTGATTCGTTAATATTTTAGAAATTGTAGTAAATTCAAAGAACGTGTGAGGATTTTTTAACGAGAAGGTTAAATTGGTCATTAGTATAGAAGTCTGTTTATGTTCCGCACTTTATTTTAACCTTGCATCTTACTAATAGTCGACATTGGTGCTTAATTATAAGTAAGTAGTAATGATGTTCATACATAGCCCAGAAAGACAACATTTATCGCCTACATTGGGTCGTCTACATCGGGCGAATGGACGATAACGCTCTAGCCAAAAGAGTCTTCGAGTCCCTATCGCCGATGTTAGACTTTAGAGCACTCTTGATCTGGATGACTGGAAGCAATGTGCTCAGTGATCGTAGAGAACGGAAGGCCACCACGACCTGACGTATCTCAGGTAGAGACTAATCATGGATTGGAAGCCTCAACCTCAAGTGATTAAATTCTGAACTTGCCGTTTTTTTTATATTTTTTCTAGAATTGTGCGATATAACCTAACATCAAAAGTATCTGTGCAGTAAACTGACAATTTGGTTAGTTTCAGTACAAACGGATGAACTATAGTTTTCCATAAATTTCGAGTAAACATTGCACCATATCATAAAGGTTTTTGTGGTCTTGAGAAATGTTTTCAAATAAATTTCAATAGCATTGCTTTTTTATGTAAAATTTAAATTCCTAAATCAAGTTTTTTTGAAAAAAATGGAGAATGAATATAAGTAAACACCACATAAAAGAGCTCCGATTCAAGCTTCGACCTTATGGTTTCTCACATCGCTGCCTGAATCGTTTATTGCAATTCTGAGTCAAACGCATACCCTGCTTGTGAAGAATCTGATTATTCTATATTACTGTTTACATATTTAAAATAATTTTAAATAAAATAAATGTAGGTATAATTATTGTTTAGTGATTTTTGTGCGACTTATTTTTAAATGGGGCTCTAAAATTTTAAAATTAGAAAATCTTGCAACACTAACAAAAATTGATTCGAAAGTTTTAATTTGTTTCAAACGCGACTTGTTAACTTATGTCTTTTGCCATTGGTCGCTCTAAAAAGGCTTTCAAGTTTCGATTCTGAAACGAAATCCAAAAGAAGAACTGTTATTTTTAGGGTTTCAAAAGGAAAACGACGAAAAGAAACATCCATTGAGACAGCTAAAATTACAGCAAAATAAAAATGTATGCTTATGGAGTTTTTGATTGGTGTGGCCAGTTATAGCTTTCATTGAAACTCATCATTGAAAAATTTGTTTTCCTAATTTGAGACACTTTGAAAGCAAAATCAGAGAATATTTTGATGCCAATAAAAAGGCGATGACTCAATTATTAATTTTAGTAAAAAAAAAATGTTCATTTTGGCCAAACCTTACAAATCAAATGAATTTCTTTATTTCAATGATTGAACTACCTTATCATTGATAATTGAAATCTTAGAAATCGTTTTATGTGAAAGATTGGGCCAAAATGAAATATTTTTTTGGCTGGAAATAATAATTGAGTCAAGAGCTTTTTATTGGCATCAAAATAATTACTGATTTTGCTTTTTAAGTGTTTCAAAATAAGAAATTAAAATTTTCAATGATGAGTTTCAATGAAAGCTATAACTGGCACCTAAGAGAAATGCCAATCGAACGCTTCAAACAGATCTTATCGATTTTGAAGTGTTAATGTTTTTGGTTTTAATTCTGAATTCAAATCAAGTAGCACTTTATCTTCTATCGGGAAGATGAACTGTCATTTTATGGGGTTCACAAGGCTTCTCGGCGACCAATCGAAATAACAAATCGAAGTTATTGTGCAATCGCTTTGACATATCAGCGAACAAATGATTCCTAGTTTTTTTTATTATTCATTCCATTCTGGATATTCCGGATAAACATTTTCTTTTCCTTATACGAAATTAATTGGCGTGTTCAGAAAAATGAGATCCCAGAGATTTTTGTCACTCAAAACGTGAGCAAGCGAATCGAAGATTTTTTCTCCTCAGAGTTTTGACAGCAAAGTTAAAAATTTTGCTGAGGAATCCTATTCAGGTAACTGAGATTGCTGAGATCTCCGAGATTTCATTTTCCTGAACATGTCTAATAAAGAAGCACACTCTTGATATGCTTAATGATATGTTCCTATCCGTTAAGATTTATTAAATCGAAGAAGAGTTCGAATGAGATCAGCATTTCAATATGAGTTTAGGTTATTTCGATTTCTAATACTACATTTATAGAGCACTTAACCGAGATTTAAGTAGATTTACCCTAAATCCTCTTCAAATCTCAAAGATTTACCATACAAATTTAATCCTCAATCTAGTAGATTGGAATTTAATCTTGTTAAATCTTCATAGGGTAAATTATAGTTGTACAAATCGAACGCAACTATTCCCCTATATTGCGCTGTATACAATATTCGAGAATCGATAAAATATATTCGAGAATATGTTTGTATTGTTGTTGTTTTGAAACAAATCGATCAATTAAGAAGACAAAATGAAACACTATTAGCATTTTGAAAGGTACTGTCAAGTTCATCAACTTTTAAATCGGTGCGGCCAAAACATTTCCTAGGATTTATCAAATCTTAACGAGATTAACTTTTGGTGAAAACGTGTAGTATAAAACTATTGGTGCTATATAGAAATTTAACTTAAAAGTAAGCTTTCGAAATTCGAGTGCCAATTTATTTATAATATTATTCTGGAATTAATGGAGCATAAAATTGTTTCAAATATTTTTTATAGTGGGGAAGGAGATATTTATTTTCTTGAAAAGCCAAATAGGGAAATTTACAAATCCGTCCAAAGTGGCAAACATCAATTTATCGAAACTGATAAAATTGTAAAGAAATCATAATATTAATATGTTCATATAACGGGTGATTTTTTAAGAGGTTTAGAACTTTTTTAAAAAAAAAAACACAAAAAATTCGAAAAAATGAATGAAATATTTATTTGAATCGATAGTTTGAACCTTGCAATTTAATGTTTAAAGATAATTTCATGCAAATGTTGACCGCGGCTGCGTCTCAGGTAGCCCATCCGCTGAGTCCAATTTTGGCATACTCTTTCACACATATCGGCCGGTATCTCACGAATGAATGCATGGATGTTGGCTTCCAGTGCGTCAATCGAAGCGGGCTTGTCCCTATAGACATTAGCCTTGACATACCCCCACAAAAAATAGTCTAATGGTGTCAAATCGCACGATCTAGGCGGCCAATTGACCGGCCCGAAACGTGAAATTAACTGTTCACCAAACTCGCCTCGCAATTGCGCCATTGTTTCGCGTGCTGTGTGGCATGTGGCACCGTCTTGTTGCACCAGCTGTATCTTAAAAGGCTTTACGCCCAAATCCTTCCGCAAAATTTTCCACGTAGTGCTGTAACAATTAAGGCCTAACTGCTGGGAACGGCGCCGAATCGACATTTCGCGGTCTTCTGTCACACTAGCTGATACGGCCGCAATATTTTCTTCACTACGCACAGTACGTAAACGTGTTGGTGGTTTAATGTCCAACAAAGTAAATTTGGTGCGAAATTTGGTCACAATCTTCCGAATAGACTGCTCAGAAGGTCGAGAATGCCGACCATAAAATGGAAGCAGCGCGCGATGAACATTTCGAACCGAGCACGAATTTTGATAGTAAAATTCAATAATTTGCAAGCGTTGTTCATTTGTAAGACGATCCATGGTTAAATTGCAAACCAAACTGAAGCTGTTTGACAGTGACACAAGGTACTAAACACACGTCAGCTGTCAAAACCAGTGTTGCCAAAACCAAACCAGCTAAAAAATCACCCGTTATTATGTATCACAACCAATGGTAGTAAGTGTATGCTTTAAAAAATAAAAATAAATTAGTACCAACTACCAAATTCTCCAAAGTGATGATTTTAAAACGTTTGTGAATAAACGAAAAGGGAATATGCATATAATTGACTTTTGTACTACTCAATCAAAAATATTCTATACATTCCAGAAAAACTGACGTATGAAAGATATTGCGAATAGAAAAGTTATTTGACACAATTCCACCGAGTGAGCGCAATCGAGTCGAAAAACCCCACTTCAACTCACTGCATATTAATGGCGTTTACAATTTCAACTTTTTAACTCTGTATATTATATATACCTTCTTTATTTCCCTATTTATTTTTATTATTTTTAACTATTTACCGTTAAAGAATTAAAAAATAAAATTGAAACTTTTTAATTTTGTTGTTTCATAGGCTGTTTTGGTCTATTTTAGTCAGAATGTAAATAAAACACTTTATTTCATTCTTCTACCCAACGTTTCGTAAGTATTCCTTACTTCTTCAGGGGCTTTTTTATTTATTCAATTTTTTTTAAATAACATGATAATTTTGTAATTCACTCCTATTTTGTTGCACTGTCCCGACGGCACTGACATAAAATGAAATAAATTAACAAAAAAAACCACGAATCAAAACAGAAAAAACAATCAAATTAAACAAGATATGACACTTATATCACAGCTTAATTCAGGTACTTTATTTATAATCAAAAAATTGAAACTGTATAAACTTAGTTACATCAGTTGAAAATTATTCCGACGCACGGCATAACTTTTTTATATGGTTTTATTCGTTTTAAAAGTGTAGGTACCTCATAAATTTCATGTTTGCCGTTTTATTATACTTGTATGATAAATAACACAAAATGAATATGTATGGCAAAACTTAGAGATTTGAAGAAGATTAAGGGTAAATCTACTTAAAACTCAGTTTAATGGTGGTTGGAAATGTATTCGTATACATCACAGTACAGTGCACTAAATCTAGGTAATATACTGCGCAAGTTGTCGAAATTGACAGTGTCAAAAAATAAAAATGGCTGTGAATGCCCACTAATATTGCACTCCCCATTATGAGAAACAACAACAAATATTGACATTTTGACAAGTGAAATGGCACTGGAACGACTGCTTCTTTTTTACTTTCAGAGATGCGCAGAACTCAACAGAAATGAAAACGCTAATGATATTAAATTTCTAATTGATAGAATATTATACAATTACATATGTGTAGTATAAACATTAAAATAAAACCTCTGTTCGTTTACTTCCCAAAACTGCAAATTTCTAGCAATTTTAATGCAAAGTTCTACCAAATTTCACATAAAAAAATAAAATTGGTATAAATTAGTTAAACGAACAGACCTGTAGGTAATTATTCACACGTGATATTTACAGCTTCTAACTTAACAAGTTGAACGGGCTCTGAATAATTGTAACTGCACATACAGACAACCAAGGGTTGAAAAGCAAGCTTAAAATGTGTTAGTAGACTCGATATGATCCTGGGGTGGAATCGGCTAACGCGATAGTTTATAGTTGATAATAAAAATCTACAATTTTGCTCTATGTAAGGTGAAATCGATTGCCAAAAAATAAACAATTTTTGGCAATCGAGAAAAATAAACAATTTTTGGCAATCGATTTATACATAGCAACGAATAGTTTATAAACAAAAAAGACAATCAAAAAGGCGACAGTCAACTATCACCTTAGCCGATTCCACACCCGTATTTTCCTTGTGATTATCGTCCTTCGAAATATCTGACTCGCGATCCCCAAAAATTCAATTTCAATTCAATGCATTTTATATTATTTTGTTAGTTAACGAGAGATGACTTACTGAGAATTGAATAGCGATTCTAATAGACTTAATGAAAATCAAGGTGAATTGGACTGGTTTAACTCGAACTCGTAAAGTAAATCAAAGCATAACATAGTAAGAACAAAAAATTAAAACAGTTGTTATCAATCTTTTGTCATTTTCTTAATTTTTATCTCTGATACAATTTAATTAAATAAATGACATTATCGTTCCTTCATATCTTTTTTGACATTTTGGATTTTAAAAGCAAAATACATATTTACAATTAATGTTCCCATTGTTAATGGGAAAATAGGAAACATTTCAAAATTATTGTTTTTTCACGGTCCAGTTGAACACGTTTGAGACAATGACAATTTTAAGCAAACACACATTTTGCAACATTTAAATGTCAAAGTGCCATGGAGTTTGTTCGATACTAATGGCGTTTTCTATTGGTCGCCCAGAAGCCTTCTGAACCCCACAAAATGACAGTTCTTTTTGATAGAAGATAAAATGCTTCTGGATTTGAAACCAGAATTGATAAAATCGTTCGATTGGCATTTCTCATCAAAAACGCAATTAAACTTATTAACCTTCCGTATAAAATTCTTTCCAAAACTAAGCCAAGCTAAAACTTTACTAAACTTTTTAGCCAAGTCGTACACAGCTTTGCTTTGTGAAAATAAAAATCGAAATGGAAGGAAAAATATTTGGGAACAAAAGATTAATCTCAGCAAAATAAATTAAACCATTTTATTTAATTAAATTCATTTGAAATAGTGAAAACAAATTCTTTGAAATGGTTGAATATGTTAATGCCTATTTGGTAAAATTTTTTTTACAAATTTATCAAAACTGACTTTATCGTGAAAATTTGTGTAAATTCGACAGAAATTTATAGACTTAATTTGTTCTCAGGTAACACCAGTTTTTTTGACAACATGCAAATTCAGAAAAATGATATCTCGGAGACCTAAACGGAAACTCATTTACATAAACACGATTTCTCTGCAAAATTAGTCTGCCAAGAGAAAGAAACATAAGGGTACGATATAATACTTTCTGACGGAGCGAAGTCTCTGAGATCTCAATTTTCTGCACGTGCATTATTTATAGGTATCTCTACAACGCTCTTATGTCAAAATATGGCTAGAGCCTATATTATGTTTGGAGAGGAAAGCTAACATTTACGCCCTATTATTCACACAATACATCCAGATTAAATCTTAAATCCGGATGTATTTACATTGAATTTGTATGATTTACATCTGGATTTAAGATTTAATCTGGATGTATCGAATGAAGTATATGGCCGTTAAAGGAGATACACATTTACTCGGTTTAAAAATGTAAGAAAGACGGTTTTAACTACTTCAATATATTATGTTGGAAATAATAGGTGTTTTTTTGGAGGATTGGCGAAATCGGGTGGTATAAAATGACATTGGGAATTAGCGACGCCATTACAGAAAAAATTTCACGTTTCCATACAAACTATCGATAACAAAGAAATAATTCGCTCCCTTAACTGCACAGATTTTCTAAGAAATAAGAGTTAAGTCCTGAAAATTCTCTACGCTTAGCTAAGTCCGGAAGAAATTAATCGTTGTGCCATTTCATAATTCATATACTCGTATAATGATAAACTCGTTTGCAAAATAGTCTTTTATGGTGAGTTTCATTTGAACTAAAATTATAATCCATGTGAAAGAATGAAATTTTTCAGAAGTAATAACAGATTAATTTTATTGCGCTACGCATTCTTTGAATCGTAGGATTACTATATAAGTAACCAGCAAGTTACAAGATACGAACGGGGGCTGTCCTGTCTTATTCTACGTGACCACCGACCACTAAACCGATATTTAATTAAATTTACCGCACTAATCATTATTTCATTAATCAATTTAAGATTCAAAACTAATCTTGTTAAATCTTCATAATGCCAATGGTTTTACAAATTCAACTAATTTATATTTTATCACTCTGGACGGATTCATTTAGCCAGTTCACGTTTCTGAATTCTGAGATCTCACTGAGCAAACATCTGTCAGCTCCACTGAGGAGAAGGAGAAACCTGAACAAAATTTCTCCTTAGAAGTCAAAAGCACTCTCCATCTCGTTTTTATAAATTGATCAACTGCGACAAACAATAATTGAGCAAACGAATCCAAAAAATTTCAGTCTCAGCTTTTTGACAGCAAAACTGAGGAATCTCACTGAGGAATTACGTTCAGATTTCTGAGATTGCTGAGATCTCTGAGATCTCAGATATCTCAAGAAACCTGAACTGGCTAATTGAAAAATCGAATCGCTTTTTTTGACATACATGACACTTTCTGTCAAACTTCAACTTCATAAAAAAAATTAAACATAATTTTGAATGGTTACTGCTTAAATCATCTTAATTTGAAATCTTTTTGTTTAATGGAAGATTTAGATTTATTTAATACAAACTGAATTACACCTTTTCGGTGGAAACATAAAGCATGAAGAGTTTTTGAAAAACGATCAGTTCTTAGTTCGGAATAAGTGAAGTCTTCCTTACTAGCCATTTAAAAGCGGTTTACACTGATTGTATCATTAGCTTGAAAGAGGCAATATGTTAATCTTAAGTGTCACTTATTCTGGTAAGAGTGCACTGTAAATGAACAAAGTTAACTTTAGTCACAAGGTCACAAATATTTTCAAATTAAAGAATTACAAAATATACATTAACTAAAGGTACCTAAACATTAAAGTTGAATTATAATCGCTAGGATGTAAGATTTTGTTAAAATTGCTTGAAGCACAACAGAAACTTAAAATAATTTCTATAGAAAACCGCGGAATTTATTAACTAATTAGGGTGGGAATTGAAACATCGCGAAGAAGCTCTTGTAAAAAATTGTAAATATGCAAAACGAGTTTTTTGAAAAGATACCAATCACATCCAATAGATGCACACCTACATTCTTAATTATCTTAACTTTCTAACAGGAGCTCTTTCATTGTTCATGCATGAGCTAAAACTTTTTTATTAAAATCGAACTTCACCTCTTTATAGTATTTTTGAATTCACATTGACACTGCTCGTTGTTTTTTTGTTAATCCATCAATTGCTTGAAAAAAAATAAGATTGATTTAAAATTCAATTAACATTGAATACCGGTAAACTCAAGTTTAACAAAAACATAAAGACACAACAACAACAACACATCATCAATGGAACATAAACCGCACTTCTATACTAATTGCACGCACTCACGCAAACGACACGCAATCTAAGGATCAATTGATCCTCTTCTTTCATTGATGATATTGCACGTAACGTAAACTAACACGGATGACATGACATTTTGTCATCACAGGTAACGGCATCGGCACCAGCGGCAGGCATATCCATGCGTGTGTGTGTGTGTGTGTATATAATATAATAAGCTCTCAAAATGGAATGAGAAACATCAACATGCACTATTTCACAGACACAAAACACGAATTGCATTTAGAGAACATAGCTTCTTTTTTTTACCTACAAAATAATGTCACACTGAAATAAATATCCTTTCTTTAAAAATAATTTTTTTTTTGTTAAATATATTTTTGAAACGCGTCGGGTATTCAAAATTCAACCGTTGCCGTTAACACTCTTTTCATTAGAAGATATAGTTGGTATCCTGTTGTAAAGCTAGCGAACTAGAGGGAGCGAACAAATAATTTAATAACGGATGAACGAGTGAATGCAGAAGAGTCACAAGAAACAACAACAACAATAATACAACCGATATAATATATGCATGTACCAACAAGATGACAAAAAAAAAGTTACACGCGAGTGAGCAACGGACCTCGTTTATTTTAGTACAATAAGCCAGGCTAACTCTTTGAGAATCCAACAAGAACTAAAATGGGAAAACCAGTCCTGCAAGCCATGGGCGAGTTTCATTTTACACAATTCCTGTTGTTTGTCCGTCCTCCTGGTCCGGTTGTTTGTATTATTTGTTTTGTATTCGTTTGAACAATCGCCCAGGTACAAGGAGACATTATGTGAGACAAAGAAAGATGATTCGTATACGATTGTTGTGCCTACACATACCGTAAGCGGGAGGAAAATAGAAGCCAATCTTATTATTTGTAGGAGGTAACCAACTAACTGGAAGAGTGGAAGTATGACAGCAGTTGCATGTTATTTTGGAATTGAAACAAAGCTTATTGGAAGAAAATGGTTGCCGGTTTTGATCTTTTGTAGAGGACCAAGGGAGACAACTGCTTCTGTTGTTTAGTTTTGTTTTGTTTAAGGGGTGGAGTCTTGTTATGAGACTATTAGAAAAGCTTTGGAAGCACCATTAAGAAGTAGATATATTTCTAATAAGATAAGGGGGATAAATGTATATTTGAAATCTCACTGACATTTGAGTGGAAAGTGAAAGTTTCCAATAGGAAAAGTTTTTAGTGTGTTGTGGTATTTATTTTTTTTATTTTTGACACTTGCAAAATGTCAAATAAAAATGCCATCACTGCACCGCTTATCGGCTAAATATCTTTGTAATTTAATTTTTACGCAATTGACTTGGATAGTTGATGCCAAGGTAAGACGATAAACAGGCATCAGGCAAGCTGGCGATCAAACGCAAATGCTTACCCCATGCCGCTACGACGACGATGACGCTTCGTAACTAGGTGTATAGGTATAGGTAGGTAGGTAGGTAGGTTGAAGATGGCATGTCACGCATGTGCGGTGCACATCAGTTATTTTTATTTATTTTTTCTGCTGTATGACGTCAATTTGTGTTTGCGTGATAGATAAACGTAGTATTGTATAGGTACCTATACAATATCTGCAAGAAGCTATAAACTTATTTTGTAGATATACTTATGTGTCCAGTGTCCCCCGCCTCGGGATAAAAATGCAAAAAACAGCATGAGACGAAGACGATTAGAATGTGGTTGGCGGTTCGCGGTTCGCGTAAATTTCAAGACACTATCGCTATATTATCGTTCGGAAATGTCAGCACAATAACTGGCATATAGTGACGTCTCTTGCGAATATGGATGGATGGAAACTATATAGGTACAACGTTGTGTTCCATTTAATATTTCAGTTAATTTTAATGGAACTCTTTATACCTAAAATGAAACCGAAATGAGAGTTAAATTTTAATTGGCTTCTTGTCATAATCTGGATTTGATGATATCTGTTTAATTTGGAGCAGTTAGATAGATGGTTGGTATCTAGATAGATGTCAAATGAAAATAAAGTGTTGAACAAAGTCAACTTGTTCACACCAACTTTTTAATGGCGATAAACAGTTATAACTGTTATAACAATTTATTGTCATATAGTTGGTATAACTTGTTCAACGCATGAAACAAGAAAAAGATGGAAGTGACTCAAGACATGTGAATTTATAAATTATTGCAGGTCTGATTACATAGGCCTAGTTACTGCTTATGCAATTCTGCAGGGCCTGAGTCACGGCCCTTTTTCCCATGACCATGCCGCAACTTTGGGCTCGGGCGAGCCCATATTCTAAAGGTTAGCTACAAGTACAGAAGTTAGAAACCACAAATTCCACAGTTGCATCTGATGTCGTTAGGCCGCTTGTTTTTTGTGGTTATTTTGATTTTTGCCCGTAACTTTTTTGAGAATTCATCGGGGAAGAAATGGGAAGAGAAAAAAAAATAGATTCATCACTTTTAAAGGGCTGTATACCAAAAAGAAAGATAGGCCCAACATAAAAACCAAAAGGGTTCTTATTTTACTCTAATTATAGAAGTTCATTTCTTTTTTTATAAAATAAAACAAACAAAAATTTCACTTAAACGGTGTCCGAATAAAAAAAATGAAAATAAACGGTTGTGACGTTGCTAACGTTTTGAAGTTGCTATCACCATTAAGCTACTTTCAATTTTCGTCCTCAGAATCGGAAGAGGAGAGATCAACATCTTTGCCTCATTCTATAATCCAGACAACACAAACAATGTAATTAATATACGTAAGTCATTTCCATAACTTCAACATAATTTTTAAATTGTTACAATAAATTCAATACAATCAAAAGTTTTCCCTCATTTGTATTAATTTTTGAAAGGTATATTTAGAAACGTTTTCTTCAACAAATTATGTCTGAGAGATCAACAATATTTTTAAACATTGATCGTTCTTAAATAAAATGTAACACAGTCTAAGAACCAGTTTCACAGTGCACACTTAACAAAATAAGTGGCACTTAATTTTCCCATTTTGGCACTTTAGCCGCAGTTTTACTACCTGAGTAAATGGAACTTAAGTGGCCAACATGGGAGACTTAAGTGTAACTTATTCTGATAAGTTTACACTGTGAAATTGTGAATTAGTTTTCCATATTTGGCACTTAAGTGACACTTACTTCACTGTCAAACTGGCCCTAACATTTTTAATATTTTCTTCTTTACACTTCAACACTAGTTAAAATTGTATTAAATAGAGTACTAATTTGTGTATTGATGTTCCAGTAATATTGAAATATATATATCAAAAAATATCCCACTTGCTCTGATAAATTTTTAATTAAATATTTTTCAGCATCTGCCCTCCTTTCTTGAAGCCTCCCATCACCTTCCACATCAAAAGATCGCAAAAAACCTACTTCAACACATTAACACATTAAGATTTAATTAGTTTAAACGCTAACAAAATGAACCGTAACTGTAATATCCTGATTGATTCATTTTGACTATCAACACTGAATATGTTTGTCATTCGAGTTATTTTCGCAAAATTGAGTTGCAAATCAAACTTGACAGACACACTCCAGTCTATCAGACGGCAGGGTTTCACAAACTCATGCATTTCATTGCCAAGTTGGAATTCGCCAATAGCTCTAAGGGAAGGGGACCGTTAACAACACATTCGACATTCCACCAACCAACCAACAACATGAGTTCGATACGATGATCTTACTGCGGTGCAGAAAATCAAATTTATAGTGTTGTATTTGTATGAGTAGATGTGTAGTTTCCAAACAAACTGAGCTACCAACCGGGGCGCATGACCTGGTCAATTTTGTGGTGGCTCGTTTTATGCGCCAGGAGTTCCTCCGCGCCATTTAGCTATACATGATGTAGTCGACCAACGAACACCACAATACATGCATATATATGCGCTTAGCGCGTTCAGCGGCTGTCTTTCTGAAAGTTATCTTCTTTTTATTTTCTGTGATGTCTTTTCTTGACTTACAACATTTTTTCTTTATGTCGGTGTCATAATTTTGAGAAAAAAAAGAAGCCCTCAACCGTGAAGCCGCAGATTAGGGCATCCCTCGTTTGAAACAAATTTTCTGGACTACTGGTATAAGATACAACGTTGTTCTGTTTGTTTTTTTTTTTTTTTTTTTATTTGTTTTCTTACTCCGCGCAGTCTTAACTCTTTCTTAACTCACTGCGGGCGTTCGAAAGAGACCCAACAAAAAAAAGAGAAAGAGAGGTCCACACCACACTGAGCGAGATGCGAGAGACGAATCATAATTTAATGAACATTTTTCCAGAATTTATTGCCTTGGGTATTGATTTCAGCGTTTGTTCTTTCTTTGGTCGAAAATTATTCGGTAGTTGCCGACATAAATAGCCACAGCGAAACGCGTCGCCTCTGCTGCACTCTGTGCTGAGTGTGCTTGCTGGCTCTGGTTTTGACTTGGCTTCTTCGGCTTCGCATCGTCGCGTCGCGGTCGCAAGCAAGGATCAGCGACTGAGAGAGAGAAAGGGGTTCTAAAAAGCGTCTCGGACTTACGAATGTTTTGGCCTTTAAACACTGCAAACGAAATTAATTACATATCGGATGTCTGCCTCAATGGGGAGTCATGATATTTCAAAATGTGATGTTTCGCAGCCTGACCGTTCCCGGTTCCGTATATATGCCGGCCAATTTATACGTGTGTTAATGTGCACCCATCGCAAATTCCTTGTCCTCCCCCGCCTCCGCGAATTAGGCTTATGTTGCCACTTTACCCAACATATTGATCTTTGAAAAAAAAAAATAACTTCAAAATCTCGGTGGCAATATTTTATAATCGGCGTCGAACGGGTGACGTATGTGTGCTGTGCGGGATTTCGCTGGTATATATCTATCGATTCGACGACAATGTTATTTCATCGAAAAGACATCACCATTTATTAAATTATTCAACTTTTTGAATATAATTTTCGCATTCCTTAAAAAAAGAAACTTCTACTCCGAACTGGACGTGATCGAAGAAAATGAATAATAGAAATCATCACTTCCAAATAAACGAAGGTATCTGATGGTACCTACCTAGAGGTTTGGACTGACATTTGAGGCGTAAGGCCAGTTCGTTTACTTCCCAAAACTGACAATTTTATTTTTGAACTTTGACAGAAGTAATATTGGTAGAAACTGGGAGTACAAAACCAGAGGTATTGTTTTTAAGTATTAATCTACGGTTTTTTAAATATTGAAATCAATTTAAAAAAAAAACTTATACTAGCACTACCCGGGTAATTATCTAGGAAAAACTATTTTTAAGCGCGGCCCTTTATATAGTAAATCCTATGCTGGGCCTAGACAGGCGCAGGTCTAGGTGATCTTGACTAATTTATCTTATTCTGGCTTTATCTTGGCCCTGGCTAGAATTGCCTATTTATTGGCTTTGTCAGATGTAACTTAGACCGGGCCTAGATAGTTTTAACTTGACATAGCCTAGATATGAAAACTTTTGTTGGTGTCAATTTGGCCCTAGCTAGTGTCGCCACCTTATTGGCGCTGTCTCATAAAAACAGGAAGGGACCCAAATACTTTTCGCTTGGTGTAGCCTGGATAAGGAATTGTATCTGGGCGTTATCTTGGCGTTAGACAGTGTCGCCTCTTTATTGGCGTTATCAGGTGTTACTAAGATTGGGCCTAGATAGTTTAGACTTGATGTAGCCTAGACATGGAACTTTTTCTTGTCGTTATATTGGTCGTAGATAGTGTCGCCTCTTTATTGGCATTCCCAACGACCAATTTAACTTGTGTAAGGTCATAAACATTTTAACATCCCTATTCTGTATCGCAAATCAGCCTGGTAGGTAGCGTGCTGGATCTTTGATCAGAGGAACGCAAGTTCAAATCTCGGAGAAACCAAGTAAGTAAAAGTGAAGTTTTTTTAAAATTAAATTAAATTCTATACATTTCAGTTAAAGAGAAAAGCGGTCTCAAGCACCCCTAATATGAGAGGGGTGGGGGCTATATGGGTTTCAGTAAAAATCTACCTAGGCCCTAGTTAGCAACTAAAAATCTCTAAATTTTTAGTTATCCAAAGCCTGACTTGAAAGACCTATCTAGGGCCTATATGGGAACCGCTAGCAAGGCCCACAGAATACAGAGCATTAACAAATTAGCAAGGGCCAAGATAGTTACTACTCAAAAGGCCCATTCCTGACTTGGAAGATCTATTAAGGGCCCATATGGGAACCACTAGCAAGGCCCACAGAATACAGAGCATTAACAAATTAGCAAGGGCCAAGCTAGTTACTGCTCGAGAGGCCCATTCCTGACTTGGAAGATCTATCTAGGGCCTATATGGGAACCATAGCAAGGCCCACGGAATACAGAGCATTAACAAATTAGCAAGGGCCAAGCTAGTTACTGCTCGATAGGCCCATGACATAAACAAGGCGAAACTAGCTGGGGCCAAGGCATTACCGAGTCCCAAATGCTACCCGGGTACTTTTATCACAATGAAATAGTTGAATGTCCAACCATTTTTAAAAAACAAAAGGTTTTATTTTTGCATCGAGTTTTCCATGAGGTGGAGCAAAATAAACAAAGGCATTCGTTTAACAAATTAAGTAGGTATATTTAAAGTAAAAGAAACTACTTTTAAAAAGTATATTATAAAGGGTGTTTTTTTTAGACGTATGATTTTCAATCTGGGAATACTTTTTTCGGAGTTGGTTTTTTGACAGCTGTCACTTGATTTATGCGCAGTTTGGTTTGCCATTTCATAATGAATAGACCTACTCCTGAAAAACGCTTGCAAATCGTGCTTCGCGCGACTTATCGCGCCCTGCGTCCAATATTCGGTCGACATAATCGCACAGCAGAGTAATTCGAGCAACCATGGATCGGTTTCGTACCACGTTTACTCTAGTGGATAATGCGCATCCTCAGAGACGCCTTACAGTGCGCACCGAAGACGGTATTGCTGCTGTGGAGCAGAGTATCGAAGAAGACCCGAATGAGGGCCAGTTGTAGTTACAATAGTGGTTCAGCCTCGGTTCAAGATTTTAACTCGCCGATTTCGGCCGATTAACTAAAGTTCAACGCTGGTTCAAGTATGTAATTGGTTATTATCACTCACTTGAACAGTAAACTACTGTTGAAACTCAATTAATCCGCCGAAATCGATGGATAAAAATTGCTGAATCACGGTTTAAATATTTGTACAACTGGCCCTGAGTCCATCCGCCATCGCGCTCAACAATTTATCCACTTTATGGAAGATTTTGCCAGCCGCGGCGGCCACTTGCCCAAAATCATTTTTAAAACATAATGGCAAACCCTTATCTTTATTTTTTATAATAAAGTTAAATTCTTGGGCATAACATTAAATTATATGCGTTTTATTTCTTCTTGAAAACCACACGTCTATAAAAACACCCTTTATAATGTTGCCAGATTATCTAAATTACTATGTAGTAATACTTTTTTTTAAATTTCCTAAGAAAGTTTTCTTTTCAAATCTCTGGCCGTAGCCAGAACCTAATGTATGGGTGAGCTTCAAGTTTTTTGGGTGAGATTAAGTTTTTTTTTAATGAAAGTCAAAATATAAAGTCTAGAAAAATTAAATTTTAATTAAAACCGTGGGTACAAGCAATATCACATTTATATTTTTTAAACTACGAATTAAAAGTATATAAGAGATCAAGAAGTACGTACAAATATCTATTTAAAATTAAAAAAGTTGTATTTTTCGGTTCTTTTCGGCAAATGTACACAAAATATCATGTATTTCCAACGAATACAATAGTTTTTTTTCAAATGCTATTAAAGAAAGATTTCACAGCCGTTGATCAGTCATTGATGAACGTCGTATAGCGTCTATTCTAGAAAGTGCCGAAAAGGAAGACTCGTTCAAAGATGTGAAAATTTTTTACAACTGAAATTTCTTCATATGAGGGCAATACCAAATTTAATTCCGTCAATGGTTTTAAGTCGTTGTAGTTAAAATTTTCACTCAAAAACCCTGTAGCAGATTTGACAGCATTTAGTATCTATTATTATGCTCAAACCGTTCATTTATCTCTGAAATAATTGACTCGATAATTTCAAAACAAACTCGCTTTAATTATGCTACTTCATCCTCATTGTCACTTTCCCGAATTGAAGACATAACAACGGATTCGCTCTCCGTGATTTTAATAAATCATTCTCCGTGATTTTAAAAAAGAGGGAACATATCCTACACCATTCTGTTTTTCGACTGCTGTACTCAAAATTTGTTGAAATGACTCATCACTTCGCAAATCCTCTACACTTTCCCTATAACTGACCGAATAATTGGCATAGCACTACTTTGTTGCAAAATTCTATTAGCTGGTTCAATTATTCCCAATAATGTTATTAAAAATCCAAGCAAAAATCTGTTTTTCACCGCGGAATCAGGCAATCCTATTGCTTTTACCATATTGTCTGCATTAAGGTTGTGTTCTTTGCCTTCCTTTAATTTCATCAACGTTTTAACTAACTGATCGAAGTTAATGTTGATTGCCGAAATAGCCTTAAAATGTCCCGAGTATCGCCCAGCGTTGTTCTATAAGCAATGGAATGTTTCTACCCTCGTATAATTTGCGAATCTTGAAGCGATTATAAATGTCATGAAAGAGCTTTTTTTGCTGGGAAAAAAATCGACAATCGTTCTTTTTTTTCACGATTTCCATAACAACGAGATGAAGACGATGACTAATGCAATGAACATATGGGATTGTTCGGTGAAAAAGTTTTTGTATCAAAACTTGCAACCCACCCACACGACCACTATTCACCGCCGCACCATCATAAGATTGGGTCAGTAAATTTCTATAACAGTCAATATCGAACTCTTGAAGTCGATCGATAATGATTTGAAAAAATCCCAAAGTTGTGATGTCATCAGTTTTCTCAAAGTAAATCAATGGCCGCGTTCAGGTTTCACTAGGATAGCCTATCTAAGATACTCGAGTATCCAGTATGTTTCTGAACGCAAATCAGCTGTTGTTGCCGTTTCTCATAAGATAGATAAGTATCCCAGAATTTTTAGGATAGCTTGAGATTAATTTTTCGGCAACAGCTGCTTTGACATCAGCTGTGATTTTACAAGGGATTACAACAACACAAAGCTATCCAGATCGCTTTGGATACAAACATGAACGCGGCCAATGTTTCAATAGGTTTTCCATCTAAAACGTACGAAAGATTCCAATCTTTATAATTCATAATCTCTGCTGTCCAGGTATTCCATAATTTCAATCTACATATTCCAAAGTATTCAGCGCATTTGACTTTTCACTGAAAAAAAAAACAATAAGGCAGATGACAATTAAAGCACACCAGTAGAACTTTAAAGAGAAATCCCCGACTTGTTGATAAAGGAATTGAAACGGGTAAAATTTAACCAGTAGCGCACATTATAGAATTTGATACAAACAAATATTTTGCCACACAAGTTTAAAATGTTAAAATATATCAAATTTTTTTTGGGTGAGCTCAACCATTTTTTGGGTGAGCTTAGCTCACCCTAGCGTATGGCTGTCTACCACCGTAACGCTATAATGAGAAAGGCAAAATTCAAATAACCTTTCTATGGGAGGTAGTCTTAATAACTTAACATAACTTATTATATAATTCGTTACCACTAAAAGATATCATAATATGCAAATTTCAACACCTCGAGTTTTGAATGGAAATGGTAGGAGTTTTAAAGAAAATAATATTTTAGATTCAAAATAGCTTTGTATTTCAGTAGTATAGTATATAGAATTTGTATTATTAAAAAAAACCTTCAAATAATATTTTACTTTTTGGTTTTTTAACAGGTTGTCTTACAATTATTATTATATCCCAATTAAAAACTGAAAATGAAAACATATTTTCAGATTTGGATTACAACAACAATTAACTGAAGAGGCATTGCAAGCCCACGATCATGATTTCATCCTCAATGCGGTGATTTTCAAACACTTAACCAATAACCAAAATAATGATATAGATGAAACCCCAATAATTATTGATCAAAATAATGAAATTGAGAACATCATTGAAGAGGAAAATGACTCCGCACCTGAGCATCCTGAAGTTCTCAATGAAAATAAAAGTGAAGGCTCATTTTGAGGTAGCTACCAGTTAGTTTGGTTAGATCCTCCGACCGAATTGCTTTTATCACTACCACTTCACGGCTGCTCAGGATGGAAAATAAATATCGTAGTTTGGAGAGGGGATACAAGAAAACCAAAATACACAGCAACAAAGCCGCTGTTCGGTTCTCAGTTCCATATGTCCCATCAAAAAAATGAAGGTCCTATATGTCCTGCATGTACTATCGACGCATATCTCTGCTACCTAAACGTACTCTGTGATCTTCTTAATCTTCATTACAGATAATTTCCGGCTCGGCAAATCAACCATATACAAAATCCTCGCACTGTTTCAAATCCTGGAAAAGATGGAAGAACTCCAAGTCAAGACCCACCCACCATTATGCCACATACAATAGCATTTATTTTCATGCGCTTTTTATCGTGATGGCTGAACTCCGGATCCCAAGAAAACTTATCCAGCTGTTTCGCGTGACATCATTAAATACATGATGTGCAATAAGTAGTTCTTACAAACTCTATTCTAAATAAGGGGTTTGACAAGAAGATTGCTGTCAAGTGATTTTCGCTCTTCAGTAGTCAGTACGTTACCACCGAAAGGTAGATCTGAAAGTAAGTTTTTTCGAAGGGTATTTGGTTCTATGTTCGAAGATAGCAAATGGAACTGTACCAATATGTGGATGAAGTTCAAAAAGTCAAAAGTCAAAACATTGCCACAGGAACATCTTTACGAATGAACGACAATGTCATCGAATTCGAGGAGATAAATCACATAGTAGACCGAAACTCCGATTTAGAGACGATCCCATTACGGTTGTCAGAGGTCTTGGCGTATATGACTCTAAGCAGCGCGCTCAGGATTGTGAAGGGCGGAAAGCTTTCGTGTCTCAAACCCAAACTCTTCATGGCTCCGGAATCGGTAATTAAGTAAGTAAAGCCTGACAAATTGAATTACTTCACTTCACATACATAAATGTTAAATACCTACGTGCCTTTCTTTAGCCATCAATTTTGTTTCGTAATACGCTTTAATTAATCTTAAATAATATAATAAATTCAAAATTTCGAACCTGATTTTGAACTCCTTGTTCATATATGTAGATATACCTTCATCTATATAACCTTGATACTTTTTCACGGTAGCAAGTTTGTAAATCCTCATATAGGTGTCTCATTATAAAAATTAACTGTCACAAATACTGTGGTTTTATATTAAATTAAATACCACTCTGTATACAAATTACATTTAAATACCATATTTTGGTCAAACATTTAATGAGAATCATAACCATCATCATCATTTCAAAACCACAGCCTGCAGCATTGCGAAAACCAAAAAAAGACTCTTACCTTATCTTGATCTGACCCAAAAATTGCGCATTTTCCCTCTGGAACTTTCGTCCGCGTACGTCAATTTGACAACATCAGTAACAACAACAAAAATGTAATTCTACACCCTGAAAAAAGATTCCAGAAGTTATATATACCTATACTTACAAAGCCTAAAAGATGACCGCAAGAGATGAAATGATGACAGTGTAAACCGCTTCTTGCTAATTGCAAGACAACATGCGCACAAAAAGGTTAATTAATCCCGTTTGTTATTTGACTCAACACTCCGGTGTATATAAGTCTTATTGGGGATCAATTACAAAATGAGGGTGGATCGTCATCATGGTGTTCTTTCTTCTTGTTTTTGCTTAAATCATTGTAACCGCAGTAGCAACAGGGCCAAACTCGTGGCAATTGACGCTGACGCAAGGTTCCTACATTGATATCTATACCTTTGAGGTTTTGTAAGGCTTTGCATAATCACATGGCCCATTAGTCACTTGCATATCGAATTTCATGTGTGGGAGTCAAGTCGTATCAGGTAGAGTACAGAGGAATCTTAAATATTATACGGTGAAGCCGTCAGGATGTCGCGATAAGTTTTGCGGTTTCTTGTGGGTTCACTTCGCTGCGGTTTGCCGAAATGTAATATCTTTTTGTGTGGTTTTTGATGGCATCAGATCAAAAAATGTACCTGTACCTAGTAACTTCTTTGACTTTCGCCCACACAACGCGGATTTTGACACCGCCGCCTTTACCAAAGCTCAGTCATGTGTTGGCCTTTTTTTTTTTTTTTGAACATCATATCATCTGAATGGACATTCATTCGAATTCATTGGACTGTGAGTCTTAAAGAGGACATGTATAGCTTCTTTATATATGTAGGTAGGTACCTACCAAACCACTTCCGTACGCTGAAGCTGAGACTTGTTAACAACTGAAAGTCCACATTCTTCTTTTTTCCACCACCAAACCCGGTAAGATCTCTCTGGGATCTCAAATTAATTAAAATTCGAATTAAAAACCAACCAAACAACAACAACAACAACAACAAAAATCCAAATCCAAAGAAATTATAATTTGAATTCCAAAATAATTAGAAAGACCCTATCGAAAATGAGGGTGACTGGAATGCACTTAAAGCAAACAGCTCACGAGAGATATTGTGACTGCAACGACGACTACGAACGACGACGACTAAGCGACGCGACGTATACATTCGATAAGAACAAGAGGTAAGACGATTTGCCTGGTCAGGTCGGGACGGGACTTAAACCAGGACGACTACTGCACTATTGATGTAGTTTCATACAACAAACGGTATACAATTGGCATTGGTTTGGTTGGTTTGGTCCAGTGCTGGAGTTGATGCGATGCTTGAGCGTACGAGCTACTATGTATAAATGCCTTGAAAATTTATATCTTCCTCAATGAATGTGGAAGCCAATTAATTTTTTTTTTGTAACCTTTTTAACCTGAATCGAAGTAAACGATGTCGTCGATGTGTACCTGGTACCTTGAGCCTGTACTATATAACCATAGAATCATTGCCAATACGAAAAACCCCAATCCATTGGTTTGCTTTTCAGATGGTAATGATGATGATGAAGAAGGTGATGATGATGATGATGATGATTATGATGATAATAATGCTGTAAAGTGGTAGGTGTGGAATTACTTGGTTGCATCTTTCTGGTTTCAATTTTTTCAATTTCCGTTCATTATTTTTAGACATAAGTTCACATGTATTTTCCTAATTTAAAATTGTTATCCCTAATTTTAAAAAAGGAAATTCAGAAACAAAAAGTTCGCTTGTCAAACTAAATGTACCTTACTAGCAAAAGTTTTCAAGATATAGGTAAATCATTTTTTTGTGAAGACGGTGTGGAGGAGAACAAGGAGTAGACAGATTCCACTGGGGTCTACTGGCGTTTCTTATTTCAATCATCATGTACGAAAATGTTAAGTTTTGCCAATTTTCTCGTGACTTTCCACAGAAACAGAATCAAGCTACATTTAGACAGTCAGCGTAAATGGTCAATGCATTGGCTCCTGGACGTCATTAAAAATATCATCAATTGTTAACGAATGAAATGTCTGTCACACGAGTGACGCCAGTAGTGATTGTCAATGTTGTCCCAATATTCGTTCACATATTAGATATATGTGTCAACCCAATTTTTCTTTTTGGTGACTTGACCACATCCGGACAAGAGCAAAAATCAATCATATCTGACTTTGATTATATCCCACGACTTTAAAATATTAAATCAATTTAACTTTTTCGCAGGAAATATAGACTGTCAAGCGAACCGCATCGAATTTTTTTTTTTATTTTAGGGGTTTTCCTTGAACTAAACCTCATTATTTACCAAATCTGTGTCTTATAAGACTTAAGGGAAATGATAAATTCAAACACATCGACCCAGTGATGCCAGATCGTGGGCGTCGGGCGAATGCCCTTTTTGTGGGCATTTGATAAAAAAAAATAAGCTAAAAGGGCGAAAGGGCGTTTTCTTGCCTCTCAGTTGAAAAAAAGGTCATTTTAATTTTTCAAACTGATATTAGTTTTTTATTTGAATCATGAATGCAGGCATTGAAGTTCATACTTTAAAGCAATCCATTTGTATTTCTGTTCATTAAATGAAAAGAGTACCAAAATATTTCTATACTTTTGAGCGATGATCAAAAATGTTCACTCAAAAAACTTCCTATTGACAAGATGTGGCATGAAATTTGCCATCTTCTAAATTTCAATGATTTTGTTTCCTAATTTAATAAACAATTCTATGTATCGAGCTACAGAGTAGACGTGTTATTTATCGGCTGGCAAAGTAATCAAATTAATCAACTCGTTTTATATTCGATTGTACTCGATTGAACCATATTAACTATCTGAAACAGTTTTCTATCTAAACAAACAAAACCAGTGACAGTGACACTAAATAAAGTTGTTTAAATCTACTTTAAATTAATTTTCATTGAAATAATTTTGTTAAATTCCCGTGGTTTCCTTACTGTTCTTTTTTCTCTCGCTCATACCTTAAAAACATGTCTCACACAAAACGGTCTAGATCTAACTCCCCGTCGAACCTCAAGTCACCTGCAACATCACCAACTTCATTGCAACAAAATTCCAAAAAAGTTGCAATAGACGAAAACATATTGGGAACAATAATGGACGAGAAACTCAAACGTCAAAGTGACCTCATAATTTCACTCATAACAAATAAATTGAAGGAGAATAATGAAATCTTAAAATCACAAATGGTAACACAATTTGCCGAATTAAAGGAGTCGATTTCTGACATTAATGCAAGAGTAAATCAGCTTGAAAATAATGCATCTACTTTAAATAGTCAACATAAGACCGTCAAAACCGATATTAACGAAATCAACACCTCTCTATCTAATGTACACAAAGCGCTGGCCGACGCACAATCTCAAATCTTGGATCTGAACTCTCAAATTAACACATTCACACTAAAACAAGAAGAAATGGAAAACAAAAATGTTTCACGCGATGCCATTTTATTTGGAATACCCAATATCACAAATGAAAACATAAAATCATACTTTGAACACATCTGCCAAGTTATAAGTATACAACCACCAACTTTAAAACACATCTTCCGTACACGCCCGCACCCGAACTGCAACACCTCTACCACCATCATCATTAAATTCCAATCTGCATACGATCGTAATTATGTCTTAGCATCGATTGCAAAGTTCCGTAAAGATCAAAATAGACAATTAAAACTAAGTGATGCTGGATTGGATTCAAACTCGAATATTTACTTGCGCGAGTGTCTAACAAAAAACAATAACAATATTTTGCATACAGCACTTCAGCTAAAAAAACAGAAGTCACTTTTTTCTGTGTTTACTATGCGTGGTAATGTATTTGTCAAACGTCACCAAAACGAAGATGAAATTAAAATCGAAAACATCGCCAAACTTAACGACATTGCCAGCCTACAATCATGAATTTTGCAGTATTATTTTTATTTTAAATTTTAATCCAGTTGTTTTCAAACTTTTTCTATTAATTAATTTTAATGCATTTTTTTTTTTTTTTTCTCTTTTATATTAATTTCATTTTAATTTCATATAATTCATTTAAAATATTGTTTAATCTCTTTTTTTATATTATATTATATATTTTTTTTTTCTTTTTTTTCTTTTTTAAATTTACGTTTGCTAAAAATTATTCTTTAACCAAAATGGTTTTAAAAAACAATTTTATTTTTATTTTAATACATCTCCATTTTATACTTTACTTTTTTTATTTACAGTTTTTATATTCACCGTCCTTCATGAGTTTGAGTTTGATGAGTTCTTTTCTGAGCCTTTTATCGGCGCTTTCCCTTCATGTTATGTCTTTTCCTTTATTTTTATTGATTTACAACAAAAATGCAGTCAACTTATGAAAGAGGAATTTCAGCGAGTGGATCTAATCACGGAATCATGCGTTCGATGTTAGATGTTTTTAGCAAACAACAGAATGGACTAAGGGTATGTCACTTAAATACTCAAAGTTTAGCTCCCAAATTAGATGAGTTCAAATATTTGTTCGAAGGCTCTAAAGTAGACATAATTTGCGTATCAGAAACTTGGTTTTCTAACCAAATTGAAGATGTGTTGTACAAGGTTCAAGGTTATAGAATTTTTCGTGGAGACAGAGTGGGAAGAGTGGGTGGTGGTGCTGCAATTTATGTGAAAGAGGGAATAAAATGTCGTTTTAAATGTGCATCCACAGTAGGTGATTTAATAGATTATGTTTTTGTCGAGATCAAATCAATACTTGGAGATCTTCTTATCGGATCTGTTTACAGACCCAACAAGAATATCGACCCAAATCCAGTTTTCGAACGTTTAGAATCAATTTCATTGTCGTGTCCTAATATCATTATAGGTGGTGATTTAAATAGTAACCTTCTAGTAGAGAGAAGTATAATTGATAACATGAGTACACTTAATCTGACCCCGGTCAATGTTTCCAGCCCTACTCATTTTACTGCCGATTCAAGTACTCTATTAGATGTCTTTTTTGTTAGTAACTGCAATGACGTACTTTTTATAATCAATTAACAGCTCCCGGTTTTTCTAAACATGATCTTCTTTTCCTGACATACAATTTCTCGGTAAACTATTCAGTTCCAAGTTTCCAATTTAGAAATTTCAATGCAATTGATTACAGTCAATTGGAAATAGATACTCGAAATGTCGAATGGGACCGCGTGTTATACATGTCATCGACTAATGATCAAGTAAACTTCCTCAACACGAATATACGTTCTCTTTTTAATGCACATGTACCAATTAAAACTAAAATTATAAAATATGGACTTCACCCATGGTTTACAACCGAAATTCGACTTCTTATGGAGCAACGTAATAAAGCCTATAAACTTTGGAAGCGGTATCGGTTAGACAGTCACTTACAGTTGTTTCGATCTTTACGTAATAATGTGGTACAAAAAATAAAAACATCTAAAAAAATATTTTATAGCAACAAGTTAAGTCCATCGCTTCAAGGTCGCCAGCTCTGGAAAAACTTAAATGATATAGGAATTGGAAAACAAAATTCTATCCCCGATGAAAACCTGGACTTAAATGTACTCAATCAAAAATTTACTAATTCTGCTTTACCTACTGTAAGTGTAGATACGACAGACTTGCTTCTAGTTAACTCCGCTGTTCCAAGATTTGAATTTGAATGTGTAGATGATGTTGAAATTGTTTCTTCTTTGATATCTATTAAATCAAATGCAGTAGGCTTTGAGGAAGTTCATCCTAAATTTGTAAAAATAATTTTACCAGTCATTCTTCCATTTTTAGTTCATGTTTTCAATAATATAATAACATCTAGCTGCTACCCGTCCCAATGGAAAATGGCTAAGATACTACCTTTTAAGAAACATAATAGTAATGATTACAGACCGGTTTCAATTCTGCCCTTTCTTTCAAAGGTTTTTGAGCGAATATTACAGAGGCAAATAAATTCACATCTGCGTTCAAACTGTTTGTTGACTCCAATGCAATCTGGGTTTCGTAAACTCCACAGTTGTATAACTACTACAATCAGTGTAGTAGATGACATAAGAGAGTCGATGGATGAAGATAAGGTAACATTTTTGGTTCTTCTCGACTTCTCAAAAGCATTTGACACTGTTGACCATACTAAGATGTGTAACAAACTATCATCTCTGTTTAGTTTCTCGAATTCAGCTGTAACTCTTATGTCATCTTATCTAAATCATCGAAAGCAAGCGGTTACAGTGAAGAACAGTACATCTGATTTTCTTTGCACCACTAGGGGAGTCCCCCAGGGTTCAATTCTGGGGCCAATTTTATTCTCGATGTATGTGAATGAACTTCCCTCTAAAGTGTTATCTTCTGTCCACATGTATGCTGACGATGTCCAACTTTATAAAAGTTGTCCTCTAGGTATGATTGAAGATGGTGCGCATGCAATAAATAACGATTTGGATAGAATTTCGACCTGGTCTGAAGAAAATGGATTGTTTTTGAACCCTTTAAAAACAAAATGCTTGGTTATTAGCAAAAAGGTGTTGGATCTTTCCTACTTTCCTGACATTAATCTTAAAGGTTCAAAAATAAACTATGTTGAAAAAGCAAAAAATTTAGGAATAGTGTTTAATAGAACCCTTACATGGAATGACCACATTAATTCTACAATTGGCAAAGTTTATGGTGTTTTAAGGAAACTTTGGATGTCTCATAATTACACTCCACAAAAAATACGTATGTTGCTGGCAAAAACGCTCATACTTCCCATTCTTTCTTACGGTTGTGAAATTTTTAGAAATTGCGATGCATCTAGCAAGAGAAAACTTAATGTTGCGTTCAATAATACCGTGCGTTATGTGTTTAATCTGAGACGATTTGATCGTGTTTCAAACTATTCGAAGTTATTTTTAAATATGCCATTTGATCACCTCCTTGCCTATAGGGCATTGGTTTTACTTTCGAATGTGATTGAAACTCGTCAACCTAGTTATTTGTTTGATAAGCTACGCTTTGGATCCTCTAGCAGATCTCATCAACTCATTTATCCACGATTTACATGTTTAACATCTGAGCGACAATTCCTAGTTAGCTCTATTCGCCTATGGAATTCTCTACCAGGGCAAATACGGAGGTGCGGCGGGACTGAGAGATTCAGGATCGAACTTAAAGCTCACTACTCTAATTAATATATATATTTTTTTTTTTTTTTCTTTCTTCTTTCTTATTTCTTATATTAAAAAAAACATAAATGGAGATGTATGTTTAAAAACTTATACATTTTTGAAAATTATTATTATTATTGTTATAAATTATAATTGTTTAATATTTTTTCAATTTTGTTTTTAATTTTTGTAATTTTTAATTTATTATATTTGTATACTGTTATATTGTCATAAACACATATATGTTCTGTAGCTCAACTCAATCAAATTTTTAAGCTTCACTTGCTATAAGATAATTTAAGTCTTAATGTGTAAGCATTTGATCGAAATAAAACTAAAACTAAACTAAACTAAAACTTGTTAAAATAGCATTGACTCTACCTCACTCTAATGCTGAAGCAGAACGAATTTTTTCTATAATAACAGATGTAAAATGTAAGAAGCGAAATCGATTGGGCAAAGAAATGATTAACAGCATTTGTGTTATAATAAAAGTTGTGATTTTTATTTTTGTTATATTTTGTATTTTTTCTTCTATTTTTTTTTTTGTGGGCAACATCGTGGGCATTTGTCGACAATATCGTGGGCAAAAGGGCATTTTCGGTCCAAGTCGTGGGTAAATCAATTGGAAAAGTCTGGCATCACTGCATCGAGCTTTTATTCTATATTATAAATTAAATTGAAACATATACTTCACTCTCTTGATAGCTTTGGAAGTTACAAGATCGTTCGGAAATTTTTTCTTTACACTGATGTTGTGTTAATTGAACATAACCACGGCCTCTTCTTTTTTTTGTGCGAAATAGCCAGCACTATCCATTAAATTAAATCCGTTGCAACAGCTTTATTTATTTATTTATTTATTTATTAACTCAGCTAATTGCTAGCTTTAAAGGTTATAATTATATGTACATGTTACAAAATTGAAAAAAAGTTGATTTAAATTTAATTGAAGTATTAACAGTTTGGTTGAACAAATTAGTATATTTACTGTTGAAAACATTAAATAATTTAAACATTTTATTGAGAGGAGAAAATCGTTCGTAATTAGTCCGATAATTTTAAATAAATATGCATCCGGACAAATTCCTCAAGCTCCTTTGGGGAATATTAAAGTTTATGCGAGACAGAAGGTGCACAGAGTCTATGTTTCCGTTTATAAGTTTCACAATGAAGACAAAAGATAAATACAAGCGTCTGCTCTCAAGACTAGGCATGTCTATCAGTTTCAGTCTGTTGTTATAAGGCGGAAGTTCGTAAGGATTTTCCCAACCCAATCCTCTGAGTGCAAACCTCAGAAATCTTTTTTGCACTTGTTCTAATCTGGCTATGTGACAGTCATAGTGGGGTGACCAAACCTGATAATAATGGGTCGCACAAATGTCACAAAAAGCTGTTTGATAACAAAAGAATCAGAAAACTGCCTTGACTCTCTCTTTATCCAGCTTCTTCTGAAGCTCCTAGAACTTTGGTCTCAAGAGCTTTAGAGGGAGTTTCTGCACCGTTCATAGTCTGTGGGCCAAGCATGATCTCGATTTAGAATGCGGAAACGTCGACATCAGTTCCAATTCCACACACTCGATCCGATATTAACATTACCGATGAAAATTGGTCACTAAAACTTCACATCATGAAGATTTTTTGTTGGGTGGTAAAGGCATATAAATTATAATTTCGGTTCATTATCGGATCGAAGAAGACTAACACGATGCAAACCATGGTTGGTGGATGGAACATTTAAATTGTGTCCAGAAACATTTTTTCCAGATTTGGGTAGTAGTGCAGGGCCGATCCGAAAATATAGTACTTTCATTTTATATTGCCTGCTTCTTAACAAATAGGAATTAACCTACGTACGTGTTCTTGAGATGATCTGCCATGCCAACGAATTAGAAAATTTGTAATTGCAGCGAAGAAACGTCCTCATTGATTTTGAAAAAGGGGCGGAGAACGCTCTACGATTTATTTTCCCTGAGGCTAATATTCATGGCTGGTTTTTACGTTTCGACCAAGCGTTCCGTTATCCGTAGGAAAATCCAAGAGTTAGAGTCTAGAGATGCAAGTGAGATATGTGAAAGGCACGGTGTACTATACATGTGCCTTCGAAAATTTGTGGCTTTGTGTTTTTGCAGTACCAATGACATTGATGGCGAATGTGCGCATGGCAAGTTTTTTTATGTTATATTGAGCAACACCAAAATTTCCACGTTCCCCGCAGTCTTCTGATTTACATACTTCCTCGTGAAGTGAACAACCATCAGTGGAGAAAGTGAATTTTTGACACGATTTGCTTGACTTTTGCAGCTTTTATCGTCAAATTGTCAAAGCTACACTAAAAATCAAAGAGTTCCCGTACATTTTGCGCCAGCAGAAAAGAATCCAAAGTTCACACTATTATTTGACGGCATGTGCGAATTTCGTAGGCGAGTAGAGAGTGGGGCACTAGTGAGGGGCACGGCCGTAGGGTGACCAGAAGTATCCTCAATGAAAAGAGGAGAGCCACAAAAATCTCAAAAAAAAACAAAACTAATTGGAACTTCATAACGTGGTGCGTTAATTAAGAAAAGAGAAAAATAAACTATAACAATAAACAAAAAAAAATAAATACAAACTTCATACGTCTATTAGTTATTTAAAAATTACATACAAAAATAATATTTTCCATATCACGTTATTTTCATGAGAAATATAATTTAAGCTAAAATAGTACCTTCTTGCATAATATTTGAAAAAAAAAAATATTTGTGATATTATCTACGGATCTGGATCAGGATCATCCAATGAAAATAAAACGATTCGGATCCATAATGACAACAGTGTTGTATGCTTATCTCTTTTTTTCTTATGTTTGTTTATTTTTTATGTAGATACTGTCTTCTTTTTTTACACTACAGTTTGTACTCCCTAACGACTAAAGAGCCGTCTACTTGCCAGAATTAAAACTTATTTTCGGATCTTTAAAATAGATGCAGATACAGAGCAGGATCCAAAGTTGTTGTTGTATTACGTGTTAAAAGATGATCCCGATCTAGATCCGTAGATAATAAAACGCGGCTATTATACAATGTTTATTTGTTCAATTAATTTTTAGCAGTGTTTTGGTGAAAGAGTATTGCAACTCAGCAAAATTTGTATACTCAAACAATAACAAATCATTTTTTGTTTTGTGTACAAACAATAACAAAGTATTTATAATCACTTTTTGCTTATTACTGTTTGCGTATAAAATTTTTTTCTGAGATGGCTATACATTTTCACCATAACACTGCTAAAACTAAATTTTAAAAATAAAAATTTTATCATATCACAAATGTTGTTTTGTTTTTTCAAATACTATACAAGTAGGTATTATTTTAGCTTTAATTGTATTTTTCCTTGGACCTTATTTTCATTAAAATTTCAGGTTTATTTCCAATATAATTGTAAAACTCATTACAAGACAAATTTTAAAATTATATTTGCAAAAAATAATTATCTTCACATTTTCTACTTTTAGTCTATAGTGTTCCACAGTCCATTGGCTCATTATTAAAGAAAATATGCGCTCAACGCTTACATTATGAGCAGGAATCGCAAACACGAACTGTGCAATTATTAAAAGTTCGATATGTTAATCTGGACTGCACTTATTTTTAAAATATTCTACCCATTTTTCGTGAGTATAAAAGAAATTACAAAATTATTATTTTTAATTTCTACTTCTAAAAAAGTTTTTAAATTGCAAAATTGATCGAACAATTTGTTTTCGTGCAAATTTTATTATACAAATTTTCTCAAAACAACAAAAGCCACCAGACAAAGAAATGTATTTAATATTTAACACGAAAAAACAGTTAACATTCATTTAATGAGCCTATACCTATTCCGTTATGTACTCTCTGGTTAAAAAAAAGAAACATCTCCTTTATTTTGGAATTGTTGGTTTGCCTTTTGAATATTCACGGCCATTTTTTTGGTAATTTTATCTGAAAAAATGTCTACGAACTGTACGACTAGTGTTTATAGAGATATCTACCTTATAATTTTCTTGTCAATCTCTTGCAATTCTTAAGGTCAATTTTGATTAGCTCACATAATAGTCTCAATATATAAAAGGCCCGAAATTCGACAAAACCCTCAACATCAACCAACTGATGTCTGATTGACAGCTTAAATACAAGATTACCTAATTTTGGTTCTCCGAAATCCGATCATCACCAATGCCAATGTTGCGTGATGTTGTTGTTCACATAATTCAACCAAAATTCAAGGATTCAAGGACAATGTGTTTGGCAGATTAATCATTCTGAATTCGACAGATTCTCCTAAAAAGTGTAAAGTAAAAAATTTCAAGGCTTTCGAGAAAATACATAATAATTAGTTGTGATTGAAACTTGGACCCTGGTGATTGAGGGCGATTCCTCGTAAAATAAAATTTAAAAAAAATTCTAAACTTTTGAAGGAAACACAAATTGCTAGTAGGTAGGGGTAGTAAGGTGCAACAATCTACTAGGAGAACCCCAAGCAGACCAAGTGACTGTCCTTCCACCCACTCCTATAGAGCCCCCGTGTGGATGCGATGACGTGACAGAAATTGCAACTTGGTATGCTCAATGCGGAAATGAATCACTGAGCACGCACATTTGTTCATGGAAGCGTACAGGTGAGTGTTTGTGTTTATGTATGTGTGTGTGTGAGTGCATGCAGTTAAAGGACTTGTTATAGTTCACTTTGAGCTCTAAATCAAGAGTCTTTGGATATGGTTTTGGTTTGGTGTTTTTTCGTTTCGCTGTCCTTATTGTTTGCGGCAACTTTTATGCGGTTAAATATGTTTTTGGTTTTTACACATCCATCTCTTCAGTGCATTATATAAAGGTATATTTGCAAAAAAAAATATACAAAGCTAAGACCCAGTGTGTGTTGGTCAAATGAATTCGTGCAATGTTTTTTTTTTATCGGACGCCACTTTGATATAAGGCTTTACCTGGCGAATCAGTGTCAGAGTAAAACACTTTAAACATCAACCATGAGACTCTGATTGAAGTGGAAAAATGTAAATTGGCTGCCCGATGTATAATGATAACTTTGAGACGTGGAATTCAGCTGATTGCAAAGCCGCTATATTATAGTTGATGTAATGAATCAAAACTAGTGCAGGAACTGTTTATATGCAAATTATTTTAAGTTGGACTTATTTGCATGAATTTTATTTGATACTTATGTATATGAGTGTTTAACTTCTATATTCTTTGTCTAAAAGTTTGTTCCTTCACTTCGCGTAAGTGCGAAGAAAAAATTCTCCCAAAAATATTACACCGCAAAAAAGTACGAGAATTGATACCAATAATCAATTAAATAGTCACTTTAAAGCGAAACGTCACTTAAAACAATAAAGTAAAGTTACTCAAATTTCACATCTTGGCTTTGAGAGAGTGGCGGAAGCTAAATTAGAACTAGCTGAAATTAAAAAAAAGTATTTTAATGGAGGAGCTAGAGGATAAAAGAAAGTAACGGTTTTTTTTGAAGAAGAAAGAAGAAAAACAATTATTACTAGATACCTACAGTATCTAGTAGGTGTGTATTTCCACACACCGATTGCTTGTTCAACAATACTTCTTGTTCAAATAAAGGTATGATTAAATCTCCGTGGCGTTGAAGGGCTTCCTAGAGGAGTAATAAGGTAATTTCTGCGTGCGTAGCCTCCATCGCCAATAAGGAATACAATTCAGAAATTCTCCTGCTTCCATCTGAGCCCTAATTTTTGAGAAGTTGAAATTTGAAAACTATTTGGTCATGTGTCGATCCAGGCCAACTAAATCAAAACAAATATGAGAAGTTTTATCTTTGCTTTGTTTTGATAAGTTTTACCGTGCAACAATATCGAAAATACGCATATTTGAATCGACAATAATTTGAGTGTTGATCAAAAATAAACCTGTTCGACATCGAACTTGTTCCGCTAATGGTCCAGCAGTAGACTCAATTGCTATATGAGTACCTAAAGTTGAAGGTGCTAGTATGTATTGTTTATGGTTATATATATTTTGTATTATTTTCCTTCCATTTTGTAAAATCCTTCCTTTATACAATGAATATTTTCTTCTGGTGCCAACTCCACTCCTCCCTTAGAAACTCTAAGAATTATTCTGGAAGCTGTTGGTTGAGAGATTCCGAAGAGGTCAGCTGCTACACTTTGGAAGAACCCAGTTGCATAAAACCTCAAAGAAATAAGGAGCTCGTCACGTGGAGCCACAGGGTAATTTTTGTTATTTGTATACTCCAGTTTATACTTAGTTCGTTCCAATAAATCATTTACCATATTTTTGGAAAGTCGAAATCTCTTCTCAAATTCTTCGTCATCATACAGCTGACCTGGAACATATTGTTTTTTTTTTAAATTTTTTTTAAGCTTTGCCGCTGGAATGTTCGCAATGAATTCCAAAAACGAGTTTTCGTCAGAGCTGGTGGCTGCAGAAGAGGATGAAGCTGAAGTGTCCAATTCCATAGCTAAAAAATTATAATTTATTAATTTAAAATATTTATTCAGAAGGCTTATTTCAAATTAAAAACAAAACTGCTCAGCAAAAAAGCACTTGTTGATATTTCAATTAATTGAAGTAACCGCTTTTTATAAGGAAACTAATTCAATATTTTTTGGCATTTCAATAGCAACAAAATATATTGAACAAAACAAGTGCTTTTTTAAATAAAAAAATAAATGGATTCATCTAAAAGAACACCCAATATGTCCCAAAAAGACGAAATATTTTTTGAAATAGTGGGTAGATATGCTACTAAGATAGTGTGTAAAAGGACCGACACCATGGGTATTACTGAAAAAAATTAATGCTGGGAGAAAATCGCTGACGAATGTAATGCCGGAAGCAGATGCAAAAGAAGTGTTAAGCAATTGCAATCTTTTTACCAAAATTCAAGTCAGCTTTAAAAAAAGATCTGACCGGAGACAATACTTTTTCTTAAAAACCGACGAAAATCACCATCTTCTAAGCATTGTCTGACTATATAACGACTGATCCTGATACCTACATGGTCTATGTCTGATTTAATTGGCTCAAAAACAAAATTTCTGTTTTTTGTACTTTGTTATTAATTTGATTAATTTTTAACAGCTTTGTAAAGCAAGAAACCGTCATTTATCCATGGGAAGCTAAAGTATTATGATGCGATAGATGTGGATCAATTGTTTTCAAAGTAATTGCTGGAAGTCGCAATTTGACTGTCCAAAATGTGAAATAGACTTAAATCTCGCCAATAGTACTTAACTCATTGCAGAGTTATGCTCTTCAATAAATGTTGTGGTGTATATTTTATTTTACAAGAATTTACAGTTTTTTTGAAGGATTTCATCAATTAAGTTAAATAAAAAAATATGCATATATATATGTATTTGTATATTACACATGTAATATAAAATATTCGTATAAAATGTCTAAAGAAGAATAAATAAATAAATGTTCTATAGTCACATGGAAGAAGGAAATTATTCATATGCTCTTTATAGAGGAATCCTTTGCTGTGCACAAATTCGACTTGACCAGTGCTGGAAGACATGCCATTAAAGTTTTCAACACTTTACATCATTAAAAACGAACAATCGACGTCATGTTATGAACCTCATAAACTCAAGAGCGCCGCATTTGTACGGCTCTGATGATCCACCCCGAATTGTAAAATTCGGTAATGTAATTCGTACTTTCGGTGTGAATAGAGAATTTACAATGTCCGGTGATGAAAAAAAAACTTTTATAATTCATAAAATTTACCAAAGGAATGGCTAATGGCTTTTTACTATATTCGTCTGTGGGAGACCAAGGAATATGAAAGTAAAATTATTATTAAATAAATAATATGAAAACTCAATCTTGTCACTGACAAACGAAACTGTAGCTCGTTTTAATGAATAAAATATATTGCTACTTGGATGAGAGTCTGCCACTTAGTACAGTATTAGAAGCTGAAGTGACTTCATATCCTGTATAGTGTTCTTAGATTCGTTAGAGCTGCTGGGCTGCAGTGCAATTAAAATTCGAAATATTAAGCCGGTTCACATTTTTGAGATTCAGGAATCAGAGGATTTGCCTGGTGCGTCAGTTCAACTGAGCAGGATGAGAAACAAGATTTTTGCGCAAGAATTCAAAATCATCACTTTTTTATAGATTTGATCAAGAGCGACAAAAAGTAGTTGAACAAGCGAATACAAAATATTTTACTCTTAACTTTTTGAATTTTGACAACAGAAGCGAAGAATTTTTCTTAGGAAATTCAATTTTCTGAAATTGCTGAGAGCTCCACGACCTGAGTAACCCCAGAAGAAAGAAGTTAAAAGTATTTTATAAAAAAGCTTTTGGTTCAAATTATAGATATGGTTTAAATAATTAATATAAGGAAATAATTCAGATTTTTTCCATGTTAATTACTTCTTGATAAGGCTAACAGTTTTTTATCAATCTATGAACAAAGAACCAACAGTACCTAACTTTTTTATCTACATTTAAAAGTCCCACACTCAAGAACTCCCCTTAAATGTACTTTAAAATAAAGTAACTTCTTCTATATGTATATAAGGTACAATCCTCTTATTTTAAACCCAATTATCTTTTCAACCATCATCTTGAAAGGATTCAAAGACAACATACAGTTAATTCTACTTCTTCGACTGTACAACTTATTGAATCATTTATTTCATTTGGACAAAGTATCTGCTACCTGCATCTCATTTTTTATTGCAACTTCGCGATATACTACCTGACGCTGGTAAGACATAAATTTCAACACCTTTAACAGTCGTTTTCCTTATACATACTCGTATATAGGTAGTTTATGTCCCTCACTCAATATCAGTTCATTTATAAAGCGACACACTTCGGTTTCGTGTGGACAAATAAAAAAAAGAAGAAAAACAACAAAAACAAACTTACCATCAAGGAGTACAAGAACCCTTCTGTTGTTTGGCCAATTCTCGTTGGTATAACTTCATAGAGCACAAACAACAACAACAACTGATGTGTGGAAAAGTATAAGAAATCCACAATCCAGCAGCCCAGTCAAGCCAAGAACCAGCGAAGACAACAAGACAACAAAGACAGAGGGTCCTCTTATAAGATCTTCGCTGAATGATATGACATTTAAATGGTCTTCTTCCTCATGACTGCCCACACTTCAGTTGTTGCTGTCGTCATCACCTTATTATTGGAAACTGCACAGTAGTTTGCTGAATGATTTCACGAATCCCAAGAGTATAGGTACCTACATATGTGTTTTGTACGAGCTACGCGAGCTACTGTATTGCGCTTGTAGCGGTAGGAACGTATCTGATAAAAGGTCCCATGTTTATTTCTGCTTCGAATTTGGGTTCCCGATCGGATTCTGTCCGCTTATAGAGCTCAAGGCTCAACTATAGCTAAGTTTCGTCACCTTAGTTAATTCCAGTGCCATCAGCGCTACTGATGAGAGGCTGATGAATGAATTGAATGAATCACGTTTGATGGTAGCTTTATATCCTACAGGATGGCATTTGAATAAACAGCGGCTTGCATTGGTGTTAAACAAATTCGAATGCAGTAAAGCAAAAATGTTAAGCGATCGCTAGGTCGTGATACTGCGGCAAGAGGTGATTTCGTTCCTGCACCATGTTTTTCAGTATATTAATCAAATCTCTAATTAATCAGACACAACCCCCTCTTAACTGAATGACCAACTATAAAGGTATGTATATACCTGGAGCGATATCAGATGGAGCCAAGAGGTCTGCACTGATCCATTGCCATTGCGTCGGTTAAAGTATACACACACACACAGTATACAAAAGGAAATATAAATAAAATGTGTGCACAGAAAAGTGGAATCAAGAGAATTTTATACTGCGCCATCTGATAACAAATTGTGGAATTATTTTTGCAGCCTCTTTAAATATACGATAATGCGTGCTCAGGAGATTTTACTTCCTAAAGTGATCAGAAGGATGATTATAAAATTACGGTACGGTACGCTCATTCGTTGTATAGTCTTCTTCTTCTAGTCCTTAAGTATATGACATATTTGGGGCAATGTGAAAATATTTTAATCGTGCACTTAACGCAGCTTGAATATAGTTAACGATAGGTCCTGGGGCATTAGACTCTAAAATACGGAAACGAGACGATCGATGTTTCAATAAACCATTAAGAAGGACGAGCGCATGTGCAACTGCGGTACTCTCCTGATCTGTTGAGTATATTATAATCGAGATCAGTATTAAATCAGTTGTTGGGCACTTTGGTTATTACACCTTATAATGTAAAATGCGAATGCACATTCAGAAAGCAATAATTCTAATATCAGGGGTAGGGAACATTGTGCTTTGGAAGAGACGAGTAGTATTTTTTCAGTTTCATATTTTGTTGGTAAATAAGAAAATTCAACACAAGCTGGCATCTAAAATAAACTTGCCTTCGAAATCGACTAAAAATTGTGGAATTAATAAAAAAAAATTCGCATCCTGGTTTTTAATTACGGAACGTTGCAGTATATATTTTGTTTATATTACATTTTTGATTGCCTCAAACTTATATTCCATATTTTTTAGTTAATACATATGCTTCGGTGAAATAAATTGCTATTTTTAAAGCTCGATTTTTGTATCGTCATAGCTTCCTAGCGTTGTGTTACTTTTTATGAAATTCACTCTGTTTTAAAGAACACTATCTCTTCCAATCGAATTTTATATAAATAAATAAACCTTGTAAAAATATAAAACCTTTAAATTAAATTTTAACAAAAAATTGAGTTTTAATAAAACGCAAAACCCATTTTCTCCAACAAGCTTGTTCCGCAATCAAAATGTTTGCGTCCCAACGCGATCGCCTAAACCATTATGATCCACTTATTGGGTTGGTTTTTTTTTATATGCACTAGCATCTCTTTGGGCGCCGGCAATCGCGATTTGTGGGGTTATTTATGACTCATTGTTTGCACAAGAGCCACGGAACGATCTCTTGGTCGGTCGGTTGAGTTAACTGATTTCGGTGCCGCAACTCGCACCAAGCATTTTTTTTCAACCAGTATAACCTGCAATCGCCCGTGTCGTCGTCGTCGTAGTCGTTTGCTTTTCCTCGCGAAATCTCTTAATGGCAATTGTATAGGGCGAAGGCGATATGATGGGACCATTTGTGGCTGGGAACCACTTTGATTCAAAAGAAGATGTTTCTGTGTGTTTAGAGAGTCTTGCTGGGGCTCTCTATATACGCAGCAGCGTATATACAGGCTTGTGCGCATACTCAAGACCATAAATCATCCACCTCATCCATCCAGATATTGCCTTTAACCTCTTGGCCGAAGCCGGATGACGGGTGGATTTTGCTTTGGTTCTCTTTGGTTCGTTTGAATGCGGCTAACTACCTAGTCGCCCGTAGATCAATCTATTTGTTTCCCGATGTACCTCTAGAGTGTGCACTCTCCCTCTCGCACATAGCACTCTGTGTATATAAATTTCATAACTGAAGTGCAGTTTCTGGCCACTTTATCGGATTCCCATGATGCACTTTCCATGCAGCATGATGGTTTTCTATAAGTGTGCGCGCATTCATTTTCGAACTTCGACTGCACTTTGGGAATTAAGAAATCTCCATTTGAAGATCTACTCGCATCGCCAATTGACCTTCGGGGCGTAAAAACAACCGCCGCGGTCAATAATAACTACACGTTCACCAAGTGTACCATTAGGCAGTACTCGTGATTAGATATCTAGGTAATGGCAATGCGGTACATCCCCCTGCTGGCAATGGAGCTATGAGATACAATTTCATAGATATTCTCTTGTACTTACTTGTATAACAGCCATTATAGTCCGCAGACCCGTTGATATGGCTTAAGTTTAAGTAAGACAAATATTCGCCGACAACGACGTCGGTCGACGGCGATAATTATTATTATTTTTATTGTTAGTTCCTTGGAAAAGTCTGAATACTGATGGTGGAAGCGTTGAGATGTGTGACAAGCATTTTCCCGCTTAGCTAATTACTGCCGGTCAGCAGCATCGCATTCTGCTGACCGACAACCAGCTACAGCATCAGCAACAAAAGCTGCCGATTAACCGACTCGCCGCCACCACCGGCCACCGTTATATACGTTCAAAAGCATTTTTCGATGCCGCAAACAGCAAAACAAAGATTAATTATTATGATATACTGTGGGAAGACTAATAAATCATTTTGATTGACAGTACGGCGCATTGGCTGCTGTCACAAAGCGCATCCCTTTCATTTATCTGTCATTATATTTTTTTGACCGCTGATGTGGTAAACCAAACGAATGGAGGAAAGGGGAAGTTTTTATATTTTGGGGGAAGATTTTGCCGCGCTTGTGCGGCTAACTTCAGCCTCTGGTGGCGCTTAACCGAAAATTATGTTTTGTTGTCGATCGGAGGGCTAATCACTTGTATAGTTGTTGTCAGTCAGTTGGTAATAACAGGGCTCTATATTATAATGTAGTCTGTCTGTACATCCGTCAAAGTATAGAGCCCTGCGTCATATGCTGCTATAGATTATTATGATGCCTTGATGTAAATGGAATGACTGATTGAATGCTGGTTTCAGATTAAACACAAAGTAGTTTTCTGGAAACTAAATATAAAGTGATAATATAAAAGAGAGATGACCCGACTTGATGGCATTGGAATTTGTAATAATTAGTTTGTGAGAATAAAAACAAAATGCCATTCATGGTCTTCTAGAAACAGAAAACAGTGTATAATCATAAAATTAAGACTACAATTTTCATATTTTTAAAGCTATTACTGGTACATATGTATATTATAGCCTTTGTCGGATTAAGCCACTAATAGTTTTGTGATAGTTTCTGGTGCCTTTTGGTGTAGGTAAGCAATATATTATCAACAGACGAATGCTACAAGTCGAAAAATTTGTATAATTTAACTCTTTTTGTTACAACAGATCCCTACCTTGCGGTTTCGACAATCAAAAATGTAGTATTCAATTTTCTATTTAGATCACATTATTTGTCGTTTATTTATCTAATTAATTTCTAAAAAAAAGAAGCTTCTGCCCAAAGACAGGCTTCACTTCTTAGGAGCAGTTTTCTGGGCGATATCATCCGAGTTTTGGTTTTAAACCCGTTGTGTCTCCTGAAATATTTTCTTCAATCAATTTAGATCCCGAGTTAACGCAACAAATTTTCTGACAGATGCGTGTCAATTTTTTTTCTGGGCGGCAATGATGTTTGCGATAATATTTACTCAGCCTTAGAAACTGATGTGGCTATTATGCTTATTTTTTCTTGGGTACTTTTTCGCCACTAAATCAATCAATAGTTGTTTCACGTGGTCAGCGTTGGTTTTGTTCTTGAAGGGGATATTTTTAAATCCTGGATCCAAATAAGTTGCTCAGCTTCATATCACTAAACCTTTCTAACAGCGATTTAGCTTTTCCATGACATTTTTTAAAAAATCTTACAAACGCTTTCGAGGCTATTAGTCAAGGAAATGACGTTGAATATTTTGGGCCGGTTCTCTGCTTTGTTGTGTTTCCATTGGCTATAGAATTTGACAAGGCTCCCAAACAACTGTGCACTCGTCGTTGCTACGTTTATTAAAACTATTTGAATGTTACTTCCAGAAAAATAAACCTTCTAACATATAGAAGGTCGAGTTCCTGTAATAACTTTAACGGATTTGCTATCCCTTCGCTTAGTTGGTATGCCTGATATTTTGCTGTTGCGTTTGGACTTCTGTTGAATTCAACAATATTTTTAACCCTTGATTATAATTCTAGTAGTCTCTATGTCATATAACCAAGATTTGTTGTATGGGCAAAGCAGCTCAAAATTGTTGCCTTGTCGGTAACTATAAGCATTTTGCTGTATCCTTTACGCCTCAGTTAAGGTTCCCCCACACCAAAGCGAATTTTCGGTGGCGACGACGAAAACAACAATAACAACACATGGTTGTCAATGAAAACAACACGTTGTTATTATTGTTTTCGTCGTCGCCACCGAAAATTCGCGTTGGTGTGGGGGAACCTTTATTTAGAACTCTCTCTAGTTCGATTGCAAGATTTTGGAATGTGTGGTTAATGGACAAGTTGGCACAATCTAATAGCGGAGAAATCATTTCAAATTTGTCATTTAGGAAATGCACCGTGGCTGCCATATAACTTTCCATACTGCACGATGTCCAACGATCTTTTAAATATTTTTCCTGAAAGTTATCATAATATGTTTCGGTGAACGATTGAAATGTCTATTAATAAAAAGGCCGTTGAGGTCTGAGGATGTTCAAAAGAAGAACAAAATTGTTAGGACCACCACAGAAAGATTCGCTCTCTGTCATGTTACTCTTGCCCGGTATACAAAATTTCAACGGGTTATCCGTTCAGACTTTGAAAAAGGGCACACGTATGCGAGCAAAAGACATAAACTTGTACTTTGATACATTTAGCTCCATATCATTGATAATGTCTACACCAATTTGATTCTTTGTTTAAATCATTTTGTAATAATTCAGAGCCGTTGTTTTTATTATAAGATAGCCTAAGATATACGTCATCAGCGAACAGAAGAAGATCCGAATATTTTATTACATAATTTGAAGTCATTAAAAATAATACAAATAAAAAAGGGTCCTAAATGGCTTCATTGAGGAATGCCAGTATGTAAACACAATTATCCTTTTCGATGTTTTATTTTTAACTAGCTGACCCGCCCCCGCTTCGCACGGGTTGATAAATCTTGGTTTCGTAAAAAATTAAGAAAATAAAACATTAACAAGTACATATGTTATTTATGTCCAATGTGAAAAATTTGGGATAGTGGAATAACCTGTAAAATATATTCTTCAACGCAAGGGAAGATTGCTTTAACTCGCGTTAGGTATTTTAATAACTCTGTTATGATTCAATTAAAAACTATACTCTTTTAATAATATTCCAAGATTACTTTTATTTTAGAAATATTTTAAATCTAGAACTGTACTAGATTTTTAACAAACTCCAAAGCAGGGTTGTGACTTTACTGCAATTGCAGTAGATCTACTGCATTTTTTTCGGAAAATAAATCTACTGCCTTCAAATAAAATCTACTGCACTTTTGGTTTTACAAAAAAAAATCATTCAATAGGCGTTTTTCTTTTTTAGTTCAGAACTGAGCACTGAGCAGAGTCATGAGCGAACAGAATAAGTTTTGAGCAGAGTATGTTCAGAGCTCTCTGATTTAATTATGAAACAACTTGAGCACTGAACTGTCATGATTAGAAATTATTTAATTATTATTATTATTATTATTATTATTATTTTACCTTCTCCACTAGAGCAACCAGCCTCTTCTGCCATTTTTATTGTTTTGACGATGATTTTTTTTAATTTCCCGTCAACTCTTTTGTGTTCAGCATTTTACTCCGTTTGCTCTACTATTTTATTCTGAGCTCATAGAGCGTGCCTGAACATGCTCAGAACTAAAAAAGAAACACAAATTTCAAGCTCTGAACGATCAGAGCTAAAAGAGCAAACCTTATTTTAAATTATTTATGTTTATTTATGCTATTTCTTACTTATATTTTGAAAATATAAAATCTACTGCGAAAAAGTTGAATATACTGCGTTTTTTTCCAAATCTACTTCGGACATTTTTTCAAAAAGTCCCATCCCTGCTCCAAAGTCGAAATTTTAATAATCGCCACAGAATTTGGATCTCTCTTATGCACATACCACTTCTTTAATTTTTTTTAGTATTCATTTAAAGGATCCCCCACACCAACGCGAATCTGTGGCGGCGACGACGAAAACATATAATAACAATTTGTGTGGCTTCTAGTCATGATTGTAGCTGCGTCGCTTCATTGGGAATAGAAATAATTCCTTCGTCTAGTAATGCTGTCACATTCAGGTATCTTGACTCGGGGTGTCAGGGTATGCTGGTCCTGCTGGTTTTGGGAATAGGCAGGAAAGCAATAGTCTTAATATAGGGAAGCAACTTTGTCTTCTGGCTAAGTCTAATCCTTTTTTTTGCCTTAGGGGGTGCATGCGATGAAAAGAGATTATCAAAGTTGATACCCAGATGTTTCACCAATCTTTTGGTTGTCAGTTGCGACCCGTGAGGGTAGATTGAGGATAATGCTGCTATGCGACAACAATTGTGGCTGAAGGTTTGAAGTTATGTTTCAGGCTCCGCAAGTCATAAGTCAACTTTTATTTGGCTGAGTTGACTTTGGCCGCGTTTTATTTATCTCTCTTTAACCAACTCATTGACATTTCAGACAATTAAGAAATTGTAAGATGTTTTCAATGAAAACATCTGTCATTGACCAATCAGTCTGACAATGTCCTAATCGACTCACAATGATAAAAATTGTGTGTTCAGACGATTGTAAGATACCTCACAATTTTTTGTCAGATTGTCTTCTAACAATGACGTTTCTGACAATATTGTGTGTTCAGACGATTGTAAGACATTTGAAACAGTTTTTTTCACTGACAGATCTGACAATATTGTAAGATCTGACAATCGTCTGTACTTAGCTTTAGTCATTTGTCTAACAACTAAGGGTTAATTTATATATTATATAACAGTAAAAAAAATAAATAAGAATAATAATACAGTTGAGGGCAGTGGTGGTTGATTTTTTGCACTTTTTTGAAACTTTTGTGCAAAAAAAATCATTAAAATCAGTTCAACTGATAATGAGATACTCGAAAATAAAAAATAATTGTTCTATGAGAGATAACATTCTTAAACAATAGACATTTTTTTTCAATAATAGGTATAATAGATCGTAGAGATATTAGTTCACACAAAAATTTTAATCAAAATCGTATAGCAGCCGTTTTTGAGAAAAATGAGATTTTCAATACCGGTTTTTAAACATTTGTATGGATGGTGAATAATTTTTGATTTAAAATCTGCTATATAATGTTAAAAAACTGCTGGGTGCCAAGTTTTATAAAAAATTGACCAATTCGATTTCGAATTATTAAGTTCTCATAACAAAATTTTAGAACTTATTTTAAAAATCAAAAAAAAAATTTTCAAAATTTTGGTATACAAAACTTTACAAACTTTCTCAAACATTCTCAATAAAAAAATTAATCAATATCAGCTGAACTGTTTATGAGAAAATCAAAAAAATGTTTCTATTCCATTTTTAACCATTTTTCGGATATCGGATACAAATTGGTTGCCTTTTTGTAAAAAAAAATTACTGAATTTTTTTTGTTAAGTTGTGGGCACGTTTTTGAGAAAAATAAGATTTTCATTTTTTGCTAAAAAAAAGTTGTATGGCATGTACCGTTATTTTTGGTCTTAAAAAAAATAAAAAAAAAAGGTTGTGGGGGAATGCGCTAAAAACGCTAGGTACCAGCTTTGAAGAAAATCGACCGACCCGTTTAGGCTGTAGCCGAAAGGACAGACAGACGGACAGAATTGCGAGACCCACTTTTCTGGACTTTGTTATCATCGTAATGCCAACTTTGATCAAAATCCCGAGTTCGATTTTTTTACGAATCCATAACTTGCCATATGGTACCTAGGGGCGGCAAAAATTGACTCTGCCCCGGGCGGCAAAAACCTACGCTACGGCACTTTCTTGTTAGTTTTGGTCCGTAGTCCATTTACATTTTGATAAAAAAAAGAAGTCAATTACTAGCGACGGTTTATTTGCCTGGTCAATATTTCTTGAATAGGATTACGCACAGTTTTCCTTTTATTATTATTAAGGGTATTCACGCAACGTCGTAAGTTTACCAATTGTGTAAAATGATAAGTTTACACAAAAAAGTTTGCGTGAACGCCCTTTTAATTCATTTGGTTAAATTCGGTGTAATTGAATCAGCTGTTCGTTGAACGTCAAATATGAAACTCATATGTATACAAATAAGCGTGTTCAGATTTCGAAATTATTTTTAAATGTAGAACCTCTCCCAAACTACCTAACTTGAAATCGGAGCAGAATGTCTCGGAACGGAAAAAAATGTAAGGTACACGAAAGCCTGACGGGAATTATATGAGAAAACGATTTCGGGGTTAAATGTAGAACTGTAATAGTCGCAAACTCATGGCACTGATCGAACGAAAATGAGAGAATACAATAAAAATCATATGGCACGCCCATAATGATGCAAGATATCTACTTTTCCTTCAGTTTAGTTCACTTTCGTTTTCGACAATAAAAGTTGTCCTGAGCTCAACACAACTGAAATTTGGTGAAAGAAGAATAAAAAGAATAAATGGTTCTTTTCACTTCGATGGCAATTCGGAAACCATAACAAATACAAGTAAAAGCATTTACTTTTGTATATCCATATGGCCCATTATATGGATTTGTGTAAATAAACAATGCTGATCAATAGTCAGAAAATGTGGATGTCCTAATTATTTTTTTTTTATAAACAACGTTTTTATTGAAAACTTTCATCGCCAACTAATCTCAATGCGATAGTTACAGAACACGGACAGAGTTTTTTTTAGTTCTCTAAGATACTTAATTATCTTATTTCTGAACACGCCTTATTCGAGAAGTCACAATGACGTTTGGTTAAGTTTACCAAAAAAATTTGGTTAATTTTATCCAGCAAAATCCTTGGAGAATTTTAACCAAATTGTGTAAATCATTTCTCATACAAAATTTGACAGTTCATTATCAAATGGTAAACTTAACCAAATGGTTAACTTATCAAGTGTTTTACATCATTGCGTGAATACCCTTATTATTTATTATTATCATCAGGCCAATATTTATGCCCAATCAGGTGATTGTAAACAGTTTAAACGAAGGGTATTCCATAATTTTTGTTGGTAATTGTTCAAGTTTAAGTTTGGTTTTATTAAATCGTGAAGTATGATGTTATATTATCGCAGCTTGTTTGAGAATCAAAATTAGATATTAGAACTGTGATATGTACTATGAACAAGTATCAAGAAATTTGTTCAAAATGTCTATCAAAATCTTAGTAGTCGTTTCCTTTTCCTCGACCTAAAAATAGTGCTCCAATCAAAGTCAACTGCAATGTATTTACCAAACACGTTTGTTTGGATTTCTCTATACAAGTTATACCTACAAAAAACAATTTAAATTCAAGCAGGTGACTTGTTCAATTGCTGATATTTGATGTGCCACGGTTAATTATAGTTTATTAAACTTATACCTGCATAAAAAACTTTACATAACTAATAATGCGGACTTTTGAATATCAAAAAAAAAAAAAAAAATTAAAATACCCTCCCATCTCCACGCGGTCATAATATATCGAACGCATGGTGTTAGCTTTAGAAAATGAAGGTTTCTCAGACCTTCCGTTGGAATTGCAACTTTGATACCTATACCTACATAGCTTTCTGAAGCTGAGATGGGTGTATTTCTGGGAGTTTACAAAGTCACGCTCGACCGGACTTCTTGTGTTTTTTTTTCTCATTGTCATCGTTTGTTCTATTGTCGTCGTTGTTTTGATGTCACCAAGCAAATTGTATATAGTGTTATTAAATGTTCAACAGGTGAAATGCGTATTATTCTCATCGCATATAGAGGTATATTAACCTGCAATTTTCTTGATGAAAGAGTTTCTGTGTGAAGGTAACGTGGGACGTTGGGCTATTTGTATTCAAGACCTTCACTTCAGTTTCATTTTGTTTGTATATACCTTACCTACCTACTTATATGCCTAACCTTGTATGTGCCTTTCAGCCGGCATTGCACTGACAAAAAAGAAAACAAACGCAATTGACGCTTTTGGAAGTAGGTACATTAAGGTTTGTAGGTAACGAATGAGTTTGTAAGAAGTTTTTAATTTTCAGCAGGCAACTGGTTTAGGAAAAAGTTACTTAAGAGGGAACATTTATGTTATTTCTATACGCCCAACCAGTCCTGTCGTTGCACATTAAAAAGCAATATTTGAATAGCCTTTGAGATTTTTTTTCCTATATACAAATGAATCAAACATCAAAGTTGGTTGGCTGGAGAAGCTTGTTGGTCAAGGACCAGGTTCACACCAGACTGATGCGCCACCTTTCTTAAATAAGTATGCATTAATGGCGTGGAGCAGCGTTACCTTTGAGAATTTTAAAAAAGAGTCAAAAAAAGGAGTCCTGGGCGAAAAAAAAGAGTCGCCCATAAAATTTTAATAAAACACGAATATATGTATTTTTAAACGTTATAATTCAAACATTTTCTTAAAACTAAACATAAAAGCTTCTCTCTGAAACAAAACAAAAAATAAACTATATTTTATATTATTAAAACAACATAAACTTCGAAACAGAAATTATATTTAGGGTTAATTTTTCAATAGTTAATTAAACCAAATGTTCACACTTATGTATACTATAGGCCCAGTGCCTAGTGCCTAGTGCCTAGTGCCTAGTGCCTAGTGCCTAGTGCCTAGTGCCTAGTGCCTAGTGCCTAGTGCCTAGTGCCTAGTGCCTTGTGCCTAGTGCCTAGTGCCTAGTGCCTAGTGCCTAGTGCCTAGTGCCTAGTGCCTAGTGCCTAGTGCCTAGTGCCTAGTGCCTAGTGCCTAGTGCCTAGTGCCTAGTGCCTAGTGCCTAGTGCCTAGTGCCTAGTGCCTAGTGCCTAGTGCCTAGTGCCTAGTGCCTAGTGCCTAGTGCCTAGTGCCTAGTGCCTAGTGCCTAGTGCCTAGTGACCCTTTTCAAAACAGAGTTGAGTGGTGAAAATACATAGAATAACTATTTCTGAAAATACATATTTAGCAAAAAGGAAAATAAGGTTTATAATATGCGCTGCATTTTTTAGATTTTGAGTTTTCTGTGATTTTGGGTTTTATTGATTTTGGATTTTCTGCACCTGGAATTAAATGATTTTAGGATTTTGGGTTTTCTGGATTTTGGTATAACAGGATTTAAGGTTTTCTCGTAGACTTTGGCTTTCGAGATTTTTGGTTCTTTATTGGTATATCGCATTTTGATCTTTTTTTACAATTTCGATCTTTCAATTTACAATATTGTGTCATTATTTTTTTTTTAAAGCCAGAAATGTTATCTTATTACTTTAAACGAGTTATTCTTGTATACAGGGTGTCCCGAAATCACCGCCTCAGAAGAAAACCATGAGTTTCTGAGGTCATTTCAAGTCGAAAAACTTAAGAGGTAATTTTCTCGTTTTCGCTTCGTTTTCGACTTATAACGGTTTTTTTTTTCCTTTGACTGTCTCTAACTTTGCCAAACTACAACCGATTTTTGAATTTTTTTTTATTTAAACAAAAACAGTTAGAAATTTAAATCTACTATACAATTTTTTTCTGTGTGGATAACGGTTTTCCCGAAAATTATTTTCAAGCACATTTTTTAAGCATTTTTAGGTTGTTTTTTTGACTTCGATATGATTTTTTTCACAAAAACACGTTATTAAGTATAATTTTTTTTCATTATTTTGAAAGCCCAGTATGTGTTCTTAAAAAAAATTATCTCGAATAACTTATATTCTTCAACAACTTTTTCTGGGAGAAGGGTAAAGTTCGGAAATTCTGATGTTAATGAAAAATAGCTGAAATCTGCTTCTTGGACCCTTATAACTTTTGGTTCTAAATATTTTAAAACTGAAAGCTTATTGTCGTTTAAACTAAAGGTAAGACCGCACTCAGCGGAACTGCACCTCAGCGGAACTGAACTTCACGACTTATTTGTAGGAAATTGTATGAGCTATATCGCACTAAGCGACAACTATACGACAAAGTTGATAATCTGACCAACTATGTCGCGACATGAAAGTTTCGGGCGAAAGTGCGCACGGTGTCGCTGAAGTGCAGTTCCGCCTAGTGCGGTTCTACCTTAATACGTGATATTATTTGGTCGCAGACTATTTGGTAATACTTAAGAGCATTACTTTCCACAATCCACATACAGAAAATTAGTATAGACAAGACGAGCCAACGAAATTAAAATAAATGGGAGTATGTAGAAAAGCAAAACTTTCCAATTGTCTTCCAGTGTGTTTTACAAACACAGTCGCAACACATATGATTTTGGGTAGGTATCTGCGAAATTTGCAACACATATATTGATAGAATACATGAAACATGAATAAGAATTAAGCTCTGCAGAAATAGTCGACAGATGACAGATTTAATTTTTTAAGTATTCAGCGAATATTCAAAAGGAGTCAAATTGCAATGATTTTTAAAAAGGGGAGTCCCGGAGTCCCAGCGTTTAAAAAGAGTCAAAATGATTGTAATGAGTCCCAAAGGTAACGCTGGCGTGGAGTCTTTAAAATTTAAATAAATAACAAAAAAAAATTTTAAGGGTATTCATATGCAACGTCGTAAGTTTACAAATTTTGTAAAATGATTTAAGTTTACACAAAAGTTTGCATGGACGCCCTTTTTAATTCATTTAGTTAAATGCTGTGTAATTGAATCAGCTGTTCGTTAAACGTCAAATATTAAACATTAAAATATGTGTACAAATAAGCGAGTTCAGATTTCGAGGTTATTTTTAAATGGGAGTCGAATTTCTCGGAACGGAAAAAAATGTATGATACACGACAAAAGTTACGTTTTTTTTAAGTCAAACGGGAATTAGATGATGACAAAACGATTTCGGGGTTAAATGTAGAACTGTAATATGTAGTTGCAAACTCACGGGAGTGATCGAACAAAAATGAGCGAATACAAGAAAAATCATATGGCACGCCCATAATGTTGAATATCTACTTTTTCTTCAGTTTGGTTCACTGTCGTTTTGTGTAAATCATTTCTCATACAAAATTTGACTGCTCTTTAACCAAATGGTAAACTTAACCAAATGGTAAACTTCTCCAGTGTTTTTAGTTTTATGTCATTGCGTAAATACCCTTATTATAAATATTTTGAATTTTATGAAAAGATTCGTGAGGATCGTAAATTTAACCATAGTGGCATATCTTTAATTTTATACGAAATAAATGAAACTTAATAGCTGCAGTGATTTAAAGTGATAAAATCCCGCGGATACGCACTTGAAAACAGATTTACAAGTTTATTGATTACTTATGTCAGATTCGATAAATTGGTAAGGGAAAAAAGGAACTCACCAGCAATTATTCTAATTATTCTCGAAAATATTCTTATTAAACATTATATAAATGTGTTCGTATATAATAAGCCTATCGAAACCAAACGATAAATAACAAAATTGAAAAAAAAAAACGATGATTGCGATCAAAACTACCGCCATTATCTCTCATCTGACGCGATACGTATCTCTATAGATGTCTGGAAAATTATAGATACGATCCATGTATTCTACTGACCGCCAATGTGGTTATAGCTTGGTTTGGGGTTGCGTGTCCATACGAGTATACTTACATATGTATTTAGGTATATACTGTGTATATTTAACTTATAAAAAAGAGAGACATGCATTTTGAGACCTTCCTTAGCCTTAAACACATGCTGCAGTTTGAGAATAATAACCGCAATTATCATAACCGTTTTCCATTCCGATTTGGAAAGCAATCTACACACAGACAGACATGGATCTTCTCTATATATTCTATTCCCATTGTATCAGACCAAAAACAAAAAACTTTAAACAATTTTGTTTTATCTGTTGTTTTGTTGCTCATCAATGATGGAGATTCAACCAATTAGTGGCGAGTAATATTGAGAAAAATGGCGTTGGCAGGCAGACAGTAGCAAATGATGCCACCTATTTCTTTACGAAATTTAAGAAAATCAAGAAGAGAGTGTAATTTTCAAAATTGGTTTTCCATAACAACAAATCAGATATTTCATTGAAAGCTATTTAAGAGGTTTCCTTTATACGTAGTTTTTTTTTATGAAACACTGGCTTATAGGGTGTCGGTATTCATGGGGTAAAACTTGCCAATATAATTGGATAATAATAAATGCCCTTGAATTAAAGGATAGAATAAGAAAAAAAAAAAAGTTGCCATGGTTGGCTGATTCTTTTGTGTATCTAGTCTACACGAGTAGTTTTATATAAAAAATCAAACTGAGAATATAGATTTTAATCGATTGTTGAAAGGGAAGACGAACGAATAATTTTAGTCTTCTGTAAGAATGCTACGTATTACAGCCTTCAAAAAAACAAATTCCTAATCATCTTCAGACCTATAAAAAATATTATGGATGTCAGGTAAGCGAAGCAACATTCACCGAACGAAAAGTGAGGTAAGGTGGGATGATTTGCCGTTAAAAAGTCGTGATAATTTCGAATTTGTCGTTGATTGCCTTCATATTTTTTTTGTTGTTGTTTATGCTAAAGCCTAGTACGCTGCTGATGCGAAACGAAAAATCCCATACAAAAATGACACAACGAAATCATAAACGGAAAATTTCGTTCTGCTTTTCGTTTTGCAGTACGCTGTTCGAAGAGCGAAATTCATAATTGTAGCAGATTATTTGGAGAAGTCTCCGCTCCTTTTTCGCACTGAATTAATTATACAAACTATTTATTGTGTGCGGAAAAATGACATTTGGGTTTTTTTTTTGTTTATCATTTTTTTACATCATGGGTTTCTCTGATTTTTTGCGTTTATGTTTGATTTTGTTTTTGGAATTAGTGAAACTCTCCAAGAATATTTTCCGTTGTGTTTTCGCAAGCGTTTCGTTGTCTGTTTGGAGATCACAGGAAATTTTCGTTTCGCATCAGCAGCGTACTAGGCTTAAGCAGAGATTATGAATTATAAAGATTGGAATCTTTCGTACGTTCCATCCCCCAAATCCCATTTGTTTACATTGTTGTTTTTGTAATTTCATCTCGTATCGATGAATAGATGTGAATTGTAACAAACATTTATGCAGTGGTGAATTCATGTTTTTGCACTAGTGTGCGTTAAAACATGGACACTAGTGCAAAAATATGAATTCACCACCATCCGCCATTTTGTTTAGCTTGTAGGCAGCCAGAATGACAGCCGAGGATTCCAATCTTTATAGTTCCTAATCTCTGGTGCTAAGTTGGTATTTTTTAATTTTGTGTGAACTTTGCTTTGTTTTTACAGCTAGATTGTGCTGCCTTCATGCAAAATGGATTCCGATTTGGAAGAATTTTTACAAGAATTACCACAACCGAAAAAAAGAATGCGTGGTAAAAATAAAATTACGTTCAGCATGGAAGACAAAAAAAAATTGGCTACTCTTGTAAAGGAACACCCTTCTATATGGTGTCTGGTCTATCGCTCCTATTGCCACAACTTGTACTGCTGCACAAATCACCCAAATCTTCAATTTCCCTTGTATCCATTTTGTTTCTAAAATGTAATAATACTTGAAATTTTTCAAACAAACTTTCTTAAATTTAAATATTTTTTTTCGGAGAACAGGTGTTTTTGGCATATTCTACACAATGCCCTTATGCCTGTTTGATAACTTTTTGTTTCAACATATATCCCAAAACTGATTTTTTTTTCTATTGGTTTTGACAGCAAATTCTGAAATTTTGTGAAAATTTGTACGAATTCGCAAGGAATTTCACGTTACCAAACAGACCACTTATTTCAATCACATATTCTCCACAACTCTCCTATGTCAAAATTTAGCTAGGGTTTTAGCTGATGTTTGGAGAGAAAAGTGGCAGCTAAAATTTAGCGCGATCTGCGTACTAGGCTTTAGTGTATATAGGTATATCACCCAGCTTCAGATGCTTGGCTAAGTTTTACAAGTTATTTTCCGCTTTCCCATACAAAGTTCACCACTGTTCTACCGTGTATTGTACAAAGACCTATATAACCTGAGTGGACGGATTTGCTTCAAATTTGGTACAGAGCATTTTTAATATTATTCCCTTCAGGAAAAAATAGAATTATTGTTCCAGCTCATCTAGGTCCTAAGACATTCTTCTAATGTCTAAAATATGAATTTAATAAAACTACGTTTCGTACGAAAAAACGTTTTACGAAAAACAAAATTATAGGTGCTGTCAAATTATAAATATAATCGTTGATACTATGGGGGTGTTTGACTGAAATACCAACTCAATTCTTGGGGAAAATGCAGTTTTTGAACAATCTGTCAATAAAGCACTTAATTGCAGGAAAAACTAATTATTATGAAATAACATCTACTACCACCTGAATAACAAATAACAACCAATTTTCTTATTCGAGCACATACCTATCGCTCTTCCATGTAGGTAAATTGATTCATATGGTATAACATGTTACAAGGGATAATTTCAATAATTATTATAATATCAAAACATTATGAACTCTATAAAGCTTATCGATTCTTAATTTTTTTTTTAATAAAACAATTTCTCTACCCAAAACTTTATTTTATATTTTATTCATTATAATAATTAAGTTTTTCGAAATTAATAAGGCGCCGTGGCTTAGTTGGTTAAAGCGCCTGTCTAGTAAACAGGAGATCGTGAGTTCGAATCTCGCCGGGGCCTTTGTGTTGTGTTGTGTCATAATTGATACTTCCTTTTTATTTAATCAGACATTCCCCACACTCATATAAAATCATAAATCATTATTGTTTTGATTTTTATGGATAATGAAATAGTAAATGATATGAATTTTTCAATACGAATTCACTTTAAATAATGTACCCGGCATGAAATAAATTCAGAAAAGTTCCCTGCAGTACGAAAAATGTTATATATGCAATAAACTACGACATGAAACTATTTGGCCCTTTTCTGACATGGCTGATAAAAATGTGAGACCTATTATTCTTTAAGTGACAGATCTGACAACATCATCTGACAATGTCAACTTTCAGTTCTAACAACCGTCTACACTTGCACGAGCAATTTTCGAATTTCAGTTCAAAAACGTAGGTATAGTAAGTCAACATGTTGTAGCTATACCTACTTAATCAAGTTTATATTCAACAACATTAACTCTTTTACGGACTATCTACCACTATAACCCTAAATAAACTCTTTTTTTTTTATAATTTCTTTATTAAACTGAGTTTAATTACCTACCTATTTACAGCTAATTTATAATATCTGCTAGGTTTACCTTATTGCCTTATTATACAATATAGGTACAACATATAAATACTAATTTAATTTTCATTGCTTTGCTCTTAATTGCACGCAACATAAACTTTTTCTTATTGCAATAATAATAAAAAAAATAAAAGTGTCATCTTGCGCTTGACATGAAAAGCCTGGCCATGTGCTTGTTGGTTCCCAAAAATAATTCTGCTGCGTGTTTACCATTCCAATAATGCAGTTGTGCAGATGGCGTAACTGGAAGTAGTGGAAATATTTTATAGAAGTAGATTTTCCAGTTTATTCATGAAACAAACTGAAATCGGAATCGGAATCGACCCATCGGCAATGAAACACTGGAAATCATTTTTCTTTGTACTTCCAGTTTGCATGCACACACAGCAGTACGCTGTACGACGCGGCTGTATGACGTGGTTCTCATTTCATATTGAATTAATCATTTCCCATGGGAGGAGTTGCTTTTGCCAGTATGGCGAGCGGTAGGCGTTTCCCTGAATAGAATTTTGATTTTCTCAGTCGAAAACAATAATTTTCTATTTGCAGTTACAGGGGTTAAAAATCGGAGAGGGAGAATACATAATGATAATACGTATAGTAATGCTGAGTATTGTTTAAGTGTTTGTGGGATGTATGTGTTATAAAGCCGGATTTAATTTAGTGATAAGAAACTATCATGGCTGCCGTCTTTCGGGGATGTCGGATGATGTGGTGGTTAATCGGCAAAATGCCTACGGTTTTTTTTGTTTATTGTTTGTTTGGTGAATGGTATTTGGTAAGGTAACTAAAAAACAGGTAGGTACTTACTAACTTGGTGAAGAATCAGAAATGTGATTGCGCAGTCGAATATTTGTGAATTTGATCTGATTAATGATTGAAAAAGTCTATGAACAAGCCTAAACATAAAATGGTAACTTCATGGTAGAATTGGTAGATAGAAACAGATATACGCAGGTATTTCTGTATTTCGTAGGTATCTATATTTAAGATACATGGTAGGTACTATTAAAATTTCGGCTTAGGAATGTGTATGTACCTATCTATTCATAAATATTTACGTTTGTTAGTACCTAATTCAAAATAATTAAGTTTGTGTTAATCTTTCTTCAAGAAAATCATTATGTATTAGCAATTAAAATTGAATTTAAATAATTAAAGATTTTTATTTGTTTCATACGTACATACCTACGTATTATATGTACAATATTTACGTCGTTTTTGTGAGGAGGGGACTAAGCAAACCCGGTGAGTGGGGATTTTACTGCATTATAAAAATTTATATAAATTAAATTAAGCTCATTGATTTGAAACAGTAATATTTTTATGTATTTGAGTCTATATAAAGGGTCTCCCAAAATTCACGCGAGATTTGAATTTCAAGCCATTTGTGCGTTAAAGTGTTGACAAAAAAAAAACATAGCATGACAGCTGACATTTGAGGATTATTAAAAATGAAGTGCTATACATACTTGTAAGAACAACGCGTTAGTTTTTAGGCAACAGTTTAAAAAATAATGAAGGTTTTTGTGGTAATTTTTCGAACAAAATCATAAGGTAGGTACAGTAGGCGTGTTTTTTTCTTTTCCTTCTAGGTACTTGCTATCAATACGTTTGTAGGACAACTCCATTTTGATTCTGTGATGGCGTCTTTAACCCCGTATACAATTTTCCTCTTGTCTTACATCTACATATGTTCTACATAGGTATGTGGGTGATTCTCTGCCAACTGATTTTGAAAATTAATTTTTTTTTATTTTATTTGTCTTTAAATAGACATGGTATTAAATCTGTAAGAGCATTTTACTACAACTTTTAAGGAACAAAAAAAAAAATAAAAAGTACTAAATCTCGAAGACATGACTGACACTGATTTTTTATTTTTGAATTTTTATACGTTCTAACTCTTTTTGACAATATTTTTGTTGAGTTTCTAAATTCACTCTTACGTTTAGACGTATTCAACTTTAAAAATTATATGGTTTTTAGTATTTCAAATCTGTTCTTTAAGGTTGGAGTATTTATTTTTATGCTAGGTACATATATAACTCAACATTTATTGCACAAATTTGTTTTAATATATATTTTGTCCGAAGTACTATTACCATTCTTAATAAAAAAATAAGATTTTTAGCAAAATTGCTTCAAATCATTTAATTTAAGTTCAATATAAATAAATATACCACGGTACTGACACCCACGATACTGACATTTAGGCTTTAATATAACCTCATATCTCAAAGCTTCTGAGAAAAATAAAATCCGTTATAATTTTAACTTATATGACTTAAAAAGAATTACAATATTCCAAAAATCACCCCAACAAATTTCATAACACGCTTGGATAATACTACCACGGTACTGACAGGTAATTTTGTGACACACGATTTTAGAATAAAATCACTTCACTCTTTCAGAAAAACTACGTAAGTAAAATAAATTGACTTTTGTTAACAATAAATAAATAGTGCCTCTATCAAACGGCACCACACAAATGCCATAAAACTAAAAACAAAATGGCGGTTCAGCGGAAAATCTTTTGAATTCAAAAAGAAAATGAAATCCGTGATACTTTTTCAAGTCAAGTGGAAAGGGTAGCAAATTTTTTAACAATCTGTAATGTAAATTGTAGTAGGTACCTACCAACTTATTTTCACAATTCAAATCAGAAATTCATAAGAAATTTTTACATTAAGCTACAAATAAAGTCCTGCACACAAAGAATCACAGTTGGCGTTGGTTGGCCATGTACGTTTGAAGGCTTTAAAGTAAGATTTTAATTAATCTCAAAATAGAGCAAAGGTACGACTTCCACGATTTATTTCATAATGAAATAAAAATCCAATGAATTATGACCCCAACATTAATTTTGGGGTTCAATTTCATTTTATTTTTAAAAACATTTTGGGATCTAATTTTATTTTGCTAAAACTTCATTGTCTTTATTAAAAAGTATTATGAGGATTAAGGATTGTGTTGAAAAATATCATTAGCGAGTAACAGCATAGCTGAAAAAATCGCGCAATTTTTGTCAGCTATTCTGTTACTTGCTGATTGTTTTCAACACGAATTTTCATTTTGCATACAGCACAATATTTTTGATTTTAACAAAAATCACCCGATTTTCAGTTATTCTCTTGCCATGTAAAGGCTAGTACTCACCGCCCGTGAAATGAAAAATTAAATCGTTTTAAAATACATGTGGAAATTCAATATGAATCCATAATTAATTCTTCACATGATTTTTTGATACTCAGTTTGTAATATCTAATACTCACGTTGAATGAAAATAAATTATTAACTTGAATGGCTGCTTTCAAAATCTTGAAAAGGTTCCTAAAAAAGTGTTTATTTTCCGAGTATTTTGTCCTCCTTGATGACAATAAAAACGCTAGACGTTTAATCGGAAATAATATTTTTTTATTTCTGAATTTATATTTTCAGTTAGCCAGTTCAGGTTTCTTGAGATATCTGAGATCTCAGAGATGTCAGCAATCTCAGAAATCTGAACATAATTCCTCAGTGAGATTCCTCACTTTTCCTGTCAAAAAGCTGAGACTGAAATTTTTTGGATTCGTTTGCTCAATTATTTTTTGTCGCAGTTGATCAATTTATAAAAACGAGATGGAGAGTGCTTTTGACTTCTAAGGAGAAATTTTGTTCAGGTTTCTCCTTCTCCTCAGTGGAGCTGACAGATGTTTGCTCAGTGAGATCTCAGAAACGTGAACTGGCTAAGTAAAACAGATTGAATTGACAATTATTAATGTCACAATTTTCCAAATATAAATTGTGAAATAAAAAAAAAGTTACATATTTCGTATTTTGAAGATTTTTAAAACAGTAGGGTATTTCAAATTAATAATTTTTTGCAAAGTGTTAAGTGAGTATCAGAAATTCCAAACTGAGTATCAAAAATTCATGTGAAGAATTAATTATGGGTTCAAATTCAGTTTCCATGTGTATTTTGAAACGATTTTATTTTTGATTTCACGGAAATTGAGTAACTATTAGGGTTAATGTGATAAAAAAACGAATTCGGGTAGGTACCTATTATTTGATTTCGTTTACATAAATTAGGGTCTTATTAACTTCGCATTGGAAGTAATTGGTCCGATTTGTCGTATCGAAAATTTTGACATATCTCGACGTTTCGAGGTCCAAAGAATCCAAATCCATAGTTTTTAGAGAGATATCTGTATGTGTGTGTGTACGTATGTACACTCGTGATTAATTCTTTTGTTCGCCGTATCTCAAGAACGAATAGAGATATTGACTTCAAATACATTTTTTTTTATAGATAATAAAATCATGACGTGTAGAAAGGTGTTTCAAAAAAATTTCAAGTACCCGTTTTCTTACTATTCGCCCCGAATATCTCGAGAACAAGAAATGCAAATTGCAAATGGCTTCGGCTTGATTTTATCCTGCACATAAGAGTTTTTTTGTATCTTGTGTCTAGATATATTATAATGTAAAAATAGAACAGGATAAAGGATTATTGATAAAATTTTAAAAAAACAAGCAAATATTTGTAGAAAATCGTTTTTCGGCTCGAATGTCTTGTGAAAAAACACTGATTTCGAAGCCGGACTAATTTTATTCTACACACAATAACGTAGGTAACAACTGATAAAGTTTGTAGAAACATTCAATTCAGCTGACTGTTTTCTTAAAGCAACGAACAAGAGCAAAACTGCTAAAAAATGTTCAAAAATGGTTTTCGTCTCGAATATCTCGAGAACAAACGGCCCTTTTTTACCCTTCATTTAATTGCATATTGAACACCCTGACAAGGTATTCGAAGATCTTGAATTGTGATTTTTTTAGTACAAAATAACGTTGGGTCTCTTGTTTCAAAAGGCACCAATGAGAAGTTACCAGTGTGAGTCGCACCCAGATCCTTTTTTCATTTATTTTTTCAGCTTTTTTTCATTTCGTTGGTTTCTTATTGCATAATTTAATTACGAAAAATGGCCCCAATTGTGCGGCCTATTTCATTTTACCTTTTTGGGGTCTTATTTCCATGGGGCCTAGTTTCGCGGAGCCCTGCGCAAGAGACGAAGGGGGTTCCAAACCCCACCTCTCTTTTCTCCTGACAAGCCACGAAAAACATAGTTTAGTTGGATAAAAATTAATAGTTTTGTGAAGCAAACGAACAAAGCTAATGTTAGACAAGAGGTAGGAACTAAACAATTAGGTAATGTTGACTAGGGGCGGATTTATTCATATGCCGAGCAATATTTTTGCACCACTGTTTTTATTTCTAATTAATTAACCTACTTATTTCACAGTTTGTAGGTATATCTATCAAAGTACCTAATGTCGTTTTCAATTGGGAGTCAGGAGAGTTCGGAACCATTCCAAAACAACTAAAAATTTTGAGAAAAGAGTTTCGATTTTTTATTTAAGGTCAAGAAGTATAAATACATATATTCAAACTTGAAACAAACTGGAGTCTTGTACTACGTTTTCATTGCGGCAAATGAGGTGATTTAGTTGAAAATTTCCAAATTCGATTCCAAATTGTGTATCTCATTTCCCATACAAATTTACATTTCGAAATGAGGTAATTTTACCCAATTTTTCACGAAATTTGGTTGGAAATTACGTAAAAACTTTATAAACACATCCAAGTGGAATGCATCAATAGTGGAAACCCACTGAAAACCATAGAAAATGTCAAATTTCGATGTATAGAAAACAGAAAGAGAACACAACAAAAGGAAGCTATTAGCCGCTTTTTATTATCGGCAATAACCCATATGGTTCACCCCGATATAATAAAACGATGCGGATCCTAATTACAGCTCATCTCTTTTTTTCTTATGTTTCTTAATTTTTCATGTAGATACTGTCTTTTTTCTTTACACTACAGTTTGTACTCCCTACCGACTGACCTGCTAGAGTAAAAACTTATTTCTGGTACCATAAAGCAAACCCCGATGAAAACCTAGATCCAAATTTGTTTTTGTATTTCGTGTTAAAAGATAACCCCGACCCAGACGCGTAGATAATAAAACGCGGCTATTAACTGCCAAATCAAATTCAAAATTAAATTAGCTGTCAAACTAAATAAACAAATTTGCAATGAACACTTTTTTCGTAATTAACGTATGTAAAATTACGTCATTTCGGCTCCAATCAAAAGGTAGTATAACTTCATGGTGTTTTTTTTTTTTTTTTAATAATAAAGTATTTTATGGTGGATTTACACAGACGAAAATGTTCATCTTCATTTGTATTTTTGTCATGAATTTGCCCCGCTCTAGTTTTCTTGATATTTTCTGATGATAATAAATGTAAATCCATCATTATACTAGTTGTCATTAGAACAAATGAGTTAAATTCCGCTTAAAATTTCACATTTCGAAATGAGGTATATAATTTCAACAAAATTTGCACGAAATTCACACACCCCAAATGAATCCATTCAAAGTGGAATTCATTGAAAATGTCAAAAGGCCTGTTTTTTCCAAGCCCGAAGGAAATTGGATGAAAAAAACGATTCGGGGCTTAATATTTTACATGTTAAATGCAACAAAAAACAGTACCCAATGCTTAGCTAAACGTAGATAATTTTTGGGGGTTTAACTTAAGCACTGAAAAACTGTATTGCCGGCGGGAATTACATACTTGTTATCGATAGTTTGTATGGAAACTCTTTTTTCTATAATGGCGTCCCTAATCCTCGATATCGTTTTTTTTGTCAACCAGTTCCCTCCGGGATTGAAAAAAAACACACCTAAAATTCGATGTATGTATAAAAACAAGAAATAAAAAGAGAAAATAACAACAAAAATTATTAACTCCCAAATTAAATTCAAAATGAAATAAGTTGTCAAACAAAAAAATTATCAAATTTTAAATGAAAATACTTTTTCTGTAATTTACGAACAAAGAAATATACAAGTTAAGGTTCCCCCACACCCACACGCTAATTTTCGGTGGCGACGACTTAAAGGTTTCCCCACACCAACGCGAATTTTCGGTGTCGACGATGAAAACAATAATAACAACGTGTTGTTTTCATTGACAACCACGTGTTGTTATTATTATTTTCGTCGTCGCCACGAAAGATTCGCGTTGGTGTGGCGGAAACTTTATTTACAAGCTCAAATACGAAAGTGCGTGTGTGCAAAAGTTCACACTTTTGTGAGAAATTTATGTGTGGACTACTTATAAAACTCCGTTTGGCGACAACGTAGTAGATTTGTTATTGAACGTGAATTAGAAGTCAATTTTTATTATAAACGTTTAAATTGATTTGTGAATTTGATAAGATAGGTAATTAAGCATTTTTTATTAACAGTTAAAGCATAAAACATTTAAATATGTTTCTTGGTTAGATATCACCATTTTCGCAAAAAAATATAAATTTTGTTATGTGTTCTTTATAATAGCTCTCCCATTTGAAAGCTTTCTTTTTTAACGGCCCAAATTTACTACATATGTACTTCATTTAACAAAGTTGAACTTACATATATACCGACAGAAATTGGTATAACAACACGAAAATGCATCGATCTTGTGTCTGTCACTAACGCTCTTCTGTTCCACTACCATTTTTGTTTTAAATTGCCTTTGGTGATGGTGATCCAAGAGCTATCATACAAAATGTATATTGGGATCTGAAAGACTCCTAGAAAAACCTAAATTGGCGTATTTGTCAGCCCAAATCACCGCCGCTGACATGGGCCGCAGCAGCAGCAACTACAGCAGGAAACAACCTTTCACTAGAATTGAACCCATCTATACAGCGATCAGCAATCACCCATCAAAGCGATCGAGTGGTAATTGCCCCTAATAAGCTATTGGTATAGGTTTCGAATTTACAACTAACGAACTGACGGACGGTTCAAAAGCGGCGGCAGCGCAGCGTTCAGCGTCTTCTAGCCCTCGAGGTGAGTGACTGAAGGCTCAATTGAGGGGGCATAACACCGTGTCTATATATTTTGAGGAAGATTGACACTTTTTGTCGTTTTATGGTACACACAACATAAAAAAATGGGGCCCACCACCACCGATGGCGACGATATAATTATATTTATCGACAATGACCATTGTGGTTATGCCGTTGTGGTATTGTGGATATTTCAGCAAAACAACGGATGAAACAAATTGGATTTGTATCCATTTTTGTTTTTTTTTATAATTTTTGATCCGATCCTTCAAGTTTTTGAACCAAAAAACAAAAACAAAATTACCGACGACGACGCCGGCAGTGTCTGTATTTTGTTGAACTGTCAATCATAAGTGCTGTTGGTGAAATGTGTTGTGTGTAAATTGTTATTCGGAAACAAGCGGATTTGGTAAAAGATACCATGTTATTATTGTAAGTTGATTTTTTTTTTGTGTTCTGTTATTTTGTATACGTCTATCATTATACATCCCAGACACAAGTGTAACAATGGAAAATGTTAACAAAAAGCGGATTAAACAATTCGCCCAAAAAAAGAAACAAAAAAAAACTATACTTTAACCTGCAAGATATGAGACATTTAAGAAAATTACATCCATTGTTCATTAATTAAATAAAAACATTCATATGAGGCATAATTTATAGATAGGTATGTAGGTAGGTAGGACAGGTACCTATGTACTTTTATGCGATTGATTCTGGAGAAAAAATGGGGTATTGAAAATTGATGGACTTTAATTGAACAGAAAAATTGTATTATTGTTAATAATTTTAAATACGAAATAAAATGCACCTTCTGGATATCATAAACCTGCAGCTAAAATAGAAGATTTTGAAGTATCGGTTTAGAAAACATATACACAGTAGTAAGTGAAATTTAATAATAAAAAAACTACTAGTCCGTGGATAGTGAAATAGATCCAGATAAAAAGCGGGACTACATGTTGTTTTTGTATTTACGTGTTAAAATTTGAAGATTTCGCAATTAAAAAAAATGATTTGATATGAAAATGTTTAGCCGGAATGGAATGAATTAGAAACACAAATTGGGACATAAAAGAATGGCAATCACTTGTTCGGTGATACGTCAAAACAATTAAATAAAGTGCAAAATGGATGTTGTGTGACCTTTATTCACGTTGTTTTGCTGTTTTTAAATAAATTTACTTCAATGCAAACCTGCTATACAAAAGAACGCGTCCAATATTTTGTATATCCTTTTACTCTCCACATAGGTGGCCCCGGCGCAGTGGAAGTAGTGCTTGACATCTAACTTGGATGTGTAGGTTCGATCCCCAGTCTAGCAAGCATTCTTTGAACAGAATGCCACCCCCAAATTTTAATGAGATAATCAAAACCTAATTCCTCCATCCACTGTGCCAACAAAAATCTATATCCTATCCTTCTATTCCTTCTAACATTGCCTAAAAACCATAGGTCTTACTGGCATAAATATGTTTTTTTTTTTTTATAAAAAAACAACAGTTTACACAGATTATTCTAGTGAAAAAAGAAACACAAAATGGATATGCCGAATAAATAAAGAATCCCAATCACGGCAATGACATTATTCGTTTATATGTATATAACTACATATGCAGGGTCCAGACTCCAGAGCTCGAGTTGGATAAACACCGAATTTTTGACCCAGATAAAGGTTTCCCCACACCAACGCGAATTTTCGGTGGCGACAAAGTGTTTTTATTGTTGTTTTCGTCGTCGCCACCGAAAATTCTAGTTGGTGTGGGGGAAGCTTAATTTGTCACTTGAGTTGAGTTTTCCAATTGAATTTAGTTTAAACGCTATTAAGATTACAGGAAAATTAATTACATAAATGTATTTATATCAATCAATACAAAAACAAATGAACTACAATAAACACAAGTACCTGCTATATCTTCTTGTATCTATTAAAACAAATCCATTTAATATTTAAACAAACATGCTAATAAATGAACAAAATATTTAAATATCAAACCAATTCCTCAACCCAGTTATTTCCTAAAAAAGTTTGACCCAAATCCGTTCGCCGATTGCTATCGAGTAGAACCAAGCTTATTTCAACTCGAGTTTCAAGCTCGCTTCAATACCTCATACAAACGAGGTAGTATTTAAAGTTTTGCCAAATAATTTAGACGAGTGGTACACAGCTCCATATAAAATTCAAATTTGTATTTCTTACTGTACATCACTTATTTGCCATTAATCTACGCACGAAATGATTGTTTGACCAATTAAAAGTTCTCCAAAATCAACGCGAAACATTCGGAACGTACGAAGACTAAAATTTGGCTTGTCAAAATTTATATTTACATACAGGGCGATAAATGAAAGTACCCGGTACCCACACCAACGCGACGCGACAATGCGATTGAACAAATCTCATGTTGAATATATTGACAGCCGAATGTTTCGCGTTGGTTTGGGATTCTCCATAAAGCTCTATTGTCAAAATTCAGATAAGACTTCAAGTAATTTTGGAGACAAAAATTAAAGCTAAAATTAGGCGTGATCTGCGTACTGGTCTTGATGCATAACTAAAAATTGTATAGAAAAGGAGATGCTAAAATTTGATTTTTCAAACTCTAAAGACGATGTTTTTTTATTTTGTATTTATTTTATGTTCTCAAGTCATTTATTTTTGACTATAGCAACAAATTATAAGAAACGTAGTAATTAACAGGAGTTGATCAGAGTGCATAAATAATAACGGTTAGTAATAAAATAATAAGCATCAGCCAAAATTATTGGTATTTCAAAGTTTTGCTCTTTTTGAAAGACCAGGAATCTCCAAGAAGTGGATGTAGCAGCAGAGGATTGACTTCCAATAGTTTATCAGATTTGAATTCGGAAGAAAGCGTGATAGTCCAGTCAATAAAGCCATAAAAGCAGCACAATTAGGAAATAATCGCCGGAAAGCTGGATTTTTGTATATAGCCTTCTTATGGCGTTCTTAAGAAACTATCAAAATTCCCCATCGATATGAGTGCCGTTTACAATTTTACGGGGGGTTGAAGGCCCCTCCCAAATTGATTTTTTAGGAATAACTCCAAAATCTTAAGTTTTACAGAAAAAATGTCAAATACCAATTTGTAAACACAACGGCATGCACCACTTACAATATCATGTTATAACTTTTTTTAAAGCCAGTAATTCATTCTTTGATTATGTTTTTAAATTAAGTTATTTTAGAGCTTAGTTTTTGAATAAATTATTTTTAAACTCTAAATTTTGAAAATAAAATTCGAAAAATTAGGAAATTAACGCCATGAGGAGGCTACCAAAATCCGGCTTTTTTCCGAGTCAAATGCTTTATTAACCGGACTATACGTTTATTTTGGTTAAGAAAAAAAGAATATTTTTGATGATTTTTACTTAAATTTTAGACATATTTAAATATACCATACATATAAAAATAAGTTCGAAGTCTGAACACGCTTATTTGTATACGTATTTTGACGTTTAATATTTGACGTTTAACGAACAGCTGATGCAATTACACAGCATTTGACCACATGAATTAAAAAGGGCGTTCATGCAAAATTTTGTGTAAACTTATCATTTTACACAATTTGTAGACTTACGACCTTGCATGAATACAACCTTATAAAACACTTATAATTACACCTAAAATTTTGTAATTTAGTTCAGGTATTTCTAAAAAGAGAGTGGACCTTGAAGGTTAAAGAAAATAAGTATATTCATAGAAAAAAGAAAAGATACCTTATAATGTTAGCTTTTTTCCCTTGGGGCTCCACAGATCGAACCTACACGTCTACTGTCACATTTTAAAATAATCACCCTGTACAGTGTATAGAAAAAAGAATTTGGTGCTGATAATGCGTTAAGTTAACTCCTTTCATCGTCATGGCATGACAGTGTGCTCAGAAACAATTACATGTATCCTCAACGGGTGGTATTTCCAAGAGTGCTCTCTCGCTTCTTTATAGCAACACCGTAACCTATAGGTTATTTTTATACCTTATTTATATACAGATGGCGTGAAACGTTAAACTGCGCAATTGACAGAATTTGGACAGCTCTATGCATATATGATAGATCTATATAATATACCTCTCTAGTATCTCTAGTCTAGTTCCAAACAGCATCAGATCAGTAAGAAGAGACGAAAGAAAATATACCTTCATCATCAGATCCACATAAGATGCGACATATAGGAACTCTGGGGCAGTTCGATGACGATGTCGATAGATAATTCTATCTCTCGCAGTTGGAAAACCGCCAAAGGAAAAACACCATCATGTGTTTATTCCTTGGATATAAGACCAAAAAAAAAAAAACAAAAAAAGGAGCAAGCAGCGTTAAGGGAATACTAAATTCCTCAGTCAGTGTTATGTATGCGAAAGGCCAAAACATGACACATTTGTGCATATAGGTAGGTACATACATATATCCAAATCCACATGTTTAAAAACCAAACTGAAGGCTCCTATATACCTGCAAGATAAACTTGTTTTTTGCTAATTTACAGGACAGCTAAAACATGACCGGAATCCTTACGGCTTATTTAGTGACTTGTTTTTGGTCCAACCAAGGAGGTATAGAAAGACTTTGCTTTTAAATCGTTTGTCGTACCTATATATGACCTGGTAGGTGATCAAGTCAGAACAACCCATAATTGCAAAGAGCTTGCAGAATTTAAAAAAAATTTTTCGCAGATAAAACATTCTCAGCACAAAGATGTTAAAGCGATTTAAAACTATACGTATAAGAGAAACAACATGGGATCTTGGCGCCTTCTAGAAATACAAATATTTAGTAGATATCTGCGCTGATTCGAGTCAAAAATATTTAAGTTCAACTTTAAGTATCTACATAACATTTTCATAGCAGTTCTCTTGAGCTTTGAATGACATGAAGAAGCTTATGTTAATAATGCATTAGAATTTCGTGGGTGTACAGGCAGAAGGCAATAAGTCAAAAAACATAGTTTTGTGAATAAATTGATATTTCATATTTGTTTACTCTTGAAAATTCAACAACGATGACATTATGACTTAAGTTTCCAATTGAAAGTTTTATTTTTTGCCAAACCAATTTGAAAATATTGGAAATTTAAGTAAATCCATCACATCCCTTTTTTTATCTGATGTAACTTTACGACGAGTTGGATAGCGGCTATTTAATTTTGTTCCAAATTTTGAAGGGATTTTATGTTCCTCCCTTTTTTTGTCTTTCCTAAACAAACTTCGTCAAACTCCACTTCTTCATTGAGTGTTTTCTTAAATTTGAAAGAAAAAGGTGAATTGAGCTCGAATCGAAGCCACATGATTTTGAGCCATGAAAAATTATGTCCATCAGCGGTCTTTTTTCTGTTGGTTATATATTGGTTTCTTAAATTTTGGTTGATATAAATTCAGTCCTTTCTATTTCAATGAATTCGTACAGTGGGATTTTGACTTCAGCACTTTTGACTATTTGAAACCAGTAATCGAAGGAATAAACAAATTGCTGTTTTTTGCTTCTATTTTCAATAACACCGAAGTCCAGCATAGCATCATTGGGCAAAAACGAGTGGCCAGACCCCATAAATTTTAAATCTTTGATTTCGGCAGTTAAATCATTTGAACCTAATAGTACATAGTTATATACTTCTACTCTGGCGCATGTGTAAGTAAATGTTTTTTTATACATGCAGAAATTTCTTGTGATCCTCTCCCACTCCCTCCTTCAGTTTCATTCCACATGTACATATAGGCAGTTTTTGTGTTCATTAAATGTACTCCAAAATTATATCTACACATACATGTTACGTTTATAATATGCAACTGATGTTGAAAGTTTTAAGAAAAGGAAGAACTTTTGTAAGGTCGAAAGTCAAGACATAGTTTTCATTAGATGCCACTTCAGTTTTAAGCGAATCCCGTGCTTGCTGCGCTTTTTTAAATGAAGTTCTTTTTGCAAAAATAAATTTGACTCCTCTTCCTCACCAAACTTAACTTTCATGTCAAGCTCATCGAAAATTCTACCCGTGTCCTTATTCGGAGTTTTAAAATGTAAACTAAATTTTGTGCTAAATAGGTAGAACTTTACAATAAAATTTTTGTTTGACCGCTGGCACATTTTCGGCAGTACACTTTTCTGCACACATATCCTACATTTTGCTTATATTTAAATTTGGATCTAGATATTTTCGGGTCGGGTTGTCTTTCCTGCTGTAGTGGTTTTGATAAGCTGGGAACGATGAATAATGTGCGCGCTAACACCACTGTGGTCTTTTTTATTTTTGGCATTTTTACCACGGCAATCAATCACTGCAGATATTTCTTCTCGTGATAGGCATCGATACAAACTTGCCCACCCAATTTGCAGAGTTTTTAAAAAATATTTTTTACAAAACTGAACGTTTTGTCCTTGCGCCAATATAGAGTAAGAAAATATCTTATTCTTTGAGCCCTGTCTTCCATCACGAACGCGCATAGCTTTTTTTTGCTTACCAAAATGCCAGGTGTGACGGTAAAATGTTTTGAAACTAGCTCGTAATTTTTGTGTATGCCATTTGCATACTTAATGAAAGAAAAGATAGTCCTATTCTATGGAATATTCGATTCTTAAAAACTGAAAAGAACATGCGAGACCGACTTTTAACTCGATTCGAAATCATGACAGATCCCAAAACAAAAGAAACCACATGAATTCACGTGCTCTTCCCCATCCTAAAGTTTTCCACTAACGACTTCCCCCACCTTTAGAACCGATGTCTACAGACCCATCGGCCCGTCCAGGCAGGAGTCGCAAGATAGTGTTGGTAATCTAAGTTCTGCTGGTTGCCATGCTTAGCTCGTCGATGGGGGGGGAATCTTGTTACTCGCTTAGCAACAAAGTTACCTTCTTCAAGCCTTGATCTGAGTTGGTCATTGATTCCATCTTTTAAAAACAAGTGACCCGAATCATAGCTACCATATAAACCTTTTTTTTTGTTCTGCTCGACTTCTTCTTATGCTTTATTATTTTTCTTTTAGATAAGGCTTATCAAACCAAAAATTAAATTTCTTTTATTAGGTAATCAAGAACAAGTTATACTTCATCCGAATCTTTCTTATCTTATCTAATTACTCTTCACACTTATTACGTACAAAACTTCATTTGATTTCTTATCTATTTACTTGTCGATAAATCACTTTAAATTTCATTAATTTTCATCAAGCTTCAAAATCCTTTATTCATAGGTATTTGCTTTATAAATCAAATTTCGATTTAGTTTGTTTTAAGGTTCCCCCACACCAACGCGAATTTTCGGTGGCGACGACGAAAACAACAATAACAACACGTGGTTGTCAATGAAAACAACACATTGTTATTATTGTTTTCGTCGTCGCCAACGAAAATTCGCGTTGGTGTGGGGAAAAATGTATTCTATTTTCAGACTTTTTTCTCTGAAGCAAAATATTTTTATTTTAATTCATAACCAAGTATTTATATGTATCTTCCTAAATCAAATTTTCTATTCTTTCATATCTGTGTATTTAAGTGTAATCTAGTTTATCTCTTACCTATTTGAGATGAATAGATCTGGATTTATTTCGGACAACTAGATTTTCCTCTTAGAAATCCTCAACCGGATTTCTCCCAACTTCGACGGTGGAGTCTCTTCAGGACAAATAATTTAACGGAATTTTATGCTCTCGCGCCCGCGTTTGAGGAAAATTTGGTGTACTGAACCCCGAAAATTTTGGGTTTGTTTCCGAAAACTGGATTTTCCTCGCAGACCACCTGAAAAAAGTAGGTCGATATCTCTTTTGGAATAACCAGATTTTGGGAATCTTACCTAATTGGATAATTTTTCTAGTTTGAATTCCTGATCAGCTGACAGACAACTTTTTTTATCTGGAGATTTGACTCAGATCAATCTCGTTATCTCTGACAGACAACTTGATATTCCCTCTTCAGTCCTGAAAGGAAAATGTTTTTTTTGTCGAATATGGACCTTAGACAAATGATTTTTCCTATCTTGAATTCTTATTAATGGGGAATTCGTGTCTCCGACGAACAGGACAGCGAGGTTTTCCCCCCGAGTCTCGATCGAGAAAAAAATATACTTCAAACTTTTTTGCAATTAATGTCGCGTATTGAGTACCTTCCTACTTTTTTTTTTATTTGGGGGATGATTTATTTTTTTGCGATTCCTTATATCTTCTTTTGGTTTTAGTTTTAGTTTTCTTTTTATATGGTTTTACTTTTCTTTTCGTGTTACTTTATTTTTAGGTAGAATACTACCTCGGTTCAGGTCTGGAAGATAAAAGAATTTGTGAATTGCGCTTTTGCTCCACGAGGACGTGCAAATATAATTTTTGCAGTGGAACAAGAGGAATAAAAACTAAACCAGTTGCCAATGGCAAATTGGAACAGGCTGGCTCGGAACATTGGTTCGGTTTTCTCGAACTCATCACTCACCGAAACTTTAAACTGAAATAAATTATCTTTTTTTCAGAAAGAAACTTTCTTTTAAAGCTGCAAATTTTTTGTTTTTGTTTCTATGGATTAGCAGATATCGTACGTCTGGGGCCTAACTTTGTAATTCGATTTTAAAGTTAATTCCTTCGAATTCGGAAAATATGTACTGTGTTATTTGAAAATCGGAAATTGAAATCCGAATTTCATTTATCTAGATACATTTGCTCGAAAATCGAAAATGTCATACTTGACAACTCTATTTTCGTTGCTAAATACATACATTCGAATATCTGAAATTTCATTCGAGATATTTATTTACCATCCGGAAAAGTTTTCCTGACAGCTAAAATGTAAGTATGTACATATTTATTTTAAAATTAAAATTGAAGAAAACATAATAAATATTAATATGATGATATTTTTGATGATTTTATCTTTTTTTCAAAGGGAAATCACGAACAAAAATATGAATATGAAACAAAATCAATTTGAAATTCTCGTTGATTTTATGTGTTCCCATCCGGATTTGTCTAAGGGCTATTTAAAAACTGCGGAATCACGGAGAACTTCAAATAATCTGTGGAAGCGTTTAGCAACCGATTTGAACGCAGCTGGTCCACCAATGCGTGAAGATTATGCATGGAAAAAAGTAAGCTTTTAAACAAATTCAAAAATATTTATTTTAAAAATTATAATATTTACAAGGTTTGGGCCGATTATAAAGTGCAAAGCACGAAAAAACAAAAATTGTATTTCGGGAACAGGAGGTGGCCCGTCTATGTATTGCAGATTCAATGCTTTGGAAGAAAAGGTAATAGCATTGCTGCAGATAGATGAGGCTGTAAATGGAATGATGGGAACAAATGATTTTGGATCAGGAAATGAAAACGGAAAAGAATCAACAACTGATGACGAAATTGAACAGATGTATGAAGCCATGATGATGGACTCGGAAATGCGAGCAACGGAATCCCGCAAGGAAAATGTCAAAGCCTTTACTTTCGTATCGAATTACAGAGTTAGGCCCCTGATTTAGACCGTTTCCTACAAAAGACGTAAAAAATAATTCTTTTGCAATCTCGTTCATCTGGCTATTACATTTTTTGATGTGTAAACATCTATACTGGCGGTAGGGTGAAAAGAAAACGTAACGTAACGTTGTAATCGTGATCGTGGTCGTGATCGTGATTCTGAGCTTTACGAAAATTGAGTGCGTTCAACAATATGTACGTTCAGTAACTAAACGTTGAGTATTTATATACGAAATCGAAAGGTCGAGTTCAGTTCGGGTTGAAATTTGGTTGGCTGCTTAGAGGATATATTAAGCCCCTATTACATGATGATTCTTTGCGTCTGACTCTATTCAAACATAATGAGTGCGAAAGCGAAAAAAGATAAGATGGAAGACCAGTTGCCTTGTGAGTCGTGGGCCAAGTTTTACGAGACTCTTTTTAACGCTTCTTTAGCATTAGGCTACGCGCAAACCAACGCGATGGCGGTGGCGATCACGATAAAAATGTGGATGCCTCAAATAAAAATCAAAGCACACTTCAATCGTGTAGATATGTGCCTTTCCTTTGATTTATGTGTATTGCACCACAATTTTATCGTGATCGCCACCGCTTTCGCGTTTGTTTGCAGCTACCTTTATCCGTATTTTGTATTCTTTGCATTACTTTTTTTCAATTACATGACTGCTTTGAGACCAGGGGCATATTTCACAGAACATACATCACATACATTGTATGAATGTATGTACCTTAAAGTAGACGCCAAAGATGGCTCAGTGTAAATTTTGAATTTTTTGAAAAACTTTGCGTCAACTTAGAAAACGCATAATTTAAAAAAAAATTAAAATTTACGCCCACTCATCTCGTAGTCGTAATTCTTATCTTGTAGCCGTGGTCGTTATTTTGATTCTAAGCCAGAGATTAGTCTGCTATTACACGATGCATCTAGACGCATGTGACTTTTCGAACTACGTAAGTGCAAAAGAGAAAAAAAAATCGAAAAGATGGTACGGAAAAAAAGTGACCGGTGTCGCGTGAGTAAAATTTTCGATGCAACTATTTGACGTTTCTCTTTTCTCTTGTCCGTTTTTTACTATTCTGCTTCATATGGTTTTGTTGTTCAAAGAGTAAATTTCAATGCAACGCACTGTTATTGATAGCCTTATAGGCTTTCCAGAAATGAGAATTCATCTTTAAAAACAACATATAAAAAAAATTATTGCTTTTCTTGACTGAACGTTTTGTCCTTGCGCCAATATAGAGTAAGAAAATATCTTATTCTTTGAGCCCTGTCTTCCATCACGAACGCGCATAGCTTTTTTTTGCTTACCAAAATGCCAGGTGTGACGGTAAAATGTTTTGAAACTAGCTCGTAATTTTTGTGTATGCCATTTGCATACTTAATGAAAGAAAAGATAGTCCTATTCTATGGAATATTCGATTCTTAAAAACTGAAAAGAACATGCGAGACCGACTTTTAACTCGATTCGAAATCATGACAGATCCCAAAACAAAAGAAACCACATGAATTCACGTGCTCTTCCCCATCCTAAAGTTTTCCACTAACGACTTCCCCCACCTTTAGAACCGATGTCTACAGACCCATCGGCCCGTCCAGGCAGGAGTCGCAAGATAGTGTTGGTAATCTAAGTTCTGCTGGTTGCCATGCTTAGCTCGTCGATGGGGGGGGAATCTTGTTACTCGCTTAGCAACAAAGTTACCTTCTTCAAGCCTTGATCTGAGTTGGTCATTGATTCCATCTTTTAAAAACAAGTGACCCGAATCATAGCTACCATATAAACCTTTTTTTTTGTTCTGCTCGACTTCTTCTTATGCTTTATTATTTTTCTTTTAGATAAGGCTTATCAAACCAAAAATTAAATTTCTTTTATTAGGTAATCAAGAACAAGTTATACTTCATCCGAATCTTTCTTATCTTATCTAATTACTCTTCACACTTATTACGTACAAAACTTCATTTGATTTCTTATCTATTTACTTGTCGATAAATCACTTTAAATTTCATTAATTTTCATCAAGCTTCAAAATCCTTTATTCATAGGTATTTGCTTTATAAATCAAATTTCGATTTAGTTTGTTTTAAGGTTCCCCCACACCAACGCGAATTTTCGGTGGCGACGACGAAAACAACAATAACAACACGTGGTTGTCAATGAAAACAACACATTGTTATTATTGTTTTCGTCGTCGCCAACGAAAATTCGCGTTGGTGTGGGGAAAAATGTATTCTATTTTCAGACTTTTTTCTCTGAAGCAAAATATTTTTATTTTAATTCATAACCAAGTATTTATATGTATCTTCCTAAATCAAATTTTCTATTCTTTCATATCTGTGTATTTAAGTGTAATCTAGTTTATCTCTTACCTATTTGAGATGAATAGATCTGGATTTATTTCGGACAACTAGATTTTCCTCTTAGAAATCCTCAACCGGATTTCTCCCAACTTCGACGGTGGAGTCTCTTCAGGACAAATAATTTAACGGAATTTTATGCTCTCGCGCCCGCGTTTGAGGAAAATTTGGTGTACTGAACCCCGAAAATTTTGGGTTTGTTTCCGAAAACTGGATTTTCCTCGCAGACCACCTGAAAAAAGTAGGTCGATATCTCTTTTGGAATAACCAGATTTTGGGAATCTTACCTAATTGGATAATTTTTCTAGTTTGAATTCCTGATCAGCTGACAGACAACTTTTTTTATCTGGAGATTTGACTCAGATCAATCTCGTTATCTCTGACAGACAACTTGATATTCCCTCTTCAGTCCTGAAAGGAAAATGTTTTTTTTGTCGAATATGGACCTTAGACAAATGATTTTTCCTATCTTGAATTCTTATTAATGGGGAATTCGTGTCTCCGACGAACAGGACAGCGAGGTTTTCCCCCCGAGTCTCGATCGAGAAAAAAATATACTTCAAACTTTTTTGCAATTAATGTCGCGTATTGAGTACCTTCCTACTTTTTTTTTTATTTGGGGGATGATTTATTTTTTTGCGATTCCTTATATCTTCTTTTGGTTTTAGTTTTAGTTTTCTTTTTATATGGTTTTACTTTTCTTTTCGTGTTACTTTATTTTTAGGTAGAATACTACCTCGGTTCAGGTCTGGAAGATAAAAGAATTTGTGAATTGCGCTTTTGCTCCACGAGGACGTGCAAATATAATTTTTGCAGTGGAACAAGAGGAATAAAAACTAAACCAGTTGCCAATGGCAAATTGGAACAGGCTGGCTCGGAACATTGGTTCGGTTTTCTCGAACTCATCACTCACCGAAACTTTAAACTGAAATAAATTATCTTTTTTTCAGAAAGAAACTTTCTTTTAAAGCTGCAAATTTTTTGTTTTTGTTTCTATGGATTAGCAGATATCGTACGTCTGGGGCCTAACTTTGTAATTCGATTTTAAAGTTAATTCCTTCGAATTCGGAAAATATGTACTGTGTTATTTGAAAATCGGAAATTGAAATCCGAATTTCATTTATCTAGATACATTTGCTCGAAAATCGAAAATGTCATACTTGACAACTCTATTTTCGTTGCTAAATACATACATTCGAATATCTGAAATTTCATTCGAGATATTTATTTACCATCCGGAAAAGTTTTCCTGACAGCTAAAATGTAAGTATGTACATATTTATTTTAAAATTAAAATTGAAGAAAACATAATAAATATTAATATGATGATATTTTTGATGATTTTATCTTTTTTTCAAAGGGAAATCACGAACAAAAATATGAATATGAAACAAAATCAATTTGAAATTCTCGTTGATTTTATGTGTTCCCATCCGGATTTGTCTAAGGGCTATTTAAAAACTGCGGAATCACGGAGAACTTCAAATAATCTGTGGAAGCGTTTAGCAACCGATTTGAACGCAGCTGGTCCACCAATGCGTGAAGATTATGCATGGAAAAAAGTAAGCTTTTAAACAAATTCAAAAATATTTATTTTAAAAATTATAATATTTACAAGGTTTGGGCCGATTATAAAGTGCAAAGCACGAAAAAACAAAAATTGTATTTCGGGAACAGGAGGTGGCCCGTCTATGTATTGCAGATTCAATGCTTTGGAAGAAAAGGTAATAGCATTGCTGCAGATAGATGAGGCTGTAAATGGAATGATGGGAACAAATGATTTTGGATCAGGAAATGAAAACGGAAAAGAATCAACAACTGATGACGAAATTGAACAGATGTATGAAGCCATGATGATGGACTCGGAAATGCGAGCAACGGAATCCCGCAAGGAAAATGTCAAAGCCTTTACTTTCGTATCGAATTACAGAGTTAGGCCCCTGATTTAGACCGTTTCCTACAAAAGACGTAAAAAATAATTCTTTTGCAATCTCGTTCATCTGGCTATTACATTTTTTGATGTGTAAACATCTATACTGGCGGTAGGGTGAAAAGAAAACGTAACGTAACGTTGTAATCGTGATCGTGGTCGTGATCGTGATTCTGAGCTTTACGAAAATTGAGTGCGTTCAACAATATGTACGTTCAGTAACTAAACGTTGAGTATTTATATACGAAATCGAAAGGTCGAGTTCAGTTCGGGTTGAAATTTGGTTGGCTGCTTAGAGGATATATTAAGCCCCTATTACATGATGATTCTTTGCGTCTGACTCTATTCAAACATAATGAGTGCGAAAGCGAAAAAAGATAAGATGGAAGACCAGTTGCCTTGTGAGTCGTGGGCCAAGTTTTACGAGACTCTTTTTAACGCTTCTTTAGCATTAGGCTACGCGCAAACCAACGCGATGGCGGTGGCGATCACGATAAAAATGTGGATGCCTCAAATAAAAATCAAAGCACACTTCAATCGTGTAGATATGTGCCTTTCCTTTGATTTATGTGTATTGCACCACAATTTTATCGTGATCGCCACCGCTTTCGCGTTTGTTTGCAGCTACCTTTATCCGTATTTTGTATTCTTTGCATTACTTTTTTTCAATTACATGACTGCTTTGAGACCAGGGGCATATTTCACAGAACATACATCACATACATTGTATGAATGTATGTACCTTAAAGTAGACGCCAAAGATGGCTCAGTGTAAATTTTGAATTTTTTGAAAAACTTTGCGTCAACTTAGAAAACGCATAATTTAAAAAAAAATTAAAATTTACGCCCACTCATCTCGTAGTCGTAATTCTTATCTTGTAGCCGTGGTCGTTATTTTGATTCTAAGCCAGAGATTAGTCTGCTATTACACGATGCATCTAGACGCATGTGACTTTTCGAACTACGTAAGTGCAAAAGAGAAAAAAAAATCGAAAAGATGGTACGGAAAAAAAGTGACCGGTGTCGCGTGAGTAAAATTTTCGATGCAACTATTTGACGTTTCTCTTTTCTCTTGTCCGTTTTTTACTATTCTGCTTCATATGGTTTTGTTGTTCAAAGAGTAAATTTCAATGCAACGCACTGTTATTGATAGCCTTATAGGCTTTCCAGAAATGAGAATTCATCTTTAAAAACAACATATAAAAAAAATTATTGCTTTTCTTGACTGAACGTTTTGTCCTTGCGCCAATATAGAGTAAGAAAATATCTTATTCTTTGAGCCCTGTCTTCCATCACGAACGCGCATAGCTTTTTTTTGCTTACCAAAATGCCAGGTGTGACGGTAAAATGTTTTGAAACTAGCTCGTAATTTTTGTGTATGCCATTTGCATACTTAATGAAAGAAAAGATAGTCCTATTCTATGGAATATTCGATTCTTAAAAACTGAAAAGAACATGCGAGACCGACTTTTAACTCGATTCGAAATCATGACAGATCCCAAAACAAAAGAAACCACATGAATTCACGTGCTCTTCCCCATCCTAAAGTTTTCCACTAACGACTTCCCCCACCTTTAGAACCGATGTCTACAGACCCATCGGCCCGTCCAGGCAGGAGTCGCAAGATAGTGTTGGTAATCTAAGTTCTGCTGGTTGCCATGCTTAGCTCGTCGATGGGGGGGGAATCTTGTTACTCGCTTAGCAACAAAGTTACCTTCTTCAAGCCTTGATCTGAGTTGGTCATTGATTCCATCTTTTAAAAACAAGTGACCCGAATCATAGCTACCATATAAACCTTTTTTTTGTTCTGCTCGACTTCTTCTTATGCTTTATTATTTTTCTTTTAGATAAGGCTTATCAAACCAAAAATTAAATTTCTTTTATTAGGTAATCAAGAACAAGTTATACTTCATCCGAATCTTTCTTATCTTATCTAATTACTCTTCACACTTATTACGTACAAAACTTCATTTGATTTCTTATCTATTTACTTGTCGATAAATCACTTTAAATTTCATTAATTTTCATCAAGCTTCAAAATCCTTTATTCATAGGTATTTGCTTTATAAATCAAATTTCGATTTAGTTTGTTTTAAGGTTCCCCCACACCAACGCGAATTTTCGGTGGCGACGACGAAAACAACAATAACAACACGTGGTTGTCAATGAAAACAACACATTGTTATTATTGTTTTCGTCGTCGCCAACGAAAATTCGCGTTGGTGTGGGGAAAAATGTATTCTATTTTCAGACTTTTTTCTCTGAAGCAAAATATTTTTATTTTAATTCATAACCAAGTATTTATATGTATCTTCCTAAATCAAATTTTCTATTCTTTCATATCTGTGTATTTAAGTGTAATCTAGTTTATCTCTTACCTATTTGAGATGAATAGATCTGGATTTATTTCGGACAACTAGATTTTCCTCTTAGAAATCCTCAACCGGATTTCTCCCAACTTCGACGGTGGAGTCTCTTCAGGACAAATAATTTAACGGAATTTTATGCTCTCGCGCCCGCGTTTGAGGAAAATTTGGTGTACTGAACCCCGAAAATTTTGGGTTTGTTTCCGAAAACTGGATTTTCCTCGCAGACCACCTGAAAAAAGTAGGTCGATATCTCTTTTGGAATAACCAGATTTTGGGAATCTTACCTAATTGGATAATTTTTCTAGTTTGAATTCCTGATCAGCTGACAGACAACTTTTTTTATCTGGAGATTTGACTCAGATCAATCTCGTTATCTCTGACAGACAACTTGATATTCCCTCTTCAGTCCTGAAAGGAAAATGTTTTTTTTGTCGAATATGGACCTTAGACAAATGATTTTTCCTATCTTGAATTCTTATTAATGGGGAATTCGTGTCTCCGACGAACAGGACAGCGAGGTTTTCCCCCCGAGTCTCGATCGAGAAAAAAATATACTTCAAACTTTTTTGCAATTAATGTCGCGTATTGAGTACCTTCCTACTTTTTTTTTTATTTGGGGGATGATTTATCTTTTTGCGATTCCTTATATCTTCTTTTGGTTTTAGTTTTAGTTTTCTTTTTATATGGTTTTACTTTTCTTTTCGTGTTACTTTATTTTTAGGTAGAATACTACCTCGGTTCAGGTCTGGAAGATAAAAGAATTTGTGAATTGCGCTTTTGCTCCACGAGGACGTGCAAATATAATTTTTGCAGTGGAATAAGAGGAATAAAAACTAAACCAGTTGCCAATGGCAAATTGGAACAGGCTGGCTCGGAACATTGGTTCGGTTTTCTCGAACTCATCACTCACCGAAACTTTAAACTGAAATAAATTATCTTTTTTTCAGAAAGAAACTTTCTTTTAAAGCTGCAAATTTTTTGTTTTTGTTTCTATGGATTAGCAGATATCGTACGTCTGGGGCCTAACTTTGTAATTCGATTTTAAAGTTAATTCCTTCGAATTCGGAAAATATGTACTGTGTTATTTGAAAATCGGAAATTGAAATCCGAATTTCATTTATCTAGATACATTTGCTCGAAAATCGAAAATGTCATACTTGACAACTCTATTTTCGTTGCTAAATACATACATTCGAATATCTGAAATTTCATTCGAGATATTTATTTACCATCCGGAAAAGTTTTCCTGACAGCTAAAATGTAAGTATGTACATATTTATTTTAAAATTAAAATTGAAGAAAACATAATAAATATTAATATGATGATATTTTTGATGATTTTATCTTTTTTTCAAAGGGAAATCACGAACAAAAATATGAATATGAAACAAAATCAATTTGAAATTCTCGTTGATTTTATGTGTTCCCATCCGGATTTGTCTAAGGGCTATTTAAAAACTGCGGAATCACGGAGAACTTCAAATAATCTGTGGAAGCGTTTAGCAACCGATTTAAACGCAGCTGGTCCACCAATGCGTGAAGATTATGCATGGAAAAAAGTAAGCTTTTAAACAAATTCAAAAATATTTATTTTAAAAATTATAATATTTACAAGGTTTGGGCCGATTATAAAGTGCAAAGCACGAAAAAACAAAAATTGTATTTCGGGAACAGGAGGTGGCCCGTCTATGTATTGCAGATTCAATGCTTTGGAAGAAAAGGTAATAGCATTGCTGCAGATAGATGAGGCTGTAAGTGGAATGATGGGAACAAATGATTTTGGATCAGGAAATGAAAACGGAAAAGAATCAACAACTGATGACGAAATTGAACAGATGTATGAAGCCATGATGATGGACTCGGAAATGCGAGCAACGGAATCCCGCAAGGAAAATGTCAAAGCCTTTACTTTCGTATCGAATTACAGAGTTAGGCCCCTGATTTAGACCGTTTCCTACAAAAGACGTAAAAAATAATTCTTTTGCAATCTCGTTCATCTGGCTATTACATTTTTTGATGTGTAAACATCTAAGTATACTGGCGGTAGGGTGAAAAGAAAACGTAACGTAACGTTGTAATCGTGATCGTGGTCGTGATCGTGATTCTGAGCTTTACGAAAATTGAGTGCGTTCAACAATATGTACGTTCAGTAACTAAACGTTGAGTATTTATATACGAAATCGAAAGGTCGAGTTCAGTTCGGGTTGAAATTTGGTTGGCTGCTTAGAGGATATATTAAGCCCCTATTACATGATGATTCTTTGCGTCTGACTCTATTCAAACATAATGAGTGCGAAAGCGAAAAAAGATAAGATGGAAGACCAGTTGCCTTGTGAGTCGTGGGCCCAGTTTTACGAGACTCTTTTTAACGCTTCTTTAGCATTAGGCTACGCGCAAACCAACGCGATGGCGGTGGCGATCACGATAAAAATGTGGATGCCTCAAATAAAAATCAAAGCACACTTCAATCGTGTAGATATGTGCCTTTCCTTTGATTTATGTGTATTGCACCACAATTTTATCGTGATCGCCACCGCTTTCGCGTTTGTTTGCAGCTACCTTTATCCGTATTTTGTATTCTTTGCATTACTTTTTTTCAATTACATGACTGCTTTGAGACCAGGGGCATATTTCACAGAACATACATCACATACATTGTATGAATGTATGTACCTTAAAGTAGACGCCAAAGATGGCTCAGTGTAAATTTTGAATTTTTTGAAAAACTTTGCGTCAACTTAGAAAACGCATAATTTAAATTAAAATTTACGCCCACTCATCTCGTAGTCGTAATTCTTATCTTGTAGCCGTGGTCGTTATTTTGATTCTAAGCCAGAGATTAGTCTGCTATTACACGATGCATCTAGACGCATGTGACTTTTCGAACTACGTAAGTGCAAAAGAGAAAAAAAAATCGAAAAGATGGTACGGAAAAAAAGTGACCGGTGTCGCGTGAGTAAAATTTTCGATGCAACTATTTGACGTTTCTCTTTTCTCTTGTCCGTTTTTTACTATTCTGCTTCATATGGTTTTGTTGTTCAAAGAGTAAATTTCAATGCAACGCACTGTTATTGATAGCCTTATAGGCTTTCCAGAAATGAGAATTCATCTTTAAAAACAACATATAAAAAAAATTATTGCTTTTCTTGACTGATATTCATTTAAAGGCACACAAACTTTTCTTTCTTCAATATATCTAAAAATGAAAACAAAAATAAAAACAGAAAAAGTTTTTTTATTGCTTGAGCACAGCCCAACACGAAAATGAAAAATAAAGAGAACTGTCAAATTAGATTCCCGACTTTGGTTTCACCTGTAATAGCGCTTGAAACAGCGGACGAAATAACAAAGAAGAATTCGAAGAAGGCGCATGCCACTAGATTCATCGTGTAATAGCAGACTTAAAGCCCTTCCACACTATCCCACTGAGTATTAATACAAAGTGGAAAAGAATTCCATGCTACTGCCAAATTTGTGAGAGAGAAATTTCTTTTAATTTTTTGACCACACACAACAGTTTAATTTAACCTCAATAAAAATGTGATGAAATGTGTGACAGAATTAGAACCATTTCTAAAAATTCTCATGTATTAACACATGTCAAATCGTGTAGGCTGGGAATACCATATTTTGTTTCCACACTATTATACATGAGTGCGTTCAACGCTATGTACGCTCAGTAACTAAACGCTGAGTGTTTATATACGAAATCAAAAAGTCGAGTTCAGTTTGGGTTGAAATGTGGTTGGTTGCTTAGACCATATAGTACATGGACTGCGCTTTCATTTTCCATGCATCATTACCGATTTTCAAATTTGCTTATGAAAAGTTAAGATCTATATAAAAATACCAAACAAAAAAATGTTTGCTATCATCCACACCCTAAATTTGATGTAAGCTATGCGCAAACCGACACGGTGGCGTTGGCGATCGCGATAACTTTTATCGCGCGATAAAGATGCGTTCAAAAACCTGCTCACATCAACACGATATATTTGTATCCCATATCTTATTTTTTTTTTATATTTTTATAATCTTTGTTTGACAGATCATATAAAATGGAATTCTCCCGAACTCTTTCTATGACGGTGTTCACATTGGACTAAAAAAGTGGATTTTTTTTGACATTTCAGTATTCACATCTCACTTCAATGAAGGAGTGGGAGAGAGATGTGAATACTGAAACGTAAAAAAAAATCCAGTTTTTCAGTCCAATGTGAACACCGTCTATTAATTTTTCGGTATTTGAAGTCATTTTCAAATTTTCTTTTTTAAACTGTCATTTTTCTTCAGGCGATAAAGCGATCAAATGGTGCTTGCTGCGTTCAAGAACAGTCGCGTACTGAACGCAGTAGTGGAACGTGAACGCAATCCACATATCGCGTTGATGTGTGCCCCTCCATTGATTTACGTGTGCGGCATCCACATTGTTATCGCGATCGCCACCGCCAGGCGCCATCGCGTCGGTTTGCGCGTAGCTGTAGGCTCTCGGTCTATGAGGCATTCGGACGAATGTTGATGTTTACACATCTTAACCGTGAGTCCCGGCACTCACACTTTTTTTTTGGACATCCGCATTCTAAATTTGGAACAAATGTTTTTGCAGATATCTACAAACTTTTTGACTGCTGTATTCTTTTCCACTATTGCAACTCAGTTTATGCACATTTTTTTCCAATTCGACGAATTTATTTGTTTTTTTCTTCCCAGGTGTTTGTTTTTTTGATGAACCAGCCACAGGTTATCAAAACTAAATTTTTGAATTTTAAAAATGACTTCGCAGTGTTTTAAATGTATGGCCGAATTCCAAAAGGTTTTCACAAATTAAATGTTTCATTTCAGACGCCCTGAATTTGCTATAAATCATATATCAATCTTTTAAAAATGAATTAGAATTCTCGTCTCCAATTAGCTAAAAAGAATAAACAAAATACTTTGGGTAAGTTGTTTTGTTTTATTTTTGTTAGGAATAATTTTATTATTATGTAAGGGGTTTTCACGATCCAGTGCAACTGGTCAAATATCTTTCCAAAAGTGTAAGAAACTAAATTTACAATGGGACAGGGGTATTTTTTACACTTGGGTTCTTGTATTCTGAAGTACATCGCACAATAACCTGGCCACGTGAAAGAGCTTTCTATATTTTCGGATACTTGTGCTGGCCAAAACAGGAACGCAAATATTTTGGCACTTTTTTAAAATTTAGTGCAAACTAGAGTTTATGAATTATAAAGATTGGAATCTTCGGCTGTCAATCTGGTTTGCCTACTTAGCTAAACAAAATGGCGGATGGTGGTGAATTTATATTTTTGCACTAGAGTCCCTGTTTCAACGTACACTAGTGTAAAAATATGAATTCACCACTTCATAAATTGGTGTTGCAATTCACCTCTATGTAAACAAATGGGTTTTGGAGAGTGGAACGTACGAAAGGTTCCTATCTTTATAATTCATAATCGCTGGTGAAAACACCTAATTTACAAATTTTTTGAACAAAAGCGGTCATTCTTACATGGAAGTTGATTCTATGCACAGTGCCATAGATAAACAAAAAAAAAATCATGTCAATTTATTGCATCAATGACTGGCTGAATATTCCGTGCTGCAAGAATTCGTGTGCCCAAAAAACTTTCCTATGAAACTCTGGAAATGAAGTTTGACAATTTTAATAACTTAAAGTTACTAGCCGAAAACTTAATAAAAAATAGGACGGTGGACATCGAAGGCCAAAAATTGAACTGGCTTAAAATGAATGTTTTCGATACGAAAAAAAATAAACCGGGAATACTTCAATTTAAATACGAACGTTGTTAAGAGTTTTCGAAGAGGAAGAAACCCTGTTCCTAATTATCTCGCGGTTAAAGAATGGCCAACACTTTATACCGAAACTCTTAAAATAAGCGCAGCCAAGAAAAAAGACCTTATGAAAATGTGTAAAAAAGAAGTAATTCTCGAAATTTTTCACTCTTGGCAAAAGACGCAAAAGTTAACCTACAAGAACCAGATGTTTTAGATGAAAGTGATATTGATATCTGTTTTTAATATGGAATTATTCTAAAACACTTCTTCTTTTATTACTATTTTTTTCACGTTTGTTATTTTGCTTATATACCAAAAATAAAGCTTTTGGGCCCTACTAATAATCATATTTAATGACGACTTAAATATTTCAGTAAAATATTTCATAATATGAATGGGCTCTGGCTAATAAACCATATATAGTATGACCTTAATATTCAAGTGGACTCTTAATAATGAATCATATATGGAATGGACTTCAAAAAATTAAACATTCCATGAATGGTACATTATTTGGGATCACCAGAATTAAGGTTAATTTTATTGAAATATTTAAGTCGTCGCTAAATTTGATTATTAGTAGAGCCCTTTGTGTTTACTTTTAGGCTATAATCATGTTATTTCCATTTATTTGTGTTTCAAAAAAGTATTAAATACGAACAAATACTGTCAAAACATTGCAGACAAAACGCACTTAGTCAACTCATTTTTTGCTTTTGCTCAAATAATTATCATATTGGTTTGTCAAAAATCATTGTATTTAAAGCGGCATATACACACATCAAAATCTCATCAAGCATGGAAGAGTGTGTTAGTAAAACAAGTTTCACATTGAATATACACACATCAAGCATGAGTTTTCAATCACTCATTTATACGTACTTGTTCAGATGAGAAGACATGTGAGGATTTTTATGCGCTGCCAGTATTTTGAATTTTCTCATCGCTGTTCAATATGAAAATGAGCACATGCATGATCAAGCATTCAATCACAAATATACACTACGTCAATCTTGACTACTTGATTGACCAAAAATCAAAAAGTTTTGATTTTACTTCAAGCATACACACAACGTATACGTGTGGCAATTTTACTAATACACTCTCCCATGCTTGATGAGATTTTGAACTGTGTATATGCCGCTTAATGGGAATCATTGACAAATAAAAAATAATATTCACAAGAAAACGAATCTTAAACAGTTGATTTACTCAAAACTATGTGCTTTTGGCTTGCCGCTTGTAAACCGAAGGTATATTAGGTCTGTTTCTTTACTCGCCCGCGGGATCCCACGGATCCCAAATCTACCCAAAATGTGTTTCTTTACTTTTTTCTGGCACGAAAATGCCAGAGCTTTTGACTTTTTTTTAATTTATTTAATTTCCCCTCCAGCAAGAATCTACCCGAACATTTTACTTACTGCCTTTTCTTGCTTGTCAAAAAAGAAATCAGCTGATCGAAAAATTTCAATTTTAGTTTTTCAAATAAGTGTGCATTAAGACGGTCATTGAAAATTAAAAGAATTAAAAACTAAAAAAAGAAACTAAACTAAAAGATAAATAAATTAATTATACGAAGCATGGCAGTAAATATAACAATAAATATTTCTCCTGGTTCTTTTGATAGAGCTTCATAACATTGTAGTCCCCGTACTCGTACTTATCGTCATCACTGCTATCTTTTTCTTCATTCATTAGAATTATTAATCCCTTGATTTTCGTTTTCACGTCTTCCAAATGGGTCATTTTCAAAAAAATAGTTTTCTTCTGATAATTTCTGTTTTCAAATGTGACGTTTACCCAGAAGCAAATCAGAAACATCCCAAATGCGTTTCCTTACTTTTCATTTCTGGTCAAAAATTACAACAACAACATCAAAAGCTCGAGCACAAACTTTTTCCCGAACTTTTTCCCAAACTTTTCCCAAAAAGTAAAGAAACAGACCTATTGTATTTTGTTCTATGACAGCCAAAATGCACTAAGTCTTAGTTTAACGTGGAATAATGACTTAGGAGGTGTTTGGAGTACATAGATATTATATCATTCATGATCACTTTGCATTAAGATGTAAAAATTGTAAGAAATTGACTTAGTGCTTTTTGCTTGTACACCCAGGATTTTTTTTGCAGAATTCGTAATAGATTTTAATTAGATATTCAACCCGATTACATATTCCGAGTCTGCAGATCGAAGCGAATTCAAAAATGTTTTTGTTGCAGAGGTTTTGTCTCTTGCTTATTTTTTTTAAATTAAATTCAAAGATTAACTCTGAAAAACTGTAGGCATGGTACTGAATCTGAATTAAAAGCATAGATATAAAATCCATTAAAAAATTAAAATTAAAATACAAATTCAATTTTCTTCGGTTTTTCGAAAAAAATATTTTTAATTTTATCAACCTTGACGGTCAGAAGAAATTTTTCACAAAATAGGCGTGTCAGTGGGTGCAAATTCTGTGTGGTTATTTCTTATACCAGTTGGGACAAAAATGATCTAAATGTCATATAATTTTTGGAAATAATAGCGTCAAGCACAATGCTACATAAGCCATTTTTGTTTGTTGTTCTTCTAAGAGTTTTTTTTGCTCTCCTGGTATGCATCATTACTTTTTTAACTTTATCTATTCTCATATTATTTTGTTTTTAATAAAACAAATACTCTGCACAAAAGCTTTATTTTAGATTTCATTCATTACAATAATCAGTGTTGCCATTTTGGCATTATTAATGCTAGATCTAGCATTATAGACGAGAAAAAAGCATTATGTAATTTAAAAATTATGCCAAATGCTTTTTTAGCATTAACCGAATTTATATTGGCATTGTTGAATGCCAAAATTGATTTTCAATCATTAATTCATATACCTGTAAAAAATATTTTCAAAATAATATATTTTTATTTTCGATTTGGCTTTATTTCGCTTTTGAAAACGAAATAAGGCCAGTTTGGCTATATTTCGTTTTTATGTTTTTTTTTCTTTCCAAAAATGTGCAGAACTATGATTTATCACCCAGCATAAACAGTGATGCCAATTTGGCTTTATTTCTATTTTCAAAACGAAATAAGGCATAATCTGAAATTTTAACTTATTTCGTTAGGCCTTATTTCATGCCACCCATTTATGACACTTAGGGCCAGTTTCACAGTGCATATACTTAACAAAATAAGTGGCACTTAATTTTCTCATTTTGGCACTTTAGGAGCAGTTTTAGGGCCAGTTTCAGAGTGCACACTTAACAAAGTAAGTGGTACTTAATTTTCCCGTTTTGGCACTTTAGCCGCAGTTTTAATACCTGAGTAAATGGATCTTAAGTGGCCAACATCGGAGACTTAAGTGTCACTTATTCCGATAAGTTTACACTGTGAAATTGGGAATTAGTTTTCCATATTTAGCACTTAAGTGACACTTACTTCACTGTGAAACTGGCTCTTACTGTCTGAGTGTACTTAAGTGTCCAATATGGGAGACTTAAGTGTCACTTATTCCGATAAGTTTACACTGTGAAATTGGGCGTTAGTTTTCCATATTTGGCACTTAATAAAAGACACTTATTCAAGTGTGAAACTGGGCCTTATTTATGAAATAATAAATTTTAATTTTGCATTATTACAAGATTTTGTTCTTTGAATCATTGAAATATAAGTTTGGTAAAGGGAAAATTTTCTACGAATGGATTTTAAAATCTAGCATTTTGTTTTTTGAGCTCCCATACGATTTAGCATTAAGGAATTTGAAATCTAGCATAATGAAATTTGTGATTATGGCAACACTGACAATAATTAAGTTTTTTGAAAGTACCAAGGCGCCGTGGCTTAGTTGGTTAAAGCGCCTGTCTAGTAAACAGGAGATCGTGAGTTCGAATCTCGCCGGGGCCTTTGCGTTGTATTATTTTAGAACTTCCTTTTTATTTTGTCAGAGATTCCTGAAATCATAACTTATATCGTTGCTCTATAAAGAAATAATGTATGTATGTGTTTTTCAATAAAAACACTTAGATCTACCCTGGAAATTCCTGAAGGGAAATTGTACGCATTCAATTTGCTGTATATAGGAAGGTTTGTGAAGTAAACTGTTGTTGCTATATGTGCCTACATATTATGTACGAGTAATTAACTTATTAAGGGTATTTATTCAACGTCGAAAAAGCATCGTAAACGTGTTAAACGTCTTAAAGTTTACGACATCTTAAACGAACTGTCAAAATTTGTATGGGAAATCTTTTCAAACAAATCAAAAAAACTTGAAACATACAAAATTCAAAATACTTGGAACGAAAATATTATAAATCTATTGTACTAACATTGAATATCATGCATCAAAGCATCAGTTATGGGATTTATTTTGGCTTTGCCACTCGGCATTTTATAAAATTGTTTGTTGATGAACAATCCTCTGGATGCTGAATGTTGAAAAGGATGTATGATTTAAAGCATATATCCAATGCATTCGAAAATTTTAAAAACTTGTAAGTTATATTTTTGAAGCAAAATGTTGAGGTTCAAAAATCGAGCCGATTAAAGAAATGTAAGGTCCGATAAATGATTTCACTTTGCAGTCATACATTTCCTTATACTCCATATCGATTTGACAAACCATCATGAAAGATTTTCTCGATTCAATGATGGTAGGTATAAAACCTCTTTTTTACTTGAGAATTGCTTGAAGTGCTTTCTTACTTATTCGAGAAAGTGGTATTAAAGACTGCATGATCTGAGACACTACGACTTTAATTGCATCTGCAGTTCAAGCAAAAAATTAAAATGAGATTGTGTTTCCTAAAAAAAAAAGTAATTATTACCTTCTTCCAATTATTTCTTTCTTCAACAAGTTTGTTGAAAAAATCGATGTCGTTACAGCTCTTTAATTTGTAGATATACTTTGGAAATATTATATTTATCATAACATCTCAAAATTCGTTGAGATTATCCAGAGCTCCATCTTTTGATGAACTAAATAGAAACTTAAAGTCCGAATCGATCTAAAAAATAAACGTCATATAAGTATATACCCAAGAATTATTTGCACACAATTAAATTATAGCTTACCAAACGAAAACCGTCAGGTAATTTATATTGCGGCCAAATGTCAATAATTTGCTGGGAAGACTCTTCAAGGTCTTTAATATCATTAATGCGTGTAGCAGCGCATGCAGTCCAATGTAATATTTTTTCATCGTAGGACATAACATTAAATCCTTTTCTAAGTATCCGAATATGCTCATCCTCGTTGCCTGTTATTTTAAATGAATTAATTGTTGCCATTTTAGATGACGAGGCCGCTTTGCGAGTCAGGCTATTCTAATTGTCATCGATAGATAAATAATCAAAATAAAAATTACTCATTAATTGTTTGATATTCCTCTCTGCACAAATTTCACTTTATTTTTATTTCAATTCACTATATTATATTCTGCACTGTTAAAAGTTTATTAAGTTCTAATATTATTTGAGTTTTTTTTTTAATAATAAGTCACTTATAAATCAATTAAAATCAGACAACTTATTCACATAAACAACAGTAAAATTACATCATTGTACTTTCTGGTATATGGAATAAATCTATTAAATACAACTAATACTTCGTACATTCTACGAATAATGCGTAAGGTCAACCCCCGAATGAATTTCGTCTACTAATGCTTCGTACATTGTACGAATAATGCGTAAGGTCAACCTACGAATGAATTTTGTCTACTAATACTAATTTTACTTCGTAAATAATACGAAATTATTCGTAAGTAAAACAAATAGAATGGAAGAAATTACGAAGTCATTTGTACAAGAAATTATCGAATACTATTATTTATATGTACACAATATTTCGTACAATGCACTCATACGAATAGCTTAGTTTTTTTTTTTACGAATACAATTAGTATATAACTACAGGTTTTAGTAACACTTCACGAATAAATTCGTATAGATCTCACGTTACGAATACTTCATATATTACACGAATATTCGTTCAATGCACGAATATTTTTGCCACGAATATCATTCGTAGCGATTTTGCTAATAAATTTTTTGAGTGTAGTAAAAAATCTAATAAATACGTCTGTTAGTTTTTAGCAATCAAATTGAAATAAATAAGAACAGCGATACTTTCCTAGGTCTTTTTGGATATTTGTTACAATGTTAACATTTTTTTTTTTTGTAAAAAGTTGAACTGTACCCAAGGTTGACCCAGGTTTTCTTGACGATCCCAAGTATCATATTTTCCGGTTCTTTTATTAATTAAAGCCCAAAAATTGATTTATTTTCATGTCTATTTCTAATTATTTCTAGCCCGGGCTTCACACGACTTGATAACTATCGTAAGAAATTAACAAAAGAAAGTGTAAATAAACACTATAAAACGCTGTTTTTTCTTAAGCTGTCAAGAAAAGAACTGTGTTACTTTTCAACCCGGAGCGCTCTGAGCTCTCAACTTGCATTTCTTAAAAAAAAAACCTGAACGCGGTTAGCTTGATACAGTTTTCATGTAATTACAAAGCTTATGACAGTTCAGTACTCCATTGTATTTCTTAAATAGATCTGTGCGCGCAGGTCACTCTCGGTCTGGAGCGAACTCTATTCACTAGCCGTGTTTTTTTGCAAGCCCGAGGGGAATTGGATGAAAAAAACGACGTCGGTGCTAAACAATTAACATGTTAAATGCAACAACAACTAATCCCAAAGAATTCACGGGGCTTAACTCAAGCGCACAGAAAAACTGTGTTACCGGCATGAATTACATACATGTTATCGATAGTTTGTATGAAAACTCCATGTTTTTTACTGTCATGGCGTCGCTAATCCCCGCTGCCGTTTTTTTAAACCAATTCCCCACGGGCTTGCAAAAAAACACGCCTACTAACAATTTTGAAAGAAACATAAATACATTAAAATAGTGCTAAGTCATCTACTTGGCTGAGGTATTTCAGTAGTATAGACTATAGTATATAGAATTTGTATTATTAAAAAAAAAACCTTCAGATGAATTTTGTATTCTTTTATTCGTATGTTCTTATGTTTCCTACGAAAATAATAATAAATAAATACCTACTAAAAGCAACAAAGATATAAAGTTTGTTTAGATTTTGTACCTAAGAAACAAAAAACTATCGGTAAATGCAATTGCCAATTATTTCATAATTTTCTAGAATTATCTTTGAGTTGAACCAGTAAGTGTCTTTTTTACCGTTCCCTCGTGATCTGATATATTTATTGTTTTGTCAACTTTCCAACTCTAAGGGCCAGTTTCACAGTGAAGTAAGTGTCACTTAAGTGCCAAATATGGAAAACTAATTCCCAATTTCACAGTGTAAACTTATCGGAATAAGTGACACTTAAGTCTCCCATGTTGGCCACTTAAGTTCCACTTACTCAGGTAGTAAAACTGCGGCTTAAGTGCCAAAATGGGAAAATTAAGTGCCACTTATTTTGTTAAGTGTGCACTGTGAAACTGGCCCTAAGTCTAACTCTAGAATTTGTTTAATTATAGTTATACAATATAATCAATTAGGGTATGCGAATTGTTCGTGTTTCTTGTAGGTTCGATTACCAATTGTTTGAAAGATTTATCAGCTAAAAATTTACATATTTTTGATTTACCATGATGAAGTTTTTTTTTTTGGCAGGTCAGTGGGCAATGAGTAAAGCGAGTAAAGGCTTTTCCGCCAGGCAACCCCAAAACTAAAAAAAAAACCATTTTATTTAAAACAAATTACCATAAGTTCTTTTTTCTCAGCCAATGGTATCAGAGCTCAAGATCTTTTACCACGATAAGATTCTGACATGTGCCTTACCTTTTCTGCATTTTTTATTTCATAAACCTGAACTCCATTGTGCCGTACCTTCCGATGGATAATCTTTCACCACCAATGATTGCGCTATGTATATATCTACTTAAACATATATAGACTATACGATATACCCTCAGCCAGCAGTATACCCGCTATGTAATGAGTTCACGTATATTCGTTTCACAACTTTTTGGGGCGGTTTAGCTTTTGTAATTTGACTCAAATTAGCTATGTATATCGTATATATAGATCTCTACTTCAGGCCCCTGATGCCTTTCTATTCAGTTAAAAAAGTGAATTATTTAAAAGCCGCCTCAAGTGCACAAGGCTAGGAACTACTTTGCATAATGCAATAATGATTATAATGTTCATATCCATAGGTAGTGGTATACATGCTTACATAAATGTAATGAAGGTTGATGTGATGGTAAACTTTGATGGCATATCAATAACATGTATTCGCATTACAAGAGTTGACCTCTTTCACATTCCATCAACAAATTGGGTATCAAAATATTTACATTTTTAATTGCCTCGATCCATGTTAAAAGTTTTTTTTTTTCCAAGGGATGAAGAAATTGGTTGTATAGGGAATTCATCGAAAGATGTTCCAAACAGCTTACAGCAGAAATGTCTTGGGGACGCGCGGTTAGGGCTGCCATATATGTACCTATGTCTAGCAGATCAGGTTTTTTTACACATGCTCATGCTTTAATTATATAAGTTATGATGAAAAGAATATATAGTAACTCGTTAAAAAAGATAATTATACCACTTTTTGTTCTATTTTTTTTTTGTTCTATTTTTATAATTTTACAGTTATTATTTTGGATTTTTGGTGCTGACAATTTTTATTATATACTTTTGATTGAAAAGTTACGTTCTTTTCTTAACGTTATTAACAAATATTAATTTGTCTTAAATTAAATCTCGTCGTATTTGAAAGAGAATGAACCATCACAATCTTCCACAAACCCTGGTTTCGAATACGCACTCTTTTCAAATTATTTGATATGATATATGGTAACCCTAATTTAAAGTCCACCTTTTACTCTTTATGTTATGTTAAACTCAATAATTAATATCACTCAAAACATTGAGCTGTGATGCGTTTGACATGTCATCGTGCCCAATTCCGGTCCCACAGTATAATTTTATTGCCATAAAATATTAAAGTTATTCTTCTCAATGTTTTTTTAAAGAATGATAGGATTAATTTACTTCCCCAAAGGATGCGTCCGACTGGAGCGAAGCAGTGATGCGGCTTATTAAAAAAAGGTGTATCTATATATGAACCTACTATCACAAGCTATCCTTGTTGGGGTTGTTATATATGTAGGTTTAAATGAAGAATACCTGAATTGCAGGTGAAAATTAATTTCGCAATTATTATTATTAAGGCGTGTTAATTAGTACGTATCATCTGTTCAAGAAATAATATAGCAGTTGCGTTGAAATTTGGAAATATTTGACATTTGAGTTGAAAATATAGGTATATATAAAATATTTATATAGAGAAGGTATGTGTTGCGATGTATATGAACAATTTTCAACCAATAATTCAACAAGTCCAATTTAATAGATCTAGGTACTCCGGTATATTGAAATCTACTGCGTTTTTTCTGACATATACTGCGCTCAATCATCTATAGGATGGCAGCGCTGGACACGACACGTTTTGATGGACATTTCGTTGAATGTGAACGTCCCTATTCGTGTCCGAATCTCTTGGAACGGAAAAAAATATAAGATACACGACAAAAGTTATGTTTTTTTTTTAAGCCTGACTCAAACTAGATGAGAAGACGATTTCTGGGCAAAATGTAGAATTGTAATAATCGCAAACTCACGACAGTGATCGAACGAAAATGAGTGAAATCATATGGCACGCCCATAATGGTGGATATCTAGTATTCATTCAGTTTAGTTAACTTTCATTTTCAATATTAAAAGTGGTCCCGAACTCAACTGAAAATTCGGAATGCATAACAAATACAAGTAGAAGGATTTAATTTTTTATTCATGTGGCCCATTGCTTATCAACAGCAGTCAGAAAATGTAGACGTCCTAATTATTTTTTTTTATATAAACAACGTTTTAATTTCCAACTTTTATGCCAACTAATCTCAATGCGATAGTTACAAACATGGCAGGGTTTTTTTAAGTTCTCTGAGATAGTCCCCTTTCACACGAGGAAACTGAGTTTCCAGCAACTTTCAGTTTATAGGTGAGAAGGGCAAGAAGTAAGAGGGGAAAATGAAATCTCCCCGGTCAACGATTTTTTTGACATTCCTCTTCACATACACAGTAGTGTGTGTTAGAACCAAGTCCCCTTTCACACGAGGAAACAAGTTGCCGGAGATTTTTTTGATGTTTCCTTTTAATTTCCTTAAAAATCTCTTGTACCTTTCACACGAAGAAACAAAATCGTGGAAACACTACTGTGTATGTGAAGAGGAATGTCAAAAAAATCTCCTCAAATCGTTGACCGGGGAGATTTCATTTTCCCCTCTTACTTCTTGCCCTTCTCACCCATAAACAGAAAGTTGCTGGAAACTCAGTTTCCTCGTGTGAAAGGGGACCAAGCTACTTTAAAACAAAACAAAACAACAGAAAATTTCCACGATTTTGTTTCTTCGTGTGAAAGGTATAAGAAATTTTTAATTAAGGAAATTAAAGGAAAACGTCAAAAATCAAAAATCTCCGGCAACTTGTTTCCTTGATTGAAAGGGGACATACCTAATATATCATATTTCTGAACACGCCTAATTCTAAAAGTCACGATGACGTTTGGTTAAGTTTATCAAAAAAATTTGGTTAATTTTCCGCTGCAAAATCCTTGGGGAATTTCACCCAAATTGTGTAAATCATTTCTCATTCAAAATTTAACAGTTCATTAACCAAATCGTAAACTTATCCTGTGTTTTACAACTTTGCGTGAAAACCCTTAATATAATATTATTATTCATACATGTGGGACAAATATTTTATTATACATACGATTGGGACAAATATCTAATTACCAACATAATATTCGGTTTATTTTACAGTTGATTTTTTCTAATCCGACATTTTGAATCTTTTAAAAAAAAAAACATTGCGTGAATATACAACCTTAATTTCGTTGCAATGTCATACCCCATCTTTTGAAAACTATTATAATGACGTCTCTTCTTAACAATTAGTGCGAGTTTTTTTTTGAAATTTTGCCATTGTGTTCTTCAATTTTTAATACTCACGTCATTCTACATATAGTTTGCTATTCTATTCGGTTACACCTCCAAAAACCACCCATTTGATTTCGATTACTAACTAATACTTGTTACTGCAGACTAATCGGGCTCAATTAATCTAAAATATGCCCCAATGATTATTTTTAAAATGAGAGTAAACCAAACCAAACAAACTCCTGAACTAAGGGTGTTGGGCGTTTTTTTTATAAGAGTGATACACTGACTATACAACGCTACAAGCGACTAGACCTCCAGAATGCCACCAAAATAAAAACCAAATACAACATGTTTCATGTGAGTTTATGTAAGGGTTGAAACTAAACATTGTCTTAAATATGTCTATGCCTTCCATGTTTTTTATAGGCATAATTACCCTTAATTGGAACCAAGTTATACTGTTGTTGTTGTTTGCATTAGATTATTTTTAAGAGATTAAAATATAAAAATGTTGAATATGAACTGTGCATAGGTACATATAACTATTTTCTACGGATCAAAAGGAATTCATATATTATATATGGGTTTAATAATGGTGGCTGAGAAAAGAACATGCAGTTTTTTTTTAAGAATAGATACATATTTTGATGTGATTTTAAAACAGTGTTTTTTTTTATTTTTACCATACAACTCTTAAAAGCGAGCACAATGCACATATCCCTTTTTTTCCAAGCCGCTGCACCGTTCCAGTGAAAAAAATTAGGTGTTTTTTGATTGCTCCAGGATCTAAGCGCCACCAAAAGACCATCAAAAATGTCTGAAGGAATGGTCGCAAAAGGTTATTCAAATTTCTTTAATTAAATTATTAGCCATAGATTTTTGTTGCTGAATTTGAAAGCGGAAAATTAACTAAATGGGTGCGTTCAATCGATTACGTTTTACATCTGAATTTTCAGATATCTGAATTTTTGGAGCTTCTGATTGGCCAGATGTCATAAAAAGTTAGATGACTTTTAGTGACTTTTAGTTACGTTTAGTTACGTTTCATCTGAATTTTCAGACAAGAAATTCTCATCTGAAAATTCAGATGAAAGTTGTTTGTGGTGGGGGAAGTGCCAAAAGCACACATAAAAGCTGAACTTTATAATTTTTATCTTGTTGGTGGTTGATTTTTTTAGTTTTTGTCATGAAAATTTAATACTTATTTAAATGAACGAACTTTTTGTTTATTGTTTAGTGAATTTTTAAATCAACAATTTTTTTAATTGATGTTTGGAAAGTTTTTCTATGTTTTTGTAAGTCATACATATCAATAAAAGGACTTTTAATGAAGGTAATGAAACCTGTTGCTGATTTAGGTACATATATTTTCATCCTCACAACTACTCACTCTCAATGTTTAATTTACAAATGTAATTAAAGTTCTATTTTATTTCGCTTCAATGTAAATCCTTTAGTTAAATGCAGGAATTTGACACAATGACTTTCGACTGAAATTTCAGATTTTTTTTTGCGTTCAACGACTTAAATTCAGAAATCTGAAAATTCAGATGTTAAGCTATTTTTATTGAACCCGCCCAATGTTTTTGGTCATCTTAACTAAACGTCATTTTGTATCTTAGCATTAGGTGTGTTCGGAAATATGATATGGGTATCTCAGTACACAGTACACATATTAAAGGTAATATCATTAGCGTTTTCATTTTTGTTCAGTTCTGCGCATCTGTCAAAATCGAGGTATTATGGTGGTAAAATGGTGGATTCAGTGCCCCTTTCCTTGTCTAATTTCAATATTTTGTTGTTGTTTCTAATGATGCGCGTTGAGTTCCTGTGGTCACTCGAACAGCCATTTTTAATTTTTTGACATTTCCGACTTTGACAACCTGCGCAATATATTACCTTTAATATGTGTACTGTGTCTCAGTAAACTCTGCCCGTGTTCTGTAACTATCGCATTGAGATTAAATGGCGGTAAAAGTTGTGAATAAAAACGTAGTTTTTACAAAAAAATAATTAGGACGTCTACATTTTCTGACTATTATTGATCAGCGTTGTTTATTTACACAATTCCATATAATGGGCCATATGGATGGATAAAATTAAATGCTTTTAATTGTAGTTGTTATGATGCTGTCCGAATTTTCATCGAAGTGAAAGGAACCATTTTATTTTTTTATTCCTCTTTCACTAAATTTCAGTTGAGTTGAGACAACTTTTAGCACCGAAAACGAAAGTGAACTAAACTAAATGAAAAGTAGATATCCACCATTATGGGCGTGCCATACGATTTTTCTTGTATTCGCTCATTTCCGTTCGATCACTGCCGTGAGTTTGCGACTATTACAGTTCTACCTGTAGCCTCGAAATCGGTTTCTCATCTAATTCCAATCAGGCTTAAAAACAACGTAACTTTTGTCGTGTCGATTTCAAGTTGGTTTGGGAGAGGTTCTCCATTAAAAAAAAACTTCGAAATCTGAACACGCTTATTTGTATACACCTTTTGAAGTGTAATATTTGACGTTTAACGAACAGCTGATTCAATTACACAACATTTAACCAAATGAATTAAAAAAGGGCGTTCATGCAAACTTTTGTATAAACTTATCATTTTACACAATTTGTAAACTTACGACGCGACGTTGCATGAATACCCTTACTATTGATATCAGACTTATAGATTATATTTGTATTTTGATTTGGTGCATAGTTCTCGTTGGAGTTATTTCTTTTATTTTTTCATCCTTAGGCTTGACAACATTTGCATCTTTTGAAAGTTGGTTGGTTGGTATGTACTTAAGTATATAGATTTTCAAACTATTTTTTGTTGCTTATGTTAAAAAACCACTGAGATAGCAGTGGCCTTAGAACAAAAATGGAAGGAGCTGGGATATACTTAGGTTTTTTAAATAAAATAAGCTTGTTAAATGGAACAGCATTTGAAAGACTATTTTTTTATTCAATTATAGAAAGCTTTTGTGAGCTATAGTTTAAAATTTTTAACTTGCAGCATGGTGACATGACTATGTTTTTTGATGCTGCAGCAAAGTAAAAAAAGTGATGGTCTTGAATTTGCATAATCCGTAAATGCAGTTTTGGGTAGTATAATTTGAGTAATTAATACATTAATGATAATGAGCTATAAATTGACACACCCCGCCAATGCCTTTCAATGGCACTGTGAACACTATCTAATCTACTTCTTGGAGCTGAGAGTGTCCCGGCTTCAAGTACTTATATGAATGATATTTGAAACTTTTGAATTTCTCAAAATTTTTGAGCATGATACTGTTGGCTTTGTTTTTGTTCTGAGCGATGCAACTATCGGACCACAAAATGATTTCCCTAACGTGATCAAGATCTTCTTCGACGCTTTGTAGAATTTTATAAAGAGCGCTTGCAAGGTCGTTTCCAGACCGAACACTTTTTGCTTCAGTCCAAATGCAACTATACGTTGTTTAATTTAAATTGCAGCGCCCGATTAGATTATAAACAGCAAATTTTATAGTAAGGTGCCAGTTATAGCTACCATTGAATTGGAAATTTTAAGTTTAAGTTTTAAGCGAAATCAGTGATTATTTTGATGCCAGTATAAAACTGATGACTTAATTAATAATTCTAGTCAAAAAAATATTTAATTTTGGCCGAACCTTTCACATATGACATAGAACTACTTTTAAAATTTCAATGATCAATCATTGGAATAGTAAAATTCAATTCATGTGAAGGGTTGGGACAAAACGATTTTTTTTTTGACAAGAATTAATAATTAAATCATCAGCTTTATATTTGCATCAAAATAATCACTGATTTTTCATTCTATACATTTTAAAATTAACAATTAAAATTTTTCAATGATCGTTCTCAATGAAAGTTATAACTGGCACCTAAAAGCTGGAGACTGTAGCTTTAGGCTAGGCAAAAACATTTTGGAGATCATACATGATGATCGCAGTAGTAACGGCTTTGCTTTTTCGATCCGAATCTCTTTCAGTTTTGGCCAAAATTTTATTCTTCTCATGTAGCCTGAGTTTTTCTATTTTGGATTTATTACAGGTATCACATTAATCTTTTTTTTGGCATAGTTCTCTATATCCCGCTTAATTACATTAATTGTATGTTCTGGTATCTTTTTTGTATATTCTTTCCTTTCTTAGGACTTTCAGGAATACCCGTCACCTCATCGAATTTTTTATCATAAAAACACTCATTCTCATCCTCATTACAATACGTGCTGGAGACACCAAAAGAAGATGATATGATCATCCTGAAGGTCAGTAAACGGTCATAGAAGATCAATTATAGTTTCAGTAACTGGTTAATCATATGCATTGTTGAAGATTTTTTGTCAAATTCGCCAGAGATCCTAAAATACTAGTTAGTATTAATGCAAAACTCTATCGCCTCGTCGAAAACTAGATTGATTTTTCAATGCGTGTGTATGTGTATGTATGTATTTATGTATGTCTGTGCCTCGGTCTACATAGCCTAAGCCACTATTACTTAAACCACTGAAGCTATTTTCGTTAAGTTTTTAAGTGATTGAGTTAAGTATTTGAGTGATTCCCTAGAAGCGAAATTGATTTTTTTGAGCTCCAAAAATTACGGTACCTGGAAAAACAATCTTGTTTTTAATGAGGCTCTAGATGAAAAGAAATATATAGGTACCTGTTAACAAGGGGCTAGAAAGGGTAACTTTCAAAATTAGCTAGGCCCTCGCCAGTTATGTAGGTATTGCAAAATCCCTCCAAAAATTTAAAAGAAAAAGAGGGAGGCATATACAGTGCTTTGATAGTAATAAAACGAACGGATCTTAATTTGACACGATCAATTTTGGACCAAGTGAATTATTCACTACAAGAACATGATCATACACGAACAAAGCGTGGTCTATTACCAGCTCGGGCCATAACGTTTTCAGTTGCATTGTGCCCTTAGAAGGTAAAAACACACTGATTTCCCTTTTCAAAGTGTAAAAGTAAAAAAACCAGAATTAAGGACTGAGGTAAAGAGAAAATTACCTCGTTTTTTGCCTTGGAATGACCTCAGTAACTCGTGGTTTTCTTCTGTGGCGATGATTTCGGGACACCCACTGATTTTGAATTGGTAATTTTCTTCGTAAAAAATAACCTTGGGTCTCATAGTTTCCAAAGGCACCAATGGGAATTTACCGGTGTTGGTCGCACCTAGCCTCCTTTTGAAATTAGTGTTTTTTCGGTTTCAAGGTAGAGGCGTATTCTCTAAAAACACCTGAATTTTAACACATTTTGTCTTATGTTAGTTTAGACTACCAATGGCAACGCTAATTAAGGAGTAAGCGGTAGCTTAGCTATGTATATAATACTGTATACTCCAAAAGTGACTCCCAATTTGAATTCATTCAACTATATGTGATGCCTTGAAATATTTCTCGCATAATAGGCTAAATGAAAAAAGAACTATGAATGTAAATGCAGGTAGATAACCCATAGTACCACAAAAAACACACTAGGTATGTTTATTTTATTGGCTGTCATACTATAGTAGGTATGTAACCAGGTACTTTACGAACGGTTTACCTTGTTAATTCTTTGCGCGGAAGAAATTGTAATTCCATCGCAGGTCCAATGAAAAACAACACTTAATTTTTTTTTTCTATTGCATTTTTATGGATATAAAAAGTTGCGATAAAATTTCCACTTTTCACTTCGGATTGGAGTTGCAATGGGTGAACATGTCGCTGCATAATATGGCGTTGTTTTTGTTTCTATTGTTGCTTTGTACCAATACCACCAGCAGCGCCGCCACCGCGCCAGCGTTATGATTAAGTAATATAAAGTGCACTCCATTTTAATTCTGCTCCTAGGCTTTTGGTTGGAATTGGAAGTGTTCCAGCAACACAATGGTTTTTTTTTTTATAAAAATTCTGATGGTTGCGAGGTATAAAAGGGGTCTTACTCTATACACTCTGGCTATGTGTTGCGGCAAAAGAATGAGAAGAGCATATGAAATAAAGTCATAATTCATTAATGATTTATGAAATAAAAAAGAAAACATTTTATTAACATATCAACTCACGCACACGGGGTTTTAAAAATGGTTTTTGTTTTTCTCTTAGTTTTTTTTTGTATTTTTGTGCAAAATTAAAAAAAAAGTACAACAAATATTTTCTACATCTTCGTTGAGTGTTTTTTGTTTCTTATTTAGTTTGCATTTAACATAATCATGTACAATAATAAACATGCATTTGTGCTTAAACCTGGATCGGATGCAGGTGAGAAGTAGGTACCTACGAATATTTTGACCATTTAGGGTGAAATCAAGAGGGTTTAATGGAAAATTGATAAGAGTACAATTTGGTAGACTGCAGTCCAGTCGGAATAAACATTTAACCAACAATAAATTGAATTGTACAATTTTCTTTCACTATTAGATTTCGGGAAAATCGGATTAAAGATTAAGGTGCCATCTTGGAATTAAAAAAAAAAAAAAAATATATAGAAACGAAAATATTTATAAACAACGACAACACTTACAATATAGGCGCGGTGTTCAGAAAAGTGAGATCTCAGAGATTTTTCTCACTCAAAAAGTGAGCAACGTTTTGCAAATCATCTTTCGTTTTTTAAATGTCAAATCAATTATCGTTTCACAATTTTGTTGTTTAAATGGCATTCAATTTACAGTGCAAGCCAAAAAATTGCGAAACAATTGAATGCCAAATAAATAAAAACAAAACAGTACCTACAAAATTCAGCATATAAAATACAAAAATGAATAAACCCATAAAAATAATTAAATGTCATGTATTTGCTGTTAAAAATTGACTTTCTTTGAGTAATTGTGAAAATACAATTAACGAAAGAAAGTAACATGAAAAATAAAAAAAGATTTTTTTTATCAAAACAACGAAACGGCGAAATGATTTATCTGCGAAATAATATATTTTGCGAAATGATTAAACGGCGAAACGTTATTTCGCGCAAAAAACACATGGCCAAATATCTAAGCAACAAATAGACAATTAGGTAAGGTTTGCAAATTTAACGAAATATTTAACGACTAAATCGAAACAAAGAAATGCATAATGAATTTTTCCAAAAAATTGTGACCCGTTCTTTGACGCAATTGTGTTCTCTTTAAGCCAAAAGTTGTTCGCGGCTTCAATGCCGTTATTTTCTAAATTAATTTACTATAGATAAAAAAGCCTTCCATGAACTTGTGAAACAGCATTTGAGATCAAGGTGGCACTCTGAATCGACAGAAAAATTTAACGCATTTTGCATCATCGAAAGAATCGAACAGCCTGTATATCAATTCTTCATCTAGATCGAGCGGGCTGCAATTTATCTGGGGTTTCACATCAATGACGGAGTGACAAATTAAATGTGCGGTATCGATGAAGATAAGAAAACCTTATAGCTAAGCAGTCAGGGTAGTCCAATCATTCAACTAAAGCCTCTCTATATATAAACCGTTGACTGTTGAAAATTTTCTTTTAAGCAGAATCCGTGCGACGAGCTTTAATACAGACATTTTAAGTCGAAATTTAAATTAGCTAAAACATAATCAGTCTCTAATTATATATATTTTGTGCAAAGAAAATAATTTAATTCATTCGAATCTGTATAGGCCTCCACTTTAATTCAGCTTCTCCTGAGTTACATAGTGGCATTTGTAATAATAAAACTTAATTTCTGACAAAAAAAATGCACATAATTATTTTGTGGAAAGTACATAACATTCTAGATGTTTTTACTTCGTTTTTTGCTTCGGCACATCATTGCTTATTATAACTATGTATAGCCAACTCCTTTTAGCAAAAAACAAAAAGAAACAACAGCAAAAAAATAAAAAAAAAAACAAGAAAAAGCCAACAAAATCTGGCAAATCTCTTCGCACCATCTCAAATTGCTCATTAACATTTTGTGTTTTCATATCACCTGTGAAAATCGTCCTACTCGGACTCAGACTCGGAAGAATATACATCGCCGCAGCAAGCAATGGTTTTAATATACAGAAGAGGAACTCAGTTAAAATGTGTACCCATACAGTGTTTTCCCATACTAACTATTTATATACCTACCGTGCTACCGTTTTAAAGGTCGTCTCTTCGAAATGCGAAAGAACCCAAACCCACCAAGCCGATTGCCGATGCGCGCCGCGCCGCGCCGTAAAAGTTTCTCAATGAAAACGAATTTTGTTCAGATTGTCTGTCGCGACGAATCGAGTCGCGACTACTCGTCCTATTCCAGTCAAGTGGCAACGATTTATGTTTAATATTAAAATCGTTTAAATGGCAAATCTTTAACTCTCAACAGTAGTCAAAGTATCCCTGGTTGCGTCCCTCCAATCTACCAAGGCAGACAAGGATGAGCTGCACTGAGCAGCAGCAGCATCAACCAGCCAGCCTCAGAAGCAATGTGCATGAAATCGCGAAAACAGATTTCTTAATTTAATTGGCTACTGAAGAAGAAGCACTATAAGACGGATATAGTAAGCCACCATCATCATCATCATCATGAGTTCCAGTGACCGAAGTCGAAGGAGCCAGCTCTATAAGTTAAGGCTGCCAGCCAAACTGTCTGAGTGCGCGATTCCCTTCAGCTTAGGCCAGTAGGTATACCTTGCACCATTCCATGATACATCGTGTGTGCAAACCGAACCAAATAAAATGCCAAATAGATGGATATCTGTGAACTGTTGCAGAGCTTTGGAATTTTGAGAGCAAGCCCATCACTGGTGTTTGGATGGCTGTAGGACGACAAGGTGTCTTAGGAGATTCGCAAAAGAGTGTGTCTTCGTCTTAGCTTGGTTTTTCCTCTATACATTACCTATATCGAATCGATCGACACTCACATGTATCTACATATTGTAAGTGTGTCGTTTGCGTTTCTCTTCTGTTTTTTTTTTTTTGTTTTTTTTTTTTTTTTTTTAAATTTAGAACGTGGGAAAAAATGCGATGAAGGATGTGCGATAAAATATTTGTTTTATTAATTACTAATGGAATACATTTTTTATTAATTAATAAAAACAACCGAGTTTCGCACCCGAGAAATGTTTAAACAAAATTTCTGATTTATCAATCTTCGGGGATCAGGAGAAGTAAAGGTAAAGGTGAAATTAATCGTTAATACTTAACCAAACTCTCAAGTCTCAAATTGAATGCAGACAAAACGAAGACGATAACAATTCAATAATAGAATCTTTTAAAATTGTCATAAACTGCTTTCAAATGCGTTTCCTTATTATAAAAATCAACCTGTGAAGTACATAAGAACTTAAAACCCATGTACTCTTCGATTTGATTACTGGCTAAGCACATTCAGTCATATTTATTGGATTTCCTTAACATAGGCTCTTGGAAAGTTCTCGTAGCGCATTGTTTAAATAGTTGGGCATCTCTTTAGACTGCTTTTAAACGATGCAATTTAACCTTGTGATTTTTAAGCCCGTATGACGGTATGACGGGTGTAAACAGGATTTAACGCAGTACCGCATGATGTTGCTTTATATTTTTTTTCATGAAGTATTGCATGTATTTACATTATTTACTATTATTTACTATTATTTTACATTTGTATTTCATTTACTAAGCTTTTTACAATGTAATCTATTTAAATTCTCAAAACACATTCCTTAAAAAAAACAGCCAAAAATTCCCAGCATTAAGCAGTCCAACTGCACACCTTCCCTATGTGAATGCATTTGTGTTTGTGTACTTTGAACTATTTTGAAAAAAGCCTTGCACTTTTTCTTCTTCTAGGACATTAACAGAGAAAATGAAAGACTGTTTTCTTTTTCTACTGGTCCCCATAGCTACGACATCACAGTGGGGCATATTGAGTTTTTTGGGTTGCAAAAATCCTACCTTTTAAACGAATAAAAATATCGTGATAATTTTTCAATAATGTTTCAGAATCTTCTGCTGAAATACGACATTTCTTCCCAAAGGAAATAGACTTAATATTTTACATAAAAAATTGTCATAAGTAAATAACTGAAGCTGGGTGTCTAAAATTAAAAAAAAATTACAGTGGTACATAAAAGTAAACGAACAATACTTTTTTTTAAATATTTTTATAAGTGTATCGAAGGCTCTTATTTTTATTTTCCTGCACATTAGAGTGCAAATATACTTTTCAGTACTCAAATTTTAATGTTTATAGTAACTGCTAAGTACATTTCTAAGCTAATTCAAACAAAACAGTGGAGCATTAAAAAAAATGTTTTTTGTGTTGAAAAACATTTTTACTTACGATATATAGGAACTACATACATATGCCAAGTTATGGATTCGTAATAAAAATCGAACTCGGGATTTTGATCAAAGTTGACAATACGATGATAGCGAAGTCGAAAAAAGTGGGTCTCGTAATTCTGTCCGTCTGTCTGTCCCTTCGGCTGCAGCCTTTTCTTCAAAGTTGGTACCTAGCGTTTTTTGGGCATTTTTCCCACGCGTTTTTTTCATTTTTTTTAAGATCAAAAACAACGGTACCTGCAACCATTATCTCTTTTATTGAGAAGAACTTTGTATTTCAAATTTTATAAGATTCTCAACTTAGAAAATAACTCACCATTGGAACTTGGAAGTTTCGAAATTTTGAGATTTTCTCAAAAAAAATTATTCCCCTCAGCCCTAAATCAATCCTTAACATTCTAAATAAAAACGTGTTTGAAAGTGAAGTACAATGCTTCAAAAAAGAATGTATTAACTGTTACGAAAAATATTTTAAGTAAACATACAAAAATGGACACGTCAATTTAAAGAGCTTATAAGCTTTCACTAAATGATCTTGGAAAAAACAATAGTTTGAGAAGATGAAGTTACGAATATTTGATTTGGAAAAATGTTGGAGGATGTGGAACTAAAAAATTAAGACTTTCAGAAAACAGTGTCTGATAAAAAAGGGTTAATTTTTTTGTTCCATTGGGTCCTGTAAAGTTCCTTTTTAGTATTTACCTGCAGTAGATGATGAATAGATCAATTTAATTTTGCCAAAAAATCAAACCTCAACATACATAGATGTAATTTTTGAAACTTATTATCTACCACCAGCCTCAATTTCAATTCAATTTTATTTATTGAACATTTTATATACAATTTGGCTTACAACTAATAAGATACAGTGATAAATTTACATTTGTTGGCACAGAGAAGACATAACCTTATACAATTAAGTTAATTAAGTTAAATTTTAGATCAGGGCCGGCCCCAGCCAAACTTGCGCCCTGTGCAAGATTTGTAAAAAGCGCCACTTTTTATATTTGCACACATACATACATACACATGGCAAGATCAGATTACATTTTTTTTATCGCCCAAAAAAAATCGATATCGCCCAAATCTTAAGTTGGAAATATCGCCCAAATATTGTAAAATTTGGGCGATATTTTCAAACTTTTTTCTTTAATTTGGGCGTTCTTTCCTAAATTTAGGGTGATATTTCCAAAGCAAAATTTCAATGATAAAATAACCTTCAAAAAATCGCGGCGCATAAACAGTGAGGTTTTTCTGGATTTTGTTTGGGCGATATTTCCAATTCTGGGCGTTATTTCCCATTTTTAAAATTTTTATTTTGTGAGTTCTTTCCTTAAAAAAAAACAACAACAATTGTTCAGAATTTTTTTGGGCTATATTTCCAAATTGATTTGCGCGTTATTGCCTAGTGCCGATTACATTTTCTTGCTCCTAGTAATGCGCCACCAGAATTTTGCGCCTTGTGCATTTGCACATCTTGCACATATGGTTGGTCCGGCCCTGTTTTAGATATAAAAATAAAATACATGTCAAAAATTAAAATTAAAAGTCGGGTGACTTTGTTATCCTTAGGGTGTTCATTCCCGGTTGTCAGTGGTGATTTTGGTGAAGGCGGTGCAGGGCTGGCGATTCAGCCGCGGTGGTAGGCTGACCCAGTGTCAACGTAGAACGAGACTGTGCCATCGTTGTCCTCCACCCTTGTATTTAAATGAGCATAATATACATTTTTTTAATGGTCATGTATACGTCACATAAAAAGCGTCATCATTAACATTCTTCGATCTAAGAAAACCTCCATTTGTATACATTTTTATAAATTTCTTTAAAAGTAAAAAAACAAAGAAAAAAAAAAGTAATAATGTGTCCACATTGATATCCACCGCTTCTGGACTTCGCGGATGATTCCCATTCTTTTTCTTGACAAAGTTCATTCATTTGTCATGTTGCTAACTGACCATGGTTCTCTGTAATTATGTCAACAAAAAAAAAACCGGAAACTATACTGTATATCTGCTGTTATAGGTACCTATTCCATGCGCTCAAAGGACAATCCAGATAACAGTCAATGTCGATATTTGTATTTTGCGAAACAAGACTTAAAATTGCACTTTAATTAAATGGACGACTATTAGTGGCAAAATTTGACATTCATCCGTCAAGGGGGACACCATTGCCATTGATGCGCATTGTGCATATTAATTGTAGCCCAACATTGACCAAGGCACAAAAAGTGGTGTATTTATAGGAGCAAACCCCTAAAAAAAAAAACAGAAGTTATCCATACTGAGTCAGTTTCCCTTTTTTTGAGTTTTGACAAACAATTTATTTGAGAGCCCGAGCGCGATTTTCTTCTTTATAATAAGGTTGTGGTGACGGTGCGCGTTGTGTTGTGAGTTGAGTGCGGAAAATGAGGATCTGCAACTTGTCTTGCGTTTTATATATCTATTTTTATTTGTGCAGTACATATATGTGCGATGTGCGTGCGCGGACACTTTTTCTGGCATGGTAATCGGTGGCAGGTGAACGTTTGCATTTATTTTCGCATCCGCGTCTCGTCTCGTCTTCCAACCATCCTCGATGACGATGGTTGATTTAAATTAATTAAAATTGGTTCGAAATGTGAAATATACACGTGTGCATATTACCAGTTAGACAAGTTCGACGATGGGAATAATAATAATTCAAGGAATTGTTTTCTTCTTTTTTTTCAGTTCGAAATTCGGGTTTTTTTTTCTTGAACAAGTAGGTAACAATATCCTGCATTTGCGCTTAGTGTTTCTTTTTTTTTTTTTTTTGTATATATAAGGACTTTGTTTTTAATCCTCGTTGGCATGGTAATTTCAGGAGCAACAAGGATATCCTATATAATTACAGTGACGATGGCTTTTCGCAATGTTCAGAGATAAGACTTAATCAATTTAATAATTTCGCAAACATACCTATACTGAGCGAATGTTGTTCGATGTTTGCAATTTAAATGTAGATGAACCTTTGAATTCCAAGCAGTTATTGAAAGCAGCTGGTATATATTTTGCTAGATTAGGGGTTAATGAAATTTTGTTTGCCAAAAGATACGAATCCAAAAACAGTTAAAGAAATTGCTTATACGTCCTTTATTTAAAGCTAATCATATAATCGAAATAATTGCAGTGATATATACACTATCAAGCTCACTTCACGAAAAACATTGCAGTGAAAAATCCCGACGGAAAATTTGGTTTTCATATAATTATACCAATTTCTTACTGATATGAATATTGAAATGTTATTAAATAAAGAAGTTGCCATATAATATCGGTTTTCCATTGGTCGGTCAGAAGGGTTTTGCCCTCTGGTTTCAATACTAAAATTAAATAGGTATATGCATATTAACTACAGTTAAACAAATCAAGCAAGAAGTCTTGCTAAGTACGGACGATTGTCAGATCTTACTATATTGTCAGATCTGTCAGTGAAAAAACTGTTCCAAATGTCTTACAATCGTCTGAACACACAATTTTGTCTGACACTATTGTCAGAAACCTCATTGTCAGACGACAATCTTACAAAAAATTGTCAGGTATCTTACAATCGTCTGAAAACACAATTTTTATCATTGTCAGTCGACTCATTAGTCATTGTCAGATGTTTTCATTGAAAACATCTTACAGTTGCTGACAATTTCTTCATTGTCCAAAATGTCAATGAGTTGGTTAAAGAAAAATAAAAAAAAGCTTACAATCAAATTGTCAGACTTTGGGAAGAAATCTACCAACCGTGTGAACGGACAATTTTTCATTGTAAGAAATTTGTCAATTGTCAGCTTATTGGTAGCTATTGTCAGACCATTGGCAGTTCTGACAATATTAGGTCTGTTTGGTATCTTTTTTAAGAAAAAAGTGTAAAACCGGTCAAACTTTGAAAGAAGGAGAAAGAACTTGTCCAAAAGTTAACAAACGCACTGAACCACTTTTTGTATAAAATGTCACTTTTGTGTACAAGACGAAAAATATTGACAAATCATTTTGAACCCTGTAATTTTTAAATTGTAAAATAATTTGTATACTAAAAAATATCCAACCGATTTTGATGGACTTATCTGAATCTTCATCAAGTGAATGAAGACAATCTGAATCAATATTTTGCAAATTCCTAGCCGACATCAAGGAACAGACACTGACAGCTATGTATTTGACAGTTTTTACACTCCTTGCACACAGAAATTTGTGGTAGCTGAAAATTGCAAGTTATCCAATGGAGGGGAAATAATTTCCTCTCATTGTGCTCTCTCGTTGCAACTTTTTTGAGTTAACAAACAGGAATTATTGACAATTTGTGAAAAATTGTGGAAATTTGTGCAATTTTGCAAGAAATTTCACGTTATCAAACACAGCTATTGTAAGAGACATTGGGCTGTACTTAGCTTTAGATACCCTATCGGCCTATAATTCAAACGCGGCCATTCATGTACTCAGGGGAATAGGTATGTTCGATTTGTAAAACTATTGGTCCTATGAAGATTTAACAAGATTCATTTTTAATCTACTAGATTAACGGATTAAATTTGTATGGTAAATCTTCGAGATTTCAAGAGAATTTAGAGTAAATCGACTTAAATCTTGGTTTAGCGGTTTATATTTTCCTTATACGATTTCACATCTGTCAGATTTATCAAAGTACCGGCTGTTTATAGTTTTGACATTAACACAAACACGTAAAGCTCCCTATATTGACACACAGCCTTAGTTTTAACTTAAAAAAAAAATTAAATAATTCTAAACTTAAAAGTCATAATAAATAAAATATCTTGCACTGTATAAATATTCCCATCAAATTCTTTATGAGAATGTCATCAATATGAGTAATGAATGCCTTACCCAGACAATGTTGGTTATAACTTATAAATCAAAGTCTGAACTCTGTATTATAATGCAAAAACTCCCTTCTTGGAAGCTCTTATATGTGTATATACAAGATGCTATAATGCCATAATTTAGATACTCTTAGATGCACCGTTGATGATACGTCTAGCGATGCTACGGATACGGAAGCCAATCGAACCGTAACGAAGGTAAACATAAATCTTAATCTCTGATTTTAGTGCATTTTACAACAATGTTTGCGGGCGTTGAGTTGTACAATAACTTACAAAGTCTTTCGCAGGTGTAGGTATATCTACATACTATATGTAGGTACATACATATATTATGTTATGCATCTTAAAGTAAAAACTGACTCGTAATTAAATTCATTTAAACCTTTACTCATTAATTATGTGTTTTGAGGATTAGTAAGTACTAGGGCTTTTATATTTTTCTTTGTGAAGATATGTTGGCTGACATTTTTGATAGCCAATTGACGAAAAGGAATATGCAAAAGCACACTGAAGAGTAGACAATAATTGTTGCAATCACCTGTAAGAGAAGCAGAAAAAACAACTTTGTTACAAAAATGTATTATTAATATTTTAAAATAATGTGAACATTTTGAATCCTTTTTTTGTTAGCTAAATAGTGCAAACTTCAATTATTGACAAAACATTTACATACATACTTAGTTTATTATTATGTTGACTTCATTTTTATTGTTTGTAAAATCAACGTATAACATGGTTTTTATTTCTTAGCACCCACTAAAAAATAAAATACCATGAACCATATATTAAATCCCAGTTAAAAGAGGATTCAAAATGTAATTTTTTTAACCAATCTTACTATAGAAAGTCCGCTTATAACTTCCGACCACACAGTTGTTTCCTTGACTTGACGACACACTTCTACTGGAATTTGCTCTTCATTTTTTCTTTTAGCATCTGCGTGGTTGGGCTGCAAAATACAAAATGGTTTATGGCAAAGGGCCATTCGTTAAGAAAATTTAAAATTCTGTCTGTGTGTTGTGGGCATGTTTTTGTGAAAAATAATATAATCGGAGTGCCAAGTTTGGTCAAAATCCCTCAATGTCGAAATTCTAAAATTTTACTGTAACACTTGGATTTTTTTACCAACATTGAAAAAAGTCAGAAATGTTTTGTTTTCATAATTCATTCTTAACAAAATCCTAATTCTATTAAAACTGTTTAATTTCTTTTTCCCAAATTATAAACTTTCTAAATCTATAGATTAAACAAGAAGATTAAAGTTGACAGTATATACCTTTTAAAATACATAATGGGGTTTCATTTTTAGGAACATGCTTGCAATACTGTAAATGCTCGAGAATTCAATCAAACATGTTAAAACGTTGATAGAAAACACGAAAAAAAAAAACTGGGTCCCACAATTCCGTGTGTATGTCTGTACCTCGACTTACAGCCTAAACCACTAAAATTAAATCATCATTAACACATTTTAAGGAAATATTTCTTGAATTTAAAAATAATTCAATGTTTTTTTTTAAATCAGTATTTTGAAAACGAACTAAGCCTAGTATGGTACTCAGTTCGAATGAAAATGAAATTTTCATACAAAAGTGACGCCTAGTTCACTGGTATCAAATTCACAACAAGAAGTGAGTATACCAAATATGATAGTGGAACATGAACCGGTTCCAATCAATTCCACCCAAAATTTTAATTTCCCAACGTACTTACGAACACTAGGAAAAAATTAAGGTGGTGTGGAAAATTGTGACATTTGTCAATTAAATTTTTTTTGGTGAAAATATAAATTTTGACGTAAAAACACGGAAATTAAACACTCTTAAAGACAGTCATTCAAGTTAATAATTTTTTCATTTAAATTGAGTATTAGAAATTCCAAACTTAGTAACAAAAATGCATGTGAAGAATTAATTATGGATTCATATTTAATTATTTATTTTTCATTTCACGGGAGGTGAGTAGGTATACGGCCTACTAGGCTTTGATAATTTTTCATTTTTAAATAAGGTTTTTAGGTGTAGTTATGTTAATAATTACATTATGTACTTAAAAATTATTTTCACTTTCACATTAAGCCTAATACTCACCTCACGTGAAATGAAAAACAAAAACGTTTCAAAATACACGTTAAAATTCAATACGAACCCATAATTAATTCTTCGCATGGATTTTTGATACACAGTTTTAAATTTCTTAGTACTTTGAATAAAAAACAAATTATTTATTTGAATGACTGTCATTTGAATCTTGAAAAAGTTCCGAAAAGTGTTTTTTTCCTCGTTGATAAGAATAAAAATGCTGGAAAAGAAAATCGTTTAATCCGAAATAATTTTTTTTATTTCGTAATTTATATTTTTAGAAAAATAAATTGATTGACAAATGTCACAACTTTCCACACTACCTCAGTTTTTTCCTAGTGGTCGTACGCTGGGAAATGAAAATTTTGCGTGAAACTGATTAAAGAACCGGTTCATATTCCACTTTCATACTCACTTCGTGTTGTGTATTTCATATCAATGAACTAGGTGTCACTTTTGTATGAAAATTTCATTTCCACTCGAACTGAGTACTAGGCTTTAGCCAGTATTCAAACCTTTTTTTCGAAATCATTAAAAACAAAACTCGAAAAGTCAAATTTGTTGACAAAAATTACATACATCACAAAAAACATATGTATAACCGATGGGAATTTAGAACAGTGGTGATAGCTAGTTCTTCTGTTTGATTGAAAGTTATATAAAGTGTGTTCCTTTACTTTGAAACTCTGTGCATTTGTGTGAATTTCTGCACATTTAATTTTTTGTATATATGGAATTTGACAGACTTTTGTGTAGAGATTAACACAATAACAAAGTAAAAGAATACACCTATTGTAAAAATTAATATGTTTTTTGTTTATAATTTGTCAATTTCGAATGATTTTGGTTTGATATATATCGCGTGATTGCAATGAAATAAAAAAGATTAAATGCTACTATCTATCCGCTAGCTTTTAAGCCGAACTAAAATTATTCACCTTTTTGTGATAAAAAAAAACACTCATACGCCATACATCAATAAAGAAAATGTGAATATTCTTTGCTCACGGTTATTTTTAGGAGGAGATAATGTATTTTTTGCAATGAAAATTTAATACACAAATAAAAACACATTTTTTTACCACAAGGATCGACCTCAGAACCAAATCTTTATAGAAATAAAAATCGATGCTAAAATTATGATTGATATCAAATTAATGGAAACTTATTTTTGTTAGTTTCTCAAAAACAAGAATACATTTAAGCATCTGCTTTTGAGTGTTTGACTAAAAAGCATTGAACATTACGTAAATTGTACAAAATAGCGTATAGGTAGATATAATTAAAAAAAATTGTTTTCAATTTTTTTTTTTATTTTGAAAATTAATTTTTTTAAAACTATTCACTCAAACGCAAAACGTATGTACATACTTTTTGCACTTTATCTATAGCTAAATTAACCAGCTAAAATTCTCTACTGAAAACTACACAGATAAAAATTTCCACTTGTGTTTTTGACAGCAGAAATTTATTCCTTTATCCGATATCTCAGCGGTACCAATGCTTCCTTATTTACCTTTATCTGTACTCTTATTTGAAGGAAGAAAATCGCAATCTTTATAATTTACCCAACAAAAGAAAAGAATAATTTGAAAGAACATGACCTAAGTATATTCTAAAATTGAGAAGTAGTCAATTCAGTTGTAAACTCAAAAGAAAAGAAAACATCTTTTATTTTGTTAACTATAGATAAATATGTACATTTTTTTATAAAATATCATTTTATTTTTGTACAAATGCTAAACTTCTAACTTCTTTCTGTATTGCTAACCTACCTGTATTGCTAAAAAAAAATAATAACTTTCAAAAGAAAAAAATTAAGGTTCTCTATGAACCTTAGGCCCCGGCGAGATTCGAACTCACGATCTCCTGTTTACTAGACAGGCGCTTTAACCAACTAAGCCACGGCGCCCTTGTGACAGATGTTGCCGCAAAAACATTTTGATTTTTGTAAAAGCTTTTACGATATTATAACAGTCTCAACCATACATAATGAATTTGAAAATGGAACTCAAGTTCAATTAAATCATTAGCTGTGTTCCTTTACTTTCAAACTCTGTGCATTTGTGCGAATTTCGACACATTTTATTTTTTTTTGTTTTTGAACTTTGAAAGAATTTATTGAATTTGTTGTATTTGATTGTGTATAGAAGGTGGTATAGGTTGGGTCAGTATAAGAAAAAACCGTATGGGAGGGGGGGTTTATCTCCCCTCATTCAAAAACTAGAAGACATTAAAGCAACCAGTTTTTAGTGTTTGACTAAAAATTTCATAGGTAAAATTAAAAAAAAAAAAAAAACAGTTTTAAGGTTTTTTTTAATTTTTTTGTTTAATTTTAAGTTTGAAAATTAATTTTTAAAAAACTATAGACTAAAATAACTTAAATTAAAAATAAGATAAAAGAATAGAATTTTGGCTTTACGAAAAATTAAAGCATGGCGTTAGAAGTGTTGCCGTTGTTATAAAAAAAATATTTTATAGTCGAAGTTATTTTTTTTTTAAATTGCCCCTCCTGCCTGAAAGGGAGGAGATATAACTCCACTCCCATATGATTTGTTTCTTACCTTGACTCAGCCTATACAACTTTCCATACACAAACAAATTCAACAAAAATATTCCATCTGGAATTTCTCGACTAAGCAATAAAATAGCCTTTTTGTTGAACTTCAAATATTCATAGTGACGTTAAAAATTGTCAGAAATTAAGAAACAATATACCATTTTGTTTGTTAAAATTATTTCTAAAAAAAAGTATTTGAATATTTTTCATAAATTGTAGCACAAATGGAGAAAAACGGCAAAAAACAAAAAATATTGTAATAAATATGATTTAAAATCACGAAAATAATATAAACCAGCATAAAAGTGTTCATATATGCGTTTCGCCCCGCTGGTTTATATTATTTTCGTGATTTTAAATCATATTTATGAAAATAAACGGTGTTCAGGAAAAAACAATTCGACTGTTAACAGTCAAATATTTCTTCTTCAAAAAATATTGATTTCAAGATAACGGGACCCCCACAAATGCGAATTTCCCGCAAACTCTGATTTATACTCAAAATCAACCCACCTATACAATACTGCATTCAAACTTGGCCCACTTCAAAACTTTTCTCAGATGGTATGAAAATTACTCCACATTGGCCTTGAGAAGTTAGCGAGCTAATTAAAAGTTAGCTCTTAGAGCTATTTTTCTTGCTTTGAGAATTTACATTTACTGTCAACTCGTAGCAATTAAGGGCCAGTTTTACAGTGCAGTCCCTTTAGGCGCAGTTTAAATGTTTGAGTAAAGCTAAGTACAGACGATTGTCAGATCTTACAATATTGTCAGAACTGTCAATGGTCTGACAATAGCTAACAATTAGCTGACAATTTACATATGTCTTACAATGAAAAATTGTCCGTTCACACGGTTGGTAGATTTCTCCCCAATTTGATTGCCAGCCATTTTTTTATCTCTCTAACCAACTCGTCATTGTCGTGACAATGACGTGTCTGACAATATTGTCAGACAAAATTGTGTGTTCAGACGATTGTAAGACATTTGGAACAGTTTTTTCACTGAAAGATCTGACAATATTGTAAGATCTGACAATCTTAAGCTTAAGTGGCACTTAATTGTGGCCAATATGGGAGACTTAAATGCCACTTAATCTGATAAGTTTACACAGTGAAATTGGTTCTTAGTTTTTCATATTTGCCACTTATGTGACCCTTACTGTTACTTCTACTGTGAAACAGGGCTGAAAACAAATCCACAAACCTTTGCAAAATCCAAAGTGTTGTTTTCGTAATGTCCTCTTTTTATATTTTCGATTTCCTCAGGATTCATTAGTTGATTGAAGTTTAAACATTCATTTGAGTAAATATCATAAATCTTAAAATGAAAATAATAAAAAGGAAATCGTGTACGCATTATATTGAAAATATTATTTCTTATTGGATTTTCACACCGAACGCATGTTCACTCGAAGAATGAAAAGGTAAAATTAAAATAATGTAGGTACCTACTTGATTTTTGTCATCACATCTGAAGGCTGGCTCACACATCATTGTTGTGGTATTATAGAAATTCCTTCTACCAAAGTATTTTTCTTGGCAATTAACACGCGTACAATTATTTAAAAAATTCATATCCCAATTCTAGCACTCATGGTATTCTTTACCTGTATTTTTAAAATGCATATTCAATAGGTAGGTATACTCAAAATTTGATGTGATAATAGTTATAGTATCACTTACGTCTCCTAAATGTCGTCCCTGTTGGATCTACTTGTGTGAATCTAGTGTCAAATTGTAGTTGTTGGGTGAAGTGTTTTTCTTGCTTTTTTACATTATTTATTGAACTAATTATGATGTTGCAATGCCCAACGCGATTAAATACTTCCTTTAAATGGTTGCAAAATTAATGTACAATATGAGTATTTTAACTTTTAATTTTTAAATATTTTAAACCTTACAGTTGTTGGCCAAATAACAGAAATAGTTTTCATTTCTCCTGGTTCAATTAATCCAAAAGAACCCCCAACAATCTTGCCAGCCTAGATTTAAACAGTTTTTTCACTTAAATTTTAAATCAAAGTCATTATAAGGTTGGAATGTTATTGTCAGTTTAAACAAAAAATGAGAAATTGCCACATTCTGTAATTTTTGTTACTATTGTTGCAATAATATGGCTTGATTTTGACAAAAATTATAGCATTTTGTCAGCATAAGGGCCAGTTTTAAAGTGATGAGTTAAACCAGAATTACATGTTAACTCTAAATAAATTAATTTACAGTTAACTATAAAAGCAGTTTTTCAGTAGGGAATTCGTGCGGATGGAACTAAAAAACTCGGAGGATAAAACATCAAAAGAATAGCTGTTGATTAAATCCAAACCAAACTCGGGTTTAACTTTAATCTCGCTCTAAAAACTGATCCTAACTCCCATATTATTCATTTCATCCAGATAAAAACCTTAATCCGGATGTAAATTATATAAATTCAATGTAAATATGTACATCTGGATTTAAGATTTAGGGCCAGTTTGTTCACAGCTGATCATCTTTAATCAAGGATTATTGCAACTGGTAAATCATCGAATGTGCATGGAAATCAAATTTTTTTCAAGGAATCCATAATTTAAGTTGTTAATCATGGAAATCGCTAATCAGCAGATTTTGGTTGATTAGCGCCATTTAGTTAGAAGCTGTAAAAGTCATTGTTCAGATTTAACCCACTGTGAACAAACTGCCCCTTAGTCTGGATATAAGTAGTTAATAATATGGCGGTAAGAGGCTAATATGTATATCCCAACCAGCTAAAATCGCAACATATATGCCGTTTCCATTTATTAATATTTACATTAGAAGTAATTGTGCTGTCAGTCAAATTTACACAGCATTCTTCAGAGCGTATGTGGTATTCTAACAATTCCTTTTCTTCATTTGCCGTGTTAATAAGGTTTATATCTAAAAATTCAAAAATTAATTAAATTTATGTCAAAAAAAAAGTATTTTAACAAATATGTATTACCAAATATCAAGCCAATGTCGTTTTCTCTTGGGGTTCTGGTTATAATTCTATTAATTGAAATTGAACCCATTGTTGATGGTATGCAAATAGCTATAAGAATATAGAATAGCCATTGACGAGTTCTGCAATAAAAAAATGTAATGTTATTTAAAAATGAGGTCCCTAATAAAATGTCGACAAAAAGGATTAAATCCATTGATGTTATTAATTCTAAAGATACTCCAGATAAAAATACAAAGCTTTCGAAAGTTTCACCCTCTACATTCTACAAATCATTTGTTTACATTGATGTATTTGTAATTTTACTTTATGTCCATGTACGGCTATGCAGCGTGGAATAACAAATACAGAATAGGGGTATTCATGCAACGGCGCGGAGTAAGGTAATCGTAAACGTGGAAAAAGGATGTCAAATCTTCATACAAATTTGAGAGGTTTCGGCAGTTTACTTTACCACGTTTACGATGATTTTACGCCGTTGCATGAATACACCTAATAATAAATCTGAATGATGACTTTTCACAGCTGCTAAATAAATGGCACTAGTCAACTAAAATCGACTGATTAGCGATTTCCATGATTATAACTTATAATTATGGATTCCTTGAAAAAAAAATTTGATTACCTGCTCATTGCAATAATTCTTGATTAAAGATGATCAGATGTGAACAAACTGGCCCTAAAAATAAAAATCTTTTATGAGCTCAATAGTTAGTTAGTTAGTTTTTATTGAACATAATATATATACAATTTGGCTTATAACTAATATGATACTATGATAAATTTAAATTTGTTGGCACATAGGGGCCTAAAGTTATACAATGTCTTAAGTTTAACAAATTATAGATATATAAATTATATGTCAAAAAAATTTTATTTAAAAGTCGGTTGACTTAATCGTCCTCAGGGTGTTCATTCCCGGTTGTCATGGTTAAAAATAAAAATCTATTTTCTCTCCTCTTTTATACTGTGCTAAACTGTTGTAATAAGCACAAATATATGTGTTATAAAGTTTCATTGCATTTAAAATTCTACGTTATCCAAGAAAATTTTTAGAATTGTGTTCTATTTTTTTCATAATCGGGCACAAAAACTGAAAATTTTTGGGAAATCTTCTTGAATCTGTATGAAATTTTGAATTATTTGCTCTATTATACATAATTATGATATATAAATAACTGAGTGGAGTGTACAAAAAAAGATTTTTTCTCGAGTTTTAAGCATAAGAATTATCTTTGGTGGTGTGAATACCAATTTGAAATATCAAAAAAGATTCGATCTAAAATTTCATATTTCACGTTTGTGTGAACATAGGTTCTATTTAATACTTAAAACAAACAGTACCCTTTTCGTAAATTTACGATATCAAATAACGTAACAGCAACACAAGAAAACTGTTCCCATCTGCTTTTGACAGTTGTTGACACATCCGACAAAAAGTAGTACACCAAACTGTTATAAACTCAAATTCTCTTATTTTTAACTAAAATCATAAGTATATTTATTTCTTTTGTTTTTCATTATTTATTTGCAATTAAAATGGATATTAATGTACGAGATTATTCAGCACTAAAAGCTTTCAAATTTGACGATGAGCGGGTATCCACAATCACATCCCGTGAACAGGTAAAACCAAATTAAAAACAAAATTAAGTTGTGAATGCAAATGCAAAAAATTTACGCTATTTTTGTGATATTTTTTTAGCAAAAAACTGAGAGCAGTGTTGAAAAATGTTTCGATAGATACCAGCAATCCTTGTCTTATCAATATCATTGTGCAAATTTAACAGAATTCTACCGTGAAGAACACCAGCGCTATGTCGAGGCCTACCTCCGCAGATTGCCAACCAAGTATGAGTGCCTCGACTCGAGCCGTCCATGGAATGTTTATTGGATTCTAAATGCAGCCCATTTGCTGAGTTTTCACTTCTCTGACGAGGTACTCGGTCATGTTGTAGGTTTTCTGGAAAAGTATGCAAGATGATGCCTTTGTGAAGACACAAAAAGAATATACCTCTAATTCTAATTTATTTTTGCAGATGTCGATCACCAGAAGGTGGTTTTGCCGGAGGACCAGGACAACATTCACATCTGGCACCTACCTATGCAGCAGTAAATAGTCTATGCATAATTGGAACGGAATCTGCATACCGTGCCATAGACAGAGACTCACTGGTAAAATTTTTGTGGTCAATTCGGGAACCTGATGGTTCCTTTAGGCTGCATGTCGATGGTGAGACTGACGTCCGAGGTGCATATTGTGCTGTTTCGTGCGCAAAATTAACTAATGTTCCTGAAGAAGAGATGAGTAAGTTATTTGCCGGCACCGCCGATTGGATTGCAAGCTGCCAGACATACGAAGGCGGATTTGGTGGAGCACCTGATCTCGAGGCACATGGTGGTTATACATTCTGTGCGATATCAGCATTGGCTATGTTGAATGAGGGCAGTAAATGTGATACAGAGTTGCTTTTGGTAAGTAAACATTGTTTTGTGTTCGTGTACCTAGGTTCTTATTATTGTTTACTTGTTGCTTATAGAAATGGGCCCTTGGACGACAAATGCCTTTTGAAGGTGGTTTCCAGGGAAGGACCAATAAGATGGTTGATGGATGTTATTCTTTCTGGGTTGGAGCTATTTTTCCAATTGTGGAGGCAGTCATATCAAAAGAAGGTAAAACACAAGTAGATTGTTTTCTACAGAACTCTGCATATCGTTCTTTACTTACATAATTTAACTGTGGCATAACCGTTATAGTTTTATCAAATTTTAAATAGAATCACAAATGTTTTGTAAAATGAAGACATGCTGCAAAAATGTCATTCGATGATGTTTTCTTATGCTTTCTTTACAATTTCTAATTATCTTAATTTATTTCAGGACATCCTATTAAAAAATCACTTTTCGATAGCGTCGCCCTGCAGGAATATATTCTCCTATGCTGCCAGAAGCCAAATGGTGGACTTATAGACAAGCCTGGAAAGTAAGTACAAAATGATAATAATTCTTCAGGATTTCATTCGTTAAAATTTTTTGCAGACCACAAGATCTCTATCACACATGTTACACTCTCAGTGGGGTTTCAATAGCTCAACACTGTGAATCAACACTATGCCCAACAGTCCTGGGTGATCCATGCAATGAACTTCTCCCAACCCACCCACTTTTTAACGTTCCACCATTATGTGTGACGAAATCACTTCAATATTTTGCTGAAATCAATTCAAGAACTAACATTGTAGACCGCTCAACGCGCTCTGAATCAGCCGACAGTACGTCCAAATCAAAGAATGGCACAGAAACAACCTACGAATCGGAAGACAATACCGAGGACAATTCAACAACACCGTCATCTGTTAGTTCGTATTGAGCAAATTAATTAATAGCAAACCAATTTTGAGGAAAACAAATTCCTATATACACTTATAAGAAAAGAAGAAAAAACAAAAAAAAAACAGTTAACTGTACCTGCTGTTTATATTTTCCAAGACTATCATTGTTGTTCCACAAAGTGAAAAAAGTAACGTGTCGCCGTAGTCTTGAGAGAACAGCCGTTCTGTTTTATAATAATTTATTGTTTAATCAAAATAAGAAAAAGATTCTTGAGACTGTGTTGCGCCTGGATAAATTATTAAAAGAAAAATAATAATTATATATTTTATGTAAAACTTTCCAAGATCTATAAAATCGAAAGCAAATTTTTTTATGAAGAAATTTAAAATAAAAATTTTTGCGATAGCTTTATCCACGATACTATATTTTTTTTATTTTCTTAAATTTATTCAACAGGTTATCAAACTGAAATTATATTATACATAGATATAAAATTTAACTGACAACGACATCATCATTGCTTATTACTTCCACTTTGGTGTAAAGATTCATTTGGGCTTCCTTCTGTTGATGGATTATTGTAAGCAGGTGCTGTTTCAATTGATGGGTACGAGAGAATGTCTTGTTGCAAATTTCACATCTAAAAAAAAATATGTAAGCGTAATAATTAAAAACAACTTGGAGGCTATGCAATAAAAATCATTTCCACAATTTTTACATTAGGAATTAACACTAAAATAATAGAACAAAATTCCTACCTAATTAAAACGGTTTGTATTTTTTTTTTTAAATTTAACTACCGACACTGCAGGCAAAAAGTTTGAGTCCACTTTCATTTTTCGAAGGAAAGCCAAATTCTAGCACCGAAAAAAACTTTTTAGTAAAAAATAAATATGTAGAATTTATGAGGAACATATGTACATAAAAGCAAAATGAGGAGAAAAATATTTTCATTTTGTTGTTTACACAAAGGAATAGGAACCAATTTTTCGTCGAAAAAGCCTACTTTACATTCGATTACTTTTTTTACAATTCTTGGAAATCTAGCTATAAGTTTTTGAATTGTTTCATGTGGTATATTGTTCCAGCAATCCTGTAATGTATCCACAACGCAGATTCCGATGAAGAGCATTGATCTCGGAGCCTTCTATCCAGCTCCTCCCACAGTAACTCTATAGGGTTTATATCCAGTGAATGTGGCGGCCATGTCATGACTTGTAAAATTTCTTCGTCTTCTCTCTCTTTTAGGTAATCCTGGCAAAGTCTGGACGTGTGTTTAGGGTCGTTGTTCTGTTGGAATACGAATCCTTTACCAATCAATTAAGTCCAGAGATCCAAGCGTTTTCTTCCAGTATCTTCTTTTACGCCTCCTTTTTCATTTTTCCAATAACTCTAGTCAAATGTCCCACTCCACTTGCAAGAGAAACACCCCCAGGGCATCAAAGAACCATCTCTGTGAACCATATAGTCGGGTAGCATCTTTTGTTAAGCGTTGCGTCAAACGAAACCCCTCCATTTTGTGCCAAATGTCTCCAACTGGAATTCATCGCTCCATAAAACACTATTAAAATCTTCTTCCGTCCAGTCAAAGCGTGGCTTTTATATAAAAAACTTGTAATCAAGGCCTACAATTATTCGGTTTTGAAAACATTTTTTATGTATGGAGTCATAAAAAAGTGCGTCTTATTTTTAAAAAAATCTGGATTAAAAATCCAACTTTTACTACCTGAACGTGTTGCGTATTTTCTTTAATTCCAAAAATCAACTTTCAGGCATGAATGAAGTCAGTTAACTACGTTGGACTCAAACTTTTGGCCTGCAGGGTATATATTCTATAAAAATAGTATCAAATTAAAGCTGCCTCTTTTTAAGAACCAGTTTCCAGGAGTGACTTCTGTTGGTTTCTTGACGCGAGAAGATATGTAAATAGCAATTCAAAATTAATGAAACTTACTTGAACCGTTTTTCACCTGTATGCGTAAGCATGTGATTCTTCAGGACATTCGAATAAGTGAAAGCTTTGCCGCATGTCCCACATTCGAATGGACGTTCATTTGTATGGGTGCGTTCATGTTTGATATTTGTGCTGCGATCACTGAACCTCCTATCGCAATATTGGCACTTAAATGGACGTACACCAGTATGAACTCTCATATGACGATTGATCTCTGATTGGCAGGTAAATCTTTTCTGGCATATTCTTTAAAATTAATAAAATTATAGTTCAATTATAATTAATAATAAAATTAGAAATACAAAAAAAGTTACTTACTCGCAACTAAATGGTTTCACATCTGCATGTCTTCGCATATGCATTACCAAAAGACTTGGACGTGAATAAACATTACCACACAATTCACAGATTTGTATTTCTTTTTTCTTCGGCCTACGTCCTAATCTTCTTGCCGGAAAAGGAAGTGAATCTATTTTCTTTTTCTTCTTTTTAGTTTGTATGCTTGGCTTAAATTCTTTTTCGTCTTCTTCTTCTTCGGCATCTTCTTCATCTTTGATATCATTTCCACAAGGGATATATTCGCTGGAATCATTTGAAAGTTCTGATAGAAATGGAGCAGTATCTTCAATTTCCATCACCGAGACACGATCCGTTGATGGTTCATCTTTTATTTCCAGCTATATAATTTTGTAAAAACATTTTAGGTTAGGTTTTCTTTTATCAAGAGGATTTAATTAAAAAAGTTATAAATCTTGACTTGACGGCTTACTCAGAAATGGGTTCTAACTCAACTGTTATGTGAGAAGCTAGTAACCAAAACAAACCACAACAACATGACTATCAACTCCATCGACACCGGAAAGTCATCAAAACAACACACCAATAAGGGAATCCCAACTATGGATTGTTGTTTTGATGACTTGCCCGCAGTAGGTACCACTTTGCTAACCTTGTTGACGACATCGCTGGAATTAACCCTTAGTGGATTATTGTTTTGATGACTTGGCGGTGTCGATGGATTCGTCATGGTTTTGGTTAATGATCACGTTGTCGTGGTTTATTTTTGTTACTAGCTTATCTCACATAACACCACTCTAAGCAGCAGTTTTTTCTATATACCATCAACTTCAACTCCACGACACCCGTGGAATTTTCTGACATAACAAACACACTGTTCTCAACCCCACTGTGCCAATAAAAATTCTTTCCTATCCTCCTATTCTTTCTGAGTAATGAATTGCAAATTGAGATTGTATTTGAAAGATTTAAGGTTAAAAATAAAAAAGGTTTCAAAGCTTGAACATTTTTAAAAATAAACATGAGCATTAAGAATGCCAATCACGTCGCCGTGCATTGTGCCTTCTCATTACGGTGTACATGTCGGCATCCCGTTCAACTTCCTGATCAAAATCGGATCATGTCTTAGATAAATGCATTCAGGAGGACAGAAAATGTTTCGACGATAAGAAGGCGTCATCAGAGAACTGTCGAAGGCCTAACTCGATCGAGTTGGAGCTGCCGTTGAACAATCTCCCAAGCTTTCTGTTCTGAAACAAACAGTTTTTATTCGACTTTCGAGTTATCGTATCATGTGTAAAAACTGCACGCTTTTCTGATATAACTTTTAACATTTTTTCCTATGAGAATATTTGATATCCATCGCTTTAAATAATCGTCCCAGGAACTTGGAAGTCCATGAGAACTGTCTGCCTAACGTGACGTGCGCAGGACCCAAAAAGGATATAAAAATACTTTGGAGCCGCGAAGCTGGCCACCTAAGGTACAATTTGTGTTGATGGAAATAATAACGCGTAAAATAAGGCCGCGACTCTTATATCATTTTCTCAAGCGCGGCCTTATTTCACTCAGCTGTTCCAATATCGTTGCATTTGACAATAATTCATAATAATAAATGTTACAAAGGTTTAGAAATTAGAACAGCTTAGAACATATTTTTATTAATTTCAAACAGAAAAATGTGGACAATAGTCGTGTTTTGGTGAGAATATAGCTCAGTGAAGTAAAACAAAAATCAAGAAAACGATATCGATTTGAATGGCGAAAAAAAATTAATGTACATAATGCCAGTAGATTTTTGTTGTTGTATCTCTTGTTAAATTTTGACTGATTGGGTTTCAGTTTCCCACCAAAACACGCCTAATAATTGCATTTGGAGATCTAGTTGGGAAAAATAAAATTTATTCAGATAAGTCAGTTCTTAGGTTTTTTTTATAAATCATCAAAAAACATAATTTATTTAAAACGAGTACTTATATATACCTATACAGCGATACAAAATTTATCAGTTTTTTTTCTGTTTTTGTCAAAAGTATATAATGAAAAATCGCGCTTTTTATCTTGAAGGTGTGGAAAAGATTAATCAATTTATTAAGACGAACTAATTTTTTTTAAAGCAGAATATTTATGGCAATCGTAAGGTTGAGTATTGCTTTCCAATATGTTATTCAATAATGATTTATAACTTAAATAGTCTGGAATTAGCATTATGCTTAAACTTAAATTTAAAAACAAAACTCATATGATTTGTTTTAATTTTCATCGTTTGTCGACTAATTTAGGCGATGCAATAGTTACAGAACGTACACAAAGGTTCTCATACTGAGAAATTTTTCAAGCAAGAAAAATTTTTATGTAAATCTGTCCCTCGGAAATTTATCAGCTGTCGAGTTTTTTTTGTGTCTAAAATATCCGATAAGCTATTACTGCGTTCTTATAAACTTAAGTATTTGATTTCTATTCTAATCAGATCGTAAAGATTAAGGTCCTTAAACTTACGGGAAATGACAAAGGGTCATTTAATTTTCGTAATAAAGGATTTAAAGTTGTTATACCACTAACACCCCTACCCCCACCACAAACTGAGAAAAACCTGACTAAATGTTTATATTTTGATGTCGCTTGTACTTATAAACACATGTACCCATATTTTACGTCTGCTCCCAAAAAATTTTATCTAGGCAATGCACTCCTTCTAACGAAATCCTAAAAATGTAATGAAAATTGGAAGACTAACAACAAAGTTAAATTTTTTAAAAGGAAAGGAAATTTTGCCAATGAAGATAAAGGAATCTTGTGCAATCCTATTTAAAAGTAAGTCTTTGGCTTGTAAGTCTCACTTGGACCATAATATTTACACATTCATATTTTACCTATTCATATAATTATATTATTTAGCTTTACCTTCCCAGAAACATAAATATCTTTCAATTTCAAATCATTGGTTTGACAAAGATTGCGAAAGTCATATGAGATATTGAGGGAAAATAAACACTGTTCACAGATTTTCCTTGGTAAATCATCTCGGACTTCTATCTAAAATAAATAAATGGAGATATACAAAATTAATTACAAAAAAAAAATTAATTATGTACTTTAATTCCACCGCAAAGTTCAATTTTTTCGATAATTAAATTTTTTTCGGGAAATTCCTTGAAAAGAGGCTCCATTACAGCACTTTCGTCTGGAAGCAAACAGATTCGGCAAGAATCTACTGAATTCATTTTCTTTATTAATGCTTTTAATAAATAATAATAAGACGATTTGGTTTGAGAACTTTTTATTTATTTAATAAAATTCAAATAGAAACAAAATTTGGTGAGCGTGAAAAAATTGAATTGTTGACGTTTGCCATGTAGATCTGTTCGATTATGTTAACAGTTAACACCAACGAGATAACTGCAGGCTAGCCAACTGGGGCCTATTTCTCAGTTCATATATACTCAATTTCACACGGGGGAACTAATTTGCGGGTAATTTTCAGTTTTTAGTTGAAGTAGTCCCCTTTCACACGAGGAAACTGAGTTTCCAGCAACTTTCAGTTTATAGGTGAGAAGGGCAAGAAGTAAGAGGGAAAAATGAAATCTCCCCGGTCAAAGATTTGAGGAGATTTTTTTTGACATTCCTCTTCACATACATAAGGGGTATTCCCGATCCGATGCAAACTGGTCTTGTATCATTGCAAAAGTGCAAAGTTTTTTTTTTACAATGGGGTTAGGGTATAGCAATTTTACACTTTTGCATTTTTGCAATGATACAAGACCAGTTGCATCGGATCGGGAATACCCCTATAGTAGTGTGTGTTCAACCAAGCTACTTTAAAAAGAAACAACAGAACATTTTCACGATTTTATTTCTTCGTGTGAAAGGTACAAGAGATTTTTAAGGAAATTAAAAGAAAACGTCCAAAAAATCTCCGGTAACTTGTTTCCTCGTGTGAAAGGGGACATAGGAAACAAGTTGCCGGAGATTTGTTTTGACGTTTTCTTTTAATTTCCTTAAAAATCTCTTGTACCTCTCACACCAAGAAACAAAATTGTAGACATTTTCGGAGTTTACTTTTAAAATAGCTTGGTTGAATTCACACTACTGTGTGTGTGAATCAAATCGTTGACCGGTGAGATTTCATTTTCCCCTGTTACTTCGTCCCTTCTCACCCAAAAAACGGAAAGTTGCTGGAAACTCAGTTTTCTCGTGTGAAACGGGACTAAGCGACAACTGCACATCACGGCACGACAGTCCCCTTTCACATGAACTTTCAGTTTTTGGGTGAGAAGGGCACCAAGTAAGAGGATTGAACGTTCTACGATTGGTGGGAATTGAAAATTAAAGGAAAACGTCAAAAAATCTCCAGCAACTTGTCTCCTCGTGTGAAAGGGGATAAAGTTGATAATCTGACCAATTGTGTCGCGACATGATGTTTCGTTCAGTTTTGTGCGAAAGTGCGCGCGATGTCGCTGAAGTTCAGTTACACCGAGTGCGGTTTTACCTTTAAGGTAGAACTAGAATAGGCGGTAGCTGTCGGAAGCTAGTGTCAAAAGTGAACGAAAAGTTGCTTTCCAAAACGTCAAATTCATAAGTCACCCATAATGCACTTGAGTGGTTGGAAGTGATTTTTTTGATTTTTGAAGCTAGCTGTCAGTCCACGTACGAAAGAGCGGTCGGTGAGCGCTCTCACGTCCGACAGCGAAAGTTAACGAAAACTAAACGAAAAGTTCCAAATCGCAATTATGTGTGCGTCATATGAATTTCTTGTTTTCGCTCGGTTTCGTACGACCACGTACGTTGGCTTCCGCCTATTCTAGTTCTACCTTTATTTTCAATTTTCGAATTATTAAACAGTTATATGAACGGACCTTTTTGTTTTTGATGTTTTTCCTGAAGGAACATGTCAAAACCCAAAAAAAAAAAAAAAGCTTTCTGACTAGTGTGTGTGGTTTGTGCTATGTGAACACGCTCTTCAAAATCGATTTTTTATTAAATTTTTATTTTATTTTGTAAATATTTGATAAAATAAAATTATGGAGAAGAGTGGCCCTCGATCTTCTTCGATTACTACAATAGCGGTGGGCAAAACGAAAAGTCAAGAAGCTGTAATTGACTTAAGGACAAAGATTCCCGAAATTGATAACATTTTTAATGTTCTTGGTCGAATTGGAAATGGGACATTCAGTACAGTGCTTCTTGCTACATTAAAAAAGGATAATGACCAACAGCACAAACACCGCAGAAAGTACGCCATTAAGCACCATGTGCCGACAAGTCATCCAGATCGAATTATTAAAGAGTTGAAGTGCATGACTGAGATTGGTGGAAAAGAAAATGTTGTTGGAATCTATTGCACTTTGCGGAACAATGAATCGGTTGCATTTGTGATGCCATACTTACCACATGATAGGTTTCACGATTTCTACGACAAAATGCCACTTGATGAAATTCAGTGCTTTATAAAAAATCTTCTCATTGCTCTGCGTCGAGTACACAAATTTAATGTCATCCATAGAGATGTTAAACCCAGTAACTTTTTATACAATCGAAATTCCCGCCAATTCCTTTTAGTTGATTTTGGACTAGCCCAAGAAATCGCTCCGAAACCAGTGAGAAATAATGCCCCAGTTAAGGTAAGAAGACGTGAATGTGATGTGGATGATGACAGGACTGCAACCCCTGTTGAAGCAAGCAGCGCAAAGCGTTTTCGTTGTTCCCAGCAAACAGAATCTCCGACTACACCATTTAAAATGCCCCTTCGACAACTCAACGTCATCACAACACCAACAAAAGACTTAAATGTTGACGGGCAGCTACAATCACCTCTAAGTAGGCAAGTTAAATCAGTACTTCTGGGTGTAAGCCTTACAGACCGTTTGAAACAGAGAAATAACAACAATACCGGACTGCATAGAGCAGAAAACGTTGCCGCACCACCGCCATTAGGTGAAACCAGCCGAACACCGCAATACAGTACAAATCGTAAATTGAATGCGAAGTGTTTTTGCTATGGAAAATCGCAGATCTGTAATATCTGTTTGATAAAAAAGGAAGTTCATGCATCTCGGGCTGGAACACCTGGCTACCGCTCGCCGGAAGTGCTATTGAAATACCCCGATCAATCGACTGCTGTTGACATCTGGGCAGTAGGAGTTATTCTACTCTCGATACTCTCTTCTGTTTATCCATTCTTCAAAGCACCCGATGACTATGTTGCACTGGCTGAAATGGTAACTATTTTCGGAGACAAAGCAATTCGTAAGACTGCCTTTGCTTTAGGACGTCTTGTGACACTTAGCCATTGGAGCAAACCCCTTGATTTGCGGAAACTTTGTGTTCGACTTCGCAATCACAAACAAATTGGTTGTTCTTCCGAATTGGAAACGAAATACATGACCGCAGATGGAAGCAATTCTGATGTGTGTAAGAACTGTGAGCAGTTATTTTACAACTGCTTGTGCAAAGACTCTCCTTACAAGTCTCAAGAACTTCAAAGCATTGATACCTTTCCGATGAGTGCTTACGACTTGTTATACAAATTGTTGGAAATAAATCCGTACAAACGTATTTCAGCTGAGGAAGCTTTGGAGCATCCTTTTTTTGAAGCTCACCATGCTACCGCATAGCTGGATTAGTTTATTTTAATATATATTAATTAGTTCATTTTGAATGTTGTGCTGGTAGACACCATTTTTTTTAAATATACATATTTTGTAGGTATTATACAAGTGAATTAGCATAAGAAATAATTAAGATAATAATAAAAAAAAATGTTGCTTGACATCTGTACAGTTTAGTCATTAATTTTCACATATCTTAAACATACATACTACTAATAAGATAGCTCTAGCTATGGTTACGGATTATGGAATTTAAAACTAGTCGTATTTTTAGTACTATAGTTTTAGCGTTCGCTTCAACACGATGTTACAATTTGCACATCAATGCAATTTGATTCAAAATAATGGTAATTTTAGCCTAGAATTGAAAGATAAAAAACATTGAATTGAACGAACAAAAAATAAACAACCTTGAACCTGAATATGCGATATTTTTAAGTCATTAATAGTATTCTATTACCATAGTATAAATAGAAAATTCTCTTATTGGAAGCATTCTTTTCTGGTTCAAATAAAATTTTACCAAAATTCAATTGATTTTCCCTTAATTACTCCTAATAGTCCAGACAAATTGTCTGGTTCCACTTATAAGATAAGTTTTGATATGCTGTCGGAGAAGATACAGTAGGAGTGTTTTTTTTCAAGCCCGGGGAAATAGGACGAAAAGACCATTCGAGGCTAAATAATTGGCATGTAAATTGCAACAACAACTAATCCCCAACGGGCTTAGCTAAATCAATTTTCGGGGCTTAGCTTAAGCTTGTTATCAATAGTTTGTATGAAAATTCCATGTTTTTTCTGTGATGGCGTCGCTAATCCCAGTTGTCTTTTTTTTTCAACCAATTAGCCCGGGGATTGCAAAAATTAGTTTGTTGCATTTAACATGTACATTTTTTAGCACCGACATCAATTTTCTCATCCAAAAACACGCCTATAATAAATTTCTATGATCAATATGTTAATTGGGCTCATGATCTGTAAAATTTTGATGCGATTAAAACTAATCATTTTTGAAAAATATTCCCGACGAATATTTGGGCCTTACCAATAACCATATTTAAAGACGACTTAAAAATTTAAGTAAAATGAACCATAATGGTATGGACTTTAAAAAATGAACCATATATCACATGTTTCATATTTAAGAGTCCCTACCATGCAATGTTCATTATTTATATAGAGTATATACCATTATAGATATATAGAGTATATACCATTATGGTCTATTTTACTTAAATATTTAAGTCGTCTCTAAATTTTGTTTTTGGTAAGGCCCAATGAGTTTTCCTATTTTATTCGGCTTTGATATTTCCTTGAAAAATTCACCATTCATCGCTCACGAGCCCAAGACTACCTTAAAAATTTGTTTTATCTTAAGAAACAAAACCCAAATATTTTTTAAATGGAAATCTTAAAGAACCAGTGTGATAAAAGACATACACTACAACCATATTCTGCTATCCGATCCGTGAATTGTTCACTTAGTTTGTCAAAAAATGTTTTTTAGACTATTCAATCTTTTGAGTTCAAAGCTCAATAATAATATTATTAATGATATATGCATTGTTAAAATTTTATTTTTATCGTTTATATGCTTTTTGGAACACTCGTTTTCCTCCGACTGATAGCATAATACGAAAATTCACGCTACCGTTTAGCAGAATACAGAACTTGGGCGAGTATATGAAAAATAAATTTTTAAGAAATAGGTTCCAACAATTTTAAAAATTTTCTTTGCATTTATTCAAGACATCACTCATCAGACGGCATTTTATTTTTGTATCTCAAAGACGAAGTTTTTTTTTGCAGTTTAAAGATCGAATTTCATGCTTTTGAACATTTTTCTCTAATAACAATAATTTTTTACATACAAAATCCACAAAACTTTAAGGCAATTGAACTATAAGAGCAAGTTAGTGCGACTTTATAATTTTTTTTTTTTTTTTTCAAATAAGTAACCAATTTTTTTGCCAACAAATATTTCTATATAATATGTATTTTTTGTATGTATACCAAAAACAATATAATACGATAGTCTGTAAATATTGGCCATATTCTGCTGTTGTAGAGTGTAACCTTCTATTTGTAGTTTAAATTTTTATTTATTTGATCATTAAATTTTCTTCAAATTACAATTTTAACAAATTCTATAAAGCAATGACAAAAGCTATCAGCCAGATTGCCAGTTTTAATGATTTTACTAGTTATAAGCATAATTTTTTTTTTTTTTTTAATAAATAAGAATTTAAACTTTAAACAATTTTAATGATTTGCAAACATGAAATAGGATTTTTATAATTAATTAAATTAGTTAAGGCAATTTTAGAATCATTTGCAACACAAAGGAAGTAGTTTGACAAATTTTAAGGATTTGTAACATAAAAAGAGAATAAATTTAGTCTTCAGTGTACTGGTTTCTATATGTTAATGCATCAGATATATAGTTGCAGAGTAAGTTCCAATTAGATCCGTTTAATATCGAAATTACTTCTCTCGAGAGATTTGATTTATTGAAGTATACTCTTCTCGTCTCTTTGAGAATAGGGCAGTTTCCCACAAAATGGTAAGTATGTTCCTTTTCTCTTAGGTTGCCCAACGTGCAGTTTGTTGGAAGATCTTCCATGTAAGGTCTGAAATTCAAAGGCAGCAGTTCTCCTCTCGCCTTGAAGATGGTTCTTATTTGATTAATAGTGTTTATCTTGTTGAAGTAGCTGTTTTCGTTTAAACTTAGATTGAGTTCTTTGTAAATTAATCGAGTCGTAGAACATGTAGCTTTTCTCATATATTCTCGATGAATATTCTTATCAAACTTCTGCAGAATGACGTCAAAAGATACACTCTAACTAAATCGGTCGTCCCATCTTAATGAGACTTCAATTTCGAGATCCTCTGCTATTTGCTGCCATTTTTGTACAAAATTAGCTGCTCTCTCAATAAGCTGTTGGAGGACTATTTTCGGTAACCGATGATCGGGAAGTTCAATTATTCTAAGGATATACTAATAGGAGCCTTTAAGTGAATAACCAAAGGAATGGTAGACCTGGTTCGATATGTAGCATGTACGTTGGTGTTTTAGGTGTTAGTCTAAAGATGTGCTTCAGGAAAAATCTTTGTAGTTTTTACACTTCTTCGTATTCTTCGTAACCCCATATCTAAAACGAATAGCACATAATGGACCTGGCTAGTTGCTTCAAAATTGTATGTTTTGAGTTGAAAGGCACATCTTTTCGACTCAGTACATTTTTCCATGAGCAGCTCAGAGCTTTTTTCGATTCCTTTAGTTTATTTTTTAATGTCATTAATTGCAGGTATAATGACAGTTTCATTTGCAAACAATAGGCCTTTTATGGTTGAGTTGCCGAATTCTATTCCACCTGGTAAGCTCGTGAGTGGGTCATCCAAAAAGGGACAACAGAAAAGAGGACTTAACTGGCATCCCTGTTTAACTCCTGAAGATGTACTAAACCATCCGGACATTGAATTTTTATCCAAAACCGCTGATTGGTTATTCGAGTACATACTCTCCACCGTTGAGCACTTGCCCCTAAATCCCGCTTGGAATTCGCTTAAAAGTCTATTAAGTTCCACCCAAGCTGTAGTAGTATGCTGGAGAATAATTTGAGGAGTGTGTTTTGGAATGATATTCCTCTGTAGTTTGATGGGTCATGTATGTCTCCTTTCTTAAACAAGGGAAATTTTATATTCTTTAAAAAACTTTCTGGAACTCTTCCTGAACTAAAATTATTGTTAAAGCTTTCAGTAAGATCTTGAACAAAGCCGATTATTGCATTTTTGAATATTCGATCTCCACCTGGGGCTTTATTAATTTTGGATTTATGAATAGCCATTTGAACTTTTTCTATTATAATTACTCCATCAAGAGATTCTTGACATGTTGACCGGAAGGCTTCTATTTGTATTTATTTAATGATATTACAATTTAATAAAACTAAAAAAAAAAAACTTAATTGGTAATGTGGTTATCAATACTAAAACTTTCATCTTTTTTTATGGGAAAAATCAGTTTCGCTTCTCTCTGCTTATGGGTAATTGTGGCTAGATGTTGTTTCAACTCGCACACTCGGGAAAATTTTTTGTCGCAGACATCACACCTGTGAACAAACCAATAAGACATTTATTTTAGTTAAAAGATCAAGGAGAGACTTGGTTTAAATTTCGTTCGAATACTAATCTTTTGGTTTACACTTTTTTCGAGTCTTGAGTTACGTTTACTTTTGTCTGCTTGTGAAATATTGTTCTGCAACACGTGGAGAATTTTAATTGATTTTGAACAAACTTAGTTATTTAAAAATTCAGAACATCATTGAGATTCCATGTTGTTTACTTACATACTTAAAGTACGGAGATACACAAAATTTTTTGGGATTTGAGTCTGTTATACAAATAAATCATAATATTAAAAGTCAATATCAAACGTAAGAAAATGTAAACTTTAATGTCGGCAATAAGTGGAATTTAGCTATTTAAACCTGCATTTTTATTTACCCTCTAAGATCGTGAGAAGAAAGTACTATTAGCTTACTGGCCTAAAGTTTTGTGTTGCAGAATAGAACTTGCAAGCTTTTGAAATAAATATGTCATATGATTTCTATCTATGTTCGTAAACCATAATTGTGTATCATATTTTTCATCTACTCAAAGCATAAATATCAAATTTTAGACAAAGATTTTCAATATAAAGTTGTTTTCCTATTAATTGAATTTCTCATCGACAACACAGAAATTCTTCAGAACAGCATTTTTTGTGCCAATCAATGCAACAGTTTCGAAATAGTTGTTTTTGATTTCGGTTGCTCTTGGTCACGCAATGGAAAACGACAATCGGCTTCTTTTATTATTTTTGAAAAAAATCTGTTTTTTTAAATTTTGTCAAAATAAATACATAAAATAAAACTTACTCAAAACGTTTTTCCCCTGTGTGTGTCAACATGTGATTCTTCAGCACATTCGAGTATGTGAATGATTTTCCACAAGTTTCGCACTTGAATGGTCGCTCGTTTGTATGTATACGTTCATGTTTGATATTCGTACTACGATCACCAAAAGTCCTATCGCAGTATTTGCACTTAAAAGGTCGATCTCCAGTATGTACTCTCATATGTCGATTTGTTTCTTGTTGATTAGCAAACTTTTTGTGACATATTCTTGAAAATGTAGAAAATTTCAAATAAATTCATGAATTAACAAACATTAGCCATAGACCTACTCGCAACTAAAAGGTTTCTCAGAGTCATGTCTTCTTCTATGCATCGTCAATTGATATACTGTGGGATAAACATTACCACAAAGTTCGCAGATTTGACTATCTTTCGTCCTAGGTCTTCCTACTTTTCGTGAAGGAAATAACTTCTCTTTTTTCATTTTAGGTTCTTTTCGGATCTTTTTCTTTTTAACTTTTTTCACATTTGCACTTGAAACATCACTATCAGAATGATTGGAACGTTCCGATAGAAGTAAATCCTGAAGTGTTCCTAATTCTTGAACGTACTCAAAGTGTGGTTCATCTTTTATGTCAACCTTCAATAGAGATATTTTTATTAAAGAAATACGTACACATTTAAAAAATCTACTTATTCATACCTCTGTGGATTCTTGCATTTGTTTGAGTTTTAAATCGTTGGTCTGACAAAGGTCCCGAAATTCATAGGAAATGTTAAGCGATGTTATGCACTTGCTACAAACTTTTTTAGGTAGATCTTCTCTTAATTCCAGCTGTAAGGGATAAATTAAAGTGAATATTGTGCCGTGCGAATATCTTTGTATTCGTAGTAAAAAACAACCTTAATGCCTCCACATATTTCAATTTTGTTTAACAAAATGCTTTCCTCAAGAATCTCTTCAAAAGGCAACTCCATATCGGATCCTTCGTCAGCTTTGAGACAAATTCTACACGAATTTGTTGAATGCATTTTTTAACACCTAAAGTTTTTATTTGAAATTAGATTATTAACATTAAGTACAAATATCCTTTTGATTTTCCTGGTGAAGTAGAATAAAAATTATTTAATGCTTTGCGTTTGAATTTCATTAAAGTTTATTTATGAATGAAAAATGACATTTGAGATTTGACGTTTACAAATTTTTAGATCTGTTTGTTTTGAATTGGAATCAAACAATAGGTCCATTCGCGTATTATCAAAAACTGCGAATTTATCTCCTTTCGCACGAGGAAACTGTTACCTTCAACTTTCAATTTTAGCACTAAAGTAAGAGGATTTACACATTTGGTGGAAATTGGAAATTAAAAGGAAACGTCAACAAATCTAAAGCAACTACGAATTTTATTTACATCCGTTTACATACGCACAAAATAGGTCGTAGTAATAGAACGGAACAATTGCTCCAAGCAAAGTTCGTAGTAAAGTTTCTTGATATCGGTGTTCATACAAAAATTGTATTGTTAAAGTAAGTTCTAAAATAGCTTTTACTTGACAGATCATAAAGTAAGGTCGGTCCTGTTCCTTTATTTTGAAACTCTGTGATTTTCTATCCAAAACTTTATTTGAACTTTGACAAACTTCTGATTAAAATTCGAAGTTTTCGACAGCAAAGAAATAGACACACTGTTAATAGGGTTTTCACACCAAACCCAAAACCGGGTTTTCGGCAAAAAGTTTTCAAAAACCCGAAAAGCGTTCACACTGAACATTTACAAGTTTTTGTTTGACATTTCACAAACTCATCTCCTGCAAAAAAAAACAATAACAAAACATCTCATTTACATAACACAATCACAATAGGGGTATTCCCGATCCGATGCAACTGGTCTTGTATCATTGCAAAAATGCAAAAGTGTAAAATTGCTATACCATAAACCCATTGTAAAAAAAAACTTTGCACTTTTGCAATGATGCAAGACCAGTTTACATCGGATCGGGAATACCCCTAATTTCTTTTGTCAGCAGAATTCAGCAGTTTTTTTTACATTTAATTGAGCGCCTGGATGTTTCATAAGGTTTGTTTGTTTAGTTCAACTTTGAATTTCAACTGGTTTTCGTGAGGTTTTATATAAAACTTGTGGTTTACGAAAACTTGTGGTTTACCAAAAATGTATGGTAAAACTTGAGTTTTCGATTAGGTTTTCCGCCAAAACCGATAATTTCGCGAAAACCGCGTTTTGGGATAGGTGTGAAAAGGCTATAACTCTGTCTTGGAGATCTCCGAGAATAATGAACTGGGCAATATCAGGGACAGGGAGATAAAATATGTTGATAACAAAATCAGTTTGACGTGAAAAGTTTCTCAATTAGGCTACCCGCAAGCCGACGCTATAGCGATAGCGATCACGATAAAAATGTGAATGCCGCGTAGTGTGTGTATGAATTGCTTGAAAATTATCCACTAATATATATTTTATCATCAGAATCCGATGAATGAGAGGTGCGATGGGAGTCAAATCAAATTCAATTTTAATATTTTTACTATTACGCCCATATTATTCACTCGATACATCCAGATTAAAACTTAAATCCAGATGTAAAGTATACAAATTCAATGTAAATACATCCGGATTTAAGTTTCAATATGGATGTATCGAGGGAATAATATGGGTGTTAGTGAAATATCAAAATTGGGTCTGACTCCTCCCCAGGGTCATTGGATTCTGTAATCAGTGTGAATAAAGTAAGCGATAAAATTTGGCAACTCGTCTGTTTTTGCGAATATGATTTATCGATAGTGGAGACGGCAGGACAGGAAGCTCAGCAAAGCAGGCAATATGAACTGACCTATTCAAATCAAAAACATGTAAACGTAGAATATAAATACATATCGCTTATTTTGTTTTGGTTCTCATTTGCATCTTGGTCTCTTGTCTCTACTCTCTTCGGTCATTATTTCCATGTAGTTAAATTTTTTGGATGTAATAACATTTTCTTTCATGAAAATATCTATTATAAGAAACTTAAACCTAGTCGATGATTCAATTATCTTCAAATGCATATTAAAATGACCTTTAGCACCCTTATCAATAAATTATTGATTGGTTTATTGATGGTGCCTAAAATTGTGTGATAATTGATAAGACGCATAAAATTCTTATCAAATACCTACTTGGCTCTTGCTGCTAAAAGTAAATTTGGATCAGATCACAGTTTAACATTTTTTTAATTCAGTCAATCGCATACCCATTCTTTCAACAAGTTATTTAATTGAATATGGGTCTTTTAAATATATTAATTTTTCTCGTCGATCCTTTTGGGATAATGCGAAAATTGTTCTTTCGACCGGCTTTAAATATAACTTCGAACATTTTTGATAATTTTCGTACAAAAACAAACAAAGGAGTCGTGACGATAAAGGAACTTTCTTTGCGGTTATTTATTGTTAGCTTTGCAGTTGCCCTGATCATCTGGAGTGCAGTTTTCCTTTATGTAGCATTTTATTATGCTTATATGCCGGCAATGTCGCATATAAGGCCAGTGCACATGCAATTCAAGTGAGTAAAGGCAATGGAATAATTTAGAAAGATGTTTAATCTACTTTTTTTTTTATCTATTCCAGAACATGTTTGGACACCAGCGGTCCATGTACATTCCCTCACGCTCATGTTGCTCTTACAAAAAGACAACAACTGCTTATGGTTGGTCAGGCATATAAAGTATCCGTAGAGATAGATATGCCTGAATCGCCTCAAAATCAAGAGCTTGGTATGTTCATGGTTTGTGCCGAAATGCGAGACATCGAATCCCTCCTTCGTGGACATTCCTGTCGTTCAGCTATGCTTCGATATAGATCACCTCTCATTCGGACAATATCTACCTGGGCACTCAGTCCGCTCTTCGTACTTGGTCTGAGGGAAGAATTCCAAAAAGTTCCCGTCGTAATATTCGCACGATATCTTGAAGAGCGCCAGCATCCCATAACTGATGTTTATGTTGAGATACAATCGCACAAAATACAATTCTACACCGTTACACTTCAAATTAGTGCCGACTTCACAGGCCTCCGATATGTTATGTTCAACTTCCCTGCAATGTCTGCTCTAGTTGGTAAGCATTGGCTTCTTCAAACTTTTGATCCATTCCCCATTCTGACTAAACAGATATTTTTTCTTTTCTATTCCCATAGGTATCAGTTCTAATTTGTTCTTCATTATGATCGTGTTTGTACTGAGTTGGTACCATTGGTCTGATACAACTTGGGTGAAGAATCTCCAAGCTAAGTATATGCAACTGAGTCGTATTTCTATTTCGAACAAGTCTTCAGCGCGACGAGTAAAAGGCAAAAATGCTTTCGAATCGCCAGCCTTAAGTGATAAGAGCATAATCGACGATGATGATATGACCTTTTTTGATGAAAAATCAAGTGACTCGGAGGAAATCGCTGAATTAAGCTCATCGCTGTCACCAATAACTGATGACCCAGCACAAAAAAGTTTGCAAAAACGCCGCAAGGAAAAGGAGACTTTATTAAACTCATAAAAAAAGAAACGACCTACTTAAATATTATATAGAAAGATGCGATGTAAAGCTATTATTTTAATTGCACAAAAACTGCAACGCACAAGGATTCTCTATTATTTAAACTGTATTCGTCGTTCATATTATATTGAATTCAAGTTTTAGATAGTAGGAATTTTCTAACCTATGTATACTTTCATTGAATAATTTTAATATTCATTGAAACAAGTTTGTGATCACATTAAGAACAACGATAAAAACTTTTTGTTTTATTAAAAGTTGATTTATCAATTAAAAAAAAATATTTTATACAAACTCAAAAAATATTAAATTCATTAAGCAGTTATTACCTCCCTTTCATTTAGTATTTTTAAAACTTTCATACAATAAATTGGTTGAAGACATAAAATTCCGAAACACACATTTTCGGATTGGTGACTTTTCGGTGAAGAAAGTCGCGCGAGCTATTCGAAAGTTATTGATTGAAAATAGCTTTTAACGGCCTTTAGTAATACAAAAATTGGGGCTTCGTCCCGGTGATCTCACTTGGACTCAGTTCAACGAAAGTTATTTTCATTAAAAAAGAAGCAGTTTTCGTGTAAAAGTTTGTTTTCTGCTATCCGTTCGTCGAAGGTAACAGATGGATTTAAAAATCTGATAAAACGTAATCGAAATGTGTTCTTTAGAATTTCAAAAATTAACAACGCTAACGCCATGAACTCAGGTAAATTATATTTAAAAAATCAGAAATTTTTCAAAAAAAGAGAAATAATTATAAAGGAATGAAAAATATTTAATATTCATGAAAGCGTAGCTTTATCATGAAATTTTATGTATAGGAAAAAAGAATAAAAAAATAGATATTTATCAATAAGAAAAAATTTCAGAAACGTTTTTTTATATGCTTCTTTTGGTGACCTTTAGAGAAATTTCATCTCTTAAGAATTATTCGTTTGTTGTTGTTAATTTTAGACTTTACGCATAAAAGCTTTTTGGTACCGTCGAGTAAAAATAAACAAAAAATCAAACAAACTTCTATTTTATAAAATCACATAGCACAGTATTCTTTTTATTCATACAAAAATATTAATGCAAAATACGGTAATGATAACATTAACATATGCTTTACAATTTAACAACACTACGAATGCTCTTGCCTTCGTGCATAAGATCAAAGGCTTTATTGATATCATTCAATTCCATATTGTGTGTTACGAACTCATCTATCATCAATTCATTTGCCAAGTATTCATCAACTAATTTTGGAACTGATTCGACACTTTTCCATCCACCAAATGCTGTGCCCTTCCATGTACGACCGACAACAAGTTGAAATGGGCGTGTACTTATCTCTTGGCCAGATGCAGCAACACCGATTATAACCGATACACCCCAGCCCTTATGTGTAGACTCGAGAGCTGCTCGCATTGTATTTACATTTCCAATGCACTCGAACGAATAATCAAATCCACCATCCAAAAGATCGATCAGAACATTTTGAATTGGACCCTTACCTTCGTGATCCTTTGGATTGATAAAGTCAGTAATTCCGAATTTTTTGCCAATTTCAAATTTATCTGGATTTATGTCGATGCCGTATATTTTTGATGCTCCGGCTTTTTTGCATCCCATCGCAACAGCAAGACCGACTGCACCCAGGCCCCAAACGGCACAAGTACTTCCGGGCTCGACCTGAACAAAAAGATCATATTAGTGTTTTCACATTGAATAAATAAAAATAGAAGGACAACACTAATTTAGCTCTAATAAAATGGCTGGGGTCTTCTTAAGGGGCTTGCGACCTGTGTCACCTGTGGCCTGTCGTACATTTTAACAGCCGATTTACGTCGGTCGACATACTTGATTGTCGCCTTTTAATCGTCGTTTTTGATTATCACATGTTCTTTGACCACAAAAAATGTTCCACTCCTGATTGCACTTTGATAAACGATGTTATTTAACTTCAATTATGAAATGTTTTTATTTTACAAAATATATATTATGAACATTGTATACAATTTTATCATCGTAAATTATATCAAGTTTTTATCAGTAGGAAATTTTTCATTAGATTCCTAAGTTTCAAGTGTATATTTCGAGCAAAAATTTATTTCTTGTTCTAAATTAAATTGATAGTCGGGTCTTGTGAACATTGTGCATAAATTAAAAATTAAGGCAATTCAATAAAGTAAACAGTTTGGTTCTTCAACAAACGTAATCTTGAAATTATTTATTTATACAAACCTTTTAGTACTTTGAACATTTTTGTTTCTATGCCTCAAAGTCAAAATCAAAAATATATGAAAACAACACCTAAAAAGGTAGCTATTACATTGGAAAAAAATCGATACTCAGTTTTGATAATCACCCTACATTGTGCTCCGAGCTTATATTTTGATTGGCAACTATCACCAGTATTTTTCGATGACTATCATTTAGTCAGTTAAGGTTTCTTAAGATCTCTGAGATCTCAGAAATCTTAGAAATCTGAACGTATTTTCTCAGTGAGATTCTTCACTTTTGATGACAAAAAGCTGAAATTGATATTTTTTGGATGCTTAATTATTGCAGTTTATCAATTTATAAAAAAGAGATGCATAGTGCTTTTGATTTCTAAAGGAAAAAATCTTGTTCAGGTTTCTCAACCCTTTTACCATGGCACATAAGTCCAGTCATTTGAAATCACTATATCAGAATATAGCTAATAATGACAATGCAAACAATAGAGTTTATTTATCTATTTTTGTTGAAATTATGATAAGTCAAAAACTTAAAAGTTCAAAGTTCTTGTCATTATGAATAGGTCTAATCAATTTAAAATCCTTCATTTGCTATAACTCAAGAAAATGGTAGTTTGCTATGGTTTGAAATCTTATGAGTACCTTCAATCTTTACCACTGAAGCCGTCTAAAGGTCTGCTAAAAGGTTATCAAATTGTTAATATGCTACGACAATCTTATCGGTGCTCTGATCACACAACACGACAACACCAGGCTTATCAATAACATAAGAGAGGGTGATTCAAATAATATGTGACAAAAAGATCGGGAGTGTAGTTAGAGTACATACAAGAAAAAAAATAATTCGGCTTAAATCAGAAATTAAATTAGTAAAAAAAAAAAAATGGTAGCACTTACAATATTATGCCATAACTTTTTTTTTTAATTTTATTTGAGTTCGGAAAAGGAAAACTTTCGTATGCCTTAATTTATTTATAAGGCGATTAATGAGTGTACCCACATAGACGTGAGGCAACGAATCATTGAAAAGTTCGCTATTTACAACGTATTTATCGTCGATCGTCAGGCTTTCGCTCCGAATGTTTTGCGTGGGAGAAAATTAAAGCAGCATCGATGCTTTTTTTTTAATGTTTGAGGACATGAAATAACGATGTTTGGAATCTTTATCAACTGCTTTTTGGCTGTACGTTACATCACATAATAATATTTTTGTTAAAACCTTTTAAAGGTATGGTATTATTTTTGGCCTTTCGAAATTATTTAAAAAAATATTTCAGTGTTATTATTTTACTTTGAAAAATTCTTAGTTAAAATTTACGATTTTTTGCTTATTCGTGAATTTAGTTTAGTTTTACCAAATATAGTTTTAAACCTTAACTGCTGTGGTGAAATGTAGTAACGTATCTATAGATGTGGTAATAAAAGTGAATTTAGTAATTATTTTATATATTTGTGTTTATTAAACTTCGTCATTGTTAAATGATAATTTTAAGAGAAATCAACCAACGGTAGGAACTTTCATTTTGAAATTTGAAATTTCACAAATGAGTCGCAATTAAATTTACTTACAAACATGTAAAAAAAAATTTGAAATCCAACAAAACATAATTCTTCTATTTAAAAGCTTACTTTTATTATTATTTCACTAATACTCGTTTCAACCTCGGAATAGTTAAACTGAGTCGAAGCACTTACCCCGTCTATACGCCACGTCAAACAAATTCTTATTTATTAAGTCGTTTAGCGACAGAGTAAATTTACTCCGACTTTACTTCGCCTCTAATCTTGAAAAACTTATTTATAAAAAAATAAACGATGACTAGAGGCGGAGTAAGCTAAAACTGGTACATAGTAGGATTAAAGTCGTAGTAAAGCCGTTTTAGTATCTAAATGACATGACATTTAGTAACTAAAAAGGAGTGTAGAAGAAGTTTTTTTTATCCGTTTGTTACTAATTGTAAGGCAAAATGGATAGTTATTTTGCATTTATAAATGATTTAAATTCTTTAAACGCTTTAGTTGCAGTACAAAACTCGTTTAATCTCATATTATAATAACCAGAGAGATTGTTTTTTTTTTGATAATATATTTGACATAAGGAGCATGTAGCTAAAACCGTTTGACGTGACGTTATGACGGAGTAAGTGCTTCGACTCGGTTTAACTATTCCAAGGTTGAAACGAGTATTAGTGAAATCTAATAAATAAGGCTGAAAATGTTCTTCTTGGAAAATTTGATCAAAAATAGTCATGTATTACACACTGGCTCAGTACAATTAATGCAAAAAGGCATCTTCATTGAATTTCTTGAATATCTGCCAATTTTGTTCTCACAACTGGACAATTAAACATTCAACCATTGCACCAACATGAACTCTTAACTCTCAAACACTAAAATTCCATTTGCCATTAAAAATATTTGAATTAAGGCAATAAAACTAAATTTGTAAAAGACACAAATTAATCGCGGAGACCCCTGCTTATGCTGAAACTGACCTTAGGAGCAGCATGTAAAATGAGTCCATCTCACTGCGTCCTCTTTGGCTAACTGTAGGAAGGTACATAGAAGCGCTGCGTCGACCGCGGCGGTTTTTTTTACATAAGTTCAAAGATTGAATATGGGTTCACTGGTCCCACCATATCAGATAAGGGTCAATAAAAATTTCGTTTTCCTCGAAAGTGCATAAAGTGCTGTCAGAAGACTTTTTAATGAAAAGGAACATCTCCCCACTCTCTTCAATTATTCAACCTAAGCAACTACAACGCAAACAATAACAAAAAAAGTGATTATAGGTAAATAATTATAGATTATTGTTTGCTTATACATATGTATATGAATTAAATAATAACGAAAAGTTAATATTAATATTAAATTGAAAAATCTTACCTTTGCGGTATTTAAAGCTGCCCCATATCCAGTTGGAATACCGCAACCCAATAAACAAACTTTGTCAAATGGTGCCTTCTCATTAATCTGAAAGACAAAAAGAGTAGGTAAGCGAAAAAATTATTGCTTATAGCATGTAAGAAATATAATTAACCTTGCAAACCGATATATCAGCAACAACAGTATATTCGGTAAAAGTCGATGTTCCCATGAAATGGAACAACGATTTTCCTTTGCACCGGAAACGAGAGGTGCCGTCCGGCAATACACCCCTGCCCTGAGTTAGACGGATTGTTTGGCATAAATTAGTTTTCGGGCTGCGACAGAATTTACAATCATTGCATTGAGGTACGTACAATGGAATGACGTGGTCGCCGGCTTTGAATTTTGTTACTCCAGGCCCAACGCTTTCAACAATACCGGCACCTTCATGACCCAAAACAACGGGGAATACACCCTCAGGATCGTAACCATCCAAAGTGTAAGCGTCTGTGTGGCAAACTCCAGTTGATAGAATTTGTATGCGTATTTCATTTGCCTTAGGCGGATCTACTTCGATTTCTTCAATAGATAGAGGTTTTTTTGCTTCCCAAGCAACAGCAGCACGGCATTTAATGACCTATGATATAAGCGAGGCTTCTTATCACATAAATTGCTTTATATTTATATTTCCCAAAAATTAAAATTTTACCTTTCCTTCGGTTGCTGACATTTTTACGGCGATAAATGCTAATTCAAATAAAAGCAATTTGAGACTTGAGTGCCAATGGATATAGTCAAAATCAATACTGAACAGATTGATAAATGAAATATACACGAAATTATCAACCCAAGCCGAATTGGTCAAAAATAATTAATAATCTAATCGCGGAACAGCGGAAATTAATTACTAATTACAATTAGACAAAAATGGAAGCTATTGAAATTTGAAAGCTTTTGACACTGACAGTTTTCATGTAATAAAGCTTTAAAGGTATGAGTACACGAGATCGATGAGGTATACCGCTCCCGCTCTTAAAAGTGATGAAGCGGTAGGCGGTACAAGTTTCCAATTTCCACCTTCTTTTTCAATGTTTCTTTTGCGACTTTGGCGCGTTCGGCAGCCTTACCAAACATTGAGGGTCGCGATTTCAAAGAAATCTCCAGAATAGTTAAAACATGAGCGGAAATACGGTGATTGAATCGCTCGATTGCCTTCGTTTCGATTATAAGCCCTTTTTTATTCATGTCGATTATAGAATTCGCAATACTGGATGCGCAGTGTTTGTCAGTGCAGTGCTCTCTTTCCTCTTTACCCATTTGTCTTGAAAAGGAAAGAGAACACTGTACTGACAATCACTACGAATCCAGTATTGCGGATCCCATAATCGACATGTATTTCAATTCGAGCTATAGGCGCGCTTTTGAATAATCAAAAAGATTCGCAATCTGAAAAAAATAATCCGTAAGTAAGTAAGTAATAATTCGAAAGTTTTACAGAGTTTCAATTTAAAAGCGGGACAAAAAAGCACTTTCGAATAGGATTGATTTTCAGAACAAAAAACAGAGTAGGGCTCCTGAGTTCAACGAAATGTTTAATTTATTTCATTCTGAAAAAATTCAAAAGAATTTCCCAAATCGGTTTCGAAATTACGACTTTCCCTGATCAAAATCGCGTTCATGGCAACTATGAGAGAGTTTCCTGATCTGTCCACTCACGAGACATATTAGCTGCTGTGCGATTTTTCATTGCAGCCGGTTTCTTTGTGTACTGATCTAATTTCAGTCAAATTGTCCACCACCATTTTCTATTGTCTCAACTTTGACAGCAGCTCCGGCTGTAAGAAGTGTTGGCTTCTCACCTTCGCCTTCCTTTGTGCCTTCTTTTTTCTTATCAAAATCGTACATATTACTAATTTTAATAAACAAAAAGTAGCAACACATTGAACATGTAAATAATTTCCAATTTGCCTCCACCATAAATGCTTGTAAAGTTTTTGGCAATTTTCGGAGAGTGAAAAAAGTAAAAAAATATTCAAATGGATATTGAACAAAGAAACGTGTTTATTCTCCTACAAAAATGCCTTTTTGAACATTTAAGAACTAATTCCCTTAGTAAAACTTGTAAATTTTATGGTTCTTTGAATAAGGCATGAAATTTTTTTTTTAATTTTAAGGAGATAAGAATAAATCTGACAACACCAACCGAAAGAGCGAGAACCTAGAAACACGTTAAAACCACTTTCGCAAAAAAAAATGGTCTATTGAAAAAATCTATTGACGATTTGTCTTAGTTTAATGCTAAAAAAACACGGTCTACATCTTCCTTCGAGAAAACTTTAACTTAGAAGGTTATATTTTTGTGATATTTATAGTTGTATAGTATTTTTGACCAAAACATATTATTATTTCGCATTATGTATTTCGATTACCGAGAATGTCTACAGACAGAAGTGTTGAATAAAGTTTCCAAAATTGTTGGTTCCAGCATGACGGAGCAACCCTTCACACAACGATGGAGTTTTTGAAACACTATTTTATGACATTACTTTTGCCCCAGCTTGTATATGGGTTTCGCGGAAAGGTCTCTAGCGATTTTAATGAATTTTTGATTTAGATAATGATGTCGATTATGGAAACCGTAGTACGGGATCCGCAGTGATTCTCAGTACAGTGTTCTCTTTTCTGTTCACGACAAATGGGTAAGAAGAAAAGAGAGCACTGCACTGCGGATCGAGAATTGCGGAATCTATAATCGACATGAATATTTTAATTTTTCTCTACCTCAAAATAATAACATAACTTGCATAATCACTTACCTTGACTGATCTAGATTAACTGACCATCCACATTGTATTGGTTTTTATAATTTTAATTGGTATTTCCGGGTTTCCGATGAAATTGTAGGCACATTTCCTTAATGCTTAAGAAAGTGGGATTTATACTAAACTGAACTATTTTATTCATTAATTTTATATAAAATATTAATAAGGTTAATATTATATTCGGAATAAAAAAGAATCTTTTCCAGACGACAATTATAAAAAAATAAAACAAAACTCTCAGCAGACACAAATAATGTTATTGTATATATTTTAAGTTTGAATTCTCAAAAAACACTATAATTACTATGTAATGCTTAGCTTCGTATATGCTAAATACCGATACAAGCTTAATCTATGGTCAAAAACACTTATTTTCTTTTTTTCTTTTGCCATCCTCTTTAAGTGAATGTTTCGTGTAGGTTGCAAATTTAAAATGTGCCGAGGGAAAAAGTATAAGATACAGCTAATCTGTGTATATTGTAAGCACACGAAGTGCAAATACCTTAAAATTACTAATATTCTTATAGCCAATGCATTTTTGACACTTTATTCTAGGTCTGAGACGATGGTGACGGAGGAACCGGAAGGATAGTTGGAGGAACTACTGTAGGTGGCTGTTGTGGCTGCATCGGTTGTGGTGGAGTTTGTTGGAGAGCACCTGTATTTACTGGTGGAGGTCCCTGTGGGGGCATTATGGGCTCTACGGGAGCAACCTGCGGCATGGGAGGTTGTTGGGAATGTGGTTCTAAAATAACAAAAAAATTACATGTGATAGTTCTTATTATGGTTTTTCGTTTTGCCATACCTAGCACAGATGGGGTCTGTAATACACTGGGGGGTTGTGGTGGAACAGGTCCAGATGGTTGGGCTGTAGGTTGCGATGCCGTAGGCGCTGTTACACCTGTTGATGATGGTGGGGTCGGTCCAGCTGTGCCACCAGGCATTGGTGTTGCCCCAGCGGCAACTGGTGGTGCTTGGGCTGGATTTCCCTGCCACTGCTGTTCTTGTTGCAAACGATGATGAGCTTGCTGTCTTGCTCGGAATTCGGCCGCTTTTAACTGTTCCAAATGGAATTGCTGGCGCTCTGTTATCAATTGCTGTCGTTGATACTCTAGACCTTCACGTTCTTTTTCCATAGTTGTCTCAAGTTCTTCAAAGTGTCTCAATTTAATTTCCAATTTTTTCATTTGAGTCTCTACTAACAGAGCAACAAGCGATTTTATTTTACGTTCTTCGAGTGCAGCTAGATGTTTAGCTTTAACAGCAGCCGAAGCAAGAGCTGCTGCAGCAGCAGTCTGAAGATTGGCTTCGTTGAAAATTTGCTTGCGACTACCATCGCCATTCTCCTTAGAACCATTTGTTGCTTCGGTGCTACCCGATGTTGATTCCATTGACGATTCTTCGGTTTTAATTTCTTTTTCATCAATACCTGTTGAAACGGTGGGGTTTGAAGATTTATTAGGCTCAACTCCAGCAGAAGGTTGGGAGGAAGATTCGGATTTGGGGGATTCAGGATTACTAGAATCAGCTAGGAATCGAGGACATACGTTCAAACAAAAGAAAAACAAACCAAAAAAACGCAAACAAGTAGTTAAGAAAAGAGATTAAGCAAATTTTACCTGTCCCCTCTTTTTTGGTAATGTCTTTCATTTCTTCGTCTTGAGAAGTACTTGGTGGCATTATCATTGCAACTGCAGGCTTTGGAGGATCTTCTTCTTCTTTGTCAGCTCCAGTTCCGGCTATACCACTATTAGATAAACCAGCATAGGGATCGAACTTTCCAGTGGAGTTAAGCTTCTCGACATTTTTGTAATGAGTATCCATTATGGACGATGGAACCTCATCCTAGAATATATTAAAAAATTAATTTCTAAAATATTGTTAATGAGATTCTTAAATGATCCTAACCTTAATAGCAGCAAATTCTTCCATAGCAGCCTTGGCTGCTGCAGCTGCAACTCTTGGATCAACAACTGAAGCTAAAAATGCAACTGTCGACATAATTGGATTTCCAGACTTGCTAAAGGGAATGGGTTGATAGCCAAGTGGACCCAAAAAGCCACCATCATCCTCCAAGTAAGGATCTTCAATGGGTAATCGAAGGAAATGCAATATACATTCATCTTGGGTACGTGTGCCGACATGCTCGCACACTTTATTCCAATCATCTTTATACATCTCCAATCCTTCGAGCAATAAGAGAGTTTCCTGATCTGTCCACTCACGAGACATATTAGCTGCTGTGCGATTTTTCATTGCAGCCGGTTTCTTTGTGTACTGATCTAATTTCAGTCCAAATTGTCCACCACCATTTTCTATTGTCTCAACTTTGACAGCAGCTCCGGCTGTAAGAAGTGTTGGCTTCTCACCTTCGCCTTCCTTTGTGCCTTCTTTTTTCTTATCAAAATCAAGTAAAGCTTTCGCAGCCGATGGCTGTGGTGTCTTTTGTGGATTCAGTGATTGTAAGCCAGATGGTGTGTCACTTAAAATGTGGAAATGCGATGTTGGCGGTGGCCCCATAGGTGTGGGACGAAGTTCTGCATCAATTTGATAGTTTATCAAACCCCATTGTTCAAGAAATGCGTGTACACGCATTATAGCACAAACGTCACCAGCTAGATTACGTCTACATGCAGTGCTGGTCAAGTATTCTGTTGGATTTAATCTGAAATTTAAAGAACGTAATAAAACTTCGTTTTAAATGGAATTGACAAAAAAAAAACATGATTCTGTTTTCGGTTTTTATACTGAAACTGCGTACCCTTAACCTTAATTTCCTATCTAATTCTGACACAATAAACAAATACTATTTAACGGATCCCACGAACATGTAAGTTAATATATTTGAACAATTCATCACCGTGTTGCACACGTACAACATGTTAATAAAAGATAAATTGATAAAAAAAACATCTGAAATTTCTGATTTCTTTAATGAATTTACATTTTTGGGAAACAAATATTTAGTGTAGTTCTTTAAGAATAAAATTAGATCTGTCAATTTTAAGTAAAAATGTATAGCTTAATTAAAAACAAGATTTCAAACAATATTCATCAGCCCGTTTTTTAAATAAAAAAAATTTTTTTGTTATGACATTATTTCTGCTGGACACAGAAATAGCACACTTGTTAGTTAAGTAGTAGGTTTTCATTTGTTCATCGAATCTAGCTGATGAAAGTTGTTTATATTGATTGTGTACGATAGTATAGACAGGTGATTGCAAAATATGGACAGAGGCGTTCATTTTACTCTTGAAAAGAGGTGTATTGTCGTTGAGCTCCATGAACATGATAGTAATTCTTCAGAAATTGCTATATAAATGAACAACGCCATTAATTTGGTGAAAACCGATCCTAAACTCAAAATTAAAAATAAAATTTGCAAGCCCCAGCCTCGCAAAGTTTCAATTCGCGTTGACAGAGCGATCGTCAGAAATTGAAAGTCTGATACTTTCAAATCTGAAAGTCTGATACTTTCAAATCCCGCATCATTATGACCGAAATTAATGAGGAATAACATGTTAATGTATCCAGCAGACTTGTGCAGACTTGTAAGAAGACGCCTCAATGATGCTTAATTATATGGACGCGTAAGAACAAAAATGCCTTTCTTAAAAAAAAAATATTACGGCTCGTTTAGCATTTGCCAAAACACAGACATTAAATTTGGAGTGTTGAAACAAAGATTAACCGCATTGGACCAGATGGAAAAACATTTGTTCATCGCCCGGAAGGTCAGATTTACAGCTCAAATACACCTTAAAAACTGTATAGCAAGGTGGAGGAAGTGTGATGGTCTGGGGTGCTGGGGTTTAACCAGTGGTGAGAATAGATGGAAGGATGGCTAAATTTTCATAACTTAACATATTGAAAAACACAATGGAATCATTCTCGTTGGAGTAAATGCCAGCCGACTGGATTTTAAGGCATAACAATGATCCAAAACACAGAGCCAAGGTGGTCATGGATTGGTTTATCAAAACAAAAAAATATTAATGGTCTGAGCTGGTCAGCGCAAAGTCCCGGTCTTAACCCATATAAAACTTGTGGGGTGATGTATAAAAGTTAAGATCGGGGAAAAAACTTAAAAAAATCGGAAAAACTTTGGACTGGAGTCCAGGAAGCATGGTACACTAATCATGAATATGCCAAGCTACTTTGAAAAATCGTGATCGGTCAACGAAGTATTAACTTGGTAAATAAAGATACGGTATAAAAGTAAAGTTTTATTTTCTAAAATTTTGTTTTCTAACAGATTTTCAAATGTGATTTTCTATTTCCAGCAGAAATAACTATTTTAACGATCCCGAACCTCCTTATCATTTCCCCTAAAGCGCATGTGCAGTCAGCGCAATTTTTTCAATTTTTTCTAAGTTTTTGAAGCGACAAGAGAAACGCATGAGATAAAAAGATTTTTTTCTTCAAGGAAAAGGAGAAATCTTGTTCAGGTTTCTCCTCCTGCTCAGTGAAGCTGAAGTTTGATCAGTGAGATCTCAGGAACGTGAACTGGCTTAATGTATAGTAACTGTTTTATGACACTTTTTAGTTGCTATTAAAAAGGTTTTCAAATATTTTAGTATCTTAAAACTTCATTTAATAATTTTTTAAAATAGTTTTGCTTTGTTTCTCCTGAGCAATTTTTAATTTTCGAGATATTTACAGATTGCCAAAGATATGCATTTTTTTCAGATTTGAAATTTGCTAAATATATCAAATTATAGTTTACTTACCTATAAGTATCAATCATAAAATTCCTATAAGCCATATAAATCTCAGGAGTCTTGGATTTATTCTTGCTATTAAAGAATTCAGGCATTGCTCGCTTCTCGATGACATGGATCGAATTATAATCAAACCAAGCCGAATACGAGGGCACAATTATATGATGTGTCTGTTCGGTGACATTGTCTTCCATGTCCTCTTTAGCGGTGAATTCTTGTGTGTTGCTATTCTCACTTGTTTTACCGGGTTGAGAGTTCTCTCCTTCGGCCGGAGCCATAATCTGACTGACGCCACCAGAACCACTGCCGGCATTACGTTCCATGTCGTCGTCCAAGTCCGTCATTGTTCCTCCCTTAATGGGCATCATGTCATTGTCTCTTGACTTCGAAGCAGGTGCCGGACTGGCTGTACTCTGCATAGTCGACGGTTTTGTAACCTCTTGGATATTCGGTTCGGCAACAGGATCATCCATGTCTCGTGTAAGATCTTCATCATCATCACCATCTCCACTACGGGACTTCTTATGCAAGACAGCAGGGGAACGTTTCCTCTTGCCCGCCTTTTGAGTTGGCGATGGAGAACGCCGACGCTTCTGCTTGTTGCTGGACCTCTTTTTCTCATCACCCGAATAAGCCATTAGATCTTCAACGGACAAACGGTGCTTATGCATTTTCTTCTTTCCACTATCGTCCACCTCGTAGTCCTCCTCAGCCATCCATTCGTTATATTGCTCCAAATCGAGGATCCACGAAGCTGAAACTCGCCATCTCTCTGAAGGAGATTCCGGATTATCGGGAATATTGTCTGGCAAATCGAATGTGTTTAGAGTCCATGAGTCATAGGACTCTGGGAAGCAATACCAATGCAACATGATATGACTTCCACGTTTGAATATAGGGCGAGCATATTCATCGGGGTGAGGATCAACCACAGGATAGATTACATGGGTCACCTCGTCCTCTTCGTCAGAGACTATCTCGACTCTTCTAGTTGATAAAATATCACGCATGCGAGTTGCTAGAGCTTTGTCCACCTCTGGACGGATGTAAATGTAAGGAGTACGATAAAGATCGGCTTCAATCAAGGCTTGCTCGATATCCATCATCAGTTGAATGTTCGGATCCTTGCGTTGGGGATTTTTTCCAATTGTGAAATCGAACTTCCTTCCTCTCTGCTCGGCACGGAATCGAAACATTGTTGCGAAGATGACGCACAATCCACCACTCGGTTTAAAATCCAAAAAACATCGCATCTAGAAATAAAAATGTTTTAAATCGAACAACAATAGACAAAATAATGAAAGTTGAGAAATCTGGATACATACTGGTATTCGAGTTGTCGCTGGTTCTGCGGTGTTCTTGCCCAACTTTGCTTCCATATATTGGAGAAATTGAATAAGCAAATTACACAATGATTGACTTGTAATAGGATCAGGACTATTGGCTAAATACTGAAAATTTAAGATTTAAAAACGTTTTAAGCTCATATTTATATTAAAAAAATTAAATATAAATTATGCGCCAAAGACCGCCATTTTTGTTTGGTTTCTGGCAGACTTCTCAATTTGAAGGTACTTACTTTTTTACAATTCTTTTGTAGCCACACTCTTATGGTATCGAATCCTTGCATCGATTCAGGTGATTGGAAAAACTCCACATTGGGATTTCCGTCCTTTTTGGGACCCAGAGTAACCATTTTTTAAGGTTTTTCTATTTATTTTAAATGTGGAAAATATTTTTTCTTCAAGAAAATAACGATAAAACGGACGCACACGCACACAGCACAAAGTAAAAAAACTGACAGATGCCACTTTTGTATGCCGTCCAATTTTGTTGTTGTTTTTTTTGACATCGTGGTGAAAAATACTCGAACAGGGATTATATTTAGCAATAATAAAGGATGTGTTCATAAACTTTTTTAAATATACAGAAGGTGTGTTTTTTCCAATCCCGGAGGGAACTGGTTGAAAAAAACGTATCGGGGATAAGCGACGCCATTACAAAAAAAAAGAAGTTTCCCTACCAACCATCGATAACAAGTATGTTATTCCCGCCGGTAATACAGTTTTTCTCCGTGCTTAAGCCGCGAAAATTATCTGAGTTTAGCTAAAATATAAAAAGAAATTCTTGTTTTTGAGAACAATAAATTGTGACTTTTTTGAAAGCTGGAAAACTCAGTCGTATTTATTAGATTTCCTTAGAACACTCTTGGACAATTTTCCAGCTAGCCACTGTGTAACGCCCATATTATCCACTCGATACATTCAGATTAAAATTTAAATCCGGATGTATTTACATTTGAATTTGTATGGTTAACATCTGGATTAAAGTTTTAATCTAGATATATCGAGTGAATAATATGGCAGTAAATAGTTTAGCTGGACATCTTCTTATTTATAAACGCATTCCAACAGTAGGTAATTGTCTAAATATATTCTCAGAAAAAGTGTTTTCATTGCAAATTTGCTAATTTCATTTGACAGATGATTTCATTTTGAAATTGCTTAAGGTAGAACCGCACTAGGCGGAACTGCACTTCAGCGACACCGTGCGCACTTTTGCACGAAACTGAACGAAACTTCATGTCGCGACACAATTGGTCAGATTATCAACTTTGTCGTATAGTGTCGCACCGTAAAGTGCAGTTGTCGCTAAGTGCGATATAGCTCATACAATTTCCTACAAATAATAGCTGTGTTTTATTTTCCCCCAGATCCAATCCCGATCAGATCATGAAAATAAAACAACCCAGGATATCAGTGAAAACTTGTTATATATCCAACTCTTTTTTCCTTTTTTTTTTTATTTGTATACAGCCGTTGTCTTTTTTCTTTACACAACTGACGACATTTACAAATTAAGAGTGTGTGTTCAAAACGGATTTGGAAATCCAAATCCAAAACAAAGTTTGATTTTGTGTTGTTTTTGTAATACATGTATTTTCATTAGCAAATCCAATCTGGTTCGGATCTCGGGGAAAATAAAACACAGCTAATACTACGTTTTCATTGGAGCCGAAATGAGCTAATTTCGTAAATTACAGAAAAGGTGTTTTCATTGCAAATTTGCTAATTTCGTTTGGCAGATAACTTCATTTTGAATTTGAATTGGCAGTTAATAGCTTCTTTTTCTTGTGTTCTCTTTCTGTTTCTGATTCTTATACATCAAATTTTGACATTTTCAATGTTTCCACTGGGTTTCTACTGCGGATGCATTCCACTTGGGTGTGTTCATAAGGTTTTTACGTAATTTCCAACCTAATTTCGTGCAAATATGGTTGAAATTACTTCATTTCGAAATGTGAATTTGCATGGGAAATGAGGTAATTTGGAATCGAATTTGGAAATTTTCAACGAAATTACCTCATTTGGCTCAATAAAAACGTAGTATTACGTTAATGGTAAGACCAAACTCCGACGGAACTGCAGTTAGGGCCAGTTTGTTCACAATTAGTTAAATCTGAATGATGACTTTCACAGCTTCTAACTAAATGACGCTAATCAACCAAGTTTCGTTCAGTTTCGTGTCGGTAAAGTGCAGTTCCGCCTAGTGCGGTCTTAACTTAACACTGCTTTTAGATGACTGCAATTTTTAATGAAAAGGAACATCTCTCCACACTCTTTACTCTAAAATTTTTCAAACTAAACAAACTTTATTTACCCCGGCCACCATAAACGTCCCCCGCCTACGTGCCTACGTGCTTTAAAATCGCAGGGGATAATTGCTTCGTTTAAAAGCCGTATAAGCTGAGTTCTAATTATTTTTTCTATCTGACTATACTCATCCAACACACCCTTGAATTCACCACTTATCACCAAGAAAAGATCAATTTTTAAGGTTTTTCATATGGCAACACCCATTTGACAGCCACAAAATCGCCTTACATCGTCGGAATGGCTGACAGTATAAATTTGACTTTCAACGATGGCTGCTTTCCCTGGGAAAAGTGGAAATTTATTAAATTTAAAAAATACAAGTTTTTCTTTGAATAAACCAAGTGTTAAATTAAAATAATTGTGCGGTTGTATCATTGACTATTGGAAAAGCCATTAAAAAACAAGTGCCGCCCAAGTGATTGTAAATAAAATAATGAACTAGTCTCAAAGGTAATTTTTAATCTTTCTTCCTCCGCCCATCATAATAAAGTTTCAGAAAAAAAAAACATCTGAGATAATCTCGACTGCCTCGTCGTTGTGAAAAGTATTATTTCTATTTACTCACCCAATTGGACGATGGAAAATTTTGCAAAAATTACTTCCAAAGTTATCGGAATACGATATTTTATAGAATTGCAAAACCAATTCCAGGGCATTGTGCCTGATTTTTAGTTTTTCTTTCAAGAAAAAAAAATCCTCAAACGCTGATTAGAGAGGTGCATTGCATGCAATGTCGAATCGAAGCTAATCGATTTGCCTGCTTTTGCCTTCATCCACCATCGCCGTTGTTGTTTCGTCGTCGTTTCATCGTCACACGCATGCAGTTATGTTCTCATTTTTTTTTTTATAAAATTTAACGCGTTATTTTTTTCTTTGAAAACACATATGTATAATTAAAAATACAAAAGCCTTGAAGCCCTAAAAAAAAAAACAAACAAAAAGTTGAATTCTATTGTGTATTCAAATGTTTTTTGTTGGAAGTGAAATGCCCTGGTTGTTAGAATTTGGTTGACTGGAGGTATTTCTAGTATTTGTACAGATGGCAACGCCAGTTTTCAGACGAGATTCTCATTCCTTCTTAAAACATAATTATAAATGTAGGTATCTGAGTAACAAAACAACTAATGCACTTATACTGGCGCAATTTGGTATCAGTAGGTACTTGCTGTACTGCTGTACCCCGCTTATACCGCCAAAGAGATAAAGCTGAGTCAAGACAGTCGTTCTTATTTTTTTTTTATTTAATTTTTTAAGCCGGTTGTGTATTGAAATAAAATAATTTATGTATGTTAAGTTTCAAGTTTACAGCTAGAAACTGTTTTTGAGTGACGTTAGTAGCAATATTATTAACTTCGATTGAAGGGGTGCTCATTTTGTAAGCGTATTATCTCAAGGCTTAACTACATAAGCCAAAAAGTACTGAAGTACAAAAGTAAAAATATTTTTTTTACCGCTAGCGCCGTTGTTTTGTGAAAAAGAATACACAAATTTGTTTTTAAACCAAAATTTAAGCTTTCTGCATCATTTTTATAAGTTTTCTAGTCAGAAAAACTATCACAAAATCAATTTAAAAATTTTCACTTTTGCACTTTTTCACTTTTTTGGCTTATGTAGTTGAGGCTTCAGTCGTTATTTTATTTGTTAGCAATGAGCATGCTGGTCCGGCTTCTGCTTATCTATGGGTTTGGATGAACTTGACAAAATCTGGTTCATAGGTAAACCAAAAGCATGGAAGGTGGCCATGACTTTATCTGGAACGACAAAATTCCCTATGGGGCAAAATATCAAATCAGTAACTTTTTAATTTGGGGTGACAAAAATTTGGAAGGACAAAAATCTCCTATCTATAATTACAAAAATTGCGAATAAGATGATTTCGTAAATATTTCTTGAATTTGGAGAAAACATTTTTGTTTTAACTTCGTGCAACCGATGGGTAAACTTCAGAGATCCATAAATTTATTTTAAAGCTTTAACAATTTTTGGTAGGTATCTATACCCTCTCCTACCTTTTCATAGAAACAATTATTTTACGAAAACCCTTTAACCTACAGAACGTTTTTTTGAATTTTGTCGTTAAAGGCTTAACTGATTTTTATCAAATTTTAGATTGTTTGAAATCTATAAAAATATAGCTGATACCTTGCTTGTTGTGCTATTTAGGGTGAAATGGGGTAAAAATTAAAAGTACATACCTAGTATCCAATGTAAAATATTTGTTTTGTGTTTGAGAGGATAAAGCTTCCCCCACACCAAAGCGAATTTTCGGTGGCGACGACGAAAACAATGAAAACAACACGTTGTTATTATTGTTTTCGTTGTCGCCAACGAAAATTCGCGTTGGTGTGGGGGATCCTTAACTGTCGAAGATCTTATTTATAAGGTGAAATTGAGTAAAAAATAGCACTTTTTTTTAAATTCTTTTTGCGTATCAACAGCAATATTTACTGTATTATATCGTTTAATAAAATTAAACAATTTCATATTATGTACGTACATATTTGAAAATTAAATTAACATTAATACCAAAATGACTGCTTAAGAAAAAACCACCTGTCATATGTATTCTGTTTTTCAAAATTCTATTGTATGAACATGTACATTTACCCCCCTATTCCAAATTTCTGTAAATAATCCAATCCAAAACTACAGATTTTTGCGTTATGCAAGAGATGTTTGCTTCTCAATCAAAGGGTTCGGCGTTTGAATCATGTTGGTACCCACCTTTTAAACAAATTTTGTTTTAATTTGAATTAAAACCATTTTTTACTCGCTTTCTTTTACATTTATTTTTCTGTTCGGTACAACTTTTATAACAGATTTTAAAATAACTTTCTGATTTGCTACAGATTTTAAATATGGGTACTAACTAGATGACTAAAAGTTGAATTTAACTTTTAAGATTTTCCCACACCAACTCGAATCTGTTGTGGTGACGACGAAAACAATAATAACAACGTTTTATTTTCATTGACAACCACGTGTTGTTATTATTGTTTTCGTCGTCGCCACGAAAGATTCACATTGGTGTGGGGGAACCTTTAAGCTGGTCACTTTCTGTCTGTCTGTTTGTTTGTTCGGTATAAATTGTGTAATCGATTAAAAACCGGTTTATATATTTATATTTTATTTTTATTCAAATATTTTATAACGAAGTTAAATAGATATGGATATCAAAACCGAATACTTATTCACAAAAACTTTTGAATCTTTCATTTAATAATAATTAATTTGCAACGCATAAAAAACAATTTTGTTCATAAATAATATTAAAACCCTATAAATGTTGAGTTGAAATCATTTAGAAAAAGGTTGTGTTGTGGCTTTTTATATAATCAGGTACTTCCTATAAATATCAAATTTTATTAGGAACCAAAAAAAACATATTCAAATTCGATTTACTTTCAATTCAACAAATACACAAGAATGTTTTTGTTGTTTCTCTTGTTCTTTTGCTGCTTCAAAATTGGAAAGATAAAAAAATTGCTAACCCTTAACTACATGAATTATATTATGCAAGCAGTTAACAATTTAAAAATGCTTTAAATATCACCTTTTGGTCATTCGTATGTCAATAATAAGTCAATACATATTTGACTTGGTATGAATGTAATAAAGGCTATGAAAGTTATCCATATATTCGTGTATAAGTCGATTTGCATTCTGTCACGTAACTTAAAACTGTATAAAATGATCCTTATACCTAAAAGCATTTAAACATTGAAAATTATTAAATTCAAAAAGGGCATTGACGTTGAATGGCCAATCAGATCTCAAAATTTGTACCTTACGGACTGTTTGTGTGGTTATTTCAAATACAAAGTGTACATCACCAAATGCATTAAGTTCGAAAAGGCATTGACGTTGACTGGCCATCCAGATCTCCAGATTTATTCCCTCCGGTCTGTTTGTGGGGTTATTTAAATAGCAAAGTGTACAGCAGCAAGCCTCAGACCATATACGCGACCTTTATGTAAACATTCGTTCCGAAATCAGCGCTATACCACCTGAGATGCTCGAAAAAGTGATGGAAATGCAGCAAAAAGGCACATTTTGATTAGTTCAATAGAGCAGGCCAAAAGTCCAAATAAATTGTACAGGCCAAATTAAATAAAAAAAAACCTCATATATGGAAATCGTTTTTTTTTTATAAGTTAATCAATATTCACTTACCGACATAATAGGTGGCAAACCTTGTAGATTCTTAGTTTCATTTTATTATTTTAAAAATATGTTTTATGTGTCTCCTGAAAAATTTTTCATTTTCGACTTACGAGGTCTTGATAGAGAACCGAAAATATACTTCGTAATTTTGTCCGATAGCCTTTCTACTTAAAATGTAATTGATAATACCGCTCACCGTTAATCATCGAAATATATGTCATCATATTTAAAAATAAACACTAATAATGATCCTCTGAATTCCAGGATACTGGAATAGATGGGAGCGAGTTTATATTCTTACAAAAAAAAAAAAAAGACTCAAAACCATCATCTCATTTTATATCTAAACACAGCAAGTAAAGTAAATGTAAATCACATTTTTACAATAACATTAATATTGACCTCTTGTCAACACTCTCTATTGATAATAAAAAAATGTATTTATATAAATTTTAATAATATTTAAAATTGAATCTATTATTATCTAACCAAAAATATGTACTTATAGCTGTAGTAGGTACATTTTTATGTGTCGGGCTATCAGAGATTTGCGTTCCTGCGGATTTAAATAAGTCGTTAGCCCGCCAACCTCAGATAGCTCCAGCCCTATATGTATATTGTCGAGCTAGAAATTGTATCAGAAATAAATAGTTTAAGCTTTGAAAGTTTAAAAATCGAAAACCGTTGAACTTAGAAGAAATTGGAAGTTGGCACTAGGACAACCGATTTTGTCTCGTCAATAAATTGTTCCCAATGGCACTATGAATCTAGTCGATATATGTACATATGTAGGTAGTATTTTTTTTCTTTTTTACTTATCGCCAAATCAAAGATTTCGATATCCATAAAAGCCTTTCTGCTCCATTTTATTGCATTCTGGGTCATAACATGTGACGATGTTGCATTTGACCTAAGTTGGCTGGATAGTCCTGTTGTCTAATCTCCTTTCCAGATTTGGATGCAGTTTGGCTTTCACCTTTTCTTAATAACTTAATAACTACCAGTCAAAGCACTCATCTTAATATTTTGTTGATGGAATTATTAAGTTCGATTTTGTTGCTTTTAGTTATTTTGTTTTATTTAGTTAATTAACTGACTGATTAATGAAATTCCAAAACTGGTAAGTTGATTTGTAAACAACTTCCTCATAATTTCCAAATTGAATATTTTTTTGAAGTTTTACTTCAAAATTTCTGCTGTCAAGTGTCAAACACACAATCACAAAAAAAATTGATTCTTTTCGCATTTCTTTGAAGGTGTTCACATTGGATTGTCTCATCCGATTTTTTTTTGACGTAAGTCAATCTGCTCTTGTTCAGACCTTAGAAGAAGAAATAGAGGAACGGGCATATCGAGGAAAAAGTGAGGCTTTTTTCAAAATAGTGTGGGTTACACAAAAACACAAATGCATCCACACAGGGATTGGTAGGCTTGCAGTTAGACAGCTAAAAACTGGGGCGCCCAAAAAACTGCCTTTTTTGAGGAATGTGTTTTGGATTTTAAATCGTTAAAATATTAAAAAAAGCTCAGTAAATTAAAGAAACAAGTGATATAAAAGTAAATATAGTGATTACATTTAATACTTCATGGAAAAAAAATAGAAAACTACACGCGGTGAATGCTGTAAAAACACCTATAAAAAGCAGTGTAATTTTTGTTCATTTCACAGGTAAGCTTTGTCTCATATTACACATAAAGTAAAAACGGGCGATTAATGGATTTTAGCGCCTTGCCATTACCAAAAAAAAACTTATTCGAACCTGGACGAGAATTTCAACTTTGACAGAGGTTCAGCTAATTCACGTGATTGAAGTGTATTTTTATTTTCAAACGTTTTTCTTTTTGATAGCAAACTGCTATGAAATATCAATTTAAAAGTAATCTCTGATCAACCCGTGAAAAGAAAAAAATTGAAAACTCCATATTATAGGTGTTTTTATACGATTTAACGCAGCACTGTATGTTGTTTTATATTTTTTTAATAAATTATTGCAAGTATTCACTGTGTTAAATTTCATTTCACTTTTTTATTTATTGCGAGTTTCATTCAAATTTTAAAGAATTGCTCTCAAAATGAATGAATGATACTTTCATTTAGCCACTTCAGGTTTCTTGAGATCTTTGATATATAATTCCTCAGTGAGATTCCTCACTTTTTCTGTCAAAAAGCTGAGACTGACATTTTTTTGATTCGTTTGGTCAATTATTTTTTGTCGCAGTTGATCAATTTATAAAAAAAAGATGGGGTGCTTTTGACTTCTAAAGGAGAAATTTTTTTCAGGTTTCTCCTTCTCCTCAGTGGAGCTGACAGAAGTTTGCTCAGTGAGATCTCAGAAACGTGAACTGTCTAAATGAAACTTTTTTCAGTAATTTGACATGCTTGTCATTTACTTTTGACTTTTGTAATTACGTTTTACATCTGAATTTTCAGATTTCTGAATTTTTGGAGCTTCTGATTGGCCAGCTGTCATAAAAAGTTAGATGACTTTTAGTGACTTTTAGTTACGTTTCATCTGAATTTTCAGACAAGAAATTCTCATCTGAAAATTCAGATGAAAGTTGTTTGTGGTGGGGGAAGTGCCAAAAGCACGAATAAAAGCTGAACTTTATAATTTTCGTCTTGTTGGTGGTTGATTTTTTTAGTTTTTGTCATGAAAATTTAATACTTATTTAAATGAACGAACTTTTTGTTTATTGTTTAGTGAATTTTTAAATCAACAATTTTTTAAATTGATGTTTGGAAAGTTTTTCTATGTTTTTGTAAGTCATACATAACAATAAAAGGACTTTTAATGAAGGTAATGAAACCTGTTGCTGATTTAGTTACATATATTTTCATCCTCACAACTACTCACTCTCAATGTTTAATTTACAAATGTAATTAAAGTTCTATTTTACTTCGCTTCAATGTAAATCCTTTAGGTAAATGCAGGAATTTGACACAATGACTTTCGACTGAAATTTCAGATTTTTTTTGCGTTCAACGACATAAATTCAGAAATCTGAAAATTCAGATGTTAAGCTATTTTTATTGAACCCGCCCATTGAAAGAAGTAAACCAAAGATTGCAGGTTATTATTTCTTTTTAATTTAGCACTAGCTGACACAAGTTCACAACAAACAGCAAAATATTTTTAATTGAACAGAAGAAGTAGTGTATTCAGATCGATTCTTTCACCCCATGAGATAGCTCTTCTTTCGTGTCGAGAATTGACCTAGAATTGCCCCTGTTTCTTGCAGTGAAACTCATACATTAAGAAAAGGGCACATCTTTTGACAAATAGCGCCAATCTATTCGTGAATGAAACTCGCTATAAGTGTTTTCACTATTTTAACGTTTTAAAATCTCGAAAATATTTCCTATAGCTCGGCAAAATGACAGATCGGGTTCTTTTTTTTTTATTTTGTGGAAAATGGCCTCCTCCTTACCAGCTTAAATGGAATAAACTCAGAATAATAACTGACCTCCTTACCGGCATCTGTAAGCTTGGAAGGCATTAAAGTATTCTAGAATCTAGGCCTTGTGAGTTGTGCGACATGCAAATTCTATATTATTCCCAAGAAGAACCGTCGAACCAAATACTAGGTAAATGTGATGCACTTATGCACCAAAGGAATAAACACGTGGAACGCTACCAGGTGGAGGAAAGCAACGTATCCTCTCATCATACCATCATTGCAGCCAATAATAAGTTGATAACACTTCATTTGACCCTGTACATATGCAATGCATGCAACATATAATAACTACATTTGAGACGAAAAAATACTCACTTATAAGCTTAGCGGATATAAAAACAGAATTATAACTAATGTAACATGCCAAAGCCGATAATTTCAAAGCTTATAATATAGTATAGAAATGTATGTACATATATATAGCAAAGATTCTTTATAAATTTCCATGATTCAGACCAAAAAACGGCCTTTGGAGAATTCTTAAATCATTATTTAAGGCTTATCTCTAATTTGTTTTTGCTTTTCAGAATGTCCCACATGACGAACCATCTGAACTAGTCATAATATTATATGTAAATATATTGTGTTTTGTGAGACCTGCCCTTTCGTCCATTGTTTTTCCATGTTGTCATGCAAAGCAGCCTAGTCGTCCCTAATTTACGGATACATTTTGTATATATGTATTCAAAACTAATATTTTATGAATATTATTTTTGTTTCTCTAAAAATGTTTGTAATTTCCAATAGGTTATAATTGTTGGAGTTTATTAATTACTTAATTCATCTGAATAAACTGAGTAATACGTTTAAGGAGGATACGCGCATGACAAATATTTTCCTCATCACATATCAACCAAATTTACTTCCTTCATATATTATATTATATATTTAGACCACGTAATCTCTTTTGGTTGGTTGACAGAAAAAAAAATGGTCAACACATCAAATTAGCTTCAGATGTTAAAATATTTTTTTTATATTATTTCAAATACGTGTTCCAATAAAAAAAAACTATGAAAAGCTGTGCAAATAAAGTTATAAACAGCACATTTTAATTAAATTAAAAACAAAAACCTATTGAACGATAAGCTATGCTTATAATTAGTTTTTAAAAAACATATGTACCTACATACATATATTGTATATGCAGATTTAAAACAACATCTAAGACTCATTCTCCTTCCATTCTTATTAGCGGAGTCTTGGAACAACATTATATATATATTTTATAAATGTTTTTTTTTCTTATCTCTTTAAAATTTAAAAAAAAAAAAAAAAAAAAAAAAAAAAAACAAAATAAAATATCATGATTTTTATTTTTATATAAATTATCAGCGCTAAAAATATGTAGGTATTTTTGTTTTGTTTACTGCACTTCCGAGAAGCTGATATTTTTCAGATACTTTTCATAATATGTAGATATAGATGTCCTATATAATCTTTATTAGCTTAACTGAAATACTGTTCTGGAGGGAACTCTCTTTATATTTGTTATCAATGCCGAAAATTAATGTATGTAGGTATATTTGCCAAAATGAATTAATAATAATTGGGGTGTTATTTCTTGAGCTAGTTATTTTGCCAATTAAGCAATGTTCCACATTAAGCGGGGGTATATAGTTACTGATGAGTAAATTTGATGTTAACTTGTTGTTGGTACAATTTACATGTAAAATCTGTGTCGCACGAACCTGCTCTTGTGATGCAAGGCTATAATTTTCCTAGACATTGAAGAATTATGTCTATTGTTCAATATTTTTTCATGTTTTACTTCGGTCTCATTAGCCGCGTTTGATTATCTACGGATCTGGATCGGTATCATCTTTTAACACGTAATATAACAACAACTTGAAGATCCGAAAATAAGTTTTTACTCTGGCGGGTAGACGGCTCTTCAGTCGGTAGGGAGTACAAACTGTAAAGAAAAAAGACAGTAGCCGCGTTTTATTATCGCCAATAGCCCATATTATGGTTCACCCCGACGATACGGATCCAAATCAAAACAGTGTTGTATGCTCATCTCTTTTTTTCTTATGTTCGTTTATTTTTCATTTAGATATTGTCTTTTTTCCTTGCACTACAGTTTGTACTTCCTACCGACTGAAGGGTCGTCTACCCATCAAAGTATGAACTTATTTCTGGTTCCATAAAGCAAATCCCGATAGAAACCTAGATCCAAATTTGTTTTTGTATTACGTGCTAAATGATAACCCCGACCCAGACCCGTAGTTAATAAGTGCTCGCAAACTTGCATATAGGGGTGATCATATACGATATGAAAAAACTGTACCAAAAGTCGCAAATGCATTTGCGATCAAGATGCTCACATATCAGGTGTCCGCAAATGTGATTGAATATGCTGGGGTCTATGTGCGAGGTGTTCAGACGATATGCAACAAAATCCGCATATCACCCATTTGAGATCATAATATTATGTAGGTTTTCATAATAATAATAAACATAATTTTTTGAAATTTGGTAGTTAAAGTATGTGTTTGTGAATATTGACTAGCTCGTTTCGAATATTTAAATTATTAAAGACCTGAAATAAATTCAAAAGGTCGACAAGAATGGGGGGTGGTTATACTTTTTCTTAAAAGGAATGACAAACAAGAAATAATATAAAGAGCAGGATTTCCGTTATATACCATTTTTTTTCATATTAAGAGGTATGTTTGACCATACGTCTGGCCACATTTTTCCCCAAACAAATTTGTAAGATATTTGTCAACATTTTATGTTTTTTATTTGAAATTTCAATATTCTTGTTTTGTCTTCATTTTTATTGTGCGAATGTTTAAAGACCTAATTCAAAATTGTACATACAAAAATCTATGTACATTTTTCGATTTAGATATATGTATGTATGCTTATGTGATAAGAATGGCCTTGGGTTAATGACATCAGAAAAAATGTGTTTGGTCAGTAATTTTTGTTTACTAATGTGAATATAACGGACACCCACCCACTAAGATAAATATTTCAATTATATATTTTTTTTTCCTTCGAAGTTTAAAACCTTTATTTTATTTTTTTTTATTATTTATTTTATTATACCGAATGAAGAATTAAAAAGACTGATATGCTCGCAAATGTGAGGGATATGCAATGTTCTGTTTTCATCGCATCGGAAACATGCATACGGTCGCATATGCTCGCAAACTGTCACAAATTATATGCAAGGGTGTTCGCACGATATGCAAGAAAGTCGCAAACTTTGTAAAAAAACCGAGGTGTTGGCTGGATTCCCAAACGAGAGGCTATGCTACGTAAAGGTAGAAAAAAAAAAAACTACCGAGCTCATAGTCCCGTTTGAGAATCCGGTAGTAAGGGAGGGAGGATTATGAGGTAGGTCGTGGCAGCAGTAGAGAGAGGGTGCCCAGTTGGTCTACGTTCTGTAACTCTCGCATCGAGAAAAATTTTTATTTAAAAAATCACAGTTTTCGGAGAATCACCCATATAAAAAATAAAAAATTCAATTTATATGAAGGGCCGGAAAAAAAAATTGAAGCTTTTAGTGCATATTTGTGTCGCGAAAAAAAGTTATTAATTAAAAGAAAAATATTGGAAATAAAAAAAGTGAATAATAAACTCGTTTTGTTTCTTTTTCTTCAAAATATACAAAAAGACGTACATCTCATTGTGGGCAGTTCGCCACAGCCCAAGAGGATTTTCTTTTGCACTTTCCCCCGAAACGTTTTCCTTTAATTTTTATTTAATGTCCAAAGGTAAACAAAATTTTTGAACCGTTAACTTATTTTTTTCTAAAACATCGACCCAAGGTTAGGTTAGGTTAGGTAGAAGTGGTTGGCGGCGAAGTGACCGACACACTTAGGCCAATTGATGGCCCATTGTGATACCACATGGATCTGGGAAAGCTTTTCCCTACTCATTAAACCAGTTTGAGCTTCTTATGAAGCGCGTGAGATTACTTACAGCAATATTTGCTTGATCACTCGGATCATCGTAGTAGAACTCTCCCAAGTAGAGTCTACGTCTCTGTGATATAGAAAGTGAGGAATTGTTTCCTCCTCCTTTTCATCCATGCAGCTTCTGCAGAAATCATTTGAGTAGACGCCTAGTCGCCTGGCATGTCTACCTATTAAACAGTGTCCGGTAATGACACCTATAACGGAGCTAATTTGTAATCTGCCTCTTTGGACCCAAAGATTCATTAAATTTTTTTCCATAAAATGGTTACTGATGGCAATTTCCATAGAACCATGCTTTTAATTTACGATTTTATCGAAAACGATTCAATTGATTTGATCAATTTTTTAATTCTAAAGCTAAGTACAGACGATTGTCAGATCTTACAATATTGCCAGATCTGTTAGTGAAAAATCTGTTCCAAATGTCTTACAATCGTCTGAACACACAATTTTGTCTGACAATATTGTCAGAAATGTCTGTCAGACGATAATCTGACAAAAAATTGTCAGGTATCTTACAATCGTCTGAACACACATTTTTTTTATCATTTTCAGTCGATTAGGACATTGTCAATTGATAATTTTATTGATAATTTTATTGAAAACACCTTACAATTGCTGACAATTTCTTCATGGTTCGAAATGTCAATGAGTTGGTTAAAAAGAGATACAAAAATAGCTGACAATCAAATAGGGAAGAAATCTACCAACCGTGTGAACGGACAATTTTTCATTGTAAGGAATATGTCAATTGTCAGACCATTGACAGTTCTTGACAATATTAGATCTTACAATCGTCTGTACTTAGGTTAAATTTTTAGAAATAGCGTTAACTAATTTTCCAAACAAAAATTTGTTGGATTAAAAAAAAGAAATTTTTTTTGAAAACTCAGTATTTTATTGAAAATGATTCGTTAGATTTTTATTTAACTTGGCACCAAGCGATTTTATACTTCTTAAAATCTATTGCTCTAATGAAAAAAAAGAAATATAAATTGTGTAGAATCGCATAAGCTATAATTTTATTCAGAACTTGCACTCAGACTTTAAAACAACAGTGTGATCGTGCGTTAAAGGAAATACATATTATGTATGTATGTACATGCTACCCAGCTAAAAATAAATTAACTTCACTTTATTATGACTGCATGTATTGTTTACCAGACTAAATTATTATATTTTTCGTATCGTTTTTAATTTTTTTATTTAAATTCATTGAAATGTGGTAGGAAGGCATGGGGGCACGACATGGTAATGAAATTTTAGGTGTTTAAAACCATATAACGTTTATGATGTTTTTTTTTTTTTGATGAAAATTATTCTTTTTTCGTGACCTTTTTTTTTAAATTATAAAATGTGATTTCTAAGTGGATTCGATGACGTTTGGAGTGTGGTTACGTTTTTCTTCACTATAGGAATATTATTTTTAAAAGCTAGGTTTTTTTTTTAAGATTGGGTGCGTTCAATCGATTACGTTTTACATCTGAATTTTCAGATTTCTGAATTTTTGGAGCTTCTGATTGGCCAGCTGTCATAAAAAGTTAGATGACTATTAATGACTTTTAGTTACGTTTAGTTACGTTTCATCTGAATTTTCAGACAAGAAATTCTCATCTGAAAATTCAGATGAAAGTTATTTGTGGTGGGGGAAGTGCCAAAAGCACACATAAAAGCTGAACTTTATAATTTTCGTCTTGTTGGTGGTTGATTTTTTTTAGTTTTTGTCATGAAAATTTAATACTTATTTAAATGAACGAACTTTTTGTTTATTGTTTAGTGAATTTTTTAAATCAACAATTTTTTAAATTGATGTTTGGAAAGTTTTTCTATGTTTTTGTAAGTCATACATATCAATAAAAGGACTTTTAATGAAGGTAATGAAACCTGTTGCTGATTTAGGTACATATATTTTCATCCTCACAACTACTCACTCTCAATGTTTAATTTACAAATGTAATTAAAGTTTTATTTTATTTCGCTTCAATGTAAATCCTTTAGGTAAATGCAGGAATTTGACACAATGACTTTCGACTGAAATTTCAGATTTTTTTTTGCTTTCAACGACTTAAATTCAGAAATCTGAAAATTCAGATGTTAAGCTATTTTTATTGAACCCGCCCATTTTCAAATAAGAAATAAAAAAATAAGTTATTAAATTTAATTTAATTTTTTAAGGAATAAAAGTATGTAAGTATTTAATTAATTTAATATAGCTTTAAAATACCAATTAATTAATATTGTTTTAGTGACATGCTGAAGATCGTCTTCGAATCCACATAAGAATTACCTAATCAAAAAATACGTGAAAAGACCCATACCATAATAATCGGTTGAGTTGTTTAGATACCTATGGGAAACGTTTTTCTACACACTCATTTTTGTATATGGAATGTATACATATATTTTATAACGTATTTATCTTTTTATTTGTACTTTAGGTAAATTGTGTTTTATTCCGTATGATTTATATTTATGTTTTTATCTTTATTCCATATGATTTATATTTATGTTTGTTTATCTTTTATGCTAATTTTAATTCAAATTATATCTTTTGTTTTTGTGAACTTTTAATTGAATATGTTATTAGAAAGTCTCGTATTTACTAAGCTAATTTAAGTTGTTGTCATCTTATCCCTTTGATTTTTAATATACACTTTGAATTCGTTTCCTACATACAACGTAAACATTTAAATATACATAATATGTACAGTTATAACACTACATAAATATCGTAAATTATCATGTCCAAAACTTGGTTAAGCAATTTATGTTAATATTAGAAAACGTGAAAAATTTATATGTTGTAAGGATTTGTAGGGCTCATCTGTACCGAACCATGTCATAACAAAACAATACAAAGCTAGTGCTAACTTGTGCGAAAAGTTAAACCCTATTCAAGTTTATAGTGGACTAGGGCAGAAATTGTTTCGTTCCTAATTTAACGGTAACAAAAAAATCAAGTCAATGACTCTCATTTCATTTAGCAACTAGCTAGCTACTCGCTCTCCAACTGGCAGTTGAGAGTGAGACAAAAACTAATAGGAATTTGATAGATAACGTATGTAAAAAGCCAACTCTCGCGTGTGGCCTCAGGGTAATACAAAATGTAATGTTCATATTAATAGTCTATGTATAACTATTTCTAAATCTTTGGTTATGGAGTTTATATTTTTATGGAAATGCCCAAGTTCAACTTAGAATGTTCCAAATCAACAATATACAATCAAACAGCTAAAAGAACTGTCAATGCTTATCTCACAACCAGAATTGATAACATTATAACAGAGGTTGGACGTCCTACATTGGAACAGCATCAATCTGAAAGTTTAATCAAAAATCATAGCAAAGCTTTTGTTTTACAACGACCTAATCATTGATAATGATATTGACTCAAACAACAATTTTTTAACTATTATGGGCCATTCATTTATAAATTATAATATGTTTAAAGCTTTATCAACTGCAAAACAAGTTGGTTTAATCTAAAAGTAATATTACTCCCTTTCACCGTACCACATGAGATTAAATTCTTTTCGAGACCACAGTGCATGATATAAACAATTCGACGAAGTCGACGACATTATTCTAAATAATTATATTTTTCTTCGGCTTTATAGTTCACACTATGTCGTAGTATAAAATATAACAAGAAAACGTATGAAATTTAAACAATTCGAAAGCTTATTGAGCTTATTGACTCATGATTTTCTGTTTTTCGAATAATAATAGCAGATAATAAGTTTCCAGCTGATTTCAGTTTGTATTAACTGTAAGAGCTTCAGGTTCCTTTTCTTGGTGCATTCGTATACAAGGAAAGTACAAATTTCCTAATAGAACCCTACCCACTTGTTACTTACCTCTCGCTTTAGTGAGTTGTAGGCTGGGATTAGATTCCTACTCACCTCTTACATTCTAAGTAAGCAGCAGACTCACTTGTTAGATTTAGAATTAGATTTCTACCGATACGAAGCCATAGGCTCAATTGTTTTTCCCCGATACTAAACGAAAGGCACACTTGTTTTTCTCTCGGACTAGCGTTAGGTTGGAATTGTATTCTTACCATAATAACAGTAAAATTTTTGTTTTCTGTACTCTTTATTAATTAATCATTTAATCCAAACTTAATTTATATTTTTTTTATTATTTATTACAGAAAATAACTGCGTTAAAAAATAAAATAAAATAAATGCAAATATGACTTCCAGGTAATTTGTTTTACTTATTTCATATATTTATATAAATAACTAATTTTGTATTTATTTAGACTCGATCGATTGTTTATCCTACTTGAGTCGGGTTCTTCCGCAGTTACTCGTAGAGCTGCAGCTAAACAAATAGGGGAAGTTCAAAAGCTCTATCCACACGAATTGCATCATCTTTTAAATAGATTGATAACTTATTTACATAGTAATTCATGGGACACGCGCATAGCTGCAGCTCAAGCAGTTGAAGCAATATTAAAAAATGTTCCCGATTGGACACCAATTGCGATTAAAAAAGAAGAACAACAAACAAATAATGAAAGCGAAGAGAAGAAAAACATCGAAGCGAATTTGTTATCTTTTGCAGAATTCAATCTATCACATATTCTTCAGAAAGGAGCACGTTTAATCGGATCGGAGGGAAGTGAATTTGATGTTCATGAGGAGGGTGACGCCACAAAGTCGGCAGAACGTTTAAGTAAACAAAGGGCACTGTTAAATGAAAAACTTGGAATCACACAAGCATCAAGACTTGGTGTTAATCTCACAGATATGATAACAGATGAAGATGTGAAAGAAGGATCGAATGATTACAATATAAATGAAGAAAAGGCACGTATTATATTTGAAATTTAAAATAACGAGAGAATATTTGGTATGTTGCTGAGTTTTAGAATTAATAATTTTATAATTTTTCAGGTACCAGTTGAACATATCTTAAATATAAACACGAATACCAGCCATTCAGCTGGTACATCATCCAATGGGCACACTCTAAGTTGCCGTGAAATAAATCGCGCTAAAAGGAAAGCTCGACAAAATGTTACAGTAAATGCAAGCACTTCATCCGGTAATCTCAGTCGTAGTAACTCATCCAGTAATGGCAGCGTCCCACCTGATGAGCCGGATAAGAAAAAAATTAAATCGGAAACAGTTGGTCGAGCTGCAACAGAGCTTTTTTATAGCATTAATGGTGAGATTTTAACGCACGACTCTTTAGTTCTGGAATAAAAATTTATTTTACTTTTAATAGCTCCAGTTCCTGATGCAACTGGCACTTGGGTTGATGCTGTCTCCTGGCCGTTAGAGAACTTTTGTGGTCGCCTTTATCTCGATCTATTCAATCCTAAATGGGAAATACGTCATGGAGCGGCAACAGCTCTTAGAAAATTGATAAACAATCATTCGGCAGGTGCTGGAAAGACAATGGATGTTACTCAGGAAGAGGTAGTCTCATTGTATAACGATAAGTTTATCAATGTGAGTTTTTTTTCTGTTTCTCTTTTTTTTTAGATGGAAAATGGTCATATTTTGTGGTTAGAAGACGCAGCTCTGCGACTTTTATGTGTTCTTGCTCTTGACCGATTCGGTGATTTTGTATCAGATCAGGTTGTAGCACCTGTAAGAGAAACTTGTGCTCAAGTTTTGGGTACCATAGTACGTGATATGCCAACAGAAAAGGTCAATGAGACAGTTAGTGTTTTGCTCAAGTTAATCAAACAAAATGATTGGGAAGTACGTCATGGTGGATTACTTGGCTTGAAATATATTTTTGTTGTTCGTGAAGATCTCCTGCAAATATTCCTTCCACTGACCATATCTGAAATCTTGATTGGATTGTTTGATTCTGTAGATGATGTTGGTGCAGTAGCAGCTTCCACATTGATTCCTGTTGCATCATGGCTTCCAAAATTATTGACTCCCAATCAAGTGTCTACTATTGTTAAAATGCTTTGGGACCTGCTGCTTGATCAGGACGAATTGACATCGGCTTGCAACAGCTTTATGGGTTTACTAGCTGCTATTCTTTGTTTGCCAAATGCTTCGACATGGATTCAGTAAGATCCATTCAATAATAAATTATATGCATATTATATTACCTAAATTATTTTTCACTTATTATTTAAGAATGGAACCTATGTCAACTCTAGTCCCACGCTTGTGGCCATTTCTCAGTCACAATACAAATTCTGTTCGTAAATCAACACTGACAACTCTCAAAACACTAACACAGGGAACAAAAGGTGAAGAAGGTCTCACCTCATGCCAGAAATTAGAAACAAATGCCAAAGATGATATAAATTTCGATTCTAAGAATCTGAAATTAAATTTCGGAGTTATTGACTGGCAGCCGCCGTTATTGCAAGAAGCACTTCGTCATATCTATCAAAGAATCCTTGTAGAAGCTCAATGGGATATACAAGAGTTAGCCAAGGAAGTTTGGATGAATCTTATAGATTACGCTAATTTGACAGCATTACTACATGCTGCTTGTCCTTATGTCTCACCTTGGATTTGTATGGCAATGCAACCTGCACGCTTACCATTCGACACAAATATTCTCATTCAAACAGCACATACACAAGTCAGTGAAAGGCGACGAATACGCGATGATTTGGGTGGATGTTCTAATCTTCAACAAAAATTGTTCTTGGGTGGAAATGAAGCCACTCCTGCGGAAGTGAGAGAGAAAAATTTTGTTCGTGCTCGCATAAATGCAGCACGAGTTTTGGGCGCCCTCTCACATTTTCTCGTACAGCCAGCACCTGGAGTTGAATATAATTCGGTCACAGAAAGCCCAATAGAATGTTATACCAAAGTTTTACATGGCCATTTGCAATCCCGATCAGCTGTACAGCGCACTGTTTGTGGTTTGATTATTGCCTTTTGGGCACAATCAGATTCAACAGTAAGGCCGGCCTGTCCGAAGCTGCAGGAAAAACTTCGTTACTGTGTAATGGAATATGTTTACTACGATGAAGTAGCTATGTCCTTAACAAGGTTTGTTAAATTGTTAAATAATCTCCTTTGTTTCTGCTAGCAAATTATTTTTTTTTTAATTATTTTTATTTTAGACTCTTACAAGAGGCACATGATTTTATTGCCACTTTAAAGCAATATAAAATTCCAATTAATGATTTTAACAATGCCAAAATTCTTACGCTTCAACAAATAGATGCCTTAAGCACAAAAATGACTGAAAATCTAAAATTGAAACATAATCTTAAACCCAAACTAGGAGATATGCTTGAAGAAAGACGAAAATGTCTGCAAAATTCTTATCAGCAAACTAATATGGAACGTAACATTTTTGATATCAGGTAATTTAAGTATTCTTTTTTTTTGCATACAATTTTCATTATTAATATTCTTTTTGAAATTAGTACACAAGCTGCTCTTGCTGGTGCTATTGTTTGTATGCGTTGTCTACCAGAGAAGCTGAATCCAGTTGTTAAACCTTTAATGGAATCAATCAAACGTGAAGAACGTGAATTGTTGCAGCAATTGTCGTCTGAATTTTTAGTTTATCTGATGGATCAAATTAGTGATAGGAATCCTAGTCCGAACAATAAAATAGTCACTAATTTGTGTACATTATTAAAGAGTGATACAGAATTTACTCCACCAATTGTAAGTAAAACATACAATTAAAAAAAAAAATATAAAATCGTGTCGGTGCATTTTATGAATATTTTTTTTAATATAAAACTAAAACAAAGAAATAAAAAAAAAAATTTAAAACACATATTACTGGCCAAAGTCAATATTAGAATAATTCTTTCAATTCTATGAAATGGCATAAAACCTAAAAATCTCTTTATTATTTTATAGGATGACAGGAATACATTTACAGTATATTTTTTTAAACAATTTTTCCAACTAGAAAAAGATTTCTTTTTATACAACTTTTCAAATTAGAAAATCAAGCGAATTGATTTTTTTCTTTAAACTCTTAAGTAATTTTTATGTAAGAATAAGTCCATAGTGCCCATAGAATTTAAAAAAATCGGTCATTTTTAATGAATATAGGCTGCCTCCACCACCTCCCCCATAACCATTTTTTTGATTTTCGATTTTCCCGTTAACGGTTCAAATGATTTCGATCAACCTTTGTATGGAAAAATAATAAAAAAAACTTTTAATAGTATACCAACATTTTTTGCATTTAAAAAAAAGTTTCAATTTAGTTTAGCAGTTTTTGTTTTAGCAATTTGAAGATCTTCACAATTTTCTTAAGTAATTACGTTCCATGTTTTTTAAAAAACATTTTTAAAACTTCTGAAACACTTGTTAACTATAAAAGCAAGTTTTTTCTAATGTCACGACCTTTTAATAAAAGGAAGTCTTATTTTATTAAATTTATTATTTGCAAAAAAAAAATAATTAAGTAAACTAAGCCAAACAATTTTTTTTTTTTTTATTTCAGGTGACTCCAGATCTACCATTTAAATTATCCCCTCAATCAAACGGGACTGATACAAAGGATCATTATTACGGAATACTCACTTTGTCAATACAACAAAAAATCGGTGGTAGTCATAACAATCAAACTAACGCATCTAGAGGTCCTGGTAGACCTCCAACAGTAGTTGAACTTACCACTGAGAATGGACCTTCCACCGTCGATAGCAACGTAATGTAAAATCTAATATTGTTATCTCAGGAGTTTCTAATGTTTTTTGTAATTTTAGGAAGCAAAACAATGTCGTATACAGCGTATTGGGTCAACATATACCGTTGAGTTTATTTGTAAATATTTTGGAGCTACTTTGAACACAAAAGTTCCAATTATCTGGCAGATAATGTTCGGGAAAATTGATAGTTTTCTCCTGGATAATCCTACAATGGATATGTTGAAGGATAAATTGGTAGATCCAATATCCACAAATGATCTAATGACGGCTTTGCAGCTAATTGAAATAGCTGCTCCCTGTATTGATGTTAGTTTGCACGAAGAGCTTTTTAAATTACTTCCAAAGTTGGGAGTACTAATAACGCATCCACTAAAAGCCGTAAGATATTATTTTAACGATTTATTTTTATTTATTTAATTTTTTTTTGATTATTAACTACAGGTGCGTCACATGGTAGCACGTTGCATTGCAACAATTGGTAATATCGATATCTGCAAAACGATGAATTTCGTTGTTGATCATTTAATGGAGCTTTTAAAGAAAATTGAGAATGTTATATGTAGACAAGGAGCTATTGAGACTATTGAGAGAATGGTTGAGAAGTTACAAATAAAAATGGTTCCTTATGTTGTACTTCTTGTCGTTCCATTACTTGGTGAGTGTTTTTTTTTTATTTTATTTGTTGTTGGATTTTAAAACTAGATTTTGTAAATATTCAAATCTTTTTTTCGTGTTTTTTTCACTTATGTCTTAAAGTTTTGATAATAAAAACACATTGAAGTGTAAATAGTATATGGAACGATTTTGCATTGATAATCCTCCTCCAATTGTAATCAGAAACTGAGATCATTTAGTCTTAAAGGCAATGGTACTTCCGTTGACTGGATATACTAATCAAGAGCGCCGTTTTACAAACTGTCATTATTTGCTTCTCAGCGACACAAAATTAATCTAGAAAATACATTTTGTTTAGGTTCTTAAGATGTTTACTAATATTATGAATTGATAATTGGAGAATATTGAAATTTTGTATTTTAGAACTTAATTTATCGAAAAACAGATCTGAATCATTGATAATAATTATTCAATTTGTTTGTAATTCACCACAACGGTCTGCATCATTCAAAATGATCAACTAGACTATTAAATATCCAATTTCAATTCTAACCTTGAAATTTCATTTTATAGGTTGCATGAGTGACCCAGATGAAGCAGTACGTTTATTATCAACACATTGCTTCGCTACGCTGATTCAACTAATGCCTCTGGATAGTAAATTTGGCAAAACAGAAATTGCTTCAAAGGTATGTAATATAATAAAACCACTTGAACTCTTTTTTTCTTTTGCAAAAATAAGAATTGTGTTTCCTTTTTCTAGGAGCTACAAGCTCGAAAAACACGGGATCGAGAATTTTTGGATTATTTGTTTGCGCCAAAAACAATTCCAGATTTCAAGGTTCCAGTGCCAATAACTGTAGAGCTGCGATCTTATCAGCAAGCCGGTGTTAACTGGCTTTGGTTTCTTAACAAATATAATTTACATGGTATTCTTTGCGATGACATGGGTCTGGGAAAGACACTTCAGGCCATATGCATTTTGGCAGGAGATCACCATCAGCGAATCGCAGACAAATCTACAGAATTGCCTAGCCTGGTAATTTGTCCGCCGACCTTGACCGGCCATTGGGTGTACGAAGTTGAGAAATTCCTAAAATCATCGTTTCTGCGGCCGTTGCATTATGTTGGTTTGCCGGGAGGACGAGAGAAGCTAAGACCGAAAATCGGTAAATGTAATTTAGTGGTTGCCTCGTATGACACCGTCCGGAAAGACATTGATTACTTTAGTACGATTCATTGGAATTATTGTATACTTGATGAGGGACATATTATCAAAAATGGCAAAACTAAAAGCTCGAAAGCCATTAAGCAATTGAAAGCCAATCATCGTTTGATTTTATCAGGCACTCCGATCCAAAATAACGTCCTTGAGCTGTGGTCGTTGTTTGATTTTCTAATGCCAGGTTTCTTAGGAACAGAAAAACAATTCATTGCTCGTTTTAGTCGTCCAATTCTTTCTAGTCGTGATTCAAAGAGTTCCCCCAAAGAACAAGAAGCCGGGGTTCTAGCCATGGAATCATTGCATCGTCAGATATTGCCATTTTTATTGCGAAGAGTTAAAGAGGATGTATTAACTGATCTTCCACCAAAAATAACCCAAGACTTGTTGTGCGAGTTAAGTCCTTTGCAAGAACGTCTCTACGAGGATTTCAGTCGAACACATTTGAATTCAGAATTAAAAGACTGTTTGGCAAATCTCGGCGAGACTGAGAATCTAAATAAGAAAACACATATATTCTATGCTCTGCGATATTTGCAAAATGTCTGCAATCATCCAAAACTTGTTCTCGTTCCTAGTCACCCGGAGTATTCTAAGATAACACAAGAATTGAGCCAGTACAATAGTTGCTTGAACGATATAGAACATTCAGCAAAGCTACCCGCTTTAAAGTGAGTTTTTTTTTTTAATTTACATTATATCAACGTTATGATGTTTTTACACTGATTTTTTTATTTTTGTATAGACAACTTTTGTTAGACTGTGGCATTGGAGTCGAAACGGAAAGTGTTAACCAACATCGTGCTCTGATATTCTGTCAACTCAAAGCGATGTTGAATATTGTGGAGAATGACTTGTTGAAGAAACATTTACCTTCTGTTTCGTATTTAAGATTGGATGGGAGTGTACCAGCTTCGTGCAGACAAGAAATTGTGAATAATTTTAATAGTGATCCTAGCATCGATGTTTTATTACTCACGACTCAGGTAAAAATATAAATCTTTCTTTGCATTTCATGTACGTATACACTATATTCTCGTTTTACAATTTTTTTGACAGGTTGGAGGATTGGGTTTAAATTTAACTGGAGCCGATACTGTTATCTTTGTCGAACATGACTGGAATCCAATGAAAGATTTACAAGCAATGGATCGTGCACATCGTATTGGTCAAAAGAAAGTTGTCAACGTTTATCGTTTAATTACACAAAAATCTCTGGAAGAAAAAATCATGGGATTACAGAAATTCAAGATTTTAACAGCAAATACAGTAGTTAGTGCTGAAAATGCCTCCATGGATACAATGGCCACAGAACAGTTGTTTGATCTCTTTAATTTAAGTGACAACAAACAAAAAATTGCCCCTGGAGACGGCACTAAAAATGCATCAACAAGTAGTGGACAAATGTCAGTGGCAAGTGTTATAGAAAATCTTCCAGAACTATGGTCAGAAAATCAGTATGACGAGGAATATGATATAACCCAGTTTATACAAGGATTAAAAAAGTAGCATATCTTCAATCATGCCACCAACAACACCACCACGACCACCACCACTAAGCCGACTGGGAGAGACATTTATATCGATGTCGATCTTTAGATTAGGAGATTTGAAATCTTGTTGCTTTTTGTAGTATCTCTTCCGTTGTCGCAGTTACATTGACTTTTAACTATTATAGATTTAATAATTTATTCTCATTTCATTTGTATACCCTTTTTCCTATTTTTAATGAACGAATAAAAGTGAATTTATGAAAATTGAATGAAGTGTGTTATTATGTTTGTACCGGAATTAATTAAGTTGAAACTTTTTTAACTGTTTTTTTTTCAATTACTTATGATTTAAAATTTCTATAATTCATTTGTAAAACGTCATGACATTACCTGCCCAACACATTTTGGGAAATGAGGGGCATCCAAATCTACAGAATGTATAATGTACTACGTAGGTTTTCATAACAAAAATACAAGATTTTACTTGGCCACAAATTTTATCTAAAAAATTGCTAGGTAATTTGTTTATTGAAGCCAAGCTATATTTTGCCTGTAATTGAGGAAAAAATACCCCTTGTAAACCTGTCTGACTTTTATTTTCTCAAGATTTTATTAAAGATATCACATTTCTTTACTAAAATAGTTAAATTTTATTAAAAAACTAATAGAAGCGGCTCTATTCAATTAATAATTCTGATTGTATTTGTACGTGTATTAATTATTACAACTTTATTACATTATTTGATTTAAAAGATTATTAGGTTCCATAAAAGAAAATTTGTGGTATCAGTTTGTTTGTGAAAATAAATTTATAATAATCTAATTAGCATGTTTTACTTTACGTTTAGAATGATACTGAACACTTATCACTACAATGGCTATTAGTAGCCCCGTGGCGTAATGGTTAGTGCGTAGGACCGTTACGCCGAAGGTCTTGGGTTTGATTCCCAGCCTATGGCAAATTAAAATAGAAATGATTTTCAGGGGTTAGTGCCTCTTCCGAAGAATTGACAAATCCTCTAAGAGTATCTCTTGTCATGAAAAAAAATGGTTTCTCGGATTCGGCAGAAAATTGAAGGTCCCCTCCATTTCTGCAAATAACACTAGGCCCTGGTTCTACAAGAGCTGTCGCTCGCTCCACCCATTATTTTTATATAACAGAATTGTAGAATTATGAAATTTTTAAATTAAACAATTTAAATGATATTTGCAACCCTGATGCTGCTTCAAGTATGAATGGGAATGGATTCGGATATAGGTAAGTTTGTTAGAATGCAAACAATAAAAATAAAATTTATCTGAATTCTCGCCAGATAAGTTATTTGAAAGACGACATGTCGCAGGTTTGTGCATTATGTACATATGTGCATGGGTACAAATTAAAAAAAAGTATATACTCATCTTTGGCTTCGTCTTGGATGCAGAAGAACCCACCCAGGATGTTTTGGACCCCCATTTTCATGTCTAGGGCGGTTAGATCTTTTATTAAATATAACGATTTAGTTGCTATACTTTTTATCTGGGCTTTAAAAAAAACGCATTTTTAATGCACCATTACCGACAAAGGTCCCAAACACGAAATGCAAGACTTTCATATTTGCTTATGAAAAGTAAAGACCTATCTAAAAATACCAGTGAATTTTTGCTATCATTCACACCCAAAATTTGCTGTAGGCTCTCGGTCTATTTGTTTTGTGAATCTCAGATTGTCTTCCGAAAGAAAATAAATAATCAAACGAGAAAAACATTTTTCTACGGGAAAATTTCATTTGGAAAGGCTTATAGCTATAAGCAAATTTGCAATACATTAACAATTTAAACTTCCCGAGTGTCCATATTAGGATATTTTGATGAATAACAATTAAAGACCAAAATAGTTTTCGGCAAGATTTCTAAGTTGTGGACTCGATTGCATTTTTGAAATTGATCTTATATCAGAGTAGTTGACGTCAATATTGTTCCATAGTTCTTAACCAACCCACACTATAATGGGCGTTTTTCTTTTTTAGTTCAGAGCAGAGCTCTGAACAGAGTCTGAACACTCTGAACATACTCTGAGCGATCTCTGAACTGAGCGTGCTCTGCTCTGAGAGTTCAGGTTTATTTAAAGAAACACGCTTCACCAGCTGTCACTTTTTTATTTGTTCACAGTTGTCATTTTCTTTGTGTTCAGCTATTCAACTCCGTCTGCTCTATCAATTTATTCTGAGCTCATAGAGCGCGCTCTGAACATGCTCAGAGCGAAAAAAGAACAAAAAATTGGAGCTCTGAATGCTCTGAGCTAAAAAGAAACACGATTTTTTTTGACAGTTCAGGCTCTGCTCTGAACTAAAAAAGAAAAACGCCCAATGTTGTTTTCGCTAATATAGACGTTTAAGTACTCCTTTTGAACTCATACTACTCCAGAAGCTATCGCAGTTGCTCTATGTAGCTCGGATTATATGGAATCTCGATTTATTCGGGAAAATATGCGTCAAGACAAGATGTAATGGTCATCTTCTGATGAGCCCAACCATTACATCGGGGCGAAACGCATATATGAACACTTTTATGCTAGTTTATATTTATTTTTCGTGATTTTAAATCATATTTATTAAAAATAATTCAATTGATGAGTCCAAGATGAATCAAAAATAATTCATGTTTGATTTGAGTTTATTAAAAGGGTGTTTTTTTGTTAATGTTGTTGTTGTTGTTGATGTGTACCTAAACATTTTTGCTCTCGGTATAGGGAAAATGAAAATATAGATAAACGTAGTGGAAGTGGTCGTAAATATGGGTAAGAATCTTACGGGAAGGGTTGTTGTCTTTAAAAAAATGTACGAACCGGGTTCTGTACAAGGACGTCATTCCTTCGAGAGAAATATTTGAAAATATTTCAGTTTGAAGTTTGAAAAAGAAAATGTAATGGCAACGGCAACGGCAACGGCAGCGCCAGCGCCAGCGTACTCGAATATAGAGGAAACGAAATTAATATACTCCAATAAACGAAGACAAAAAAGGCCTCAGGTCGTAAGACTGTGCTGTACTGATTTTTTGGGAAATTGTTAAAATATATACCAGTAGTGTAAAACCTAGTTTGCACGTTCGAAAGACCTGTCCTAACTCCGCGGTGGTAAAAAAACCGCGACATTTACTTACTTTTTTCATGTTTTGGCTTATAACTTTTAAAAGGTACACCTTTAAAAAAAAAATTACTCATTACACTTTTAAAAAACACTAATTTACTATTATTTAAGTGCAACCGCAGCTCTATAAGTTGAATAGTTCTCGAAATACAGCACTTCAAAACTTGTCAATTTTTCTTAAAAAGATAAAAAATTATAGTTTTAGCCGTCTTCAGAGCAGCATATCGGCTAAAAATATTCATTTTGCGAGGTAAGTCATTGTGTGATGGTTGTATAGCAGTTATACCTATAGCTTTAATCATAAGCGGAACCCTGTACAACCAATAGTTCCCTTGTTATCAGGGAAAAAACGAAATAATCGAGGAAATCGGATTTTTTCAAGCAATTGAACCTGACGAAATGAAAGACTTTTGTAAATTATAAGGATGATATACCTCACTGAAAATAGTTGATACCATGGAAAATGGAACTTAATATTAATAATAATATAAGGCACCATGGAACCTGAAATGTTGACCCAGAATTGGTGGCGATGGCGGGTCCTCAACTGACATTACAACGAAGGGTAAAGCTAGGGATGCAGTAGGCATGTAGTATAAGACTTACCTTTTTGCACTTAGCGAGACATTCGTATTCGTTTGTAAAGCCTAGGTTCAACCCAAATTTAGCTTACGGTAGGCCAGGGCTGCCAAAGTGAGTACTGAGGTAGTGTTCGCGGTTCTCCATTGGTATTTAATGTACTCCCGTTTACTCCCCTAGATAAAGAAAGACAATTTTTGAACAAAAATGTTAAACAAAAATAATAAAAATAACTGCAACTATTTATTTTAGATGTAAAATTGTATATTGTTTGAAAATAACAAAATCATACAAAATTAATTTCTTATTATGACAGTTATTTTGTAAATAAATAATATCTTCTCATTTCAAAGAACCAAATGCACACATTTACCTCATAAAAGATGAAATATAGACCCATCATAAATGCGATAAAAGTAAATATAATATAAAATTAAATTTCTTCCTTAGCCTAGATAAGACCTTATTGATGAATAAACAAATAAATGCAGTGATTGCATTAGTTTTGATCGTATATAAAAGTCATGCGAGTATCTCTGGAACCATCAATAATCTTACCGTGGATCTTATCATTTCAAGCGTCAAGTTCAAGAATCGCTGGTCGTTGTCATAGAATGTCTAATATTGAATTATTATATCCCATTGCAATATTAATTGTTATCCTTACTACCTTCTTATCTGATGAGGTTTATGGTCATGGAATGCTGTTAGATCCTGTCAGTCGTTCATCTAGATGGCGAGTTGATCCAACAGCCCGGGCAAACTACGATGACAATGGCCTCTTTTGTGGTGGGTTCAGCGTGAGTATTTAGTTCTTTTATTTTCTAATGTGATCACCTGCTTAATGACATTTTGAGTTAAGGTCATGTGGGGACAGAATGGCGGCAAGTGTGGATTGTGTGGAGATGACTACAGTGTACCAACTCCTCGCCCAAATGAACTTGGAGGAACCTATGGGCAAGGAGTTATCACTAAACGTTACGTTAATGAAATTCAAGCAAATTTGGGCATACGAATCACAGCAAATCACTTGGGTTTATTTTATTTCAATATTTGCAATTTGGACGAATTTGGGGGAGAGTCTGAGGCTTGTTTCAATAAATATCGCATCAAATTGGCTGATGGAAGTGATAAGTTGTATATTGGTAGTAAAACAGGATGGGTAAATGCAACTATAGTTCTTCCTGAAGGATTGAATTGTAAACACTGTGTCTTGAGGTGGAACTATCAGGGAGGTTAGTCAATTTGTTAAGACTTAAAGAAATTAAAAATATTACTATGCGAATACTTCAAAAAAGGAAACAATTGGGGTTATTGTGAAGATGGCAGTGGTGCCAAGGGTTGTGGTCCACAGGAGAATTTTAAAGGTTGTTCCGATATAAGTATTACTGCCCCTCGTTCTCGTGCCGCAGCCTTACCAGTTGAAGTTTCCGACAGTATTTTAAAGCCTGAAGATGATATTGACCATGTACCAGTTGAGCCTATTGAAGAAGCTTAGACAATATTGTCATAGCCTTTAGGTATATATTTTGTTAAGAAGCCGTTATTAAAATATAAATAATTTGAAATATATATATATATAAATATTGTTTAAAGTGGAAATATAAATGTTTTGACTAAATTAACTATATTTATATTCTTTTTCGCTTACTGTTTTTATGTGGTATACGAAACCACACTTATCTCATGTGGTGTGTGTCCTTAGAAGAAGAAATATAGGAACGGGCGTATCGAGGAAAAATTAAGTTTTTTTTTTTAAATAGTGTGGTTACACAAACACAAATGCATGTTTTTTTTTTAGGAATCTATTTTGAGATTTTAAATCGTAAAAATAGTAAAAAAGAAAGCTTAGTTAATTAAATAAACAAGTGAAATAAAAGTAAATAAAGTGAATATATGCTATACTGCAAAAATAAACAAAAAACTACAGGCGGTGCTGCGTAAAATCCTGTAAAAACACTTATGTATACTAAGCGGTGAAATTTTTGTTCATTTCACAGGTAAGCTGTGTCTCATATTCCACATAATGTAAGTAAAATCAGTCTGCACTGCGGGTACTCAATGGATTTGAGCGCCTTACTATCACCAACAAAAAGTAATCCAACCCTGGACAAGAATTTATAATTATTTTAATAGATAGGCCCCTGACATATCACGTTTCAAAGTAGGTACATATATTTGTATTTTGAACCAATTCGTCTTTTTTATAGAAAAATGCTGTAAAATATCAATTTTAAAGTTTTCTACGACAGTATTTAAAAAACATCACTTCACATTAATTTAGGGGGAATTTGAGACAAAACCAGCCCTTGAAATTACAACTCCATATATTGGTGTTTTTACACGATTTAAAATAGCGAAGGAAGTTGTTTTGTTTTTCTTGAATTTTTCGAAATGTATTTGTCACTAGACTAACGTGGTCCAGAGCTTTGACACTAAGTCACAAAAAAGTTAGTTCAAAATTTTACACAGTGGCAGTGAGCACGAAAAAAATGCTTAAGCAGCAAAAGCTTATCAAAAAATAAGCTAAAAATGGCTAAAACTGATTTAAAAAACAAGTCGCTTTAGATGAGGTTTCAGAGTCTTTATACTCAACTCCTCCAAAGTGTGTACTATATATCTCTTTAAAAAATGTTTAAACCTTATTAATCCGTCATGATTTTCAACCCATCGGGTTTCACACATTACCGGTAAATTCTTCTACATATTTAGTTTTCGGATAGTTTTTTTTTTAATGTTTTCCTGCAAAAAATGTGTACGTTTAGCCGATAGTTTAAACAAATTTCCACACCGATTTTACTTTGCCAATCGTTTATATAGGCTGAATTTGACAAGAATTCCCTAGAGCGAGGTTTAATGAATGTGCATTGCAATGAACGTATAAAGCTTCAGTGTAAAACTCCCGTTCATTGTATACAAATGCTAAGATAGCAATTAAACTACCTCTCAGATTTAGAGGGAAAATATCACCATACCCTTGTTTAATATTTTATCACAAAATAAAAATTTTGTCTTTATAATCAACCGAACACAAATTGACATCTGCTCCTTCAGTGAAATGTTAGTAGTTTTGTCTGATAAAACTGCAAGAAACTCTGCTGAATTTAATGCTTGGACTATTTTATTTTAAACCATAGTACCATATGCAGCAATCAATTCGTTTTATAATAATAATAATAATAATAATTTTAACTAAAGGGTGTTTTTTTAGACGTGTGGTTTTCAATCTGGCAATACTTTTTTCGGAGTTGGTCTTTTTTACAGCTGTCACTTGATTTATGCTCAGTTTGGCTTACCATTTAAATAATGAATAGACTTACTCTTTCCGAAAAATAGTTAAAAATGGTACCTCCCATAGAACCATTTTTTTATTTTGGTAAATAAACAGTTCAATTGATTTTGGTCAATTTTTTTATGGAGAATGTTTAAAAAATTTTTAAAAGTTTTGTATACCAAAATTTTCAAAAAAATTTTTTTTTTGGATTTTTAAAAATAAGTTTTTTGAGAAACAAGCCAAGCACCCAGCAATTTTTTAACATTATCCATCAGATTTTAAATGAAAATTATTCTTATAACCAAAAATAACGGTACCTCAAATACAAATGTTTAAAAACCGTTACTGAAAATTTCATTTTTCTCAAAAACGACTCATACGATTTTGATAAAAATTTCAATAATATCTCTAGGATCTACCATATTATTGGAAACAAAAAATTATCTATCGTTTATAAATGGTATCTATCATAGAACAATTTTCTGATTTTCGACTATCTCATTAGCAGTTGAACTGATTTGAATGAATTTTTTTGCACAATAATTTCTAATAATATTGCATATTTAAAAAGAATAAATTATTGATTTAAAAAAAAAATTTCAAAATTATTTTTTGAAAATGGGTAAATGATATTTGTTTTAAATTAATTTTTTTAACTCCGCATTAATAAAAGCTAAAAAATTGCGTAGCATTTTTTTTTTCTTCAAAATTTTATATATATACAACTATTTTTTTTAAAAAACAGCTCTCACGATTTTCAACTTTTGTTTCTCATGAATTGAGATTTCTTTAAGAAATCGGATGATGTGCATCGCATTGGTGTCAAAACAATTTCAGAGGTTGTTTAATCAATTTATGTTTAATTACATATTTTTTTTTACAAGTTTTCAGTCTAAACTGTAAGTTCCATGCATATTTGCAACATGGTGCTATATTGTTTATAAATAAATGTACCTATATTCGCATAATACTATCTACCTTAAACTTAACTACGTTTTAAGCAGGTGGTATACAATATAGGCTCCCATAACTAATTTCTTTCAAGATAAATATATTTTGAAATATTAAAACTTTAAAAACACTGCAGTGTGATCGCACATAAGAGCAAGTTCGTGCGACCCAGTCGTGCACAAATTTTTTTTTATTTGTTTGATGTCTGTGTCGTGATTGGTTAATGTACTGGAAATTGTAGTAGATTCAAAGAAAGTGTATGGATTTATTAACGAGAAGGTTTAATATTGGTTATTAGTAGAATTCTGTTTAAGCTTCGCATTTTATTTTAACCTTAAATCTGACAAACAGTTGACATTAATGCTTGGATATTGTTAAGGCCCAATAACATTTTAACTCTTTTTTTTTATACAACACAGTTAACATTTTATAGAAAAAGAACGAACCACAAACATTTTTATTAGATTTCTTTTCTCTTCAGGTTTTTTCACCTTCAGATACTGGAAAATATCAACTTGTCACAGTTATCTTTTAGCGTAAACAATTTGTAGGTTTAATTTCTTCTATATGATGTTAATTCCATTTGATATTTGAGAAATATTAGCTATAGATAGTAACATTCTACAGTCCAGAAGTTGCAGTCAGTTAAAAATCACGAAAAATTTGTAAAATCTAATTAAATTCAGCACAGTTAACTGTGATAATTTATATATTTCGATGATTGATAGTTTTTAAATGCAAAATATGTATCTTAACGGCAGAAATGATTTTTAGAGCTTAAAGCCTCAACTACATAAGCCAAAAAAGTGAAAAAGTGCAAAAGTGAAAATTTTTAAATTGATTTTGTGATAGTTTTTCTGACTAGAAAACTTATAAAAATGATGCAGAAAGCTTAAATTTTGGTTTAAAAACAAATTTGTGTATTCTTTTTCACAAAACAACGGCGCTAGCGGTAAAAAAAATATTTTTACTTTTGTACTTCAGTACTTTTTGGCTTATGTAGTTAAGCCTTAACACATCACAACATGAACGTCAACAGAATACAACCTGATGACCTTTATAATTGTTTCATGATCATTAACGCCTTGCGAGAATTAAACGACTATGAAATTCTTTCTTTGAAAACCCTAAACAAAATTCTCAGAAAGTTTTAGCAAAATTTAAGATGAGCCGGCTTTTTCGATAAAAACAATTTCAGATTATAGAATGCGGAATGACTCAAATATTGATTTCAATATATTTGATAAATTATTGATTAGATTTTTAAACAGATTTACGTACTTATTTAATATGCAATAATACAGGTTTGAATTTTTTTAACGTGTGATGAATTTAACCAATAAATGCGGTGATTGCTTTAGTTCTGATTGTGCAGTACCTATAAAAGCCATGATTATCGCTCGGAACCATATTCAATCGTATTGCGGATCTTATTTTAACATTTTAAGCTTCAAGTTCAAGAACCGCGGGTAGTTGTAATAGAATGTCCAATATTAAATTGTATTCCATTGCAATATTAATTGCTGTCCTTAGTTTATTCTTAAATGATGAAGTTTATAGCCATGGAATGCTGTTAGATCCTGTGATTCATTCATCTCGATGGCGAATTGATTCAACAGCTCCAAGAAATAACAATGATGATTCCCTCCTTTGTGGAGGTTCGAGGGTGGGTTTCACCCTTTAATGTTTTATGTTCACATTCTTTATGACATTTTGGATATAGACTATGAGGCAACAACAAGTTGACAAGTGCGAAATGTGTGGAGATGACTACAACATGCCAACTCCCAGGCCAAATAAACTTGGTGGAACCTATGGGCAAGGAGTTATCACCAAACATTACGTTAATGAAATTCAAGTTACTTTGGGTATACGACTCGCAGTAAATCACTTTGGTTATTTTTATTTTAATATTTGTAACTTGGATGAATTTGGTGGAGGGTCTGAGGATTGTTTCAATAAATATTGCATCAATTTAACTGATGGAAGTAATAAATTGTATATTGGTAGCGAGAAAGGATGGGTAAATGCAACAATAGTTTTTCCCAAAGGATTGAATTGTAAACACTGTGTTTTGAGGTGGAACTATCAGGGAGGTAAAATGATTTTAGACCGAGAGCCCACAGCAAATTTTGGGTGTGAATGATAGCAAAAATTCTCCGGTATTTTTATATAGATCTTTAATTTTTATAAGCAAATATGAAAGTCTTGCATTTCGAGGCTTGGGCTTTTTTCGGTTATGGTGCATTGAAAATGCGTTTTATTTTTAAAGCCCAGATATAAAGTATAGCAACTAATTCATTATATTTAATAAAAAGATCTTAGCGCCCTAGATATGAAAATGGGGGTCCAAGACGTCTTGGATGGGGCTTCTGCATCGCAAGAGGAACCCAAAGATGAGTATGAAAACGGTCTCTGAATACAATTTTATAGCATTTAACATGTTCTCACTGAGAGAAGCTTCCCCTCTGATAACATAATATGGTAATCCAAGACTTTTTCCATGGGTCCGCTTATCTACCAGATGCAATAAAATAATGCAGTTTACCGACAAAAGCTCCAACTACGGCATGCAAGACTTTCATAATTGGATATGAAAAGTAAAACCCTTTCTAAAAATAACAGTGAATTTTTGATATCACTCACACCTAAAAATAGCTGTGGGCTCTTAGTCTATTTGTTAAGACTTGAAAAAATAAAATTTTTATAATGAAAACTTTTAAATAGGAAACAATTGCGAGCATTTTAATGCCTGTGAAGAACTAGAAAATTTTAAAGGTTGTTCTGATATAAGTACTACTGAACCTGTTTCTCCAGCTGTAACAACGGCACCAGTTGAATTTTACGACAGTATGTAAAGAAACTCCTAGCCGTAGAGGGTAACGTAGATATATAAAGTATTTTTTACAGTGGTTATTGAAATAGCATACGGCTTTCGTTTCTCTTATTTTTTCACTTCAAATATAATATCGCTTACCGTTTATTTTTATTTGTTCACAAAAAAAGATTTGTGAACAAGGATTCGCTTTGTGAGTGTTTAATCTTTTTTGTCGGCATGGCTCTAAAGTCCTTCAGTAGGGCATTTCCGAACTCTCCAGAAAATATTTAAACATTCTAGTAATGTTTTAAGTGAATTCCCAGAATTGCCAACAAAGACAACATTAAAAAATCTGCATTTGGTACATATTACTTCTAAAGACGATTTCAAGCCTTTGACCTCTATTAATGTTTTAATTTAAAAAAATACAATTATTTAGACTTCTCATGTCGATAGAGAGGAGTTATATTACTCCATTCATTAAACTAATACTCTAGCATCAACAAACATTAATATTAAGAACTCAACATCAATATATTAAGTTAATGAACATGGTTTTATTCAAGATTATTTTTAAGCATTATTTACCTATTATTATTTATTTAAATGTACTTTGATATTAATTTATTTTTATTTTATAAATGATTTATTTGTTTTATTTTTTCTAAAATGTTTATACATATGTATAGAATAAATTTATTAGTTCAAAAGGAAACACGTCTGTATATTTGCTTACCCATAACTTTGGCAATTCCAGAGACCCTGGCGTGTGCACAAAGAACTATCTATCGCTTAGAGTTAAGATAATTAAATGTGCTGGTGAAATTAGAACTCTACTTCTTCTAAACGTTAGAAATACAAGCTTTTTAATGAGATATTCAGGAAATTTGTTCTGAATCAACTTAAACAAGACCACAAGTGCTTGGAAATCAAGAAATGTAAGGGCATAGTATTAAAAGTATTGTTTGCATTCTCAAAAATATAGTCAGTCCGATTTAAACTATAAACAAAGTGAGCAATATCGTTTGAGCCTGGCGGCAACTTCCAATTTTCGTCTATTTCTACTGCCTAAACAATAGAAGATCAGGCTACTATACAATAAAAAAGGAAGCACAAGGGTTTATTTTCATTTTAGGGGAAATTAGCAGACAACGACTAGCTATGTTTATAACTCGAAATGCAGCGTAAGGTTTACCCAGTGCGCAAGTTATATGATTGGGCGGGTTCAATAAAAATAGCTTAACATCTGAATTTTCAGATTTCTGAATTTATGTCGTGAACGCAAAAAAAATCTGAAATTTCAGTCGAAAGTCATTGTGTCAAATTCCTGCATTTACCTAAAGGATTTGCATTGAAGCGAAATAAAATAGAACTTTAATTACATTTGTAAATTAAACATTGAGAGTGAGTAGTTGTGAGGATGAAAATATATGTAACTAAATCAGCAACAGGTTTCATTACCTTCATTAAAAGTTCTTTTATTGATATGTATGACTTACAAAAACATAAAAAAACTTTCCAAACATCAATTAAAAAAATTGTTGATTTAAAAATTCACTAAACAATAAACAAAAAGTTCGTTCATTTAAATAAGTATTAAATTTTCGTGACAAAAACTAAAAAAATCAACCACCAACAAGACGAAAATTATAAAGCTCAGCTTTTATGTGTGCTTTTGGCACTTCCCCCACCACAAACAACTTTCATCTGAATTTTCAGATGAGAATTTCTTGTCTGAAAATTCAGATGAAACGTAACTAAACGTAACTAAACGTAACTAGAAGTCATCTAACTTTTTATGACAGCTGGCCAATCAGAAGCTCCAAAAATTCAGAAATCTGAAAATTCAGATGTAAAACGTAATCGATTGAACGCACCCATTGTCTTTAATAACTGTCTTCAACATAACATAGAGTAGAGTCATATAGTTCGACATTTGGAAAGTAGCATGTATCGACAGTTGTATTCCGCCTGAGATTTGTATACATTCAATTTAAAAAAGTCCTGATGAGATAACTCTAGTATACGCATTAAATCTTCGTTAAATCTTCGATAAATCTAATCGTCATCACGCATACATGTGAATATGGAAATATTTGAGAATCAAAGGTAAATCTTTATTGAAAAAGGTAAAAACAAGAGGACCCAAAATAGAGCCTTGGAGTACATCAGCAAGCGTTGAGAGGAAATCGCATAGCTATAGTTATTTACAAGAACTGGTTGAGTTCTTCAAGTTAAATAATTTTAAATGAGAAAAAACAGCCGAACTATCAAAAAAGAAATTGTGTTTTAACTTTTTCAAGAGCAGTGTATGCGAACAGAATAGGCGTTTTTCATTTTTAGCCCCGCGTGTGGGTCACTAGATCTGTCAAAAAAAGAACTATATTACTTTTTTAACTCGAAGAGCTCTGAGTTCTCAACTTGCATTTCTTTTTTAGCTCAGAGCAAAAAGCTGAACGCCGCGGCTAACTTCATACAAATTTTATGTAATTTGACAGATTATTATAGCATATTATGAAAGTTCAGTGTTCAATTGCGTTTCTAAAATAGATCGGTGCGTTCAGGTGACGCTCGATCCGGAGCAAGCTCTATTCGCTCAGGCCCCGCTCTGTGCCCCGCTCGGGGCTAAAAACGAAAAACGTCTAATGAAGCAGAACCATCATCGTAAAAAAAAGAAAAACGTCTAATGAAGCAGAACCATCATCGTACGAATTAATAAAAAACTCAGCATTTGGAACTAGGTCGAGTGGGGTATCGTTTCCATGTATTTTTTAATGCTAGATTAAATGGCACTACTCAATTTTCGATAGAATCAATCTTCACTATATTTTTGATATGGCGTCATAATTTAAGGACTTCTGACAAAACCCTGCAACTGATATGCATTACGAACAAAGAAGTGCAAATTTTATAAGTCTCCAAATACAGAAATAGTTTTTCGATTTTTTGGGCGAGGGGTGAAGTGCGAATGAATTATATTCCTTTTTATTTTGTTTTCAGTATTAGTATTAGAATTTTGTATAGCGTGCACTTGGTTCTACATGGGAGATTTGAACTCTCTCTCTTATCAGAATTAAGAAGAAGTGGTTTCCAAACTTTACCTGAAACTCAATGATGCGGGTTACATGGTAGATGAGCTCCTAAATTGCTGCTATCAATAGTGACATGTTTTTTTGTTGAAAGTGTCTTCCTCGATAATGTTTGCCCTGAACAATATCTGCTACAGAACAAAATTGAAGAAATTTTATATCACATCAGCTTGCATGTTTGGAAGCAGATTGGCTTAAGTTTTGAATTGAAGATATAAAAAGTCCAGTCGTCGAGTATGCTTTCTTCTACCGATATACTTCGCTGATAATTTTAAGTATGCACATTCGCTTGTTAGCCATCAAACTGGTGGTTTTTTTTTTGTATCTTAGTTTAAGCTCATCTATACTGCATGATGAAACTGGGTCTTTGTTGGTAATTCTAACCCTATTACTTGCTCTATTCGAGCTCTATAGTAGCCTACAGTTGCTGGAAATAATATTCTAAGTAACTTTCGCTGCTTTGATGAACCTGCGTTCCAGTCTTAAGACAAGCGGCCAAATGCTTATTTTTGTGTGTTAAAACTTCCAGATATTGTTACGGTCGCGGGCTAGAAGGCAGCATACGTACCCTTCTCATGCAAGATCTTCTTCTTCTTACTTCTCCTAGCTCAATATCATAGCCTCGCTGTCCTTATTTTGTTCTGCAGCATTTTTGCATGTCCATCTTTTGTCACCTTTATCAGGTATAAGCATTTATCATCATACCACATGGATCTTTTCTCTATGGTGACTAGATGCTTTCGGTGGTTTCGACTACCTCTTTGCTTATGTCGTGATACTGGGAGCACTTATTGAGTGCATAGCAGGAAAGTTCTTAATTCAGGTTTGATCAACCATAGGGTGCGCTATGGGTAGTCTCTTATAGGCAAAATCTTCTCTCCAAAAAGAACCAAAAGTGTGCTGTGAAACAAAGATTTTTGCAGTACCAAAATTTAAGTAAAAAACAGTTTTTTCTTTACTTTTTAGCTTTAATTTTTAACCTACGTATACAACTTACGTTTATAACCTTTTTCTTCAAATAATTCTTAAAACTGCTTACTAGATTACCAAATTTTACTAAAATCTAATAACACCGACCAACCAGCTATTTGTGAAAGCTTAGCGTAGAAAGGAAGATATTATGTAAGTTATTAATTAAACAATATAACATAAATCTAAGATAATAATAAAGTGTATCGCTCAATTTTGTACATATACTTAATTCAACGCAAGACCCTAAAAGTAGGCAACTCAATTCATTAGTTTTAAATAAAAAAACAAAACTTATGATTAGTTTAAGCTTCTTCATCATGATTATCATCTATTAAATTGTTTGCTAATTCTTCTTTTTCAAATCTGTACAAAGCATTCATTAAACTCAAATCTGACAATATTTTCTCATGATATTGGTCTGCTTTTGAAAGCTCTGGAACTATTTCTTGCATTTCATTTGTATCCAAAAAATAATTATCATTTATTATTTTTTTATCAAAAACTCCATATTCTTCTTCTTTCTCATTTACTTCTTCGTCTTGATGTTCTTCTTTGGAAAACTGATCATTAACTGTCTCTTCCTCTTCAGTTTCATAAAGAATATTATTAATATCGTTGTTTATTTTCTTATCGAAAACTGGAAGTGCCTTCTCTTCATTTTTTAATTCAAAAACAATGTTATCCAAATCGTTTTTCTTAGAAAATTCATAAAAGTAATTATCTAATTGCAGGTTTGAGTGCGGATCCTCTTTTGGTACAAAATCATCATAATCATAATCTAAATTAATGCTTCTATTGGGGATTCTTTTGAACAACTTTTCCTTTAAATTAGTTTTGGTTTTTTGAGATTTCATTGTAATGCTTATATCTGAACATCCTTTAAAGTTTTCTTGAGGTCCACAACCCACAGCAGACGTACCATTACCACATGGTCCCCAATTATTACCTAGACATATTTAAAGGTTATGTTACAATTTATTAGGAGATAATTATATAAATTGTAGGTTCAAAAGAATATAACTTACCAGCTTGATAGTTCCATCTTAATACACAATGCTTACAATTTAAGCTTTTTGGCAAGACAATTGTTGGATATATCATTCCAGATTTTTTTCCAATGTACATTTTAAATTTTCCATCGGAGAACTTTATTTTATTTGCACTAAAACAGTTCTCCGATTCTACTTTGAATTTATCCAAATTGCAAATGTTAAAATAAAAGAATCCCAAATGGTTGGTTGTTATTTTGATTCCTAAACGAGCCTTTTGGGATTGGATATAACCTTTTGTGATAATTCCTTGTCCGTATTTTCCACCTAATTCGTTTTCTCTAGGTCTGGGTGCAGCGAAGTCATCACCACAGAGTCCACATTTGCCATTATTTCTAAACCATTGAGCCTTAAAAATTGTAAATAAACATGAAATGCATAGTGAATACTCATATACTCATGATCTTGTTCACATAGTCTGTTTAACAAGGGCACAAAGTAATTTAAAACATTAAAACTTAAATTCGGATGTATTTACATTGGATTTGTATAATTTACATCTGGATTTAAGTTTGATTGAATCGAGTGAATAGTATGGCCGTAAAAGTTAATGAGCTTTTGTAAATGTTCTAAACAGAAATTGAATTTGCAATGCTTGCATATTATAAAGAATTTGAATTTGATTAAAATTGCGTTAAATTTTGTATTCAAAGTTTAATTTTTGACACTAATATAAGGTGAATCTATACATAGGAATGTCAAAATTTAATCTTGGATATAATTTATCCGACATTTTAATCCAACTCACACACAGCCCTAAAAAAAAAAAAAAAACTTACGCCAAACCCACCGCAGTTGAGTCCATTATCATCATAGTTTATAGGAGCCGATTTATTATATCGCCATCTAGAAGAACGACTTACAGGATCTAACATCATTCCATGACCACGAATTTCATTAATTATCGATGCAAATACCGTTAATGTGAGGACAGCAGAAAGTATTTTAAACTTATTTTTCAGCATTTTGGAAAATAAATAACTTTAACCAACGGATGTAAGAACACAACTATGGTTCATTTTTGTTTTCTTTTTTTATATCACCTCGTTATGTCGAGTATAAATGATTCACAACTTTTCCTTATCACTAAAAATGAAAGGGAAACTGTTTCTTCAATTACGCATTTTGTAGTAATATTTTGTTTGCATTATTTTTTTTTATCAGAAATGGAAAGTTAATGTATAATTTATTCTGAAGACCGAAGTGCTTAAAGAAATAAAGTGCACGACAGGGTCGAACATTGTACGATCACAATTGTAGTTTTAAAGCCTGACACCCCTATATAAATACAAAATTCTTGATTATCTTCTAATTCATAAGCATCTTAAAAGTTGGCCAAAAATTAATTCACGTATTTCGTATATCTTATTAATAAACAATTTACTGTTAACTATCACGTTAAGTAGCAAATCTTAACGAAAATCTACTAAATGCAAGAAGAACTCTTTTTTCGTCATAATGTATTATTTAGTCTGTACACATTGTACCTACACTTTCTCAAAAGGTGTGAAGTTTTGAACAGACACTTTTTCACTTGAGCTTGTTTTTGCATATAAGTGCACTAAAAAAAGCACACCACCCACGCGCGCCGCCGTGAAAAAAAAGCAAAAAATCTTGGCAGAACTGATATTTGAATGAAATTTTAGCTTTCATCTGTTTTGAAAAATGAAGAAAATATAAATTGAGAAGAATACAATTTTCGCATTCAGAAAATTAAATCTCAAAGATTTTTCTCACTCAAAAAGTGAGTAATTGCGAATCCAAGATTTTTTTTCTCAGAATTTTGACAGCAAAACTGAGAAATTTTGCTAAGGAATCCTGAATTCATGTAACTAAGATTGCCGAGATCTTATTTTCCTGGATATGCCCAGAGGCGCACTAAGGCGCACGAAGCTCAAGACTTAGTGTGGGAGCCCTACAGTTTCGTTTAAAGTTTTTAAGAGTACTGTGAGGAACCCCTTGGGCTTACAACAGCTCAATAATAATTATAGTGGGGGTCCCATCAGCAAAATTATAATTTTCGACCCAGCAGCTTTATCCTCATTGTAGGGCCCCTAACCGAGCAGTTTGGGCTTCCTGATATTCCTTTGGGGCCACAAAAGCTGTACTTTGAGGCACTTAGAAATCCAATTTTACGAGAAAGTTTTCTTTTGAAAAAAAGTATTGCAGTGGCTTTCATGCACTTTTTATTTTCCCAGGGACCCATTGGGCAAAATTTCGGTTACCCAATCCGCCCCTCAACATTTCTAGTAATTAATCAAACAAATATTTTGTTTAAGTTTGTTTTAACAATTTATTTTGCAAACAAGAATATCTGATAGTAAATCCTGGTTTCGAAGCTCTACAATTAGTCCTCTCTTAATATTCCGCAAAAAAAAAATCCATTTAACAAACCTAGAAATGGGTTCTAAATCCGAAGGATAGTGCTGGAGATTTTTCGACGTTTTTTTTTAATTTCTTATAAAATCTCTTGTACGCTGTTCACATTGGACATTCCCTCAGACTTTTTTAACGTGAATCCCTCTTCTATTGTTCAGACACAAACTAATGTTAACACCAGCGACTGACTCTGACGTTCAACCCGTCTGTAAAACAAAACACAAATTTGGGTTCTTTGAAGGCCAGTTGTACAAATATTTAAACTGTGGTTCAGCAATTTGTATCCACCGATTTCGGTGGATTAATGGAGTTTCAACAGTGGTTTACTGTTCAAGTATGTGATAATAACCAATTACATACTTGAACCAGCGTTGAACGTTAGTTAATCCGCCGAAATCGGTGAGTTAAAATATTGAACCGAGGCTGAACCACTATTGTACAACTGGCCATGAAGGATTAAATAGAAATCTTTTTATCACAAAATTAATATTTTGTGTTTAAAAAAGTATTTTTCCAATTGAAACAAAAATACTTTCTGCAGTATTTAGGTGCAAAGGAAAAAGTAAAAAACAGAGAAAACAGATGTCAAAAATCAAAACGTCAAGGAAATCCACAAATTTTTAAAAATTTAAAAAATTCTGCCCTTCTTGGCCATCACTTTCTCTCCAGTGAAATAAAGTACAGAGACGTCAAAAAAGTCGGAGAATGCAGTCCAATGTGAATAACGTCTTGTATACTAAAGGAAGAACTAGAATAGGCGGAAGCCAACGTACGTGGTCGTACGTATGAAACCGAGCGAAAACAAGAAATTCATATGACGCGCACATAATTGCGAAGTGGAACTTTTCGTTTAGTTTTCGTTAACCTTAGCAGTACGACGTGACAGCGCTCACCCACCGCTCTTTCGTAAGTGGAAATAAAATCACTTCCAACCACTCAAGCGCATTATGGGTGATTTATGAATTTGACGTTTTGGAAAGCAACTTTTCGTTCGGTTTTGACACTAGCTCCGACAGCTACCATCTATTCTAGTTCTACCTTAAGAATATGTATTTATTTTTAGACAGTATTCACATTGGAGTGCCTCCGCAGATTTTTTTGACGTCTCTGTACTTTTTTTCTCACTCCCATTTCATGGCGAGAAAAAAGGTGGCCAAGAAAAGCATCTCTTTTTTGCCATAAAGTGGAAGTAAGGTAAAGTACAGAAACGTCAAAACAAGTCGGAGGAAGCAGTCCAATAGGAACACTTTCATACGATAAAACAAAATTTTCTGTAATTTACTTTTAAAGTATCTTGGTTGAACTCACACTATGTTAAGTTTGAAGAGAATTAATTCGTGCGTTCGGTGAACTATCAGATAGGCTATCCACTTATCCCACAAAATTTCAGATACGTTGAGTTGTTGTTGCATGGGCTGTTTTGTCACAAGGGATTACAGCAACATAAACCTATCCAAATAGCTTTGGATTGATCCCCGAACGCGACCAATGTGAACAAAAGATCTGTTCGTTTAATTTTTAAAAGTGTCAATTTCTTCCATTTTTATTTTGTTTATAAGCTTTGATTATAACTTTGGACTCAAATTTAAAATTTGACCGGAAGATTTCGTTCACTTAGGCTTACCATCCGTCAGGATTTCGCCTGACGCGTCAGGCTTTTAATGTCCAATCAGGCTTTGGCCAGGTTTCGTCCTTTGTCAGGCTTTTTTATAATTATCGCACAAAATATAATCGTTAGAAGAAAAACGTTTACTAAATGCTTTCAAATCGAAATCCTTGTAAATCGCAGTGAACACTCAACACATTAATTTTTTTCATTTAGTTGTCACTTTTTAGAAAGAGACAAAGAGTTGTGCAATAGGGTGATTAAAAAAAACACCTTTCTCGAAGTTCAATCGGCACCGGGCGAAATTATGAAATCCCTGAAAATTTCATGCTTTTAGCACCAAAACTCGAAAAGTTATGCAGCTTTTAACATTTGAGAAAAATTTCAATTTTCAAAGATTTTCAAGCTAAATTATTGAAAAAGCGCTGGTAGCAACCGCTAAATGCTGTTCGATTTTGAATTTTTTGGTCTTAATTTTTTGTATTCAATCTAAGCTTCATAATTTCGCCCGGTTCCGGTTGAATTTCTAGAAAGGTGTTATTTTGAATCACCCTATTGTGCAAGATATGAAAATTTTTATTTTATGACGTATTTTTTTTGCAATCTATTTATTGTCTCGTCGTCTCGTCGTCTTCGTGCATCCAAATCAGGGTAAGTTATCTATATGAATGTTTTTTAAAATTTTTTTTTTGTTTTATAAAAATGAAGTTTCAAAAAGGAAAAAAATGTTTTCATGATGTTGTCAGGCTTTTTTCTCAAAAAAAAGACGCTCTTATAATTACACGTGTTTTTTATAAAAATCTGTATTTAGAACCTAAACGTGTACACGTGGGTTGAATTTTGTTTTATTACACGTGTACACGTGACACAAATACACGTGTAATTAGATATACAAGATTAAAATCGAGAGCTCTAATGAAAACTACTGTTAGCCTTGTTTTGGTGTCAGCTAACCAAAAACTCTAAAATGTTTTGTTTTCAAGGCAAATTTACGGCAGTTGTAATTCTAGCTTTAAACGGCTAATAAAGTCTCAAATTCAATATTTTGTTACGAATCCATAACTAGTCATAATAAAGTATGAAATCGTAAGTAAAAAAGTGAAAAAGCCACTCCTCAAAAAATTCTAGTGTTCTGACCCACCTTAATGGTTTATACATAAATCCGAAAATTAATTCTTTTGGTTGTCGACTTATGACCCAGCCCAGAAAAAATGTAGGTATATGTCAAATAAGTAATCAGAACTTAAGTGAGACATTGTAAATTGTTTCACATACCCCTTGAATTGTTTGAATAATCAGTTTACATGAACACTTGTTTGAGGTTTGACCTTCGATTTTGCAATTGGTCTAACCACTTAGGCAGTGATATCTCATTTTATTTTAAAATTTTTAATTTTACACCCCTCTGAAATATTTGCCTGATGACCGCTTTCTTTGTGCGTTATCTTCAATATTGCTGAAGTGGTGATAAATGCATGAATGCCATTAATATACACAGCTGACATGACTCTGGTCGTTTTATTTAAAAACACATTAATCATATCGATGTAAACCATAAAAAGTTTGATTACCAAGCCAAACTTGCACCCTATTCAAGATTTGTACAAAGCGCCCCTTTTTATATTTGCACACATACCTACATACATATGTGCACTGATACACATGCATAAGTAATAAGACTTTTCCACATTATACCGAGGAAAAGAGATAAAACTGCCCTTTTCTTCATCTGACAAGTGACACTATAGATATGAGGATTTTTGTGCAGAAAAGTAATGACGTATCCTTTCATCATTTAACGACTTTTATCATATGTACATTCAGCTAAGCATTAAAAGTGTCTGAAAAATTCCCTTAGAAAAATTAAAAGTCACAATTTGTCCATGCTGTGGTTTTTATAAAAGTCTCGTAAACATTGACTATAGTTTGCGTCTAAGAGACGCATTTTGGAGTTGAGGTCACCTGAACTTTTAATTGAATTATATTCAATCGCTCCAATTAAGCAGAAGTATTTTTCTAATTTATATTTGGTAGAGGTAGTAAATGAAAGATTAAGCAGCCCCCAATTCGCTAGTGATATCACTATTAAATTTTCATAATAAATTTCATCGAAAATATTGAGGTGATCAATAACCAAGAGTAACACTCATTATAGTTATTTCTTTGTTGAATATTCATCATATTTTTATGGCCAAATATTGAGGTAATGACAAAAAAAAATTCAAAATTTTTTAGTGAGTTCATAAAACAATTTTTATCATATTTTTCATCAAAAACTAATGATCTGATGAATAAGCAAGTTACTTTTGTTTAGTGATTTCTTCGTTGAATATGCATCATATTTTTCATCGGAGTCCACAGTTCAATTGGTGAAAAAGAAACTTCCAAGGAAGTAGTGATTTAGCTGTGGGATATCATCGAAAAAGTGGCATGTGCACCCCACCAATGACATGCCCATGTTAAATTCCTCAATGTATTCCGCACAAAAGAAACGGGTGCAGCTCCCTTTCCTCAAGGAAAAACCAGGCTATTCACCATGGAATTTTTAGAAATTTCTCATTGGGCCTGTTCTCTTTTTCGGAGACATTTTTTTGTTGTTTTTTTTCGTAGACGAGGAGTCCCATACACAGGTACGGTGCAAAACCTACACGTTCTAGCCCACATAAATGAATATGAAGAAGTTTTTTCTTTGTCATATTTTCGCATGTTAATTTTGGGACTTAGTGTGTATGAAACAAAACTGCAACTTTTTTGTGTTGAGATTTTTTAATTTTTTTTTTGTGCGAACAGGGTGGAATATTTTGAAATTAGGTATGTAAGATTGAACTTGCATAGGTCTAGTGTCTTTAATTTTACGATATTTTGAGTTAAATTCTCCTTGAATGCAACAATGAAAGTGATGTTAGTTGGTGTGCAGGAAATAACTTAACACAGTTGTGATGGATGTTATTTTGGGTTTATTTGAACAAGTTTTGAGGTTGAAATGCAAATGGCAGTACATATTTGTTTGCGCAAGATCAGATTACCTACATTTTCTTGCTCCTGGTAATGCGCCGCCAGGATTTTGCGCCCTGTGCATTTGCACATCTTGCACATATGGGGTTTTTGTTCTTTTTTCTCCGTGCTCGATTTATAAGTCAACAATTTGTTGAACATATAAGGAGTGAGATTGTATGAAAGATTTGACGGTTTTTGACATGCGTCATATCTGTCGTACTATCTTCGCTGTGATTAAAGATACTCATCTTTATAGTTTGTTCCCCCGGAATTGTAAAAGCTATTGAGTTTCGCCAGAACGAAATTTCGTTCGCCTTCTAAAAATAAGTGAACAGGCTGTCAATAAGATTACATTCCGCCCGAAATGAATGTTCACAATAAGGGGAATATTTTTAACTTTGCTGCCCCCCCCCCCTGCAACCCCCCTGCTTGGGCACACTATAGGATTTGAGGTAGGTGAGGTTGGGTGCATGCAAAGTTTCTTTTTATCATTTGGTAGTTAGTTCATTTGCATTTTGGGACTTAGTTCATTTTATGTTGGGAGTTAGTTCCAAAAATAATGGGAATTAGTTTATAATGAACCAAGTCCCAATTTAAGTGGGAGTTAGTTCATTTGGGAGTTAGTTCGTAGGGCCCATTTTTCTATGTATAACATCGTATTCACTCAAAGCGTGGCGGAAAAATGTTATGAATTTAGATTGCTGCGAGTTAATTCACATTTAAATGAAAACTAATGCCATATTTTAAAACGAACTAGCACCGTATGACTTTAGTTCTCATTCAAATGTGAATTTAAGTAATTTAAGCGTTAGTTCATATGGCCTTAGTTCACGGTACAAGCAAATACTATATTGTGCCCAAGTAGGGGGGTTTCAGGGGGCAGCATGCCTCCCCATACATACCTCACTGTGGGTATAGTTCGTTGGGACTAATTTCATAAAGAACTAAGTCCCAAACGAACTAACTCCCAAATTTATGAACTAAGTCCTACCGAAATTTTGGTGGGAGTTAGTTCATTTTGGCTATTGGGAGTTAACTCCTTTGGGAGTGAACTAAAACCATACGGCGTTGGTTCTCATTCAATTGATGGCGTTAGTTCTCATTCAAAGGTGAATTTAAGCCATAACTGGAATATGGCGTTAATTCACATTTGAAAGTGAACTACGGCCATTATGGCGTTAGATTCATATGGCCTTAGTTCACGGCACTTGTCCCGCTTTGGTGTGGGGGAGCCTTTAATTGGAAACTTTTAAAGTACAAAATTAATAAATAATAATTTCTTGTCGTAAATGGAATCATGGTGAATGTAGAAAACAACGAAGAGTTCTCAAGAAGAATGATTGGTGGATATGCTTTACAAACAAATTTCTTTTAACATTTCCCAGAAAGAATTTCACATACGAAACAAAGCAGCTTGCCCATTTGTCAAATTAACGTGATCAAATGGAATCATGGTGAATGTAGAAAACAACGAAATTTCTCAAGAAGAATGATTGGTGGATATGCTTTACAAACAAATTTCTTTTAACATTTCCCAGAAAGAATTTCACATACGAAACAAAGCAGCTTGCTTATTTGTCAAATTAACGTGATTGGTCGCGTTCGAGGAAAAATCTTACGAGGAAACTGAGTTTCCAGCAACTTGCAGTTTATAGGTGAGAAGGGCAAGAAGAAAGAAATTGAAATCTCCCCGGTCAACGATTTGAGGAGATTTTTTTGACATTTCTCTTCACATACACAGTAGTGTGTGTTCAACCAAGCTACTTTAAAAAGAAACTATAGAAAATTTCCACGATTTTGTTTCTTCGTGTGAAAGGTACAAGAGATTTTTAAGGAAATTAAAAGAAAACGTCAAAAAAATCTCCGGCAACTGGTGTCCTCGTGTGAAAGGGGACAAAGCTATATCAGTGCCTTTATTCTGTATCTCTCGCATCTACAAAATTAGTCGAGAAACGATTAAAATTGAAACAAATCATAAGAGTTTTGTTCCATTTTTCAACGTTTCGCGAACAATTTTATCGATTAGAGAGTGAAGTGGATGAGAGAGTTACAATAACCTTGCTCGTTTACTTCCCAAACCTACCCATTTCTACCAGTTTTAGCCCGAAAGACTGTCAAAGTTCATATAAAAAAATAAAACTGGTAGAATCTGGCAGCTTCGGGCAAGTACGCGAATAGACCTAGAATGTAGGCACTGCACAAGAATTTTTAATTTTGACAGATGAGTTTCAAAGTATATAATATGTAAAATGCTATGAAATATCAATTTTACAGGATTTTACGATAATGTATTGACATAAAAAAAGTCACTTCACATTACTTTAAGTGAAACATGAGACAAAACATAAGTGAAACATGAGACAAAACTAATTACTTGTGAAATAAAAATATTTGGACGCTACATATTATTGGTGTTTTTACCCGATTTAAAGCATCACTGCATGTTTTTTAATATTTTTTTTAATAAAGTGTTTTCACTATTTTAACTTTTATTTTAGTATTTTATTTGTTTAATGTTTTTATTTAATATTATTTTTCTTCTTCTTTTTTTAAGATTGCAACGTGAATTACAGAATAAGTTAATAAACGCATCACTACACTTAACTTTACACTTAACACGCCAACTGTTCATTATTGTAAATTTACGTAAACTCATGCGCAAAAATTAGACAAATAAGCATCAAGAAGATATCGTGATTAGTTGTTGATGCCGCCAGTGATCGATTGATGTAAATATGGAAAAGGCTAACAATTTAAAAACAAATAAATACAAAATTAATATTTACTAAAGATTCGTTTATCGTTTTAAATTTTTAAGGATTTCTTTAGCAAAGCCATACATCATTGACAATTAAAAGCAAAAAAATATTTTTTTTAGCGTCAAACAAATAACCGATCAGCATCGCATCGACAACAGCTGCATGAGCATCGCTTCATCGCAAAAAATCAGTGATGCCCAATCGGTGCACACAAATTTTACGCTTCGGAATTTACTCATATTTTAAGGTCAGTCTCTGAGTATCAAACAAAACAACAATCATTATTTTTTTATATAATAATAATTTATTATTAACCATTTTAATTTCTAAATTGTTTTGCTGTGCCTTTTACATAGATATAATTGCAAAATATTCGCAATATTCAATTACAGCTACTTAAAAGTTTAACTAAATGAAAATATTCATTTCTTTGTATTGTTATATTATTATATTTTTTGTTTTTAATTTACTTATTTTTTATGCTTTGTTTAAAATATTTCTAAGAACAATTTAATTACTTGTATTTTGTGTGTGTTGTACGTAAATAAACTCCAAGAACCATTTTCTATAAACTACAAAATATTAATTAATTAATATTGTTTTGCTTTAATATTCACAACTAAAAATACAAATAATGTATAATTAATAACTTAATACATAAATAATAATTGAAATACTGAATTGATAGAGAGAGAGAGATATTAATTGTTGCGGTGATTATGCTGCAAGATGATGATTCATGACTATGATGAAGTCGTTTGTATTTTGTTTAATTTTTATATTCATGTGTGTTTAATACATGTTTCGTTAAAAAAATGTGTTTTAATCTATTGAAAAATATAATTATCATTATGTATTTTAAAGCATTTAATATAAGTTTTTATTTTTTATTTGAATTTACTTTCATATTATTTATAGATTACAATATTTCACATATAAATAAATACATAGATGTACTTTATTTCCATTTTTTTTTGTTTTAATTTTTATATTTTGCGTCCGCTTCATATGTTTAAATGTATTCCAGCCTCATAAAGGAAAATATATTTTTTGAGGCCATTTTTGTTTTGTTTTTCTTTGTAAATAGAGGGTAATAAATAGGGTGATCAATTTACAACAATAAAAATACTTAGTATAATAAATTCTCTAAAAAACGGACAATTTCATTGAAACTTTTTCTTCCCTTATGTGTTCCTTAGAACGGAGTTTGTTTTTTTTATGTTCTCCTTTTTAAAGTTTACCTTCTTTCAAAAGTGTGTGTTACTTTATTTAATTTAAAATATGTTTTTTATGAAAAAATATTACATTTTGTTTTAAAAATTTGTTTTTTTTTTATTTTTGTTTTCTTATAAAAGCACTTAAGATGATACATTTATGTTTTTTATTTGTTTAATATACACAAATTTTTTTGAATTTTTTTTTCACCTGAATTTTAGAATTTTGTAGTCCGAAAAGTAATGTCATATAAGTACATAGTTTAAATTTTGTTTCCATAGTTAATTATTTTAAGTTTACATGAAACTCTTTAATTTTTTTTAATTGCCAAAAGTTTTTATTTATATGCCCAAAATTTGTATTTTTGTGTTACGTGTATACAGTTGTTCATATTATATCCTTAAGTACCTTTGTCCAAGCAAAATAAAGTCACAATCAACTCGTTTTTAGTCCAAATAGTCTTTTATTTTTATTTTGAGAAAATAATTAAGCTCTCGCCGAGCAAAGAACTTTATACAAAAACACTAAACAAAAACAATGACAGAGCAATACTAAAAAGTTGAATTTAGGTATTGCTTTGTTAAAACATATAATGAAAAACTTAACTTTTAAAATAGCTCGAGAAGAAAACTTATTTTTGTATAAATTAATGTGTCTCTTATACCTCAGGCAATCAGCGATATCACAGGCCCCGTACTACGAATTCCGAAAAAAGTAACATAACTCCCGTCCGTCGTACCAAAAAATATTTGTTGTGAAAGTGGTATTACTAGCCCCGAATGAACAGAAGGAAGTTTGACAGTTTTTTTATTGGAACCAAACTAAAAATGAAACAAAAAGACAACCCGGCGAAAGAAGATAACGTACAAAAATATAAAATAAATTTAAGTTCTTTTATTACATTGTTTTAGTCAAAATATTATTCTTTTTATTTTTAAAAAGGTAAATAAAGTTAATTCAAATAGAATTCATGCTCTTAAGGTTTTTGAAATGCTTCCAGAAAATTTTGAAATCACCCATCTTCGAAAATTTCAAAAGAGGAAGTGAACGCGTTTTGAGTGCAAGTTAAAACGGTATTCAATGGCTCCGGTCCACTTTCTAAGAACCTCACTAACTGGGAAAAGAAAGGTCCATTTTCACAATTGAAGTAAGTGTTACTTAAGTGCCAAATATGGAAAACTAATGCCCAATTTCATAGTGCAAACTTATCGGACACACAGTCTCCCATAGCGCCACTGCACCTAAAGTGCCAAAATGGGAAAATTAAGTGCGACTTATTTTGCTTAGTGCGCACTGTGAAACTGGAACTAAATTGACTAGTTGGATTTGAAGGCGTACATCAAGAGGTACCTAATTGGCATTCAATGTAATGCGACGACCCATCCTGCAAAAAGACCAACAGCTCGTATTGTTTCGTGTTTGTATTTCCATTTACTCTTGCCGTAGAAACACAAATTCAAACAATAAGTAAAAAAAAAGGCTATGCTTTTTTTGTTTTACACATTTTTTCAACACTTCACCGCAAATCTTAGACAAAATCCGTTAAAAATATCTTTTTTCTCAACAAATTTTCCAAAATTGAGTTTTTTTTCGATGGGTTTTTAACTAACTAAAAAGAATTGTGCAAATTCTCAAAAAATTTCATGTTACCGAACAGACTTAATTTTTGTCGAAGGTATCGGCACAAATTGTAATAAATCTGTCTTATGTCGAATTCCTTTCAACAAAAGAATCGAATTTTCTTCTAAAAAGAATCGAATTTTTTCTGTCGAAAAGACGAAAAGAATCGATTTTTTTTGTGATTGTGTGTGTGGCACTTGACAGAAACAATTTTGAAGTAAAATATCCAGAAAATATTCAATTTGGAAAATATTATTATTGTTAATTGAAAAGCAACGCACTATAAAATTCACCGAAAATTCGTTGCAACCAAAAACACAATTTGTTTTTTTAAAACACCGCGACATTCAATTTGACATTTTAGAAATTTCAAATCATGCTAGTGTGTGTGCAAATCGGTGTAAAATCTTTCTTGAATCTTGCTAAATTAGCAAGATTTGTTTTGACAGAAAAAATTCGAATTGTTCAGAAAAAAAATCGATTCTTTTAGAAAAAAATTCGATTCTTTTGTTGAAAGGAATTCGACATTAAAAACGCACTTCATCGCATCGCACAGTAACGCAAAACATCCTTTGTGAGCTGACCTCAGTGGCCCTACTTTGTATTTCGTTCCGAAAATAAAATTTTCTGAAAACGAATGTTTTGTCTACTCTCTATTTCTAAAGCGGAGTGAAATCTACTATTTACGGATTGATAATTCCGAAAGTGAAATTTTTGTACCTGGAAACTCGTTTCCGAATGTCAAAAGGATTGAAATGCGGAAACAAACAAGGAAAGTAAGTTTTTTTTAGAAAATCTTAGTGATAGTAACAATTTAAGTAAATAATATTTATTTACAGGGAATTTTCAAGCAAACACACCAATAACTCCCGGAATACCCGACTTCGAAAAGAAATATTATTTAGCATCTCACCGTTTTATTTCATTCATTCATCAATGTATGTGTTTTGGACACAATATTTTTTCTATAGCACTGCAGACTTCTGCGATAGAACTTGATGTTGTTTGTTGGGCCATGTCAATGCTATAGTCATGTCCTATTTGGTGCTGATAGCATTCTTATCCTAAAAACTTTAGAGTAACAGCTAGTTTTAAGATAGCTGCAACTGCAATTGATCTTATAGGAGCAGAAAGTTCATCTTGTATAGAATTTCAAACATACAGAAAAGCATTTTTCGACAGGCGAAAATTTTGTACAAAACTAAAATAATAAACAATTTATTTAAGAGGGTTTTTTTTTTTAATAATACAAATTCTATATACAGTAAAACCCGCTTAAGAGAAAAACCCGTTTATCTGAAACACTTTTTTCATCCCCGATAATTTGTAGACCAATTACCTTTGGAACACTCCGCGTAAGCGAAACTTGCTTAAGTGAAAAACACGGATACCTGTCACATATTTTCAGTTAAATTTTATATTGTTCACTGAAATGAACTCTCTTAAGTGAAAAAAATTGAATCGAACAAAACAAAAAATTTCATTTTTTTTATTTTTCAATTTTAAATCCGCTTAAGTGAAATTTTTTTCACTTATCCGGACTCCGCTTAAATGAATTTTTTTTGTCACTTAAATTAGGTTCGTTTAAGTGAAAAATATTTGACATTTACCGCGTAAATTCATACAAATTCAATTTAAATACTTCCAGATTTAAATTTCTATGTATCGAGTGAATAATATGGCGTTAAATTGGAAAAATGGAAGGAAAGTTTTCTTCCATGTTCGCGTTTAGGAATAACTTAAAGCGGAGATGGTCGAAATTGAGGTATCGCTTTCAGTACAATTCGCAGCGCTTTGTCCCCTTTCATATGAGGGAACTGTGTTTCCAGCAACTTTCAGTTGCCTACTTATAGGAGTTTTTGTTCAGCACTGTCATATGAATTCAATCGTAAACGGATACTTGTTACGAATCCCAAAAAAGACTATCACAATTCACAGATTCAAGTCAAAGTAATTATAAGCTTATTCTTAATAGAATGAATGATAAAGGCTTCATTTGATTCATCGATTTTTTCTTAGAATTCAATAATTTTTATCAATGTTCTACACAACTAACAAATAGCAGTTTTCTGATTTGAATACTTACTTATCGCGAATAGCAGACAAATCAACTGACTTCCAAATACCAAAACACTACTTAAAAAAACAAACATTTGTTAGTTGACTCCTGGTTGACCGATATGGTTGGATTTTGGCAGACAACTAGTTGTGATCAATAATATCGATCGATGAATCACAACTAAACTTCAATGGTATGTAGTTGTCTTCCATAATAGGAGCCATAAATACAAAACTTTCGATTCGAATTACAGAACAGGGCCTCTGACTCGTAGAAAAATTCCATTAATATAGGCATAATTAAGTGTTTTCTCTCGTATAAAAATAAGAATACTGCATTTAGTTAAGGTTTAGTATATCAGAGTAAACTGTGTTCTTATTTCACTTGTTTCAAGTTTGTTCATCTAAATATGGGAGTGCAAAATTGTAGTGTAGCCGGATCAAAGGGGGAGTTATAATGCATACTGTGAATTACTTTCACTGTTTTTTAATTATTCCTTAAATTTTACTGCATATATGTATGTATGTATATAATTATTATGTATCAATATTGAATGTTTTTTTTTCCTTTTTGTATGTAGTAATTGCAAGGTTTATTTTTTGTATCTTTATTTTTAATCTTTTTTTTACGTATTATTTGGTAATGATTTTTTTGTTTGTTTTTAAAAATAAAATTTGTAAATATTTCAAACCCTGCGATGTTGAAGCTTTTTGACAGTTATTATTTATTTTTTAATTTAAAGTTTTGTATTCGTGATTGGCACATTATTTGTTTGTTTGTAATTATTCATAAACTTATTTTCATATTCACATTTGAATTGCATATAATTTGTATTTACATTTTACCCCATTAATACAATTTATTATGTAACCCAAGTTAATTTTGTTCTTTCCTTTGTTGATTTATCTTCTCGATTTGATGAAGTGTATAAACTGAAATTTAAATCAATGTTCATATGTAACACAATTTTGTTATTGTGTATAAATACATTATATAAAATTTTCAAGTAAAATTAAAAGCCATGCAACAATTATTAGTGGTAAAATTAATTTAATTAAATTTTGGTGCTTTTCTTTTAATTACCTTATGATCAATCTTAGAATTTCATAACAATTTATGGCATAATATGTACAGTGTATTATAATTTATAAGGACTAAATTAACACAAGGATAATCAGCTTTATCGCCAACTTAATGGGAACATTTTTTCCCGGGAAAAATAAAAAAAAATACCGGGGAAAGAATATTTCCAATCGCGAATCTTCCACGAAATAATTTTTCCCACAGAACTTCATTGGGGTAGGACAGTTTCCTGGAAAAATTATTCACGGTTTTTTGCTAAAAGGAATATTTACCAAAGATTATTTGTCGTAGCATATTTCCTAAAATGAAGAAAAATTCCGGGGAAATTTCTTTCACCATAGGGCTGAATAACTGCCCGAACAGAATGTACAATGGAGACAGAGTTGCAATGCAACTGGAGGTGCAGCTAAAATAGCTGTCAAAATAATTAAGTTCTCAAAAACAGATTTTAAAACTTTTTTTTAAAAATCGAAAAAAAATACAAAACTATACAATCCTAATATCTAGGTGTTTTTCTTGAACGACAAATCTCATTTAAAAAAACTTAATTACAAATGGCTTTATAGAGTCGTTTTACTTGGCGTAACGCATTACTTTGAGTGGAATTTAAATTTTTCTGAGAACAATGTCACTCTACCTCATTTTGACTGCCGTTTAACTTGCATTGAACGACAATTGAAACGCAATTTTTTTCGAATACAAATTCCTAATCACTAAAAATGTAAGTTTTCAATAATTTTTTAGAATTTTTTATTTATTATTAGAATTCAATTCACTAATCCCGACAAAATAAAACGTTTCATCGAGTTGATGGAAAAAAAATTGATCACTAGCAACGAGTTTCTAGAGAGGGTTCTCGCAAACCCAGAAGCAAAAAATATAAAAATAAACTCAAACTAAATATTTTTATATTTTATAGCACGTTTTCACAGGTTTGATTCGATCTTTGTACATAGAACAAAGGTTCGATGCAAAATCAAATGGATTAAATTTGCGTCTAATTAATGTCGTTTTCCATTGGACGTCTAGAAGCGTCCAGAATCAAAAAGAACTCTTCTGAAACCATTCCATTGGCAAAAAAAAAAGGTCAACCGACCGACAGAAGAAAATTTCGCTTCTCGATTTGAAATCAGAATCCACTCAAGAAGCACTAATACATTTAAGCTATAACTTCAAAACAAACTCACTCAAATGTCAAAAGTAAACATCGGACCCTGTTTGATTGTATACCTGTTCGATACATGAAATATTCACGATGATTCACCAATACAATGAAAAAATTTATTAGTTGAGTAGAAGAATGCTTACTTTGTTCCATTGGATTTCAGAATGAGTTAATCCCTGAGTGAATTTAAAATAAAAACTATGTACAATCGCTTCGGAAATATCAAATTTTCAAAATCAGCTGTTTCTGGGGAAAGCTTTTTGATCAAAACGACTGGCGTTCAAGGATCTCAATACCTGCTCTTAAACGCCTTAATAGTGACTCGACACAAAAAGTGACAATCGTCGTTTATTCCATATTGTAATAGGGATTAATTGAATACTTTTTGAGACATTCTCCACAAAAAATGTATCTAAATCAGTTGAACCGTTTTTGAGAAAATCGAAAATAAAAAAAATGGTTCTATGGGATGTACCATCTATAACCATTTTTCGGAAATTTTGTTTTTATATAATGGTAGCGGTTTTCAAACAAATGAAATGGTTCAAACAAATGTGTAACTGATTTAATAAAAAATGAGTTGTCAGCACGTTTTTGTTGTCATTTTTTGCTAAACAAATCTGTACGGCAGCTACTGTTATTTTTGATTAAAAAAAAAGGAAAAAAACGTTTCGGGGGAGTGCCCAAAAAACTCTATGTATCAAGTTTAAAGAGAATCGGCCCACCTATTTAGGCTGCAGCCGATAGGAAATACAGACAGAATTGCGAGACCCAATTTTTCGACTTCGCTATCATCATGTCAAGTTTGATCAAATCTCGATTTTTTTTTTCGAAAAATGAACAAACATAAGAAAAAAAAGAGAGAAAAAAACATGAGAAAAAAAACGCGGCTATTATAAGTTTCCAATCGTTTGCTATCGTGAAAAATTTCCCTTGAGCAAAAATCCAAAGAAGAGACTGCCAAATTTATGTGGAATTGTTAGTAGCGATACCAATAAATTCCGGGGGGAGGCTTTCGAGCCTTATTGACGTTCCTTGCTTATTGTTTCTTCCTTTAAATATCAACAACACAATTGTGAGCCTTTGGGTGTTTTTTGATAAATCTTGAAGTTCTCAAAAAAAGAAAACCTGCATTAAAGCTGGGTTCAACGAAGGAAGCTACAATCTCATCGGAAGTTACCATCGTTTCGTTTTTATTATTTTTTGTTTTGCTTATAAAAATAACGAACCAAATGAGAAACTTTTTAATTTTTTTCGTTTTTCGCCGTGATTTAAATTTTTTCTAACGATCTAAGACAAGAATTAAGTTACGGAAATAAAATGCTTTTTCGTAATTGTAGTACCCCTAAAAAAGAGATAAAAAAGTTCTTGTTTGCAAGTTGGTAAAAAAGGCAACAGTAAAAAGTCTTTAGCATAAAAACAAACAGAAAAACAATATTTATAAAAAAGATGTATTTATACATGTAATATATTTGCAATTGATAATTTGTCGCAATATAATATGAATTTTCTTCATATATACATTGTTTTTTTTTTTTATTTAAATAAAACTTTCTATACTTAACATGGTTAAATTTGATTATTTTTCATTTATGTGTGTATGTTAAAAAAATAAAATTAAAATAATATAAACATAAATAATTGTAGTGCAATTATTCATTAAATTAAAGCGGTTTTGTAATATTTACAATAAAATTTAAAAGGAAAAAAAATAAAATACTTAAATAATAGGTATAACAAATAAAATGTTTAAAACCTACGGATAAAATTATGTATGTATTTTTAATTCATTTCTAGGATTTCTCTATAATCTAGTTAAAAAGCTGGTTTTAAAAAATGGGAGTAGCTATAGCTTAAGATAAAATATTATTTTTTTTAAATAGAAACAACACTAACAAATTAAAATTATGTTTTTAATAAAAAACAAAATCATACGATAAAATTTTAAAATAGAATTGATTAAAATTATACATATTCAAATAAAGTTATACAAAATGATTTAATCTTCTGGAAGCAGTTGAAAGGGAAAAATATGCTTGTTACCCTTTTAATAGGTGATGCTGTTTTTTTTTTTAATATAAAGTTGTTTAATTTTATTCTACAATTAAAGTTTATAAAAAAAAAACTTAAAATAAATTTTGAAAAAATTGCATAAGGAAAACAAAACAGCCAAAACTTTCTCTAGGGAAGGTTTTGATTAAAAAAATAACTATGTAGTTATTATGCATGCCAAATGCCCTTTTATATAATAATAATAATTAATAAGATCGATATTTACAATTATAAAATCTTTTGAAAATCAGGGTTCGTAGTAGAAAAAAAATACATTTAAGTAGGTAAAAACCTATTTTACTTTGAAAATTTAAATTACCTTATTCAAATTGCTAATACAGCATATTTTTCAAATTGTACGGTCAAATTTTTTGATAGGTTTTCGATATTTGCTGGAATTTATTAGTGTTGTTGTTTTTGTTGGGATGATTGACTCTGTTGTTGTTGCTGGTGATTTTGTTGATTATGATGTTGTTGTTGTTGCTGTTGTAATTGTTGCAGTTGTTGTTGTTGCTGATTCTGTTGATGTTGTTGCTCATAGTTTGGGTGCTGCTGATGATCAGTTGATGCTCCTGTGTTAGAAATAAATACAGAATAGTTTATTTAATATTGATCTTAAACACTCGTAACTATTAATGATGTAAACATATTCATCGATTTAAAAAAAAAAAACTAATTAGCTATGGCTACCCAACATTTAATCGTTTGCAAGGCCCAATGGAACACGCCTATAATTCTTTTGAACAAAATTTACTATCCAAAGACACATATACACTGTAGGATGAACTTACCTACGCAGTTCCTTTTTGAAAATAATATTTCGTCTAACCAGCTGACGCCACTTTATCTTCGAACTTTTTTGATTTTGATATTTTTGGAGTACACACATTAGCCGTGTTTTTAGGATTTTGTAAATATAAAAGCAGAAATTTCCAAAAAAAACCCGCGGTAGGCTACCCATCCGCAGTAGGATTTTACTTCTGCTTTAATTTAGAATTTTAACTCGTGTAAAATCCAAAAAAATACGACTATTATTGAATTGTGGTTCCATCTAAGTTCACAATTAATTTTTTTTTGAAAATGTGGGTTAGGACGATTTGGCGCTGAGCGGCTCATTTAATGGAACCTGTCAAAAACATAGTTTAGTCTAACTTAGCGTTGTTGTATCGAACGGTTCTAGTTTTTGTAGCTTTGCGTTCGAGATTTTGTAAGCTTTTAGAAAGAAACAAGTTTATCGAAAGAAGAATTATTATAAGTGTACTGTTACGAAGGTTCTGGAAAGCGAAGGTTGCTAAAAAAATATAGTAAAAATAAAATACAACTCAACAATGGAAAGAAGCAGGAATTTAAACACTCTTGAATATTTATTTTGGTTTTACAACCAGAGATCAGAAATAAATCTCAACCGTTTGAAAGGTTTTTTAATAACTCTTATTTGTTACATTTTCAATAAAAGTCACTCAATAACTTTTAGTCTAAAAAAAGTCGATCAAGGTCTGAGAGAAGCCTTTTTTTCTTTTTTTTTAATTTTTCGATCAACCAGTGAGATTTATCGGTGAGAAAAAAATTAATCTCATCTACAAATTTATAAATGAGAATCTCCTCTAGTATGACCTTTAGTATTTAGTAAGCACTGTATGCGGAAATGCAGTTAATTAGACTTTTTAGTCATCGGTGAATACTTGTAGGTAGGTGATTGTACGTTGAGTGATTTTATGCGATAAAGTCAAAACAGTTAAAAGTTACCACCATGTATTTTTCAAAATAAATTTCCCTAAATTTTCTTAACCAATTTTTTAAAATTTTTCCTGACCAAATTAAAAACAGTTACTCTTTGAAAAAAAAACATATTAAATAGCTAATTTTTGAGCAATAAATTCATACATATCTGACGTTAACAATCATGTCCCTAAAGTTAGCAGAACCAATTTTTTGTGACGTCATCAGAAGGCACTTATTCTTTAATTAAGAGCCCAACAACAAAATCAAGTGGTACAATACTTTTGTTGTAAATCATTGTATATGTAATTAAATAACTTGAAATGAAGTTAGCAGAGCAATTACCGGAAAATACTTAAAACGAAAATAAAAAAGTTGTTTAGTATGTAAAGCCGGAACAACACCTATCTCGTGTGTTGTGGAGTGGTGTGTCGCTATCGCTCCAATGTGTTTCGTATGCTTAGAACCACATTTGTGAAGCGTGTTGTGTTGTGGAGTGGTGAGTTGTGGAGGAATCGCTTCTGTTTCGATTGCGCCATACCACGATGTGGAGTTTACAATTCGTAAGAAATAGAACAACACACCGCACGAGATAGGTGTGGTTCCGGCTCAAGAGCTATTTACATAAGTGTTCTGGGAACCCAACAAAAAATTAAAAAAAAATATTTTTCTAATTTCCCATACAAAACCATGTTCAACTTACTTTAATTCGAGTTTTCTCAAACAATTTAACTTTTTTCGACCCAAGTATTATTTAATAATTAAAAGTTCCCAGCTTCCCCCGCTTTCATAAATACTATTTCCCAGGATAAAAGAAATTTTTTTTTTTGCTATTGAAAAGTTGAATTGTTTGAGAAAAATTGAATTAAAGTTAGCAGAATATGGTTTTGTATGGAAAATTGAATTAAGATTTTTTTTTTAAATTGAACATGAAACGGAGTAAAAGAGCGAAAACCTATAATTTTTAAAATACTTAAAATAATTCAATGCAGTAAATTTTGATTTTAGACAGGAACCACACTCTGTATTTCGTTCCGAAAGTGAACGAAACGCACTTTCGAATAGGATTGACTTTCGGAACGAAAAACAGTAGGGCCCCTGAGTTGAAAGAAATATTTAATTTATTTCATTGCGAAAAAAATCAGTGCTGAAAAAATTTTCCCTGACCGCTTTCGAAATTTCCTGACCAAATTTTCGTTCCCGGATTTTCCACGACTTTCAAGTCGGGTGGCAACTATGCATGCAGTTTATGTTTAAATTTATAAAATTAAACAAATAATAAAATATATAAAATTCTTATTTATTTTTGTAAAATATTAGATATGTAAGAGATTTTCGTTTGCATTAAACCTTTATATTTATAGAAATAGGTTAAAGGTTGCCCTTTTCCATTTATTTCAACGATTGAGATATTTTTCAAAATAAATCGTTACTTTTGGCCATAAGAATAATCACCCTTATTCTGTATGGCGTTTTAGGAAAACGACAGTAAAACGACACGGTTCTAGAAGCGGTGAATGGATTTTTAGTAAACCGACTATCGTTTTAATGGTTAGAAGGGTAAACAAAGAAGAGAACGGTAAAGTTTTAGTTTTACTTAAATGCCAATAAACGCTTCTGGAGCCATATCATTTTCCCTTCGTTTTCGCAAAACGCCTTACGGAATAAGAGTGAATTTCTGTTTAAAATATTTATTAATATTTAAAAAGTAGCGATGAGCGACCTCTATAGTAGTGATATTGAAAATAGAAGGCATTTAAATTAAATTAAGAGAAGTTTGTACGGCTCATTAATATATCATTCTTTTATTAAATTACTTACAAAAATTGAGAATTTTTGATGGAGTCAAGTCAAAAGTAAAGAAAGGAAATTATGTTTTTGATTAATTTTGTTTTGTTAAAAAAAAAAGAATTTTGGAATGCCAGTAATGCGTAGTTTTAGGCAAAAAATTTATAATGCAATTTTCCTACAATCACTTTGGTCATTACAGATACGAAGTTTAATCAAAAAGTTAGAGCAGCTTTTATAAAAAATCGTTGTACGTATGGCAGCTACCCGTTTTAGATAGCTGACGCAAATGCGATGTATTCAATAGTTTACTACCATCAATAATGTGTACTGTGAAACCGCAGCAGATTATTTTATAAATTCTTTCTCATATTTTCCAAAACAATGATAAGACTGCACTGATTGTAATATACACATATTATCGCATCAAAGGTGATGCATGGTTCAGAATTTCAAGTACATACATAAATGAACATTAAATATCACAATCTAACCTGTATTTGTCTCACTAGGCGTTGCCGGTCCAGCTGAATGTGGTGTAAAGCTGCCCATTTGTTTTTGACGCACTTCTCGTATTTTCAATTGGAGATCTTGTTTCCTTGGAAATATGTCAATATGTTTAGTCTAGAAGGAAAATAAAAATTTTGTTCAACAAAATCATTCAACCCCCTTCAAAAAATCAAAATTACATGAAACGCAATTGTAGCTTGTGTTGAAGGGAACATTCCATGTTCGCTAAAGAACTGCAATACAAGGCTACGCCTTTGTTCTAAGACTTTCCTATGGCCTTTCTCACTTGCATCAGAACGAGCACTTTGTAATGGTGTTTGTGGGGTTCTTGGCGATCTTCCTGCTGGATTTGTTTCCATTTCTACATGGAAAACAATTTTTGATATTCTTTAGTGAACAAAATATGTTTTGATAAAAATAAAAAAACAAACCTCTCAACTGATCGATATTAAAATCAGGTCCAAAGAATCGTTGCATTGGCATTTCCTCCGTGGATTCATCTTCACTATCTGAAAATCAAACAAAGAATATTACTCTGCACCATCAAAGGTTTATGAAATTTGATTCTACTTTTTGGCACGGGATTCTTTTTTCTGTAGTTTGTTCCATAAACACGCGGTGATGATGGCACCGATATAGCACTTGGCGACTGACAATCTTCTGGTTTGAATTGTGGCAGCGCTTGGTATTTCTTTTCAAAATCAACTTGTTTGAGGACACTGCGGTAATTAATTAAAACCAGTCAATTAAAATTAGAACCTTTTTATTTCTAAAACTAACTCACTTATCCATATCATCGTTTTTCTTTTTCGAAAGATTATTTTTTTGTGGGGACTTTGGATGTTCATCGCAACTCGAAGTTGATGATGTTGGTGTCGGGAGAGCAGTTGACAACATTGTTGGGGTTGCGACACTTTGTGTTATTGTCGTAACAACTGTTGTTGAATCAGTGCTACTGGCAGTGGAGTAATTGACAGATGTAGTTACTGTTTCTGCTGCCGAATGTGATATCGAATCATTTTTACCTACTATAAAAAATTGGCAATTATTTGGTGAGATGATGATGAATAATTACGAGGTTAGATTTGAATGAAGTGATATTACTTACACATATTTTTTCGACGTTGTAATGGAGCCCGACCTAATTGAGCTGGAGTTGGAGCTAATACAAATTGTTGACTCTCAGAGTCATCATTATCGTTGGTTTGCTTTTCAACATCTGAGTCAGATTGGGGAAGGCTTCCTTTTGTATCACCAGATGATTGTGGTGTTGTTGGTAGTGATTTGTAACCAGGTGACATCGGTGTTGTTTCAGAAACTAAAATTTGTACAAGAATATTTTATATTTGAATTTAAACGTACAAATTGAGAAAAACGTATACACGGCGGTAGCAAGGCTCATGCATAAACATGAAGACAACGGTCAAAAACAAATAGCTCAAAAACTCATCTTCACCTTGACTATATCCCTGCAACAATATTGTATTCAAAACAGCACTTTGCTGTTGTTGATTACTTGGTGTTTGTTGATTGGTTTTCTTAAATAAATATTGCACTGTTGATGTGGCCGAACTATTATTACTCATTGGCACTGCATTTGGAGAACTTGGATTAATTTTATTTTGTTGATCATCATTCTCATGCATTGGTATAAATGCAACCTGAATTAAAAAACAGAATACAAAAATATTTGAAAAAGAAATAAATATGAGTAATAAACTAACCTGATTATTTGAATATAACATGATCTGTTTCTGTCCAGATTTTGTGGTTACAATCTGAGCTGTTGGAATAACCGAGGATGAAACAACGCTTGTTGGTGGAGCCGATAGCGGCGATGCTGTTGTTGGCAGGGAACACGATGAAGACAACGACGAAGATAAAGAGGAGCAAGAGGAAGCCGATGAGGAAGGAGTCGCTGTCAATGAAGCTGCATTTAAAGCAGTCGAATTAATCATTAGAATTGATTTTTTGTCATCGGAATTAGAATTGAATGTTAGTTTTTTCATTGATTGTATATCGCTAATGTTATTTAAATTGTTAGTGGTTAAAATCCTTGCACCATTATTTTTAGTATTGAAAAGAGAAACATTAGCTGCTATCCTACAAGCATTATTATTATCGCCATTGCAATTATTAATACTGCCACCACCACCCGAACTAACAACACAAGAATATGATGAAGTGGTGTCATTTGAATTTGCTGCCATTGCCGATGTATTTTTTGTTTGAATAAGTAATACAGCTCCTTTAGGACGATGTTGGTGAGTCTGTTTCTGCACTTTAATTTGGTCCGATTGCTGGACCGGGGAATCTTCCTCAAGTGTTGTGCCATCAAGTGCGTCAAGAACTAATGCATCATAAAGAACGGAAGTGGATGGCAGGACTGTATTTCCATTTTGTTGTTGTTGTTGGTCATTGTGTGTTATGTTAGTCGTTGTTATGTCATTTTGGTCAGAAGAATTTGTTAGTTTATTAAGGATCAAAGGACAATTGTTAGTTGAGGTTATGACAGTGGGATTAGTGTGATTGTTATTATTATTATGGTTTTGTGAATGGTTATGAGATGATTGGGGGTAGCTTGATATAGAACCTTGACGATGGTGAGTATAGCTTTGCTGATGAGAATTATTATTATCATGCGATGATGAATTACTATTTATTCGTGCAACATTATTGTTATTGTAAGAAGCTGACAATTTTGTTTGATTTTGTTCAACGAGAACATCGATTTGTTCGAGTTTTACTTTACCTTTAGTTGATTCGGAAATTGAGTTGCCGCCACCACTTGATGGTGGTCCTAATAGTGGACTACTCACATAGTCCGAGGAAGTGCCTTTCATATTAAATGTGAATACCGTTGGACCACCACTAACAGTGAATGGTGAAATTTGTTCTTGTTTAATTTTTTTCTCACAATCTTCTTGTTTGATGACAAAAGTGTTATTGTTGTTATTGGAATTGACACCATCGCCTGATTGTTGTTCTTCCAGTTTTGTACCTTTTGGACTGATAGGCATTGTTTTGAAGGCACCACCTGCAATATGAAAATTATGTTAAGTGTATTATTAATTAGATCATAAGTGAAGCTATGTATAAGCTTGATGCCGAAGGTATGGGGATCGAGTCACAGCCTCTGCGAGATTTAATTGTTATGAGCTCTGGAGAAGAAAATTCAAAAATGAACTTGATGAATGTTAGGCATGGAAATATAAATTGGATTCAGATTGTCAAGAACTGTAGAGCGAACGATCGCAAATGCTCCTAACCTATGTCTACGTTTTTTCAACGTTGAAGAGGAAAACATTTGGTAAATTGGAGCAGAAGACGAATAGGATCTCATCTCAAAAAATTCGCATTTTTTCGATAGAATAAAACATTTCTCCTACATACCTGTGATTCTCTATCCAATAATTTTTTTGTTTTATAAAATGAGAAGTGTTTCTTACCTGTGGGCTGGAATGGCGTTACTCCAATAGGGTTCTTTGGACTACTGTATGAGTACATTTGTATTTGCTGATAGCTCAAGATGGTGTTTTCGATTGGTCGTTGAGCTTTAATCGGTTTTGGCTTCAACGTGATATCTCTCTCCGAATTAGCAGTAGTTGTTGTTGTAGAGTTCGCAGCTCTTGATTGTGCGGCGGTCTCATTTTGTAAATTTTGTTGTTGTTGTTGATGCTGCTGCTGCTGTTGTTGTTGTTGCTGTTGTTGTTGTTGTTGTTGTTGTTGTTGCTGTTGTTGTTGCTGTTGTTGTTGCTGTTGTTGTTGGTGCTGTTGTTGTTGCTGATGTTGTTGTTGTTGATCGTGTTGTTGCTGTTGTTGTTGTTGATGCTGTTGTTGTTGCTGCTGTAGTTGTTGCTGCTGTTGTTGCTGATGTTGTTGTTGTTGATGGAGTAGCTTCTGTTGTTGCTGATGTTGGTGTTGTTGTGAATGAGGGACCTTCTGTTGTTGATGCATTTGTTGTTCTTTGCAAATATTCTCATGTGTGACATTATTATTTTCCTGCATCGTTTGCATTCGATTCTGATCATTGGCATTAGAATGTTTCTAAGAGAAAATATTTTTATTCGTTTTCTTCAGAACTACAACCAGCATAAAAATACTTACATTCTCACCGTTAGTTCTATAATCAAATACAGAGTCTTCCATATCCGAATCAGCAACACGCTCACGACATTTCAAATCAATAAGCTTTCCAGAATCTGGCGCATTTGGTACTTCCTCAGCAATTACCATCTGTACAAACAAAATCTTTAATTAAGTATTCTAGTTGGTAAATATACACATGTTTAAAAATACACACCTGTTCATCATCGGACGGAGCTTCTTCACTTAAAGTCTCCGTCTTCACATGTACCTCGTCTTGAATGTAGTTTCCGTTATTTTGCTTTGTTGGCGAAGCTTCATCAGTATTATATGCAGCAATCGTAAGTGGAATTATATCCGGACCAGGAAGTTGCATATCAGCTGGAGTTTTTGGACTCTTTTCATCCAATGATGAATCAGGACCATCACCAGAATCATTTCTTATCCTGGTCGCATCACCTTTGGTGGAACTGGATGATTTTCTTCTATCTTTTGAGCACCATTTCCATTCTGGATGCAATTTAAAATGAGCATCTTTAACTGAACTCGCCAATTCGTGGTATTTTGACTTTTCTTCAGGTTTCAGAGCATACCACCATTCACCGAGAATCTTGCTCACTGTACGATTGTCTTGATTGGGATGTTTTTTATGAACTAACTTACGATGTTTTTTGGAGAATATCATAAAGGCATTCATTGGTCGACGAATCTTAGTCTACAAAATAAATTATTTGAGAACAAAAAAAATGTCATTTTTATTTTGGTAATCAGTAATCTTCTGGATTCTAAAGAAAAAAAAAGAAGAAAAAATTCATTACCTTCGTCATAGGACTCATGGGTTCCTTTGAGTTATTTTGCAGTGAGCTTAGAGATTGTGAACGTCTTTTGGCAGCCGCCGTTGCTGCTGCTGTTGCCTCTGCGACATCGGTTTCTGTTGTTGCAGGTTGCGGTGGTCGACAGGTAGTGTTGTTATCTGGTGCTACAAGGGCTTCTCCTGTGCTAAAGGTAACCTGTCTGTAGCCACCACCATTATTATTGCCAGATGAATTACTATGTTCATATCTCTGTGATGATGTTGTCGTTGATTCGAAGACATCATCGTCAAGCTGATCGTCGCATTCATCGTGGGGTGGCACGGGCTCCGATTTTGCACTTACGGGAGATTCCATTGGGACCGAACAGGTCATCGATGTCGATGGTGCAGAAGGCGTTGCTTGTGTCGACTGTTGTTGTTTCGCTGGAGAATTTATCAGTGGCAGGAGCGTGTGCCATTGAAACGTCGACCCATGGTTAATCCCTGCAAGAAAAATAAATTCAAGAATAGTAGTTTTTATTTTAAATAATTTTCATGTAGTAGTATGCATGATTTAAGCGTAGTCATCTTACAAGGTAAAAATCTTAAATCATTGTTCGCTACAGCACCTTTCTTATGTTTAATGAATGGTTCAACGATGTAAAATAAAACATAGTTGATTGAAAGCAATTTCTTGCTTACCGTTTTTTGGAATCGTCTTTTCACTTGGTTGTTGAGGTGGTGCTGTTGTAGCGACCACAGGTTGTTGCATTTGTGACTGTTGTGTTGGCGCAACAGGTGCTGCCGGTGGCAACACAGGCACCAGTTGGGTTGCGTCCACAATTACCGGATGAAATGTCTGGTAGCTGTTAGAAGCTGGTGAGATCCTTATTACACTGGTTGCATGACCAACAGTCGTTTGCACTGTTGGCTGTTGAATTGCAGACGACTGTGTATGTTGTTGTTGTGGAGGTGGTTGCGGCATTTGTTGTTGTTTTTGCACCAACTGTTGCTGCTGCTGCTGTTGTTGTTGTTGCTGGGGTGGTAGCGGAGGTTGGGGTTGTTGTTGTTGTTGCTGTGTACTACCCACCTGTGGTGCAGGTTGCTGTGCTCTTACCGATTCCGGTCGTATCACTTGAGAATATCCAACATTATAAAGCACAGGACTGGGAGAATTCTTCCATTTTGTAGTCGATTCTGGTGGTGCAGGACCACCGATTGGTGTGAAGAAATTTTGTCGATTCGACACGGTCACCGGAGAATGATTTGTATTCATGGGTGAGGTGCCATGGTTGACGGGTGATGAAAAAGATGGTGTAGCTGATCGAGAGCTACTCAGTGACACTATGAATAAAAAAATACATTTATGCAATTATTTCACTGCAGCAACTTCCTAAAAAAAATACAAAATAAATGTAATATACAAATTAAATGCGTACTTAAACACTGCAGGTAAAGTTTTGTGCCAATGTCATATCCCGAATAAGTATTCATTGTGTTCATATTTTGATGCAAAATATTTATAAATTAAATAATATTTGTTTAACAATAATAACTTGTTTTTTTTTATCAAAATAAGCTGCGCGCAAATACAAATAAAAGTATAAAAGTTGCGTTTAACAACAAAATAAAAATACATATACACGTATACATGCGGCACGCTTTCACAAATGTCAGAATTTTGCATCTGCAAAATGTGCGGTTTTCTTATCGATTAGGTGATCGTGTTGATGGAAATGGTTTCGTTCAGCAAAATGTATTATGATCAAGACGTCACTTCTTAACTAAGGCAAGGCTCACACTGAATAGAAGAAAACTGATTCGACGTGCATTTTCCCAATGTCCCCTTTCACACGAAGAAACTGAGTTTCCAGCAACTTTCAGTTTATTGGTGAGAAGGGCAAGAAGTAAGAGAGGAAAATGAAATCTCCCCGGTCAACGATTTGAGGAGATTTTTTTGACATTCCTCTTCAGTTGTGTGTTCAACCAAGCTAATCTATAAAGAAACTAGAGAAAATTTCCACAATTTTGTTTCTTCATGTGAAAGGTACAAGAGATTTTTAAGGAAATTAAAAGAAAACGTCAAAAAATCTCCGGCAACTTGCTTCCTCGTGAAAGGGGACATTGTGCATTGACATTGGGGACACATGCTTTAAAATACAAATGGGTTTTTTTTTCAAGCGAGAAAAAATTTTGTGTCAAACGATGAAAAAAAAAATATATTTTCGAATGAATGCGTAGAACAAGATATTGGTATGGGTTTGTTCGATTTGTAAAACTATTGGGCTTATTACAATCTGAATAATATTAGCAGCGTTTTATAATAGGAAGCCCGGGGGTAATTGGTTGAAAAAAACGACAACGGGGATTAGCGACGCCATCACCGAAAAAAACATGGAGTTTTCATACAAACTATAAATAACATGTATGTAATTCATGCCGGTAACACAGTTTTTCTGTGCGCTTAAGGTAAGCCCCGAGAATTCTCTGGGATTAGCTAAGCCCGCAGGGGATTAGTTGTTGTTGCATTTTACATGTACATTTTTTAGCACCGACGTTGTTTTTTCATCCAATTCCCCCCGGGCTTGCAAAAAAACACGCCTTATCTACGGGCCTGGGTCGGCGTTATCTTTTAACACGTAATACAAAATCAAATTTGGATGTAGTTTTCTATCGGAGTTTGCTTTATGGAACCAAAAATAAGTTCTTACTCTGGCGGGTAGACAGCTCGTCAGTTGGTAGGGAGTACAAACTGTAGTGTAAAGAAAAAAATACAGTATCTACCTACATGAAAAATAAAGAAACATAATTAGCCAGTTCACGTTTCTGAGATCTCACTGAGCAAACATCTGTCAGCTCTACTGAGGAGAAGGAGAAACTTGAACAAAATTTCTCCTTTAGAAGTCAAAAGCACTCTCCATCTCGTTTTTATAAATTGATCAACTGCGATAAAAAATAATTGAGCAAACGAATCCAAAAAATTTCAGTCTCAGCTTTTTGACAGCAAAAGTGAGGAATCTCACTGAGGAATTACGTTCAGATTTCTGAGATTGCTGAGATCTCCGAGATCTCAGATATCTCAAGAAACCTGAACTGGCTAAATAAGAAAAAAAGAGTGAGCACACAACAGTGCTGTCATTAGGATCCGTATCGTTTTATTATATCGGGGTGAACCATATGGGTTATTGGCAATAATAAAACGCGGCTATTAGTTTCTAATATATTATCAAAGTGATTTTGATATCGTCCCAACAAGTCATGCTATCCAAAACTTAAGGGAAAACTATAATTGTCAGAGGGCCACTTAAGTGGTCATACGAAACAAGTACATACATACAATAGCTGTGTTTTTTTTCCCCTCAGATCCGAACTAGATTGGATTTGCTTACGAAAATACATGTACATATTATAAAAACAACACAATATCCAACTTTGTTTTGGATTTGGATTTCCGAATCCATTTTGAACACACACCCGTAATTTGTAAATGTCATCATTAGTGTAAAGAAAAAAGACAACGGGTGTATACAAATAAAAAAAAAAAACAAAGGTAAAAAAGAGTTATGTATATTATAACAAGTTATGACTCCGAGATCCTGGGTTGTTTTATTTCCATGATTTGATATGGATTGGATCTGGGAGAAAATAAAACACAGCTAATGAAATTATATGATACGCCTTTAATTGTGGATTGTTGTTCTTTTGTAAATAAAGAGTGCTACCGACCGCAGTCAAGCTTTTGATGTTTTGAAAAATCAGAAATAGAAAACAACAACAACGTAAATTAACTATATGCCTTACCAGCTGCTCTACTGACTTTTGAACAGGCTTCGAAAAAGGCAAAGTGAGTCAGATTATAAAAGATGATTTTCATAGAGCGAAAACGATCGAAAAGTTAAAAACCAATCTCTTTTCTCCTTAACACTCATTCAAAAAGTCAAACTTCAAGCGGCACCGTGTAAAAGCCGACTTATGACAAAAGTAATGTGTCAGTTTGCGGGTGTTATGACAATTTTTTTTGACAATCATGTCGATTATGGAATACGCTAAGCAATACTGGATCCGCAGTGATTCGCAGTACATTGTTCTCTTTTCTGTTCACTACAAACTGGTAAAGAGCAAATTGAGCACTGCACTGCAAATCACTGCGGATCCAGTATTGAGCAGCACTATCCTCCATAAAAATTTAAACATAAAATGAAATGAAAAAGAAAAAAAAAATATCACAATTACTGCTTGTAAATAACATATTTGTCATTAGCTTTCATATTCTTTTTATCTAGTCGTTTTGGTTTTTTTATTGATAAGATTTCGCACCTACTTCATTGGTTAAAAATAATCGTTTAAGTGAGATATTTTGGTGTATCGCCCTATGATTCACTCGATCATTCCAGATTAAAACTTAAATCCGGATTGTAAATTTTATAAATTCAATGTAAAAACATCTGGATTTAAGTTTTAATCTGGATGTATCACTGAATAATATGGCGGTAAGATATCTGAGGAGATTTTAGTTTTAATTTTTGGCATGAGTCGTTGTCGAATTTGATTTTAATTTTATATGTCACTTACCGAGCATATTCGCAACATCAGTTTCTTCCTGATCGAATCGACCTGTTACTCGATAGTTCGGTGAAGTTTCCGAATCACGGGAAGTCTCTTCATCAACTTGGGTTTTGCTACTCGATCGACTACTAATATCACTAGAAAAAAAAGAAGATTTTATAAGACTTATCTACATATGTATATTGATTTGAATTTTTTTTTAAACTCACCTTGGAAATCGACTTGGTCCAGTGGATCGCAATGTGCTACCTTTTTGATTCAAATGTCTCGAACAATAACCCCTTCGTTGAGATTCTTTCAAGCACGATTGATTTGAACACAACCGGCGCCATTGTTTTCCATTAAATTTCTTACGTACACCAGATTCCGATTGTACGACATCGCCCTTCTTAAAACGATGGGGTGTTGTCGCTTGAGATCTGAAATGGATTTTTCCATATAATAATAATAAATAAAATTATATACAAAGTTAAATCAAATACCTTGGAGTTGCTGGATGAGATCGTGGGGTGAGCCTCTGATCGAGCAGACTAGAAGTGCTGCCTCGACTTTGCATGCTGCTCCTCTTACTACCACCTGAAAGTTTCTCTACATCGCCGTCCATTGCATAGCCACTGATTTCAACACGTTTCAATTCATCATCTGATTCGTAGTCATCGTATGATCTCTGTCGTCGATGAATATCTTCCGTTGATGGACTCTGCACTTTGTGGGGCAAATTCTGCGACACTATTATGTCGGGAATATGACCCCCATTGCCATTACCTGCTGTTCCACCATCACTGTTATTTAGCATATTCGATGACTGAAAAGGCGAGGTTGCTGTAGTTCGGTAATATTCCTCGTTATGCTGTAGAGTTGGCAGGACATGATGTATTTGCAGTGGAGCAGTTGAATTACTACTAATACCACCATTATTACTTACAGATGTTGGAGTATGATGTCCTCCGCTAGAATTGATTTTGCCACATGGTTCGTATCTCGTAGCAACGAAAGCCACCTGATGAGAAGGTGCTTTATGAAGGACATCAGCACGGCTTGTGTAAATTATATTTGTTTCGGAATTGTTTATAACAATGTGTCCGCTTTTGTTAATAATTCGTTGGCCTATTCTTCCTTCTAGAATATCGGTGTTTTGCTGTCCAATTACACTATTGCTGCGTGAAGTTGAGTATTTTCCTACTTCATTGAGTTCATCCCACCAAGGTGGTTGCAATAAACGCAAATCAGCTCTCTTAACTGTCTTAATCTAAAAAAAATTTGTGTTTTTCAGTGATACAAAATTATGCGTACAGAAAAACTGACTATTTGTGCAGAGTTTGAGTCCCCGATTTGTACTGAAAATTGCTTGGTATTCAGGTTGATTTCATTAACAGAACCCTCGATGAATACATCGCCGGGCCGGCCTTCAACTTGTGTGCGAACGCAGACTCGGGTGTTAAGGTTTATCTTAATTATTAGGAAATTAAAAAAATTAAAGTAGAATTAGATTAAGAACTAATTAATAATTTTTCTAGAATTAGTTTTAAAATTATACCTCTGCTGCTGGAGGACTAGCATCCAAAATTACATTGTATCGACCAGAAGCCAAGACGTCCGTATACAACTGTGTACAATTTTCGGGGGCATCGAATTCTACACAAACCGAATTAGGAGTGGTTGTTTCTTTTGGTCGAATAATGCCCGAAGCATAGTAATTGCCTAGCTTAGCCAAAACTCTTGTATTGGTCCATTCGCTTAAATCTAATACTCCAACTGATGGAGTATTATTCTGTTGCTGTTGTTGTTGTTGCTGTTGTTGATAAGAAATATTGTATTGTTGTTGCGTTGTTGAATTCGATCGGTTGCTGTTGTTATTGTTGATAGTTGTTATGGTTTGTAGGTTTTGGAATTTGTAGGAATTTTGTGGGCTGCAAGATGAAAACAGTTTGAGAAGAAAACATTTGAACGAAGTGTATGTTATAAAACTCACCTCGCTATGATGATTTTCTTATCGGGACTCTCCATATTGGTCAGGCGACCAATATTCTGAGTTGTAGAATTGGCTGGATGTGGGATAGATCTTATGAACACAGTTTCATTCGAAGCTGTATTCGATGTTGGCTGCCAATTGGGTGCAGATACAATAATGTTAGTTCCGTTTTTTAACGTCATGGAACCAGCTTCATTGCCATCGCAGCCGCCTCCTCCTCCTGCTTCCGATATCAGCAGTTGCTGTACTTTTGGATGATCCATTCTCTCCAGCTCAGCTGGATCGAATTTTCGCTTCTTTGGATGAAGCCGTGGTGGTGGTTGCTGCTGTTGCAGGTGCTGAGATTGTTGCAACAATTGCTGTTGTTGTTGCTGCTGAGGATGCGCCTGCTGTTGGTGTTGCAAGTGATGTTGTTGATATTGTTGTTGTAATTGATGCTGCTGTTGTTGTTGTTGACGCTGCTGTTGATGTTGTTGTTGTTGCTGCTGCTGCTGCAACACTTGCTGATGCTGGCTAGTGGCCGGTATCACCATTTTGATTGGTGATGGAAGATTATGCCTTGCGTTTTGGGCGTTCGACTGAACTATTTGTTGATTCGTTATGAGAACTGTTGTCGACGCCGACCCAGCTCTAACCATTTTCGCAGCATCGCCGGCGGTTTCGACTTCTGTACAGCCGATGGTGGTTGAATTGAGTCCACCGCCACTCCCCCCACCATTCGTTATAATAGCAGATTTATATTTTGATGGAGTCGCAGATTGCGTTGGTGACACAATATAGATCTCATGGGCAGTTGTTGTTGCGATTGTTCCTACTGATGCTGTGGAAAATGATAACGGCTGCTTACGTTGGTAATTGATTGTGCCCACACTGCTTATCACGGAAGCTGGTATCTACAATTTAAAAAAAAGTAGAAGTTTAACAGGTAAGTTAAGTAAGGTTTTAATATGGGAGAGCGTGTATCAGTGGAAAGACTTTTAATAAGGTATGGTATTATAGGTTTGTTCGCGTACTTGTGGCGTTAGCAATCAAATAGAGGCTAAAAAATTGAACATGAAACCTAGCAAAAGGGTGAAAACCTGTAACTTGTAAAATATTTAAGATAATTCAATGCAGTAAATTTTGTTAAATTTGTTGAAGTTTTTTCTATAAGATTGACAAAAAAAATACTATAAGGATCTTTTGTTTTCGCCCTTTAGGAAAATGTTTTTTTTTAGGCAATTTTGTTTGTTAAAATTATATTTAGCGCATTTTGAAAATAACTTTTTTAAATGGCATCGTTTTTATTCTCAAATGCCTGTAAATTAAAAAAAAGGAGAGAAACATCACGTAATTATTGGAGTTCTTAAAAAGTTTTATAAGAGCGATAATAAAGAATATTACTAAAATAAATAAATAATAATTTTTTTTCACAAACTTATACATTAATAATAATTCTTAGCAATTTGATTTCCGCCATATAGGAGCTTCAGATAAATTAACAAAAAGTCATAATTAAGGCAGTGCTGAGTTTCTTCGAGAAACTCACAAACATGTGGTTGATTTTGAAAAACTTCTGTATCCATAATTTCCCTATAAAATTTAAAGTCTTCGATTTCTCTCAATTTTACTCGACAATGGTGTTTGAAGAGTTTGTCAATATCATTCTTCTTCTAAAAGGAATTTCTGATGGCAATAAGTGAATAATGGATCTTAAAGTAGTTCATATAGACTCTTGCTTTTAATAAGTTTTTGTTTTGACAAACCGTTTAGTTGGCTTAAACTTAAAATGCCATTAACAGGTTGGCTTTGAGTTATCTTGGGCAACCGCAGCCAGTCTATCACTGGACAAACTCCGTCGAGCCGTTCCAAGTTTTTTGAAAGTTCCATATTCATTGAAAATTTCATGATACTTTTTAGAAAGGATGATAACTTCTTCATGTCGCACTTTTTTTCTATGCCAGAAAAGACTGTGTTCAGCGGGAAAAAAGAATGGCCAACAATTGGAAACATTATTTAATTAAATAATTATTCAGCCAATTTTGAAGCCATGTATGTATACCAATGTTAGATTTGTATTTTGAGCTGCACATCAGCGCATATACCTACCATATTTTTACTTGGATGTTTATACCACAAAGCGTATTATAATAACCGCCGTTTTGAAAATCAATGCTATCTTTTTGATTTTATTTAGAGAAAAAATAGAGCAGTTTTTTGATTCTTAACAAAATACTTAATAGCCTCGTTTTGATACCAAACTCATACTAAAAATTGTAATAACTTGCAATAAGTTGATTAGCTCGTTTTGAAACAAAATGTTTCCACTATCTGATAGCTCTCTTTGATACACAAATTTTGGTATATCACACTCCATATATCGAAAAAAAAGTGAGTTTAGCACCGTTTTGAGTGTTAACGCCACACTTGGAAGAAGTCTGATTTCAAAAAGATAGTTCTTGTCGGATCTCAATAAGGAATGATCATGCCACAAAATTAAGCCTACTTTAAATTAAATGTTGTGGCACCCAAAGTACTCAAAAATTTAATTGGTTCGTTTACAGCTCATTTTGTACTGTATCAATCGATGCGTATTTAATTGTTTCACTTGGTATTTTCAATTTCGGTGGTTCGCAGAGCCATGAAAGTTTTTGGCAATTGCCAAGAACCTTTAAATCGACATTTATTCAATTATTAATAAATGACACGTTGTCAGTTTTCCAAAAAAACATCCATATCAACGCAATCTGTTGAGAAATATTCCCAAAGCAATTTCTTCGCATTCAGGTATGCATTGGTTTGACTTTATGTATTAATTTGCGTATTTCACAATCAAAAATCTTAACAAATATACAAAAAAAGATTAAAATTTGTCTTCAGCCAAATTACGCAGTGTACTTTTCAGCAGACTTTTGTACATACATTCATACTTATTCATAAATATTTTTTGTAATCATACCTCATCAGAAGTAGGTATCCACTAAAAAATTACGGTCACATTTTGATTTTCCTCTACCTCCACTTTCGTTCGATGCCAGCAATGATTTTATCGCTATAATATAATAATTTATTTTAATTATTCACAATGTGTGGACTTCTACTTTAGACGCTGCTGGTTGGCTGACTGTTTCTGCTGCAGCACTGCCACTGCCACTATGCCTTATCGAATCAAATAATATAGTGAAAATAGTGAATTTGTAATTTTATCTGAACGCGCAAGTAGTTTTTATTTGATGTCTCTGACCGTAGTGAACTCTCCATCGATCGACGCAATGGCACAGCAGCAAAACGTCAACGAGAATCGCATTGGCGCGAAATTATTGTGAAAACCCCAGACTCAATTGAGAACACTAAACTAGTTGCTTAGGCTATAGAGCTGCAGGGAATATTGGTTACGCTGTTAAGCTGAATAAATTTCCACCATCGTCCCACGCGTTCCATGACGCGCAGCCTGGGATTATCTTTACTTTACTTCATTTCTTGTTGTTGTTTTAAGATTTCAGTTTACATTGTTTTCAGTTTCCTTAACACACCATAGTGACGAATGTTGATCTTTTATAGATTGAATGGATATCTAAATGAGCAGCTACTGTAGACGAGTATCTATATACGTGTTTTGTTTTCAATTATTGTTATTGACATGCGAATATTATTAAACCTTTTTTTTTTTTTTTTAATTTATGAGAGCAACGAATTTCAGCGCTGGTCACAGATATAATGAGCAATTTAGTTTTGATTCGATAGAATAAAGAAAGACGTTTCAACAATGACTTTTAAATCGTATAGCAAAAACATGAAAGAGAATTGGGTTTGCGTTAATTGATTTTGTTATTTCACTTGTTTCTAATTAGAAGCTAAAAAAGTTTGAAATTTTAGAAAATATTGTTGTTTGTAACAATAGGCAAGTCAATATGGATTTGTCGAAAAAATGACATCGGAACTAAGAGCTTTACTAAGAGCTGTCCGTCTGTCTGTCCTTTCGGTTGCAGCCAAAACGAGTGGGTCGATTTTCTTTAAACTTGGTACATAGCATTTTTGGACATTTCCTCGGCAGGTTTTTTTTCATTTTTTTAGGACAAAAAATAAATAAGCTGCCATAAATTTTTTTTTAGCAAAAAATCCAAATCTTATTTTTCTCAAAAAAGTGCCCAAAACTTTTTTTTTAAATTCAGTATTTTATAAACAAAAAAATTCAGAAAAGTGGTTATAAATGGTTCCTCCCATAGAACCATTTTTTTTTTGTTTTGATAATTTTTTGTATGACGAATCTTTTAAAAAGTTTTGTGTACCAAAATTTTGGTTTGATTTAAAAAAAAAAGTTTGTTTCAAATTTTTTTTTTGAGAACTTGATAATTCGAAAACGACTTGATCGATTTCTATTAAACTTGGCACCCAGCAGTTTTTTAATTTTATCTAGCAGATTTTAAACAAAAATTTTTTTTTTAACCAAAAATAACGGTACCTCCCATACAAATGTTTAAAAAAACCGGTAAGGAAAATCTCATTTTTTCCAAAAATTACTTTGATTAAATTTTGTATGTCAGCTTTATATTCGTACCTACAATATTTTTGGAAGAAAAATGTATATCGATTAAAAATGGTGTCTCTCATAGAACCATTTTTTTGGTTTTCGAACATCTCATTATTTGGTGAACCGATTTTACTGAAATTTTTTACACAAGATCTTCTAAAAAAATTGAACAATATTGCATATTAAAATTTTCAAAAAAAGAAAATTTGGATTAAAAAAAAAAATATCTTTAATCCTTTTATTTACTCTTTATTAATAGTATCATAAAATAATAATATTTTTTCATATATTTTTTTCCACGAAAAAAGAGTTAAAAGTTGAAAAATTTTCCAGCCAGAAATAAATTTGGTTTCGCAAAAAATCGAATTTTTCAGTCAATGTTTTAGTTTTATTTTATTTTTTAAAATGAATGTACATATTTTTAGTAGATACCATTGTTTTTAGGCTACTTTTACATAGTTGCCACTATTTTTCAAAATAAATTTCTCTGATCAATTTTAAAGTTTTCCCTGACCAAAGAAAAAAAAAATTAAAACAGTTACTCTTTGAGAAACATAAGTTTATTTTTTAACGATAAATACATATGTACCTACGTACATATGTGACGTCAACAATCATGTCTCTCAGTTAGCAGACAAAAGTCAGGAGGATCAATTTTTTGTGACGTCATCATTATGCGCTTATCAAGTGCTAATTAAGTACCCAACAACAAAACTAAGTGCTCCAATACTTTTCTTGTAAATTAATGCAGTTAGCAGAGTAATTACCGGAAAAGTTTTAGTCTAGTATTTAGGAGCTATTTAAGAGCTCTAGGATTCTGAAAAAAAATTTCTCAAAAAATAGGACATTTAAACATCTAATTTTTAGTGACCGAATAAAAATGGATAATATAAACAGGAACTTAATAAAATTTTAATCGATTTAGTACGATGTTAAAGCATTTTTAATATGAGAAAAATTATTTAACATTGTACTAAATCGTTTAAAATTTTGCGCCATTAATTTTTTAAGAGAAACAACAGTACGTGTAACATATTCTTATAGTTTTTAATTTCGATTTTGAAAATTAATGCTAAAAAAACTATTCATTCAACTATAACAATTCAAATGTGAAATAAAAGAATAGATTCTAAAGTTTTCAAAGGGCTCTAATAAAAATATAAGTTATACTGTATTTTTTTAATAATTTTTTTCCGAATTGAAATCCTCATATTCCATTTTTTTAATTACAAAAATAGCTTGCCGTATTTTGCCACGTCTGACACCTACCAGACCATTTTATTTCATATGACAAACAGTTTATTGATTGAAGAAGAAGCTAAGAATGTTGAAATGACTTTAAAAACCAATTTTTTACTAACTGTTTCAAAAGTTACGCATACAGAAAAACTCAACGTATGCCACCAGCCATGACTTTCAAAATTTCACTCGAGATAGTTAGGGGTACATCATATTCAAAAATCATGACTGTTGAAATGCTTTTTTTTTGTCGATGTTGCTAGTAAGCTTCGATTCTTCTCAAGCAATTTAACTTTTTTCCGCCCAATTTTGTTTGATTATTTAAAAGCTCGTCTAGCTCGAGTTAAGTACTTGTCCATTGAAATTGTACATGGACCTCGCATTCTGGAAATGATGACGTTTTTTTTTTTTAATGTGTAGGGGCGTCAGTGTGAGTATACGAAATGAATTTCGGGCTTTTTTTAATTCTGATTTATCGGTAAAAGTTTGTATAGGAAAATTATAGAAAATTAAATTTTGTTTGTGGAACATTTCAATGGACTATACCTCATTTTCAAAAACATTTTTCAAGATTAAAAAAAAAAATTACTTCCATTCGAGCTAGGCGAGGTTTTAATTAATTTAAAAGATTCGCAATCTGAAAAAAATAATCCTTCAGTGGATAAAGTAAAATACAATTTTTTTGCCCTTCGAAAGTTTTACAGAGTACCAATTCAAAAGCGAGACAAAAAAGCTCCTTCGAATAGGATTGACTTTCGGTACGAAATACATGAGTAGGACCCCTGAGTTCAACGAAATATTTTATTAATTTCATTGTTAAAAAATTCAGTGCTCAAAAATTTTCCCTGGCCGCTTTCGGAATTCCCAAACTTTCCCCGACTAAATTCGCGTTCCGAGACTTTCCCGACTTTCCAGTCGGGTGGCAAATATATGTAATTTAAATTCTCATATCTGAGTTTTCTAACACAAATCTTTCATTTCATATCCATCGCCTTCTTTGTAAAAATAAATATAAAGTCTCTTTTTAAGTATCCACTTTCAGTTTGAACGACAGGGTTTGTTTCTATACATAACAGAGAAAGCGACAGGCAGAATTATTGTCGCACTACCAGCCCAAGTTCTGTTTGGCCATAAAAAAACATACAATCTGTCAAATATGACATAGATTATTTTTAAAACAAAATATCTGCAGATCGAAATGAAATGAAACCAAACCATTTATATACCAATCGAAATCGACAAATAAAATAAAAGTAAATTTAAGTTTACTAAATACATATATATGTACGTATTATAATATAGAACAACCGATAACACTGGCATTAAAAAGCCATTTCATTTCTTTAGTGTACAGCTTTAAACATGGATTTCTGTGTATTAAATTTAAACGTCTTGCTAGTCACTAACCTGCATACTAAATTCCTTATGAGTATGTGATTTTTCTTAAATCTGGAGATTTTCATTTAACTATTAACTAAATTTGATTATTAATAAGGTCCAAAGACTATTTATAAACCCATTCCAAAGTATGTCTAACTTTGGACAGCTGTCCAACTCCAAAACCTTATTTATAATATTGTTCCATCGAGTGTCTTTTTCAATTTTCTAGAAAACAACAAAAAAGATTTTGATTAAACTTCCTTTTTGGAATTACTAAAGTGATTGTAGGAAAACTTTTTGACCAAAAATTCAAATAAATGAAATAAGATTTTGACATTTTTGAGAAAATTGCCTTATTTTTTAGTTATTACCACTTAGATTTGTATTGGCTTGACGGAATTTGTTATAGTTTTGCAAACTGATAAAATATTACATTTTAAAATCAAGCAAAAATTAAGTACTTTTGATTCATTTTTTTTATTTTTTCGTTACAATTTAATTCCATTATAGTTTTCACCACAAGAAAATTTGTTTGGAAATTTTCGTATGCTTTATCGTTTCAACATAGAAGGAGATCTTGTATTAAATATTTCATACCAGTACCGGAGATAGGTTAGGTTAGTGGGCTGACAGCTGATCTTGTTGCCGTCACACTTAGATCAATATCCATTGTAATACCCTAGGAATTTGATCCCCATTTAAAGAAAACCTATAATGATAAAATCCTCTGAAAGAGCCCGTTAAGGGGGTAGATGAAGTTTCAGCGAGCTGTAGCCCGAAATGTCGGAGGGCGCCTTTAAGTTGATCAAGAAGTGTTTGTCGGCACATAATCACTGATTATGTGCCGACCCGCACTGGGTAAAATCATCCCTCCCCAGGCCCGTAGGAGCAGTGGCTCCATGCAACGTCTGGTGGATGGGTTTGATAGATTGGTGGTTGGTGTATGTGTTTGTATTGTTTAATCAAATCAACTTATTAAAGCTGGTGTACAACGCAGAAGCGGCAACCGCTGGTGTATGGTCGAGGTGCCCATTCTCTACTGGTTGTCGCCACCGCAGTTTACACACGCATTTTTCAGTCATTCTTATTCGTTATATTATTGTCGTCCTGTATCATTATATGTCTTTAGACTATGGTTAAGGAGACGATTTCCTGCTGTTGGTCGGCTGGAAATGTCAAGCCATTTTGTAGCTTTAGTGATATTTAACGAGCTTTTGCTTGGAATATCAGAGAGGACCTCCAAGTCATTGAAGAAATGTCTTCCGAGGAACATGTTTCTCAGATGACATAGCGAAGGGCATTGGTATTGGTAATGAGTAGTATCCTCATGTATATCTTCATCACCACAACCTCTGATGTTCACGAGAAGAGAGAGAGTTTTTGCTCAGTTGGATGATGTTTTGGGTCTTTTGTTTATTGAAGCTTGTCCATAGTTTTCTAGTTGTAACACAGGTATCAAGGGAGTTCCATTTCTTGTTTGTTAAAGCTAGAACTTTACTCTCGATTACCTGTTTTAGATTACAGTGTGGGATCTGAACAGATGGGTCTGCCTGATTTAGATCAATTGTTGATCCTATCCTATTCTTGCCAGTTCACCAGTACTTTCATTTCCCGGGAAACCAATAACCATTGTGACCAGGAACCCAACAGAGCCTTATATTGTTCTGTGTACCAAGAACCTTTAGCTCTTCGCGATATTAAGTTGCAGTACAGTAACGCCGTTAACAAAAAGTTGAAACGTATTTTTTTTTATTAAAATCGTTAGAGCCGTTTTCGAGATAACTTATTTTCTTAAAACATGTAGTTAAACTTGGAGTTAAACAAAAAATTCAATGCCCCCTCTAAGGAATCACCTTTAATCTCAAGTTTGAAGAAAATCGCTTCAGTTGTTTAATCTGTAAGCCGATTTATAGACAACCATACATAGGCACGTAGATTCATACACACATATGTATGTATATATTATACAGACAAACAGAACTGCGGGTTTAATTTTTTGTTTCGTGGCCTCTATCATCATAATGTTCCAGCTTTGATTAAAATCTCGAGTTCGATTTGTATTATACGAATCCAAAACTTGCCCTATAGTACCTCCTATAACGCATAAGTAAAAAAAAAGAAGGAGGTAATGAAAATTAAGTAAAGTCTTGGTTGAAAATCATGCCTTTTATACGAAAAAAAAAAACAAAAACGAAGAATGAAAGCCTATAGTATGAGAATTAATACATAACTTATAGCCATAGCCATAGTCGTGTATTTTTTGTATTTTGTTTCCATGGTGACTCACAGCTCACAGTCACGGCATGCATCTCTTCATAACATCATAATCGTAGTTATCGTACTTAGTATCAGGACCGGGACCAGGAGTAGTATTTGCGCGGTTGTACTTGCGCTACGGGCGTCTCTAGTGAGAGGTTACTGAACTGACACCGCCACATATCAGCAGCAATGATGCTGTTCAAGCCTTTTTTTTTTTTAAAGTGTGTGCAGCAGCGTTGTGTGGTGTCAGTGGTGTGTGAAAAAATTTACTCCTACTGTGGCAATTTTTTTTTTTTTTTTTTGAGTCATCTGTTATGTTTAGTATAGAAAAGAAAAAAGAAGTATAAGAGCATTTTACGAGAGAGAGTGGGGTTGTGGATGTGCGAAGCTGGGTGCTACACCGTGATAATTGTGGATGAATCATATGCTCGTAAAGTTAACCACGTCTCTGTACATTGCAAGCTTATTAGTTGTCAATATACGAGCCCATATATTGACAATTTAATGCCATATATCGTGGTATACGTGAAAATATGCATAAGCAAATAAGTAGGAATTTTAAAATTTTTAACGATATGGTTTCGGTCATCGAAATTATAATCGCACCCTTATCCAAATATATACATACATACATCAACCTTCAAGGAGGCGCTTTCCCTTTATAACAAGGAAACCAACTAAGAAGAACTAAAAAAAAAAAACAGAAAACAAAAACAACTACTCAAGGCGAGATCCGAATGCGCGCGAGAAATTTAAGTATAAAGGAATATGCACGAGATGCAAAAAAAATATCTTTTCGTAGTTTTCTTTAATATTTTGTTTGTCATTTTTTGCTTTGCTTTGGTTTTGCGTTCGGTATTGTTTTAGTTACGTTAGCAACAGGGATAATAATAAATGACTTACAGAATTTTCATGTCTGGTTATGGAATCGCTTTTTTTATATTTTTTTTTCTCTCGAAAATAAAGACTGCATTTTTAAACTTCTAGTAGCTAAAGTTTTTTTTCAGAAAACTATAGTTGTCAATATATGCATGGAACTCCTTAGTCCTTTAGACTTTTATTTGCATACAAAATAGTGCTCCCTAAGTAGGAGAGATAGTTTAAATACATACATATCTTGAAAACAATAGAAGATGATAATATGTTCCCCTTCACACGACGAAAGGTGAGAATGGCACTTAGTAAATGGAGTGAACGGTCTAATATTAGTGGAGTTAAAAATTTAAAAAAAAGTCAAAAAATCTCTGGTAACTTGTTTCATTGTAAAAGGAGACTAGGAATCGTCACACAAGGGTGGATTGATTGACAAAACATCGGTGGTTAATATTTATGATCGGAAAATGTCTTCAAAGTCACCCAAGGCGAAAAATATTCAAGAAAAATGTTGACAAAGACCTTGTTTAGATGACGATGATTATGTTGGTGAGAGCGGTAGTAGTGAAAAGTCACAATCTGAAGAGGGTCAAAAGGAATGAATTATATGCCATGTTCTGCATTCCACTTATTGTGAATTCTGGTGGCGAAAGCAAGGTTCGAAAAGGGATAAAATATGAGTCGTTCTCTCGTGACAAATTGAAAATTGACTCGATCGCGGATCTTATTTTTTGGTTCCTTAAAAGTATAATTCGTTTTCACGATCGAATCAAATCTGTTGGAATCAGTAAAAAATGGTTTGTTCCCGAATTTATCACGTCGGAACTATTAAAGATCCATTTACGAACCGTTCAAGTAAGAAAAAAAAAAGTCATTTTACATAAATATCATTATATTACATTAAATAAACTGGTTTTTATTTTTGATTTTCTTCAAAATTTTTGACTTTTTTAATTTTTTTTGAATTTATACTTTTTTTCAAGATTTTTAATTTTCTCACAATTTTTCTTTTTTTTTTAAATTTTCTCAAAATTTTTGAATTTTTTAAAAATTCTTCTATTTTTTCAAAGTTCTACACTTTTTTCCAACATTTGTCACTTTACAACCGAACTGAATGAAGAATGATTTGTTTTAAGGCTCTTTTCGAATCCGATCGCGATTGAACCATATTTATTTTTCCGATCTCTCACGAACGAGATACAAAAAAAATGGACTTAGTTTGATCGTGAGAGAACTAAAAACTTTATGGTTCATGATAAAATCGATAAAGCATGATAAAGATCCGTATTTTATTATTCGCGAGTGATATTTTACGAACCCTGGGCGAAAGTAAATTTTGGTGTTCTACAATTCGTTCATTCGAAATTCTTATTGTGAATTGGAATTTCAAAAATAGAAATATTCTGTACTTCGGTATTTGTATTCTATTTTCTGAACGTATTCCGTATTCAATTTGTTTATGCTTTTTTAATAATTTGTAAAATTGGTACAGTGGTAGTTGGTTTGGTATTTTTTGGTGCAAAATGTGCTTACATTCTTATTCTTTTAAATATGTATTATTATTTTAGTAGAAAACATAAGAACATTCGAATAAAAAAATAAATAACCAATACATATTTAGGTTCTCACGTTATGTCAGTCAATTCTATTGAATTTTATCGAATTTGTCTCGTAAAATTTTCGTCGATTTTTTTCCCTTTCGCTTTTCAATACAAAAAATAAAAATGGATGCACCTTCAATTTTGACAGTTCGAAGTGATTGTGAAATTTTCGAAAACGAACAAATTGTAGAACATAGAAGTGCATTTCAAATGTTTAAAATCGATTTCGTTCAAAATGCAGAACATGGGCTCATAGTACAGGAAATATAGAATTTTTCGTGGAACGAAATATAGGAAGGCTGATTTTTCGATGTGTAAACATCTATGACGGCGCGGCGGTAGGGTAAACTAAGAACGTGAGCCTTTCGTGTAATAAGTTCCGTGTCAGACATTACATGTCAAATATTATACGTGTCACACATTACGTTGTAATTTCGTACGTTCAATAACAAAACACCGGCACTTGGACGAACATTGATGTTTACAAATCTTCACCGTGAGTACCGGCACTCACACACTTTTTTTCAGGAAGGGAATAGGAATCCCTCTTAATAAAAAACGTTTATTCCACAACTTTACTAAACCATGGAATAAGAGTTAATCTACGGGTTAAAATGTTTCATTAATAAAAATAAATTGTCGTGAAATAGTGAATAGTGAAGTTTACTAAATATCCCTTAAGAAAATCTACTACAATAAGTAAATTGTTTGGAACTTAAAATTTTCACTAGTTTCACAAGCTTGTTTTTTTCGCATGTTTTGACATCAAATTGTGGTAATTTGTAAAAAAAACAATAAAGCTTACACACCTAAGAATTCTCTTGTTATTATCATATTTCTGTGAAAATTATTAACATTTTACAATGGTTGTTGTGTCATTTTTAACAATTGCTATGAGTTTCCTCATAATATTTTTCTTGAAATCCTATATTTCTTCCTGAAACCCTTCTTCGTTTAACCAACAGTACACAAATCTTAGGTAAAGCCTAGTACGCTGCTGATGCGAAACGAAATTTTTCTGTAATCTCCAAACAGACAACAAAACACAACGGAAAATATCCTTGGAGAGTTTCACTAATTCCAAAAACAAAATCAAACCTAAACGCAAAAATCAGAGAAACCCATGATGTAAAAATGATGAACAAAAAAAAAACACAAATAAAACTCAAATGTCATTTTTCCGCACACAATAAATAGTCTGTATAATTAATTCAGTGCGAAAAATGAACGGAGACTTCTCCAAATAATCTGCTACAATTATAAACTTCGCTCTTCGAACAGCGTACTGAAAAACGAAAAGCAGAACGAAATTTTACGTTTATGATTTCGTTGGGTCCTTTTTGTATGGGATTTTTCGTTTCGCATTAGCAGCGTACTAGGCTAAATACATTGCGAAGGTTGTCAAAGTTGAAAGTGTCAAAACATTAAAATTAGTTGTTTTTTGGAGAGCCCACAGGAACTTCTCACCAGGAAAATTCACCACAGCAAGTGAATTTTTTTTGTGAGGTTTGAATTTTTGTCGAACGCACCCATTGAACTCATCGACAACGTTCTACCACGATATTACTCGTAGAGTTATTTTGTCACCAATAATTTGTCAAACTTGTGAGTTGTAACCTGCTCTGAAGGAGATCACAATTTCGTTAACATTTGTGAGGGTGCTGGCGGAATACGAAAACCTCACAAAATCAAGTTCACCTCATCTTGTGAGGTTGCGTGACTTTTGATGTATCAGTGAGGCTTGCCAGAATCGCCCTGTTAGTTTAGTAAACGTCATTTAGTAAAAATTTTGTTTTATTAAAACATTTTGCACTTACTCCACATAATAATAATAGCCCTTTCTCTATAAGGGCTAAGTTTATTAATATGGCTGCTTATGCCTATTTTTTTTAAAAGATATGAATCTGACAAAAATCCGCCATTTTGAAATACTCGAATTGATCAATATCTATGAAATTTTTGGAAACTTGTCGAGACTAATGTTGGTGACAGTGGCATCACCGACATCTCGAACTACGAGTATTTGGCATTACTATTGAATCTACAAAATACAATCAACGAAGCTCAATCTGGAAGCTGGCTAAAATTTCAAAAGCCAGACAAACGAACTTTATCCGCCACCTGCAGCAGAAGTATATATGTAGATACAAAAGAAAAATCTTAATTTAAAAATAATTTATTTATAAAAGATACTAAGGGTCTGTTTCACAATGGCTGAGTAAAGTTCTGATTAGTTACTTGACACATAAATACTGGCACAGGGTCATAAATCCACAGGAGAAAAACTTACAATTATTTTTTGACGACTTGGATAGGTTATAAATGCAAAAATATTATTTTGTGGGTTATGGACTTATATGACCCTGTGCCAATATTTATGTGTCGAGTAACTAATCAGAACTTTACTCAGCCATTGTGAAACAGACCCTTAGTATTTTTTTATAAATAAATTATTTTTAAATTACTCCGACATTGTGAAACAAGCCTTAAAAGTAAGATATTATAAATGTACAAATTGCAGGAAATTTTAAGTCCTGGTGTAATATTTTATTAAAATTAAAGAGACTATGGAGTTTTTGTCTTGATGTGTTGGGAATTTTCCTTGTTGCTCAAAGCAACAACTTAAGTTGTGGACAATTGTCGTTTTGTATTAGAATTTATATATATTTTTTTTTTGCGCAAGTAATTTAATTTTTTTTTTTATTTCACGCAATTTTTTTGTATTCTAAAAAACTTACGCAAAATTGTCCCCAAGATAATTTTTTATAGAGGACAGAGTTTCCAATATTTTGATATATTTTTGAAGATGATGCGATATTGCATTCCAAATTTATAACTCTAGAAAATTGGCCGCTAAGTTAGGTTTAAATTGTATACACATCCGTTTTTAAACTTATTATGCGGTATTAGTGTTTTTTATAAAATCTGACGACACGTTTTGACTTTAGTTGTGTACTAATAGCTTATCTAGATTAGGGTTAAAAGGGGTGATGATACGGCAAGCCATATTATCTCAGTAGATCCATTAGGCTCCGCAGGATTAAGGTAGGTATGCACATACATATGTGTAGACTGCAGAGATATCGCTTTTTTCACTTATATTATAATTAATATTTTATTTTATTGAAAGTCTTATTGAAAGAACTTTAATTTAACTCTCTTCAACCTAAAGCATGACATGGGTAAGTTGTAAGTTGTCCCGCCCACTACCACGTCCACCTTCCTTTTATTAGAATTTTATCTTAATATATCCTCTATATAAGGCTGAAAATTTATATTTATTCTCTCTTACAATACATGTATTGTTTTTTTGAAAATCTGTCCACAACCACGCCCACGTTTCTTACATCTTAGATTCCTGATTAGATTTCTTTACATCCTAAGAAAGTTTAAATTTTGTAATTAAAATTTATAGAACCAAAAGCATGATACATTCATGTAATTTTTTTATAGGTCACACCCACTTTTCTTATATTTAATTTTAATATAAAGTTTCTGTTTTTTTTTGTAAGTTCACAAAATGCTTTGACCATGTTCAACCGCACAATAGGATTAATTAATGTGAACCTGATTGTAATAAAATTTTACAAAGATGACAGAATTTATCTTGATCACTTTTCGGGGGAGAGGGATTATTTTGGATCTTTTTTGTTTGTAAAAGGTTATTGGTCGGGAAAAGAAGTGGGTAAACAAAAAATTAAATTCAAAATATATACATGACTCACCTCATCTTCTGTATCGCATTGGTCGGTATCATCGGCAGCCGCAAGAGGCGTAAATAGTTGAGGAATTGATGGTGATGTTCTCTGATAGCAGCTTGGTTTCTCGATGTTATTGTTTTTAATGTTGTTGTTGTTGCTGCTGTTGCTTCCTGTGTTATAGATGATTGCGTTATTGGTGGATGTCCTTCCACCCTGCACAATTTCAGCATTTAGAATTGACGCTTTATAAGTATCCGTTTTTCGTTTGTTATGTTGGGGTATTTTGAAAATTCTCAAAAAATTTCAAAATTAATCCAAAAATCAAAACCGCTTAATGTGAATTATAGGTAAACATCAAAATTTAGAATCTGTATGTAAAAAAAAAAATAAACGGGAATTTTATTTTATTTTAATGATTAAAAAAATACTCAAAAAGTTTTTTTTTTTTAACAGTTATAACTTCACACACACAAATAAATACAAACATCCGATATAATGAAGGAAAACAATTTAAAACACAGTCTATGGATGAACTACCGCCAGCCGCTACTCTAGGATGTAAAACAATACCAATACAAAAAAAATGCACAAGGCGAGGGCCTAAACATTTATATATTCCGAAGGTTTTGCAATTGCTTGCTGTATGTATATACATAGGTGTAGGTACTACTCCTATTGCTATTTCCTCTCTTTTGGATTTTCATCTTTTTTTTTCTATATTATATTTGCTATCCAAATGCTGCGTTTTCAACACTCTTTTGTTCTCATTTCACGGTAAACATTGAAAATTAAAATTAAAAAAGAAAAAACTGCATAGAGAAAGTGCAAATGATTCTTTTTCTTTCACTCTTTCGTAACTAGTCTGAAACCAACCACCCACCTTTAAAAAGAGCAGGGCTGGAAGTTTTTATTTTTATAGATTCTAGGCGAAATATAAATAAACACACAAATTAAGGGTGCATATTCGTCGTGGGGAAAAGACTTGAAAGGTGAGTTATTGACTTAGCAACATGGCTTTCCCAGGCAGTCGAATCGCCAACCAAATCGATCAGTTCTATAATCGAAGGATGGTACGTATCCAGAATCTTAGACGTGCGTAAAATTTGAGGCAGCGAACGTTGACTCTGACCATTTCCTTGTTGAGGCATGAAGTTGGAAGATCTATGGAGTCATATCCATGCTAAATGTTACAAAATTCAACTTAATTGAAGATGAAATTCAGAAACGAGAATAGTGGGCGTGGTACTAGGCGGATTTCCGAAAAAAAAATACACTGATAACAATTTTTTTGTTTTCCAAGGAAGTTTAACTAGAAGAAAACTCAGATATTAGAAAAGTGGGCGTGGCAGTGATCGAATTTTTATAAATCAAACTTCCAAACCTTCCCGTACTTAACGAAAACAGACTCTGAAATATTCAGTTTAATGGGAAAAGTGATTAGCGATAACATAGAAGACAAACGAACAATCAATAATTTTTTATATGGAAGTGAGTAAAGTAAATGACAATTTATAACAGATTTGTGTACATTAGTAATATTTATGCGAAAGGGTAAGGACCGGTTGGTATATTTCGGTTTCCCATAGTTATGTAATAAATGCACTTTCCAAAACTTCCTATCATTAATAAGAACAAACTCTGAAATATTGAAGTCATTCAGATTAGCGATTCACGAAAACATAGAAGACAAACACACAATCAATAATGTTTTATATGGAAGTGAATAAAGGAAATGACAATTTATAACAGATTTCTGTATATTAGTAATGTTTATGCGAACCCACAGGGTAAGGACCATTTGCCAGTTGGTATATTTCGAGCTCCCACAGTTATGTAATAAAAGCACTTTCCAAACCTTCCTCTATCATTAATAAGAACAAACTCGGAAATATTGAATTTATTTAGATTAGCAATTCGCGAGAACATAGAAGACAAACACAAAAACATTCATTTTTAAATGGATAGTGGCTAAAGACATGACAATTTATTCTGCGTATATAAGTACTGTTTATGGGGCCCTGCAAACCCAGGGCCCTCCGCAGGTGCACATATTTCGGACTCCCATATGTTTTTTTTTCAAGCCCGAAGCCCGTTGAACATTACAAAAACTTTTAATTGTGAAAAAAACCTATTATTGGCATCCTTTTCATTGGGAGTCTGTTTCGACTTAATTTTGACAAGTCTTCCGTAAAAGGATACAAATTCGGTTGCAATATAAATGCAGCCCTGTCACAATCACAATCATGAACCAAACCAAACCAAACCCAACCAAACCACCCACCATCTATCTTAACGGTGTTTCTCTCTTCGTCCTATTCAACAATCGGTATATATTGTATTGGTACAGCAAGCAACGGTATAGGTCCCTCTATCGACTTAATGACACTTGAAGAAGGTGAAGTATAGAGACAGAACGAAAATAAAAAAAATACACAAAGTAATCGACGGCATGGGGAGAATATAAATAAAAATAAATAAATGCAAAAGAAAGAATGAAAAAAAAAAAAAATAAAAAAAAACTTATACATTCATATTGAGGGAGCGTTTTACATTTTCCCGCCACAATGTTGGGGCCATCCATCTCGATTGGGGTGTAAATATGTGGTTGGTGGTGGTGGTTTGGGAGTGGGTGAGTCGAGTCCTATGAGGAGAGGAGCGACTATGTGTGAGGCTCTGTTTACAAGGGAAAAGTCATTCCTCAAAGAGCACTGAGCTTTTTTGCATACCTGCAGTCGCAGTGAAGCTGCCTGATGCTATTGATGGCTGGGGCTTGGTTTGATGCCGGGATAGATGCTTGGATGGCTGGCTGGTTGTGCAACTAATCCTTTATTTTTCAACTTTGATAAAGGATGCATGAGAATGATGATGATGATGACGAAGAAGACGGGTATGCAATGACGTTGTGTTCGCCGACCTAGCAAAGAGGCCTATGCTCGTTGCCAGGGAGAATTTTTTTTGTTTCTAAATGGAGACAAACTCATACATAGATATTTTTAACGGTCGGTGTATAAAAAATATTTTTAAAAAAGCACGATATAAACATCTCTCTTTCTCTCTCTCTCTCATTTACTTTTTCTCTCACTTCTTATGCGATGATCATTAAAATAGAAGGCGCGCTCGGCGCTACGCTATAGCCCAACTTAAGTGGGTGTAGAAGTAGAAATGCCTTAAAAACAGGCAAAATATACAAACATACATACCTACCTACATACTGAATGAATGAGTAAGTGGGTGGATGGGTTGAGTGAAGTAGTAGGTATAGTGTACGAGATGGCTCATAGTGTATAACTGTACATATATACAGAGACTATAGGTCCTGAGAGAAAACGGGAAAGGCTGTATATTCTAGTACTGTGCTGTACTGTGTGTGATGTGCTGCAATTCTAATAAAGGATGCGAAAAAGGATAAATATTCAGATTTAAAAGAAATTGCATAGTTGATAACCAGAATTCACAGAAGATGACTACAGTCTGCGCAGCACATGGAATGAGGTTTAAGGGAGGACAGGGAGCGACGAGCATCATGAACGCCTTGCCTTGCAGCACGAGACAAAGACATTTGCAGAAACATCAGGCCTCTTTTATAAATGCAAAGCGTAACTTGATGTGTGTGGTAATGGTAGTGAGTCATGCACAATTTGTTGTTGCCAGCCAAGGATATCTATATATATCTGTTTTTATATTTTTTAGTTCAATATTTATTTTGGGGGAGAGAGAATCAAGAGCAATGAAATTTTATATTTTTGGTAAAATAATATTAATTGAGTATCTATTTGATTGAAGATGCTTTTGATTTGGTTTCTTAAAATTTGTATGAACAAAATTTGAACTTTATAGACAAAATCCTTTCATATAAGCTGCAAAGCTCTATTCAATTAAGCGAAATTAAAAGTTCATCATCAAAATATGCACTTGACAAGAATTAACTGAACTTAAAGATGCCTGGAAGATTTTATTTGTAGCTTGCTTTAAGCTCTCTTCGAAAAAGATCTGATAGTGTAAAAAAAAGAATTGATGGAGAAAAGTTGGGCGTGGTTTTTTTTTAAAGAGTTTCAGCACGTTGCCATCAAGGTGAGGTGGTAGACCTTTATAGGTTTAAATGATTTCATGATTACAATGAACAAGAAGTTTTATATAAAATAATATTCGTTGAAGAGTTTAAATTTCTACTATGAAGGGTGGTTATTATTTCTTTTTCTATTTTTATACTACGTCTGATTGTAAATGTGAACGAAAAATAGTATAACCAACATTGATTTTACAAGTTTATGGTTTTCTGGCGTTATCAATTCATTTAAAGCCTAATGAGGCCGCTTTATAACCTACAAAAAAACTTACAAACGCAGTTGCTTTATGCTGGAAATATTAATCAGAGTTTAACATAATCCTTATTTTATTATACAAATTAAATTAAAAAAAAAGAGTGTGCGTACTTATGTACACACGCTAGAAGTAAAACTTCTTTCACGACAACAGGGCAAGTATTTGCAAAATCGTGACGCTGAATTTTGAAATTCGTGACGGGAATTTGTATGTCGGTTTGACATGTCACTGACAGCTCCATAGAAAAATTTTTCACCCCCATGCCGCAAAAGAAGTTTTACTTCAAAAATGTACATATAATAAAGGGCTTAATTTTACACCACTATAAACGCACAGTGGTTCCGGTTGTATGGACAAGGGGTGTAAAATTAAGAAAATCTAAACCACTAAACCGATTTTAATGAAACTTTCAAATACGATAAAAGATGGCGCAAGCAATCAAAATAAATTTGCGCTCACTGATAAGCTCCCTTTTTCAAAAAGTATTTTTATTCCCAAAATTGACAAAAAATTGGGTTGTTGTGTTCTTATAAAATTTAATAGATAATGTTTATTAAAACAATCCTCCTATGTAAAGTTTTTTGCCTCGCCCACTTTTTTTGACATTTTTTTTTTTTTTAGTTAGAGGCTAAACTCCATAAAATCTGATCGACCCAAGGGTAAGATTAAAACGTAATGTATTGAACTCGCCCAATAAGTCAAGATTATGCACTGACAGCTGACAATTATGTAAATGAACACGTCCATACTTGAGAAAAAAAACTAGTTCAGTCGACACAACTTTGTTGTTTTCTATTCATTTGAATCGGGTCGGATTCGGGTCAACGAAAGATTATTGATACTGACAATCAACACGTTTACTCTAATATAATATGTGGTTTTTTTTCGTCTTCCAGAAGTCTTCTGGTTTCGATCCTGAAATGAAATTCATTACTAATAATTTTTGATCGGTGATGTTGGTTTATTGAACGTTTGAATGTATTTTATGTGCTTTGAATTTACGAGAGATGTCCAGCAAACATAAAATTTTTATAAATAAAATTTTAAATTTATTAAAAAAATACAGGAAACTAGTACTCACATAACTATGTCTGTTCGCGTACTGTCCAAAACTAAATTTCCACAAATTTTAGCTTTAAGTCCTTCATAATAATCATATAAAAAATACAGTCCTATTTATTAGCTTACCTTAGACAATTTACCCTCGGACAGTTGTCCAACTAGCCACTATTTAAATAGTTGGACATCTTTGATAAACTCAGTGACATCCTTATAAATCTGTCAATTTCGTAAACATTTGGATATTTTCAGTTAAATGAACATTTCATTCATTTCAAGATATTATGCAAAGTTTCAATTCTTTGTTCATTGAACATACCCACTTTAGAATAGGTTGGGACAGCTAATTGCAGTGTCTAAGTTAGACAATCGATGAAACATGATTATAAATAAGGTTTTGGAGTTGGACCAGCTGTCCAAAGTTAGACATAAATACTTTGGAATGGGCCTCATATTATTTAAGTGGTTATTACGATATTGAGATCTTGATACAATTTTCTTAAGAAACACATTCTACACAAGTACCTAATTTTTATCACTCCTGTCCAATATAACATAGTTGTTGCAGAATCTTAAAGAGAAAATTAGTTTCTATATAGAGCGTAATGCAACATTTGTATTTTTTTCTGTCCTGTACAAATTATTCAAAGTGGACAGAAGCAGTTTTACGCTTTTAGAAGAATGGAAATGCATATTTCGAATATTAAATCAATTATATTGAAATCAAAAATAGGATTGATCATTTTGTTGGAGTTTATATTTTTCTTTTAGCACACTTTGGCAAAAATTATAATTGGTAATTACTCGTAGTAGCCCTTGGCGTGATGTTAAGTGCTTAGGACTATGACTTGAGTTCGATTCCCAGCCTATGCCACCTGAAAACAGAAATGTTTTTCTCTTGTCATCCAAAAGTGACTCTCACCTTAGCCCTTCGGATTCGGCAGAAAATAATAGGTCCCCTTCATTCCTTCTAATAAAACGTAGTCAGGAATGGTTGAGAGTTATAAGTCACTAGGCCCTGGTTCTATACGAACTGTCCCGCCATCCAATTGATTTTATTTTAAATTGCTCGTTAAATACGCATGAACAAATATCACATACACAATTTCGTAGAACGAATTTTTATTGTCAAAATTGTTAAGGCTATATTTTTTTTCGATAAAATCAAAAATACGGTTGTTTGTTATTCTCGAAAAAAAACTTTAATTAAAGATTTATTTAAAAAGAAGTATTTAAAAAAAGCAAAATACCCTCTACAATGTAATATAGGTATTCGACGGTTAATATAAAGTTCAGGTTCAACTACAAATAACAAAGATCTTCTATTATTACATACATACTGGAAACGATAAAACAACATTATTGAATATTTTTAAATATTTAGATATAAAAGATTTTTCTTCACCACTCACTAAGATTGTGAGGTTCTTCTTAAAATATTATTATTATTACTGTCATCATGAAGTCGATTGTAAGATTACTTATCTAATCTCGGCCATTGAAAAAATTGAAGTGAAGTTTTTTTTTGTTTCTCTTGAAAAAATTTCATTAAGTGGACTTTTTAAAATATGTAAACAATTCAATTATGTGCTAATTAAATACCCAACAATAAAATTAAGTGCTACTATACATAATATCTGTACATGAACAAAAAAAATGAACCATTAGTGAATGAAATTTGTATATTTTAGTACAAGATAACCAATCACGTTTTGTCGTTATATGTATTTATGAACCTCAAATTTTGTATACGAAAATAAGCAAACACACTCAGTTTGATTGATTTGTACATCTTTAGTAACTACATACATACATATGTACCTACAATGTGTACATATCTCACTTGAATAAAATTAATCTGTACGTTAAGTAAACTGATTTGCAATATAAGTAAAATATACAAACATGCATAGGTTAAGTAAACACAATACATAGGTACTAGTAGGCAATTTAATGCCTTGTCCAACTTAAAATAAAATTGTGTATGATACTAAAGGCTTCCTAAATAGCTACACAATACACATACCTATTTCCTAATTAAATAAATCAAGATTTCCCAATGTACATTTCTTTTTCTATCTTTTTCTTACAACCTTACAACAATTATGTTTAAAATAAATTATGTCTTTGAAAAATCAAAACAAGTTTACACTACATATTATAATGGTACACACAATAGTAGAGGTACCTATACTTGGTGGTTCGTCACACTCAAACACAATTTCTTTAACCTTTTTTCCACGCACCACCTCTACCCACCAACGCATCGTCACATAACAATTTTATTATTATTTTTTTTTACACATAAACAAACACCAGTAGCACAAACAATACGAAGAAGACATAAAGAAAACCCTACCGAACCGGTTTACACACATCAAACGAGTCAAGAGCTCAGGATGAGCATAATATGAGATATATTAATCGGTATTCTGTTAGATACAACATTGAGATATGAACGTATTTTGAACAAGGTACACCACTTTATCGAATAGTCAATAGACTTTGGATTGTTGAACTATGAACATAATATTAAGGCAATCAGGCGTTTGAAAAAAGTGTAATCTTCTTCTTTGTGGATGCTTAATACCTAGTTCGTTTCTTCATATAATAATTGTTGATAAATCCGTATCGAAAGTATAATACCTAATTAAAATTTAATATGTAATTATTGAAAAATATTTAACAAAATTTTAATCTTGAAAAATACTTTCCTAATAGCTCAGAAAATAGAATTTAAAATGCAAAAGCAGATGTTTTGATTCTTTAAATTCAAATTCTTTGCCAAAGCTGATAATTTTCGTTGATTATTTTCCATGACATTGTGTAATAACCCTATCATTGCAACTACGGTAGTCGTCAGAACGTCAGCGCGTTGAATCTGTTTCAACGTTGATATAACAGTATTGGTCGCGTTCTGTTCCACTAGGATAACCTATATAAGACCCTGTTTAGATTGGTAGATAAAGTCCGGACTGGTGAGTCATCGTGAGGCGCATCAAAATACATTGAAACAAAAACAATTTTTGAAATTTCGCACATTGAAACAAAAACAAATGAGACTCATGAGCCCGGTTTTTATATTTTATTCACTCCTCACGAGAGTCCTTACCCCACACTTCTCTTGCCAACGAACTACCGTGATACGGGACTCAATCTTTCCAATCTCTTTCTCATAGAATAGATAAGTATACCAGAAACTACCCAGGTTTTTATTATTTTTTCCAAATTTATATTTCAAAAATAATCAATTTACAGCAACAAACGAATCCACAGCAAAATAATTTGGCTCACAACTCATGTCACTTTGGCAGTTTATTCGTTACCTCAACTCAACACAGCAAAAAACCTAGGTCTTCTTCAGGGCGACTCTAGGTCTCAAAAAAAAAGAAAGAAAAGAATTTGACTGTAAGGGTGAGTTCAGGTTTTTCAAAAAACGCTTTAGGGCGACCCCAGGGTGACTTCAGGGTTCAACGAACAAACCTGAAACCTGCCAGGTTTTCGAGCCCTAAGTTCACAGTGCATATATAAAAAAAAATCATCGGTTGGAGATACAGCAGAATCTCGAAAAAATTAACAGAAATATATATAAAACAGGGCCCGTTCATCTTTTCGAGCACCAATATTTGGTTGAGGAAGAAGATATAGTTATAAATAAAAACATTAAATATAATTTACAAGTTAAAACAAACTGAATAATGTTACATATTTAAAATACGAAGAGCAAAAGGCAAAGAAAATATAAAAAAATAGTTGGGAATAAATCAATCATCTTTTTGAGTAAAAAATTACAGCTCGTTCATCTTTTGGAGCGTGAAAATATTTGATCTTTCCGAACTGTTCATCTTTCCGAGATTCTACTGTACCTCCAGGCGAAAACGACATGATTTTTTTTTTATATATGAACTGTGACAGAGCTTAGGGTTAGAAAAACTGACAATTTAAAACGGCAGTTTTTTAAAGTAAACAAACACAGTTTAGTTTTTCCGTTTGTATAATCAACATTCTCTTTTGCTAGTTTGGAAAGTGTAATAGGTATCTTTACCTATTACTACAGACTTTCTATCTATGAGTATGAAAATATGTTAAAATGCGCACACTACAACGATTCACTATCGGCGGACAAATAAGTTTAATGTGCCACACGATTCCCTTCAAACTAATCACTATCGGCAAACTATCGGCCGATTACTTAATAAGTATGGATCTCTTCTACGCACGCACACTACCGATTATTTAGTCGGCCGATTTTGTCGATACCTTAGTTTGCTCTGAACTTAATTCAGGATATTTTTACACGAAGTTGAAGATCGCTGCATCTGAAGTTTTTTTTTTCTTTAGACTTTTTGCGTATCTATTTTTTTATTATTACCATTTTGTTATAATTTGTTGTTAGGCAAGAATAAAAGACTTAAGAACATGAAATAAAAGAAAAATAAAAAAATCGCCCCTAGAGTTTGGAAAATCTGATTTGTGCATGTAATTTTTTTTTATCTACCATTCGTTGAACTTGCTTGTATTTCCTTTTAAGTTTCATGGTCAAAAAAGCTCAATAAAAAAAAAAAAAAAAAGGAACATCGCCCCTAGAGAAACGTATGCTCTACATAGGACATCTTTTTTTTATAAAACATTTATTATGGTCTAGCTGCACTTTGAAAAAAAATATAGGTATAATAAAAAGTTTAGAAACTCAGTTAAAAAAATATAACGAGGTTCAATTCAAAAAAGTAACGGACATCGCCCCTGGAAAAACTTGCCGTCAACATTTAGGTGTTTAAAGTTTTTCACTACCATTGATGCTGCAAGTCTAAAGAAAAAAAAAAACTTCGGATGCAGCGATCTTCAACTTCATATTTTTACGTACCTACATATTTGACATGGTACTGTTGTAGATGGTAGACTGTCTTATAATGTGCCAACCCAATTATTTAATCGGTCCAGTATGCACATTAACAACAAAACCCGACCAAAATATCGTCTGATGAACTGGCTGAACATTATGCCCTGCTGCAACTAGAATCGGAGCCGTAGCTGCAACTGCTTTCCACGGTTTTTTAGTGGATACATAAACTGAATGAAGTTTGTTATTTAAATTGCTTAATCAATTTCTAGAATATTTCTGTATATAAAAAAGGGGTTTTACAACATTTTTGGTCAAATTTAATTTTTAAAACAAAACTTAGTTTTGGTTTTCTTTGAAACAAAAAAATATTTTCTTTGAAAGAATCTATTAATTTAATTTTTATTTTAGAAGCTCCTGTATTAAAAAAAAAACTTGATCGAAATCAGTCGAGCCGTTATCTAAAAGGTACAATAATTGATATATGTAACTATGTATCCACGTCGAAAAAAATTTATCAAATTGGTAAGACTCGATTCCTCGTAACTGCAACGGTTAGCGACTTATAAAATTTTAAAGTTTAAATTTTTCCGAAACAACAACAAATTTTAAAGGTTTTTCGACCAACCACTGTTAACAAGCACTTTGCTGCAAATCCATTTTAACTCGCTCTTTACTTCGTGTAGACAAAATTCGGAGATTTTAACCAAAATTAACACTACGATGAAAAAAAGGCTTCATCAATCCCGTATTTACTTTTTTAATGGCTAAACTGATAGCATTGTTACAATTTTTCAATTCAGTGCTTATAAATTTTTTTAAAAATCAAAGAAAAAATCCTTTTGTTTAGCCACCTTTTTTTTCAAAAATTCTCTGTAACGATAATACCTACGTGGTACTTTAATATATCATTAGGTTATTGAACATTACCATCTATTTGAAATACACCTCTAGCTAGCCACTTTAAAATTTTGAAAGCAAGTTCGTGCGATCCAATCCAGTAGTGCGTATTTGTTTTTAATTATCAAAAAATTCTTAATACATTTTCGTTTTATGTACCTACATCAGAAATGTACTTGTTATGAATTATTGTTTTCTTTCAGAATATAAAAGCAATATAATGTGTAGGTACTAGGTACAGACATACATATGTATGCCTTGAAATGTACACTCTATATGTACTTACATACATATGCACATAAATAGGTGTTTGTATTAACTTGGCAGATAATTTTTATCGTAAAATATTAATTTCACGACATAGAAGTTGTATCACACAAACAGAATCATCTATAATTATTTTCGCTTTCGATAAAAAAAATGAACTTATGAATGAAATGATCTTTTTTTTTTTTTTTAATTAAATGAAAAAAATATAATTATCTTCTATGGTTTCGAGTTATCTGTATGTAAATATATATTTTTGTTTATGATTAGATGTCTTATATAATAAATATAAACGTGCTATAAAAAATAATAACTAACACAGATTTGACTAGCAGTTGGACAAATCTCAAATCTTCTTCAAGTTAAATAGTAATGTGTACCTTACCTAAAGGGTGTTTTTTTTAGACTTGTGGTTTTCAATCTGGCAATATTTTTTTCGGAGTTGGTCTTTTTGACAGCTGTCACTTGATTTATGCTCAGTTTGGTTTGCAATTTCATAATGAATAGACTTACTTCTGCACAACGCTTGCAAATCGTGCAAATTTATTACCAAAATCGCCCAGCAGAGTAATTCGAGCAACCATGGATCGGTTTCGCACCACGTTTACTTTAGTGGATAATGCGCATTCTCAAAGGCGCCGCACAGTGCGCACCGAAGACGCTATTGCTGCTGTGGAGCAGAGTATCGAAGAAGACCCGAATGAGTCCATGCGCCATCGCCCGCAACAAATGGAGCTGAGGCCTCTTGGGCCTTTGGGCTTGAATTTATTCGAGCCAGCCGCGGCGGCCACTTCCCCGAAATCATTTTTAAAACATAATGGCAAACGCTTATCTTTATAATAAAGCTAAATTCTTGGCCATAACATTAAATTATATGCGTTTTATTTCTTCTTGAAATCCACACGTCTAAAAAAACACCTTTTATTATATTTTGTATAGGTGGTGAATCGCATAATATGCGACAAAAAGCTGGAGAATTTAGATTGGCTAAAGACAAAAAAAAACATCGATAAGGGGTCTATTTCCCCCTTTATGTGGGAGGGACAATTTTCTTTAAAAATAAATAATTTAATAGAGAAAATATTAAAAAAAAAAAAAACAACAATACCTAACACTTTAAATGTTATGCTCTGGCTTTTTTTAAAGGTGGGTTTAGTTTGGTTTTTTACCCAAATTAATTTAGTGTAATTTTTGTACGTAGGTACATAGGTATTTAAGCTTTGAATCAGAATATGGCTCTTAAAGCGTTATGCAAATTTTAGAAATATTCTGCACTAACTTCTCGAATTTAAACTGGTATTTTTTTATTGAAGAATGGAAACTTTCTTATTTGGTACCTATTTATAAATCAGGTTCTAAAAATGATGTAGAAAACTATGGGGGTATTTGTAAACTATCCGCAATTCCCAAATTGTTTGAAAGTATGGTGAAAACTACGCTAGATTTTCCTACAAGTGAATACTTATCAGAAGTACAGCATGGTTTTATTTTCGGCCGATCTTTTGTTACAAATCTAACATATTTCACTTCGTACGTCACTAACACTATGGAACAAAATTTTCAAGTGGATGCCGACTACAGTATAATCAGACTTTAGTAAAACCTTTGATTCTGTGATTGAGATTTTTGGTTTTCATTCTCACTTTCTTCGTTGGTTATCATCATAATTATCTTATGGATCACAACAAGTAAAGATTGGAGATACATATTCAAAATAAATGCAGTGTACATCAGGTGTCCCGCAAAGTAGCCACCTGGGTCCGCTCCTTTTCATAATTTTCATTAATGACATTAGGCTTGTTTTGGTGAGAAACTGCAACCCAGTCAGTCAAAATATACAAAAGATATGTACAACAAAACAAAATCTACTGGCATTTACCTACATTAACTTTTTTCTCCAGTCAAATCTTACTGGATAAAAGTAGGTAGGTAGTTTGTCCTACTCAAAATCAGTGGGAACTGTGGATCGTTTTCCTGATTTTTGTTTACTTCACTGAGCTATGTATATTCTCATCAAAACACAGCTATTGTATCTGTCTTTAAGTACTATCAGTACTTATTATAATATGCAGACGATCTGGAACTATTTTTAAAAGTTTCGAGTTTGGACACTGATTCCCTTTCTAACTGGTTTCAGATAAATGGGCTTAAATTCAATTTCAAAAAGTGTAATGCGATTTTTTTTTCATAAAATCTAAAAGTTAGTTATTCAACTATGCAATAGAGTCTGTGTCTTTAGATAGGGTTTCAAGTATTAAAGACGTAGGAGTTATTCTTGATTCCCCACATTCTTAAAAAAAAAAAAAGAAGCCACTAGGATAATTTGGTTCCTAAGGCAAACTCACTGGTAGGTTTCATAAAACAAAATGGAAAGGACTTTAGTGATCTTTTCGTGTTATTATCCTTGTTTACATTTCTTGTCAGATCAGTTTTGGAATAAGTACGCAGATGTTTAGCTATATTTAAAAAACATGTCCTGGAATTTTAGCCCTAGTTATGAGGCTAGGTGCCAATTGCTTGCAATTAAGTTGTTACAATCAAGTAGAAAAATTCATAGTGTAATGCTTATTTTAGATTTAGGTACTTGCTGCCATATTAAATGTCCATCAGCATGCTTTAGTACCAACTTCTGCTCCCGGTAGGGCTATGAATGCTAGTCTTCTTAACAAAGAACTCATATTACGACAAATTATTGTAATAATGAAACCTTATCAAGACCTATTGCTTATTTCAATGAAGATTCCTTAAATATTGAATTCTTTAATATTAATCGTAATAAATTTAAAGCCTTTTAATTTTGCTCTTAGAGTGCTGATATCTGTTAGCTGTAATATTGCTTGTAGATTAAATGAATAATAAAACTAATTAATTAAAACCAAGTTTATTGCTACAACTATTTAAACTCTTATGAAATAAATAACTAAGAAATCGTTGTTGGACAAAATTTATCGTGTCATCAAAAAAATATTTAATAATTATCATTCTGTAACACAATCTAGGTATATAATAATAATAATATTGTATGTATGTAGATACATATCTATGAAAAAATTAATAAAAAGATTTTTTTTCATTTTTGTGTAGAATCAGAAAGAAGCCGAATTTCAAAAATTTCTGAAATGATCATTTTAACTGGGTCCATAGGTATGAATACTTTGTAATTTTTATTTGCAATATAGAACTTCCACAAAATACTACAGATTCGTGAAGAGACGGGTCTTTTCCACTTAATTGCCATGAGTTATTCTCATAGTTATATGTACCTAGCTGATTAATTAGTTAGTTGAAAACTTCATTTAAATCATAGCATTCACAATTATTAAGTTAAGTTTGACCAATGGCCGTCTACCAGATTGAAAGCTTCCTATGGTAACGTTTTGTCCAACAGGTCAGCGTTGGGTGTCCTTTCATGATGACATTAAATGCCTATACTTAGTCTTGTCCTCATTGATCTTTAAATAAACTCATCTCTTGATGGACCAAACTTTAAAGATCTGGGGCCTATTTCATAAAATTACATTAGGTACATCCCTCAATGAAACAAATTCTCCAATCAAAATTTGTGGTTTTTTCGTCTCGAAGAATTTTCAAAACTTTGTAGGTATGTGATTTAAGTATGTACCTTAAAGAAGTCGCCAAAAATGACTCAGTGTAACTAAATTTTGAATTAAAAAAAAAACTATGCGTCAATTTAGAAATGGAATTATTTTTTTTCAATAAAATTTATCAGATGAATGTATATTTGAGGCCCATTTTAAGTCACATACCTAAACAACAAATTTCCAAAAACTGAGTTTTTTTCTATGGATTTTGGTAGCAAATTGTGAAATTTTGTGCAAATTCGCAAGAAATTTTACGTTGCCAAACAGACCAAATATAAGTAATGGTACTCCATAATAATTGAGGTAGGTACAATTGTGTTTCATATCAACTTTGTGAATGGGTTTATTTTTAAAACCCATGTTGAAACTAAAAACCTTTCCTAAACACAGGTAATTAAAATAATAAAATAAAAAGACACAAGCACAATACGGCAAATTAAAAAAAAAAAAATAGCCAGCATAATCTAGAATCTAGATGAACACACAAGTGCATAACAATAACAAAAGAACTGAATAACAATCCTTGGGGTTCACGTTCATTCCTGTTGGATTCACAACACACACTTTCATAGCTCACTTCATTCAAAGAATAGAAAAATCTGATTCAACAAATAAAATTCGCAACACACAGGAGTTTACCATCAAATAAGAAAAACAATTTCAATATTTTTATTAAATAAAAAGATCAGAAGAACTTACAAATTTGTCTTCTTTAATCCAAAACCAAATTCGAATTGGAAAAAAAAATGTTTTTTTTCGTTTCTTCCTCTTCTGAAAAATCACTCACTCTTCTTTCACAATCATACACTCACAGTTTAATAGATAAGTGTGTTGTGTTGTATTGTATACAATTTTGTTCTTCCACTTACACTCGTTCTGTCACCAGTCTCTGTACTCCTTGCTCTTTCGTGTTTTTTAATATTTTTTTTCTTTAGATTAATTTTTTCTTTGAGAAAAAATCGACAAGAATTTCATTCCAAAATAACTACACACACAACAAAACGGCATAAATGAATAAAAAAACGAAGACATCAACGGAGAAGCGAGATGAAATGAAAAAAAGTATTCAAGTAGCGACAGGAACTAATTTTTTTTTTGTTTAATATTTTTTAAAGGATTTCCTTATTAATTTTCTTTTCTTCAATGGGGAAAATTAAGTTTTTTTTCTTTTTTTTTCAAATTTTATTTCTTTTGTTTCGTACAAATTCACGAAATTTTCATTTAATTGAGTCGAATATTATGGCACAGATACACACACGGTTTTTTTTTTCTTTTTTTTTGTCGATATTACTCGCGATGAATGAACGTGATAAAAGCAATTTTATCTCAAGGAAAAATTTTGATTCAATTTTTTCCTTGAATTTGGTGTTTTTTCTTTTATTTTTTTTTGTGTAATCTTCTTTTGCAGTTGGATTAAGAAAAACCCATTTAATCGGAAGTTGTGTGTGCTTTGTCCCAGATGGACTTTTTTTCTTCTTAAATTGAAGAAATTGAAATTAACTACCGACAATCACGACAGAGACAAATGGGCTGATTCTGATTTGTGATGGAGCTGGTGCACTGCGCTGCTTGCTCTTGGTTTTTTGGGCTGGTTACGCTAAAATTCATTTTGAATGAATTTTGTGTTCCGATTCGGGGATGTTCTATCGGTCATTCATGATGTGAGTAGTTGGGATTGAATTCCGACGTTGAAATATAGATGGCATTACGAAAAAGAAAAATGAGTTGCTTTATATTCTGTTACAGATGGCAGTAGTAAACTTAAATGGCCATCTTGTTGCCGGTAATGAAAGGAATAAAGTTCTGTTTGGTTTTATAATTTTAACAATTAATTATGTATAATTTTGTATATTATTACTTTTGTTTAAAATAATGGATAAAATAAATTCTTTGTAGATACATATAAGAACAAATTTGATAGCAAGAAAGTAATTTGTTAACATTATTTAAAATAACTAATTTTGTAAATATAAATTTTCCAGATAAAATATTTGAGGTTATAGGTACCTAAATAGTTTTTTTTTTTTCTTTTCTCATGCATTGATCTTTGATAATGATTTTCTTTGGAAAACTGAAAATATAAAGATTTAAATGATGTTAATAAAGCCATTTACGTTTATTCTGTTCGAAATAAAATCAATTTTTATTTATAAATTAATTATTTTAACTGAATGTAAATGCACGTATTCTTTTTGGTGGCCATATTTTCTATCTGTCTATTAACATAAATGTGTTTGTGTAGGTATCTTTACTTTGAAACTCTATGCATTTGTGTGAATTTCTACAAAAATGTGTTGAAATTCATACAATTATTAATGCACTGAGTTAGAAAGTAAAGGAACACATTTCATGTTGGCCTTGATTGCCACCACGCATTTAGACTTTTCTAACACAATGGCACTGTTATGGATTTTGAGTTTTTAGTATGAACTTTTGAACGGTTTTGAAATTTTTTTTGTAACTGGTACAAGCCTGTAATTCTGGCTTTAATTTGAGTTTAGAATTTTGAAAATCCGAAAATTTTATCTAAAGACATAAGCATTTAAAAGAACGCAAATCGGGTTTTTTCATCTTTTGAGCTACTGGCGCCAATTTGTTATTGTATCAACAATTCACATGACGTGTTCACGGAGTACTGTGCTCAAATAAAATTTGCGGGTGTTTTAGGCAAGGTGGAACGAGTCGTTTCTCTAGATAATATAGGTAGGTACTCTATGATTAGCAACACAATTTTTAATTCATTGAAATTCTAATATGTAGGTGGCCTAGTCCAGAGCAGGGGTGCCAACCGTATAATAATAATGCATGTATGATAATTTCTGATCTGGTATGATGTATGATTGGAAACCATTATCATACACAAAATGTATGATAATTTCCATATTTGAATGACATAAATTAATAAACTTAAAAACAATTAAATTTGAGGGAAACAAACAATTTGCATATAAAATTAAAAATTTTACCAATATTTTATAGGGTGGCAAAAGCTTAAGCTATTTTTAAGCTTAAACCCTCGTTCAATTCACAAGTCAGTATTGGTCAGTATTAAAAAATATTGATTCAAAAAGCGAAACGCCAATTTTTGTAGACTAACACAAAAATTGGCATTTCGTCCCAGCTGCAGCGGGCAATCTCATTTGATGTATTTCAGTAGTATATAGAATTTGTATTACTACATAATAAAAAAACTTCGTGTGAAAAATATTCAATTCACAAACTTTTTGGGATTTGCGAATTGGATTTTTTGAATTATTAGAAGCTCTTTTCATTAATTTTCATTAAAATCGGTTTCATTGACAATGAGATAGTAAAAAATAAAAAAATTGTAATGAGAGGCACATGTTAACATGTTGTTAACATGTTGTCGAAATAAAATGCACGACTGGGTTACACGAACTTACTCATGCATATGTGCGATCACACTGCGATTTTAAAATGTTGATAGTTTAGATCTATTCATCTGATTTTTAAAGAAATAGAATATTTATGGGAACTTATATTTTATACCACCTCCTAAAAATGTAGTTAAGGTAGTATTATGTGAGTACCTATACATGTTTATATGAAAATTATAGCACTGTGATGTACTTACATATACTTTCAGTTTAAGTATACAGTTCCTCGACAAAAAAAAACTACATGCATTTCTTATGGGAGAGATTTTTGCGCAAAACAAAAATTGACGTTTATTTTTTTTATCGAGATTTGAACCAACCCTGAAAAAAATTGTATACTCACCACAAATATTTTTTCGCGCAAAACAATATCAGTGCCATTGTTTTGTGGAAAAAAAGAGGACAACGAATACAAATTTTTTATTTCAACTCAAATTTTTTTTCTTCCGAAAAAAAAAAAAATTCTTACCTCTTATGTTTTTTTTTTTGTTCAAAAGAACTGTATACTCGGCTTTAGACTGAAAAATTGTTAAAAAATCAATAAACATCTTTTAAAAGAAATTGATCAAACAACCTCTGAAATTGTTTTGAGACCAATGCTGTGTACGCCATCTAATTTCTTAAATAAATCTCAATTTTTGAGAAAATTTTTTTGAAAATCGTTGGATTTTTTTTTTGTAATAATTTTTATACAGTAAAATCCGCTTAAGAGAAACGGGAAAATTTCAAAGTTTTTCTTTCACTTAAACGAGCATCGCTTAAGTGAACAAAAATTCACTTAAGCGGAGTCCGGATCAAATTTCACTTAAGCGGATCTAAAAATTCCGAAAACGGTTGTGACATATAAGAAATTCAAATGAATGACGTGGGGAAAATTTGGTGGAGCTGAAAAATAAAAAAAAAAACGTGAAGCGTTCAACTAATTTTTTGTTCTGTTCGATTCAATTTTTTTTCACTTAAGACAGTTTTTTTAATGAAAAATATTAAATTTGACTGAAAATATGTTTCAGGTATCCGGGTTTTTCACTTAAACAAGTTTCGCTTGAAAAAATGTTTCATATAAGCGGGTTTTTCTCTTAAGCGGGTTTTACTGTATATAAAATTTTGTAAACATTTTTAGGAAACAAAATTGGTACGCAATTTTTTAGTATTTATTAATGGGGAATTAAACAAATTATTTTGAAAAATATCGTCTATCCATTTTTGAAATATCGAATTTTTAAAAAAAAAAAATTTGAAAATTTTAAAAAAATCTGAAATAGAAAATTTCGTTACAATCGGTTCAGTAAATAATGAGATACCTAGTCGAAAACCAAAAAAATGTTTCTATGAGAAACACCATTTTTAATCGATAGACACATTTTTTTTTCAAAAATATGGTAGATTGTCCTGATTATAAGCTGACATACAAAGTCTATTTGAGAAAAATGAGATTTTCCTTACCAGTTTTGAAACTCCTGTATGGGAGGAAGTATTATTTTTTGTTATAAGAAATTGTTTATTTAAAATCTGCTAGATAATATTAAAAAACTGCTAGGTGCCAAGTTTGATAAAAATCGACCAATTGATAAGAATCGGTTAAACCGGTTTTGAAAAAACCGAAAATCAAAAATATGGTTCTGGGGTGGAATCGGCTAAGGTGATTGGGTGATTGTCACATTTATGACAATCAAATGTGATCAAATTAAATTCTGCGTCTGTTCGTAACATGAAATGTTCACGACGATTCACCAATACAATGACTAAATGTCTATGTTGAGTAAAAAGTTAGCATTGTTCCATTGGATTTTAGAATGAGTGAATCCCTGAGTGAAACCAATGGAAAACGACATAAAAGTTGTCACAAATCCATTAATTTTATTTTTGTGTCGATAAAATGTTTTATTTACCCGCCTTTGTTGAGTGCCAATAAATATTAGTAAAAATCTAGGTAAAAATTATTTTAATCGTTTTATGATTTGAAGAAAATGAAATAATTTTCATTGATAGCTCAAATCAAATGCAAACAAAGCTCATGACTCAGTCATGGAAAAGAAAAAGCGGATCTGGCCGAACATTCCTATTATGTATGTGAATTTCATTTTCCTTGGACTTACAAATAAATTAGTTTTTCTTGAATTTCAATCAATTTTACATGAAAATACTAAAATAGCTGTCACAAGAAAAAGTCGCAAAAATATGGTTATCACATGTGACAATCACCTTACGCAGACCGAATTTATTTATTTTGACTGTCAATTGTCACAAATCACTTAAGCCGATTCCACCCCTGAATTTATAACCATTTTTCGGATTTCTTTTTTCAATAGATTGTTGCCTTTTTAAAAAGAAATTACTGATTTTTTTCTAAGTTGTGGGCATTTTTTTTTATTTTTTTACTAAACTTGCACGGCAGCTACTGTTATTTTTGTTCCTAAAAAAAATAAAAAAACGGGTTGGAGGAATGCCCAAAAAGGCGAGGTACTAAGTTTTAAGAAAATCGACCCACCGGCCGTTTAGGCTTTTTTTTACAAATTTATTTTATTCGTTTCGCTTACAGATGCATGCTCATTGCCCACGCTTTAGCAAACCAATAGATTTATTCGTTTACACACGCCTACGAATCGAACAAGAAACGTTGTCTACTTTCAATCATTAGAAATTAAAAATATTGCAGTTAGTTTAAAATTTGAAAACGCACTAGCTGTCACACACATCTTTCTGAAAAGATTATTTTCTTTTTGTATAAAAAAAATAGGTATCTACAATCTATAAGGCAAAGATCTTCTTTTAATTAAACTTGTGAAAAATTGAATCATTCTTAGTACATACATATATTGAAAGGAAAGAAAAAGATAAAAAAATGTTTTTAAAAAAAGTACACATACGCCCGAGTGTATTTTTAAATTGTCCTGAGTATATTCAAAATTATGTTGCCATAATTCCAAATTGCTCCTCGTTTCTCCTATTGTGTTCAGTTTTTTATAACTTATGACTTATAGTCTAAGATCCCGCCTTAGAACGACCTACCCTCATCGAGTTACCAGATAAGAAGTATACAATTTTTTAGGTAGTGTCTAAACTAACATTTTGCGCATGAGTTTTCTGGCGAAATATGGTCAAGGCTTAGGGTTGCCACGATTTAAATGTCGGTTTTTGTATTTTTTCAATTATCTGACCCGCAGCTCATATGGTAAGTTTTAGTGATAAAACATAAATATCATGTGAAAGGAAACTTTATATAAGAAATTTAAAATACGTGATTTTTTTTAGATCGGAATTTCAGTAGGGTTAATTAGGGAAAACAAAGAAAAAGGTCTAGATTCTATTTTCTAAACAAAATAGATATCATGACACTTGTAGCATTTAACAAACTTATTCACTTTTGGTTACAAGTTTGACACCTGTCAAACTCAGCTGTCATTTGAAGTGTCATAATATTAGTTCAATATTTTCCATTTGTGATAATGGATCGCTTAACAATCGAACAACGCGTTAAAATTATTAAATTTTACTACAAAAGTGTTGTTCGTGCATATTTCGAACAACATTTTCTTCAGCGATGAGGCACATTTCTCACTCGGTGGGTATGTAAACAAACAAAATTGCCGCATATGGAGCTCAGAAAACCCAGAAGTTATCGAAAAGGTGCCGTTACATCCAGATAAAGTGACTGTTTGGTGTGCTCTATGGTCGAAAGGTGTTATTGGTCCTTATTTCTTCGAAGATGTCAATGGGCAGACGGTTACAGTCAATTCAGAGCGATATGGTCGACTGATAACCGATTTTTTTTGGCCGGAGATTGAAGATCATGACTTGGACGATATGTGGTTCTAACAAGACGGGGCAACAAGCCACACAACACGACTAATTATGGATTTATTGCGTGAGAAGTTTCATGGTCGCGTAATTTCACGTTTTGGAGACGTCAATTGGCCACCAAGATCATGCGATTTGACACCGTTAGATTGGGCTACCCAATAGACCGCGTTACGTGAATAATACTTGAACTCTAGACAAATTAAAAACCAACATTACTCAACATGGCCGAGATACCCCCATAAATGTGCGAAAAAGTGGTTAAAAATTACCTCAAAAGAATCGCATGCTGCAAATCTTCCAGAGGCGGCCATTGTCCGAGTGTGGACAATGTTTTTGGAAAAAACATACAATCGTACTTGTAATAGAATTCTTCGTATGTTGATGTTGTTTTAAACGAAAATACCAATGAGAGTGAAAAAGAAAAAAATCAAAATCCAAAAAAAAAAAAAATTATGAAAAAATAAATATTGTTCAAAAATTCGCCTAGCCAAGAAAAAAGCTTAAATCGAAAATTTTTGAAATACGGATTTTTTAAATTTTTATTTGCTTCCCGAAACTATAAAATTTATTTATAGAAATCATCATTCTGGTTGTAGGTGATTTTTTTCTCCAATGTCTATTTTTAATTTTTTTGCTTTTTGTATGACTTTCTTGTATTTAAAAGATCGATCAATCAATCAATTTTCGGTTTAGAAAATCGCATCTAGACCTTTTTCTTTGTTTACCTAATTTACCCTACTGAAATTCCGATTTAAAAAAAAACATGTAAAAAAAAACATGAAAAGTTTTATGGGACTGACTGAAACTATTGCAATATTATAAAATTATTATCAAATAGCACCTGATTAAATGTAAAGCAATGAAAATTTTGTTGGTTAAATCAAAATTCCAAAAACCCAATATTTCGAAAATCCACTATCCCGAAAATCCAATAACAATTAGAAGACCCAAAAGTCATATAAAATAAAAAAAAAAAACAGACACCCAAAATCCCGTTAATCCAAAATACGAAAACCAACTACCACAAAACCCAAAATCCAGAAAGCCCAGAATCCAGAAAATCCAAAATCCAGAAAACCCAAAATCCAGTAAATCCAAAATACAAAAAACCGAAAATTCTATTAAGATGAAAACGAAAATCCAGAAAAAAGAAACAAAAATTCTTCAAAATTGTAACATAATTAAATCTTCCAAATTGTCTACTCTCTGAAAGTTTTACTGACAAAAAAAAACAAAATAATCATTTAAAAAATACCAAGACACAAAAACAAAATTTACGCCAATACAGTTTTGCGGATTTTCGATTTCGGTAGAAAAATTTTCGGAATAATGGATTTTCGGGTATTTAGGTTTTTGATATTTCGGATTTTCTGGATTGAGTATGTATTTCGGTTTTTTGGGCTTTTAAGTTTTCGGGATTTTCAGTTTTCAGTTTTTGGGATTTTAGATTTTCTGTATTACAGGTGTTCGGGATTTTGTGTTTTCTGAATTTTTGATTTTCTGGGTTTTGGCTTTTCTGGTCTTTGGGTTTTCTGGTTCACGATTTTGGGTTTTTCGGGATTTTAGGTTTTCTGTATTTTGGTTCTAAAACTGTGTGTTTTGGGTTTTTCGGTGTTGCTGATAGAATTTAACTCAGCCAGTTTTTATTTAATTTTAATTTAAGTATTTTAAGTTTTTAAGTTCAAGTTTTTATCTAGATTTTTCACTTAAAATTATTCATTACGAATTTGAAATCGAAGCTGTAAAGAGGTCGGGAGATAAGACTTTTTTAATTTTTAGTTTTTTGTATGTTCACCACAAACGGAAGAACTTTTTCTAAAATAATTGTCTGCTCGACTTTCATCAGCAATATTCGGGATTTTAGGTTTTCTGTATTTTGGTTTTAAAACTATGTTTGAACAGATTGCTGTTAAATATATTCTTAAAACATTATAATGAAGATCACTTAGTCGCAAATTCTAAAGGAGAGAAGAGGAATGTTTGAAAAAAAACTAGCCTCTTTACTGTTACCTTAATTTTGTGTTCTTACGAAGCAAATTATTTCAAAGGAAAATATATACATATTCTCATTAAGAATATTTTCATTAAGAACCTAACCACTTCCCAATACCCACCTGGAATATAACATCAAACAGATATCAAATTCTACTTTCAACGCAAAATGCTATAGGTACTTATGTTTTCAACATTCCGCACAAACTTTTAATTATTATTAATCCTTCCATCAAATTAAGTTTCAAATTTCAATTTTCCCAGAAAACAGCAAAATAGCAAAACCCACCTTAAACCTAACTGGACGAAATAACACATTTTACTTTGACATAATTATCACGGCACGGTACCCACGATGTACGAGTATGTTGGCGGAAACCCTCAAAGATCGTAAAAGTAAAATCATTTTGAAATTTCATAAGTACTCTCTATTCTGACCTTAAAACACCTGCGGGATAAAATGATTGAAAGCCAAAAGTATTTAACCAAAATCCAATGGAATTGAAAGTGTATTCCAAAAACGAGTTTACCTTTACATACATACTTATATAGGTTCCTATACTAAATAGAAAAAGGCTGGATAAACAGACGAAGAGGAATAGAATTGAGGATAAATGGGAATAACTGCGGGTTTACCCGTTAGCTAGGTCAAACAAAAAACTTTTAACGTTTATTACAAAACTGGTCGAGTATATTTTGCAGAGCAAAAAGATTATTTCTATAAAAGAGCTCTCACACACACACTAACACACACAAATATAAAACAAATAGATGTACATATAATTATATCTTCCGGACTTCAGGTCCCATCAGGCTGCACCACACAACTTACATACAACCCGTCGTTGTTGTTAGTATGATGCGGCTATATTGAGCTGTAGCCCACGTCATTATTAATATGACTGCCTTGAGACTGGAGACTGGACACACTATGTGTGCCCATAGTTATGGGATATAGGAATAAGTTCTCTGATGTAGGTATACTGAATCCTGATGGCTATTTCTGAAAATGACTTTAACTATACTACATATACAACTTTGTACATCTATGTTACAGTTAATATAACAACGCCACAATTGTTATGGTTATGTTTCCACAACGAAAACCAAAAGGTCCTGGGGATGATTGTTCCAATTGCTATGATAGTTGAGGGTTTTTTTCGGGCGGTGGCGGTGGTACCCAAGCTATATTGGGATTGAAATCTACATACTATACCTATTTACTTCAATAAAGATAACCACAATTTTGAGCAAACTACTTTGCTATACTTACATAATGTATATTTTAAGTAAAAATGGTATAATGTTTTTATTCACTTAGGTACGAGTAGGTACCTTAATATTTTGTTGTTGTTTTTTTTTTTTTAAGAAAACTGGTATTATTTATAAAGGAATAACCCTTTTTTTATAGAGGTTATTAACACTTTGAAGAAATTAATGAAATATTTTTAGTCCCACAGAATGTCACACGTCATAACTTAATAACCTTTTGGACACCTATGACATAAGATAAAAGAAGTTATTTTTACAGCATCACAATGACAACATTCAACAATTTATAATTCCTTGACAAAATTGTGAATAAGTTTTGTATGGCCCATTTTGATTTTCAAAACTGATGCTTTCTGTAGATAAAGATTTTAAGATCAAAAAGAAAATACATACTTACATAATGGCTTTTATTTTTATGTAAAATCGGGCTTTTGTTGGTCATTTACTTCTTTATGCAAATAAAACGAACGTTTTTTCATACTTTTTCCCTAGGTTTCATCGGATTTTCCTTACTTCCTCAGGGGAAGTTTATTTAAATCTGTAGATTGACATTATGTATATTCAAGTTTTACAATAATATATACTATTACAAATATCGAAGTTATCAGTTATCACAGTGTATATTTTTTTTTACACTTCAAATTCTTTGTTCACTCAAAAAAATATTTCGTAAATTCACTTCAAAATATTTTCGTAGATTGATTTTTCGTTTAAAATACCTTTTTTCAGGGGAAGCAGAAATACGCATATTCAATTTGCGAAAATTTTAACGAATGATTTTGAAAAATTACAAACATTTTGTAAGTTTGCTAATACAATCGTTAAAAATTAAAAGCATTTCGTAAATTATACAAAATACATTTTTTGTGTTTACGAAATACAGTTGTATTATATTATGTAATATACGAAAGTCATCAATATTAGGTACATCAACACATTTCTTTTTACACACAGTTGTAGCTTACAGTTGCTTCTCCGTTCTGACCAAGTACAAATATTTTGTAAATTCACGAAAACAGTCATAATGCCATGAATGTGGTTTCGTATATTATACTAACGTTTTGTGTTTTCAAAAATTTCTACTTTTTACCATTCGTAAATTACACAAACTATTTCGTTCAGTTGCTTTTTGAACGAGCGCCGCGCCGCGCCGCGCCGCGCCGCGCCGCCCGCCCGTGCCAAAGTAAAATTGAAAAAAGTGAAGTGAAGATAAAACATAATCGTGTATTCAACAAAAATAAAGGATCTTAAATCACAAATGTTTCGTAAATAGTACAAACGTATTTTTTTAAGTTACTGTAGCTAGATCGTTCATTCTACAATGTTATTTCATATATTGTACAAAATTTATTTGTTTTCTTATTTTTTAGGGAAATATCGTTCGTGCAATTTACAAATGCATGTTTATAAAATGTACGAGAAACATTCGTGGAGCAAATGAACGAATGTTTTCGCAGTATCTACAAAATTTTTCGTTGTATTTACCATTTTTTTTTCGGTGTTGTAGTGAGCTTAGATCAAGCTAAAAACTACAATCGGAGGCTCATCATAAGTTTATGTGTTAGTGGTTAGTAAATTAGTAAAAATAATGCAAACTAATAACACATGCAAATATAAAATAAATACAAAGTAACAAAATTAAATAATACACAGTAAATTAGTAAACGACAATACCTAATTATACAGAACAAAAGCGTCTATTGTTAAGAAATAAAAACAATCACGACCGTCGAGCACTGGTCAAGCGTGGGAGAATTGTTATGACCTTAATGATTCCAATCCTGAATAGATGGCATCACTATTTAACAATGTATATAATATGTCTTAACTCTTAAAATTGTATTATGCTTTCTCTTTCTTAAAATTATTATTACATTATATATATCTCTTTTTATACGTTTAGAATAAAATTGGATTTGACATTGTAAAAACGTGGTCGGCTTTCTTTAAAGTTCTGACTCAAATTGTAATAAGTTACAGTTCTTTAATCGCATTTACTCGTGTTAAAATCAACAGAGGATGCATTTAAATAGAAAAGCCTGCTCATACGGTTAAGAGGATCATGTATGCCGTAGTTAGTTCTATAGAAATCGACAAGTAAAAGTTCAAATCTTCGCAGGTGGTGGGATCCTCTACGGCAGCGGTTCCCAATCTTTTTTAGTCTCGGAGCACTTTTCAGGCGAGAAATTTCTCGCGGAGCACTTTGTTGCGCGTATGCCATTTTTCACAGTAATGTACATATGGAGAAAATGTAATAGCTGTTTTTCAATTTTTTTTTATATTGTATTTAATTAAAGAAAGAAGTTACATCAACGAAACAATAACAAAGTGAATTAAAAAAAAAAATAAGGATCTTAATAATAATATTTATTATTTATTTAATTTATTAATAATATTCAATGCAATATGGGGTGCCGAACCTGGAAATTTTGCCGCCGCGCGCGCCGCGCCGTAGGCAAATTGTCATTTTTCTAAGATAACGACAACATTAACATTTAAATCGGGTTTTATTTCTGTGGCAATACGACAGAGTAGCTTATGTTAAAAAAACAGGTTTCGAGAAAAACGCATTTTTGTATTCAATCTGTAATAAGAATTAATGTAAATTTGTTTAAGGAATTATAAGATAACTTTTCAACGGGTAATGATTTCAAGATGGAGTTTGGACAGAAAAGTAGCTCTCAAACTCAAACTCAAACTAACAATCGAAAAACGCTTATGTCGACATAAGCTACTCTGTCTTATTGCCACAGATTTAATAACAATCAAAGGCTTTATTTACAAAATTTTAAAATTAAAATACTGATCTACGAGATTTCATTTTCGCAATTTTTTTGCGATTTTTTCTTCTTCAAAGCGATTAAGCAATTTTATGAAATATTTGCAAAACCAGTTAATCGCTCTTGGGTCATTGTTGAGCGAAAATAGGTTTTTATAGGCTTAATCTTCGAGAAACATAGCTTTACCTGATACAACACTTTCAGGAAACGTTAATAAATATTTTAAATGTCGTTAATAAATTCAAGTAAGAAGTGTGAAGCTAAATAATTTAAAATTGACAATTAAGTTTGAAATTAACAACAGCAGAAGTTTGGTTAAATATATTAAATTCATTCAAGAGATCTTCAGCGATAATATCCTTTTGAAATTCGTTGTTAATTGTTGCTGTTAATATTGACTGCTACAATGAAATTTTTAGAACGTGTTTAATTCCAGTTAGTTTTTTGTCTTCAATAATTTTTCCGCTTTTTAAAAAGGGAGATGCATCCATGGTGGAGAATTATAGAGGAATTTCGTTTTTAAATTCTTCTATGAAACTGTTTACCAGTATGATATTTCGAAGACTAACTGCATGGGTAAATGATTACTCAAAAATCAGTGAAATGCAAGCGGGATTTCGTTCTGGCTACTCAACGATGGACCAAGTGTTTCTTCTTTTAAACATTGCAGAGACTTACCTTAATCGTGGGAAAAAACTCTATACTTTCTTCTATGCGGCCTTCGATAGTATCGACAGAGAAGCTTTGTTTTTTAAACTTGCCAACTGCGGCGTTTCCTCGAAAATCATTTTTATTTTGAAAGCTCTTTATGGAAAAGACTCTATCGCTGTTTGGGACAGTGATAACTTATCTGAAGAATTTAGGTCTTCCATGGGCCTAAAGCAGGGATGTGCTTTGAGTACACTTTTATTCACCCTTTTTATAGATGATATAGTGGAGTATTTGGGAACAGGCGTGAGAATTGCTGAGGAGTCCATTCCAGTTTTAATGTATGCGGATGACATCGTCATATTATCGGAGTCACCTGATCAACTCCAGAAAATGATCGATAAGTTACAAGAATACTGCCGCACCTGGAACTTATCAGTCAATCTTAACAAATCAAATATTATGATCATTAGAAAAGGGCGTGGAAGATTTGCTAGTAACGAAAAATGGACCTATCAGGGACAAGAAGTTAATATCGTAAAGGAATTCAAGTATCTTGGCATGATGATTTCGAGTAACCTATATATGAAAAAACATGTAAAAGCAAAACTTCAGGAGTCAAAGGCAGCCATATGTGTATCATGGAAGAACTGTATTGCAAATAAATCTATCCACCACTCAGCAAAGTACAAATTATTTCAAGCTGTTTCAAAGTCAGTGATGCTATACTGCGCACAAGTGTGGGGCTATAAAGAGTACGAGGATGTAGAAAAATTACTCCGTTTTTTTCTGAAGCGAGTTTTTTCTCTTCCATCTTCAACACCAAACTACATGCTTCATATCGAAACAGGAGTTCCACCGATTTTTGTTGACTCACTTAAGATACATTTTGATTACATCATTAAAATACTTCAAATGGATTCGTCGAGGCTAGTCAACAAAATATTAAGATATCTGGTTTCAAATAAGCTTAACTTTGTTGGATCGTGGATAAGCTTATCTGAGTCTGTGGGAGAATCGATAAACTTTGAGTTTGAAGATGTAATGCATTTAAAACAACAGTTATACTGCCTTCTATCCAAAATCGACAAAAAATATTGGGAGAACTTCATCAACCAGGCCAAAGAGTCTCAGTTTAGAGATTATTATAAAAGACTTGAATTTTTACTGGGAGAATCAAATTATTTCAATGACAAACATTCCACGGATATGATATCTACGATTCTTCGAGCCAGAGGTTAAATTCTAACTCTCAACTTTATTCCTCATAGGCCAGACTTACCTCTTGAATGTGAACTATGTAATACCCACGAAAGAGAAAATATAGCGCATTTTCTAGGTTTATGTCCAATTCTTCGAGAAATTCGGCGCGATATTTTTGGCAAAAACCAACTAGATGATGAAGAAGTAATATTCATTCTAAATGGCGCGAAGGGTTGGGACAAGCTTTATAGATTTATTCGGACTGCGATGAACTATAGAAATAAGATCCTATCTGAAAGTTTTTGATTTAATTCTGTTATTGTTTCATTTTTTTTTTTTTGTTTTTCATATTATATCACATTAATTATATGTTTTAAAAACACTTCTTTTATATTTTTTTGTTAATTTAAAAAAAATTGTTTTATAACTTAAAATTAAATTTAAAATTAAAATTATTATATTTTCTGTCAATCTGACCGACGGTTTCAAGACCAGGTCATAAAAGACTTGTATAAACTAATCATAATTGTAAACCATGAGTAATAATTTAAATAAAGTCTATTCTATTCTATTGATTTAAGTTGTTACTTGTTAGCAGCTCTTTTAACTCCACCTAAATACTGCGCAAAGTGCTCATCGAAAGAAGGTAGCGTTACATCAATAACATAAAAAAGAAATTTTAAAATTTCAACTTTGGACCGATTGTTTCAAGAGATTGTTCAGATTGATAACAGCAACTACGAAGGCTCATCAAATCGGACACAATGAAATCCACTTGAATGTTCATTTTCGTAGCAACGTTTACAGCGTTCTTGTAAAATATTTCAAATAAAGATTCCTTGAACGGTTTATCTGAATGTAATGTCCCAATTTATCTAAATGCTCCAAACAGATTAAAAAGTCCATCGATTTTGATTGAAGGATTTAAGAAAGGATATTTATTTGCATAAAAATCGTTTCAAAAACCTGTTGACAGTGGAAACTTAATTTTGTGTATTGCTTTTGCTCTGCTTGACCACCCGATATCGGATAAATTTTTCAAAGCAATTCGCTAAGTATATCCAGCATGTTTTTGAAGAATGGCCCAGCGCTTCGGAAAACAACGAATTACGAAGAAAGTACAGGGAAGTAGTCATTGAAATTTTTTTCCTTTTTATCGTTGATCGTTGGAAAAACTGGATTTTCTTTTCAATTGTTTCTACTTTATCACTGGCATCGAAAACAGGCAAATTTCCCTGAAGTGATACACTGAAATCATTATTTTTTTTTAAAAATATCGGCTAGATACACCAATTTGAATAGCCAACGCTTATTACATTATCCTGTATGTCGCCCAAAACAAAGTTGTCGTCGAAGGGTTTTTTGTGCATTTAGCTCTGATTTTGTAAAATGTAACTTGTCCGCAAATACAAAATAATAATTCATTATTCTTTTCGACATTTGACTGATTACGGTTGCTTTAAAAAAAAAATTAAGTTTGCTATTTGTTTGAATGTATTGATTTCTTTTAAATGAACATTTCAAATTCGATTGCCACGATCAAAATGACAAGTTCAGAAGCGCAAAATTAACTAGTGTAATGGAATTTTGATATTTTTTCTGATATTTCCGCGGAGCACTTGGAGCACACTTCTGAAAATGCGGCTTACGACTACCGTAATTAATACCAATACAGCTACAGGATAACAAATCAGGAGCGTCAATTTGACCATTCATATTTTTTTTTTATTTTTTCTTAATGCAAAAGAGTAACTTGGTTTTGTATTGTCTCTATCATCTTGTGTGTTCATTGTTTTGTCAAGATTTTGTTGTATGCTTAAACTTTAAAGTGTATATCTATACTGTTTTGTCTTTTCTCTTTGTCTAATATTGTAGTATTGTCAAAGCCTGCCCAATCGGATTAAATTTACTCCAATTTTAAGAAAGAAAATAAATCTACTCTCCCACTCAACTTTTATTTTTATTTACTCCTTTTTTCTGCGTTCAAAATTTATTCGGCCAAACCACATGAAAGAAAGTTAAATCTTTGCGGTATTCAATTTTCTAACGTACTCTGACTCTGAATGCTTGAATCTAAAATTCTATTCTGTTCTGAAACGAATGAAATCCATGCGATTTATTTTTTTTTGTTTAAAAAATATTTATTTTTGTTAAAATAATTTTTTTGTTAAAAATATAGTTTTTGAAAAATTAAGTTTTTCTTCCGTTTTTAAATCTACTACAGGAAATTTCGATTTACTCCATTTTTTTTACAAATCTGCTCCGAAACTTTAATATTGAGTTTCTAACCCTGATCTGAACTGTCAAATTTCTAGTATGTGTTTAGTTATAAAATAAAAAAAATGAGTTCATTCTTTAAAGCCAGGATTTACATTTCTAAAACTTGGTACTTTTCGAGGGAAAAAAACTCGTTTTCATTAATGACATTTTACATTTAATCCACGATTGAAAAATAACTCGTCTAAACTGACGTTTAAAGGTTTTTTGGGGGGGCACTTGTGAGTTGTCCCTGGGTCTGGGCGTTTGGCATCCCTATAATTTGACATTAATCAAAAAGCACAAAATTGTGTGGGTATATCTACAATCTATATAATTGAAAATTAAAGCAAATCGATCTCAAAAACTGTGAAAGTATGAAGCTACGAAACTTATCCGAAATTGGAAATTTTTTCGCACATTCCTAACATAAAAGGAATAAGTGTGACATGAATCACTCTATTATTTCATGCGAGAAACATAGTTTTGTGCTTTTCTCCTATTTTGAGAAGTAAATTTATTTTTTTCACGTTTTTCAGATGTCCTGCAAAAAACTTTCAAACTTCTATAAGAATTAATCAACAAACTAAATCTTTGAAGGTTTGAATGAACTAAATCTTCTATGTATATAATATTATGGTTTCTTTTCTTAAGCCTTAAAGCCTTTAGAATTTTTCACATGTCGTCATATACCTACCTACATTACATGTATGAATGTCTATGTATAAATATTAAATATATATAATGAACTATGTATATTGTATATGTCAATTTCCAATACACTGTAATTATTTATGTTGAACTCGTAATTAACAACCCAAAAAGCAAACCTACAACAACATCAGCAAGAAAAGTAAAACGAAAATCCTTAATTAATTGCGTAAGCCCAAAATTAATATGTATATTCTCTTTCTCAACAGGCAAGCGTTTTCACTTTTGCAATAGTTTCTGGGGCTAAAAACATTATACAGAGGGGTATAGTAATATGCGAACAACTTTCTTCCATAGCTTTTGAATAATATTAACAATAAATATTTGATGTGGCAGTGGCACATCACAGAACTATATATACGTTTAAAATTCTCCACCACACAAAGATTTTACATGGTTCTACAATGGAGGGAGGGAGAAAGCGAGGGAGGTAGGTATCCGTCCGCACTTGTAGTAAGGGTATGATGAGCATTTATGAAAGCCACAAAAGTATATATCCTTTTGGGGTTTTCCAAGGGAGTATGGAAACCGCACTCAGCCACTTTAACGATATACGAGTTGTTGTTGTTGTTGTTGGTTATAAGCATCCCTTAAGGGTGACATTATTTAATTATGATAGGGCTTTGAGAAAACTTTGTGACGCATTAAAGACATACGAGTATCTCATATATCTAGGTAGATATGTATATATGTATGGAGATATGTGTTTATATTTCTTATCCTCTTCTACGCACTCATATTACTTAAGGAATGAGGAGTTGACGTTGGTGTCACAGGCACGACCCTTCCCTCCATTAGCGAAAATGGTTTAAAGTAATATATCATTATGCGCATACAAAAGTACACCATCTCTCACTCCCATCCACCCACCACCCATCATCATCGGCCCTTTTCAACGGAACCTCAAATTAAACCAAATATTCAATTGTATAGGTTTGATGTGGCACTGATGTGACACGTTAAACCACGTCCCTCCTCTTTCTTTATCCGAAGAAAAAGAAACTTCCGACAAACAAATACCAGTCATGGGAGTTTTTGGCTTCGGATTGCAAGTAATTATGAAAATCGCACAGACAAATTTCTATTTTGCAAATATAATCATCCAAGAAATGCGTTATCGCCTCAAATCTATAGGGTTGCCAGTTGTTCATAGAATTTTGTTGGTTATATTTTATCTGCACACTAGCAGAAATTATTTTATTCTTTTAATTCCATTTTAAAAAAATGTGATATATTCAAAATTATATTTAAATAACTAGTTGACCCGCTCCAGCTTCGCACGGGTCGATACCAATAAAATTAATCTAAGTTGCGTACCAAATTTTTAAGAGAAAATATCGATAAATATAACCTTGTTATGTGTTACAGTCACTAAATGTGCAGAGTAATTAAATAATAAAAATAAGTTAAAGTGGATTTAATTACATATTTTTAGATTCCTAAGGACGTAAAAAAAAGGAGAAAATTTAAATATACAAAAAGTGGGTGTGGTAGTGGGTGGGAAAAATGACACATATTATGTATGTCTTAAATTTATTTTTTATATTTTTTTACTTTGTATGAATTTTAAGTACGGATAAAATATCTCAAATATAAGAAAAGTTATGGGCTGTATTTTATTAAAACCACTTTTTAAACCTTTCTCCTTCTTATAATAAACGTCTTTTTTTTACAAGCTCGGAATGAATTGGATGAAAAAAACGAAATCAGTGTTTAGCAATTTATATGTTATATGCAACAACAACTATAATCCCCTGAGGGCTTAGATAAGCCCAGAGAATTCCCGGTCTGTTAAAACTTAAAGCATGTCTAAAGAGCTCAATTAATGGTTTTTAGGAAAGTTGTTAGAAAATTCAAATGTATAAGAAAAGTGGTCGTGATATAGAATGGAATTCAAATAAAAAAAAATATGTTTTAGAAAAAACAGAGCTCATATTATACAAAATTGAAATATTTCTATCGATTTTAAATTTATTTATTTAAATTTAAAGGAAAGTGGGCGTGGTGGTGGGCAGATTTTAAAAATAATAATTACATAAAATTATCATGCTAAATTTTGAAGAGAGCTAAATTACGAAATTAAATTTTATATATATTTTTGTTAAATAGGGAGAAAACTCAAATATAATAAAAGTGGGCGTGGCATTGGTCGAATTTCACTAAAACCACTTTAAAATAGAGCAAATGGATTAATAACGTAAATTAATTATTGGAATTGTAATTATGTTCGCGAGTTTAAACAAAAATCACATATCATCGGCTAAAGATGCAAACCTCGTAACTTCATTTTTATAAATTATGTAGGATAGTGATTTTTTAATATTCAATTACGTACGAAGGTTTTTTTTTGTTACATTTTTGCCTTTTAATAAGTTTTTTTTTTAATATCATATTTGACAAAAAGTGGATTTACGGAGTTTGCATCTTTCTGTTTTTATAAAATATAAAAATGATGATGGCAACTCTACTCGAGATATTTAGTCGTTATGCTCCTTTTCCTTATGTCATTAGGTTTTCTGTTTAATTTGTTTGATTCAAAGGCAAAAACAAATTTTGTATAGATAGATAAATTAATATATTTAATTCTATAATAATCTAGAATGATGATGATGATGACTTTCAACATTATAATAATGAAAGCCTTGTTCTGAATATCTAATTATTTTTGCATTTCTTACGAAATGAAAAATCAAAAAAAAAAAAAAAAAAATAATCATTTCAAATCTTTTTTTTTCAAATGAGTGATCGACAGCAGGGTCGTTAGAGTCATTGATCCCGTTATATTATTTTAAGAATTAAACAGAACATTAAAATTAATTTGTGAATTTACTTATACGATTTTTCGTGAACTCTTAGATTAACTAATAGTAACTTTATTTTAATTTCACTCTTAGTAAGGAAAAATTGAACAGAATACACTTTAGAAAAAAAAAATCAAATTTAAAAAAGTCAACTAAATGCTTATAACATCCAAAACATTTTTGAAAAAAGTACAAAAGTGAAGAATTTACTCATACTACAGCGACGTCTGCTTTCGAGAAATTTTACCAATATGTAGGTTTCAATAATGAAAAAATAATATTTTCATTTGAGTTAAGGGCAACGTAATAGATCTACTTTCAATACTTACTATTTAATTTCCTGTTTTGAATTGATGTTTTCTTAAATTGTTATAGGCCTGATACGTGGTACATTGATACAAATATGGGGAAGGTAAATACAAAAATGGGGCAGGTTGATTCAAAAATTTCTTAAATTTACCATTTAAAAAATAGTCTTAATTTAGTATGTTTTTTACTGTAACATATTTTATTTTTATAAAGAAAACCAGAATTTTAATATTTATTTTAATTTATTTTGTAAAAATAATTATTTTTTTTTATTTTTGTATTTGAATATTTTCTACGACCAACAAATTCTTATGTGAACTGTCAAACTTAGATACAAAACACACAATCCAATCCACAACGTTACCGCCGAATAGAAGATTCGTTCGATATTAACCTCAACCACTTATAGCGTTTTCGCCCAAAGCCTTCTGAGCCCCACAAACTGACAGTTCTGCCTTCTTGATAGAAGAGAAAATGAATCTGAATTTGAATTCAGAATTGAAACCAGAAGCATTTATACTTCTGAAACGATTTGTTTTTCTGCATCCGGATTACCAATCAAAAACGCCATTATTTTACTTGCTTATGTTTTAGGACATTTCGCATGTTTTGCCACTTGGTGGGCTTCGATAAGGGACGGCTGAACTGTCACTTTTTGGAATAAACTACATTTTTTACATTTCCTACGTAGTTTATGTGGTTAGACGTAGGTAATGAAACAAATTGTAGCAAACGTAGTTTCAAATGTCAAATGATCTGTCAGTTGTCACTTTGAAGTTTGAGCTTTTAGTTGAAATGTTCACTTTTTTTATTGAAATTTTATTACTTCTCTAGAATTACTATGTATGTAACATTTTTTTGTAAATAAGAAGTGTAGTTTATTCAATTATTTACATGAAGTTATTGATGTAGAAAATGAAGTGTAGTTAATTCGGCCAACCCTGGTCTCGATTGGATTGAAATCGTCCTAATTTCGAAAATTTTGATTGTAGACGTGTTCGTTCATCAAAAAATGTGCTTTGTCTTTGTATTTTTTGCTGAAATCGGGTTCTGCTTCCAACTGCCAGTTAAAACCATCAGCAAACACATGGCGTGGAGTTATTGTCTTTAGTCGTTTTCTTTCAGCGATGGTACTTTGTTTTTAGTGTATGAAAAATAAAAAAACAGGAAATTTAACAACACAACATGGCCGCCATGAATTGTCAAAATCTAGCCGACCCTACTGGTCACTGGAAACCCCATCATAACAAAACGTTCTTACTCGCGTTATTATCAAAAATTATTTAATTCCTACCTCCATATTACTCACTCGTTATATCCAGGGGAGGAATTGTGAATGGTGATTTGTGATAAGTGAGCTGTAACTTGTAAGATTCACAATCAACCAACTCAGTTTGTGATAGATGATATATCATATTATGATAGTTAAAGACCTATCACAGTAACAATATCAATGCTATTTCCTAACAAATTTGACGTTTCTGCGGCAGTACCTACTACTAGAGTCACCACCAGCCTACACAAATCATAGGTACACCTGTTTCTGAGTATTTCTTTTTTAAATTAAAATTTGACAATAAATGTTTATGGCCTCAGGGCAAAATATTAGGTTTGTTCCCAAAGCTACCAATTTCTACCAGTTTTACTCCAATTTTATTTTTTTATATGAATTTTGACAGATCTTTGGACTAAAATTTTCATGTTTTGGGAAGTAAATGAACAGAAGTTTTGGCAGCCATTATAAAGCATAGTAAAATATAAATAGAAGTGTTTACGTTTCTTGCGTTGACAATGGTTAACTTTCTTGATCACACGGTGAGCAGTCGTTCTCTATTGGCTTTTACTTTTTTCTTATAGAAAATATGTTTACTCGGATTTAACTCATCCAATTTGATTTGTTAACTATGAATTAACTAAATATATACATATTCTGACAGATCTGTGTCAAAACTCATAACACTATCGATACAGAGAGGGCGACACTTTCTATAGTGCCAAATAGTGTCGCCCTCTCTATAGTAAAAACGAATTTCCATTGTGTCGCACTTTGATTTCAATTTATTTTTGACAGCTAAAAAAAATTGTTCTGAATGGATTCAATTTATTTCCAGGATTGTTTCCTCCTTCAAAAATTGGGAACATGAATGATGCTCGAAATTTTTCGAATTTTTTACATCGGGAAAAAATTTCTAGGCAACTTGGCATTGGAGTTTCAATGTAGCAAAACAAAATGTTGGAGGAAATAAAATATTCCCAGAGAAAAAATATCATACACCAGTCCCTATGAAAGGTTTGATGATTTGCAAAACAAATAAAACACATACATTTTATATTAATCATCATTTATATTTCTACATTCATCATTTTGATGGTTAAGAAACATTTGTTTTTTTTTAACATAAATAAATTGTTTTTCTCTCATATCTTTCCATTTTATTTATCAATTAAATTTAACAAAAAAGAATAATAAAAGTTTTTTCTTATTTATTTGTGGAAAATCTAACAAAACAAATTAACTATAATTTTCTATAATAATTATAATAATAATATTAATATATTTTTTGTTTAATTATTATTATTTAATTTATTTACTATTATTTTATTCACTCTCTGAAACGATTCGTTTATTTTTTTGTATTTTCTATATAATTTTGACTTAATTTATGTTTCTATTAAATTTTAATTTTTTTTACTATTTATACGATTTTTGTTTAGGTTGAAGACATTTTGTTTTTTTTTTTTGTTTAATTTGAATTTGTTTCTATGTATTATAATTGTAACTTATTATTATTTATTATGATTATATACATTTAAAAATTGTTCTTACAAATATTTTTTGTTCCTTAAGTGTCACACGCGTATTTCATAATTTAAACGTATTTTCTTTTACAATCTTTTTCACTTTTTAAGTATTACCACATATTTTTTTCTCTTATTTAATGTTGTAGTTTGTTTTTTTTTTTTCGTAAATCAATCATCTTATTTTGTTAATTAATATCTATAAGTCAATTGGAATTTCATTTAACATTAATTTTTTTATTAAAATTTATTTTCTCGATCGATATTTTGGTTTAAAATTTTTTTTTTATGAAACACCGTATTGTTGCTGAATATGTTTTATTGTATTATTATTATTTTTTTAATTTTAAAGGATTTATTAAAAAAAAACATAAATTAGCTATAAATAAGTGAACATTTTTGTGTTTTATTTTAGATTCATCTGGCAACATCAGTTAAGGGTCTGTTTTTTTTTTGTTCATATAAAACGAGACACATAATTTGTGTGTTTCCTTTTTTTATAATATAGGATATTTTTTTTCTGTTCTGTCTTGGGAAATGTTTTGTTTTTTTTAAGTTACTTTTACAAGTCTTAAAATTTAAGTTTTATTTACACGCTTTAATGTTTATTTATTTACATTGTTCGTTTTAATTTGTTTTTTTTTTTTTTTTTTTTTAACTTTTACATACATAGGTGTAGGTGCAGTCTAAGATTTTGTAATCTTCAAATAATTTTGTCATTTGAAGTTAAGTAGTATTATTCGTACATTTTTTATTTACAATGTACATTGTACAAGAATTGAAACTATATATTAAGATCGATATTAAGAATATTTTTGAAAAAATTGTATAGTATTTAAAAAAAACAGAAACTATAGTTATTGTGATGGAATGTCAAAAAAATATAATACAGTTATAAAAAAAAATTTTGCGGTAGAATATTTTAGTTTGAATTTTATAAAAAGGTAGGCGTGTACAAGATTAACAACATCGCCGTGTGTTTTTGTCCCACCACCAACTCGTGTTTCTAGCTCAGGTGAAAAAACTTATCCAAAAAGATTAATTTTAAAAAAAGGTAGGCGTGTACAAGATTAACAACATCGCCGTGTGTTTTTGTCCCACCACCAACTCGTGTTTCTAGCTCAAGTGAAAAAACTTATCCAAAAAGATTGATGTATGATCATCTTGGACTTTACTGGCGTTAAGTAAAGTATAGATTTACATATTTGCATGTAAAATAAATACAACAACAATGATAATGTCCGTTTAGTAAATAGTGATAACCGATAAACCTTCCCATTTGTGTGCTTTGCAGACAAACATACAGAATTAAAACTCCCTGGTTATTAATATTAAGCCTATGCAAGTTTTTTTTGCAATTATTTACGAAATAATTTTCAAAGTTTACGGGATATGAAGAGTTTTACGTATCTCACGCTTAATTGTAGCTCCAAGTTTTGCCTCAAAACGTTATTTAAAACCCTTATTTAATTTTAACATTAAACATCTGTTTTTTTCTGAGTAGAAATAATATTCAACTATTTCAAAGAGTTTCATTTCAATATTTTAAATTAATTCAATCAAATAAAATATTTTTTTGTTTTTTTTTGTGAGAAAAATCATTCCGTACGCAAATATTCCTCTACTTCGATCTTAAATTTAGACTTCGGTTCAGTTAGATTTGGGTTTAAATTTATGACATATGAATATACCCCAATCTGTCAAAATTTAGCTCGAGGATTATACTTTGAACAATTGGCACGTTCAGAAAAATAAGATCTCATAGATTTTCTTCATTCAAAAAGTCAACAAGCGAAACTGATATTGCTCAGATTTCCGAGATTTCATTTTTCTGAACATGCCTATTTACTCCGGGTCAGCACGCGCAGCGAATCGGCCCAACCAGAGTTCAGAATATTGTTTTGTATTAGGTATTTCAACCCGGCCGATTTGGTCCATATTTTAAATAAATAAAACCTTAGTATTAATTCAGCAAATATAGTCCACCGATAAAACCACGTTGAAAATTGAAACTTTTAGAGACCTCCTCTATGTAAGTACGTCAGGTACAACATACAGAGTTTATTCCTTGAGTTTTTCGAATATGTACAAAATTTATCGGAAAATGCTCAAAAAAATAAGGTTTGGTGTACAAAATTGCTTGCCCACTAAATCTGTTAAAATAATAATAAGTAGTAATAAAATAATAAAAAAACAATTTCGAAAATCCCAAAATAAAATTATACGATGGTGGAACAGATTGTTTAACGCTTTTTCATGACTGTCCAACTGTCCACTTGAAATCAAATTATGTATATTCATTTCAAAAATTTAACGATTTATGGAATTAAAATGTGAAAAATTACAGAATGTTAAATATGGCAATTGATAGAAATTGTTGAGTAAAATTAAGATTCAATATTTAATAACACACTGGAAATTTGAATTAAAAGAAAATTTATAATTTGTAATAAATAGTTGATCAATTGTTAGTTTAATAAATTGAGTTTAAAAAAAACCAAAATTGCAATATTTTTCAAAAGCAATTGATAAATTGACAATAGTTAAAGAAGTCCCTTATCCAATATCTCATAATTATTGGCACTGTTTTTTCCGATAAATTCGAATGTGAAAGTTCAAAAAAGACTACTTTTTAATGTGATATTATTACAACTGTGATATTATTCCAAAATTCTTATGTTTTCAGAAACTTATTTGCAGCTTCGAATATACGAATTGTTTGAACTTTCATTCTTGAATATCTGACAGACCTGAGTCGATTGCACAATTGTTAGATCGGGTTCGAATTCTTGACATTAAAAACCTTCGTAGAAGATATAATCTTCTTGCAGCACCAAAAAATATTTTGACTCAGTAAGAAACGCAAAAGTAAATATACGTGTGTATGCCATTTCATATCTTACTAGGATTTTTTAAATTATAACACTTGTTTGTCAAATATTAAAATGATCATACATTTTTCGTATGATAATAGTTTTCTATCATGCATATCATACACAATATTTGAAATTATCATACATGTAGTATAATAGAATTATACAGTTGGCAGCACTGATTCCACATATTAATATAACAACATATTCTCTGTGAACACACTCCGAATAAGTAACGAAAAATACCAGTTATTTCCTTCCCTCAGCGATATAGTCATTTTACATCATAATTCTCAAAACGTCAGATTATGTCAGTGCATTCATAAACGCAGTTTCTTAGAAAAATAGATTAAATAAATTTAACTAGCCTACCCGAGAATTCTCACAATTACATAAAAATAAAAGACACACGAAAACAAACAAATGCAATTTTTGAACAAATTATTAACATTTTTAAAATAAAATTATAATTTTCATGTGAAACGTACAATAAGCCTGAATATCTCCTAGTGTGGGTCTGCGAATAACCGAAATTGTGAGAAACCGTAAAATACAACAAAACAAATATTAAGTATACGTCACAGTGTACCCATGTACAAAATTATAAAGAAGTTGAATAAATTTATTTTTAATTTAATTTTAATTTAATTAACAATTTATTATTTTTATTTTTATTAAAAAATGTCCATGGGAAGCTTTAGTTCAAAACCAACACATTATTATTTAAATAAAAATAAAATTTTGTATATAGCACGTTTTTAAACACAGACATACAAAAATTTAAAAATAATTTCTCGTAGTCCCATAGTTCAAAACATGGGACTAATGTAATAAATGATTGATGGGTAAATAGCTCAATCAAATTACCAACAGTTTTATTGCACTATAAAAATGACACGAACTATTTTGTAAGTTTTTCGAACAAAAGCTACTCCTCTACAACCTTTACTATTAGCCGCGTTTTATTATCGACAATAACCGATATGGTTCACCCCAATATAATAAAATGATACGGATCCTAATGAAAACACTGTTGTATGCTCATCTCTTTTTGTCTCATGTTTGTTTATTTTTCATGTAGATATTGTCTTTTTTCCACGCACTGCAGTTTGTACTCGCTCCCGACTGAAGAGCCGTCTACCCGCCAGATTAAGAACGTATTTCTGGTTCCATAAAGCAAACCCCGATAGAAACCTAGATCCAAATTTGTTTTTGTATTAGGTACGTGTTTTAAAAAATAACCCTGACCCAGACCCGTAGATAATAAAACGCGGCTGTTATCATATATTGGGTGTACTCCTGGTTTTTCGTTTTAAATATATGCATGTGGATGGGAAGAAATAATTTATAATCTTAAGTGTGTTTTAAAAATTTTATAGATTGTTATTTTTTTTAATTCAAATAATTGTATCAAACTGTATTAGAAAAAAAAAATGTTTTTAAATCATTAACTATTTTAATTATTACATTTTTAGAAAATGTCTATGCTTAGTGCAGTATCGAAACTTACCCCGGAAAATGAAGTACAATAAATTTTGCAATTCTTTATAAACTAAGTTCTTGAAAAAATAGAGAAGTGAAACAAAATATTCTGATATTTAAAAAAATAAAGTTTAAAAAATAAAATATCTGGCTCATTGGCAAACTGGTTTTAAATCGATTGTAATTTGTATCGAAGAGCTAGACAGAAAAGAAAACGAGTTGAAATCAAAATACAGTAGACGCTCGATATAGTGAACCTCGGTAGAGTGAACTATCCAGTATAGTGAACACACAAAATTTTATACAGACAACTCGAAATAGATTATGCCAGTAGCAATACGTTTACAGCATTATGGACTTTTTTTAAAGATATTTATGAAACATTTATAAGAAAAAGCAGTGCAAATCAATTTAAAGTTGAGAAACAAACAAACAAAATTAGTGATTTCATTCTTATTTAAAAAAAAAATAATTTGTACCGAGAGCTATGAAGTTTTTCGTTCTTATGAAAAAATTTTTATTGTATGTTATTTATAATATTACAAAATATTAATTTTTTTTTTAACCAATTGAAATTATTTTACCCTTTAATAAATAAAAAGATTAATTTTGTATCAAAATCACACTGGAAAGCCTTTTTAGTTTCTCTCTCGAAATAGTGAACTATCTCGAAATAGTGAACATTCCTGGATTTAATTACTTCACTATATCGAGCGTCTACTGTATAATCAACCTCCCACTGAGCCGACCGTATACTTTTTTTTCAATTTTATTAAGCAGTTTATATTCAAATTAAATTAAAAATAAATATTATTCAAATAATATGTAACTATGCACGAGTATATCCCTTGATGGTTGGTTTGTCTCAATTTCGATTAATAATTTTTGACATTTTAATTTCAGCAAACCTTATAAATTTTGCTATACAAAATCTTTTGACAGGTTTCATGCCATTAACATCAAAAGAGTATGTCGCTCGTATATATTTAAGTATACTCTTGTGATTATGAGGCAAAAAAACATTTCAAAAATGTTAGGTAAGAGTAAGGAATACTGAAAACTAAAAGAGTGATTTATTTGAAATTTACATATTTTATTTGAAAAAAGAAGAGTTACGAATTCCTTATGCTACTCAGTTAAATTATCGCAATTCTTTAGTTGGGAACCATGTCAAAATTCCCTTAGATATGAGTGCCGCTAAAAATTTTACGGGGTTGTTGAAGGCCCCCCAAACTGATTTTTCAGGATTAATTCCCAAATGATAAGTTGTACAGAAAAAAAAGTTAAGCATTAATTTGTAGGTTAGAAAATTTCCTACAAAAAATATTAACATACTTTTTTTTTTTAATAAAAATTATCGTTTTTGAAATAAATCGGAAGAGTTAGGGTTTTACTTTTCTATATAGTGGGACGGCTTAGTTCATAAATTGTCCGTTTTGTGATAAAAGCATACATTTTTTTTGTATTGTTTTTAAATTATATGAACTTGATTTTAAGATATTTGCCCACTATATTTGTCCACCTCTTTTAAGTGGGAGGGGCAAATTAAAAAAAAATATTGAAAATAGAAAATGAATATAAAACACAACGGCAACACTTACAATATTAATATCATCTTAAAGCCAGTAATTCATTCTCTGATTATGTTTTTAAATTAATTTATTATAGTGCTTAGTTTTTGAATAAATGATTTTTAAACTCAAAATTTTGAAAATAAAATTTGAAAAATTAATAGATTAAAAATCATAAAATAAAAATAAAATTCTAGTCTAAAATTCTGCATAAAAACGATCATAACCCTGTTTTTGTAAGAGTATAATTAATATATTCTGAGAAGAACGTGAACAAACGTTCAAATAACAGTATTTTTATTTTCCTGTAGACTGTAGGTATATACTGTTTTTTTTTTTAGAAGTTTGGTTTTCAATCTGGCAATACTTTTTTCGGAGTTTGTCTTTATGACAGCTGTCACTTGATTTATGCTCTGTTTGGTTTGCCATTTCATATTGAATAGACTTACTCCTGAACAACGTTTTCAAATCGTGCAAATTTATTACCCAAATAATGGTTCGGTTCGCACGACGCATCGCGCGCTGCGTCCAATATTCGGTCGACATAATCGCCCAGCAGAGTAATTCGAGCAACCATGGATCGGTTTCGCACCACGTTTACTATAGTGGAGAGACGCCGTACAGTGCGCACAGAAGACGCTATTGCTGCTGTGGAAGTAAAGAAGAAGACCCGAATGAGTCCATAAGCCCATCGCGCGCAATAATTGGAGCTGGGACCTCTTGGACCTCTCGGGTGGAATTTATTCGAGCCAGCCGCGGCGGCCACTTGCCCGAAATCATTTTTAAACATAATGGCAAACCCTTATCTTTATTTTTTATAATAAAGCTAAATTCTTGGCCATAACATTAAATTATATGCGTTTTATTTCTTCTTGAAAACCTCTTGTCTAAAAAAACACCCTATATTTATCACAGTGGTCCGTTTGTTGAATTTTCCCACACTAATTTTATCGACGAAAATTAATGAAATTAGGTACACTAGCTGATTTGACGACACTGAATTCAGCAGAACTGCGTTTTTTTTTATTTTTATTTAAAATGTAAATTTCACTATCAGAATTTAGATCAGAATGTGGTACAAAATTAAACAAAAAGCATTACAAAATTCAGAAATTGAGTCAAATTCATGGTTGAAATTGAAATTTCTTGAAATTGGTGCTTAAATGTGTACTTTCATAAGAAAGTGATGCTAATTTTAATATGTACCAAATTTAAGAAAGCAAGCTTAAAATGTTGCTCATTTTTTTTTAAAGATTAGAACTATTCTTTGCGCTTTAATTTTGATATTTTTTTTATTGAAAATGATTTTAGTTCAAAACTGGTTGATACTGACAGAAATTTGAAAATTTTGACAGTTACAAGTAAAATTTTAGGTCAACGACTAAAAAATTTGAACAAATCTTAAATAATAGTTTTGAAAGTTTCGTTATTTTTTCTGTTTGCTGTATTTAAATCTGACGTTAGATTACAAATTCTGACACTTGAAATATGTTTAACAACTGTTAAATTTCCAGTATTTACTAAATTTGTCAAATTTCTATAAGAATCAATCAAATAAAATAATTTTTAATAAAAGAATATTAGAGCTTTTACACAAAAATTAGTTCTAATCCCTTGGGAACATTGGGCTTGCTTTTCAAAATTTTCTTTCATGTCTAAATTGGCTTCACTTTCATATGACATTGCCTACACATTGAGGCATACATTTTAGGACATTTTAAAAATAAATTTTGACTCAATTCATAACTTCGGAAATGCTTTTTTTATATTTTGAAATTTTGTACCATATTATGAATTCCTCATTTTGAATAAAAGAAAAATTAGCAGTTCCATTGAATTCAACGGCTTCGAATCATTAAGTTTATAAAATTTAATCAGTTTTCTTAGGAAACAAATTAACCACTGGGCGCTAGGGTAAAGTACTAAGGTTAGGTTTGCTCCCATTTTTTTTTTTTTCAAATCTTTTGCTGCTACGGAAAAAACTGCAGTTGCTATTTTTTGTTTACACAATTTTAAAATTTTCTATTTTTCCTTGACATTTCTTCAAAAAAAAGTGATAGTTTTTGAGACATAAATAAAAACGAAATTTTCTACAAAAAATAAAAACCCAAGTACAAATTTAGATTACTTTTAAGCTCTTCACCAGAGATTATTTTCGAGAATTTTGCAATAATGTTCTTATATATTTTGATTTGATATTATTATGTTCCCAAAAATTCAGTTCTTACAAAATTCCTCCATTTTGAAAAAACCATCGATTTCTTGTATTGGTCTTGAGAGCTAATTTTCCTAGAGTAGTGATTTTAGAGTTAAAGTGACCGGAAAAAGGCAATTGCGAAATTAACTGCATTCGTGAATATTCGATAAGAAAATCCGTGTTAGGTGATAGTTGAGTAAATTTCGATGTTCAGTAAATTAATTTTGCGCAGTTTTTACCAAAAACTAAGCAAAGGATGTGCTTTAAATAGATCACAAAAAGCTTAAATAAAGGTTTACCACTCGAAAAGTTATTCCAACCGCAATATCGGAAAAAACATTAGACGAAGCGAATTTTTTACTGACAATTAATTAAGAGAACCTGGTTCTTATGGAAACAAAATATAAAGGATAAGAACATCTACATGCGTTTCAACAGATGATAGGCGGAAAGTCATTCGGTGTGTTTTGAATTACAATCGTTCGATACCAAAAATCAAATTCGAAGCCGGATTAAACGCAAGCAAATCCACTGTTTGGAATGTAATTTTTTTATCCTTGAGCCTTCTCTTATTGACGTTCGTAACCAACTTCGACTAGAATTTGCAAAACAAAAACATCGTTTTTAAGGTGACAGAGTCAAGTTAAAAACGACTAGCGAGTGGTTGTCTTTACGGTTGAAAAGAAGTTTAATTTAGATGGGCCAGATGGCTACAACTTATTTTCTCATGATTTACGGAAAAAACAACGGTTTCTAATACGTCATCACAGCCGAGAGTGTAGGGCACGATCAGCTATTATAGAGCACTTGAATTAAATTTTCAAAACTGTTAAATGACGGTAATCAACTACAAAGGAATTTTGAAGTCATAATTTCTTAAGTTAAACAAGCTATTTGGACCTTGTATTCTTCAACAAAATATTACACCAATCCATACTACTTGCACAGTATAATCGTTTTTTTGCAAGCCAAAAAGTAGAAAAATTGAATTGGCTGAAGTATTCACCTCACTTTAACGTTGTAACGGGTGTTTTTTTTTAACGTGTGGATTTAAATCTGGCAATACTTCTTTCGGAGCTGGTCTTTTTGACAGCTGTCACTTGATTTATGCTCAGTTTGGTTCGCCATTTCATAATGAATAGACTTACTACTGAACAACGTTTGCAAATCGTACAAATTTATTACCAAAATAATGGTTCGGTTCGCGCGACGAGATGGACACCGATCCCGATTTTCACAAGAAATTTTTTTCAGCGATGAAGCTCCCTTTTTGTTGAATGGGTACGTTAATAAGCAAAATTGTCGTATTTGGAGTGATCATAATCCACAAGCCATTGTTGAGACGCCGTTACATCCTCCAAAAGTCACTGTGTGCACGGTGTGCTCTATGGGAAGAGGGAATCATTGGTCCATATTTCCTCAAAAATGAAGCCGCCCATAATTTTACAGTCAATTGGGAACGCTATAGAGCCATGATTAATGACTTTTTCATGCCTGAATTGGAGGATGTTGATGTGGACGACCTTTGGTTCCAACAAGACCGCGCTACATGCCATATAGCCAACGAAACAATCAATTTATTGAAGGAAACTTTTTGGTGAGCGCATTATCTCGCGTAGCGGGCCTGTGGCGTGGCCTAAAAGATCGTGCGATTTAACACCGCTAGACTATTTGAAGTCGCTTGTCTACGCAGATAAGCCCGAGACGATTGACGCCTTGGAAGAGAATATTCGGCGCGTTATTGCTGACATAAGCCCCAATTGCTGCAAAAAGTGGCCGAAAATTGGGCCTCTCGGCTGGAATTTATTCGAGACAGCCGCGGCGGCCACTTGTCCGAAATCATTTTTTAAATTCATTCATTGTACGACTCGCTTCCATATGCCTCTTTTATAGTTAGTTTCGAAAAATGGATGTCATACACATTACTAACTACACAAAATTAATTTATTTCACTTCGAATTTTATTCAACTATCACATAACATGAAATTCCTTACCAAAAATTCACGTATGCACTTAATTTCACAACTGCCTTTATTCAAGTGAACCAATTTTATTGCTTGAATTTCCGAATCTGTTTACAAAATTGGTTAAAGCCCCGTTACTTTGTACAGTAAATTGATACTTCTACACACGTTCGCATCACCGAACTAAGATATTCGTCTATCCATTTAATTTTTGCAATCATTTCACAACCAAAAATGGACTCGATCTATTGAATGATGTGTCAGATTCTATGAGTAAAAAATTGAAAAGTCTTATCGTAAAGTGTGTAGTGTAAATGTATACATAAGTAAGTAAAGTCTCTGCCTCAACTGGCTTAATTTTTCTTCAAAGCAAAAGTCTGTCAAACGAGCAGCATGTTTGTTCTTTGAAATAATATTAGTAACAATTTTGAATTGTATAATAATATTTTAATAAATAATACAAACAAATGAAAATAAAAAAAATGATTTAAATGTAAATTTAACAAAGTCTTAATATCAATTAACTACGTTGGAAAACAAAAAGCCAAAATTTACAAAAAACTTAATTCATTCTAAATTATTGTGTAATATAAAAATTGAATTTCCCGAAGCAGGACAAAAAAATATTCTAAATTAGTTTTTTTTTAAATTGTTTTTAATTGTGCATTTTTTGTTTTCTTTTTTGTTTCAATAATACTAGTATACTAAAAAATGGTGAAATTTTCATCTATTGTGAATTTAAATCTACATAAAATGTAATTTGTATATAAATACCTAGGGTTCTTTAGTGAGCACTTAGAGTTCTCTTCAGTTCGTGTTCAAAAACATTTCATTTTGTACATATTTTTTTTTTTTTTTTTTTTTTTCTATCATTTTTGAACACATTAATATTGTTTTTAAGTAAATCTTTTTGTTTTTTGTTGAGCAATTTTTGTTTATTTTTTATTTTGTTTTGTTGATGAAGAGGACGTTTATCTACTAATAAATGCATTGTTTTGCTGTTGTTGTTGTTGTCTTTTTCGGTTTGACTTTTTTACTTGGTGTTCGTTTCTAGAAGTTGTTTCTTGTTGTATTGTCGTTGATGGTGATTGCAGTTGACGTTGATGATGCCCAGTACCAGTACAAGTACTGATACCACCACCACCACCACCACTACCAATAACTCCACCTCTACCTGAAGATGTCTGCGATGATGATTGTGATGGAGTGTCAGTCAAATTATCTTCCATACCATATTCGTCTTGGAATCGTACATGATGCTGTTGACGTCTTTGAAGTGTCTTCTCCATTGGAGATGGTTGCTGATGCAGCTCCTGTTGTTGTTGTTGTTTGGATAATGATGATGATGATGTTTTTTGAAGATTTTCATCGCCCCTGCTGTTATCCATTTGTTGCGGTAGTAGTTGTTGTTGTTGCATTGCACAAAACTCATTGCAGGAGCAATCGGAAATTATTGATGGATCTTCAGGTGTTGGCGATCGAAACGTTGTTTCTGGACTGAAATTAAAGAAGAATTTAAAAAAAGTTAAGTTTTTGATTTTATTTTGTCTATAGTTACTAATTTGAATAATTTGTAGAATTTTAAATGGACATAATGTGATAATTTTAATTATTTATTTGTAAAATTTTAAATGGACATAATAGGTGTATTTTTTTCCCAAACCCAGAGGGAACTGGTTAAAAAAAACGATTTCAGGGATTAGCGACGCCATTACAGAAACAAATGGAGTTTCCATACAAACTATCGATAGCAAGTATGTAATTCCCGACGGTAATACAGTATTTCTACATGCTTAAGTTAAGCCCCGAAAATTATCTGGGTTTAGCGGGGATTATAGTTGTTGTTGCATTTAACATGTAAATTATTTAGCCCCGAATGGTTTTTTTTCATTCAATTTTCTTCGGGATTGGAAAAAAACACGCCTAATGTATGTATGTATAATGTATATGTACTATATTATCGACAATATTGTTTCATACATGAACAAATCATTCTTCAAAATCAATTCAATTTAAATTCAAATTGAAATTGAAATAAAAGAAAATAAAATAAAATAAAATAAAATAAGATCTCAGATAGATTTTCCTCACTCAAAAAGTAAGCAAGCAAATCCAAGGTTTATGTATTTTCCTCAGCATTTGGACAGGAAAGCTAATAATTCAACACAACACGTCCAATTTAAGTATAGTACTAAGGGCCAGTTTGTTCACTGCAGTGGGTTAAGTTTGTATCATGACTTCCAAGGGTTCTAATTAAATGGCGTTAACCAACCAACATCGGCTGATTAGAAAATTTCATGATTAACAACTCCAATTATGGATTTATTGTTAAAAATTTTAGTTACCATTAACATTCAATGACTCACCAGTTAAAATTGATCGGCTGTGATAAAACTGACCCTAAATCTTCTACTTAGCAAATGTTGCGAAGCACCGCAGGGTGAAGTTCGATCGTAAAAGCTGCAAATATGCGAAGTTTTTTTATCTCTTCTGTTCTTAGTATCATTTTTGAGCATAATACAGCACAACTTAGATTTTTTTGAAAATCTCAATTTTGCAAAAAATTATTCGTAAAATTTGCAAATTAAAACAATATATTTACGGCACATGCTGGCACAAGGTGAGCACAATACAGCACAATTTTTGAAAATCAAAAATGGCGATGCTAACTTCACGCTAAAAAAATTGCTAGCCTCTAAAAACCCTACGCTTAGTACGATTTTTTTTAATATTACACATCGCAGCACAAGTTGGGCACATCGCAGCACAACCTTTTTTTTTTTTTGAAAAATCCAAAAGAGCGGTGCTAACTTCACGTACATCAAAAAATTACCTAAAAATGTGTTTTTTTTACTAATTCAATAAAATCATGAAAATCATTAAATATAATTTCATTTTAAATTGTTTCTCTACTTGTATATAAAATTAATACCTATTAAATTTTACCATAACTTTTTTTAGGTTAAGAAATCTATCGATTTAAAAAAAAATCAATTCTGTACGACTTTCAGTTTAGAAAATTGTTTTCGACCATTATTCAAATTTACCCACGTTTACCCTATTATACGTTTATATCATTTGATTGAGATTTTCGTTTTTTGGGAATACTGTATATATGTTTTCCTCTGTCATCATAACATTTATTGTAGTTAAATTAAAATTAGTTTGTTTCATAAATTTAGTTAAAATCTAAAAAGATTTTTTTTTGCAGCCAATACTTACTTGCCCTTTAAAACAAATAAAATATTCACTTGGGGTTTGCTAGCTTTTGCTGCTGAGTATGCATATATACATTTGTGAAAATGTGTTGTAGGTCATTATTATCAACAACAACTATCCCATTGATATTTTTAAATTTGAATAAAGTTTTCATACTTTTGTAAAAAAAAAACATTCTACCAAAGGGTGCAGTCGTTAGGTATGTATGTTATTCCAAAAAAATTTGACCAATGCGCAACAGAGTACATAAAAATAAATACATTCATATATATATGACAGAGGAATGCAAATAAAAAATAAACTTTTGACATAATTTGTATTTTGCATCTCATTTTATTTATTTGCTTGATTTTATTTTCAATCCAAAACCTGCAAGCCTCTTGAAATTTATATTTCATTTTGTCGTTGAAATATGTATAGGTACATATATAGGGTGCATTTAAAATGTACAAAACAATTTGATTAAATAAAAATGCACTCGACAAACATATAAGGACAAAAATTTATAAATTGAATGCAATTTATTTGTATATACGTATTTTAATAAATAAGAGTACGTATTGTTTGTTTCAATGTTTTAAATTTCAAAGCTTTTTGACTTTTCATATAAAATATATGTACATATGTATATTATGAAATATTTTGTATAATTATATTTACGTACAACTAACATACATACATATGAATACCTAAACATACCTACACAAATCTATATATATACTTAATAGGTACTTAATTAAATAAAATCGAAAAACTTTTTTGAGAAATTTCCAGCCAATTGAAACTTAAAGTGAGTATAATTTGTATCTCTGTTGTTATTTTTATATTTATATTAAAGTTAAAATGGAATGTTTAAATTAAAATAATTTTTTTAATATAGTTATAAAATGCTTTGAATTTATGAAAATTGTTTCAACATAATACAAATAAAAATGATTTAATGGGAATCATTAAATTTTCAAATCAAGTTCCTTGTGGTTTATTCCAGTAGAGGGGATGTTGGTGTTCGTGATGATGAAAAATTCAATTGTGTTACTAACATATAGTTTGCTATTCAAGTTAGACGACACATTATTATTGAAGGAGGGGCATAAGTCCACAAAGGACAATTGAATGGGAAAACCAACAATTTTATATTTTTTTAACTTGTCGGTGGACGTATATATGAACCTACCCCTCAAAAAGTATTGTGTCGAATAACTATAATTCGTCGGCTAAATGCGTAAAGCTGCTTATAGGCAGGCCACTTTTGGCCGAAATTGATATATTGATATGTCATTTTCTTAAGAAACACATTCTGCACAAATTGGTTTAGTCACTTTTGTCAAATGTAACTTTAGTTGTTGCATCTTAAAAATAAAATTAGTTTTTATATGGGAGCCCTTTGCAACATTTTTTTTTGTTTTTCTGCTCTCCTGTAAAATTTGTCAAAATGGACTTAGCAGTTTTACGCATTTAGACGACGAATAAGAAGTCTAGTGAGATAATGTGAAATAGGCCCTTAAAGTGTTAAAAATACCTGAGTAGTAGTTTAATATCTAAAGGTATTTTATAATATATTACAAAATTGTCAATAAAACACTGAAAATGAGCCTCATCGCTGAAAATGATGTTGTTCGAAAAATCACCACCAAGTCTTCTTTATTTTTTCACACTGTTACTTAACAATTGAGGCTCGTTTTTATTTTGTTAAGTGCGCAATTTTTAATAACCCAGTCAAGCTGTTTTATTTTTCCGCACACATTTCGTGAAATTTGGGACACCCTTTAAAAAAGAATATTTTCCTTCCTTATGATTTTTGGTTTTAAAAATAGATAATATAACATTTAATATAACTTTACATTTTAAGACATTTTGTTTTTCGAGTTTGGAATAAATCTGGTGGTCCCATTAACCATATACATATAAACAGAGAACCATATATACATATTAAGGTGGTTCAAAAAGACAGCTTTCTCGAAATTATGAAGCTTAGATTGAAACCAATAAATTAAGACCAACAAATTCATAATCGAACACCATTTAGAGATTAAGAGGTCGCTACCAGCGTTTTTTTCAATAATTTTGCTTGAAAATCTTTGACAATCGGAATTTTTTTCAAATACTAAAAGCTGCATAACTTTTCGAGTTTTGGTGCTAAAAGCATGAAATTTTCAGGGATTGTTTGTAACACTTAGAATATTTAGTTAAAAAATTAATTTTTTAAATACTTTTTTTTATTAATTTGTTTGTTTATAAATAAAAAGAAAACCTCTACCGAAAAAAAAATCGCAGGGGATCTGGGACTTGATGTTGACTTCAAATTACATCTAGTTAAACCGAAAACACATTTCAATGACTAAGAATTTGCCCCAAAGTTAGTTTCTTGCTTAAACTTGTTTAAACAATATTTGAATCGATGATTGTTAAAACAACATAAGTGACATTTTTTTTACAGTAGAGATAAAAAACCTTATATTTTTGTCGACGCGGCCGACACTAAATGCCGATTTCGCGCTCGAATTTCGCGTGTTTCAGGTATAAATTTATGTTAGTTTTGCTCTCAACCTATAGCTCTACCCCATAAGCAGTGCAAAACCATAATAAAAGTGATTTCGAAAAATGTGTTACTTATGTTGTTTTAACAATCACCGATTCATTTAAAAAAAAAAAACCTATAACCATCGTATTTTACAGAGTGCGTCAAAATATATTTTTTTTTAAATTATTTTTTTTTTTAAGAATTTTATAACCTGTTATATTTTAATACTAAACTCTAACGGTTTTAAAATTATCACAATTTTTTTTATTTATTAGAAAAACCTCTATTTTGATTTAAGTTTTTGGTCACCCTGTCCAAAATTGATTTTTATTCTTTACCAAATTTTTATTAATACTGCTTAGTTAGACTTAAATTTTATAAAGAAACATTTTTAATGATCTTCACCATATAGCTATAAATAAATCGATAGCGTTAAATGGTGGTATATGCTTGAAACGTTTAAAACAGCACCCTGTATAAATATCCTACTACTCAGTAATATTTTTAAAAGCTTGTCCTAGTTTTGCAGTTTCTAAAAAGGCATACAACTTATCACAACTCACATTAGATCAAATGTTATGAACAATTGAATCCAATCAAAAATGATTCTCAAATAAATTCAAATAAATCATAATATTTAAAATAGAAGCAAATTCTTTTCTTATTTTGAATTTTTTGTATTGATTTATTAAATGAAAGGGTCGACTCTTCATTTATTCAAAAAGAGGAGTAAAGGTTGGTGGATTACAAAAATTGAATGTTCGATATAACAATCAGTAGTCTGTTCAAAAGATTGTAAGTTTATTTTTTTAAGAATTTCCATTTAAATAAAAAGGGTTGTGGAAGTGGGCGAATTTTTGTTACGATCAAGATAAAAACAAAACGTAGTCTTTTTGAAATAGGGAGAAAATTTCATGTTCTCAGCTCTTTTGAGAAAGGAAATAACTTGAAACATTTCAAAAGTAAATTTTCTTTTAAGACCAAAATATTAGCACCGAGAACATTTTTTTTTAAATAATTTAAATTTTCTCAAAACATTGCAAAAAGTTGCTGCTGCAATTTTTTATATGGTTTAACAAATAATCAGACTAAAATATACGGGTAATATCAGACTTTTTTTGTAGCTCTACTCAAACCTCAAAAAACTCATAAGAAAAGAGGTTTTTTGTTTTATTTATGAAAAATATTACACATTTTTTGTGCAGTATTGTTCTCAACTTTTAACCACGTTACATTGAAAAAATGTAAGAATTTCATTGGATGTGCCATAATTGCAATAAAGAAAACAAATAAATTCGTTTTTTTTCCTTATTTTTTTATACTCTACAACAAAATTGCCCAACTTTGAAAAGCTATATAAACCAAACAATTTAAAAAAAATTATTTTGTTTGCGGTTTTTGAAGCTCTGTTTATATTTCTATTAGAAATAAAAAAAAATCGGATTTTGTATTTTTGCCGCGACTTTTGGCTTTTTAGACCACAGTGCCGCCACCGGCCGAACTGCCATATTTTCCCTCTTCATTATTTATCATCTAATGCACATAAACAAAGCACCAGCACCGTACATCAACATCCAACCAACACAATGTCCACAAAATATTCATATTTATTTCGTCGCCTTTATAGTTCACACTATGTATGTCGTAGGAGAAAATGGAACAACAGGATGTACAAAATTCTGAAAGTTTGAAGCATATCGATTTATGATTTTTCTTATTTCGAATTAGAAAAGCAGAAAATAAGTTTCCAACTGTTCAAGCTACTTTAAGCACAAAATTAAGAATAATGGGCATGTTAGTAAACGGATTTCATCGCACGTCAGTCGTCACACTTTAAGTTAAACTTAACTTAATTACAAATTTTAAGATTCTTAAAAATATTTTATTAAGGAGAAGACTCAAATATAAGAAAAGTGGTCATGGTAGTGGTAAGTGGGTGCACAAAAAATACACACATCATGTCTTAAGTGTAAGATAATTTTTTATTTTGTAATAAAAGTGGGCGTGGCATCGGGCGATTTCAAAAGAACTACACCTATCAAACTTTCCTCCTACTTAAAGTTATAGCAAATTCAGACAATTTCATGTATATCGGTCAAGTGGTTTTCAAGACTATAAATTCAACGAAAGAAATATCACTTTTATAAGCATAGGTAGGCAATGGGCATGTCAGTGGACAGGATTTCTTAGATTCTAAAGACCTCAATTCGTCGCTACAATGCAGAACTAGTCTAAGTCACATTTCTCAAATTTTCCAAGAAGAACCTTAGTGCGTAAAATGCTGACTTTGGACATTATGATTATATTCTATTATTTAAATTCTGAAGGAATTTCTGCACGTAGGAATATTCAGAAAATGTAGAAAATGCATGGAACACAACAAGTTTCCTTATGACATAAAAAAAAAACTAATTCTTAAATTTTGGACTTAGACTAGTTCTGCATTGTAGCGACGAATTACAAAATTTTAGGTTTATATTATAATGTTGTAAAGAAAATTCAAAAGTAATAAAAGTGGGTGTGACAGGGGGCGGATTTAAAAAAATACAAATGTTAAGGCGTAGGTATTTTTTATATTTTTGACTAGTTAGACAGAGTCTTATAAGTCTCAAACAGTTAAAAATATGATTTATTTGAATAAATAATATGTATATGTCAAGATTAAGACAATCACGTTCTATGTCTAAGTTAGAAAACACTTAACCATCAATTAAAAATGTTTATCTCTAACTAGGACGACTGTCCAAAGTTAGCCTACGTTTATAAATACGAACGAATATGTTTTAGGTTCAAGAGAGCTTAATTACAAAATTTTATATTTCAGATTTCTATTGATTTCTAATACGCGTATATTCTCAAAAACAGATAAGAACAGTTGGCGTGACGGTGGGCGGATATTCAACAAAATATCATGTTAAGAGAGCTTGATTATGTGCGTGAAGTTAGCAACGAAATTTAGGATTTTTGTAAAAAAAAAAACGGTTGTACTGCGATGTGCCGTATTTAAAAAAATCGTACTAAGCGTATTTTAGAGGCTAGCCATATTTTTAGCGTGAAGTTAGCACCGCCATTTTCGATTTTCGTAAAAAAAAGAAAGTTGTGCACTGTATTGTGTAAAATTTGCAAATTTGCGAACTAAACAAAATACGGCACATGCCGGCACAAGCTGAAATACAGCACTTTTTTTTTTTTTTTTGAAAATCGAAAATGGCGGTGCTAACTTCACGCTAAATATATTTTGGCTTTAAAAGCTGTAAATATCTGAATTTTTTTTTAGGTTTTTGGTTCTTAGTATTATTTATTGAGCATAATACAGCAAAACTTAGATTTTTTTGAAAATCGCAATTTTGCAAAAAAAAATGTCATCCGTAAATTTTGCAAATTTGCGAATTAAAAAAAAGTAGTTATGGCACATGCCATTTTTTTTTTTTATCGAAAATGGCAGGGCTAACTTCACGCTGTAAATATGCGAATTCTCTCCGGTTTCTAGTATCATTTATTGAGCATTATACAGCACATTTATAATGTTTTTGAAAATCGCAATTTTGCAAAAAAAATTTATTCGTAAAATTTGCAAATTTGCGAATTTAAAAATATTTAATTAGAAGAAAATTAAAATATAATTAAAGTGGGCGTGGCAGTTGGAGGATTGTACTAAAACCATACAAAAGACCTGGCAAATGGATCAGAGAAAAGAATAACGCAAATTTATCTTTCGAATTGGGGTTATAAGATAAATTCCCATAAATGGAAAGGAGCACTTACAATTTTTGCCGAATTTTCCATCAGGTAACATTTAAAAATGTGTCTTTTTCTATACAAGTCTTATCCGGGCTATACCGAAAATTAAAACTAATTTGTGCAGCCGTTCTCAAGTGGATGCTTTTAAATGAACGAATAGAATATAAAATTTAGGTCCTCCACCCGTGTACATATACTTCGGGCACTCAGAGTTCTTTTAAGTCTCACAGACGCACAATCAAAGAGACTGAACGAAGTGAATTTTTTTGACTTTTCCATTATCGTTATATGTATTTGATTTTTTCCACACGAAACCAATACTTACCCTAATTAAATTTTAAAGAGCAAATAAAAATCATTTTAGTTAGCAAGTCCTTGCAATCCACTTATGTATTTTATTTTTCTATACGCAAAATATAAATACATGTATGTACTGTATACACATAGTACATATTTGTCAGTCAAGAGTATCTTTCACAATTTAAGTGAGCGGGGGTTTTAAAATACACACCGCTGCTTCTACCGCCACTGCCATCAAGGCCTCCAGTGTCGGGTTATGTTTTATATCAAAGAATTCTATAGGTGTGTCAACTCCACGTGTAGCTCCCCCGGGAAAAATCTGCAACACAAAATCACTACCATGCGTTAAATTTTTTATATATGAAGGACAAGCCCAGGGACCTTGTTTTTTTTTTTTTCATTTCCACGAACAAGCAAGTTAAGGAGCACATCAAATTCTACGAAGGTTGTATTTATGTACATATTCTTGTTCAAAAAAAATAAAAATTGGAATAAAAATCCCCAGTGGCTTTTTTAAGCAAAAAAAGCAAAAAAAACAACGTTTTGAGAGTTGTCACTTGTCAATCGCAGAAAGAAGGTATAAGAAAGGTATATTCATAAAAAATACATAAAATATACACTTTGGGTAAAGTTAAGCTAAGATATAAGTAGCTTATGAATAAGATCAAGATAAACTATACTGCAATTTCATGCCATATACCAAATACCTATGTATATTTTGACATATGAAGAGTTGAGTTATTTTAAATTTGCCAATTTTATGATTATTTTTGAACATTTCAAAAACTCTTAAATTATGGAAAATTATTAAATAATATTTAAAAGGACTAATTGAAGCACATTAGTTTTGTGTTTTTCACTATAACTATAACTACATAAGTTTACTAAAAAAAAAAGAAAATTTCGCTTATCGGGTCAGTGATGAGTTTGTATAAGTCCGCCATTTCGTTTCTTACTTATAGTCATCCAGTCAATATACAAAATTTCAAAAAGTCATTAACTGTGTTACTTTTAGTTGTAATTTTAGGAAATTCAAATTATTTAACAATTAAAACATAAAATAGTCTATTAATTTTAGATATTATATTACTTTTTCAAAAAAGTAGGCGTGTCAGAAGGTGGAAATTTGTTGTGGAGCTACCATGGCTATCTCATAAAATATGCCTGAAAATATCATCAAATTTTATGAAGTGATTTAGATTTTATCAATTTCTTTTTATCATACAACATGATCATTGAATAACGTTATACTTCCCTCGTTTTTTAAAAATGTTTATTTAAAAAAAAATAAGAAATAAACAGTACGAAATTTTTTTTTTTTATCTCATGACTCTTATGTTCACATAAAATTATTCAGAAAGCAGATATTGATGAAAAACAATTTTTGGCAGCCATTTTTTACTTTTTTTTTTTGTCCAAAATGACGTTGTGGAAAATTGGAAATTTGAAAAATGAAAATTTCCAACGCTCCTCCAAAATTTTCCAGGGAGTCAACTTCTTCCAGCCTAGAAGTGATTGATCTTTTTAAACAATAATTTCATGGGTCTTTAGAAATACCTATACTTCGACAGACGGACCAAAACTTTATTTGGTGATTTCTATAAAAAGCTTGTGGCGTAATGGTTAGTGCGAAGGACTCTCATACTGAACCGAAGGTTCTGAAAATGTGCCCGATTAATTGAACCGATAGTGTGCACCATCCTCTTCCATTGGAAATATGCGGCGGAAAAAATGATGACAGCTAATAAATTCAAGAAGTATGTATGCTGCCGCCGAGAAAGGAATATCAACATCATGGACTGGCAAGCAAGCTTGTAAAAGAATACAGTCTTTTGTAAATGCAGTCTTCAAAAATAATTTTTTGAATTCAATTAAAGATTGCATACATTGAATTTACTTTGAGACTTTAAACTTAAAATTATGCAATCACTATTCACTTGAATCAAAAAGATTGCAAACATTATTTTTCCATTCATTTTACAACACTCAATTGCATTCTTTACCATTATTTGCATTTTTTTGCATTCTGTTCATTCTTTGGATTACCATTTCTCTCCATAAGTGTAAAATAATGCTGAAGAATGCAAAAAATGCTAAAGAATGCAAAAAAAAAATCAAAAAGAATGCAAAGAATGCATGAATTCCCAAAAGATTGCATTCAATTGATTTTTGATTCAAGTGAATGGTGATTGCATAATTTGAAGTCTGAAGTCTCAAGGTGAAATCAATGAATGCAATCTTATTATTGAAGTCATTAACGATTGCATTCACAAAAGATTTCCAATCCAAGTCACGAGACATTTGTTTGCCTTAGGTTTAATCAAGTCAATAAAATTGTCTTAACTATAGCTGAACACAATAGAATGTACAAGAATTTGAAGTAGGCTTAACAACTACTTCACTCAACATTTCTTGCTAGTAGATGCATTTACTTAAGATTTCTAAGTACCTATTTACTTTTTATGATATTCATAAAAAAACAGTAAATGCGGAAAACTATCTTTTTACTTAAGACCTTAGATTTGCCTTTTTTTGGATGTACTTTTTTAGTATATACTTTATTTCTTAAGCATTAAATCAAGTCAGTCCTTTTTTTTCTTAAGAAACTACTTCATTTTTTAAAAGTAATAAAATAGCAACTTGAAAAATTCATAGAACAAACTTTTTCCTTTGAAACTGAAATGAAGTACACATGAATTCTAACGGCCATATTATTTACTTTGAATTAAATTTCGATTTAAGTAAAATTTAAATCCAATCCTTATTCTCAAATTATTCACTCGATTCATCCAGATTAAAATTTAAATCCGGATAAAAATTATATAAAGTCAATATAATAACGTAACGAGTGAATAATTTGGCGGTTAAACTCAAATTTATTAAATCCAAAAATTCTCTTTATGTCCATTATATTCGCTGCAAAATATGCTTTAAATCCAATGGTTTAATAATTTGTACTAAATCCATATGTACAATGCTATAATCCAAATTTCAATTTCAATATCAAATTTCTTTAAAATGAAAAATAAAAATTCTTCAATGAAAAAAAAGAAGTTAAGCGATACCAACAGGTAACATGCATTTATTTAACACATAAAATCTATTTTTCTCGATTTATTTTTTTATTTTCTACTTTCTTTCTTAATTTATTATTATTTAATATATTTATATATACTATTTGATTTCGTCAATTCTGGGAGCTTAAAAATTCATAAAAACTAGAAAAAGAATGAAATTTTATGATACTAAGTTTTAATCTGGGTTCAACGAATTCAAACTTATAATTTCTAATTATTCCATAAAAAATTATTATTCCAACAAAAATTTGCGCGAATTTTTTTTAAATTACTTTATTCCTACAATTTTTAAAAAGTAATTTAATAAATTCGAATTTCGTTTTATAAATTCGGATAAGTTAATTAATTTTTGAAAATTGTAGGTACAAAGAAATTAAAAAAAATAGTGTGAATTTTGTCATAAATGTTCCTACTTTTTAAACCAAACAGAAAAATAAAATATTAAAAGTTCTTGTTGGAACTTCTTTTTTTTAATGAATAAATGTAATTATGGCCCACTTAAGTTGGTCAAAAGTCCACTATAGACTGTGACCCTGGGCCAGAAACAACACCCGATTTATATTCTCATTTTGTAATCCAGAGCTATTTTTTTCGTTGAGCAGATTATTTAAAAAAAATTTGAACTAAAATTTATTCATCTGAGGGCAGTACAAAATTTAATTTCGTCAATGGCTTTAAGTCGTTGTAGTTAAAATTTTAACTCAAAAAGTCTTTAATAGATTCGACAGCATTGCAGTACATTATTATTATGCTCAAACCTTTCATTTATCCCTGAACTGAGTCGATAATTTCAAAACAAACTCGATTTATTGATGCTGTTTCATCCTCATTGTCAGTACACCCAAGTCAAGGGAAAACCTGATCCCAAAGTCTGGCATCACTGCATCCAGTTTTCCACTGATGAAACTAGTTATTCTCTCCTTGTATTTATTTTTCCTCTATAAAAATGCGTTTGGAATATTTTCCCATTATTCCCACCAAAAAACATTTTCGCCCACCATTTTGTTTGGAAAAAACACCTATCTAGGAACACTGTTTCAGAGTTTCCAACTTTTAAAGTGCTATAAACTACAACTTCAGCTATATCTACCATTGTATTCAGCTAACTATAATAAAGCACTAAAATTGAAAATATAAATAGAGACGAAAAAATGAGATAAATATCCTGGTCTCACTGCCTCCCTATCTTATATTCGGCAGGTCCTGATTTTGAAGAATATAAAAAATCTCTATTATACCATACAAAATTAGAATAAAAGAGTCCATAAAAATATTAACGGTGTAAGGGTGTTTTTTTTTAAAGGTCGAAGGCTGGATGTGGGATTCAAAAACTGAAACATTTATTTAAGTACAATCTAAGTATACATGACACATTAATCGCATATACCGGAAAAATTTAAAGTCTGTTTTATATACATTTAAGTAGATAAAAATACTGTTCTTTGTGTTCCTTATTTCTATGTTTCTAGTCAAAGCTTGTACTTGATTTTATGTCTTGTGATATTTTACTGAACATTGTATACAATTTTTTAAACGCATCCACCGTCACCTTTGCTTACGCAAACAAAGCTATAAAAATAAAAACATGCTTAATGTCAATCATTTCCTCAGTTGAACGGAAATAGGGATTCGACGCTGGGAATCGAACTCAAGACCTTCGGCGTCGTAACAGTCTTATGCATGGATTGAAATATCATTTCAGGTTAAAATATCCTGATAATTTTTCAACGGGATGTAGCGACATTTTTTTGTAGCTTTGTAAATAAATTCTTTTTTTGTTATGTTTTTTTACTCTAGAGCAAAATTGCCCAACTTTTGAAAAGCTTTATAAACCAAACAATTTAAAAAAGAATTATTTTGTTCGCTGTTTTTAAAGCTCTGTCTATATTTCTTTTAAAAACAAATATCGGATTTTGTAGTTTTGCCGCGACTTTTGGCTTTTTGGACCACAGTGCGTTGAAATCCAGGCAAGTCTGACTGGAAACAAGTCAAATTGACAACTCTGGTCATAATGTGAATGTGCCATAATTTTTGCAAATGGCGTCAAATCAAAAGTTGCGAGTTATTGAATAAGCAAGTCTGGAGCATTATTGGTTCCGCCCTGCTGGAATCAACTGCTTAAACAGCTGGTGCTATACGATGGGGATTTTTAACACTAATTTTACATTTTACTCCATAATAATAATTATAGTATACAGAAATTATTTCTATGAAGAAAGAAAGTGTATTTTCGAATTAAACACAGCTAACAACCCTCAAATTGACCACTGTGCACTAGTGCCACGATAAAATTTTTGTGTAAAAAAAGCATGATCGTGCCACTTCGGCAACACTGGTTTCGAGTCCGATATTCTTAAAAGAAATGTTGGTATGCCTCAGGGGTTCGTCTTGTCCCCGACTTTCTTTCTCATATTCATCAATGATCTTTTATCTAATAGTTCTACTCAACTAAATTGTTTCGCTGAATAAAGTATATTCTTGTCCCTCGAATGCGCAACTTCAACGACAACGTATGATATAAGTTCATTAAATTTTGATCTCTTCAGCATTGTCCAATGGGGAATCAAAGAACGGGTATAGAATTGAATTCTTCAAAAAAACAATGCTTTTTTCTGTCGCTTTAATGGAACCCACCTTCAGTGCTGCTATTAAATAACAGAAATTGCATTGAGGAAACTGAATAGCTTTTAGTTTTCGGTATGAGCATCACAGACCACCTTTTGTGAAATGACCACATATTGAAAAAGAAACATAGAGGGTGAGTGAAGGATTAAACTCAAAAACGAATTGTACTGTAAAAGTTCAACAACCGAGTTGGGTGGGTCATGTATGAGTAGATGAACACACGTAAAATCTTTGAGCCTATCCCGAGGAACATCGCAGTAGAGAAAATCCTTGACTCAGATAGCGGATGAAATGTGGAAGGAGACCCCAATCAACTTGGCGTGCAAAACTGGTGAGAGCCAAATGGCTGGGGAAACGTGTTGATTGAGGCCCAGGTCTACTTCAAACTTTATAACGCCACCTTAACGAAGTACATAGTTATAAGTTCTTCATACCAACCAGTCCAACATATAATATTCATGTACTTAAAAATGTAAATGAGTATAACTTTAACTTCAAAGAGAAATTATGAATGATCGTATACAAATTTTGACAAAAAAATATTTTTTTTTTTTAATTTTAAACTTTTAAACTTGAATAACTGTTGATAGCTATCTATAATTGATTTCGAAACTTTTTCGAGCACTCAACAAATTGACTCAGAAGCCCCCAATTCTGTTTACCCTATATATATGTATATTTTGGCGCCACCGCCGCCGCACCGCATGAATTCGTTATTGCAAGATTAATAGAAAATGTCAATGACACAGACTATACTTTGTAATCAATATAACAAGTCTCTGAAGTTGTTAACCATATGAAGCGGCGCGGCGCAAATAAATTTATCCAACACTTCTCGTACATTTTTTCATCCTTGAATTATATTATAAGGTGTGAGTTCGTATTTTTTCGTATATATTTCGAGAGCGGCATCCTCTTGTATGATTTACTTCTGTTCTTCTTACATCTCACCCCGAGGAAGAAGTCTTGCTTCTCTGCACCCCAATTTTATACAAATTTTACACATCAACATCCACATAGCATAGCATAGCACATCATGACACATGAGATATTTTAAGAAGCTAAGAGAGATATTGGAAAAGTTGATGGAAGGCAGATAAGAGCACAGGTAAATACAATCACATACCACAAAGTGCTCATCAGGTGTCCTCAATTAAATTAAGAGATTTTCTCGCATTATATATTCCTTCCGCCATAATTCGTCAACTCCATCTCCATTCTCCATCCCCACGAAACGAAACCCGATTCCCTCACTGGTTCTTTCAAAGAAAGCTCATTTGGTATGTATTTAATTGAAAATTCTTCTTCGGCTCCTTTCCAGTTCTATAGTTACATATAATATACAATAAGAGGTGGGAGTTAGGGAAAGTGAAATTCATGGTCTGGAAGGTAAAGTTGCAAAATTAAATTGGGTAGTTGGATTTTTGTGCCAAGAAAATAAAGGCCCCAAGCTTTTTTGAAATTTTATGAGACCGTTATAGAAGACAATAATTGAATGCTTAGTTAGGTAATTTCAACGATGGCTCCGAAATGGCATGGGACAAATTTTTTTTCGATTTTTTAAACACCAACCGCTTCATAACATCATGTTTGAACGCAGGAGTGGCACAAAGTCATTTCAAACTTCAAACTTAATTGCCAATACGCGAATTTTCGACAATTTAGAATTTGTCTCAATGACGTACTGAACAAAAGGAGGTTTAATATGAGAATGGTCATGGGAGTACCACCTATTGGTACCTGACTATCAATCGTGAGATTACTTATAGGTTTAGCTGCTGTTGGTTAAGTTCATTCTCCATTTGTGTGCACGTTTTTTTCAAAATCTGTCAGAGTTGGGCATGGAATACTTAAAATTTAACAAAGATTAGTTAAAAAATTTTGCTTTTTGGCTATTGAATACGAAGATATATCCATAAGAAATTTGAACGTTAAAGTAAGCTAACTACAATTAGTTTCTTAACATTCCCTTCTAATATTTACCAACCAAATCTTTAAACTTCAGCGAAGTTTGTTTAGCAGATTTTGAGATTATACAGGTGATAATATCAGTCCCGGCGTGTTTTGCTGCGTCTTATGAAAAGAAACATATGTTGTCTTACTTGAAATGCAGTTTTTTCCATACCGATTTTGACCAAAGAAACCCACCAATGTCAATAGATTGCCTGAAAATTTGACTTCAATTAGTATGGAGGTTTCGGTGTCTGTACTTTTTCTAGCAACTGCAAGTTTTTACCAAGTTTATAGTCAAGAACCTGCAAAGTTATATATAAGGAAAATATAGACAAAGAAAACTCGTCAAATACTCGTAAGACCCTGCCAATAAAAACTTGTTGGGTAAATTTTGTATTCCCATGTAAAATTGTAAGAGTACGTACGGATCATATCCATACCAAATATTTAAAGTTTCTAAGGAATATCAAAAGAAAGGTTTATCTACACCAAAATTCAGCTTACCCCCAATCTATCTATATTAATGTCTTTTCTGAAAAGACAATTAAAAAAAGTCCATTAAAGATTTTTAGAATGAAAATTTATGATCTCGTGTCAAAATATTAGCATTGCCTTTTTCCGTATACATGCTTTGCACGGGTTTATCAGTCTTTGACTTACATCCTACAAAGAAGAATGGGAATTGCGCAAGGTCTGATGTATTAAATTACTGGACTACTAATCGAATTTCTAAAATTTGATTATGTTAGGTTAGGTTAGGCGGGGTGATAAATGGCAAGCCGCATTATCTTAATGGATCCATTGTGCTCCCCAAAAAGATGTAGGCAAGATAGGAATAAGAAGGGGTAAGGAAAGAAGTGAGTGGTAGCTTAGGTATGGGGTGCCTCCCTGAACCATCCCAAAATCTTAACGAATTTTAGAATGTTCTTTAGTGGCAAAAAATAGATGTTGCATATAGCTTGTCGAAAAAGTATTCTCCGAGGACTATTTTCCTCATTCTTCCTAAGCTAGGGTATTCTTAAAGAAAGTGCGTAAGAGCTCTCCTCGGTCTATTCGTCCTGACAACATCATTTAGAAGTCAGAATTCAGATGTGTTCTCATTAAGTTGTGAGCGTTAGGATTTCAACCAGGAAGGACAATTGAGGCCGGCTTAGCTCATTTTCGGCAATAGATTCCTCAAGACCCTACAAAGTGTCAATTGCTGACCATCAGTTTAGTGGCCCCCATGAATTCTATTCTTTTAATGCTCTAGTGGTATATTAGTACCGAAAATTCCGTTTGCCTCGGATCAGGAGACAACCTGGTTTTGGCCAAGTCATCTGCCTTTTCGTAAATGTGTTAGTTGCGCTGAGTATAATCTCAACTCACTGACCACTGCGGTAAGGGTCCACCAGTTTATACTTTGTGACGATTGAGGAGATAGCTTTGATTGTAGCTTGATTGTCAATGAAGATAATATCAATATTATTATTTACTAATTCATGTGAGGTAACCCTATTTGGAGCCTCAAAAACTACAAGCCCTTCCGCTTGAAAAACACTGCAGTAATTTGGTAGTTTTATTGATATATTTAGGGGTGGGTTATTTGAATAGACCGATACATGATTTGTATTTATGACCCGGTTTTAAGGGATTAGATGTGTTTAAACCATTTCACTCTAAAAATAGCTATGTTTGGTAACGTGAAATTTCTTGCATAATTGCACCAATTTTTCACAAATAGTGTTAATTTCCTGTTTGTCAACTCAAAAAAGTTGCAAAAAGAGAGCACAACGAGAGAGCAAATAATTTCCCCTCCATTGAATAATTTGCAAATTTCTGCTATACAAATTTCTGTGTGCGCAAGGATTGTAAAAACTGTCATATACACAATTGTCAGTCTCTCACTTGACGTCTGCTGGGAATTTACAAAATATTTATTCAGATTGTCTTCACATTCACTTGACGAAGACTCATATATGAAATAACTCCATCAAAACCAGCGTGGCGCTACATTTTCGTTGTAAATTTTTTAGTATAAAAATAATTTTACAATTTAAAAAATACATGATTCAAAATGATTTGCCAACGTTTGACGTCTTGAACACAAACTTGACATTTTGTACAAAAAGTGGTTAAGTGCGTTTGTTAACTTTTTGACAAGTTTTCCCCACTCTGAGAGTATTTTCAGCTTCTTTCAAAGTTTGACAGGTCTTACACCTTTTTCTTAAAAAAGATACCAAACAGACCTAATACAGGGTGGCGCACGAATCGTGCTACAAAAATAAAACGTAATAACTTTTTTTCTGTGTGAGTAATCGGCTTATTTTTTTTTTTATTTTGTAGGTTACTATTTAGATTTATAAAAATGGATGCTTGGGATACGGAGAAAAGAATTTGGATAGTGCAACGGTACCATGCTTTGCAGTCCGTCATTTCCGTCCAAAGGGAATTTAGGCGGGAGTTTGGCGGTAATCCCCCGAGTAGATGGACCATTATGAGGTTTGTAAACATGTTTGCCGAATCTGGAAGCATCGCACGAAGGCCGTACCATCGAGATGCCAATGTTCGGGTTCAGGATACAATCGCAGCAGTAGCATCTGCAATACAGGCCAATCCGAACGTTTCGACCCGAAACTTATCGGGGCAAATTGGAATTAGTAGACGGTCATTACAACGGATACTTCATGACGATTTAAACTTGTTTCCGTACAAAGTCCAAATTACTAGCAAGTTAAACCCTCAGGATTTGCCTGTTCGCCTGGAATTTTGCCAAAAAATGATATCAATGGCCGAAGAAGACAACACATTGATCAATTGTTTGTTCATGTCTGATGAGGCCCATTTTGATCTTAACGGCAATGTAAACAAGCAAAATTGCCGTATATGGAATGAGTCTAATCCAGAAATGCTCCATGAGACGGAACTGCACCCAGAACGAGTCACTGTGTGGTGCGCAGTTTCATCAAGGTGTATTGTCGGGCCGTACTTCTTTGAAGAAAACGGTGTAACCGTTACTGTCAATGGGGACCGTTATTTAAAGATGTTGAAGGAGTTTTTTTACCCAGAACTGCGCCGAAGACGTATACCATTCAACAGCGTTTGGTTTCAGCAAGATAGAGCAACTGCACATATAGCCAGACCAGTTATGGCGGAGCTAAACAAAAAATTCGCAAACAAATTAATTTCTAGGAACTCCACTCTTCGCTGGCCCCCAAGGTCACCTGACCTGACTGCACCAGACTTCTTTTTATGGGGTTATGTCAAGCAAGAGGTGTATAAAACGAAGCCCAGGAATTTAACTGAATTAAAGCAGTCCATAACGACAATAATTGAAGCGATCCCAACTTCAACTCTTCAGGCCGCAATGAATAATTTTTTGACCAGGTGCCGCATAGGCGTGGGACAGCGTGGAGGTCATTTGCGGTCTATAATCTTTAAAAACAACTAACTATTTAAAATAAAATTTAATTTTCTAACCAATAAAAAAAATAAATGAAATACATCGATTAAAAAAAAAGTTATTTGAATTTCTTATTGTAGCACAATTGGTGCGCCACCCTGTATTAACCTTGTTCGTTTACTCCCCAAACCTACCCATTTCTACCATTTTTAACCCGAAAGACTGTCAAAGTTCATTTAAAAAAAATTAATCTGGTAGAATCTGGCAGTTTCGGGCAAGTACGCGAACAGACCTATTATAAACCTATTTCTTGTTAACGGGTCTATCAATTTCGTTACTGTTGTATGAGCCGCTACAGCTTAGTAGCACCCAACTACTTCATTACATAAATACAACCATGGTTATGTGCATCATCGATATCTCTGTAATGATCCCACATTTGCCACCCACAACACCCTTATAGATATATTGGTTGGTTTTTATAAAAGGGCAGCACTATTTCTAGTGACATCAATAAATTTGACAGCTGACAGAAGATATGTAGCACTGGCAAGAATATTTGGCCATTTCACCATCAATAAAAGCTCAAAAAAAAGGTTCAAAATTGAACTTCATGATTTCGCCACGAAAAGTATGTGGAGCATTTCTTCTTTATTTTATATTTTACTTGTAAATAGAAACGTGGTTTTTCGTCAGATCAAGATTTTAACCCATCAATTTCAGCAGATTAACCAAGGTTCAATCAAACTTCAAGCATGTGATGGCTTTAAATTAATTTCTCATTTAACCCAGTTTAAATCTTGATTCTATAATGAATCACAACATTTGTACAACTGACCCTTACCATTCATTTCCATAACATGGACCACAACACAAGGGCAAATACGTGCAACCTATTGGTGCACATTATTTCTCAAAAAAAATAAAAAAATGAAAATAGGAGTCAAAATTAGAGAAACGAAAAAATATCAACCCAATCAACACAGACGCAGCAGTAAACAATGAATATTCAAATAGATGGTAGGTACTTTCTTTTCTCTTGTGTTTTTTTTATTTTTTTTTTCCTCGTGTCTGCATCCGCTTTGCTGAATTGTGCATTTGCCTGATGAGATACAAAAGAATGAGCATAGAAAAAAATATATTAAAATTTAGTCTCCTCCATCTACACCCACTATAATAGTAGATACGAGTATATACATACATAAATATATAATTTCTTTTTTTCTGACCCGATTCGCGGACAAGTGCGAAGGGAAAAAAAAATAAAAAAAAAAATAGAGAATGACAAACGGGCCGAGAGAGGCACATTAGTACCTAGCATGAAGCTCGTTTTTCCCGTGCTTTATGCATAATTCTACGAGATAAAACTGAATTTCAAATTAAACTTTGTTCATTTAATCACGTCAAAAAAAAAAAAAAAACGAGAAAATGCTGTACCTATACCTACCTACTCATACATATAGTTAAAGTAGAGGAAAAAAGATTATTTGTTTAACTAAAAGAGAAAAAAAACAAGAATGCAGTCGAGTTAGTTTTCGTAGCCCTATTCCTCCAATAATATAGGGTATATCCAGTTTGTTTCTCTTAGTCCTTAACACATTTTATTTTTGAGAGATATTTATACACAATTGAAGGTTTATTTTAATAATAAATTCGAAGCATTAAATTCTGGTCAAACTTCACCAAACAACTTCTTAAAAAAATATGCACAATAAAGACTTTTGTTTTTTTTAACGGTTTGGATTTTAAATTGGCAACACTGTTTCTTGTGACAGAAAATTTTACGGATGACAGTTGATATTTAGCAATTTCACCATGAATAAACTTTAAATTGCACTTGCAGACTGCAGTGCATCGATAAACTGGTCGACAGATTCGACTTCCAGAATTTACTACATTCAAGCCAGCAGCGGCGCACAATGGCTTAAGCGCGGTTAAAAGGTCTTAGTACTCTTACATAGATAACCCGAGGGTATAATTTCGAAGTTTTTTTTTAATATATGTATATAGTATATATTATCTACTTATTTACAAGCCATCAAAGTTAATAAAATATTTTATGCAAGTCCCAAACCATATTCTTAAAATAAATTCTGTAACTTTATATTCATTTTTGGTTTATTCTTGATTATGTATATCAAAAAGTTATGATTTATTCGGTACTAACTATCAAAATGAACTGGTTAGGCTCATTAGTTTTAGGAAAAAAGTTTTTATTTTTTTTTTAAATAAAAGAAAAATTAATACATTGACTCAGGTCTAAGAAATTCGATTTTTTGCGAAACCATTTATTTCTGCCTTCAAAATTTTTCAACTTTCAACTAAATTTTCTTGGAAAAAATATATTCAAAAAATATTACTATTTTATGATAGTCTGAGTTATATGATAGAGTTTAATAAAGATTGTTTAAAAGGATTAGGGATAATCCTACAGTTTTTTTTATTTCACACAAAAAGTACAGGCAGCTAAAAATAAAAAAAGGTGTTTTTTTCTGATTTTTCTCAAATTTTAGAAAAATGTAAGTAACTAGCTTTTTGTTTACCTTTTTTTCTTAACCAAATTTAAACCAAATATTTATAAGACTAATAATCTAAACATGTGTATCGAATTTCAATAAAAAAACCGTTAAATAGTTCAGATTTCACAGTCTTTTTGAAATTTCAGTATAACATAAAAATTTAGAAAAATGTCAATAACAATTATTTTTTATCATTTTTTCTATCCCAATTATTTTTAAAACAAGTATAGGGCTAATCTTAACACGTGTGCCAAATTTCATTAACATCTATTAAATGGTTCAGATAAAACAGACTTTTTACCGCTCTCCCATACAAACCAAACCACTGTGCAGCGCGGCGCCCATTTGCTAAAAATCCTTTTCAACGAAATTGTACTGATTGATTTAAAATTATTTTTTTTCAATAATGCAAATATTATAAGTGGTTATTCATACATATATGTTTTATTTTAGGAATTGACTCTTTAGATCCTACGCCAATTTATAACATTTTTGTAGATAAAAGTTCAGTAGTAAAATAAAACGTCAGCTGCACTTGTCAAATTTTCAACGATATCACTGTCGCAGATATTAGACCATTTATATGAAAGGCATGTTCAGGAAAATGAGATATCGGAGATCTTAGCAATCTCAGTTTCATCAACAAGATTCCTCAGCAAAATTTCTCAGCTTTGTTGTCAAAATTCAGACGAAACAAAATCTTGGATTCGCTTGTTCACTTTTTGAGTGAGAAAAATCTCTGAGATCTCATTTTTCTGGACGCTCCAGATGAAAAGAAAATTTCGAATTTGACAGATATAATAGAATTTTGTTGGGCGTGTAAATCCAGAATCAAAATTCGCTATAAAGTAAATATTTCCAATATACAGAAAGTTTTTTGTTAACAAAATGAGTTAAACGTTATGTACAAGATGGTCTGACAAAGGCTTTGACGGAAAATTTTAAATAGCCTGAATTAGGTTATAGCATGATACTACTTAATAATTTTTAAACTTTAAAGATCTTTACTAAAATCTTCTAAATTTGAATCATTATAAATTATAATATTATAATATTAATGACCTGTTTCACAATATCTGAGTAAAGTTCTGATTAGTTATACTCGACACATAAATACTGAGGCAGGGTCATAAGTCCATAGTAAAAAAAAATATTTTTCAATTTATATAACTTATTCAGGTTGGTAACAAGACAACTGTGATTTGTTCTCCTTTGAACTTATGACCCTGTGTCAATATTTATGTGTCGAGTAACTAATCAGAACTTTATTTAGACATTGTGAAACAAGACCTAAACATATATTTTCTTTCCAGCTGAAAATACCTTAAATAGTGACAGTTGCATGCAAACAAGTAAGCAAACAAACCATTTTCAGATTTTTTAACTGTCAAAGTGACATTTGGATTTATAGTATGGATTTTAACTTTAATAAAATGTTAAAGAAAAGGTGAAGACCTGGTTTTGCGAAAGTTTATTGTTATTTTATCATGATAAAAATATCTATGCACATTGCACATACATATTATATAAATAAAAAAATAGTTTTCAACGTATTTATTGTCATTTAAGCCGTGATTGCAAATATCTAAAAAATGACCATAGACAATAAGTCAATGGATCAATTGAATCTAAAATTAAAAGGAATTCGAAATGTTTCTGGTAGTTTATTAATTCTAAACGAAATTTTTTTGAAATTCCATCTGCTATGAGTTATTATGATGTCGTGAAACATCAAACTTCCACTTGACAGTCCAAAATGCCACGGGGTTCTATTTTTATTATAACAAACAATTAATTTTATAAATTTGTTGAGACGTAATTAATGGGATAAAAGTAAAGGGAAATTTAAACAAGACACCGTTTAGAGTTTATAAATAATATATTTAAAATTCAAGATTGTTTTTTTCTGTATTTTATGGTATATAGGGTAAAACTTTAATATTGTTCAACAAATATGTAGAGGTACTGCATACTTTTCGCTATGTTTTTTTTTTTTTTTTTTTATTTTCAATTTATTTTCTTTAGATTGATGGAGTAGGTATATATACAAACTTTTTTAAAGTAGGTTCAATTTGTTACAAGGCAATCATAGGAATGATGTGGGATTCGGATTGGTAGTGTTATATCTATAAAAAGAAAGAAAAATCGATCAAAGTCGCGAGTTTTGGTATGTAAATATAAGTGCAGGCAGTTTCTATAGCATTTATTCATAAGTAAATATTATTCAATAATTATAATTTGTTACACAGTGATCTGGAAGAAGTGGATATATATTGAAAAGAGAGTTTAAATATAGATAACAAAATTTTCAAAGATTTATTCAAGAAAATAAAATGCAAGTATAAAATAACTGTGCAAAAAAAAATGATTTAACCTTGCAGGATATATTTTTATAATTCTGAAGATGTTTGCACATCAATTTTATAGCCGTTGTAGCTAGTTTTGATTGCTTATATTGCTTAATATTTATGTAATACAAAAGTTCAGTAGGTAATTGGTTGTAAAAGGTCAACTGATTTCAGTAATTGGTTACTTGGAAACTAGCTGACCTTTTATTAACATTTAGTGGTCTTTCAAATGATATACTTTTTTTGCAGAGAATATCCCACAATTGAGGTGCTAAAAAATTCTAATATTAAAAAAAAAAAAAATAAAATTACCGAGCTAATTAAAACTGTCCAAGTTTTTTAAGATATTTTCCAAGTTTCGAGATTATTTTTTTTTCTTAATTTTGGAGCGTTTACACAAAAAGTGGTATAGGTACTGGTGAATTTGAGGACCAAACACAATGTGCAATATCATTTTTAAGATTTATATTTCTGAAATTTTGAAATAGCATCGAAACCAAATCGACTGTCAAACAAATTATGTCATTTACGATTCATCTTTGTTAACGCGATTGATCACACATAATACTGTGTCAATTTATAACGAGACTAAAGCCTATAGGTATTATAGATCAAGCTAAAAACTGAATTTTATCTGTAAATTTTTTTTATCAAGACAAATATTGAAGGTGAAGAGATAAAAATAAAATTCAAACGAGGACAGAAACGTATAGCTAGAAATATTTTTTTGGGATTTTCTCAAACTATACTGCAATATTAAAATAGCAAAAAAATCAGTACAAAAAAAGGTTTGTATAGCCTTAACTGCCAGTATATGCTGTCATAGAAAAATAATTTCTATGAAAATTTAGTATATTTTCATGCTTTAAAAAATTTTGGCGCACTAGTGTTTGGCCTTCCTATTATAGCTACGCCACTGACTGAATGAAAACAGCTGTTTTATATAATATATTCCCGTAACTTTTTTTCATGTTTTATTTAATGTTTTCACGTAAAACCGAATATATGTTTTTGATTGATAAAAACCGTGATATTATAATGAAACGCCAACATTTGTCTAGCAAAATAATACTTCCAACATTATTTGTTTTCGAAAAACTATGTAGAGGCTTTTGCATGTAGATACAGTTTGAACAAAAAAGTTTGGATTTTGCGTTTGAACTGACTTCTGCTCAAGAAAAATCCGAGACAAAATTTGTCTTGGGAAAAAATTAGCATGAGAAATAAAAATTTTCACGAACTGCGTACATACTAGGCCTTATTATTTAACGTTTTAAAATAAATGTGCATCCCGGATGTTTTTTTGAGGTTTTCTTTGAATTAATTTTAAAATATCATATCAAAGGGCACGGTATTGCCAAGCCAAATTCTAGCACTATACATCCTTATTACAGGAACAATGTCAGGTCTGTAGCTAAGTACCTGCAGTACTAATAAAGTCAAAAACTTTAAATCCGGAAAAGTTGCTTAGCTGACGTCTCTCCAAATTTCAACCCCTTAAATAAATAAATACTGACTCACTCACTCACTGACTGACAAGTTATCAAAATTATGGAGCACTTACCGAGTCCTCCTGAAACAGCAGAATTTTGTTATTTCACACAGAACGGTGCATACAAAGGAAAAATCAAAAATTTGAGGTTTTCCATTCAGGACCCAAGGGGCGTAGGTATCCGCTCACTTTCTCAGAATTGTCATCAATTATGTAAATGGAACAAGTTTTCCTTTTATTACTCACAATTCAAAACATTTTGAAAACTTGAGCAGTGAACCGCCAAAATTTTGGTCAGTATGGGCCGTCGCCCGTTACACACTATAAGAGAATTTCAACCTGGGGAAATCGAAGTTTGTTGGTGAGGGAGCTGAAGAGTGCGCAATGAAACGAGCAAATCGTGCCTCCTTTTTCGAGTAGAATAACAAAGTTTAATCAAAGGGCACGGTAGTGCCCAGCCAAGTTCTGGCACTACACCCTTTTTACAGGAACAAACTCAGGCAATTTTCGACCCCGCTCTAACTTCAGTACCAATAAAGTCAGAAACTTCAAATTCGTAATGTTTGTTAGGCTGACCATGCGCCTTATCAAATTTCAACCCCCTAGCATAACTAACTGGTTCCTGAGATATAAGTTTTCAAAAATCGCAAAAACCGTAACTGTCTGACTGACTAAATGACTGACAACCATTAAAATTATGAAGCACTTTGCGACATCGCAGAATCTTGAAATTTCGTATAGCAGTAGGGTTTGTCGTGCAACCAAAGGAAAAAATCGAAAATTTGAGATTTTTCGTTCAGGGGGCGTGGTATCCGCCCACTTTACCAGAATTGTTATCAATTATATGGAGCACGTCCGATTGCCGTAGAATTATGAAATTTGGTAGAGCGGTAGGGCTTAAAATAAATACAAAATAAAAATTAAATATCTAATTTCACCGATCTTGGTGACAAGAAAGTCAAGGAACTTCGTGGGTTTTTGTCTAAAGAATATCCAAGCACGCATCAAACCCGTTTGACGAGCTATCTTTTTCGGGAAGTGGTGGCCAATGCTTCGTCCAAGAAGAGAACCATCAAGGAATCATTAAAACTGTCCAAATATATTCATCTTGCATTAAAAATGTCAAAACATAAGCTTTTTTTGGATTGGGAACACACATCCACACAAAGAGAAACCGTGAGCAATTGTGTCTTAAATTAAAAACTCAAGAATAAATTATTCAAAAAATAATAGAATAAAATATTTAGTTCATAAAAATGACCGATTAATTTACAGATTTTTGGTCATTCAGAAGAACGAAAATTTTTTATACATACAAAAATTAACAAAGAAACATAAACAAATGAAATAAAATGTACGACTTATGTATGTGCGAGCACGTTGGTTAAAAATCTGAAAAGTTTAGATCTTTTCATCTGATTTTAAAAGAAATAAATTAGCTATGGGAGCCTATATTTTAATCCACCTGCTTAAAATGTAATTAAATTTAAGGAAGTATCATGTAAGTACATACATGTTATAGTTGAAAGTACTTTGTACTTTATTACTTCCTATGATCACTGTAAATATTATCGAAAGATCGTTGAATAATATTTATAGAAAGTGTCATATAAAAAAAGTATAAAAAGGGGAATCTGTTCTCCTGGAGTTTATTATGATTTGGACTGTGAAAGGAGTAAGCCAAGGAAACATTGGCACAGAATCCGGCTTTATTATCAGAAGTGGGATTACCCTAAAAAGAAAAAATAAAGAAAAAAAAAAAAAAAGAACAAGGCAAAAAAAATAAATAAATAAGATATGGAAGAAGACTTAAATAATTTAGAAAACGAAGAAGAAGCTAACAATGAGGATTCAAACCAAGAAAAGGAAAAAAACCCAATGCTGATTACAGCTGATGCATTGTCAAGTTTTTTTAAGATTGTTCAACGGAAAGAAGATGGCATCGTTGGATTTCCAGTCTTTGATCCCGATCATTCTAGAGTTGACATAGTCAAATGGTGCTCCGACATTGATACGCGAATTACAAGAGATGGATTAAAAGATTTTGATGTCATACCTCGTGTACGTTCTTCTCTGATGGGTCGATCAAAAGCTTGGTTCGACAAATATGGTTACCAGCACTATTCTTGGTCTGATTTAAGGTCATCAATAATCCACGCCTTTTCAACTGGAACAGATATTGTTGCTCAACTCAGAAAAGTTGCGAACAACGAGAGCAATGAATTTGGATCTTATTCTGATTTTGTGATGGAGAAAGTTTCCCAAATAAACCGTTTACCTTTTGACGTTCCAGAAGATAAAATTGTAAGGATAGTAATTGGCTGCATAACAAATGTTGGTCTGAAAAATTCACTGATGTTTGTTATGCCAACTTCGATCCAATGTTTAATAGACCATTTATCGTCTATTTGTGAGTCACCACGAAGACAACAGGACGTATCTAAATCAAATGATGGGCCAAAGAGAAGAAGTGAAGAAGACAACTTTAGATTTCCAAACAAGCGGTCCCGACCTGAAGTAGAAAAAAAATGTTTCGAGTGTGGAAAAGCGGGCCATCTTAAGGCAAATTGTCCACGAACTATATCAAAAAATCGTTTCAATCGTGAGAGAATTCAGACCGCAAAGGTATGCTCGTACTGCGATAAGGCTGGACATGAAGAAAAAACTTGCTGGGTTAAACAGAATGCTGAACTAAGAAAAGTAAATCTGTGCAACGATGTTTCAATATCTCAAAATACCACAGATGTGTTCATTGGCGGAAAATTATACCACTGCTTATTGGATACTGGTTCTGATTGCTCGTTATTAAGAGCTGATATTGCCAATCAAATGCCACTGAAGAGGATTTCACATTTTTTAAGTATCCAAGGTATATCCAAGCATCCGATCCTTTTGACAGAAAAAGTAAATCTCCTGGTTGAATTTGAAAAACTTAATACTGAAATAACGTTCCATATAATTGACGAAAATTATCTCAAGAATGAAATTATAATCGGACGAGATGTTTTAAGTGATTCATCTCTAGAAATCAGAGTTGATAAGCATGGATCGACGTTGCAGCGAAGAGAGCATCAGATTACATCAAATATGTTAACAAAGAAAACCTATGAAACGCCTCTTAATGAAAACCTTGAAGTTGATAATTTGTTAAAGAAGTACTCGGCGTCCATCGTAACAGGATTCCCAGTGTCAAAGGTGAAAACTGGTTCACTGAATATTCTGCTAAGTAAAGAAGTGTTCGTAAACTATAGACCTTACCGAATGGCTTTTTCAGAGCGAACAATAGTAAACCAAATAATAACGGACCTAAAAAATCAAAATATAGTTCGCGACAGTAGTTCACCATTTGCCAGTCCAGTTGTATTGGTGAAGAAAAAGAATGGACAACATCGTTTATGTGTGGACTATCGAGCATTGAATCGTGCAACTGTTAAAGATCGGTACCCTTTACCAAGGATAGAAGACCAATTGGATCGACTCTCTGGCAACAAATATTTTACATCTTTGGATATGGCATCAGGATTTCACCAAATACCGATTGAAGAGAGTTCAATTGAAAAAACAGCTTTTGTTACTCCAGATGGCCATTATGAGTACTTAAGAATGCCATTTGGACTCGCCAATGCTCCAGCGGTTTTTCAGCGAGCTATAAATAAAGCATTGGGGACCTTGAAGGACAAAACAGCTTTAGTTTACATGGACGATGTATTAATACCATCAAAAACTATTGAAGAAGGAATTAAGAACCTGGATTTAGTATTAAAAGCATTGACTGAATACGGATTTTCGTTAAACATTAAAAAGTGCATGTTTATGAAAACTGAAATCGAGTATCTTGGACGAGAGGTTTCTGCTGACGGAATAAGGCCTGGAAAGGCGAAAATAGAGGCTCTTGTTAAGTCAACTATACCAACAAATGTGAAACAAGTTCGACAATTTATGGGACTATCTAGCTATTTTCGGAAGTTTGTTCCTGAATTTGCCGCCAAAACGAGGTGCATATCCGCCTTAACAAAAAATGAAGTTAAATTTTATTGGACAAATGAGTGTGAAGAAGCTCGTCAATACATAATCAAGCAATTGACTAACAGACCAGTATTAGTGTTTTTCGATCCATACCAGCCTACTGAACTACACACTGATGCCAGTGCTTTGGGTTATGGTGCTATACTGTTTCAAAGAATAAATGGACAACTGCATGTGGTAGCTTACTATAGTCAAAGCACAAAACCTTATGAATCAAAATATCACAGCTATGAATTAGAAACGCTTGCCGTAGTAAATGCAGTGAAAAACTTTCGAACTTACTTGCTAGGAATAAGCTTCACCATTGTTACAGATTGCAATGCATTGAAGGCAACGAAAGAAAAGAAAGATCTCTTATCTCGAGTTGCAAGATGGTGGATTTATCTACAAGACTTTGAATTCAACATTGTGTACCGGAAGGGTAAGACTATGCAACATGCCGATTATTTAAGTCGCAATCCGTCACAGTCCACAGAAGACTTGTTGCCAATTAAACAGTTTGTCGCAAAATTGGCTTATCATAGAACAAAATTCTGATTCTGATTGCAATGAAATAATCGCAAAAATTAAGGGGGGGGATCTGGATACAACTTCACAATATGTCATCAAAAATGGATTATTATACCGAAAAATTCAAGGTGATAATAATAAATTATTTGTACCACAAAATTGCCGTTTATCGCTTATGAGACGCTATCATGAAGATAATTGTCATATTGGATGGGAAAAAACATTAGCCAAAATGAAAGAACACTTCTGGATGCCTAGAATGTCAAGAAATATAAGAAAATTTGTAGAATCCTGTTTAATTTGTTTGGTAGCAAAACGACCTTCTGGTAAAAAACAATGTGAGCTACACCCAATTGAAAAAAAAGCAATACCCTTCCACACAATACATATCGATTGTATGGGTCCCTTTCATGGAAAAGACAAGGAAGATAGCCGTTACATTTTGATACTTGTTGATGCATTTACAAAATTCATAATTCTCTTTCCGTGCAAGACTTTGCAAGCAAAAGAAACTATTCAACATTTAACCAATTTTGTGATGCTGTTTGGAGTTCCAGCTAAAATTATTACTGACAAAGGAACGAATTTTACAAGCGAACATTTTCAAAATCTTTGTAAATCTTATGGAATCGAGCATCACACAATTGCACCTGGAATAAGTAGAGCAAACGGCCAAGTCGAAAGATATGTTGACACAGTGGCCAATCTTTTAAGGACTAATTTGGAAGTTAACATGGAATGGACAAGCTATGTCAGTCGAGTTCAGCTAGCCCTAAATACAACGATCAACAAAACTACTGGACTTTCGCCATTAAAAATATTAACTGGAATCAATGGAAGAACTCCTGAAATAAGTGCTTTGATAGCAAGCCTGAACATTGAACCTGAATACGAAAATTTTGATGCCTTACGTGAATTGGCAGATAAACGAATTCGTGAAAACGCTGGGAGAATGAAGACAAGATTTGACAAGGGTAAACGTACCCCAACAAAATTGGAAATAGGATCAACCGTTTTGTACAAAAGCAATCAAATACGTAAATCCAAACTTGACGTCCATTTTAAAGGGCCTTACGAAGTTATAGGCTTGTTGCCAAATGACAGGTATAAGTTGAAGAAAATTAATTCTAAGATTGTTATAGTTGCAGCCAGAGAAACTATTAGACCATTTTCAAAAGAACAAACAGAAAATTATGCAGTAATGTAAGTTTTATGTTCCATTGAAATTTATTAAATTTCCAAGTATTTGGCTGAATTGTATTTTGTTTACTTTTATTGTCATTGGTGTTGATTTGGACGAAATGGTTAAAGACAAGTTTATGCTTGATGGCTAAACCTCTGAGCTTAAAAAAAGAAATTCAATCTGGAATTGTTTTGAAAAAAAAAATAGACAAGCTGATTGCCTCTGAGCTATTTTTGTTGTTGTTAATGGTAAAAGACAAGTTTATGCTTGAGGGCTAAACCTCTGAACTTTTAATTGTTGGATATAGAATTGTTTTTCCAGGAACGTAGACAAGCTGATTGCCTCTGAGCTACTTTTGTTTCTTGTTGTTTATGAAATAAAAACAAGAAGATTGCTTCTGGGCTACAAGAATAGTTAAACATAGTATACAAATAAATTATGAAAGACAATTTAACGATCGAAACATCTTATTTATGAAGATATTATTATAAAAATATTTTAAGTAAAAGGAATTTTTACGCAAACAAATGCAAAGTTTCATCGAGAACGATGAAAGTTGCAGGATGGCCGTGTTATAGTTGAAAGTACTTTGTACTTTATTACTTCCTACGATCACTGTAAATATTATCGAAAGATCGTTGAATAATATTTATAGAAAGTGTCATATAAAAAAAGTATAAAAAGGGGAATCTGTTCTCCTGGAGTTTATTATGATTTGGACTGTGAAAGGAGTAAGCCAAGGAAACATTGGCACAGAATCCGGCTTTATTATACATATATTTTATATGAACATATACTAGGAAATTATAGTTTAGAATAAAAATTGTGAAAAAATCAATATAATTAGAAATAGATTGATCAAACAACCTCTGAAATTGTTTTGACACCATCGCTATGTACGCTATCTTATTTCATTAATAATTTTGTATATGTATATAAAATTTTGTAAATATTTTTAAGAAAAAAAAATTGTACGCAATTTTTTATAATTTATCAATCCGGAGTTAAAAAATTCATTTTGAAAAAAAATCATCAACTCATTTTCGAAATATCGAATTTTCAAAAAAAAATTTTTTTAAATCCAAAATTTTTTTTTTTGAAAATTTTTTATAAGCAATATTATTTAAACTTAAACTTATATATGAATGCTCTCATAAAAATATGTTGAACAGATAATGATGATAGGCAAAAACCAAAAAAATGGTTCTATGAGAGATACCATTTTTTATCGTTATAGATACAATTATTTGTTTCCAAAAATATGGTAGATGGTACTGTCACATGTTCACACAACAATTTTAATCAAAATCGTATGAGCCGTTTTTGAGAAAAATGAGATTTTCTTTATAGGTTTTTAAGCACTTGTATTGGAAGTAGATACCGTTATTATTTGTTAAAAGAATAATTTTTATTTAAAATCTGCTAGATAATGTTGAAAAACTGCTGGGTGCCAAGTTTGATAAAAATCGATCGTCGTCGTTTTGGAATAAATAAGTTCTGAAAAAAAAATAAAATTTTTTTGATACTTTGTCAGGTCAGGATAGACAGATAGACAGATAGACAGACAGAGAGACAGACAGACAGACAGACAGATAGACAGACGGGCGGAATTGGGGAGACTCACTTTTTTTAACTTCGCTATCGTAATGGCATGTTGATCAAAATCCCGAGTTCGATTTATTTTATGAATGCATAGCTTGCCATATAGTACCTACATAAAATCAAATAAATTATTAAAATTTAACAGTTTTAAAATTCCAAGAGTTAACAAAATATTGCATTCTGACACTTAAAAAAAAAAACATTTCGCCCTACAGTCAGCTGTCCTTGTTATCTATTGTAAATTTCCTATTGACAACTGAAGCAAATTTTTAGCATTGCTTCACCAATACGAATACGCACGTGCTATTTATATTTATCAAATATAGACTCTTGAGTATTTGTATATTTTTTCCCATCCAATCCAAAGCAATGCTTTGTCAGTCAATAAATCTTACACATTCACCCAATTCAGTCCCTTAAAAAAAAAAAAAAAAAAAATTATACGAAATAAAAATCAATTCCACACGATAAACAAAATGATAACGAAATCGAATTCGCGTAAATCATAGAATCTGTATAATGTACACAAGTCCTCTCACCACCACCACCAACAACACACTGCGGCTTGGCTATATATGGCTGGGCTGTATATATAAAATATTTGCTATCCGAAAACCGTCAACCCTATCAGTTATCGGCTGCTATTGCTGCTGCTGCTGCCGCTACTTCAGCCTTTAGAATCAACTTAAATATAATCCCGCAGTCAATTGATTTTAGGGCTGACTCCTCCATAACCTAGCTTTTCATATTTTTTTTTTTCTTCTTTTATTTTTTTTTTGCGAATAAAATGCGTGGTAGATTTTTATAGCTTTTTTTTGTTCTCTAGGATGTCTGGGATTTTTTTTTTCGTTCACATAAAAAAAGAAGGAATATTTAAAAATAAATACGATTTTGCCTTTCTGCAAATCCTTTTAAAGTTTTATAATTTAATGTCGGCTTGTCGGTTGCTTTACCTTAATTTTTTCGAAAATAACATTACTGAAACGCAAATGTCTTAAGCTATGGCGTTTTTTTTTGTTTTTTAAAGTTTTTCTTTGCCTTTTTTTTAAGGAAAGTTCCAGGGTGGGTCAGACAATATAAGGATCGATCCTTGTCTTGTATATATAAGAAAAGTTTTAATTGAAATTTAATTAATGTTTTATTTTTAATTTCAAAAGTATAACTGTCTGGTTTCTGCTTAATCCCAAGTGCAGGTACATACATACATACTTTCTAACAACAAATTTCCCAACAATATTGTTGGTGGAGAACCCTGCTTTTGAAATGATTTTAATTAATGTTTTAAAAGTATTGGAAATTCAGGAAATGATTAATATGTTGTAAAATTTTAAGAAACGAATTAACTGTATGTCATGATGTGTTTCATATGTGGCGTGCGTCGTCACTGTCCTGCTGAAAGCACATGTCTTCAACATTTATGCCTTGAAGCCTTCCAATTAAGGCAAACAAAAGTTTGTTTGTTTCTGAAACACTAAACGTTGATTGTAACGTTCCCAACATAAACATTTTTAAAGATATGTACCAATGCAGTGTTGCCGGAGTGAAATATTATAAGGTAGTACTGCAGCCAAAAAAGAGGAGTATTTTGAAAAAATAGGAGTACAGAAATTTTTTGTCTTTAAAAATAAGTGTGTGCACACAGTTTTTTGTTTTTAACTTTATTTTAAAAAAGTCATTAAGAAAAAAAATTCAGTTCGATTTTGATTTGCTCGGTGTATCAACTTCAACAGCAAATAATTCTTCAGCATTTGAAAGCTCAATATCGTTGGCTCTTGCAGCAGGTGATTTTGGTGCTAAATTACAAGGTATAGCAGCAGACTCATTTTTAACCTCCAGCAACACAAGACACCTTCCTCACCTTCTATGTATATGTCCCGCTCTATCTCAAAAACATAGGCTCCATCTAGTAGAATTCTACTACAATGATCCTAGTGATCTGGCAAATCATGACATTAATAGTCTCGCGCGCTTCGTAAGAAGCTCTAAATGGTTCAACGAGTAGAAAGAAAGCTTCCTAGATTCCTGTGGTATGAGGTATCACAATGGGCCAACCCCTTGGTCTAAATGTGTCTAGCGTTTCCTGCTGACAACCACATAAACCTAACCTAACCTAACACAGGACACATTTACAGTTTTTTTTTACTTTACCTCCTCCAAGGAATCCAATCTAACTAAATATCTATATAATCAAGTTTACTTTGAATTATTCTAACAGGAATTATAATATTTCAAGTATTAAGGTTCCCCCACATCAACGCGAATTTTCGGTGGCGACGACGAAAACAAGAATAACAACACGTGGTTGTCAATGAAAATAACACGTTGTTATTATTGTTTTCGTCGTCGCCACCGAAAATTCGTGTTGGAGTGGGGGATCCTTAAATTAACAAACCTTTCCATTTTATTCAGCATATACGATACATACAAATTCTCGGAGTTCAAACAAAAAACAGAACCACCAAACCAAAATCTCATATGTATCAGGTTACAATAAAATAAATACCGAACTGATAGATGAAAATTGCATGAAGCCAACGAAAAACAAAAACAAACGAGAAAGAGGGAAATTCCCTTCTAGACGACATACAGTTTGGAAGATAAAGTGCTGCCAAATTTGCTTCAAATTTGAAGTGAATTAAATTTATTTAGGATAACAATAATTTTGCTGCAAGTGTAATATGTTTTAGGTCTTTAAAACAAATAGGAGTACGAATGTGAAAGAAGGAGTATACGAGTTGAAAGTATAGTACAATATTTTTATGCGAGTAATTTCGCCAACACTGGACCAATGACTCCATTTTTTCTGAATTGGTTCTTTATTATATTGAAATACTTGATGAATTTATACTTGCGATCAAAATTATTGTTGTGTTTTTCGATTGTGCAAAAGAAAATGAATTATAAGTCTGACAAGACTTAAGGCCCAACTATAATAGGCTTAAGCAAACATAAACTAATGTCAGAACCTATCGAAAAGTTTGCTTAAGTTTCAAAAAGTCGCAAGCATAGCCATAATAACTTACGCGCGCAAAAGCAGCTGTCAAAATCAAATTCACAGCTGTTTAATTTTGTTGAGTGTGAACATTGAATCAACGATAACGAGATAGCAAAGATATCACACATACACTTTCATTAATCTCGAATCATTTACACAGACGATGGGTTTGATGTGTATTTTGTATGTGTTGAACCGTATCTGTCAAATTCACTTATGCGCTGAGCGAACCGGACCGCTCTTGCTTATGTTTGGTTAATTGAACGAAACTTAGAAAAATTGGACGAAACGTAGCTGGACTCCATTATGGCTACTCAATAGGAATTTCATATATTCGCTCGTTGGCTTAAGCGTGCATAAGCTAGCTCATGCCTATTATAGTTGGGCCTTTACTGTGACGGAGTTGGGCGCTTCACAGTGCCCATCCAAGTTTTAACGCAAAGATTTCAAGTCAACAAAAGGTGGTTCTATTTTTGCAGCATGCATGCAGAGTCCAAAAATCATAATTGGTGATAGCCGTGAAACTGATCATATGACGTCAGAATGCCAATTCAGAAGGGCAAAAACTCCCGCGGGTCTTAATGCTTTTTTGTCGTGGGTTTTATTGCCACTCCAAATGGAAAAAAAACCGCGGGTGTTATTTCTTTTATTTTAGGAAATATGCTCCAAGGGCTTTATTTTCGCGGGTCTCATTACACTGCACCAAAGGTCCTACACAAAAGAAAGGTATTGAATGTGAGGAAACATATTCACCCGTAGTCAGGTACTCATCCACTCGGTACTTGATTGCATTATCAGCAAGATATAACTTGGAAATTCAGCATACTGGATGGATGCTTTAACAGCTTTTCTTCAAGGTGAATTAAATGAAGACATCTATGTTGTAAGTAACCGAAGGTACTTTCGATCAGAAGAAAAGGGCAGGTGATTAAACTGAACAAATCAGTCTATGGGCTGAAACAATCAAGTTTAGTCTGGAACACTAAATTGGACGGAGCTCTCCAGAAGCTTAGATTGAAGCGTTCAAAAGTCGATCTTTGCATATATTTCCATCGTAAAGGTACAGGTATGATATGAAATACCTTATTGGAAAATTCTGAAATCTAATTTCATGAAAGAGTTCAAAATGAAATTCTTGGGAACAGTGCTAAGTAATGCTTAGGAATTCAGATTTCACTCGACAAAGATGAGATTTGCTTGGACCAAGAAAAATATATTTCCAAAATTCTAGTGAAATTCTTAATTCAACTCTATAGCAACTCCAATGGATATGAACTCAAAATTTTCAAAAAATATGTCACCTAAAACACCGGAAGAAGAAAATGAAATGGCTAAAATTCCTTACCAACAAGCAATTGGAAGTCTAATGTGCAGCAAGCACAGTGCACTCGGCCAGAAATATGTTTTGCAGTTAACAAATTAAACAGATTTAATAATTGTCCTGGCAAAGAGGATATTTAAATATGTATCTCCAAGGAAAAAAAGCAGCAAAATTGAAGTTCTCAAAAAATGGAAATTCTGAATTCAAGATTTATTCAGATTCTGACTGGGCAGATGATTCTGATGATAGAAGATCGGATGGTTACAGGATACGTATGTATGTGTCTTACATAGAAGCGCCGCTGTATCGTGGGCAACGAAACATCAGCCAATTGTCGCTCTATCTATAACCAGTGTTGTCACTTTCGTATTTAAAATCGTGGTAGATTGAGCCACAAAATAGTGATATATTCAGATTTTCGGTGGTAAATTGGAAAATAAATTTTCAACTGTTTTTTTTGTATTAATACTTACCTAACACTTGTAAAAACGAAAAATGTTGTCAAATCTAACAAAAAAATTATATATTTCTGTTGTACTTAGCCAAGAACCCGATAAAATAAATATTTTGCATTTTGGATTTTTAGTAAAATTTTTTTCAATAATTTTTTAACTCCGTATTAAAAAATACGATAAAATGGCGTACCAATTTATTCTTTAAAATATTTCCAAAATTTTGTACATATGTAGGTATATATAAAAAATTTGGTTTTTAAAACAACCACTCCAACTATTTTTAAATTTTTTGATTCATGAGATTTTGTTTTAAAAATCAGCAGATTAATAAAAAAGCCTGCTACTGACATTTTTGAAACTTCAAATACTACTAAGCGGTCAAATATCTTGCTGCCTGCATTTTTTTTTGTTTTAAAAATTTAATTTAATTTAGATTTTCGTTGGAAAAATAAATATTTTCCTTATTCATCAAACATTTTAACGAAAGTTGAGAAGCTTTTCTTTGATATTTATAATAAAATAATTATATTCCCCAGTAATGTCCGAATAGTTTCTGGAAGTAAATCATGTTTTTCAAAATAAATTTTTGAAAAAAACATTGCATTATAATTAATTTCTGAACGAAACCTCAAAACAACCGATAACTGTCAAACCGGCTTTGACAAAAAACAATGTTGCCAATTTAAAGTTCCCCGCTTCTAGAAAAATACTTTATGTATTGCAGAAAATTGCATTTTTTCGTAAAGAATTCATAGATAATATGTGTGCTCATAGCCACCACACTCGATATCTACTCATAATTTGTTTTCAAGTATTTTAGTTCGGATAAGTACATACCTACATAGTTAAGAAAAGTGTTACATTTTAAAAATCGCTTACAGAGGCGCTGGCCTATAATTTATCCGTTAATCCACTCTTATCTCACCAGCGATGTTGTTGATCTCATTTTGCAAATTCAATTCGCTTTTGTGGTTGTCTCTTTTTAAATCAGTTTTTATGTATATTCATTCGAACTCAAGTGTATATACTAAGCATCGTTTGACACTTAACGTTTAATTCAAATGATTGAACATGAATACATAAGAACATGACGCTTTGTAAAAATTTACATATACACATGTAATATTTCGATAAATGAGATTTTTGTCACAAATATAAGTACATATTCATACATACATATATGAATCTATTCATGCGAAGATATAACTGTGTATAATATATTTCTATCTAATTTTCCACTGACAGCTCATCCAGCATAAATGCAGCATCGAATAGCACACACACACACACACACGTCTTTTAAATCCAGTCCTGTCAAATTTGCTTGTCAACATGCCTGTCATTTAATGGCAGCAAAAATTTTTGTGTTCAGGGAATTCTGAAAATTCAACGAAATTATTTTGGATTGATGTAGCTACATACATTTATGAACTGAACATACATATCTCCTACATATATGGAGAATTGGGATATTAAAGGGAGGAATAGAGAGGAACATAGAAATTGTATATCTACTATATCTATCATTTTTAAGGTGAAAATGGGAAAATTTCAATTCGGTCCAATTTGTGAAAATAGGTTTCTCCTACAATCTACATATCTATGTAGACAAGTAGGTACTAGGTAGATATAATATGTATATGTATCTTGATGTAGAAAGGTGTATCAATCAACAAAAATATCATAGCACTCACCAAGATGACTATAATTCTAGTTCGAACACCGTCACCTATCAGACTCTCATTTCGTCGATTGCCGCCTGTGGCACTTGTTGCTGCAGATGAGATCCCGCATTCGTTGTCATGCCAATGCTTATATCCTGCTGATGTTGCTGTTGCTGCTGCTGTTGTTGTTGTTGCTGGTGGTGGTGTTGAATTTTCATTGTTCCCCCACCACCACCTCCGCCACAAAGAGCACTGCCACTACTGCTACTACTGCTGTTTACACTGCTCGTCTGTGTCTGTTCTGACACATTGCTGCTAGTGCCTCCAAGTCCTGATGATGCGGTCCGGATTGGTGGCCTTGGTGCCCGAATATGATGGACACCCATCACACTGCCATTGGGTTGGTGTTTGTTTTGTAGATGTTGGCCATCTGAAAAATTAAAAAAAGAAAATGAAGGATATGATAAAATATATATCTTTCATATAGATATACACACGACGAGGACGTTATAACGTCGTCTATTTTATAAACTATACTATTGAACGAGTATACATGGTGATTCGAATAAAGAACAACAAAAATCTAGGGGTATAGATAAGCTTACGACAAAGGAAGAGAAATGTTTCCCTATTTTAGTCAGTAAAGTAATTCTTTGTACCTGAAAGAGCGATATTATAAAGATATCAAGTTCAGGTTTTTTGGGATGCCATTGACTCTGGTGAAATCCGCCATTTGGAAATACTCGAAATGATGTCTCTGAAACTATTTAACCCATTCGGAATAAAAATTCGACTTGGTAAAAATTTTACTTCCACTTTCTTTCACAATTCGTTAGATGGGGTTAATAGGAGCATAATGTGTATAGTTTTTCTGGAAAATCGGGTTGGAACTTAAGCTACCATCTCAGAGTTTTCTTAAAAAACTGACTTGAAATAAAAAATGTTATTGTCATTTTTTAAAGCCAGAAATCCATTCTTTAATTTTGTTTTTAAATCAAAATAATCTAATGAATTCTTTTTGAAAAATTAAGCTCAAAATTTTTAAGAAAAAAAAAAAAATAAAAAAAAAAAATTGGAAACAATTTTTTTTATACATTTTTCATTATTAAGGCCGAGTCCGAATTGCGTTAAAATTTTCTACCACTGGTTAAATTTTGACGTTTGATTAAAATGGGATAATTTTTTTATTTTAGCTGTCCGAACTGGATTAAAATAGGATGGGTTAAATGGGATTTTTAGTTAAAATTCCCGCAAGATTAAGGAAATTTCCCTAACCACAAATGTGTTTTATTATTCCAATAAATAAATATTTTATACAAAATCCAGCTTGAAAAGTATCAAAATAAAAATTCTACGCGAATAAAGTACTAATTTGATTTACCTACTTTTAAAGGTTTTGCATCGATTATATCCCCAAAAATTATTGAAAAAATCCTATTGTGTATTGCTTGATTATGCAGTCTGCGGAAACTAGTTCACAGCTGTCAACAAACTAAAAAAAAAACTAAATAAAAGAAAACAACCAATTGGTATTAATTTTGCAAGATGAATAAAAATTTGAGGAAGTATTTTATATTAATTCTTTACATTTTTTAAAATATCAGCGTATTATTACGAAGACTGCAATAACATAGCAACGACTACGCGAGGTATGTGTACAAGCACATGAAATTTCAAAATTCATAACATTGATTATTTCCATTGTCCATTGTTGCACTTTTAAAAATAATTTCAAATTTAATTTTCTCTCTTTCTTGAGAAACGTCAAAATTTAACCACTAGTGTCAAATTTTAACCTGCTTTGGAGTTGGGTAATTTTAAACCCGTTTTATTCACCACGCTAGTGTCAAAATTTAACCAAACATCAAGTTTTAACCAACATTTTAACGAAATTCGGACACGGCCTTAGTAATAAATTTTTTTAGAAGTATTCAATGATCTCATCATTAATTGTTCGTCAAACGCTAAAAACCAGAAGCTAAAATTTCTTTTAGTTTTTGAGAAAATTGAAAATAACAAAATGTTTTTTACTACTTATTAAAAAATTTCTGACAAATACAATTTTTTGTGGAGAGCTTAATTGAACTGAGCACTGAAAATTTCGTAAGCTTACCTACCTAAATTTTAAACCGAAGGGGGTGAAATATAAAAAATCATATTTTTGTGTAGATATAATGTGTAGATTTCGAGAAAATCTAGCGCATACGTTACAATTTTCTATACCAAAGCTGGGAGAAAAAACTGGGCGTGTTTGTTTGCTTGTCGTTTCTATTAGAAGACTTAAAAAAAAATGTCTTAGCACTCATACCCAGGGGCCAGGGCCGGATTAAGACATGAGGTGGGCCCCAAGGCAATGCTAGTTTCGGGGCCCCCCTTCTATGTAAAAAAGAAATTGAAAATTTATGAAAAAATTTGTCCATTAAAATTAATGTTTTAAGAAAAAAAACCCAATGGGAAAATTTACAAGTTTCAAACTTTTATTTTTATTTTTTGTATTTTTGTTCCTTCTGTCATTTTTTTCCGGTTCGAACACCTATATTAATGTTTCTCTTAATTAATTTATTTTCCTAGTCATTGACCTTATTTTCTTTTTATTCTTCCTTTGATTCTTTATTATTTATAATTTCATTGTTTCTTAAAGAAAATGCAATTTTAAATTTAAAAATTGTTTTAATCAAATTGGCAACCGTGATTTTCAATGATACAATCAAGGTTTACACTTGGGTTGGAAATTCGGTTTCCAAAATTATGTATATCGAAATTCAGATCAGTGTTGTTCAATTCCGTGTAAAACAACTATTTTTTACCTTTTCTACGTTGAAGTAGGTAAAAATTCCGTAAAAAACGTAAAAAACTCGTTAAAAAGGTAAAGAAGAGGTAAACAAAAGTAAATAACTGAGAAAAAAGAGAGAAAATGAGAGGCATCTGTCAAAATTTAAATAAATAATTGAATTGAATTTTAATGAAAACTTGGACTGAAATAGATAAACGAAATCTGTTTTTTAATTATTTTGTCGAAAATGTAATAAAAACTAAAAAATATATATAAACAAATAGTTTTTTTATCCAACTGTCATCTTCAATCTTGAAAGTTGAATATAACCAATTTTGATTATTTTTCTAGTTTTTTACCTTTTTCACGTTTTTTACATAAGCATAATTAAAATACAGCAAGCAAAAAACTAATCTACAAAAAGTAAAAAAGACGAACAACACTGATTCGGATACCTATCCTTTGATCTTTTTGTTCGATTTTGGTGTCTATGTATATATAAGCACTAGGTATAGGGAAATTGAGAATTCAACGGCAACGAAAATTGCAAAACAATGGCAACGGAAACGACTATTGTTTGATAATTTTGATACTTTTTTAAAGGAATAAGGTTGTTGCCTCTGACAAATATTGTTTATCGAGTACACGATATGGAAACAGTAAATCTAAAAATATGCAATGGAATCTATTTTATCATTTTGCTCGGGGGAAATATTTGAAATATTTCGATTGAAATTTGAATTTGCACTTTTTTTTAAAGAGAAGTACACACTTTGTTGTAAACCATCTAACTACAGGTATGTTTAAACATCTTCACACTGAGTCTTGTCAGTGAGAGAATTTTTTTTGTTTATTCTTGTACAATGATGCAAAATACCCTGTGTGATTTTTAGATATTTAAAACTACCCTTCTAAAAGATTAAATACAAACAAAAAATTCAATGAAAAATACGTGAAATTCTATGAAGCTGAAGATCTTTGCTTCAAAAGAAAAAAATTGTTAAGGAGAGAATCTGTAGATATGTATACTGAAAAGATCTTTAATAACTTCAAAAAGCATTGTGAAGGGCGTGATGTTTAAAAATATTTTTTTTTTATTTAAGGGAGAATCCCTGCCACAAAAATGTTTGTATGAACAAAATACTATATGTTATAAGAAGAATTTTGTGCAACTTGAAGATGAAAATGATAGGTTAAAAAAAAAGACAGTAATATATAGGGATTTTAGAACTCTAAACGTGATCAATTTTCTTTCTTTTTTTTATAATTTACGATATTAAGACATATTTTTTTGCAAAACAAAGAAATTTTAACAAACTGAAAAATATGTACACTAAATAACTTGGGAAGTGCTGGCTTTTGTATGGAAGTTTCAGTATGCCTACCTAATGGACTGTAAAATTTCGATGAACCGAAGACTCTCTAACTTTTAAACCAGTTTAAAATTTTTTTAATTAATGTTGATTAATGTAAAATTATTCTTCAATCATCTATTTTTTACTTTTGACTTGCATATCTTGATATAATTTTCATTTACATGTAACATTCTAATAACTAAAGATTTTGATCGCATTTAATGTGAATCACCCTGTATGTACATAGGTATATTGTCATAGCAAAGGTTCAAGTAAAAGAAGGAAGGATATTTTCTTCTTCTACTGAGACCTATATGAAATTATAAAATAAAACCAAAGTATCTACATACATAATATTATACAAAAGCAAATTATGATTAAAATTTTTCATAATTTAATTGGTAGTTCCGAGAATAAATTAATACTTTTTTTTTTTCGCAAAATAATAAGGAATAAAAATATAATTATAATTATGCTTGTATACTTATGCAGAAAAAGTGTGTTTAAACAAAAAGGGATTTCCGTTCCAAGAATCAGTATATTATCAGAGGTATTATAATATTGTTTCAGAAAATGGTGGTATTGTGGTAGGGGGAAGGTATTCCTTTAGTAGGATGGTGGTTGGTTGAATTAAATTATGTCGTTGAGGTTCTTGTTGGTATAACATAATTTAATTTCTTTGTTCTTGTATATAGATTTATAAATATTGCTACGTTTGTAAGGCTTTGAGGAAATTAGTTTGAAAAGTATTTTGATATTCATATAGATAATAGTACCTACATAGTATACACATACATATTTATAATTATGTCTGAGTTATTTATGGAAGTATAGTAAAATTTAGAGTTTTTTATGTTTTCTTCTACTATGTTTTGTTTTTAGATAATGGGAAGTTTTTTGTCGTATTATTTGAATTATCTAGATAAAAAAAACAATAACTTTGGAGAAGCACACAAAACGAAGAGTTCTGTAAGGTAAGGATTATCATGGAGATGAGAAAAGTTAAGTGCATTAAGAACAACTTATAAGGCTTATATCGAATATCTTGCTCTAGCCACAAATATTACTACTGTCCCTACCTACAAAACTTTCTCTCTATAAGGAATATATATATGTACATAGGTATTGGTTTTTATAGAAAATAAATTGCAAGTTTTAATGAACCTTATGACTGTTATATTGAAAATTCCGTCATCAGTCATGCTATCCGTCGGTATGAGCGTGTATCTGAACATCAACATACGAATGTATAAAACGTAAATCACGATGATGAGGGCCATGGAACAATTATAATGTTTCATAGGTACTTTTTATAAAAAAAAATAATATATATATCTGCGGTGCAATAAGACAGAGTAGCTTATGTCGACATAATCGATTTTTCGGTTTTTCGATTGTAAGAAGTCCACAGTTTGAGAGCTACTTCTCTGTCCAATCCATATTTTGAAATCATTATCTGTTGAAAAGCTATCTTATAATTCCTAAAAAAAATTTACATTAATTGCTATTACAAATTGTGGATAAAAATGTGCGTTTTTCTCGAAAACTGTTTTTTTTTTAACAAACTACTCTGTCTTAATGCCACAGATATGTAACCCAAGAAAGATTAAACAAAGAAAGGTCAAATTAAAAAAAAATCCGACACAGCTTTATTTTTCTGTATTTCCTTAAAACTTTTTGTTTGTCTCGAAAACTATCAAATTTGTAACTTCAATCAGAATAAAACATCAGGGGCCTATTTCACGGAACATACATCACATACATTGTATGAATGTATGTACCTTAAAGTAGTCTCCAAATTTGGCTCATTGTAAATTTTGAATTTTTAGAAAAACTTTAGAAAAATCAAAATTTACGCCCACTCTTATGGGGCCTATTTTACGTCACATACATTTCTGTAATGTATGAGATGTAATATGTTCTGTGAAATAGGCCCCAGGTAAGAAATTAGCAAGTTTTGTCTTGTACAATTTTCAACACAAGCTTTCTCATATATAAAGTGGCAGAAAACTCAGAAATTTATAGTATTTCAATAGCATTAACATGGTTAATTTCACTAGGCACTATTTTTTAAAAATTGTATTGGATTTAACAAGATGCCATTTTATTGCAACATGAAGTTCTTGTTAATATACATAATTTGCGAACATTTGAAAATACCAAAGTGTAAATTTCGCAATTACATATATAGAAGAAAATCTTGAGCTATATTTTAACGATATACAATTAAATAATCAATAAATTATAATTCTGTTGCAAAATTTTTAGGAATACCATTTTAGTCTGCAAGGGAAGGAGTATAGCGTTGGTGGTAGGCTTTGGGATATATGACAGTAAAATAGCAAAGTAGAAGAACATTACATGGGAATTTTTGGATAAGATCATACGACAAAAGGCTAGAGTTTATAGATTGTGTCAAAAAAAATAAATCTCATAAAATTTGTTTCAGTCGATAGTTTACAAAAAATATTTTCTAATGCAAAATTAAAAAAAAAAAATTAAATGTTTTCAAACTTTATTTTTTTATTTAGAGTTATGTATACATATATCTATGGAGTCAGGTCAAAACTGCATTAGTCCATGCAGAACTATAAGTGAACCGATTTATAAGATATTCCATGGTCTTAACAACACAACACTTCAGTTTTGTTTTTTAATTGGATTTAGAGTACCTACATTTTTGAACTTTAAAATGCATTTATTTCAAAACAAAGATTTTGAACTTATGTTGTTTTGATAAGACTCCATAGATATAGTATACCTATACTCCCAGCTTTAATGATTACAAATTCTAATCTTGTTGCAGGATATAGTTCACATTGCAGGAGATTCGACTTGAAATCTATGTAAGATGAACTGAATTAAAACAAAAATTGCGTATTGCATAAGGCCCTCACTAGTAAACGAGTCCAAGTGAGATTGCGGCGGAATAAAACAAAAATTTTTGTGGACAAAGGGCCGTCCACAATTTGAATCAATAGTAGGTATACTAAATTTGTATTTTTAATATTTAAAGCTCTTATCATTTTTTAGCCAAACACTTAAAACCAGATACTTAAATATTTTCTTGTCTTTGAGAAAATTTTGAACAAAGAAAAATAATTTTTTGTTTTAAATTTTGAGTTTGAAATTTAACTTTTCGAAAAATATTCAATAAAATTTTTAATAGTCTTCATATTACATTTTAAAGTGAGTACTCTTCTGATTCAACAGGATTCCAAGTTATTTTAATATGATTCCAAGTTATTATAATATGATGGTCGATTTAATTTATAAGGATTCAAGGCAAACATGCCCTTTTCATTTGAGCTGGAAACATGAGTTGTGAAATAAATTATAGTCAACAAATTTTGGATCATGATACTTTTAAGCCTGATTTAAAATTTTATTTTTCAGTAAGCCCACATGGATAGACAATGTCAAAAAAAACAATGCAACTTATAGTACTTTAAAATGTTCTCTGGATTCAATGTAGTATAAAATTAGACTTTGACTTTGAAAAAATTCCACCAGAACTGAATTTGAATAGAGACCTTTGTTTTGACGTCTTAAGCTCATCAATGTCAAAGCAATTGTAGCTTTTAAAACTCTCCAGAAAAAAATTACCTTTTATAATTTTTTTTTTAAGAGGAATAGATTGGGTTAAAGTTTTTGTTCTTGAATTTCTGCAAAAGTCATATTTTTTGATCATTTGATAAAAAAAACTTAAATTTAGCCTATACCTAGATATAAAATAAAATTTCCAGGTCCAAATTTATAGTCCTTTTCATATATAAAAATAGAGCTCTCTACCAAAATTCACCTTTATTGGCATTTCTTTGAAATGACATTCTAATTTTGGGCAATAAACAAAATCCATAAGAAAATGTCACTCCTCCATATAGTTTTAAACCCAAACAAAATCTATCTACCCTTAAGGCTTTTTCAATTTTACCCTTATTTGGATTTATCTTGAAAGTAGGATGAAAAATTTGAAAACATGTGACATAAAATTATTTCATTTTCTACAGCGTTTTTTAAAAAAATAATCCACAACTAGTTCACAGGCTTGTATATGCACTTACTTGATTTTATGTTTCAACTTGTTTAGAATTTTAAAGCTTTTTAAAATTTAACCCTTTATGTAAAAACATTGAATAAAATCGCTTCAACAGTAAAGACTATAGGCACGGTGACCTCATTTTAGAATTGCAAATAACGAATAATTGAAAAAAGAAACAAAATTCAATCCAATTTTAAATTATTTCATTTAACTAAAAACTATCTATACATAAAAATGACTTAACTCAAAAAAACTGAAGATACCTACAGAAATTCAGTCTTTGTTTGCATAAAACTTAAACTTTAAAAGAAAATAACTCTAAAACACTAAAATCTTACAAAAAAAAAAGATCTTATTTAAAAAGTTCATTTTTACGGATATTTTTCTGAAGATTCAATTTCCTTCATTAAGTTCCGTTTTTTTTTAATATTCTTTTAACCCTAAGCAACTGAGTTCATAATTGAATTTAGTTATCAATATAGATTTTGCAGTTTCGACCTTCATTTAGGTTTTTTCATTTGCCCAAATATTTTTTAGAGTAAAAAAAATCTTTTTGTGGGAGCTTTATATAAAATAAAATTGTACTAGATGTCTTGTTCGTTCTTTCAAACGGTTAGGGTATACGTTAGCACCATACATTTTTTGTCATTGGATTTTGCTTTTTTTTAAGAATTTCGTACAAATTCTTAAAAAAAGCAGAACAAATAATAAACAACATCGTCTTTAAATACAGAACTGTTCATTATTATAATGAACGGATGGTCACCGTAACTAAAGGTCGTAATTCGGACAGACAGATGAAATTTTCATCCCAATGTTTTTTCTGTTCTCTACAGTTTTATAATAATCATAATTTCAGGCTTGATTAAAATCTCTACAACAATTTATTACGAATGCAAAACTCGCCCTAAAATCCATAGACATTTTTACGTCGCCCCAACTATAAAATGCTAAGTTCAAAATCAATTGAATAAAAAACAAATTAAGGCAATTTTTCATTTTTCTAACGGATATCCTGTTAGTATATAACTTTTTCCCTCTATTTTAAATTAAATGTAAAAAAAAAAAACACTTTATGAAGATATCGTTCAATCGTTCTTCGACAGCTTATTTATCGTCATCCTTAACGAGCTTTGAGCTCACTGTAGAAAATTCATTCAACCATAAATTAGCTAGAGAGGCCATCTTTATCTTATGTACAAATTGCTCAAATATAAATATTCGCTCTATATCTCAGAGATTTTGTCAATGTTTCAAAAGCTTTTAAGGCAAATATACGCTACTGTATACGCAGTACGCAGGCAGGCAGGCAGTTATAGGAAGCTATAAAATTCACACCATTAGCTTAGCAATTATCAATCTATTAACCTTGAATCCGCTCTCAGTTTATGCAGACAATTTGTTCAAGTGGCACAGATAGATATGTTTTGTTGTTATGGTTTGGGTTTATATACAAAAAATGTATACACTTTTTTTTGTGACAAAACTCAGTTTTTTTTTAGAAATTCAGAAAAAAGTTAATGGCCCGTTTGCGTGCTTTGTCCGCTTCAATCAAAAAGGCTTCAGAAATTAAATTCTGTTCGAGTTTGTATAGGAAATTTAAGTTGTTGGAACAAAAAAAAAAAAAATACTGCTGCATGTGTTTGTCGTGACTCTGCTTAATTGCCTCGCGTATTTTCTGTCTTTATAAAGGATATAGAAAGGCATCACCACCATCAGTGCGGTTTAAGTCCTTAAGGGAGCATTAAATTTTTGTAACTTTTTTTCTAACCCCTTGAGCCCATACCCCATTTCATTGCTCTAACAACCTTTGTTAACCGTTAGCGTTGCGCGTTGTCAGAGGAAACAAGCAGTATCATCCTTCTATTGTGAATGAACAGATTTTTGTGGATAAAACTCTTTTGTTGTTCGGCTTCGGTGTATGGTGGAGCTCTCAAGATAGCAAAAAAAAAAAAAAAAAAATCGTCTCTATATAAGGGTTTTTTTTAACAAGTCTGGAGCTTAACGAAAAGAAACCCTAAACGGTTTAATAAGCAATTTAGCACCAAAACTTAAGGAATCAAAAGAAAAAAAAAATTCAACTAAGCGATACAAAAGAAAAGATGTTTCCTCTCCCACGCGCAGCAGAACTAAACGTTTGAGGTGGAAATTACTTTAGCTATGAGTTCTTTTCGGGAGCTCAACATTTCAAAAGAGATGTACAAAGCTACATTGTAGTAGAAAAAATATATAAAAGAAATGCATAAGCACATTTGCTTTGGTGCGGGTACCTATATACAAAATCGATTACTTGTGGTAGCTGGATATCTACATATCTAGGTATGTGTTCATTTATTTAAACAGGGCTGGATTTACTTATATTCGTCTTTGAATTTATTTAATTTGATGCTTTGTACAGATATACGAACATCTTAAACCTTGGTAGGAAATATTATAGAAGTGATAGAAGAAATTCAAATTTATAAAAGTTCTTTTTATAAAGGTACTGTTCATGCATCACCGCAGGACCAGAGCCCTACGCTGGTTATGTAGGGATTTATTGGTGAAAAAGAATTTGTTTAAGTATTAGGTTAAATGTACTCGCAACCGGGATTTTGCCCGATGGGCTCCTGGGAGAACAAACAGTGCATGAAAGCGCCTACAGTATTTTATGTTCTTTTAAAAGAACACTTTCCCATAAAATTGGATTTCTAAGAGCCTTACAGTAAATATACAGCTTTTGTGTCCCCATCAAAGGAATCTCAGAAAGCCCACACAATGAGGATAAAGCTGTTCGATCCCTACAAAATTATTTTAACGAAAACTATAGTTTGGCCGATGGGCCCCCAATAATTATTATCGAGCTGTTGTAGGCCCAAGGGAGCCCCCACAGTTCTCTCACATACTTCAAACGAAAATATAGTTGGGGTTCCCACACTAAATTTTGAGCTTTTGTGGCCTCATTAGTAATAAACTTTATATTAAATAGGTTTTTAAGGGCCGCAGAAACAGAATAGAAAAGAACGCAAACAATATTTCGACTGCTGTGAGTTTTTCGAAATTTCGATAGAAGTAGGAAACACCAACTATAAATCTGCATTATTCTAGTAATGTACCTATTCAAAAATCAATTTACATGTTTTGTTAACTCAAATACCTATATATGTACATAATAGAAATTTCGGAGAATTTCAATTACACAATAATAAAAATTTTTTATCGTCGTTTTTGAAGCTAATTATTTTTTACTCCTTCTACTCATTTTACTATTTTGGGGCCCCTTTTTTTAAAGTCTCGGGGGGCTCTTTGACTCCCAATCCGCCCCTGCATGACACATGTACGAAAAAGAAATTTAAGCTACCAAAAATGTTCGAAGAAACGCATGGACGAATTACAAAAGTACTCAACATGTGATGTACTCAAGAAGCACGTTCGAAAAGGGCAAACGCTATTATTTTGGTGTAGGGTCATAAGTCGTCAGAAGTTCAGGGGCCCTACTATGTAACTTTCTTCTACTTTAAAAACCATTCGAAAGTTGTTTTCAATGGTTATTTTAAGTGGTAATATGTATGAAAGTGGGATCAAATTTTGGTGCTTTCGACTTTTTGCCACAGAATCTTCAACTAGCGCTGTTCTATTTTCGTTTATATGTGTTTGATAAAGAATTAGCGAGCTAAGATTTTGCGAATTCGAACATTTTTATTGTAGAATCGAGTTACATAGTTGGGCCCCAGAACTTTTGTCCTGTTCACTGTGGAATTTTTGCAACAATGAACAAGAACTATTTAGGTGAATTATTAATTTTATTAGAAAGTGACTAAAGTGAAATATATGCCAGTTTATAACAGTTTCGTTTATACAGGTACTGTCCATCCGATCCTGCAGGGCCAGCGACCAAGGGCCATTACCAATAATCATATTTAAAGTTCACTTTAATAATTAAGTGAACTCTAATTAAAAAATCTTACTAATAAATCGATTAAATAGTCGACTTATAATCAACTTAAATTTTAAAGACATGAAACTCATCTTTAACCCCCTTACTCCCATTGTCAAATTTAAGTTGGTAGTAGGTGGTAATTCACATTTCGCATTAGATGTTTTCATCGCCTATTTGCGAATTTTGTATTCTCTGTTTGTTGATAAGGGTGTAAGTATAAGAATATCAAAAAATTAAAATAAATCTATGTATATTGATATCCGATTATTCATGAATTTCAACCCAAGAAAAAAGTATTTGGATATAGCTTCAACATCAAAAAGAAATCGTTCCTCGAACTATGAAGGAGTTGTTGGTGGAATGGGTAAAACCACATTCTGCATCATTGACAGGAAACTGAATGATGGAAAATGATTGAAATTTTCAAAATATCGCAAGGACTCTCAAATACCGGCTATGATTTCACGGAAAAACAAATACGGGATCAGTGGAATCGCCTTAAAACTTGGGCAAGAAAAAAATATAAGTCAATTTAATAGATACCAAAAGGAAACTGGTGATGGAACATCTCCGAAAGAACCTTCTGAGAGTGACTTTCAAATATCAGCAATTGATTTTCAGGGGGACAGTGTAGAATTTGATTGATGTTTTTTGGAATGAAAAGTAAGATATTAGATAATTTACTTTTTTTTAACTCAAAACATTTCTTATTTTACACAGAAAACAGTGGCTAGATTCTGTAATTAACGAAACGAAAGCGATAGTTCGTTTTTCATAAACGAACATAAGCTAATCGTTCGCACATGCGAAAACTATTGTTCCCTTTTGCCGTACAGAATGTCACCCCAGACCACTATTAACGCTACTATCACCATTAGCACTTCCACCGAAATTAAAACCAACATTTAAAAGAAAAATCCGCAAACTCTTTCTTTTTAATTTTTTTTGTAGGCGAGCTTATGCCACATCATTTATAATTTCCAGGTCAAGAATAATTAGGCCTATTCTGCCACATCTGTTATTCTGCTATGAATTTTCTGCTATAAATCATTAAAGATTGTCACCATAAAAGATTTTTTATAATTGGTATTCAGAAGTACGATCTTTTATAAAATTCTGTTATGAAACTTCGAAAACGAAATATGCAAGCAATTAGCAAACAGAACTAAAATCTGTTGTAAATCAGCTGTTTTAAAAAAAAATCATTACTGACACATAAATTGAAGTTGTTGTTCGCGAATTTAAATTAATTTTCTGAATTTGTATTTTTAATTATAGTTGGTTTATATTAGAGAAACCTCGAGATCTAGTGCAATTTGATAGATGGAAGTTCACACATGGAACATCAACTAATACGAGCGAAAGTTATTGATTCGAGCACAATCATATCGGTTCTGGCTTCGTATATGAATAATCCCAAAGAACAAGATCCTGGCGAGCTGGTAGATTTTTACCCGGAAATCTCTTTCTTCGGTAACGATGGAAAGACGAAGAGTCACATCATGAACAAGTATTTCTTCGTGCATCAAGACAAGCCGCCAAAAGTAGGTGGAGAACCTGGGCTTATTCCCATCTCGTTCATTTGATCTCGCCCTTAATGAACTCAGGATCACGGCTGGGGATTTCCAGATCCTGGACAACATGCAAGTCGTCTTGAGCCAGTTTCACTGACAAAGTCGAAGTCAAGCCCATTAGGTACTCGCTTATAGAATGGCAACATATAAAAGTGAGTTGTTGGGGATCGTGGTCCATGTGCGATGCCACCACCCTTGCATAAGGGTGAAAGAATGGATGAATGTCGGGCACGTCCACCACCCTTTTGTGGCCATGGCTTACGGTCACCACCACGCACCTCCCAACGCGATTTCGTATGAGCAAAACTTAGGTAACGATACTTTCGTTGTCATTCGATGTTCTCTTGGATTAAATCAACTCGTGGATTGGTGGCAAACACGTCGGGATGTAATTCAATCAGACCGAGTTTATTCTCTTCAATTGTATCGGATTTGCGCGAATATTTGTTGGTATTTCGGATTATTGTTCTAGCGGGAGGATGAGAGCTGGAGATGGGTGGATAACTTTGGTGGTGGTCAGGTGTCGCACGGAATTAATGAGATGTATTGTTTTATTAAATAAATTAAAATCTTTTATGATAAAAGTCACAAAAATTTGCCTTTGATTCTTTTATTATTAATAACAGATTTCATAACAGATTTTGGCAAGCTGAATACCAAAAATGCGATTCATAAAAGATTTTTTGAGATTTCGAACTGTTGACAGTTCATAAGAGATTTTGTAGAAGATTTCATAACAGATTTTGTCATGTCGAATACAGAAATTATAATTCATAAAAGATTTTTTGACAGCACAAATTTTTATATGGAAATTCATAACAGAATAACAGAATAAAAGATCTTGCCGAATAGGCCCAAATATCTTCGTCTCATTTTGCTTTTCAATTTTCTTTTCAATTCAATTTAAACTTTTCAAAACAAAACAACTCAATTGAAATTTCACCCTTCAAGCAAACGAGTCCGCTTTGGATCCGCGCACGTAGTAAACAACGTATGGATGACTCCGTATACGGATCCAAACATGGATCCGCAAAACTGCGTTTGTCGGCTCAAATTAGTATGGAAATTAGAATCACCACGGACTCATTTTGTGCATGTATTGTGAGAGAGAGAGCTTCCCATTTCACCATACTCAGCGAGAACCGAAACAAAATGGAATCCAGAACGGATCCAAAAAACTGAACGAACGAGACAGGCGTTTTATGGTTGAAGAATATTATGCAATTTATTTTCTTCTATCGTTTTTATATAAATGAAACATCACGATGTATTTTGTAATTAATAATTAAATAATTAACTTTTGATTTTAAATTGACTTTCTTTCTCGAGGGAATTTTTATTAAACTGTTGCGCTGGGCACGAACGTGAACACATTAAAAAAAGTTAATTGTTTTTGTTGTCTTCTCCTTTGTTTTCAGTTCATAAAAAAATACTCACCATTAGGTTATTGCATACATTCTATCTTTCTCAGTAAAAAAAAGTACTCTCGATTTTCGTACTTTTTTTGCATTCATATACAAAAAATGTGCTAATGTGTGTATGACACTCCGTTTTGAAATGATCCAAGAAAGACTGAAAAGTTGGGTCAGTGAATTTTCTTGAAGGGCAGTAATTCTCTGCTGTCTATTTGACGACTAACGTAGTAGATTTAGTAATAGAGCGGCAGTTAATAAAAGACGTTTTTGATTTGATTATTGGTTAAGGTGCAAAATAACTGGTCCTTAAAGTTTACTAAATTAAAGCAATAGTAATGCAATAAATTCATAACAACTTTAATTACCTGTAGAATAATGTATACATTTATTTCAGTTTCAAAATTATCCAAAAACAATTTAATGATACAAGTCATTTCCACGATATTAGAATATAGGCTCCTCAGTACTATTATTTTTTGGTTTCACGGCAACCCAATTGATGGTTTAAAGCAAAAAATGTATGTACTATAAAATATTCAATTTGCTATTTTGCAACTTTGAAAAAATAAACTAGTTCTTAGTTCCTATAGAACAAAAGTACTTACTACTTTTTATGCATTCGGAATAAAGATTTTACTGAAATAATGTATCCGAAAAATAGTAAGTGATTGTTATTCAAGCATTTACTGTATAAGTGTAAGTAAGTGCTATGGCTCAAAGTACCTACCTAAATACTTGATTATAATCCAATTTTATTATGAAAAACTTTCTGCGCACCATGAGATTCGAACCCACGCATATCATACGTACTTGATTGATACGTACTACGAATTGTAGTCTATTGAAATAAGGTATGGAGAAAAATGGAGGCGGAACAAGACAGCATACTTGAAGGCGCTTAGAAAAATGCTGATGCTCCAAATGCATTTGATAAACAAACGATACACATCTCGACCTGTGACGTCAGTGGTTTAAAGTAGTGGAATGCGTAGTGCATACGACTTCTAAGACTGAGCAAATCTGATATGCGTGGGTTCGAATCTCATGGTGTGCAGAAAGTTTTTCACAATAAAATTGGATTAAAGCTCAGCACCACTAATAAGGAGACTGATGATAGGGCTTGGCAACCCTTGAAATAGCTATATCTCCAGCCAAATAATTAATTAAAACGAATTATAAATTAATTCGTATACCATTGGTGGTAGCAACTTTAAGTTGTTGTTGTTGTTCAGAAATTCAATGAAATTGACGGAATAAAGAATGGTCAAGTCTAATAAACTGAAATTCAAGTATGAATAATACAATAAATAATAATAATTACTTGATTATAAGCATTTATTGCATTTTTTATGCATATCGCAAAAAGTATCTACTTTGAAATGTTGTCTAGGAAAAGCATTTACTATGTTTTATATGCCTATCATTCAGTGAATTTGAAAAAATTAAGTAATTCCTACAGAAAAAAAGTACTTACTATTTTTTTATGCATGATGAAAAAAATCATCAAAAACAAAAGTATGTAAGTGCTATGACCCAAAGTAAATACTTGATTTTAAGCATTTACTTTAAGTGTTAGTAAGTGCTACTACTATGTGCTGGCTATGGCTCAAAGTACCTAAATACTTGATTTTAAGCATTTACTGCATTTGTATGCATATAAAAAAAGTAACTATTTTGAAATTCTCTAGTAAAAGCATTTCCTATGTTTTATGCATATCACCAATGTTCCCAATAATGGATTTCCAAAAATATTTAAATTTTTGGAGATTTGATTAAAAATATTTTTTTTTGTTTCGTCTTCGCCCTCATTAAATGTGAGCCTTTTTCCTTGTTGTTCACTTTGTGTCAATGATGTACCAAGGAAGTGTTTCGGAATACCTTCACTGTTTTCTATAAAATCAATTTGTTTTTTTTTTTTTTCTTTTTTTGTTTAGACCGCATGGCCATATTACCATACCATCAATCAGCCCTCTTTGTTCTCTGAAATCAACTTCTATGTACATTGTACAAAGGGTATTCCCTGTCTTGAGAGGGAAATTAGAGAAGGGTTTTTGATTTCTTGATTTTGACTCAGTAATATATTTTAGTAGTATAGAGGAATATAGATGGTACAACAAACATTCACCTTTTGTAAGTATGTATATGTACATAATTTACTTTTCTCCATTTTCTTGAACAATATTGAATATGATTTGGGTTGATTGAGTATTTTGCTTCCTGATAGAATATTTATTAAATGAACATGAACGAGGCATGATGGAAGGTAGGTACGCCACTACGCCATTAAACGATTTTTACCTATATACATGTGTTTTTGACATGCCACAGGAATATTTATTCGGTTCGGAGTATGCTACGTACATATATATGTATATTTTGTGTATACCAACTGTTTACAATGATATAGGACATTGTTGTCATCTATATATATGTACTTTTATATACTTTACCATCTATGTATGTATATAATAAAAAACTCCTAGCCGACAACCCATAAACATGTATTTGCATTAATTTGTCCAAAAACTCATTCCGGATGAGATTAAAATTCATTACATTCGGATGTGCCGCAGACCTCGAACCTCGAACCCAATTGCCATGTTGTCGAGCCTGGCAGTTTCCGCTTTTATACATTATATCATATATGATGTGTGATGTGTGTATATATTCGCATATACAATGTACATACATTATACATGTATAAAGCTTGTTTCGCGGATGAAAGGAGAATTTCCTAATATTCTCGTTTTGAAAATTAAGGAGGAGTTTATAGATGGGTAAGGGAGGGGATATGCATTTATATGTCATCATATACGGTTTACGGATGCCGTTTAGACATTAAACTAGATATTATTCGGCTATATCGTATGCTCAGTTGAACCGAAGCGAGATTTTATATGATGTAATCGGATGTCAATTGTAACGATGTGCTTAGTTTTGGTGGAAATTGCAAAGGAAAATAACATCAATTCCATTATAATGGTTGTACCTATTTCTAGTGGTATAATTTTCCGAAAATGAGGGGATAGTAGGGATTTTTAACAAGAATATTCAAAAATTAATTAAAATCCATGAATTATCGGTGAAACATATCGGAAAACAATGGACTGCATGGTGAATAATAATGACACGAGGTATTATTGGTTTTTTTTTGCGGGGATTTTGTGAAATTTGGTATATGTATCAACTATCATGAATTGGTTTTTCCCATAAAATTATAATATAAGAGCATGAACATGAGTATAATCATACTAGATATAGGGTGGCTGTACTCATTTAAATAAGTGTGGTTTAAATGATGCATTTTTCGGGCCATTTCAGTGTTTTTGAGGTAAAACAATTTGAAGAAAAAAAAATGCAAATTTAACAGCAAATGAGTTTCACTTGAATTATACACATTTTATATCATGTCACATCGTTTTAAGTCACAATATTCATATGGACCTGCTTTAGGAACTTTTATCTTCTTAAAGCTAATAAGCAAATTACAACCGATCGATGGACAAGTCAACAAAATATATTTTTAGTCTATTATTTAATGAATATTTCCTGACTGTCTACATACAAAAGTAACAAAAAAACTCCATTCATAGTTGATAAAGTTTGCTTTTTTACTTTCTACAACGATAAATAAATATTTAAGGTTTTGGTAGACCGTTTAAGAGGTCTTTCCTTATATTTGAAGGAAAACGAACAAATTTTGTTTCGGTCTACAATTTTTTGAAGCCATTTGTGTGCGTATGGCAATAATTTAAAAAGCATATAAAAGAACTAATTATTGTCTTTCAATTGGTGGCCTTAGTTTTTGGATAGTTGCCACACAGCAGAAGATATGTAAAGATATGAAAATGTATCGTTGCATTATCAGATTTTTTTTTGAAATTGCTTATCCATTTACAATTTGATTGATAAATTAGTGATTTGATTGAAACATATTTGATTTTATTTTAAAGGTATTAATTGTATCTTTCAATTGGTGGCAGCCAAAAATCATAATTCAGTAAGATTCCGAAAATATATTGATTTCAAAAACAGTAAAAATAAAGTATAAATGCAGTTTTTCAACTCGTTTTTCCTTATTTGTAGGTATTTAAAAAATTTAGTCCGTGTAAGATCCTAACTGACAAATTGATACTTCTAAGTTCAAATTCAATAAAAAAATATGAATCATTAACATAGTATGTCATATAAAACAATATTTTTTTAAAACCACTATCTGAAAAAATTATCTAGATTTTATCTTAGACACATACGTTTTATAAATAATTCGCTAATTTAGGTGAAGGGCTGTTCATTAGTTCTGATTTCTTGATTTAAAAGAACACCAGCATTGAATTTATTTTGGAAATATATATTTTTTCGGCTAACATATATGTATATTCTATACATAAATTTCATACATAAAATAAATGCAATGTTGATGGAGAAACAAAAATACTATTTAATAACGTAAAATTTTGTACCAAATTTTTTAAGTTTTTAAATTTTTGAGTTTTAAAATATTTTCTTTAGACTATTCATTTAAACAATTTGATTTACAGACAGAATCAATAAAATATGGATTTTTGACTTTAAAAAATGGTACCTATAATTTAGACAATGTAAGTATGTTGATTTTTAAATAGTTAATTAATTTTGCCCTTTTCCTTTCCTTCCTTTTCATTTTTGTTCAGTTTTGTTAAAATCGAAGAAAATGTCAAATCCAGTTCCAATTCACAAGTCTAATTATAATTAATAACACATATCTACCTAGCACCTAATAACTTTTTAAAATTGTCCGTAATTTTTTTTCTCTAATATTCTAAAACGGTAAATTTAAAAACATAATTAAATAATGAATTACTGGCTTTAAAAAAGCTTTAACATAATATTGTAAATGTTGCCGTTGTGTTTTTATATTAATTTTATATTTTTAATATTATATATCTCCAGCCAAATAATTAATTAAAACGAACTATAATTCAAATCGTATACAATTGGTGGTAGCACCTTTAAGTTGTTGTTGTTGTTCAAAGATTCAATTATTTTTTTTAACTTTGCCCCTCTTACCTAAAGGAATCGACAAATAAAGAGGGCCAATATCTTAAAATCATGGTCATATAATGCAACAAAAATAGATGCTTTTAGTACAAAATACATAATTTTTAAACTTGATGCCTCACTACGCATAGAAATTTAAAACCCTTAACTCCCGATTGGTTTATTTCGAAAACGATTATTTTTATAAAAAAAAGTATGTTAATGTTTTGTAGGAAATTTTTTAAGCTACAAATTAGTCTTTGACATTTTTTCTGTACAACTTATAATTTGGGAGTTATTCCTGGAAAACCATTTTGGAGAGCCTTCAACCCCCCGTAAAATTGTTAGCGGTGCTCATATCGTTGGGGACTTTTGAAAGTTTCTTAAGAACGCCATGAGGAGGGTATATATCAAAATCCAGCATTCCGGCGATTTTTTACGAGTCAAATGCTTTATTGACTGGACTAATTTATTATTATTATCTTAACATTCACCATTTAGAATAGAAAAATCACTTCACGTAGGGATTTTCCGTTTGAAAACTACGCAGCCCCTGCCGCCCGTAGGGAAAAGAACAGAGTTTTAAAAAAATAGAATTTTCTATGAAAGCGAAGGTACTTTTAGAATTTTAGTAATAATTTGAATTATATATCATTTGCAACGAAAAACAATTATGTATGTCATAAAAAAATTTAAACAAAAAGTTTATCATGATCACCATTATTATGTAAATTCTGTATCGGTATTACTTATTTGTTAACTTTATTATTGTTTATTTCCCCATGTAAAACTGAACTAAAAAAAAAAAAACAAAAAAAAAAATGGTATTTTAATTTTTTTTTATTTTTATTAATTTTAGGAGTTTTGTGGGTGTAGGGAATATGTTGTAATTTTTTGTTTATGCCGTAGGTACTTCTTTCGTTTTCATGTGGCATCACTGTTTAAAATAGCATTGCGGTTGCTCAATTTGTTAGTTTAATAATACAACTAAAATACTTTATCTTTTCAACGCATGGAATAATTTCACCATTAAAAATAATGCTTGCGAATTCTTCTGCTTTATAACTTCACATTTTGAACAAAACATCGAAAAAGTTTTAGAAGGGTTGGGATTAAATTAATTTGACTGAACCAAAGATGTATCCTTAAGATTTTGGAAATTTGGTCTTCCGTCAGCCCAGTTTGAGGACTCAAATAAATATGAACATCGTCCCTATACATTTGAAAATAATATTGACTCTATATTATAAGGAAGAGCATTAATTAAAAGTGTAAACAAAAGCGGTCCTATAATAGAGCCATGTAGAACTCCTATGTTTACAGTAAATGGTCTTGAAACACCGTAATCAGTTTTCACTTTTGGTAGCCGGTCTTTGAGATTGAAGTTATTTCTTAATATTGAAATGGAAACTGATTGATAAATGCAATCAAATGTTTTTGAAAAATCTAACAATCAATAACAATAGACCAAATTTGTCCATTAAGGTCTTAGAAACTAAGGCCCTTATTACGAAGATCAACTATCAATTAAAAATTGACATTTGACATTTATTAATGGTATTGTGACTGTCAATTGTCAATATTTTGATCCATTGTAATTTATTTTTTTTAATCTATTGTGAATGGAATGAAAAAAATTGGTATTGTGAACAACAATTTTCATCGATTTTCTTGTCAGTTGTCAATATTTCTTTCAATCGTAAATTTGCAGTTGATGAGTTCATGTTGGTTAGAAAAATAACTAAAAAAATGTGAGTTTCGAATTAAATAAGTGATAAAATTTTTAATTTTTTTGTTTCCAAAGGTCGCAAAAAGTAGTAAGTAACAAAAAACAGTTTGCAGATTGGCCCAGTTGACGGAAGAGAACGAGGAACTCGCAAAGGGATTTTATTCCAAAGCTGCAGCAAATACAAACTGTGAAATAATTGCTAGATCTAAATAGCCTAGGGCCTCCAGAACGAACTTCAGAAAAGTGGCAGGGAGTATATGTAGATCGATCTAAAATGCAAAATAAAAAAGAAGCAAAATGAAAACAAAATAGAAGTCACAGCCACTCAACTTTTTCGAATTTTTTTTTTCAACATAATTTTCTAATTTTATTGATTTTCTGATAAATGATTTTTTTTGTATACGTTCCTCAAAAAAAAAAAAAAAACAAACATCTGTCAGGCGCACATTCCCATTCACAATAATAGAAATATTTTGAAGGCTTTCACAAAAGCACAATATCGTCAATCGGTTGATAGTTGATCTTCTCAATAAGGGTGTAAGTAAGTGTGCTTAGATTAAAAAAGGGGCCTTAAGAGCTGCAGTATTTTTTTCAAATTAAATACGACCCTGAAAAAACAATTTCTATAATAATTCCTTTTCTATATATGAGTTGAAAAGCATATGTTTTTTGTGTTTCCCGATAGCCCCGCACTGACGTAATAATACTGTCCAATAAAAGTAATAACAAACATTATACTTAAGGGCACACTACTAACATATCTTGATCTTAAATAGCATTTTTATTTCAGAAGCAACAAAAAAAAAAATTACTATGAAATTCAGTCGGAAAAATCTATAATAGTATAACAATATAACAGTGGAACTGGTGGAAGTCCTTTATCCTGCTTGCTCCTTATGGCGAAAGCGCATGATTTCAAACCGATGCGATGCGATGATGGTAAAATCGAATGCTGTTGTCTCGAAGCATCAGCATATAATTTTTTTTTTAAATTTTTTTTTTTTTTGAACAATTCTTTTGCCACCGCGCTCGATTCATCTTTATTTAAGTCAAAAAGGGGTTCTTTATGCTGTGAAGTTATTTAGCTTCGAGGGATGAACGAACGTACATATATAGTAAGGAGTAAAGTGATGATGGCATCCACATTGGGTTTTTATGGCGCGAGAACATTTTTAAGTTACAAATTGGTCCTGATTTGACCCAGTTGTCATGCCAATTATGGGCGCAAAGGAGAAAACATCCCGCCATCCCTCGCCTCGGTATAAATAGTGATGTGATGGGGCTTTATACCTACATACAGTGGGGCTGGGGGATTTTGGTTGGACGTAATGACAAGAAAGAATGAAAGCGAAATAACTTCTTTTGATATTACCCGAAGGAATGAGAACGGTTCTTATATATATATTTTGGAGTTTATGATAAGGTTCTTGGCCGGTTTTTGTTATATGCTTCGTTTCCTTTTAAAGCCTTTTTCGAATTGGTTAAGAGCCTGAGAATTATGAAGAATCGTCCAGCTGGTGCAAAAGAATCTCAAAATGGAATGGTATGTACCTACTTTTCTATTTTGCCTACGCTCCTCCAAGAGGGTATATAACTGTTGCTAGAAGCTGAATGGATGAATTATGATGATGGGATGAGGTAGAGTCCTTTTGAAGTGGTTCTTTTGTGTGTGTGTGGAAGTGATTACCCAATTAGGATATCATAAATTCTTCGAATTAACCAGTGGTTCTTGTTTGACTATTATGATGATGGGAGAGTTTTTTTTTTGTTATTGGTAATATTTTGAGAAAAGGTAAAGCTTTCTATGTTTTATTAGGGTTACCATGGTAGAGATTGGACACATTTTTGTTCTATTTTTCTTTTGATCACATACCTATTTAAAAAGAGGTTTTTTTTCTGGAAATGATTGTACAAATGGTTTGCACTTATTTAAAAGAATATTTAAAGATTAATATTTTAAAGTTGTAAAAACGTACTTGGCAGTTCATTTTATTTTTTGTAACAGTTAAATTCATTTTTTTAATCTAGTTAATGAATTATCAAGAACGAGTTGTATGAAGTTATTGGAGATTTGCAATTTCCTCGGATTGTACTGAGAGGTTACTATTGAGGTTAGGGGCCGTCCAAAAATTACAAATTTCAAGAATTCTAGATTGTTTAAGAATTGTTTTTTTAACAAAAACCGTTTTCTTACAATAAACTTCAATCAAAATCACATAAGTTATTTTTGAGAAAATTAAAAAAAAAGACTGAAATAATTGTATGACAACTTTTCGTTCTAGATGAGCAAAAAGAAAAATTCGAACAAATATTTCTATATGGAATCACATAAAAATAGACTCGAGGTAGACTCTTCAGTGTCCAGAGTTTAATCCCAAAGAAAGCATAAAATTTGGGTTAAGATGTTCCCAAACTCCGGACAAATTTTTATTAAATTGGAACTGTTTTACAAAATCAAAAAAGATTTTTGTTTGCCTTAAAATAACTAACAAATTATTTCGTATAATTTTAACAATAATTTTATCTTACTATTACTGACACGGAATATCAATTACTCTTGTGATTTTTAAAATGGGATTAAATCCCCTCTTTTAGGCGGTATGGTGAAAGAAATTCTAGTCCGCTTGCAGACAACATCCACAATATAGAGGTACCTACATAAAAGAAGTATAGAATGGAAAAGACAGTTTTGGAATTCGTTCCAGGACTTCAGCGGAAAATCTGTACAAATAGTGTTCACTATATTATACTTTGACGAAGTATGGAATGGAAAAGCCAGTGAGATTAATTCCCCTGTCTCTAGCTAAAGCTAAAAAAAAAATAATCGTGAATTTAATTCGGAGAAACCTAAAAAAAATACAGATAAATTCAAAGTAAAATTGTGTGGTGTGACAGCTCGGGTAGAACCAGGCCATAGATGACTTACAACTCTCAACCATTCATGGGTACGTGTTATTGGCAGAAATGGGGGGGACATACAATTTTCTGCCGAATCTGAATGGCTAAGGTGAGAAGCAGTGTTGCCTCTGAAAAATTTCAAAAGTGGTCCCAAAAAGGGGTCCACGCCAAAAAAAGGGGCCTCCACAATTACTATTAAAGCAAAAAAAAAAAAACAACTGCAGCAAAAACATTTAATAAAATTTATTAATAGCATAAAAAAAATAAAAACAAATCAAGTTCATTACAAAAAAATAAACAATATGTAAAGGGTGTTTTTTTTAGACGCATGTGGTTTTCAATCTGGCAATATTTTTTTCGAAGTTGGTCTTTTTGACAGCTGTCACTTGATTTATGCTCAGTTTGGTTTGCCATTTCATAATGAATTGACTTACTCCTGAACAACGTTTGCGAATCGTGTAAATTTATTAACAAAATAATGGTTCGAGATGGCCACCGATCCCGATTTTCACAAGAAAATTTTGTTCAGCGATGAAGCTCACTTTTGGTTGAATGGGTACGTTAATAACTAAAATTGTCGTATTTGGAGTGATCATAATCCACAAGCCATTTTTGAGACGCCGCGCCGTTACATCCTCAAAAAGTCACTGTTTGGCATGCTCTATGGGCAGAAGGAATCATTGGAACATATTTCTTCAAAAACATACCATAATGTTACAGTCAATGCGGAACGCTATAGAGCCATGATTAATGACTTTTTCGTGCTTGAATTGGAAGATGTTGATATGGACGACCTTTGGTTCCAACAAGACGGCGCTACATGCCCTACAGCCAACGAAACAATCAATTTATTAAAGGGGACTTTTGGTGAGCGCATTATCTCGCGTCGTGGGCCTGCGGCGCGGCGTGGCCTCCAAGATCGTGCGATTTAACACCGCTGGACTATTTTTTGTGGGGTTGTGTGAAGTCGCTTGTCTACGCAGATAAGCCCAAGACGATTGACTTCTTGGAAGATAATATTCGGTGCGTTATTGCAGACATACTGCCCCAATTGCTGCAAAAAGTGGTCGAAAATGTTGCCTCTCGGCTGGAATTTATTCGAGCCAGCAGCGGTGGCCACTTGCCCAAAATCATTTTTAAAACATAATGGCAAATTCTTATTTTTATAATAAAGCTAAATTCTTGGCCGCATAACATTAAATTATATGCGTTTTATTTCTTCTTGCAAAAAAAAACACCCTTTACTTCTAAATACATAATTTAAAACTTGTTCATATTTTATTTGTTTAAAATATTCTTTCTGTACCTATTTATACATATGTATATAAGGTTTCTATTTGTTACCCAATTTCCCAAATTTTTGTTTATTTCTAATAAATTTAGTGTAGATATCATAGAATCGCAAGACTTTTCACTCTTTTTCGTTCAATTAACAATAAAATCTTACTTAAAGAGAAAAAGGGGCCATTTTGATCATTTTTGAAAAAGTGAGGGAAACGGGTCCTGAGTCTGAAAAAGGGGTAAAAAGGCAACACTGGTGAGAAGCACTTTTTCATGACAAGAGAAACTCTTGGAGTATTTGTCAATTCCTCACAAGAGACAGTAACCAGTGAAAAAACATTTCTGTTTATTTTAGGTGGCATATGGCTGGGAATCGAACCTAAAACCTTCAGCGTAACAGTCCTCCACACTAACTTTTATGCCTCGAGCTACTAAACCGATAGCAGTACAAATTCCAAAAGTACAAGACGATTTTGTTGGGAATTTCACCTCCCCATATAAATATTTCTGGCAGAAGGAAGATGTGAATTAGAAAAATACAAACGAGAAATAAAATTTTCAACATTAGCTTACGTGATCAGATCACTCAATGGCTGGTTGTTTGAATATTGTGAAGAAACAAAGAAGTTCCTCCACAGTTTCTTGGCTTAATATTGTGCACCAAATAACATAATAGCACGTGCAGTGGATTCAAAAACCTTAAATTTGCCTTTCGTTGAAATATATAGGAACAGATGAAAATATTTTTCTAGTTAACAGAAACAGCTGCTTTTGTTTTTTTTTTCTATTTTTTTTTTTTATTAAAGTGAAGTACCATATTATTAATTTATTGAAAGATATACAAAACTTCACTACTGTAGATAATATAGCAGCAAATTTCGGAGTATAAAGATGTTCATCTATCTCTAAGGGCGAGTTGTAAAAATACTTAAACCGTGGTTCAGTAATTTTTATCTACCGATTTCGGCGGATTAATTGAGTTTCAACAATGGTTTACTGCTCAAGTGTGTGATAATATAATAACCAATTACATACTTGAACCAGCGTTGAACTTTAGTTAATACGCAGACATCGGTGAGTTAAAATCTTGAACCGAGGCTGAACCACTATTGTACAACTGGCCATAAGTATAGACATTTGCGTTAGACAAAGTGCACGATTTACAAAATCCTTATATTTCCATTTTTGTTTTCCAGTACAGATTTTTAAGACGATACCGATAAAGATAAGCCGTAAAGTAGAGCTGATTATGGATTCTTTCAAGAGAAAAACTCTTTTACGGATATTTAATCTATAGCGGGCGAATGGAAGAGAAGATTGTGACAATTGCGAACTCCATGAGCTGTATCAATATTTGGATATTTTTGAAAATATCAAAACACGTCAGCAATATTGGCTCAGTCATCACTTCGAACGAAGATGCGTATACAACAATGTTCCAGCAACAATGAGAGCCCAACCCCACAGGGCTGGCAACAGGAAAAGCTTATACCACTTTATTAAACTTTCAATTCATTAGAATTCATTCATATAAAAACAAGATTTAGGATCAGTTAATACATAAAATATTCAAATTGAATTTGAAAACCATAATCTCCCTCTCTAAGTACCAAGTCCTTTAATATAATCTCTATTCCTACTTCTATAAATGTAAATTTACCACAACATCATGCATACGTATATATAAGTATATGTATGTATGTATATACAAATATAAATAATATACAAATGAAGGATTTTGCAGATATAATCGGATTTCCAGAAGCCATTAGCTTTTTACAGTCACTTTCAACTCAAGTCTAAACCAATCAACAATTAATTGATTCTTTGTAATGTGTATATTTAGAGGTATAGAATACTTCAAACTTTCCTATAAAATCTAAAATTTAAATCGAAAACATTCACCCTCACTGGATTTATACAAAATAATTCTAAAGTCATAGTATAAATAGGTAGTCAGTTATTCGAAAAGTCCTCTCTTCAAAATGAATATAGTGTTTTGTATATGAGGTTTAAATTATAAGCCATTTTCTATAGCTCTGTTATACCACCACCATAATTCAAAATGCACCCACAACACAAAACGATTATATGTCAATATTCCTATTTCTAGAATCGTTATATAAATGGTCCGATTTCTCGGAAATGTTGCCTCATCCAGCATACCTATACTCTCTTCTTGGGTGAATTTTAATGAATGCTTCTTCTTGCTTCTATAGACTAGAGAACAATATAAAAATTTTGTGCTTTTGACAAATTTCGCTTATTGCCCTGGAAATATTATGCACTTTTACCTTTTTATTTTAGCCTGCCAAATAGTGTTGTTTGCGATATATGTATATAGGATAACAGTAACACCGAAATAATGATCGACTGAGCAAAAAAAAAAAAAAACCCAAAGCATGAGACAAAAGAACTAAAAAATAATCCAATTATCGTTTCTCAACTATGAGGGCGGCAATGGCGACATCAAAATCATTTTGCTCTTAATCCTTACAATATTAGTTCAATTTCACTTTACAGATTGAAAAATAAATGAAACGAAATAATATTGCGCATAGTTGTGGTGGAAAGTATACGTTTCGTCGACATCAATGGGCTTCCCATATAACCCCCTAAAAAAAAAAAAAGAATAATCCCAGCCTCAAGGCATGTACAATACTCTGCAGAACACCAATTTAAATAAAGTAAATGTCGTATATATATCCCTACCAAGAGGATAACACAAGCTGTTTTTTGTCAGTTTCAGGACCGCATTTTCTATAGAAAATAGTATAAGTTATAACAAATAATTGGGGTATTATAGAATGTTTCAATTGGCTGTGTAAAATAAAAGCTTATCCAAAATGTTTTTAAATGAAATATGAAGTTAAACTATAATAAAATAAAATTGACAACAATTATAGTTTTATTGTAATAACAGGTATACAAATGTTAAGTTTTTTTTTTACACTATCAGATCTTTGTCGAAGAGAGCTTAAGGCAAGCTACAACTAGCGACCAAAGATTTGCCAACACAAACTTGTGAATACTGGCTCATCACTTAGTGCAGTGTTAGATGTTAGTAAGCCAATAACTACACAAAACACACTCTTAATAAATAATTATAATCAAAATATGAAAACAAAAGAATAAAAACAAGAATAAATAAACTAATACTATTACTATAAAAAAACAGATATTTAAATTATTAAGTACAAACATTTAAAAGCGTGGTACACTAGTCTTCAATACAGTTTTAAGTTTAATTTTATTAATATTAAAATCAAAGAGATTATCATTAAAATTTAATAGTTTGCACATACGAGTTTGAGGTTCATGTTAGTTCTGTGGTGGGGTAGATTCATCAGATCAAAACCGCGAAGGTTGAGAGTTTCTCCACAATAATTGAAATTTATACAATTTAATAATTCAGGTGCATTAATCACCTCACCAGTGAACAGCTGGTGAATAAAAACAATATATGTGACAAAGTTTGAATCTGGAGAAGTTTAATCCGATGTTCATACGGAGGAAGGTTCTAACGATCAGACCACTGCAAACCTTTCAACGCGAAACGAATAAAATTACGCTGTACTGCTTCTATCCTATTCTTATGAACCTCGTAAAGAGTTGTTCAAATCTGCGATGCATATCTATTCTAAATGGGGACAAGCTATGCAATTGTAAAGGGCGAGAGTAACGTATGGATCCTGAAATTCTTTGGCCCATATTTTCATAAAGCCTAGCATGGCGTAAGCCTTGTTGACGATTAAATTAATGTGCCCTGTGAAATCTAGTTTAGAATTAAAAAGAAGAAGAAGAAAGAAGAAAGGTCTTTAATACTTTGGACAGGAAGTAAAATATGTTGCGATATTTAATAATTAAACAAACTGGGAATTCGTTTTTTTGAAAAAGTTATTGCCTGGCATTTGGTTGGGTTGAGGTGCAAACAATTCATTTACAGATTTAAGTATTTTTAAAAATTTTCATATCATCTGCAAAGATAAGTATTTCGCTATAACGAATACATAAAGATTAATCATTAATAGCTAATATAAAAAGAAGAGGTTCTAAGTGACTACCCTGAGGAACTTTATAATCATACTATACCACAGCGACGAAACGCCAATTTTTTGGGAACAAGGGACATTTAAAGTTATTTGTAGCTTGGCAGTTGTACAATGTACATATCTCCTTCTTTATTTGCCTTTTTCGCATACAAGACCAAAGATTTTTTTACGAAAGGGCTCAGTAGTCAGTATCATTTTTCTGTTATATTTTTGAGTTAAAAACAATTCTTGGAAATTCAAAAGAATAATAAATTTTACCAGAGAATTTAAAGACCCTAAGACGACCGCAATTTGCCAAACAGAAGAAATAAAGTTGAACACTAAAAAACAAAATTTTTGCAAAAGAATTTTAGTAGGTAACTTTAATAAAGAAAAAATAAATAAAAAGAACAATTTTTGTATAGGTTATAAAAAAGTAGCAATAAAAGTTTTGCGCACTGGTCAACGCACTGTGCGACCGATGGTTGGAATGGAAAATATACGTCAAAAATTAGAGAACTACAAAGGCTTAATTCTACAAAAAAAAAAAAACAAAAAAAAACATTATAATATTTTTTTTGTAAGAGCAATAGATTTTAAGAAAAATGAACGCAAACGCACCCAGTACCTTACACTATGGTGAATCATGCGCGTATAGTAAAGAGGGGAAAGAATGATCGGTGCGTACTCTAGAAAACTCAGTGCTGTAAGGCCCTTCCAAACCTCACGAAAAATGTATTGCAGAATGCATTTGTAGTGAATTCGTAGTGGAAAATCTACTAGCTATAATTTGACATGTGGACTCAGCAAGTTTTCGGTAATAAAGACTTTCTAATAACTATGTCCAATTTGACTAAAGTTTATTTTATGGATGGAGACCTAAGCAAAAATAAAAAATGAGTTAATTCACTCTCATATAATACAAAAAATGACGATGGAGCTAAATTAATAAAATGCACGCTGGTCCTAAGAGACTACTCTGAGGAAATTTATAATCAGACTATACCACAGGGACGAAACTCGATTTTTTTGGGAACAAGGGACATTAAAAGATGGAGCTAAATTAATTAAATGCACGCCTGGCTCGCACGAACTTGCTCTTATGATATGATCACACTGTGGTTTTAAAGTTATATTTTAAAAACTATTTATCTGATATAAGAAAAAAATTGAAAATCGTTGGAGTGGTTCTTTTAAAAAAATATTTTTTTATAAATATATAAAATTTTGCAAACATTTTCAAGAAAAAAACAAAATTGGTGCGATAAGTTTTAGTGTTTTTTATTGCGGAGTTAAAAATTAATTTTTATAAAAAAAATCATCTGCCGATTTCCGAAATACATATTATCGGCTTTTCAAAAAAATAATTCTGGTTTTGTTTTTTTTATCTAAAATTTTTTTTTTATTTGGTATTAAATTTTAATTAAATTTATTAGAAATTTTTGCGTAAAACAATCATTAAATTCAGTACAACAAATAATGAGATAGCCGAATAAAAAATTGGTTCTATGAGAGATACCATTAATAACAGATAAAACAAAATTGTTTCAATAATATGATCGATCGCTCTTATATTAGCTCACATAAAAATTATAATCAAAATCGTAGGAGTTCGTTTTTAAGAAAAATAATAAAAATAAGATTTCCTAAAAGGTTTTTAAACACATTCAAGATTCATGATTCAATCAAATTGTTTTTGTTTGCCTAGGCAGCAATGAATAAAACACACACACATAGTTTCGTTTAAATTGTCTCAGAGTACTGTGATAGGGCCAACAATAGCTCAATAGTAATTAGTTGGAACTATAGTTTTCGTTAAAATAAACCCAATAGCCTTATCCTCATTATGGAGGCCTCTAACAGAGGCGTGTAGCCTTTCTGAGATTCTTTTGGGGCCACGAAAGCTGTATAGTTATTATTTACTATAAGGACCCTAGAAATCATTTTTTATGAGAAAGTTTTATTGTAAAAGAACTGAAAGTACTGCAGAGACGTTCATGCTCTATTTGTTCTCCCAGGGGCCCACCGGGCAAAATCCCGGTTGCCCGGTGGCCTAGTCTGCCCCTACTTAATAAAAATGTTCAGCTTTTATTTTTTTGAAAATAAAAGGGAACGAAATGGGACTATTTGAAAAGTTGAAGGGATTTTTGTTTTATTGGTGTGACAGAGACAGCTGATTTCGAAATTCAGAATTAATTCTTTTAATGGGGCATTTGCTTTACTCGATTCCATTCGGATTTTGCAAATTCTTTTATTCGGGGTTCGTAGTGGAATAATACATTTTCGGAGATTTTCAACGATATAGATTCTGTGATAGGCCGGAATAACTTAAAGAAAAACGTTTTTTTTTGTTAAATATAACTAAGAATTGTTGTACATACATGTAGAAATAAAATTAAACATACGATTGTATTAATTTTCAATCAAAATTGTATTGAAAAAAATAGCAACTTTTATTACAAAAAAAATAAAATTTTTTTTGGAATTATGTATTACTTAATTATATTCCCGTATTATATTTTAATACTTTTCATGTTTGAATATGCATTAATTAATAATAAAATTTTATTAGAATAATAATAAAATTGTATTATTGTGTTAATTTCGATTACAACCTCGAGTTTGCCATATAGAGAGAACGAACTTATTAAACAAACAATCGGGAAAGTAGTTGCTGTTTTAATGTTTTTAGATTAGTGTAGACGAACGCATATTCAGCCTTTTTTTTCGTCTTAAAATATTTCGTGATTTTAGGGTTTAAGTAAAAGTTTACTGTTTGGTACCACATTAGGAAATTGCATATTTTGCCTATACATGCAGGTTCAAAACTAATACCACCAATTGACAAAATTATGACCCTTATTACGGTTGTAAATTATCAATTCGGTTGTCAATTATTATCAATTAATAGCTCACAAGTCAACATGAATTTTGTCTTTGAAAAAAGGGTATTAAAATTATGAAGCTGTACCTATAGCCACCCGAAAAACAGATATATTTGATAGAAAAGTTTGCTTTTGTAGCCAGGATAACGGGTTAACAGGTTATTTTTAAAACTATGATTTAAATTTTTATTTTTTTTTAAATCAAAACAAATAGATTTTTAATTATTTGTGTATCTTTAAATATTGAAATAAAATTATTATCAAACAAAAATACTACTTAATAATGAAAATTTTTAAAAAAAAATTATTTCATAATTTTTTTCATTTTTTTTTCAAAATGTTGAGTTTAAAAATTAATTTTTAAAAAGTATTCACTAAAATAATTTTATTTAAAAATATAATTAAAGAATTGATTTCTGGCTTTTAAAAGAGATATAACATGACACTGTTATAGTATATTTTTTTTCTATTTCAAGTCATTTTTTTAAGAAAATTCCAAGATGGCCGCTTAAGCTCCAGTTCGATTTTTCCGAAAAACTAGCCATGTGCTCCTAATAACCCCCTCTAACGAATTGTGAAAGAAAATTGAACATGTAAAATTTTTTCCAGGTCAAATGTTTATTTCTACTGGGTTAATACACTAATTTAAAGGCAAAAACCATAAAAACGTTTTTTGTAATAACTATTACAAAAGCAAACTCTTAAATAAATATTGATATTATTTATACATTTTGGTAAATAGTGAATACATATAAAAATCGTAAAATGAATGTTATGACAAGAATTTGTTTTGTTCTTTTGTTGAGTTGTGTAATCATCAGTTAATCCGAATAAAAAGTTTATTTTATTGATGCCGTAATTTTGGAAAAGTTGACAAAGAATAATTAACAATATAACACAATGTTAATTTTTTTAATTTTAAACAAGGCCCTTACAGTGATTGTTGTGTGTTTCTTTCAATTTAAAAATTCTCTAGAATTAAACCTATATTTATGGAATAAGACATATATTTACATAAATGATAAAAAAAATGATCAATACACCTACAGAGCTTTTTATGTCAGCTTAAAAATAAACCCCGGGATTCCGCACTACTATAAATGTAATTCCTCATCCTAAATGTTCACCTATAGTAGATCTTAAACGAACGACCCTGCCCTTACCATCCTATCATATAGAAACTGTTAGCGCACTAATTCGCCCTTAAACCATTTTACGAGGCGTATAATATATTATCAGTGCATCCCATCTTCCTTACACACATAGATGTTTATTATTTTCCCTTCTTCCTGTATATTTATCTCCTGACTGACCCCTAGACATCTAGTTTATAACTTTGCAAAGTCCTTAAAAATATAAAACAACAACAAAAAAATAATCGTTATTCCTTCCAGCTTTATTCACTTTTTATAATAAGGCTTCTTAAAAAAAAACGGAAAACGGAAAACTTGTACATAAACTTAGAAGCATTTTTATACTTCCAAATGAAACCTTTATTATATAGCCAGATATTATAGGATGGATGGATGTGCCTTTTTTTCCTCGGGTCTTAACACTAACATCGCTATTTATTTATTTTTATTTTTTTTACGACAGCCCCAGAATTATTGCCTTTCTTTTTTCAAGTTCTATGTTTATAGACTGCACTGTCAGGATATTTTTGAGGATTATATTCTTAAAAATATAATAAAACAAAATTTTATATGAACGCGCCAGAAAACTCATTGCAGTGATAATAAAAATAATATTTAAGATAAGCTTTGCATTTAAAAGATATAAGTATAGGTAGATCCATTCCAATATAATAAAAAATTTGAAAAATAGGTGTTTGACTTTCGGGGCACAATTGCGTTCATTCGTTAATCAACCTCATATACGAAAATGAAATGTATAAAATTCTATATGTCATCCGTGGAGCGCTGAAAATGAAAATTGCTGGGATTTAAGATTTTTGGTACTTACCCACGCTATGACGTGATGCAGATGACAAATTTCTAGGTAGAGTCATGCAGTCTCCAGAATTGTTAACGATTGTGTTTCCAGCACCAGTGGTATTACTATTTCCATTGCCACCACCAACACCACCTCCACCGCCACCACCCATACCAGTGGAATTCCGCCCATAATTCATTGAGTTCGAGTGGTGCATCGCACCCACTTTTGGCAAAGTCATCATTCCCGGATTGTAAGGATTGTTGGCATTTCCTCCTCCCATTCCACCACCTCCGACCACATTTCCGCCACCCCCGCCACTCATATTCCTACCGAAAGTTTGTGTTCCTTTAAGTTGCATATGCTCGCGTGAGGAGGGAGCTTGCTGCTGCTGCTGTTGGTGGTGCTGCTGCTGCTGCTTACTACTTACAGCATACGTGACATTACTTCCACTATTACTGACATTGCTGACATCTGCGGCACTCACTGCATTCGATGGAATTTTCGTTGTCTGGATGCCACAACTGCTGTTGATTTGCATTGCATTCGAACAAATATGGGGCGGGGGCTTAACGTCACCCGACAGCAAAATTGCACCCTGATCGTGGTTCTCGACGTCAACGATGACATTCGCACTCTGCGAATGTCCCATGTGATAATGGGCGTGTTTAATCGGATCGAAAGCCACTTGTTGGTGCATTCCACGTTGCTGATACTGCTTCTGTAGTGTCTTCACCTCTAGTCGGGTCTTGTCACGTTGATAGTAAACTCCGGCGAATATTAACACGTTCAGTATGAGGAGGCTGCATCCGATTGCTATTGTTACGCTTAGCGCTGTGGAATAGGCAGCATAGCCGGCTGCTTCGAAGCCAGATAAGGTATCTGTGGTGGCATTAACAATGGTTGTTGGTGCGAATACAGCGCCAGAATAGTTTCCAGCTACTGGGATGCAAGTGGTAAATACATTTGGTTCCACTGTCGTAATACCTGTGCGAAAGGAGTCAAGAGAAAGATTATTTAAACGGAGGATTTAATTGCTTTCTTTAAAAAGGGTTTTTTTTTTGGTTAAGAATTTGTGTGGTGCAAAATTTACATAAAATGTTGGTATGTAGTTAAAGAAACTCATTTTGTTATATGATTGAGGGGAGGAAATCGAAAAAACAAACTGTATTTCGATTTTGTGGCAGCTTTAGAATTGCGCTCTATTGATTTTATTGGAGAAAATACATAGAACTATCAAAAAAGTATGTTAACGAATTAAAAAAAATAAGATGCATAATGTAGTAATTAAATAGGAGGTATGCGGAAAGGTACAATAAATATATTTTCTTACAAAGGAAAATATAACTGCAGTATTATAGTAAACTTTAATACCTCGAGGAACTTTCAAAGAATTTTAATTAAGGACTAAAATCCCAGAAAATTATCTTCCCAAAATTTCACCATTAACCCAAATTGATTTTTGTGGAGACATTTCTATACAGTGGAGCTAAGTTTTGAAAGCACAAACATTTTATTTTTTTAATCGATTTGTTTCAATTGCTATTGGTCCGAACTCCGAGGGTAAAAATAAACACGTGTAGTGAGTATGTAGGTATATAAAGTTAGAAGCATGGCATAAGTTTTATTTGAGATCAATAATTATTTATTTTAGATTTATTTAATAAATTCTTTATTTATTATTTATTTAAAGAAACAAAATAATGACCAAATTGACCGAACCGGAGCGGAAAACTGTCGTTAGGTCTTTTTACCCAAAACCATAAAGCCCAAATTTAAAATATCATAGCGTCCAAAACAACTTTATAAACTTTTTTTTACAATTTGGGCAATATTAGGGGCTTGGGCGTATTGACATTTTATTTTGGTAATAAAGCCCAAATAATAAAAATGTCGTAGCGACCAAAATTTGACATATGCACCCGAAAACTTTTTTAAAAAAATGACACAAAGCCTAAAATAAATGTCATAGTGCCCAAAACAATTCTGAAATATAATAACGTCTAAATTATTAATTGTCATATCACCCAAAAGATGTCATGTGTTTCAACTTTTGGGAATTGTGGCAAAATGTTTGTTATTTTACGACGTTTTGAGTTCGAAATTATGTATATCGCCCAAACTCATACAGCAAAAGTAAAAATGTCAGATCAGCCAAAAACTCCCAAAGTCAAGAAAGCGTCACAAATGTTAAATCGTTCACAAAATTTGCTCAACAAACAAAAATAACGATAAACGCGGTTTCACCAACCTACCGCTCCCGACCCGCCGCACGGCTCCACCCCCCCACCCCTCGCGGAGATTTGTTGGGTGGTTTAATATTGTCTGAGACAAGCATTTTGAAATATTTTACTGATGCCATTTGAAGAATTCGTATCACTCAACAGTACTGTAAGACTCGAACATTCTAGTACCTGAGGGTGTCCATAGTGTAAAGAAAAAAAAAAGAACATTTCCAATATTCAAACCTTAAAACCCTCCCCTAAAAAAAAATCAACTCAAAATGAAAAAAATAACAACTTCTTTACAAAATAATTTAAATTGATTTGATATTGGAGATGGAAGCATAGCTTCCGAAATGCATTTAAGTAAATAAATAAATAAAATAAGTGTTTTTAAGTTATTTAAAATAATATCTTTTATTTATTTAAAATAATTTACTAACACACTTTCAGATGTAGAAAACATTTTAGATAACATTAATAAATAATTCAAAGACAATTTTATGATATTTCTTCTTCGTTGGTCCATTGTGCAGAGCTATTTTTACCATAGGGACTGAAGCATCTTAAGTCCTGGGTGGCAAATTTTGTAAGGCTGCACATTTTGGAAGGCACAAATTTTCAACAATGCTGTACAAAATTTCAGCGCAAAATATTGTCGGAAAAAATCTAATTTCTTCATTTCCGACCCAGGCAAGACACATATAGCCACTAGCCAGTATAGTCACGAATTGGTCTGAGCACTGGCCAATTAGAGAGCATGCGGCAAAGCTACATTACCTCACAATTCCCACTGTTGTAGTTGTGGAGACCAGCAGCAAAAAGAAACAGTCGTTCATTTCCTCTGTAAATGCCCCGCTTTGGCCAGAATGAGAGAACAATCATTTGGTAAGGCATTTCTCAACGACCTCAACTAACTTTCTGAGCTACATATCAAAGATTTGATCTCTTTTTTCAACGCGACACAATTTGTCTAGGACGGTTTCTTAAATCTACGGTACTTAGTCATAACCAAAATCTGCTGAATTCACTCTAAGGAAGGGGTCTTGTTTCATGGGCAGTTAAAGACATTTTTAAAGACCTTATTTCATGTGGAGAGATCAGATGGAGGTATCAAGTCATTTGCGTCTCGGAACCAGCTTAAACATTCCATAGCTTGGCATAGTGCTGTAGAACTCAGAGCACAATTAATGTTGATCCACAAGGGGGAAAATCCACAAATCTCTCTTTTCTATAATAAAATTTCTCCCACAGGTGAAGCGAGTTATAGTATTAAAAAGGCACACTCTAGCGCTAATATGGATCACTGAGTAAGGTGCTCGTGCCGCCATTTCTACCAATTTCCGAATATTAGCAGTGCATTGAAAATATTCTTATTCATTCATGTGTTAAATGTAACAGGAGAACGTAAGTTTTCTGCCATAAACGCATTAAAAATTATATACGCTGTTCCTTGCGCCAATAAAAGCTCAATAGCCTAGCTGCTATTAGAATTTAAAATGATATCCCAAAAATATTGATTAAATCGCAGATCGATTTTTCTATTTAAAAGCATGTCGTAAAATTACATAAAAAAAACAGATTTTTTTTTGGCAAACAGCAGAAAAAAAATGTCCAGGGCGGCAAATTATGTTAAAATGGCTCGACCATTGTGAACGAAAAAATACGATACGTTAGCATTTTTCCCCGAAACACAGAAAAAATCCGAAAAATGTTCAATAATTTTGAAAAATAATAATTATAAATTCTAATTGAATTATTAACTCCTTTTTTAACAGACATTTCCACATTATCTATAGTGCAACATTTTTCGAAACTTGTTTTTTTCAAGCTCATATAGTGAAAACAAATAATATCTTTAAATTGATCTGTTGATTTTTCTATGTACTTAAAATATTTTTCGTAACAACTGCAGCATTCTTTTTTGAAACATAAATTTCGAACCAGTTTAATTTAAAGTTTTTGTGATGAGTGAAAGTAAAGACTATTTGGTGAGAATTTAAAATTGAGAAGTTAAAATTTTCTACAGTGAATTATTTTAAAGGTAAACATTTAATTTTATATGAAATACAATTAATTTTGAAGTTAATTGTTAATTTGCCAAATTTTAAGATATTAATACCCCAAATGGATCTTATATAGGTTTTTCAAAATATTTATCCGCTATGCTTTGGTCGAGTTTGAAGATTTTCTTTTTTTTTAAATTTTAAATTTACATAAAAAAAAAAAAAATAAAGAAGCCATTATTAATAGCTATCTCTGAAAACCATAAGTAGGTGCCTACTTAAAAAAAATAATTGTTAATTTTAAAACGTTTAAAAAATAAAATTTGAATTATTTTTTTGCAAAAAGAAAAAGATGATGGCTTGGAATGTTACAGATTTGTATAAAACCATGATTTTGTTTTACACGAAACTAATACTTGGCCTTTAAATTAAGTAAAATTCACTTAAAGTGGATGTAAAGACAAAATCAATTTAATTTTTTTAATAAAGAATTTCTACAAAATTATTGCCACAATTCTCCTTGAAAACAGGGTCATCGCTGGTACAATGAAAAATGCAGTAGGTGAAGTGGTTTAATGGACATTCATGACCAAAACAGTGATTTTAATTAAAATTCTCTTTTAAAGCAGATTGTATGTATCATATGAGAAAAAAATCGATATATTTTCAGAGAGCGAGTGAGAGAAGTCTATAACTTGATTTGAAAAGGATCGTATCAACAAGATTAAGGTCAAGGAGAAATAACAGCTTTATGTTGGCATAGATCCTACAAATGTTTGTGGGTTGTCTTGTCATATACCTAAATAAAGTTACTAAAGGGACAAATTAAGAAAAAATCAATTTTTTTTGCTTTTATTTAGGAATCTCCGTCACAGTCAACAGTGTTCTTACATCAAATAATTTGTGAAAGGAACTATTGCGTTTTTTGCAAAATTTTTGAAATTATAACTTTCCTCTAGGGAACTGATTGACCGTATAGAAGCCCCTTACAGAATAGATATAACTAGCCTTAAATGCAACCATTGCAAACCAGAAGAGTTAATTTCTACCACCACCGACCGACGCACTTTGGGCAGCTCCATATAGTGCTATGATAAAAAGGTCACCTTACAAAACTAAAGCAACGGGAAAATAAAGTATGTTCTCTTAAAATAAATGGTTAATTAGATGAGTCCGATGTTTATTAAGGGTTTGTCGGGCTATAGCAAATTTGGCATTAAAGGTGCTCGAATCTAGTACAGTAAAACCCGCTTAAGAAAAATTGCAAAATGTCACAGTCTTTCTTTCACTTAAGCGGGGTTTTCATTTAAATGAACCCCGCTTAAGTGACACAAAAATTTCACCTAAGCGGATCTAAAAATTCCAAAAATCCGGTTGTGACATATCAGAAATTTACCAGCGTTTTTTCAATAATTTTGCTTGAAAATTTTCAAAAATCTGAATTTTTCCCAAATGTTGAAAGCTATACCTACATAAATTTTCTAGTTTTGGTGCTAAAACCATGAGATTTTCAGGGATTGTTCATAATTTCATGTAGTTTCTGAATAATCGATTAGAAAATTAATTTTTGAAATATTTTGTATAGTTTTTTTTATAAGAAAAAAGTAGTCGGCTACAGAAAAAACCTGTGTTGACTTCAAATTACCGTCTAGTTAAATCGAAAACGCATTTCAATAACCAAGAACTCACATCATATTGTACAGGGTGCATTTTTTTAAATTATTTTTTTTTAGAATTTCATAACCTGTAATATTTTAATACAATCCTAACAGTTTTTGAGCTATCACATTTTTTTTAATTTAGAAAAACCTCTACTTTGTTTTAATTTTTGGGTCGCCCTGTCCAAAATAGATTTTTATTTTTTAATATTTTTTTTATTAACCCTGCTTATTGCTTAATAGTTAGAATAAAATTTCAAAAGAAATATTTTTCATGACCTTCATCGTGTAGCTACAAATTTGTACTTGAAACGTTTGAAACAGCAGCCTGTATAAATATATATGTATATAGTTATATGTATATAAAAATAAATTTTAAGCATTTGAAAGCTTGTCCTGGTTCTTTTTTTTTTAAAGGCATAACACTTGTCTCAACTCACCTCACATCAAAAGTCATTTGGGAAAAATTCCGACTTTTAAAGATTTTCAAGCAAATTTATTGAATTTCGATTTATTTATTGTTGTTCGATTTTGAATTTTTTAGTTTTAATCATTCGGTATCAATCTAAGCTTCATAATTTTGCTTCATAAAGATTTTACATTGAACTACCTTAGTATGTAGACTAATTCTTTAATTATAAAAATTAAAAAAAATAGGTATTTCTTTGTGTTCGAATTATTTTTAAGGATTCGCGCATACGATTTATTCCATATCTTCTATTGGGGCACAATTTAAACAGGTCAGAAAATACGAAAAGTTTAAGGAAATTTTCTTTTTTTTTTCAAAAAAAATTCTTAAATTTATTAGCAATAGCCTATATATCGCACTCGTAGAATGAAAGTGACCTAACTAAAAAATCGGCATCTTTTCTACCACCTGATTTTAGAGTTCATTTCGCTTTCTAAGGTCAGTTTATTAAAAAATAAGAAGCTACGAAAATTTTGAGTTAGGTCACTTTCATTCTAAGGGTGCGATATGTACATATGTATACGGTGCATTTTTGAGTTTTTGTGGCTATATTTGTTCTGAGAGTAGTTAAGATTGTCAGTTAACAATATTTTTGAATTAAAAAAAATACAGCTTTTCAAAATCTATCAATTTTGTCTGACCTCGAACATTGTAAGCAATATATTGTTTTCAAATTTTTGAGCTTGAAAGTAAATTTTTCAAAACCTTTTGATTAAAATAACTTTTTTTTTTTAAACGAAGATTCAGGAGTGGGTTTCTGGCTTTAAGAAAAGTTATAGGACTTTGATGCAGATGGATGCTGTTATTTTTGTATGGTTCTTTTTCTATTTAAACATTTTTTTTTTACTACCCTTCCCACCTAAATGGGGGATATAGACACCCTTCACGAAGTATTTTTTTATTTTTTGACCCAATCTACACGCCGCTGTATTAATTTGATGCATCTTATACCAAACCCTAGTTATTTGTTATATCATAAACAACTCAGCCAAAAATCAGAACTGCCGTATCTGAAGCAAGGTCTCCCTCCTGTGAGACGACAAAATTACAGGGATATTACCAGGTTAAGTCTTAAATGAAGAGATGAGAATTTGGTTATGAAATTGCAGTTCAGGTTTTTTGCAATATTCAAGGTTAAAAATAGAAGAAAAGTTTTTTTCCGTATTTTTCAGGTTATGTAAAAATGGGAGGTATTTCTTTAAAAAAAAATATTAACAATAATAATCTTCTTCTTCAAAATTTAATTTGAATCTTTCCAATATCTTTTTTTTTTTTTTTTAAAAACCTTAGTTAGTAAATAGTCTACATATAATTTTAAAATAATGTTAATTTCAACAAAAGATTTCTCGGAAAGAAAAAAAAAATATTAGAAAGATTTAAACTTAATTTTTAAGAAAAAGATTAGTCCATTTAGAAATCGTTCCAATTTTTATTGCAAAAAAATTCGTCTCATTTTTAAACTCAAATATCTCATAAACCAGACCTGGGGCCTATTTCACGGAACACTTTTCACTTTTCACTTTGCAACTTTGCAAAAAAAAATTTCCTGCTAAGTAAAAGTGCAATGTGTTTCAGAAAATTTGCAAAGCGCAAAGCCTTTGCAAAGAGGAAAACTTTTCAATTCAATAATTTCCTCTTTGCAAATTTGCGTTTGGTGGAACAAAATTTGCAAAGTAAAAGTGCAAAGTTGCAAAGTGAAAAGTGAAAAGTGTTTGGTGAAATAGGCCCCTGATAGAGCAATTCCGAGTTTGGATTCGAGGTAAGCATTCCAAAAACCATAAAAAGCAGCATACAAACCAAAAGTATAGTTTGGTTTCTGATACAAAAACACCTGTTTTGCCCCACTGTATGTCGGTTTTTTTTTAGTCCAAAATTTTATAAGCTATCGATTGATATTCTCCCTCTCCCTATTTCAACAGTCACGATGAGGTGAGGTTATCTTATACAATTATTGTCTCCCAGACTGCAGTTAGAGAAAAAAAAACATTAAGAAGTTACAGAGATTCATACACAACTTATTCAATTGTTTATTCCACAAAAATTTTAAAAGCTTTAAAGAATTCCACTGTAAAAATAAATCGCTCGTGTTCCCAAGTTTTCTTAAAAAACCTTTCCATACCTACTTATTATTTTTTCGCTTCACATATCACACGTGTAGACATTAAAATGTTATACAATTTCAGCATCTTTTCAAGCATTCATCACATAAATACTTTTGTCAACTGCTTCTTATTCCATTAGTCCTATATATACCTACATACATATGTATATTGTAGGTATGCTCAATGAAATTTATTGTCTGTTGACAAAATATTTTATCGAATCAAAAGTATATTTTTATTGTCAACCCATATGATGCGGCATGGTTCGATTGTCTTTAAAAAAACAATTCGTCTGGGTATAAAGGCAGACTAAGCAAAACTCTTCTCTTACCGTATCAATGTTGGTGCATTGGTCCTATGTATTAAAACAAAATGTTCACAATTGTTGAAATCAAAATAAACTCATATCCTTTTTTAGAAATAAAATATGCTTGTGTTTATGAGTTTCAGTATAACTATACAGAATAAAAAAGATGAGATACAAACAAAAATCTGCTTTGAAAGGCACAAAAAACTTTTCCTTAAACTTTATAACAAATTCTAAAAAACTGAGTTTTGAAAGTAAAAACCAAAACTTTTTACAGACTTTATAATATGAAGCCTTTTCATGCCACTGGAAAGGTGGGGGTGTTGAGGGTCAGATATATGACCGCATGTGTGTGTGTTTATACATATATCTTCCTTTTAAAGGGTGCATCGAGATAGAAGAAACCCTGTCACGTATTCTTTTGGTCACTTAAATTCTATAGGGAAATAAGAAACAAATAAAAATGCAAAGTAAGTGTTTTTTTTCTGTGTTAAAAAATATTATTCAGTGACTCCTTTCTACTCTCTGAGTGTGTGTGTAAAAGGTCCATCAGATATACAACCTCTATTGCCTCTGGGGAATATATTCAGAGTTTCATCAGCATCACAAGTTGTCATTGGCGCTTCTTTTATTGAACTGGGGACTCACTTTTTTTTTAAGGAGCAATTCAATATGGCTCTAACGAGAAAATGGAAAGAGAAAAAAAAAATGACACTTGTGTCGAAGTTATGGGATGATGTGTGATGATGGTGCGGATTGGACACACATTTTGCCATCATAATATATTATCTTGATATCCATCCATATCATACCACCACGACCACCTCTTGAACATACATCATTCTATGGACACAGTTGCTTCATTTGTTTGAATAGGCTGACCGCAAATATCACACTCTCTCGCAAATGCCTCTCACAATTTGTAAATATAAACCCTGAGAGAGATATACACTTCAAATGTGGGTACAATATTGCTACCCATATATAAATGAAATTGACTGATGATACGTAACGTACATGTGTATATACTCACATTTTAACTAAATTTGTATGGATTTTTATGTTATGTATATGTACGATGACAGAAAGATATAAAATTTGTAAGAATATCGGAGAGTAGCCATCAGGACGTTAAGATAACTTTTTTATCGTATGTGTTTGTGTATAAGTCGGTACTTATATACCTGCAGCCTTATGTCTACCTTTTCGTATAGCTTGTTAAATAAATGGGAATTTTAACTAATGTTTTTTTTATAAGTACATATATACAATATACATAGATAGTCCCTATATTATATGGTGCATATAGATGTAAATGTGCTTACTAAAGTTTGTGAGTTATGCAATTTACCCTCTTTCACAGTCATTTTATTCAAAACATATACATAGCTAAAATACCTCTATAACTCATTTGCATACATACAGGGTGATCGGTAAAAGGTGCACCAAACAGCGAGTAGGTTGCGTTAAGACAAGAAAAAAAATCGTATGGGAGGAATTTTTAAAAAAAAATGACTTAAAACAAAAAAAAAATTTTAAACAATGGTAAAACTTACAATGCCATGCTAAACCTTTTTGGAAAGCTAGAAATCTCTTCACCTTAAATTATGTTGCATTAGTTAATAGATTTTGAAAAATTCATTTTTAAACTCGAAATTTTGAAAAAAAAAAAAATTTAAAACAAATTTTTTTCAAAATTTTATGTAATTAGGTATATAACCTTTCTTTTAAAAATTCAATGCCCTTTTAATTTTCAATAAAAAAACAGAAAACCGGATGCTAAAATGTATCTTAGTTTTTGAAAAATAAAAAAAAAATTAAAAGTACTTTTTTCCAAGAAAAACACTTTTTTTTGGTTTTCCCAAGCTTGATCTGCTCAGATTAATTATTAAATTAGCGGATTATCCTTTTTTTATTTTTTATTGCATACCATCCGGTTTTTAGCAAATTTTAGCAAATAATAAAAAAAAAACTGGATTGACTAGATTTCACCTTTACTACTTTCCATTGATTTTTAATTTCTCAAAAAATTTTTTTTTTCAAAATTTAGAGTTTGAAAATAAATTTTTCAAAAACAATTCTATTATATCGATCACCATGTATATGTGATTCTTTGATTTTTGCAGTCGAAACAGTGCCTACGTTCTTTAACTTCTCTCACGGTGAAAAATGGAACAAAACTCATACGATTTGTTTCAAATTTCATTGTTTCTCGACTAGTTTTGTCGATGCGAGAGTTACAGAACGTAGGCACAGGTCACATGATATAGCCAAAACTCGAAATATATTCCAAATGGCAGTAGTTTTCTCAAGTCCATGCTTTTTTCGAAAATCAATAAAATCAGTAATATCACTTTGATTGGAAAATAGTTCCAAAAACAGATCTCTTCAAAGCATTTTGTTTAAAGTTTAACATAGAAAGATCTTGAATACAACAAAATTCAACTTTGAAAATCGAACATCGAATATATGTAGCTCGTTCGTAATTTTGTCAAAGTCCGGGGCAAATTTATCTTAATGCGCACTGGACTGATAATGGCTATAAACCATAAAATAAAAATTGGTGCATGACCAATATTAGAAAAACTATATTTATCTTATAAAAGAAATAAATTAATTATGGGAGCCTATATACTGCATACCACCATGCTTAAAACTTAGTTAAGTTTAAGGTACCTAGTATTATGCGAGTAGGTACATTTATTTATAGAAATATATACATGTAATTAAACATAAATTGAATAAACAAACTCTGAAATTGTTTTGACACCAATGCTATGAACATCATCCGATTTCTTAAGGAAATTTTAATTTATGAGACAAAAATTGAAAATCGTTGGAGCGGTTTTGAAAAAAAATTAGTTTTTTATGTATAAAATTTTGAATAAATAAAAAATATCATACGCAATTTTGTAGCTTTTATTAATGCGGAGTTAAAAAATTAATTTAAAAAAATATCATCGAAATATGGAATTTTCAAAAAATAATTTTGAAATTTTTTTTCCATCCTTCTCGATCTGCAGCTAGATACCTTAACTGTTGCCACGTCTTTCTCTGGGAATTAGCTTCTGATATCACTGTAGATTTCCATTTAATTCTTGGCCTTCCAACCCGCCGTGACCCCTGAAAATTCCATTCAAAGGACTGCTTCGCAATATCATCGTTTGGTTTCCTCAGTGTGTGACCAATCCATTGCCATTTGCGCTTTCTGATGTCGATGTCCAAGCGCCTCTGACCTGTCCTACGCCACAATTCCTGGTTAGATATTGTTTGTGGCCAGCGAATCTTCAGGATGTGACGCAGACAGCGGTTCACAAAAGCCTGCGATTTTCTCGAGATGGTGGCCGAGACTTTCCATGTTTCACAAGCATATAATAGCACGGACTTCACATTGGATTCGAAGAATCTCAGTTTAGTGCGTAAGGAGACTTGACTGGATTTCCAAATTTGGGACAGAGCACCAAAGGCAACGCGAGCTTTATTTATTCTGCTTTTTACGTCCAGATCCGTACCACCGTTTGCTGATACAATACTTCCGAGGTAATCAAATTGTTCGACCTCTTCAACAGCCGTCTCATGCAGAATAAAACGATGTTGTGTTGGGGGGCCTGTTAGCATTATTTTTGTCTTTTTGCTATTTATTTTAAGACCGCACGATTCTCCTTTCACCCGTAAAGTTTGACACATCTCGTTCAGCCCACTGATGTTATTTGCCATGAGACATATATTGTCGGCAAAGTCTAAATGGCTAAGCCTTTCAAACGTTCTCCATTGAATACCCTGCCTCTCAGTTGTACCGACGCTGGCCGTCAAAACATCATCTATCGCCAGCAGAAAAAGAATTGGCGATAAAACATCCCCTTGTCTCACACCCTGACACACTTCGAAAGAGTCGGATAGCTGCCCATTATGCAACACGAAACACCTTGCATTGTTGTAGGACTCCTTTATAATGGCAACAATTTTTGGAGGAATTCCTCTACCAAGAAGTGATCTCCATATACATTCTCGGTTAACTCGGTCAAAGGCCTTCTCAAAATCTACAAACATGAGGTTTAGCGGTGTTTGAAATTCTGCAGACTGCTCAAGATCAATGCGTAAGGTGTTGATATGGTCAACGCACGACCGACCGCTGCGGAAGCCAGTCTGATGCCTCTTGAGTGTAGTCTCAATTCTGGCCCTTATCCGTTCGAGGATTAAAGTTGCCATTAGCTTTGGAAAAACGGACAAAACGGTTATACCACGCCAATTGTTGCAGTTCTTGAGATCACCTTTTTTTGGCAACTTAACAATCACTCCATCCTTCCATTCCCTGGGATAGGTTTCGTTTTCCCAAACAGTTTGTATATAAGCGGATGCAAGATACTAGCTGCTGTGGCGGGATCAGCTTTCAGGAATTCCGCTGTTACTCCGTCAAGCCCGGCTGCTTTGTTGTTTTTGAGGAGATTAATCGATGTTTCTATTTCCGCTACTGAAGGGGGTTCGATGTCAATACCCCTGCAGGATCTGCGCATCTCGTTAAGTTGGGGCACTTCAGCACTCTGTTCAACGGGATCTTCATTTAACAGGGCATAAAAGTGATCCTTCCACCTGCGAAGCTGATGGTAGACCGTACGGATATTAATTAGTTCACACAAAAATTTTAATCAAAATCGTAGGAGCCATTTTGGAGAAAAATGAGATTTTCAATATCCAGTTTTTAAACATTTGTATGGGAGGTACCGTTATTTTATGTTATAAGAATAATTTGCATTTTAAATCTGCTAGATAGTATTAAAAAACTGCTCTGGTGCCAAGTTTAATAAAAATTGACTAAGTCGTTTTCGAATTATTAAGTTCTCAAAAAAGCATTTTGAAGCTTTTTTTAAAAATCCGAAAAATTTTTTTTTGAAAATTTTGGTTTACAAAACTTTTAAAACGTTTTCAAACATTCTCCATAGAAAAATTGATTAATATCAGTTGAACTTTTTATGAGAAAATCGAAAATAAAAAAAATGGTTCTATGGGAGGCACCATTTTTCGTAATTTTTTTTATAAAATGGTTGCCTTTTTGTAAAAAAAATTACTGAATTTTTTTCTGTATTCTATATTGTATTGTTTTGGTTCCCCTAAGGGTTACAAGTCTCCCTCTCCTATCCATCTCGCCTTACTCCTTCACGTAACCTCTAGTGCCTTTATACACTCTTCCCCCCTCTCTCCTTCGTCCATTATATCCCTCATCTTCTCCCCTATTGACATCTCTTCATCACCACCTGACCTGCATCTTTCTATGTATCACATGTTCCCACGTCTCAGGTTAACCTTCACACACTCTGCACATTCTTTCCTCTTCATGCTGGAGAGTACCATCTTTCTCTCACCTCATTCCCTAGCCTGACTCTCGCTATTCTCCTTGTTCTGTCTGCCTTCCATCACGCTTTCAAATATTTTTTCAATTTTTTTCATTTACTGCTAAAAAAATTTGTACGGCAGGTAGCTTTATTTTTGGCCTTAAAAAAAAAAAAATGTGTGGGTTGGGTAACATTTTTGAAGAAAATTGACCAACCCCTTTAGGCTCCAGCCGAAAGGACAGACAGACAGACGGACATAATGCCGAGACCCTCTTTTTTCGACTTCGATATCATCGTAACGTCAACTTTGATCAAAATCCCGAGTTCGATTTTTTTTACGAATCCATAACTTGCTATATAGTACCTACCTATATATCGCAAGTAAACATTTTCGGAACTAAGTTAGAATTAAAAAATCGTAGGAAGAAAATTGGTATGACCATTTTCGTTTTGTCATTTTTTAAAGTAAAAAGTTGAAAATAAGCAATATATTAAAAAAAAAAAACAAAATGGCGCCCAACGGCAAGAGCTATGACGGTCGAAAAACTTAGTTTTGACTTTGTATGTTTTTTTTTTTTTACTTAATTTTGGTACTTCTTCAATTACAGCATGATATTCTGTAAATATTTTGCATTTATATTCGTTGTTAGTTGTACGACCAAGGATTACCACAGATTAGCTAAAGTTGAACAAAGATTGAAAATTATTTCAGTTTAATATCTAAAAAAAATAGTTTTTCTCAAAATGATTAGATTTTTCAGTTTTACCAATCAAGTGCTCAAACTTAATCAGGATTAACTTAATTTGCCTCAAAATTTATAACTTATATCATTTTAGAAGTATGACGGTTCCAGCCTTATTCTGGGAAAGGAATTTTTCTTTTCTAAATATACTTCAAGAGAACTCTGTCCCAAAGGATTTCATCAAATAAAAAATGTCAAACAAAATAAAATTTCCATGAGAATACCAAATATGAAAGTAAAATTTTGCTTTATAAATTTTGTAGGTCAAAATCAACCCAGAGACCCAAAGTTTTATTTTGGTACAGTACAAACTGAACGAAGACATGTGGCGGTTTTATTTGCACCCTATATACAAACTTGGTTCAAAGTTTTTCAAACGAAATTAAAACTTTCCAAATCAGTAGACTAAAAGTCTAATAGTTGGCAATATTATAGTGAATGAGTTTCTTTACATAAACGATAGGCTCTATATAATACTTACCACCGAGCACGCCAACCATGTATCCATTGGAAGAGGAATTACTGCGACCGCCCTTTTTACCCATGGCATCTTCCAAAATTTGCATACGGGAGGAAAAGGGATCCGGTTTAACTGGGCCCTCATACAGTTCCATATCGTCGTGATTTTTAAATAGATTGTGTCGGGCGATAGCGTCCTCCATTCCGGTTCGTAATAGCTCTGGAATGAGTCGCAACCAAATCGAAAGTTGATGGGCTCGAAAATGGTTCTTTATACGTGGCTTCATTCCTATATGGAAAAGAACGACAAAATATCAACACCGTTAGACCATTCATACTTATATATGTTTGTATGTATGTGTGTATGTATATTTGCTTGGCGGTGTTTGACATATGATTTTAAGAAGTGTTGATAGGTTCAATGAGCTGTGTATTGCGCAAAGTTTCTGGTTTGGGTGGTTTGTATAAATGTACCTACGTATATTGTATGTGCGTGTTGCTTACCAATTTCCAAGTACTTCTGGTGGAGTGGATCATAACTCTCCCAGTTGATGCTGCGAAATCTATTTCGCTCCTTTGATGCTGGCAACACAGAGTCCTGTCGATGAAGTTCATTCGGATTTCTGTTGATGGAATTGATAGAATCAAAGGAAATGATTTCGATGATTACAATTTATATTGGTTTGTGTAGGAGGAATAACATAGAGGATTTCAAAGGACGACGATCTGAACGATGATGGCTCTATGGGGTTTGGTTTGGTTTTGTGTTCTTCCATTTTAGCACAAAGGAATTTGTTACATGCGATAATAACATGCCGAGTGCGAGTTCGTTGAGTTGGGGAAAATTTTTCAAAAGACTTTGATGATTCAAAATGTATATTGATTAATACCCTTATACTGCGTGTTCTATTGAATTTTAAAAAAAGGGTGTGTCTTAGCTTAGCTCGCATAACCATCCCTGTATAAACAAATGGTTTTGAGTTTTGATTAAATTTAACTCTCTTTATTAAAGATGTTTTTATTTTTTTAATGGAATAAATTATATTTCTAATTTGGCTTTGTAGTACCTTAGCTTATAGAGAAACCTGAACTATACAAAAAAATAAACAATAAAACAAAACTTTGCTTCATAAAACCGTGCAAAAGTTATTAAGAAAAGGTCATGATCATATAGTAGGGCAAGAGTACGATAACTTAGGCGCCAAGAAATAATAACGGTTTTTTGTATAACAGTTCAATGCAAGCATTTTTTACTACAAGAGTGGGGCGTCTATCTTCCTCCGTTTGGGCGGGAGGGGCAGTTTCATAAAAAAAGTACTAAAATGGAAAATTTTTTAAAATAACGGTAACACTTAATATTAAGTATTATACCTTCATTTCGTCACTACAATGCAGAACTAGTCGAAGTCACATTTTAAAAATTTTTCAAGAAGAACCTTAGTGCGTAAAATGCTGACTTTCGACATTATGATTATATTCTATTATTTAAATTCTGAAGGAATTACTGAAATATTCAGAATATGTAAAAAATGCGCGGAACACAATAAGTTTCCCTATGATATAAAAAAAAATAATTTTTAAATTTTGGACTGTTGCGACGATTTAAAGCCAATACTCTGTTCTATTAGCTAGTTTTAAATCAAGTGAAATCTATGGATAGTTTTTGAAAACACGACTTTCGAGTTAGGCAAAGCTGGTAATTGAGCTTTGCCTAACTCGAAAGTCGGGGGGCCAATTACATGCAAGCGCAATCATGTTTTTTTTTTCGCTGAGCAAAAACTTTTAAACTGAAAGTTTTTCGTGTGAGGGCAATGCCAAGATTCAATTCCGTCAATGTTATGTCTTTGTAGTTTAATCTCTTAATCATTCTACTTCATCTTGGTTGTCACTTGGTTCCCTAAGTGAAGACAAACAATAGATTCGCATAAAAAAAAGTTTTAGTAATTTTCAATTTTCTAAAAAAATTAGAAGAAATAAAAACATTTCGCTTTTTGTGTTTTATTCAGAATTGATATAAGCATTGACCACAAATAGCCAATTTAGCACTTCATTTCACAATTTTGAAAAAAAAATTGGTTTAACCTTTTTTTTTTAATTTTTTTTTTCAAAATTTTGAGTTGCCAATTTTTCAAAAACTAAAACAAAATTAATTTAATTTTAATTTACGATTAATGTAAGCACCACTCCACTGCGGAGTGTGAAGTGCGAGTGAAGAGTGAGGAGGAGTGAGGAGGAGTGAGGTGGAGTGAGGAGGAGTGAGGAGGAGTGAGGAGAAGTGAGGAGGAGTGAGGAGAAGTGAGGAGTGAGGAGGAGTGAGGAGGAGTTTTCGTTTTCGACTTATAGCGGTTTTTATGATTTTTATTCTTTTTTCCTTTGACTGACTCTAACTTTAACAAACTACAACCGATTTTTAATTTTTTTTTATTTTGTCAAGAACAATTAGAAATTTGTATTTACTATACAATTTTTTTCTGTGTGGATAGCAATTTATTATCAAATACATTTTTTAAGCATTTTTAGGTTTTTTTTTTTTTGACTTCGACATATTTTTTTTCAAAAAATCAGTAGGTAGTGTGGCAAAGTTAGAGGCAGTCAAGAAAAAAAGAATAAAAATCATGAAAACCGTTGTATGTATGTATATAAGTCGTAAACGAGAAAATTATCTCTTAAGTTTTTCGACTTCAATTGACCTCAGAAACTCATGGTTTTCTTCTGAGGCAGTGATTTCGGGACACCCTGTATACTTTTTTTTGTGATCAAAAAACATACCTACGATAACAATCCACATCTTTTCAAATACATAAGTACACACAAAAACTCCTGTCCATAGCAAACGTATAATAAGCGATTAATAAAATTACTAGACATACTAATAAGCCTTTCAGCTAAGCCCTCCATTAGCCAAAATGATGTATGAAAATGAAAAATGAATAATATAAGAAACCAAAGAGATTCTTATATGGATTGTCTACATGTAATTCCGTATTATATATTAATGTCTTGAATCTGTAACAATAACAGAAAAAGAACCAAGCCAACCTACATCATTCTATGTGATTACACCAAAAAAAACACTATTCTATATGTCCTTGTACACATACTACTATACTTTGTAGACAAACAAGAAGGACAAAAATACGATCTCTTCTTCTTAATGTAATTCCGAAGTATAAATCACTTTTAAATCTCTTTATTAACTTTGGTATGAGACATTTTGCAATCGCAGAATCTATCTTTTTGTTCGTCCTGATGGAACGAACGTTCTGGTTCTATTAAGGACAAAAGCTAAAAACATCCTTATATTGTATAGAACCACTTCAACTTCACACTCACTCACACATAATTCTTAATTTCTTTTAGACCACACCGCACCCCTTAAAGGCTTCAAGTAGGTATATATGTATGTAGTTACCTACTTTTTGTTCAATGTTCTAATTTCATCAGAGTGCAGCACCAGCACTTATCACAAAACCCATAAATTTCATCTGTCCAATTAACTCACCCAGTACGAGCAAAGTTCGTCCAAAAAATAATAACTGCTTCGGACAATGCTATCTCAGACTTGGTATAGTTGGTTGGGAAATGGCTAAAACCATCTACTAGTGGCGCTCCGAATATATACGGCAGATCCTCCCCGTGAACGGTGCCCATACGTTGCGGATAGTCACCGTCCTTTGTTTGATAATCGAACACATAGAAATAGCATCTGGTACCCGCACTGGTGGATGACGATGACGATGGCGACGATCCTGACTTGTCTTGACTAATGCCACCGCCGCCACCGCCACCACCGTTTCCATTGCCACCACCCCCTGGTGGTGTATTGGCCAGCATATCTCCAGTGCGGATAATTGGTGCCACAAATTGAGCATCCGAGAGTGCAGCGACTGCGGTGTCTCTGGTATTGATTGGATGCTGTGATGTTCTGTCCCAGTCAGTGTACTCGTTGACAATCTAACTCCACGATGTCCATTCAATTCAATAGTGACCGGAAAAAAATAAAAAAAAAAAAATGGAAGAGAAGAGAAAATTTTTATTCAGTTTGAGTTCATAAAGAATTTATGTGTTTTTTATAGTTCCAAATAAAAATCACCAGAGCGCATATTTTTTTTTTTTTTTTGAAGAGCTTTTATTGCTGATTTTGAATTCAATTGCAACAAATCATTTTTTGGTGAATGCAATACTGGAAGTCCTGAGGGGTTGATAGGACAGATGGACATAGTCAGAGCCTTTTCGTCGATGATTTAAAATTGAGAATGGTGGGGGAGAGGGGAAGGGGATGATGAAAAACATTTCAAACTGGGAGACAACAGAAGAAAAATAAACATAAAAATATTGTTTATCTACTGCAGCAAATACGACTACGAGTTCCTCCTATATTTATATAAGTTATCAACAGATGGTAACTTTCGCATGAGGGCTGTTTTGCGATATTATTTTTTAAGCAAGGAGGATGTAATATTTTATAGATGACGAAAGACAGGTACCTATTTCGTCTAGTCCTTTCCTCCTTTGACAATTATCTACTCACTTTAGCGTGGCCATGGACATGGGCATGGGTCCCTTTATGTATCGCTTTGACTATGAAAATATTTTTTTTTTTTTTGTATAGGTATTGAGCTTGGGAATATTTTAGATACAGAAATAAATCGAAAAAAAAGAAACAAGGTAAAAATCCAAAAAAAAAAAAATAAAGTAAGGGATGGTGAACATGGTTCAAAAAATTCTCTGACGTAAATGAGGTTGGATTCCAATATATGTATGTATGTATGTATATTGAATACAAAATTTCATCGATGACAAAAAAAAATCTCTAAAGATGCCAAAGAAATGACATTATTACTGCGAGTAAAATTAATAAAAAAAAAAGGGGATATTCTGGTAAATTTTAATGAAAAAATTTCAAATTTCTTTTCATGACATTTTTTGTATTTGAGTTCTTTAAATCTAGCTTTTTTTAAGGGAAGTTTTATGAGAAAAAAAATTTACATATATATACTTTCCAGGAGGGAATGTTTTGGAAATTAGCTTAAATATCAAAAATGTTGATAAAATAGTGAGTTTTAAAGTATAGAACCCCTTTCATATTGTGAGATGTCAATGAGCCTTGTTACTTTCAGTATATCTGTATAGGGGAGAAATGTACATAACAAAGAAAATACTCTTTCTTCTCGATCTGATAATATATTCTAACACAGGTAATTTCGTATGTCGATGATATTGTAGTGCACAGAATAACATGCTCTAAAAGTTGGGGATCATCCAAATTCGTTTCCAGCGTTACAAGGACCATTTTCAACATTATGGCAATGAATGGAAGTTGAAAATAAACTTTAATAAATCAGAATTTTTTTTATTTCAGAACTCCGTTGCGTGAATTACGAAAAAAACGGCTAGACGCTACAGTGATCGAGCTCTGGCCTCCCTTTTTAGAAATCCGAATCCCCCCACCCTTCCTTTACCAAAAATCCAAAATTTTAAATGCATGTTAATGAAATTTTGCATTCTAAAAATGAATTTTAAGAAACGAAAGTCTTGAACAATTTTGAAGAGCCCAAGAACAACCTGGAACACATTTTTCATTTAAAGTGTTTTTTGGACTTAAAATCTTTAGTTTTCAATATTTTTGGATTATTGTTTGGAACAATTGGATTTGAGCGATTCTGCACTTGGAAAAAATTTTAGATTTTATATTTTCGGAAAAGGGGGGCCAGGGGAGTTTTGGAAAAGTTAAAAAAATTTGAAGATGTTTTTTTAAAGTTCGTTTTTATGCTGATAGTATGAATGTAAGGTCAGAATTTTTTTTTCAATGCATGTGTTTATCATCAAGTTTCTAAAGTTAATGCATTCAAAAAAATAAAATATTAAAGAGCCTTTTTTTTTGATTTTTGAAGAAAAGTTTGGAAGGCTTTATCTTTAAAAATACATGTCCTATACAATTTAAATTTTTTGAAACAATGAAACCCGAAAAAAAATTTAAAAAATAAGAATTTCGAAAAAAGAATTTTTTTCGAATTTTGCCCATAAGTTTTGAAATTTTGAAGATAGAACAATTTGACTATAGAACAATTTGGAACAACTTTCAAAAATTTGACTTTTGAAAAAAGGGGTGCTAGGTCAAAAACGGTTTTTTTGCTCTAAAACCGCCATTTTTGAATATTTTTCCAAAAAAAAAATTTGGAAAAATGAAGAACGAATTGGAAACCTGGAACCTGGAACAACTGTCAAAAATAAGACATAAAAAAAGGGGGGCTCACTTTACGCGCTCCATAATAAATTGCTTTTAAGAAGGCAAATTTCAATTTCAAATAAAAATTTTAACGATTTTGATTTGATTTTCTTTTTGACTTAATTGATTGACGATTCTCATTTATACATTAACTCAATTTGTATCGTTTATATGTACATAAACATAGGAACGTATTTCATTCGCTTCAATGTTTCTTCTGGTTCAATTCAATAAATACCCAGTTCTAACAAATTTTCCTTCATAAAAATAAAAAAAAGAAACAATTTTAAAAACAACGTAAAAGATGGTTGAGGCAAAAAATCTAAAATATATATCAAAACATGTATTTTTAACTTCAAACGTATTATCATATAAACGTACAATATATACATACAGACGTATGTTTATACGGTAGACCAAGAACTAAAAATAAATGAAGAATGTGTTATGTGACAATGATATAATTGGCTCCATTAAAGTACAAATATACCAACCACTTATCGACCTCATTTAGACTTTTGAAATTCAAAAAAAAATAGCACACGTTATGTCGATTATTATGTGTTAAGACCAACTTCAATGCCAACAATGAAATCCAACAAGAACATTGAATATCCTTGAGATTTTTTTAAATGTGAAAAGCAAAAGAGTTAAGTACCTATACACACAATAACACATTTCAATTCACATATGTATACAAACACGAAGTAGAAATGACAGATTTTATTTCTATTAATATTGTTATTTTTATTATTATTAGTTTCGATCGTGCTCGACCTAAACTATACCATAATAATGATATATCTTTGACATCCTATTTTCGTTCAACAAACAATCAAAATATAAAGGGTCCTTCAAATAATGTAGATATGTATATTAAAAACTTTGCTTTTTGTTTTCTAATGAAAAATTGGAGGTTTGTGTTGCTGAAAACATTTACATATTATATTTTTGAAGAACATGTAATAAAGCAATTCACCTCTACCTATCAGGGATGGAAAATTCGGTACAATTGTATCGAATTCGATACAATTGAGTTTGGTCAAGTACAAAAGTACAATTTGCCTTATTTCAGTACAATTTTATGAAACTTGTTTTCCTTAAATTGGCAAATTTTCTAAATCTTTAATTATGTCGAATTCCTTTCAACAAAAAAAATGGAATTTTTTTCTAAAAAGAATTTAATTTTTTTGTGTTTGTGTGTGTGACACTTGACAGCAGCAATTTTGAAGTAAAACGTCAAAAAATATTCAATTTGGAAATTATGAGGAAGTTGTTTTCAAATCAACTAACCAGTGTTGAAATTTCACGTATCACTTAATAACACTTAATAAAACGAAATAACTAAAAGCAACAAAATCGAACTTAATAATTCCATCAACAAAATATCAAGAGTAGTGCTTTGACTGGTAGGTATTTTACGATGAGAATTTCCCGCAATAGACGATGAATTGCAGGACTTTGTGGAGGACAAATGGAAATATTAATGTTTTAATATTTTTTTACAAAATCGGTTAGCCTATTGTCTACATCGCGACGTGAGACTTCCTACGAAATGGAGTTCTCTTCATGGGCAATATTCTTTGCCCATGAAGAGCAGAATCACTCACGTTGATTGAATTTCGAGAAAATTATTTCACTATCTTTTATTGCATTTTTGAATTTCACTTCACCGAGACGGGCGAGAACGGCTTAAAAATACACTGACGAAAGTAATTATTATCCTACTTTTGGCAGATTTAAAAAAAAAGGATTAAGGATTATAATTTTCTTTACTGTAAACGTTTATTCCTATTTACCTACTTTAGTTTTAAAAACTCTTTTAGAACTCTTTTAAGAGGAATTTATTTAAAAAGGCGGATTACAAAAATTGAATGTTCAATATAACCATCAGTATAGGTTGTTCAAAAGATCCTATAAGTTCATTTTTTAACAATTGCCATTTAAATAAAAAGGGGAGTGGGAGTAAGCGGATTTTTGTACGATCAAGATAACAACAAAACGTATTTTTATTGAAATAAGAAGAACGCATTTGACGTTATCAGCTCTTTTGTGAAAGCAAATATCCATTCCAAAAGTAAATTTTCTTTTAAGACCAAAATGTTAGCACCGAGAACATACTTTTTTTTAAACAAATTACATTTTCTCAAAACAGTACAAAAAGTTGCATCTGAAATTTTGCATATATGGTTTAACAAATATTCAGTCTAAAATAGGTAATATTTCAGCGGAATCTATAGCGTGATTTTTTTGGTAGCTCTATTCAAAGCTCAAAAACTCATAAAAAAAAGTTTTTTTGTTTTATTTATTAAAAAAATATTATTTTATTATTATTTTAATATAATAATATTAAATATTATTATTTTATTTTTATTCAAAATTTTAATTTTCTTACGAATAAAACAACCATAATATACCATAATTGCAATAAAGAAAATAAATAAATTCATTTATTGTTACTTTTTTTATAAATCTATATACATTTGTAAGAACAAAATTGCTCAACTTTATTTTTAAAAGCTTTATTTTCAAAAAAATATTTTGTTTGCTGCTTTTTGAAGGTCTTTCTATATATTTCTACTACAAAATAAAAAACTTTAAAAAAAACATCGGATTTTGTATTATTGCCGCGACTTTTGGCTTTTAGGACCACAGTGCAGCGTATGTTCTAGGTTTAAGTATAGGCAAACGTAAAAATGGAAATAAACGCATTCATTCAAAAGCAATTCAGGAAAAAAATTAACATAACGTAAAATTCTTTTTTGTAGGTACTATACCTAGATATTTGAAGGGTCACCATTGTTTGGAAAAATTCATTTGGCATTTCGCTTTAGTCGTTAAATTAAATATATTTCTTTTAATTCGCAATCCTTAATTGGAAATTTACGTTTGGTTTTTTATTCATTTTTCATTCTTGGCTTCTATTGAATTATACATGTCTTAAAATTTCGCGCGAAACAAAAATCGAAACAACAAAATGCCAAATAAAAAAAAAAACGAAATAGTAAAACCAAATAAAAAAAGGCAAAACAAAAAAATGACAAATAAAAAATTGCGCAAATTCAAAAATCCAAATCGAATTAAAAACTAAATGTAAATTGGGAAATGAAAAATGCTAAATGATAATTTGTCAAATCATTTAAAAAACGAAACGTGATTTGTAAAACGTAAAATGCGAAATAACAAAATGCGAAACGAAAAACGGTGAAATGAACCCCCGTGAAACGTTAATTTGCCAGACAATTCTTGCGAAACATACCATACCCATATTTGTGGTTTAAAAAATCTCATTATCCCCTTTAGCTTATTTTACACGTGAAATTCCCAGAAAAGGGGATTAATCACGATCTAGCATCCCTAGTGCACACCAGGCGTTGTTGAAATGGCACGATCGTGCTTTTTTATACGAAAATTCCACCGTAGCCCGGTGCAGTGGCACATATAAATTCAAAATGATATTTTCCATTTCCAATTTTTACTTCAAATAAATCAAATTTTGAAGAAATTTTAGGAAAATTGTTCCGAATGGAGTTAAAACTGGCAGAAACTTTTTGATGTGTAAACATCTATACAGGCGGTAGGGTGAAAAAAAACGTAACGTATCTTGTGATGAGATTATGATACTGCGTCTCACGTTACGTTAGGTATGTTGACACATCTTAGCCGTGAGTCCCGGTACTCACTCTTTTTTTTGACATTACACGAAAAGAACAAATTATTAAAATTTATTTAATCAGCATTTAGGAAATAATTGAGAAATAGGTCCCCATATTTGGTTTTGCCCTAGGGCCCCACCAGTTCAAGCTATACGTCCTTGCAAGTCTTCAGATTTATTTATCAAAATCTTTAGAGTCGTTTGCGAAATAGTTTTTTCTTGCGGTTGTATGACATGTTACCATTATTTTGTGGAGCTAAAACAAAATTTCAACTTAGTAACCCTCTACTGAATCACCTTAGTCACAAGTTTGAAATAAATTGTTTTAGTAGTTTAGGTTGTACCTACTACATCAAGTTAAGAAAAATAACATACACAATAGCGGGACACTCCATTTTTTTTTTTTCATCGTAACAATCAAATTTCATTCAAATCTAGACATAGATTTTTTTTTACGAATCCAAAACTTGCCCTTTACTATCTAAGTATATCGCACAAACTTTGTGTGGATTTTATAAGGATATAGAATTAATGAAATTTGAAATTTACACACTTTCTTTCTCTCACATATGGACATGGATACACACATACACATATACACATATTTGCGTGTAGGTACATTGTTGTTTAATATGTAACTCATGAAATATGTATGTACATATACATTGCCATAAAACAGACGTTAAAATGTGGGGTGAAAATGAAGAAGGGAGGGCGTTTGGTGGCGATATAGTAATAGCAACCAAAGCTGTCTTAAACCAAAAATCCACATCATACATGACCATAATTCTCGTTCATATAAAATAGATTGAATGCATAACCCACAAGCCTCATGGACCGCCCCACTCAACGCCCCCATATCCAATTCGGTTTAACAACTATATGGAAGGAAGAGACGACATTATACACAGAGAAACTGAAAAAGCTTAAGCTTATAATGTAGCAAGACACAGTCAGTCAGCCATGACAGTCAGAGCGTCGTCGTCGTCGGTCGGTCCCTAGCTCTCAGCCTGGGTCCTTTTTCTTTTCCTTCGAATCGGTGAACGGTAACCTGCCATATTTGAGTTTAAGGAAAATCTCCATTTAAAGGGAATTCTCATTTGTTATTGTCGTGTCAGGGAAATTGTAACCCACACGTAAGACATTCGAATACTCATATCAAAAGATCCTGATGATGAAAATTCGCCAGGACCTTCTTCGTAGTATACCTACCTACCTACCTCCTATTCGTACTTAAATATACGCACAATGTCCTGTCCATATATGTACATACCTATACTTGTAGGGTGGCTGAGTGTGAGAGTATGACTGACAATAAGGACTTTCCAAAAGCACAGAGTGAACGAGCCCCATTAATGTGTTTTACAAATATTTTATGTCGACAAATAAACATAAGATTATTACTCCAGTATTATTTATTTTGGTTTTGTTTGTTGGGCGGTGTTACAAAAGTGTGGTTTTGTTGCTAGATTATATTATGGATGGAAATTTAGTTCTGTTTGTGTTTGTCCTTTCACCATAGTAGCCAAACAACCTCACCTATACCTTCATGTAAAATGCAGAGACATATAAGAAGTAACCTCATATACAAGGATACAATTATAGCAAAAGCATTTTATGAACGAATTCAATATTAATTGGTGATTTTATTTGAAATTTGAACTCGTTATTGAGGTGACAGTGATGATATTTGAACGTAATTACTCTCAGTTGATGTGTCATATTTGTGTTAATGGTCACATTAGTGTCACAGGTTGTTTAATATATAAAATAGCCATAATCCTTATAATACAAAAGATAAACTAATATTATATAGGTAGGTATATAGTTATATCTGCATTTATTATTTTGCACTTAGGAAAAGGAATACGATCCGGGTCGGGTGGAATGATAAATTTTTTGTTTGTTTATATTTTATGAGTTAAATTCTCGTTTGAATGCGGTTGAATGGCTAATCGTTTTCAATCAGCATTAAAGTGAATATAAACTTTATCATGATGATGAAAAATGACAGCTTATTCCATGTAACTCATATCCGGGTTGGGTTGTATTGGATTTTATTTCAGGACCTTAGGAAAGTGTGGTAAACAGTGTGGAGTTTATTTTAATTTAAAATTGACACATAATTCAACTAGTTGAAACCAGCTTTTGATAATATTTTATACAAGCAATGGGTGATTCATTTTGACTACTCTTAAGTAGAATTTAATGACAGATAACGCGTGAGTGGTTTCAAACTGTCATTTTAGTTTTGTCCAGTATTGTTTGATATTTTATCATGAGGAAAGACTTACGCTACGATTAGGCGGTCAACGCCAATGGTTAACGCGTTGATTTTCCGACGTCAAAATGATGTCAAATTTTGTCCTTAAACTTGTCAAGGGGTGTAATCGTCAACGCACGAAAACTGTCAATACGTTGACGTCTGCTTAGACACTCGCGTTGACATGAATTTTGAGGTCATCGGATCGACTGTTTTGTGTGACCGTGTAATTGCTCTGTCAACGCAATTAGAATAAACTGACAGAAAGCTCGTCAGCGCGTTGACTGTATTTAAACGTTGACACAGAAAATTTTTTTTGCCGAGTCAACGTATAGCCTGCGTTGACCTGATCTGATTTTGTAGTGGTTTTTTTAATCCATCGACATTGTAGCCATCCTTCAATAAAATTTGGCAGTTTGTAGCTATGGCAACCGGCAACAAACTATATTTTGACGAATATTGAATATTTCGATCTAAATCTCACCCAAAGCCCTAAAAAAGTCTTTTTTAGTCTATCAACATCGTATAGACATTCTTCAACAAAATTTGAAAATTTATAGCTTGACTGATTTAAAATTTTAGCGTCGTGTGATCGTTAACGCGAAAAATGGTTGATTTTTGCTCTTGTCAACTCGGAATCAACGCTCATTGTTTTCGAATGTGATCAAGTCGTTTAATTGTCATAGTTTAACATTTCAATGCGTTGACACCAAAGTATAATAAAACGCGTTGACACAATTAAGACGTCAACGCATTTTGAGACAACTTTGACCCACTGCTGTCACTCGTTTGAACGTCAACTTATCTGTCACGGTCTATACGTTGACAGTAAAATTTTGATATTATTTTTAGTGATGTCAAGGAGTCAACGCATTGACCATTTAAGTTGACCGTCTAATCAAAGCTATACTATAACATTAATTCAATTGGTATGAAATAAAGTGTCGAGACAAAACATTGGTTTTGTCATTTAGTGTGGTTTATGGGCTGATGGAATTATCGGTCCATATTTCTTTGAAAATGAGGCCGCCCAGATCGTAATACAAAGACTTTTCCTTGTCTAAAATTGAAGCTCTTGATCTCTACAAAATTTATGGTTCCAACAAAACGCTTTTGGCGGCTACAGTTGAAGAATTGAAACATTACTCGCATCATTGGTCAAACTCACTCAAAATGTTAAACTTGATAAATGCGAAAATATAAACTTCAGCATGGATCATGTTAGCCGCAGTTACGATCAATAATTGAAAGAAAAAATTCATAAAATATATAATAGAATCCTGCAAATAAATTGAACTCAATTATTTAGAATAATTAACTCCGATATGTGCCACATCATTGGAAAATTGCAAAAGTCATTGTTATTCCTAAGCCACCAACAGAAGTAACTTCTAACACGCCGATATCGCTTATGCAAGGTTTGGCAATTGGGAATTCAGTACAAACTGCTTAGAGATGTCCCAAGGCAGTTCTAAGAAATACTGAAATCCTATTTTACCGACCGACCGCGACGACTCATTAGAGTACAGTACGAGCAAGAGTATTCGAAACTTAATAAAAATGAAGCCGGTGTACCACAAGGAAGTGTACTAGGTCCAACACTGTATTTTTTATGTACTAGGGATATTCCAATGGATAAAAACAGCCTATAATAGCCACATTTGCAGATGATACTGTTTTAGAGCCTGGTAAATGCGTTGTGAAGGCTACAGAAAAATTGCAAACTGCAACCGATAAAGTATGAAATTGGACGCAACGGCACACATTGGCCCATTTCGACATTTTTGTTTGCTAAAATTATAACTCTTAACCGAATAAAGATATCACAACTATTTTTTTTTAACTTAAAGGGAATTTTGAAGATTATCAAACTGGCGAGATTCAAAAAAATATCTCTACAGGGTGTTTCGGAATTGTTGAAAAAATAATTTTTACTCAAAGCGATAGACATAATATTTTATACTACACTTTACTAAGGTCTAAAGTATAAATTTATATTAACAGCAGAGTGTTTTGAAATAACAAAATAAACCGATATGAGTTAGACAGTGGGGAAAAAAGAAAATAGATCATTTCTTTTTAATTATTTTTTATAATGTCATGTTTTATCGTTTTTCAAACACTGAATTCCATCAATTAATTCTCTTTTTAAGTAAATTTTTTTTGTGAATAGTTTGGAACTCCAAATTTTGAAAAAAATGGACTGACTTCTTCAAATCAAATCTCTCTAGCACATCTCTATGCAGTTAAATTTTTTGGGATTACATGAAAAAATGTATAAAAATATCACTGAGTGGAGAAACATCACGCGAATATTCGTCCCTGGTGTGGAAAGGGCAATTAAAATAGAATGCGTAACCCAAGCAAAAAACTCAACATCCCGTTTCTTGTATCGGCAACTAGACCATCATCAGATAAACTACCGGAATACCGACCTTAGTAGGTAGTGTACAAATATCTATATGGTAATCCGAGTGAGAGGAGAACTACTCAAGCTTAATTATATGCCCCATCGTGAAGATGGTACACTAATCTGCGGACTTTGTAACACTAGGGAAAATGAAGATGTGATGCACTTTCTTGGTTCCTGTCTCATCTTAAAAGAGATAAGACGCAACCACTATGGAGTCAACCAAATGAACATTGAAGATGTTAAAAGAATACTGAACGATAACGAAAACTGGAGTAAACTTGATTCCTATTGCCACACTGCTGTTAGGTACAGAACAAGAATTATTGAAGAAAGTTTCTAAAATATTCATAATTGTGGATAAAGCCACTTTTTTTTGCAAAAATTAAAATTAAAATTTTTTTTTTCTTAAATATAAAATATTGTTCAATTAGTTGTCATTTCTCAGCAGACGGCGGCCGCGGCGTAGCCATGCTTAAATGTACTTAATTATTTAATAATATGTATCTTTTATAAAATTTTAAAATGATTCAATAAAGTACTAAATAATACAAAAATAAAATATATAAAAATTTCCAAAGTAGTGTTAAAAACATTTAATTCAAAAGTTTTTATATTAAAAAAAATTTAAAAAATCATTTTTTATTTTAGTAATAAACAAAAGTAAAAAACTACAAGTTTATTTCACGCACTCCCCTTAGTTCTTACACTCAAAAATACAAAAATAAATTTAAAAAATTATTTTTGTTCCCACCATAAAATTTTTTATACTTTGACAGGCTATATAAGCTAAATTATTCATCCAAAAATTTTTTTTTGATTCAAAACAGTTTTTAACGGCTTTAGTTCTACAAAAATTTGATGTTTCGTCCCAGCGATCTCACTTGGGCTCATCAGTTGACTAGTCTTAACTGTTAAGAGTTTTGCGTTATAGACCTACCCGAAAAAAGATTCTTGTCACTAGATTTTCATTTTGTCTCTAGCTTGGTGTGAACCTGAGTTGATTGGTTTTTGGTTATATTTATGTTTTCATTAATAAATTCACATCAACTGCGTTGGAAAGTATTAAAAACTATAATATTTCATCAAATTGGTCATACTGATTTGGTATTGGTTCCTTGTTTGGAAATTGGGTTTTGGTTCAGTGGCGATTCTTGGTCTTAAGTTTTGGGTTGGCTACGAGTACCGTAGAAATTAAGAATAAATACACATTTGGTAATTTTTGTTATAAATGCCATAGAGTGTTGGTATTTATCTTCATAATTAATATATTCGTCATTTGTTGCGTAGTAATTGTATTACATAGAGTTTATTCCTCTTTGGCTTGGCGCCGCGCCCGCCGCCCAACTAGCCAACTAATAGCAATCGCCCATGTTTTGTTTAGCAGGTACCTACAAACTAAAAAGACACACTCTGGTGGTCACTTGGAGATAAAATTAAAACAAATGATTTGTGTCTGAACTAAAATCTTGATATTTTTTTTTAGGAAGAGGTTTTTAAAAATTATTGTTTTATATAAAATACATTGTCAATGATTCATTTTTTTGTATTGAATTTGAATAAAGAAGTATCAATTTGTCAGTAAGGATAATTACACGAAAAAATTATTTAAATACATATAAGAAATGAGTTGAAAAACTATATTTTTACTGTTTTTTAAAGCAATATATTTTTGGAATCTTACTGTACTATGATTTTTGGCTCCGACCCATTGGAAGATATTTTTAATGCTACTGAAATAAGACCAAATTTGTTTCAATCAAATCACTAGTTTAGCCAAGAAATTGTTAATGGATAAGCATATTTTAGCAAAAATCTGGCAATACAACGGTACATTTTGAAATATCTTTTGCTATGTGTGCCAACTATCCAAAAATCAAGGCCACCAAATGAAAGACAATAATTAGTTCCTTTATATGCTTTTTAATTGTTTGCCATATGCACACAAATGGCTACGCAAAATTGCAAAGCGAATCAACATTTTTTTCGTGTTTTCTTCAAATATAAGGAAAGGCTTCTTAAAACGAATACATTCTTATAAAGGAGTGAATGAATTGATAGTTTGGGGTTTTAAGTCGTTTTTAACATTTTTTTCTAACTAATATAATTGTTTTGTATGTTTTTAAAATTCGTAACTACTTAATGTTTATACATAAAAGAAGTACACCTTTCTTATTTAAAGGTAATTGATGTATAAAATGTCATATATTAAATAGATTGATTCGTATTCAAAGACCATTTAAACAATATGGAAATTATAGGTATACTTTGTAAGCCAATTAATTATTCATTTGTAAAAAATTACCCTTGTTATAGAGAGAAGTTTTATTCAAACTACTTTTTCAGTAGGTGGGTACCTAAAACAAAATAAAACAAAATAATAAAATGTCAATAAAAGGGGGAGTCAAATATAGGCAGGTACCCAATAACCACATTAAGTCCATTTACCTGTTTAGCATTATACCAGACACATAAAAACAAAAAAAAAATCATTATCACTTTCGGATTTATTGTGGAAATGCTATAAACAATTCCCTAAACACTATTTATACCGATACCGCATAGCACAAGTTTGTATAAATTCAGTTTCAAACAAACGAAATATTTCATGAGCTCTGGCAAAACACGCGAACTTGGTAGGTATATTCGTTTATATATAAAATGAAGTCAAAATATAAAAGGGTCATTTATACGTGTTGTGTTATTATAGGGGTGTCTTTTCTTGACCTCCGCTTATATATGTATCCATATCCTTTATTTAACTCATACCGCATGCCATACAGAGAAGAAAATCACTGTGGTTGGAGTTTTGTATATAGGTACCTACCTTTATTGGTAATTTTTCCAAAACACGATATAGTTTAAGTAGCTAGCTACTTATGTAATATTAATTGCCTATATATATAAGTATGTAATATGCGCTCTGTAGGTATATAATTACTATAACAACGATGGGTCTTTTGAATTTTATTATAGTATAGTACTTACCGTGTAGAAAATCTCATTCAAATGATAATTGTAGGCATTCCGGACGTATGTTCGAATAATTTTATCACGTCTCTCACCCTCGAAGCCATTTTGTATATCATGCGCACTAAATCGCCAAATTGCTTCCCCAGTGACAACGCCAAAAAGAACATCATAATGTCCCGCACTGCTTTCGGGTGGTCGTTTTGGATTTCTTGTCACTAAATCATCGATATCAAGATTTGAGTGTCCTGGTCGTATGACAACACCATCAATCTAAAAAAAAAATTGAACGGAAGAGAGAGAGAGAGAGAGAAAAAATAAACGAAAATCCATTTAATGTGGTTAAGTTCATATATCCATAGATACATTTTAACTTATAGCTATAGTATATTTTATTTAAACATGACAGAGAGGTTGTGTGTGAAAATTTGAGCCGGAGTTGGAGGGGAATTGGAAAACACATATGTATATAGAAATACATATTTGTAAAACAAAACAAAATCATAAAGTTTCTTAATTGTTTTTCTTAAAGCTTAAAAAATAGTTCTTTCAACATCTATAAAATCTCCGTCTATTTCTACTTTTTTTTAAAATTAGTCGATACTATTCCTTAACATCAATCACATGTCTTTTTCGCGAAACTAACTTTTTTATGGCATTTATGTTGTTTTTTGAGTTTCGTTGATGGGTTTTTTTATTTATATTCCCATAAAATATAATATGGTGATTTATAAATTTCAATAAAACTTTCCGACACTTTGCCATTTTTTTTTGTCATAAAGGATATTGGTTCTGAACAAATTATGTATAGTTTTTGCCTTTAAGGTCACTTAAAAATACGCGCTCAGTTTAGTTCAAAAATATTTACTAATCTGGTTCAGTCTTCTATGTAGTTCACTAGTTCTGAGTTCATCACACTCTACATCTTAAAAAATTAAATTTTGGATTTTTGCAAAGGTTTATTTCCCGTGCTTGCTTCTTTAGGGCAATCCATTTGGAACTAAATATTCTCTGTGCTTCAAAATATAATTTGTCTCCTATCTGTCAAAATCCATCGCAGGATGGCTATACGAAGACAATAGATTAAAAAACTTCTGAAAAATACAAACGAAAAAGCTTCCTTTTTGTAGCAGTGATACCAGACTTTGGGATCAGGTTTTCCCCTTGTGATACCCTATAATTCCCTTTTTTCCAAAGTCTTTTTTAAAAATATCCCACATATTTCCCACCACTAAATAAATTAAAAAAAATTATATTTCATTGTACTTCAGTTTCGTATTATGCATTTTATTAGGAAAAATATAATCGCAAACATTTTGATTTTGCAGTAAGGTTTAGAAATAAATATGCATTCCCCATTGGTAAAAAATATAAATTTTGAAAATTTACATTGAATGCACGAGTTAAACCATTTGCAACAAAAAAAAGGCAAAAATAAAAGTACAGAAATTAATATGAACAAGAAAAAAAACCCCAATGAAACTCAAATAAAATTTACTATCGAAAAGCAAAGTTTTTGTTTATAATTTAGTTGTGTAATTTGTGTATGGGATTTTACGTTTCGCATTAGCAGCGTCGCGTCGGCCGTGTGAATTGGATTAACATTTTGAATAAATTTTATCTGAGGTTAAAATTTGATGTTTCCACGTATAGATTCACCATTAAATTTGACGTTTTTCAAATCCAATTCACACATGGTTTAAGAAGTTAAATGCCAAAATGAAAATGAACGCATCCAGATATTTAGATTGAGTTTTTTCTAAGCATGATAATGTTTTATTTGACCCTATACGACAGAATAGGGATTGTGACTTTTCATTACGCCATGACGATGATTTTATGGGTGAGGAGCTCTGTTTCCTTCACCGATCTCACCATGCATCGTCATGGCATAGTGAAAAGTCACAATCTAAATAAGACCTTTGTTCAAAGATTTTTTTTTAATAAAATTAACAATTTAGGAAAAAATTTAAGCATAACGTAAAATCCTTTATTTTTGTACTATGAGGTGTGAAAAATCTAAAAACCTAAAATCTTAAAAAAAAATTTAGATTATTTTAAACGTGAAATTCCCACAAAAGGGGATAAATCCCTCGATCTGTCATCGTTGTTTTGTAGTTCTGTATAAGTTTAGTTCGCTCTCCGTTATCACTTCCGCAAAAAAAGTCAAAGTATGACTTCAAGATGAAGTAGATTGAAAAAATCGAAGTAGGTATAGATTTCAAAATGAACCTTTTATATAAATTTAATCTAATTAAACGAAAAGTAACTAAAAACAAAAACTGACTCTCAGACTTCATATAAACATATTATATTGTTCAATAACACTTATTAAATTTAAGAAGGTTTTTTAATAATACAAATTCTATATACTATACTACTGAAATAAATCAGCCAAGTAGAAGACTTAGCACTATTTTAAATTTATTTAACAAATAAAGCAAAAGTTATTTTTAAATTCATTTTCAGATGTATATTTTGTATACATGGATTTGTAACAAAATCGTTAGTTTTATTTAACAAAAAAACTTAGCACAAAAAAATTTCCCTCGGACTCTAAACATGGAACACTTTAGTTTTTTTTTATTAAAAAGAACATTTTAATATTAGGTAGTACGTTTTAACAAAAATAAGATCACCTTATTAAATATAAATACAAAATATTTCTGTCTTTGAAAATACACAAACAAAAAAAAAAAAAAGCTTTAAATTGACATTGGTTTTTCATTTCGTTATATTTCTATCTACTAACATATGTTTTTGAAAGTAAGGCAGCATATTTTTCGGTGGGTCAAATATTATTTTTAGATAAAGTTCATTTTAGAGAACTTGTGTGGATTTTGTGGTTTTAAATTCTGGAGTCAGCAGCTAAAAATCTAACTTAAAAAAGGGCTGACTGAAAGCTGTTTATCGATAGCCAATATTTGCAAAACCAAAGGAATACAAAATTATGTAATACTTTATTAATATTAATCAAAAAGAACTAAACAGTTTGAAAGAAGAAAATTGAATGAGAAAAATAATTATTAAATTTTTCTTATAGAAAATTAATAGATGATTTGATTGTTATGATTTGAAAATGAAAAGTGGAAAATTGCAAAGTACAATGTTATGAATTTTTTTGAAGTTTAAAGTAAATACTATATAGTAGGTATTGAAAAATGATAAGAGTCTCCACACTTGCAATCTGCTTGCGGCGGTATGGAGAAAAAGAAGTACATTTTGTCCTTTTTCAGGAAAATTGAAGTATTAGAAACAGAGTTTTTAAAAATGAAGTATAGATTGCAATAATGAAATAAGAAGCTCGGAAAGTGACCCCAGAAATGTTTAAAAAGCCATGGACTTTGAATTTTTTATTAGTTTTCAGATTATCAATTTGGTTTACCAACAACTTTCGGTGCATTTGAGCCGCGTATTTCTAATGGTATATTTAGATTTGGTACAAGGTAAGGATCTTTCCAAAAATTAACGCGATGAACCTTAAAAGATTCGAGCAGAAGAAGATGTGTTTTCTGGAATTTATGAAGCTTCGACAAAAATTTCTGAGACTGTTGATTTAAGAACACAAATGAATAGTGGACCAGACAGAAGAATAGTTCAAGTCCAGAAGTTAAAAGTACAGAAAATCAGTGTCGTATGACTTCTGGACTTCTGTATCATGAAACTTGGAGGGAGATCACAAATCATGAAAATATCAATGGTTAAAGTGCAGAACCATTGTACAAAATTCAACGTCCCTTACTTTGGCGGACACTTTTTGGCCGAATCAAAAAATTTTGATATCTGAATTTGTAGCTAATTAAATGCTAATTTGTTGAACAAACCAAAAATTTGTAGCTCGCATAGTTTCGTAGTTATTCAAGTTTCCGCTAAAATAAGTCTGAAGTTAGCGGACGGAAATACGAAAACCATAATTCTCTTGGAGTCAAAAATTGTAGCTTTTTAAATGCTAATTTGTTGCGCAAGAATTAATTTCTTAGCTTTTATATATTATTTTGTATTTGCATTTTAAGTTTAAAAAGTGCATTTCCGGTAATTTGAAATAAAATGGAAGTTGGCGGACAAAATCTAAAAAAATGAGATTTTGGAAAATTTTTTTTTGCCAGAAATTGTAGCTTTTTAAATGTTATTTGCTCTAACGGTTTTTTTTATATTCAATTGAAAAATTTGGTTCCTTGGGAAATTCATTGAATTCATAGATGAACTATCAAAAAAAAAAAATGTAATACTCAATTTTACAAGATTTACTAAAAGAAGAATTTACCTAATTAATTTATTACTTGTTGTTGTCAAGTTTATAAAAAATATAATCGTAAAAAGCTATCTACGCCATTGAGTTGAACTAATTACGAATATAATGCTTAACATTCCAAACTGAAAATTTTGTGGCTACACACTTTTTCTTTTGGATTCGACCAACATAAATTGAAATATATATGAAAATCGATTTATAAAATTAAAAAAATGGATAAATGTAGAGGGAAACGGGACTATACTACAAAATTTTGATATAGTCTCCAAACAAAATGTAATTTTACTGCAAAAAAATCCAAGTGAAGATCACTGAACACTGGCTAAAAAGCCCTTTGCTCAATCTTCAAGGTAGCATGTCAAAAATATAAGTTTTTCGCATATAATTTTTAAACGGTGAGAGCACCAAAGAAAACGCAAAACTTGTATATATCATTGGATTTTCAAAAAAAAAAAAAGTTATAACACTTTTTTCTTTCTGCGACTATTTGTATAGGAAATATGATCTCATACAAAAGTAGTTTTAGTCATTTTTAATTTTCTCAAGAGCTAGAAGACTTAAAACCATTCGAATTCGAAGCCAATTTAGCATCTCATTTCACAACTTAAAAAAAAAATTGGTTTAAACTTTTTATTTTTCATTTTTTTGTTATCAAAATTTTGAGTTTGCATGCGAATTTTTCAAAAACTATTGACATAAATAATTTAAATTTTGTATTAAAAAACAGATTCCTGGCTTTCAAAATCTGTATAGTACTTCATTGTAAGTGTGGCCTCTGTTTTTTAATAATTTAATTTTAATTTCCCATGTTAAGTCATTTTTTTCTAAAATTGCCCATACCTCCTAAACGGTAAATTTTATTTAAAATATATAATTTAACAAAAAATTGTTAAAATTATAAAATATCGGCTTCAAGAATGCTCGGAAAGTCAAGTTATATACAAAAATGTTATATTTCCTTGTAGTGAAGTTGCGAGATGTGTTAGCTACATTTTCTTATAAGCGTTATTATAATGTCTGTTTGGTTACTCCAAATTCTTGCTACAAGTTGCTACTTGTCATTTTTTTTTCTATGGGATTTGACAGCAAATTGTGCTACGTCGCTTCGTACGACGTCGCGTCGTACAATACCTACAACGTTTTGAGTTACCAAACAGACATATATCTGAAGGCAATTCAGTCATCTAATAATTGCTACGTATACGATTAAGGAAGTAAAACCAAAAAAATGTACAATTTGCATAAAAAATTCAATGCATTCCGTGAAACTTTTATTATGAGAATGAGAGACTGCATAGTTTCCTAAAAAATTCATAAAACTTTATAAGCTGAGAATGCACCTACTTAAATTATTTGTTTCAGCACAAACGATTTACATAATTTGAAACAAGAACAACCACAGGCAACTCGTATGTATTATATTCTTTGAAATTTTGTAAAACTAAATTCTTAACAAAACAAAAAAAAAAAAGAAGTTATTCTCCCTTCTTTAAAATAGTTTCTTTACAAGCGAAACATCTATTAAAAACAAAACCTTGTAAACAAAACATATACGTCTTTGTCAGCGTGATGACAAGATTATACAATATACATACAACCCCATTTGCTACAAAACCCCAAAACATTTTTGCGAAGCCCACTAAACCATAAGAAAATATGCGGCATGCGAAGTTAAAGTAGATATCATACATACATACTTATCATGGAAGAAGGAAATTCTTTAAGAAATAATGGAATGTCTTATTCTCTGTGTCATGTGAACATTTTATTTTTAATGTCCTTTTTGGAAAAGTTTGGGCATAGGAAATGTATCTATTAGGCTCTTCCTTTTTGTATTCAAGAAAATATAGAAACACAAACTGTACTATCCTTAATCGGTTGCGTTAAAATTTTTACGAATTATAATTAAATTTAAAAGAATAAAAGAAAAAAACAAAAAGGTCGTGTAATCTGCATTTGCTGAATATCATGAACTACCACAAATTGTTCTCTTAATTCTTCCTTATACGTGTTTGGACTATTAAATTCCAATCCAAATATTTACTAAGAACCAATCTTGTGGAAAGTTATAGTAAACTTCAAAGCCCTTGTTAGGTAAAATCATATTTTGACTCCTAAACTGAAAAGCGACCTTTTTTAAATATGTTATTATAATAGTAGTATTTTGTAATTAAATTCAGTAGTTAAAAAATAAAGCAGTTGAATATATAATTTTTGAAAAATATATAAAAAAAACTAAGTTTGTTCGTTAAATTGTTAAACCAAATTTCTATAGTTTAAGGAAAATGAGATTCACTAGGCAAGATTTTTTTCGAATTCTTGGTATTGGGACTATATGGGAGATAGAACTTAAAAGGCAACAAAAATTTATTTGTGGTTATATTTATTTTTCAGCAAAACTTCTTTGGCTTCAGCTTCAAATTTTTGATTCATCTGGTGCATATATTAAACATTGTGCACAAGCAAGCTAGATATCATCAGCTCATTCAAGATATTTTAAATATAAGATATGATAGATCATTGGATTCTCCAAATCACGCCCGATAAAGCTGCGTGGATGGCATCACAGTCACTATTACAAGAAAAAGAAGTGGCAGTTGAATACAACCCTCCTGCTTAAGTCCATGTATGACATGACATTTTTCCATCAGATTATTTTTTTGCGGCAATTTGACAATCATCTCCAGATTTCACAAATCCGACAAATTATGAGTTTTGTATAATCTATATACAATTCTTCATCTATTTCATGCCTATATAAGAACTTTCCAAAAGGAATGCCGTTTTTACTTTACGTTGTATGTGTATGTCACACTGTGGTGATGTACGTAAGCTATATCTTGATAGAAAAGTATATTTATTTATCTAAAAGCAAATAAACATAATGGCGCAAAATTTTAAACATTTTAACGCGGCTCTAAATTTACTTTAAAATGGGAGTCGGCTCTAAATAATAACATTAGAAGGAGAGTCGGCTCTTTGTAAATTTTAAACGACATAAAGTATACTTTAGCGTTAAAGAGGTCTTCTAACTTTAAAACCAGCAAAACGCTTCTCTATCTTTTTAAAGTATGCTTTATCTGTGGGAAATTATCACTGTGAGTGTGAGTTACACAAACACAAATGCATCCACACAGGGAAGGCGTGCAGTTAGACAGCTAAATGCTGGGGCGCCCAAAGGAATTTTAATCTGTTTTGTTTTAAGATTGTTTTGAAATTTTAAATCGTTAAAATAATAGCTTATTAAATTAAAGAAACAAGTGATATAAAAATTAATAAAACGTGATTACATGCAATACTTCATTGAAAAATAGGGAACTACATGCGGTGCTGCGTTAAATGCTGTAAAAACACCCAAAGTAACATTTTTAGTTCTTTAAAGGCTTTAGCAACACTTCTAGAGCTAATCTTAAAGCTCATTTTTTTAATAATGAGCTCTAGAAACACATTTAGAGTTTAAGTCGAGCTCATTTACAGCTAATTCTTTGAGTTTAAGAGCACTTTTTTGCTCTTAAGAAACACGTTATTAGTGGCAAGTGACTCTGAAGGTCTATGTCATACACCTTTAAAGAGCATCTTTTGAAAGATGTTTGTTCGTATTGGTTTGAGTAATAAATATAATACCAAACATAAACGCAGGCACGCCTTAATACTTATATAGAATAAGTGAATCGATTGATAATATAAATAATATATAATTTTGTATGATATGCCAATTTATAATTTCCTACCAAAATAAATAATAAAAGAATTTAGTATATTTCGGTGAAATGTTAGCTTAATTTAAGTGCGAATTACATTTTTTCACAAACGTTATGCGGGTACTTTGTTAAATTACAACGCGCCTTCGAAATTTTGTATTTTAAGCTGTCAAATAAAAATAAATAATAACTAAAAAAAATTTGAATTAAAAAAAAAAAAAATTTTCAAAGTCGAAATAAATTTATTTTGGTTAAAAATACAATTTAGTTTGATTTTGAGTGGGAACGTGGGGATAGATATTTCTTTTTTTTAATGAATAAAAGAAAATATTGCTCTATTTTTTTTCGCGCCACCATTTTTTTTTGAATGTACGTAATAAAATTTTCAAAGCGTATTTTTAGAAACGAAATTGTCATCAAATAAAGTTTTTATAACTCACCCCCCATTTGGAAAAAACAACCAATATGACGAGAACGACACATCATGCAGAATGAAATTAATTAATTTATTTTAAACTGGTTTAATTTTTTCTTTTGAAATAATTATTTTCTTCGTATTCTAGTATGGAACACCCTATAACATGAGTGCTATAGAATTTTTTTAGAGAGGTTTCATATACAGCTATTATAAAATTTTTTTAAAAATTCAAAATGCGCATGCGCATTTTGTACAGCTCTGTAAATGCTAAATTTTTACATTTCAGCAGATAATGCGTTAGTATTTTGGGGATGTGTTGCTAGCAGCTGTATAACGTCTCTAACTGTCTGATATTGACAGGTTGCTCGATAGTAGACGTGTAAAGTTTGTTATGGAGCATATTTTTAAATCTTGATGCTTTATAAAGTTAATAGAGCTAAAAGTGTTCTCAAACTTCAATTATAGAACATAATTTTTAAGTAAAATGAAAGAAGCTGTGAAATAATCTTTTACAGAGCAATAGCTTTCAATTTTGCTAGCTAAGAGCTGTAAAAGAACAGTTTTGCATCTAATAGCTCCAACGATGTTACTTGGGACCTATAACAAGCAGTGTAATTTTTTTTCATTTCACAGGTAAGCTGTGTCTCATATTCCACATAAAGTAAATAAAATTACTCTGCATTACGGGCGCTCAATGGATTGAGCGCCTTGCCATCACCAATAAAAACTAATGCTACCCTGGACGAGAATTTCAATTTTCACAGATCGGGTTCAGCTTATTCCCGTGATTGAAGTGTATTTTTATTTTCAAACAATTTGCTTTTTTATAGCAAAATGCTACGAAATATCAATTGAAATGTATTCTCAGATAATGTATTAACCTAAAACACATCACTTCACATTACTTTATGTGGAATATGAGACACAATCAGCCCGTGAAAAGAAAAATTTGAAAATTCCATATTATTGGTGTTTTTACACGATTTAACGCAGCACCGCATGTTGTTTTGTATTTTTTTATTAAACTATATTGCAAGTACCATATTCACTATGTTAACTTTTATTTCACTTTTTTATTTAGTATTTTCACTATTTTAACGTTTTAAAATCTCGAAACACTTTCCTATAGCTCGGCAAAATTATAGATTGGGTTCTTTTTGTTTTGTTTTTCGTACTGTTTGATTTATTCAGCTGTCAAAATTAGGCGTGGTTCACAAAAGCTTACTGACGTTTTGTTAAACAGGTTCTTTAGTTAGAAGAGTTGTTTAAAGTGTTTTAAATTAGGAAAAAATTAAACAAGAGTTTTTAAATAAAGGACTGTTTTAACTAGAGTCGGGTTTATTGCTTAAACGAGAACTGTTTAAAATTTTGCGCCAATGTTGTTAATTTATTATTTAAAAAAAGGTCACAAAAAAGGAAATTAAAAAAAAAAAAACAAAAATATTTAGGACCAGTTTCAGAATGTCTTGGCAAAACTGTGATTAGGTATTTGAATCATAAATTTTGGCACAAGTTATAAGTCAGCGGGAGAAAAAACACGGTTGTTGATTTGAATTTTGTTAATTCTGTCAAGTAACTAATAAGAACTTAACTCAGAAACTTTGAATCAGGCACTCAAGAATAAATTTATTTAAACTCAAATTGAAAAAAAAAAAACACGTATACGCCCGGGTGTACCATGATGTCATAAAGCCGACGTCATGGGAACAAATTTCAATTAGAATTAGACTTTCGGTGGTAATTTTTATACTTATTTTCAAACGTGTGACTCTCTCCTGAAATTCACCATGGTAAAAATGTAAACCTTTACTTTTTTGACAGTGACAGATCATAGAAAAAGTTTATGGGTGCATTTCTATATCAAAATATACAAAACTAGCCTACCCGTGCGAGAATTCTCGCAATTAAATAAAAATAAAAGACGCGCACGAAATCAAACAAATGCAGTTTTTGAACAAATTATTAACCTTTTTTTAAATAAAATTATAATTCGTAAAATCAGCACGCAATTTCGAATCGTTTGTGTCGTGTAAATAGCAAATATCACGCAACAGAAAATCGAACAGACCTTTACGATAAAACCATATGTACTTAATCTTCCACTGGAATAATATTGTATATAATTAATGTATAGTTTATTAGGGAATAGTTTGAACTTGAAAGGTTGCCGAACACCAGTCGAATTTATAGTTTAATTGGAATTTCAATAAATGGATTACCGATCATAAGTATATAGAACAAAACCTCTTTTTCTTTAAATTGATATTTAAGAACACAACAGTTAGACACCTCATTTGTCAAAATCGGTGTAGAATGTAAGTCGGAAAAGGGATCTAGACTAAAGAAATAATCAACCTTATTCCCAACTTATGGGAACTTTTTTCCCTGGAAAAAAAAAAATTCCAGGGAAAAAATATTTCCAATCGCGAATCTCTCATGAAATAATTTTTCCCCAAGAACTAACTTGGGGAAATTTTTGCATTGACATAGGGAAAAAGTTCGTTGGAAAAATTATTCACGATAGCTTTTTTGCTAAAAGGAATATTTTCGCAAGATGATTCGTGATAGCAAAGGACCATGGACAATGAGCATGATTTAAAAATAATACGAAAGAACAGACTTCAGGCTTTCAGAAAAGGTGAAACACTTTTTAGTAAGTGTTGCCATTTTTTTTAAATATTTTTTTTTGCATTTTAAATACTTTTTTTATAAAATGTGCCAAAACACAACCTTTGCGCTCGATTTCAATTTAGCTGCCATATAATGAAATAAAGTGCTCTCCATAAGCTTTCATATGACATAAGCTTCATCACTGTTGAGCAATGTTGAATAGTGGGCCCAAAATGCCCATGGTCCTTTGGCATTATTTCATTTATTTCGTTTTGAAAATGGAAATAACGCCAAATTGACTTTATTTCCATTTTAAAAACGAAATAAGGCCAAACTTGACTTGGAAATAAGGCCAAAATGTTTTTGTCCAACACTTTAACTAAACTCAACCTCGCACCTACCCCAAATCCTATAGTGTGCCCAAGCAGGGGGGTCACATAACATAAAAACTAAATAAAGCCAAACTGGCCTTATTTCGTTTTCAAAAGCGAAATAAAGCCAAATTGAAAATTTGGCATTGTTTACATTTTAAAAACGAAATAGGGCAACATTTTTGAAATTTGGCTTTATTTCGTTGGGCCTTATTCGTCATCGGTTTCCTGAAGTCGCAATCTATACCTACCAATAAACCGCAAACGACGATGCCTTCAAAGCCAACCAAACCCGTGCCATCGATCATAATTCAGCTTTATCTATGCGCTAGAGTCACCGAAAATTAAAACTCTCTGATGGGTGCCACCTATCAGCGAAGCCGCAGCGGCCATTTGAACAATGTCATATACTACAAAAATGCCATTACTAGCCCTTTTTAAAATAATACAAAAATCGTTGATATATTTTAACACTCAACATCTACCTGTCCCTATTGGAAAACCTTTTGTAAGAACATCAAGAAAAAAATCGATGAAATGATTTGGAATGCTAAATGATTTGATAATAATAAAAAAAAAAAAAAAAAGAAATTAATCGAAAATTTCAGATTTTTTGAAATAACAAATGCTTCAAAAAATATCGAAAGATTATAAGACTTCGAATACCTTTGGACTTTTTTTAACATAACAAATGCATTGAAAAATGACGAAATACAAAATCTTAGAAACCTCATAATTATAATTGAGAAATTTTAACATTATGTAGATTTGTATATTTTATTTCTATTCAAACATCAAAAAAAAAAAATATTTTGTTCATATTACACCATATTACTTTATCTCAATTATAAATACAACTTGCACTAAAAGACAAAACCCCCAGGTCCCAGTAGTCCAAGTTGCCACTCCACTAACCAAACAAAAACTCTTAAGTGTTTTTCTTTTCAAAGAACCCCCGTCTTCGTTGCCCCATCTGCATTTGTAGTGAAATTGTTAGCACATGATGGAACAACTTCTTACACATCTTTACACACAGGATTATCAAAAAAAAAAAAAAAACATAGTCCCAGCTAGGTTTGTTGTTCTTCTTCAACAATTTTAGCCTTTATACCCCCAACCACCACAATCAAAAACAAACACTTTTAATCCCCTGGTGTTGCTGAAGCACTTTCCAAATGAAAGCCTCTTAAGCCTCGGTCATATCTGATTGTTTCGAAGAAACCTTACGTAATAATGTCTATAATTCAATATTGTACCCTAGGCTCTTATTTAAACACTTCTCCCGCGCTAAAGTGGGTAGGTAAGTAAGCAGAGCACTCACTCTCAAACAAAACAAAAAAGATAACATAAACTCTCAAAAAAGGACCAACTACAAAAAGAACAAGACGACTCACACAGCAACACAACCCCCCTCCCGGCCCCAACAATGTATTACAGATATAGGTAGGTACTTACCGATGGGCCAAAGGATGTCAAGAAGTTCGGTGCTTGTATATCGGCCCCGTACAAGTCCTCAAGTGACACTTCTCGCAAACAATCAACAATCTGTTCGTGATGTTTAATTAAATCCTCTGGTATGGAGCAATTAACTTCTTTGGCCAATTTGAGGGCGAAAATCACTGGATCCTCGACTAGTGCCCAGGACGAGTATGCCGAACCCGACAACAGAATTGCCCGATGAAAGAGGCCGCGCACCATGGTCGCCGACGTCATAAGGAAATTTATGCACGCAGCTCCAGTCCCATGGCCAGCAAGTGTAACTGAACTTGGATCGCCGCCAAATTTTTGAATGTTCTGCTGAATCCAGTGCAAGGCAGCCATTTGATCCATTAGGCCATAGTTTGCCACTCGAGCGTGAGTATGCGGACTTGGGTTGGCATTCAGGAAACCTTTGTCGCAGGAAGAGAACAAGAACAAAAACAAAAAAAAATAATCAAAATGGTGTTTGTCAGTCACATGTAGAATAGAATAGGAATGAAATGAAGGCTTTTGATGTTTTTGTTGTACCAACTCGTACAACTCGTATAAGTACAGAATGTGTCCAGGTTTGGGTCTTGGTCTGGGTCCGGAATGTCCTTGTTTTCTAATTTCCGCCTCACTTGCTATGGCATGCTGAGCAGAGCCAGACCCAATCAGCGCAGTATTTCCAGGGGTAGGCCCCAAAAGTCAGGAACATCGTTTCTCAAATCACTGTCCCACACAAGTGATGAGTTTAATGGTGAAATGATGGTAGGCATACACTACACACATACCTTATACCCTATATGATTGAAGTAATCATTCGAAAGGGACATGACACGTATCACACACATGTGTGGGGAGGCAAATAACGGCGGTATGGTGATACTCATATATACGAGTAGATGACCCGTTTTATGATTCTCGGGGTTAGAAGTTGGGATGGGATGATGATGATGATGATGGGGAAAAATAGAATTACTTGTACGTACCTAGAATACCTAATCGGTAATTAAGCGTCACCACAACAACCTCGCCGTAGCTGGCAAGGACACTGCCATCATAGGGATTCCCACTGCTCCATTCAAAGGACTCGCCATGCAGAAACACAATTACCGGTAATATCTTTTCAGTGGAGGCCGCTGCAATAAAAAACAATGGAACACAGCATTAGAATAATTATATTGATTTTTGTGTATCTATTCGTAGTGTAGAATTACTTTTCTCAAATCAAAATGATGGAAAATGCTATATGATCAACAAATAACCAATCATAAAGGACTTTTAATTAAAAATATAATTAAGAATGCATATTGATGAGATGGAAGTGTAATAGAAGAATTAGAATCAAACAGTCGAAACCCCATAAATGTATATAGAAGATTTGTGGGGTATAATTTATGTCACATAGAAAAATCAGATTCTTTTTCAAGGAGGAAAACACTAACTTATATTATATGTATTCCTTTTCTGGAAAATACCATTTGTCCTTATTTACTTTATTTTAAAGCTTGTACTTTTGATTTCAATTAAATTCTCATGTTTTCGCAATTCGCATCATACACCATAAATAGAAAAGAATTTCTAAAAAGTTTTCTTATCCTTGATTTTTTTTAAATTTTGCTCTTTTTTTTAAGGATTATCTTATTTTCCTAGAAAACGATTCTATAATGATTTAAGGAATGCTTGAGTAACTTTCTATAAAACCTAGAAATTTTTGTAAGAATATTCAGATTTAAAAGGTCGTTAACGTTTGAACTTCAACTCTTAGTTTTTTTAGAAAAATGGTTTAAGGTCTCATAAAATCATGATATTTCTGTTTATTTTATTTAAGAAAGATTAAAGCAGTTCGCGTTAGTGAGTTTTCAATAAATTTCGCTCTGACAGCGATACCGCTCTTAATTTAATTTAACTTAATTTTGGTTTATTAAAAATGGGATTGATTTACAAATATGAGTACACTAATTGTTCATGATGAATTGAAAAAATACTCAAAAGTTTTTGGAATATTTATCAAACTGGGGCCTATTTCTCAAATCATACATCACGTACATTGTACGATTTTGACAGTTCAGTTGTATGATTTCTGTTTCTCAGATTTGTTGTATGATCCACTGTCATACAACATTGTATGACCGGAGATTACACTGGAAATGTTGGAATGTTGTATGATTCTGTTTCTCAGAAATTTATCATACACATCATACAGCAAATTAACCTCAAATTTTTCATACATTTCATACAGCATATAAATTTGTTGTAATTGTTAAAAATGTAAGGGCAAAATGAAATGATTTTGAAATGTAAAAAAAATGAGATTTATTTAAATTGCCACTCAATAATAATGAAATGTCAAAATCATACACATCATACAACAAACAAAATATCATACAACACTTCCAATGAAATCTGAGAAACAGAAAATTATATGATGTGTATGATGTATGAAAGTGTTGTTTGTTGTATCAAATGTATGTGATGTATGATCTGAGAAATGGGCCCCTGGTATGATTCAAAATTTTGCCTTTATTCTATGTTGAATGATAAATGTTATTTTATTCAAACTCGAAGAACAAACTTCTTATCAAAACAAATTTTGTTTTGCAGTCATACATCGGTGTCTTTTAAAAACAAATTGGTTCATCAATACCTGGCGGAACGTTGAATTAAATTTTCACAAATTGTTTAAATGCGATTTCCGTGGTGAAAAATTCGGCATATTTCACAGAGGAGGATTCTTAGAAATGAGTCTTGTGGAATTAGCAAAGGAATTATTTAAAATTGAATAAAAAATGAGAGTTCGTGGTAGCAAACAAAGAGTTATAGAGTACTTTTTTTTCAAATAGTTCAGGTGAATGAAGTGTTTAAATTCGAAAAAAGTTGTTTTTTTGCTAGCAAGGACTTTTTAAAGGACTATTTTTGCAGAACTTTTTCTAAAACCCATCAGGAATTCTAAAACTTATGAATTTAAGTTGAAAAACTTGCTCAGAACTCATTTAATCAAAAAAGTCCTTGGGGCGTGAAGTTAGTAAAAAAACTTTTTATTCGAATTCACTTCATTCGCCAGAACTATTGAAAAAACGTCGCAGGACTTATAGAACTCTTTGTTTGTTACTGGGAACCCTCATTTTTTATTAAATTTTAAACAATTCTTTTGATAACTTTACAGGACTCTATATAGAAATATCAGTTTGGCCAAATATCACCAATATGTTTTAAACAGATCATTTGCAATGAATGAAATGGTAAATCAAAGGTCTGTAACAATTTTCAGGGAGTCTATAGCACTAAAATTTGATAGACATACAATCGAGTTCATTGGTAAAATCGAGGATAGGTAGTTCTTAATTTAACTCGTTCGACTATTTTCGATTAGGAACTGCCTATGCTCGATTGTATCAAGTTACATACATACTGGCACCCCAAGTCTTGCTTATTTTGGCCAATATTTCTATACTGGTATTGTTGCGGTTTGCATTTTTGCACAGCATGACCGCCGCACTTTTATAGGATGCTTCAAGGACGTACACCGCAAGGATGCACACCGCAAAGACATATTGTACCGAAAGGAGGTGCACCACGCGGTAGCTCAAAAGGAAAATATCAACTTCCACCCAGTAACGCGGTTATAGTACTCATGCACCGCGGCGGGGCGGCATGAAAAAATTCAATAGGGCACGCTCTTTTTATTTCCATTTTTTCTTCAAATAGAGCGAAGTTAAAAACTGACAGATATACTCTTATTTTTTGACTAGAACAAATTTAATTTATTCTAACTTTTTGTTGTATTTCACCCCACAATTGAATTATATTTTTTTTTATTTTAAGAATTTGCGGGTTTTTCATATGGCACGAAAATGGCCCTTTTTTTTTTACAAAATGTGACACGAAAATTTTTCTTTGGGTGGCAACGCTGATTTGAATGATTAAAAGAAGATTTAGTTTTCTCAGATTCCATAACGATTTTAACTTAATACAAATTTATTCATGATTTAGCACTCTTCAGATATGTTTATTCAAGAAACACCTTCAGTTTTTATCGCGCAACTTGATTATCCGATCGAACTGGAAGAACTTAATATGGCTATTACTTCTGAAAAAGGATAATAAAGCTGCGCGTATAGATGGCATATACCCAATGAATTTTATTTTATAGACAATGACAGTTCTATTGGAGAGGTACACGATTTTTCAACGAAATTTATGAAACCAAAAAAAATAATAAATTATAAATTATCTTTCCTCTTTTTAAAAAGCGTGACACAAACAGTGTATCCAACAACCGCGGAAATTCGTTTTTATGTTGATATACTCTGTATAAGTTATTCACCACTTTGATCTTAAATCGCCTAACTACTTGGATTGAGAACAAAAACATACTCAACGCGAATATACCAAGCTGCTTATCGAAACAACTATAGCACCATTGATCAGATCTGCGATCTTCTTGCCTAATATTATTTTATCTCTGTCTATCTTTTTGAAATTTAGCCCAAGCGAAGTCGGGCCGGTTCAGTAGTTCCTTAAAATATGTAGGAAAAATTTTAGAGAAATTTTCTTATTGAAATTTATTTTAAGATAAATTTTGACAGAAATTTTTTAAAATTTTGACACTAAAAAGTTGCCAACCAAATTTTTGGCCACTAACACAAAAAATGAAATAATTTTAAATATAATAGTTTTAAAAGTGTACCTAGTTATATTTTCTGGTTGCTGTGACCTCAATAATTTTAGCATGCGGGAATTTTTCCATAGCATTATATTTGTTCCCATAGGAACTGGTAAATTAACAAATACAGGGTTTTCACTGTTTTGAAAACGATTTGTTACAGTTTTGCAAAAAAACATCAAGGACATATTATTTTAGGTATATAGTAGATTTAAAATGAGTATACAACATACATCACAGTAATTACATCCATTAACCCTGAGAAGAAGACGGAGACGACAACGTTCAGGCTTAAATAACAAGTTCGTTATGGTGTTGCGTATATTATTATCAAGAAGAGGATACATTTTGATTGAGTTTTATGTCTTGGGTGAAGAATTATAAGGGATGAATTTATTATCGTTCATCACAATTATTCCCCAGAGGGATTACTTCTTCTACTTTTTTTTGTTGTTGTTATTATCATGATGGTGTTTGATGGCATCTCGTTGACCTTAATTAAATAATAAATAACTTTTGGTAATATAACTGTTATTCACATTTTTGTATATAAACCAAAAATGTGTTCAAAATTAATAATGTAATATAAAATGTAAATAATATGATATAAGGTCCTCTTATGGTATGTAACGATAATAACTGTGAACACTTATTGCGTAAATCGATAATCACCCAGACGAAAAGATTTGGACGAAAGCCCTGCTTTGCGTAACATTGAAAATGACTATCGGGTGGACGATCACGTTTTCAAATTTAAACATCACGGAAGTAGGTAACAGTCAAAACGATAAATTTAAACGATATAAATCGTTGACAATTATATGAGTTACATTCCGTCAATGTTCTTATCCTCCCAGTCCAAAGTACAAAACATCGCAAATTGTCATTGCTTATTACAATAAATTTGACATTAAAATCACAGAATTTCTTAGAGATACCAAACGATCTGAAATTGTATTAAAAATAAACAATAAACCGATAGACTTTATGCTTAAAAAAAATTTAAAAAAAATTGAGTGGCGTGACAGCTCGTGTAGAACCAAGGCCTAGTGACTTACAACTCTAAACCATTCCTGTGTGCATGTTATATTGACAGGAATGGAGGGGACCTTCAATTTTCTACCGAATCCAAATGGCTAAGGTCAGAAGCATTTTTTTCATGACAAGAAATACTCTTGGAGGCAAGAGTATCCCGTGAAAAACATTTCTGTTTTAGGTGACATAAGCTTCGAATCGAACACAAGACCTTCGGCGTAACAGCCCTACGCACTAACCATTACGCCACGGGCTACTGCAGATATTACGTTAACGTTGGTAAATTATTGACGATCATTTTAACGATTATCGTTTTTAAAACAATGCAAGGACATCCCTGACAGTATTTGATGGGCAATGACACTAACATGTAAATTATTAAAATTATTTTAATTCTGAGAAGATAAACTTTTTGTTAATAATATTATAATAGAAATAAGTGGCAGCCCCAACAACGACTTGTACTCATAAGCAAAAACAAAGGACACCCAGATTCCCCATCCGCATACAGGCAGCTCTTTGCATGCTGGACACAACAAGAAAGTTGCTAGAGAAATTATTGCAACCACGCCTCATAGCCGCGGTTTTGTAGTCCCTACATAACAAATATCACAATTCTCATCTCTATTTTCCTGACACTTGACAGACAGTTGTCGAAACGTTGGGAAAAATTAATGCAACGAACAGTGACAAAAAAAATAGCCAAAGGAAGAAAAAGGATCTCATCCACAAAATAATAATTCAGAGAAGTGCGCTCCACAATAGGTGCTATAGAAGAAGTAGTAAGAGTCGCTGAAATCGCCCAGCGGGGAAACCATTTCACCAGGAAAATATTGCTAGACGTCCGTAGCCCCTGTAACTCTGTTAAGTAGACAGATATGTTGGCCGCATTTGAAAGAAAGTTTCAAATCCCGGAATATCTTTTCCAGATGGTGAAAGACTATCTCAGAGACCGCGAACTTAACTACTGATCAAACAACAGAAGGATCGTGAAGAAAAGATATCACAGCAGGAGCAGCTTAGGGATCCATACTTGGACCAGACCTCTGGAATCTCTTACACTGACATCCTTTGCATGCGGAGATGCCTAAAAATTCTTTCCTATATAGTTGGATACGCAGATGATGTGGCCACGGTGATAACAGCAAAAGACACCGAAAGTGCGCAAAGAAAACTGAACCAAGTAATGCGAAGAACAAATTCGTAGATGGGTTGTTTCTGGTTACGGAACAAAATTGAAGTAGTGCTGTTAACAAAGAAACAAATCCCCACGATAATCGACTTCCGCATCGACGCTGAGAATATAATAAGTAAGAAAGCAGTAATATATCCTGGGAATAAAACTAGACACAAAGCTAAGTTTCTGGGAATAAATACGGTCGGCTGCAGAACGCGCATCCAAAGTTACAGCATCTCTGAGCAGACTGATGACAAACGTAGGTGGACTATCCACAAGTAAACGAAAGCTTCTAATGACGACAACATACACGCCATTCTACCGTACGGAAGCGAGATTTGCGCTGACGCCCTGAAACTGGAAAAATAAGTGGACATTGGAGTGGAAGCAGCGATGGCGGAAGCAAACGCGCTTACAAAACTTAAGTGGCAGGAACAGTGGGATTGGGATTGGGATTTGGGAATCTGAAATCAGAGGGCGCTGGACTTCGAGACTCATCGGAGACGTGGGCGAATGGAGTAACCGTAAACACGGTGAAGGGAACTATTACGTCATCCAGTTCCTCACCGGACACGGAACGCCAACCTGTATAAGATGGGCGAAACAAGAAGCCTTTTCTGCCAGTACGGACCTACCCCACTGTCTTTGAGTGCAGCAGAAGGGAATCCTTACGCCAGATTTTAAACAGTATTATCGGTGAATTCAGACAAAATAACATCATCCAGAAGATGCTTGAAAATGAGGAATAATGGATGTGAATAAGCTCGCATCTGACCCAGATCCTGAGAACAAGGTTAGGTTAGGTTAGTGGGCTGACGGTTGGTCTTGTTACCGTCACACTAAGATCAATGTAGATCCATTGTGATACCCTAGAGAAAAAACCTATGATAAAAGTCCTATGACAGCCCGTTAAGGGCGTGGATGCAGTTTAAGCAGGCTGTAGCCCGACGTTATTATAAGGTGTCAGTCGCCACAATCACCCGGGTGAGGAGAGGTTAACGCGCCAATGTTTATTCTTGGGCGTGTTCCCCTCCTTTACCCTCACAGGGCAGGATCATCCCTCCCCAGACCCGTAGGAGCAATGGCTCCATGCAACGTCTGGTGGATGGGTTTGATAGGCCGGTGTTTGGTGTATGCACCAGTTAAGTGAAGTCGGGTGGATTTATTAATGCTGGCGTACAACGCAGAGGCGGTAACAGTGGTGTATGGGCGAGATGCCCATTCTCCGCTGGTTGTCACCACCGCAGTGCACACCCACATTTTCAGTCATGTTTGTACGTACTATCGTTGTCGTCGTGATATACATTAAGCGTTGTTCTTGAGAACTAAGAACCGAGAGGTGCCAGTTCATGAAACCGAACCTGAAAAGGGAAAGGACCCCCCTCGAAGTAATGTGCGAGTAGTCCCGTAGGGAGAGATCATCGAGACACTTTTGGAGTTTAAGACGGTATGGTTCAAATTCCTTAGGATGTGTTTGGCAAACGAGGAGGTATGAATAACCCTCATTGTCACCAAAAGTAAAAAAAAAAGTAGTAGCCCTATTGAGCACTGTCTTGATATGTTAATATTAATTCTTAAAATTTTTCGAAGCAACGCGAGCACTGTTCTGCTAGTAAATCGTTTAAATAATTCAAAATATTTTTTAAGTAAATTTTATTGTCTCGTTCTTTTGACCACACAATACATATAATAGAGAATGTTCTAAGTATATATTATATTAATAGACAGTGAAATTTTCATTCAAATAATTCCTTTCTTTATTGATATACCATCAGATTAATAAGAATAGGGTAAATCAATACAGATACAATTATTATTTCCATTTTGCGAGTAACTTCAATATATAGGTATATAGGGGGAATCATCTGGGGTAGAAATAGCGGTATATATGCGTGTGGGTTTATGGAATATCACTGATTGATATAGCTTACGATATAGCAATTCTTATGGTCATATACCACAATTTGACAGAAATTAAATTTAGATAATGTAGCTTCACCTAAACCTCTGCAAAAAATATAATAATAAATTGATTTTACTGATGATTATATCAAGTGAATAAAGCTATTTTGGAACATTGTTCAAAGATTTTTAACGATTCAATTTTTCAATTCCAATACAATTCAAAATTTAAATGCGTTGGCTATTTAAATGGCATATTGAAATCGACAGGGGATGTGTTTTTTTTTGTACAGATACATTATATATTTATAAACAAAATCACTGTCTGTGTCAATTTCAACTTCAGTTTCAACAAAGCTTTCAAATCAAATTAGTATTTTCATTTTGAAAGCTGACAAGTACACAGACAGACAATAATTTGCATTAGAATGGTGCTTAACGAAAACAACACCTTCCCCTACCCTAAATCAATTTTAAAATGTTTCATCAATGTCTGAATTACTGATTTATACACAAAAATGAAGGAAAAAACAATTTTTACATTTACTAAACATTTTTTTTTTTGCTTTCTGATTTTTGTATACCTACCTATGTACATACATATTTTGGAAACATTTAGTCTTATTCAAATTAAAAGCAACAAATTGTCTGTGTTTATGTATGTTTCATTAACTTTGTGATCGATTCGGGATTTACGCAAAACACCCAAGGACATAGATTCTGTTAACTTGGGTCTTTAGGTCCTTTTTCTGTTAATATTTTAAATGGAAACGATTTTGTTTCAATATTTTTGCTACAAGAAAAAATCGAAAAATGTTTTTTAATACATGCATAAATATGATTTATAGATTTATCTATTGAAACGAAGCAATTGGATGGGGTTATTGGATAAGGATAAACAGAAGGAAGGACAAGGGATCGGTCAGGGAAAAGATGGCTATAGAGAGAAATCTTTTATTTACTTGCTAAGTTTATATCTACAATCTTGACGTGAGATGTATACTTGGTCCTGATGGTATACCTACCCCATACTATTTTGAAAAACTGCGTAAATCATTTATCGTTGCCTTTGTCCATTTTTTTTTAATTTGTCAATGTCTTCTTGTTTATTTCCATCGATGCGGAAAAGTTCCTTTATAATTCTTCTTTACATAAAAAAGGTAAGAAAGAATAAATTAAAAATTACAGGCCTATTGCTAGATTATCTGTGATCCCTAAACCCTTTGAGTCCATCGCTATATTTTTATGTTAAATCTACTATAGTTCCATATCAGCACGGTTTTACAAAAGGCCGCTCTATAATGTAACTTTTTTAATGGAACTGGCAGAAAACCGAATTGACTCATTAAAAAATAAAAAACAACTGTATTTTTACTGACTTCAGCAAGGCATTAATTGACAAACTCTCACATTGAGTTTTGCTTTTAAATTATGAAAGCTGGGATTTAATTTACATTTTGTAAAGTGGCTCCAATCTTATTTTTTCGATAGATCTTAGTCGGTACTTTTCAATGGTTGTGAATCAAACAAGTTCAAAGTTAATTCTGGAATTCCACATGGTAGTCATTTAGGCCCTATCTTTGTTCATTTTATTTGTAAATGATTTACCGTCTGTATTGAAGCACTCTATAAGTCCCTTATTTATGCTGGGGGTTAGGATGTGATAATCTTCCACCTTACCACCACAGACTTAAGCTTATCGATATGCCGAGTCTTGAGAGTAGATATCTGGGAGTTGAGCGAGTCGTAGATAAATCGTCCGTCAATCCAGAGATTCGAAAGAAAAGCAAAAATGGGAAGCGTAGGGTATCGGGCTTTAATAATAATTCCTTTTTCGTGACCTTTTAAATTTAAATATAATTGAATCCCACAAAAGTAGGATTCAATAATATATCGGGATTATTATCAGATAGGATAGGGGCCTAGAGGCGAAATAGGTTTTGAAGGGCTGGCGAGAGTAGGGGGAATACGAATGTTTGCTGTGTTGTTGTTGTTTTAATAAAATTGGATTAAGAAAAGCTTTTGGTCTTAAGTATTTAATTCCAATTTTAATAACTCATAGTGCAGCACAACTTTAACAGTCCCCAGTTTTATACTCATGTCGATTTTTATTTCCCACCAGAAATAAAAAATTTTGTGTCTCCATAGAAGGAAAAATAGATAATATAGAGATACCTCATTTCAGAATTTCGATTTTTAGCCAGATTTGCCCCTTTTTGCACATACACCCATAATTTCAAAACGGAATTTACACAAGTTTTACTTTTGGCTTTTGACATGAAAACTCTCGCAAAAAAATTCCATAATCACTGAGCACTATAAAGCTGTCAAATAATTTAGAACTGTGTTGTTGATACATATTTATTTATTTACTCAATGTTTTACCATTTTTTCCCAAGAAAATAGATTTAACATTAAAATACATAAATAAAAGTTATAAAAATAAAGTGGTTTCATATGCGTACTGAGGAACTAATTTTTGTGCGGCTTGTTTTAAAAGTTTTTACTTCCTCGGTTTTTTGTTTTAAAGCACATATTATGTAGTTTTATTTTAACTTCCTTAGTTTTTTGTTTTTATTGACATGGCATTTAATTATTTTAAGAGTTTAAGAATTTTTAACAAAATAAAAATTGATTAATTTGTGTTTGCAACCATTGCAAATTTAGAATTTGTAAAAAAAACTTTTTATTACCGAAATACAATCGTTTTTCACTTGAAAACGTACAAAAGCTTTATATGTTAACATTGGTATTCGCATCTTTATTTAAAAAATTACTATAACTTTTTAAAGGGAGGATATAAAATTTTAATTTGTCGTTTATTAGGTTCAGCATTAAAAAATACCCTAAAATGATATGTCATATGCTCAGATTCCATAAAATTAATTTTTCAGTTTTGAATACCTCCCCCCCCCTACCTTACCCCTCCTCTTCAAAAACGACTAACATGGATATTCTCCAGTCTTCTTTCTCATGGAAAATAATACATTTTCGCACAATTTCATATATAAACATGTTGTAGAGTTTATTTTAATATGAACCCACTTGACATTTCCCCTCCCCAAAAAAATATACACCTTTTCAAACAGATATTGTTATGTTATGGGGTCTTTTCGATCTTTATTTTCATAATAATTAAAACAATTTAACTCAGTTTCTGGACCAGATGAATTTATTTTTGATGTATTCCATTTTACCCAGTACCGTATCAGCGAAAACCCCCTTTAACCCCCTGAAAATCAATGATGCGACACTCGGATCGATGGGGAACTTTCAAAAAATGCTTAGATCACTTCAAATGAGGTGATTCATAAACAAAATCCCTGTTTATATAATTTTTCCGAACTTTGGCCAAATTTATGTCTAATTTTCCTGGACTATACCACAAGAATCAGTTGTCGTAGAAGGGGAGGTCATATTTACATTTCATTCGGAATTAGTGATAGCAAATTCCACCAACTTCGAAATTCTTAATAGATTTTCCATTGCAAATTCACTACGAATTGATTCTGCAATACATTTTTCGTGATTTGTAGCACAGTTTCGATTACAATGGAATTTGTGATAGGGCTAATGATGAAGGAACTATAATATAAGGCTTGCTGTATAAAGAAACTTGGTGCGATCTTTAGGTTTAACATTGTCATTTTATAAACGCGAAGAAAAATCAATATGACCGCTGCTTGATTTTTTTGCAAAAATCAAGTCCAATATATGATATCATTTTAATGAATTGCTTCCTAAGAATTTTTATCGATGAATTAGTTTTAAGCAAAATTATTGCATTCCTTGAAAAATTAACTGAAAGCAGATTATATTTAATGTAATTTCGATTTTCCTACCATTTTCAAGAATTCAAAAGGTTTCATTCCAAAGAATGAGTGTTAATTAAGGGATTTCAAAAAGAATGAATTCGTTGAATTCATATAAATATGTATATTTATTCATTACAATCAGTTTTTTTTTTCATTTCAATCTTTTTTTGAGTACTGGAGAACATAAAAGTTAAATGAATTTAATGATTAAATTGAAAATCAAAAAAAAAAAAAAATATATGCAATATGACAAACTCAGCTTAAATTTATATTCAAGGTTCCAGTTATTTGGCCTTATCACAGGCCCCGTCATAATAGATTTGTACTATGAATCCCGAAAAAAAGTATTAAACCTGCCGTTGTAAAAGAAATATTTCCAAACCAATTCAGAGGTCGTGAAAAGTTCGATAGCCCAAAAAATCGTGGCAATATATTTTCTTACGACGACGCACGGTGCTATGATATTTTTTCAAGATTCGTAGTACGAATCTATTACGACGGGGGCTGTGATAAGGCCGATTATTTTTTATTTAATTAAATTAATTAAAAACTCTTATGTACCCACAGGCATACATACATATTGTAAAAACTTACCATTTATCGGTGAGAATATATTTAGGTATAGGCAGTCTTCTGATTGATTTTGCAAAAATGGCAAAAGTCTCTTCAAGTATTCTAAGCGTCCCTTTGGCATCTTCTCAAGGGCTGCTGTTTCATTTTGAATATTTGGCAGGCGCTGTGGGCATACGGGACTATATTTATCTGATATTCGAATACCATCCCATGGTGCTGGTGCTCTTGTTGGACTAAATCTGAAAATACAAATCGAAACAATAATTAATAATGTCGATGTCGGTATATAATGAATATTTTAATAAAATGGTTTGTTGTGGTAGAGCAAACTTTTAATGGCGATGAAGTGGTTTGTATTTCCATTAACTGGCACATTTTTAAGAACTTAATTAAGCAAGGTGAAGGAACCTTCTCTATACCGACCTACATACATACCTACTATATTGTATGGGGGCAATTGGTATGTATTTGATGAATAAACTGAATTTATATTTGAAGTTTTTTGATGTACATATATTCTCGTTTTGAAAAACGAAAAAATATTATAGTGACAGTGTATTGTATATGTAGTAAATAGTTACACTGATATTAGGGCCAGTTTTACAGTGCACACTTAACAAAATAAGTGGAACTTAATTTTCCCATTTTAGAACTTAAGCCGCAGTTTTACTACCTGAGTAAGTGGAACTTAAGTGGCCAACATGGGAGACTTAAGTGTCACTTATTCCGATAAGTTTGCACTGTGAAATTGGGAATTAGTTTTCCATATTTGCCACTTAAGTGACACTTACTTCACTGTGAAACTGGCCCTAACTGGCAAATTAGAGAGATTCAAATCAGATAAAAGGAAAGACACCTGCATTCAAGAGTACACAATTTTATTTCAAAACGTACCTTTGTCTATGAATACCAACTCTCTCCTCCCTGTGATGAAAATCTGGTATCTCAACTGAAGATATTGTTTCACATTGTGGACGATTGTAGGTATCATCAAACAAAAGAGGGGGAGAAAATACTGTGAGGAAGTTTGACGTGCGTGCGTCGTCGGTCGGATGGCTGCAATTTCATTATGGCCTCTTCCAATCAGGTCTTTAAAAACTTCTTGAGAAGTCCTATATCCCCAGCATCAAGAATTGAGAAACAGTGCAGTGCAATAAGACCCGCGGAAATAAAGCCCAAAGATCTTCTTTCCCAAAATAAAGGTATGTAACACCCGCGGGTTTTTTTTCCTTTCTGAAATGGAAACAAAAGCTGTGGGTTTTAATTCTTTTTTATTGTCGGTTTCCATTCAAAGAAAAAAAATACAAGTGATTGTTGTCCAAGAAAACTGTTGGTATAGGCGCCTGCCTGACGACTGAACATACCCTAAGCAGAGCAACGGAGTTGAGTGAGCGGTAAAAAGCCCCCAAAATACTAATACATATCTAGGAAAACTATTAAGAAAGTTCAAAATCGTTTCGATTTCAAATCATTAATTGAAAATTATTTTAAAGCAAAGTTGGAAATATTACCTAAATCAATGGTCGCGAGCTCTATGTAGAGGAAATAGGAAGACCAGCATCTCAAAAGAAAAAAAGACAGAACATGAGAAGTATTCGATCGCAGAAATGGAAGCTATTCGTAGCAGGAAAGAAGTTCGGAAGTTTAACGAAATGGAAAAAAACCTCCAAATGTTACAAGCCCCGAATCGTGTTGTCTGCAAGAATGATCAAGGGAACATCTTAGATTAATCGATATGTAAAGGAAAGAAGGTATAAGGATATGTATGTAGAAAAGCATACCCGATGAATGGAAGCTCAGCGTTGTTTGCCTGGTTCTCAAGAAAGAAGATCCTCTGAACTGGACTAACTAAATAGGTATCACTAGCTTTTAAATCACCTACAAGATCTTTTCTGCCGTGTTAAGTGAACAAAATCTAAAAGCTATTTGTCAACAAAGGAAAATCCACCAACGATCAAATACTATTCGTTATATCTTGGAGAAAACCCAGGAACTCCCAATTGATATCCACCACCGTCTCATTGATTTCAAGGCCGAGTATATGTATAACACCAGCTATAGGGCGAGCTATATATACAATAGGGCATTATGTAGTTTTGGCATCTTTACGAAAGTCGTCCGCTTGTCGAGGATGACGATAGAGAAAGCACGCAAGTTCGGTAAAGACCTCACCGATGCCTTTGATGTCAAAAATGGATTAAGACAAGGTGATGCTTTGTCATGCCCAAGGTGGATGATAAAATTTAAGGTTGAAGGATTTGAGAGGAAGATTTCCCGAGTGATTTTTGATCCTGTCTACATAAACGGGAAGTGAAGGAGAAGATACAAAAACGAACTGTTCGGGCTGTAGAGTGACACTGATTTGTAGTCAAAAAAGTAAAAACCCAACAAATAAAGCTCCAGTCCGAAAAGATTTTCAATCCAACCCTGAGGGACAGAGATGAGGATGATTATGACATAGGTGCACGCAAGTGGAAGGGAACTTTAACCAAGCTAGCTAGGGAACGAAATGGCTGGAAGAAGAATGCTTGTTAAGTTCCTGGTCTCCATAGTACTGTAGGGCTAGTTTAAGTAAGTATTACCTTTAGTACGTTGTACGTTGAGGTAAGTTCATCAGTGTCCTGAAAACGTATGCTTGGAAATGTCTTTATTTAAAATTACTGGTGGAATCCCTGTCTAGAAAAACTTCTGGTCTTTTCCGAACCCTCCTTGTCTAACAAACGTACTTTCAGAATTCTCGTTTGAAATCCTTGTCTCTAGAATGCAATCTTAAAATATTTCTAATCGAAACTCTGAAGGGAAACCTTGTGAAAATAAGCTTTAAAGGGACAGTTTAAGAAAATTTCTTCCAGAATCGACGTAGGTATTCCTTATCCCTAGCCCCTATGGAAATTTTCCTTGGTCATAAGAGCCTCGAAGAGCCAGCCTAAGGAGTATCAACGTAAGCATCCTTCTCCCTAGACCTTAATCCAGGGAAAGTTCTGGTTGAGACCTTCTAAGGGGAGCCTTGTTCCAAAGAGCTTGAATAGGCAGCATAACGAAAGTTCTGGCGGAATCCAAAAAGAAGGGAATCCTTGTCCCTAGACAACAATCCAGGAATAGTGTTCCGAACAACACTATTTCTAGATTGTTGTCGGAGCCCTTAAGGGAAATTTTGTCAAAAGGACCATTGAAGAGGAAGTCTTATGGAAGTGCACAATCCTCGTTGGAAACCCTTGATCCTATCACGCAATCTAGGGAAATTTTTGTTTGGTAACCTCAAGAACCAAGAGGAACCTTTAAGCCTATTCACTTAACCTAAAGGTCCTACTCCTAATATATTTCCAAAACAATAGATTGGACTCTTAAGTAGTGTAAACACCACTGCCGCTTACTCTTTTAGTCGTCACCCCAATTTTATAACTCTGTGTCAACAATTTCTTCGATTTTCTATACTCTAGATTGGTACTCATCACTAGATGAGGTTAAAAGACAATTTTGCAGTTTTCCCAACTTCCTCATGAAATATTTTTCTTCAAAAGCAAATGTGAATTAAAAGTGATGAAGTTCAACATTGTATGAAATTTTCAATTTTAATTAATTTGAATTGAAAATAACTAAGTGGGTGCACTGCACTGCACTTGAGGGTAGGATTGTTATTATTAGTCCTATAGAAGACCACCATGAATTAATAAAAAAGTTATTAATGTTTTCGATTTGAACTATCCAAGGATAGGTATACATACCACATAGTACCTAGAATTCATGTTCTTAACTTTGTAGGTATAACCAACCACTTAGGAAAGTTTGTCAGGTAATATTGAAATTAGCTTAAGGTTTTTCCCTTACATCATGTACAGGTATAATTTATAGGTTAATAAAAAATGAATTTACCTACATATATGTAAATTATTTTTAATTCGATGAATACTTATTTAATTTTGAAATTTCTCAGTTAATATAAGAACTTTTAGTGTGCATAGCAAAAATAAAGTTCTGAAAAAAATGTCATTTTGCAAACTACAATCAAACTCTACACGAAGGAATACCAGAGGAAGAGACCAGTATATATAAAAAAAAAATACTTCATTATAATATCGACCCTCTTCCCTCACTGTTATAAGTATATGATATAGAAATATATATGTATTTTAATTTTATATGTCCTTCCATGTTTTATAATTGTGTTGGTGCTACTTATTAATTCAATAAAACCACTTCCAAGCAACTTCCCGACCCAGATCTTGTTTTTTACTATGAACGGAGGAAAGTTTGCACAAGTTGTGTAATTTTTGTTTTTTTTTTTTTTTGTTCATATTTTTTTGCCTTAAGGTTATGCCAAGGATACAATATATATATAAACAAATAATGTCCTTGTCCGATATTTAATTTCCTTTATAATTGAGAGATATAGGGAACAAAGGAGAAATGGAGGGACTATAGCTATGGACATTTTCTATGAATTTGTTTTCATTAAAAATTTGAATTTTTTATTTAAATTGAACTCACTCATCTGAATCTTATGCTATGATGTTCTTTTTTTTTGTATAGATATATACCCCTGTGAGTATCTATATACTGAAGTACAATAAAAGAAGACTTTTTAACAATTCCCATCGTATATAGTTTGTCCTTTTTGATTATACTCAAACAAAACAACACAATTGTTTTTTTTTTTTATTTACTTACCTATTTTGTTTTGTTGGCGGTGTGGCGTACGGAACTCCCAGGAATACCTCTACAGAGCGTAAGAAACGAAAATTATCTAATGGCAGTATAAGGCCGTGCAACCGACCGTATCGTGTTTGGACTATTCTATGTCCCAAACGGGCATTTTTGTAAATATCTAAAGTGGAGCATGTGACTGATTTTGTAGCGAAGACCATTGCCAGGATGCATAGTGTTGCTGTGTATGTATCGCGGTATGGTGTCATATTTAGAACCATTTGGAAGAATCTTTTTTGTTTTTAAAAAAGTCTTCCGTTCGGTCCTTCGATTTTTCTTTGTTTCTTCTTCTGTGATTTAATCTTTTTATAATTTGTTGAAGAGATTTTGTTCCTTTGACTATCTACTCCTATGTCTTGACATTTTGTTTGGTTGGATAAAGTTTTTGTTTTTTTTTTATTTGGAATTCTATCAATATATAGCGCCACCTATGTTTGTATAAGTACACTATTTTCGTTTACAACTTGTTGTGATACTCTTTGTGAGTGGTGTTAGATGATAAGTTGGCATTTTGTTACACGTTTGAAACAACGGAAGGTGTTAAATATGTGCATTGGTCTGAAAATAAAGAAAATATATAATTTTATTTCAATAACTGTATTTTATTATCTTAAATGGTAGGCAGGTACATAAATAAAAATTATGCATATATTTTTTTTTTAACTTTCTCTATAAGGAAAGGTATTGGTTACGATACAAATTCAAGGCTTAAATAAACAAAATTGTGTGAGTGTTGAAACTGACAGTTATAAGATTCTTAAACATCAATTTTCCTCCAAGTACCGTAATTTTGTTATTGAACGTATCCAATAATCTAATTGCAACATAATACGTGACACGTAACATGTGACACGGACACGTTTTTATTTTACCCTTTTGCCTCGCCCGCAACCCGGTATAGATCTGTATAGATAAAAAAAACAGTACGATTAGAAGATAGAGAAGTACAATAAAGTTTTTTTCATTTCGCGCAATACCATCCGTCGGGCGTTGGACTGGAGTTAAAACGGTTGGACCGATTTTTCTTTAAATTTGGTATAGAATTTTTGTTTTAGCTCATAGAAAACGGGTATCTCTAATACAAATATTTCAAACAATTCAATTAATATTGCGTTTTAAATAGTACTTGATCTCTTTAAATCTTTCATACAATCTCCCTCCCTATACTGTAGATATGTGCAACAACTTTTTGGCTTAAAGTCGAGTTAATATGAAGAAAAAAAAATGGGAACCAATTTTCAAGATATAAAATTTTAAGTCCTGTCAAAAATGAAAGATTTTTAACATTTTAATGGAAGAATGGTCCTATATAGTGAATTTACATAAGTATATCTCAATGGCGGAATTTTAACTTAAACAATTATTATAAAAATTGTCTATCACTTGAACAATTAGTGAAACTTTAGATTAATTTTTATTTTATTTAGATTTTGTTAAAATTTCTTCATTTTCTTCTTTTTGTTCTTGGAGTGAACCCCGCAGGTTCCAAGATCTTAGTACCACATAAATGTCGATTTAGGAAAAAAGTATGTCAGTAAATGGTTGCAAGGGGCAGTAAGTTTCAGTAGACAAGTAGCCAGGTTATAATATTTTTCGAGGCCACTCATTAGCACATCATTTATGGAATAAAAAAATAAAAAAAAAAACAAGTTTAATTCCTCAAAAAATAATTAAAATAGGTACAAGAAGTGGCTAAAATTATTAGGTACACATTTTGTTATGAAGCATAAAAAAAAACTACCAAGTTTTTACTAAAATTCGGATTCTGAGGTAATTTAGTTTTATTTTAAGTGCAATTCACTGCACTAAATGCCCATAAGTAAAATTTCTTTCTTTATTTACTACTTGAAAATGCTCCTAAATAGTCATAGCGTAGAACTGAAATAAAAAACACCTTCAATGTACATATTTATAAAATTAAGTTATGTAAAGTGATGAATTTGTATCTGAATTTTCTCACAAAGATCACTTTTATTCAAATTTCCTCCACAGAAACTTAATTAGTCTTTCTTATAACACAACTCAATTTTATACTGTACTTAACCTACCTTATATATGAAAAGATACTAAAACGACGGCAACTGTCACTTATGCAGCATTAGTAAGACATAAATTTGTCATATACCATGGGCTCTCATTAAGCAAGTGTTAAGTTCACACACAACTTAAAGCATATATAGGTTATGTAGCTCTATTTAATTGTGCTAACATGGTACGAATCACAAAATCCACCTCTCTTAAAATCAGATTTCATTATATTCCAGGAGACTCATCAAAGCAACAGTATATATGTAGTAGGTAACAAAATAATGCTTATGTACACATTTTGTCTGTCCATTGAGCAAATGGAAATGTGATACAAGAGTGGTGAGAACTACAACTGTAACCAATAAACCATATATAAAAGGATTAAATGTCTTATACTGTGCTATGGAAAAGTGTAGTGGTGGGCTGTGACGTTTGCGTGTGTGGGAATACAATCTTCTTATATGGTCTTCGACTAGAAGTAGGTAACTTTTTCTGTTTGTTTAATCTGATATTGAATCAAATGTAAACCATTTTAATTTGCTGAGTTGTATTTTTAGAAGAATAGGTATATGTATATAGTTTCAGGTATATATAGGAAAAAGCTATTCGAAAGGTTTTTAAAGTATAATGAATAAAACCTTTAATTAAACTGGTCCAATAAAATAAAAAAAACCTCTGAAGTTGTTGGCAAATATGAGAAACTACTTTACTTTAATAACATTTCAACCGGCTAGCAGCAGGTCCAGTTGCAATTTCACATATACTGTCTATTTTTGTTATATTTAGTGGAAATATAGGAAATATGATACAAAAATGGAAACACTTCAAGTACCTTTCCCATAAATTCATGTTGCGTTTTCGCAAAGTTTGCTGATAGAAATAGGTATATGCAAAGTTTTTAGATGAGATTTTCTCGTTCGATTGAATTTCAATCAATTAAATTTTATTATTTTAATTAAAATTCTACAGACTCCTTGAAAATAACGAATTTTTGCATTATATTAGACTTTTAAGAAGTAAAGTAAGAATTTTTCACTATACCAACGATATCGCCAATATAATTGCGAATATTTTTAATTATATGTATATATGATGACAGATGTTTTAATTTTCGCCTTTAAACGATCACGCTTTCCGCACGGACTAGTTTTGCAGTATTTAAGCATCACTTATCTGTCACATTGATATTAACACTTTGTGTAGGTACTCGGAATGTGACAAAATTATTATCCCTTTTCTGTATGAACGTTTCGAAAATGGAACGTAAATTTATGCGGAATTATATAAGTTTTTTAAATTTTACTGTCAGATTTCCTCTAAAAAGACCAAAAGAAGATAGAAAATAAATTTTTAATTGAATTTAATTAAAGTCGCCTGAAATAGATTAAGTAGTTTTTTATGTTTGCCAGCTATACTTTAGGGAATTTTTATTAGTTAGAACTTAGAATATTCTATGTATGTAGTTTATTTACAACTTAATCATGTAACTATACTTTTAAGTCTTTTGAATGGCTTTTCCTTTTTGTGATGTAACCCCCGATAAAATATCTGATCTCCCCAAACTGGATTTGGTATCTTAAAGGGCTGAATCCTTTAGCCCGTTGCATGGGCTGCATTGACGCGTATACAACAGCTGACAGCGAGATTAAGTACACACATGTTTATGAAAAGCAACCCAGATGAAAGCATATGACGGGCGCAACGGAAAAATTAGCTGAAATTTTGAAATTTTCTCTCCGGCAGATCTGTTGACGTCAGTTGCCAATAGTATTATAGCAGTATAAGGTTTTTGCTATTAATTTCTCTGAGTTTTCTTTGTTGCTGTTTGCAAACAATTTATTCGTGAGAAAAAAAAATTAAATATAGTAATAGATAGTAATAGACACATTTGTTTGTGTATTTTTATTAATACAAATGATTACAATCCGTCGAAACAAAATAGTAATTGGGTATAACCCTTGTCAGTTCTTATCCGTCACCACCTCAATGGATGAATTTTATGGGTTGAAGCCTTAAGTAGATAAGTAGGTGTACTTATATAGTGTGTTTATTATTCTAAGGATTTACTGCGGGTGCTCAGGTTCGATGACGCAGTTTTTTGATCTTTGTCTTCATTAATATACTCTTTAGGCACATCTTAATAATGGGTCATAAATTTCGTGGTTTCATGTTTGTAGCGCTGCCATTTGACACCTTTCGATCGCTTAACAATCGAACAACGCGTTAAAATTTTTGAAACTTACTACAAAATTGGTGATTCAATACGCTTCTGGGCTCGAGAAGTTTCCTGGTCGCATAATTTTAAGTTTTGACGAAGTTAATTGGCCACCAAGTTCATGCGATTTGACACTGTTAGATTTTTTCTGTGGGGCTACGCAAATATTTCTTAAATATTTTCAACGAAAAATTGACAATTTTTTATCGTGAATGAGACCCATCTGACCATTATTAATCATGCTGATGAAAGTTTTCGCATTACAAACTAAATATTTCCAAAAAAATATTGACACATGCCTAATGATAATGCATTTTGCCTTATAGGAACACCAAAATAGAATTAATTCAGTTTCCTTTCACGAAAGAGTTTTATTTATTTTCATTCAAAAATATAGAACTGTACTCAGTATTTGAATTCCACCATTTAAATGATAGGAATGGCGTCAAATATATATATTGTTGAAAAAAGATCAACTAGATAATTAAAAAAATATTCCATAATCAATATTTGGTTCATTGAAAATTACTGACGCAAAGTTAGCGAGAAATGGGTTGATGTCTTTAAATTGTGTACAGTTGCCACTGAATAACATAGACTAGAATTTCGACTTAACTTTTAACTATCTGCATACTGTACATCTAAGTGGCGGATCCAGGATTCGGTCATGGGGCGGGTCCAACTACAATATAACGTGCATGGGCTTTTTGAAAATCTAAAATGGCATTGCTAAATTCACGCTTGTTGTTTCAAACATTAAGCTTCTTAAAATGTTTTGAGACCATATATAGATAGCATCGCCATGTATACTATCAGAATTCTTTAATAAATCTTAAAATATGAAAAAATTAATAATCATCATGGAGTGGATTTTTTAAAATAATTTTTATATATAAGATGTTGTAAACAGATTTCAGAAAAATAATTTGTACGTTTTTTTAAAAAACTTATTAATGCGAAGTTAAAAAATCAATTTCGAAAAAAATCATCTACCCATTTTTAAAATATACTTTTTTTTTTGGAAATGTATACATAATTAGTATTTTTTCGGCTTTTTATAGGCTTTTGTAAAAAATGTAATTTAATTAAAATTATTTTAACAGATAGCTGAACAGTTGAATGGAAGGTTTCGTAAATTTCGGAAAATATTTCTTAAAAATCTGTGAGATAATGTTAAAATTCCACTTGGTTCCAATAAAATTGAAACAAGTAGGTTTTGAAATAGATATATGGATTTTCAAAAATAATTTAGAAACTTTTTTGAACAAATATTTTACAAAAAATCATTTGGACCATTTTTGATAAAAACTGTTTCGACAAGATGTGCTAGGTTTTAGGTGCTTTTACTATGTGCAAGTAATGAATAAAGCAATAAAATCGCGCAATTTTATTGCTTTATTCGTTACTTGCACATAGTAAAATTAGGAAATGTTAGAAGGAATAGAAGGATAGGATAGATTTTTGTTGGCACATTGGATTGAGAAATTAGGTTTTGATGATCTCATTAAATCCCAAGGGTGGCGTTCAGTTGAGGGAATATAGAAAAGAATTCTGCCTAAACTGGGGATCGAACCCACACATCCAGGTTAGCAGTTAAGCACTACTTCCAATGCGCCGAGGCCACCCCGATCCAAAACAAAACTACCATTGAAATAACATCACCTTTTGAAGTCTATCTTTAGTATGTTTTAACTTATTTAGTATTTATTTCATTTATTTAAAAAGTAATACAAAAATTTTATAAATAAACCCTGAATAATTCGTGAAATTAACGAAAAATTGTGAAAGATGAAATAAGTTGTTTTTATTTGCATCCCAAATAAAGGCGAATTTAAATTATGTACATATAAAGAATCAATCATATATAACATTCATAAATAAAAACTCACCACTTTTTTCAAGATGGTGGTTTTTTCTAACTCCTTCCATAATGTGAAGATATTACCAAAAACATACATACTATGTATTAACAAAATTTTACCCATCAAAAAAGGCGATTTTCATTCAATATTTTGAGAATAAATTTACTATGACATAACGTTCTTGGAGGTTTTTCTTAAACGGAATTGCATAAAACTAATAGTTTAAAAAAAATTGCAATAACTTAACCTCTTTCAACCCCAAATTGTAACCCCATTACAAATTTGGAAAAAAACTTAAGACTCTAAAACTCTCCACAAAAATTCAGATTAGTCTGAGTTTTTAGAATTTGTTAATTTTTTGTCTAATTTTCCTGGATTTATAACGATTTACTATTTTATTTTTTTCAACTCGTAGACTAATGAATGTATAATTTGCAACAAAAAAAATCAATTTCATACTCACTTAATGTTTACAATAAAAAATCCCCCTCAAAAAAATTCTTTTTCTTCCGATTTCAAATACAACAAACATTTGAGAGTTTTTAAAAACTAATTACTTTAAATCAATAAATAACCAAAATAAAACTTCCATCAAAGGTTTTTTCACAGAAAAAAAAGCAATATTGTCTATAATATCCTTCTTTCAAAGAGAATTTAATTGAAGTTTTCACTGTGAACAACTGTGATAGATATTTGTATATATTAATTGGCTATGAGGTAGAAAATAATCTATACAGAAAGATATACATATAATCAATCATTTTGATAGAAAAATATAATTTTTGGTTTTATTTGTGTTTGATAAATTTTGTACCTCAATAAACAGAAGAAAATATTTTTTTTATTTTTCTAAAATAAATAAGAAAATTAATTAAAAAATATTTTTTCTTCTATTACATGTTTCGTAGACAATTTATCACAAACACAAAGAGGAAAACAACAACAAAAATCGACCGAATATTACTAAATTTTAAATTTGTATCGAGTTTGAAAAAAAAAAAAATTACAGCATTACTACCCCCCAAGAGTCCTGTGCCTCCCATCAGAATCATTCATTTTGGAATGTTAATCCGCGCAGAGAAAATAACAATTTTTTTTTATTTTTATTCCAAAATCCATTATTGCCATCATTATTTGAAGACGAAGGCATTAGGCAATATTCTTAATAAGAGGTAAATCGTGCTCTCCCTAGTATAACTTTTAAACTTCCATAAATTCTCCTGAAATACGTTCATTTAAATGATTAAATGGCAATCTATTAGAAAAGCAATAAATCGTATAGAACCAACTTCTTAATATATATATGTATGTATGTAGTACGTTTCTCTACCAAAGGTACATTTGAAGCTTGAAGCGTTAATAAATAAATTTATTGGAATTCCCTTCTTGGTAATGTTCGCCCACTGTAACGTATACGTACTTTTTTTTTATTTAATCATATCAAATTGTATGTTATGGGGGAACATTATTTTATTTATAGTGGACATCACAGCAACAAAGCAAGTAAGCAAGCTATGGCAATGGCTCAAAATTCTTTCAAAATGTCTGTTTCATTTAATATGTTTTTTTTTGTATTTAATGTCAGAGTAAGATTTGATTCATTGTGAATTTAACAAGCAAAAAAGCCAAGAAAGTAAATAAGACTTCGGTAATGCATGTAATAATTGCGAAAATGTTTTCTTTTGATATATGTTATATATATATTTGGAATTTTGAAAACTGTCAAGGGGCTCTACGAAAAAGCGAAGGATGCATGGTAACAATTTATGTTTGGGACTTAACATTTAAACAATTTTTTGACTTTTACTTGGGAAAATTTAAATAAATTTTGTTGAAATGAAAATTATATGACATAAACTGTTTTGTTTGTGAAACTTCTAAATATTTTGACATGAAGGCAGATGTTGAATTAATTTAAATTTTTAAGGAGTGCACATATCTAAAGTTTTAGGGCTAGGTAAACGAAAAAAAAAAAAACAATTTTAAGGAGAAGTATTTCAACAAAAATTATTATTTGTTTCTCACGTAAAAGCAATGCTTGCATTATTAAATAATAAAAATTTATAGATATTATAAATGTAGAAATCAAAGACTAAAGTTATAGAGATAAATAACCATTTCGTAAACAAGGTAAGAACAATTGAAATACCAGTGAAACGGGGCGGCACGCGGCGCACTGTGGTCCAAATTGAATTTTTTGGTTGCAAAAATCATAACTTCTTAACGCATAGAGATATCGCTGCAATTTTTTTTTCGTTTTCAATGCTATAAAAAAATGATTTTTAAGATACAAAATTGCTTTACATGGTGTTTCTAAATCATAGACTGAAGACAAATTTTCTTTATTTTATTATTTTAACAGAGAAAGGAATTTAAGAAAAACTTTAAAAATTCACAGTAAAAATTTTACGAATTTTGTAAAAAAAATTCTGTGGCTCTTTAATTATTCACAAGGTGTTTCAAAATAAATTTTTACAATAGTAGATGCATTTAAAATTAACAAACCAATTTTTGATTTTTTTTAACAAGTATTTAATAGTATTTTTTCCATTTTGTGGCTCATCGTCATATCTTTTAAACCGTTTAAGTGACCAATTTTATGTGAGACAGTGTAGAAAAAAAGTAAACGGACCAAAATTTTAATAAATAATTAAAACAATTTTTTTTTATAAAATAAAATGGAATACATTAAGGGTGCGTCTTTTTTTTTAAATAATTATAGATTTTATAAGAAGATTTTCTTAATAATACAAATTCAATATACATACTATTGAAATACATAAGCCAAGTAAAAGACTTACCACTGTTTTAATTGGACTTTATTTTATATCTTTTAATGGCCTTTAGTCCTACAAAAATTGACGTTTCGTGCCGGTGATCTCACTCAAACAATTGCGTACTGACAAGGCCCTCACTAGTCAACTGATGAGTCCAAGTGAGATCGCCGGGATGAAACGCAAATTTTTGTAGGACTAAAGGCCGTTAAAAGTTATAGATTTTAATTTTCAGTAAAAAAATCATTGGCATTATCATCATTTTCAACATTTACTTCTTCTGTCAACTTACTACTTCTGGGGAAAAACTCTTTTCTAGCTCTTTTTGACATCTCGCGTGCTTTAAAGATAAAATATTTGGATCCGATGATATAGCCAGCATATTATATAAATCTTCATTTCGACGTTTCTTTTCCATTATTAAGGCAGAAAAGAAATAAACATCCTACTTTTGGCAGGTTTCAAAAAACGAAAAGAATTTAGAATTATAATTTTTTTTATTTTCAAAGTTAAATATTATTTACCTACTTTAGTTGCAAAAAAATTCTTTTAGTTTAGGAGAAATTTATTCAAAATTGGGCGTAAAAGTGGGAGGATTACAAAAATTAAATGTTCAATATAACTTTTAGTAGTTTGTTCAAAAGATTGCGACTTTATGTTTTTGCCAATTTTTATTTAAATAAATAGGGGCGTGGAAGTGGGCAGATTTTTTAGGATCAAGATAACACCAAAACGTATTCTTATTGAAATAAAAAAGAAAATTTCATGTTCTCAGCACTTTTGAGAAAAGAAATAACTCAAACATTCTAAAATTAAATTCACTTTTAAGACCAAAATGTTAGCACCGCGAACATGCTTTTTTTAAACAAAATACATTTTCTCAAAACATTGCGAAAAGTTCCAGCTGCAATTTTGCATATGGTTTAACAAATAGTCAAGCTAAAAAATACTGGTAATTGTTCAGCGAGATCTAGCGAGATTTTTTTTGTAGCTCTATTCAAGCCTCAAGTACTCATAAAAAAGGGTTTTTTGTTTTATTTATTTAAAATATTAAACTTTTTTTTTTGTTATTTGAAATTTTAATTTACTTACGAATAAAACAAACTCGTAAAATTGGAAGAAAAAGTAAGATTTTCATTAAATATAGCATAATTGCAATAAATAAAATAAATTATTTTTATTTTTTTTATTTTTTGTTGCTCTAGAACAAAATTTCCCAACTTTGCAGAGCTTTATAAACCAAACAATTTAAAAAAAAATATTTTATTTGCTGTTTTTGAAGCTCTGTCTATATTTCTATTGCAAACATAAAAAAACAAAAAAAGTTAAGAACATTGGACTTTGTATTTTTGTCTCGAATTTTGGCTTTTTGGACCACAGTGCGGCATAATAGTTACTGTAATGCTGTAGGTCTGGAAATTGACATTCAGACTATTCCAACCTAAAATTAATAATTCTTTTTCCACGAACACTGCCTTTTGAGATGAACTAACAAATTCTCCATAAGTAAATGTTTTTTTGTTCATGAAAAAGTTGCTATTTGAATTCTGCAGAAATTTGTTTGTCCTCTGTATTTCTGCCGAATTATAGACAACAAGTTCTCAGGAAAAGTTAAGAGTTGTAAGTCACTAGGTACTAGTTTTCCCTGAACAACACTCACAAAGAAATGTATTTTATTTTATGGTATCATTACAATTTTTCTGACAAACACGTCAGAACTATTACAAAATTTTGATTCTTATGAACGCAATTTCTTCAGAATAAATGAATAGTTCAGTTAGTTAAAAAGGAATTCATTAGAATTTATATGCATCTATCTGTAGCCACCTGCATCAGACGAACAATTTTTCTAGGGAATACGTTAGAAAATTTGTTTGTCAGTCTGTATACGTCTGATTTAACTGTATGCATACTATAGCCATGGCCAATAAACACTTGTTTTTGAAAACCAGATGAATTTATTTTTTTACTGTGCAACCGACAAATCAAACTTTCAATGAAGAGCCTTAATTGATGTCTTTATCATTTCCTAAAAAGTAACGACAGTTTCGTTTTTTTTACGGTTAAAGTTTTTCTGAAGATAAAAATTCAGTTTTATGTAAATAACCAGAAAACAAGCAAATGTACAAATTGTTTCTAATAAAAGTCCATTCAAAATTCCAATTATTTTTTTTAAAGTCAAACCAATGTATTGGTCAAATATCTTGTTAAAACTGAAAACTTTGATTTTTATTGTTGGTCATTCCACGACTTTTTTTACAATTAATGTGAATTTTTTCTTTGATCACCGATATCTCAAAAACTTATGATTAGTAAGAAAATTTAGGGTCAATTTTAAAAACTAAATAATAAATTTTATACAAAATTCTTTCAAGACTTTATGAAATTCATTTTTAAAAAGATATAAACAAATTTTATTTTTTTTGTGGTTTTTTAGTAAATCCTTGGCTGCTTTTCAAATATTAATCACAAGGCTAATATACTGCTATAAGTTTTGGTAAATTAATATACCAAACATTTTTCTGTAAATTAACGAATGGATTCATCAAACCGTTTTTTCGTACCAATTTTTTTTAAAAACAACTGTAGGAGGAAATGGTATTTTGTAACTGTCAACTTTTTCACAGTTTTGCTAAGCTACAATTAGACTGTCAAAAAGATTGTCAAGTGGTGTGATTGTCAAAACTAAGTGCTGTCAACTCGTTGACGACTGTGTTGACACTCACGTTTTATTGACAACAAAATTGCAATCAATTTTGAAAAACAAAATTTTGAAATCATTTGAATTTGAATTTTTGTTTGGAAAATAATTTTTTTTTCCCACAGTAAGGGCCAGTTTGTTCACAGTGGGTTAAATATGAACGATAACTTTCACAGCTTCTAACAAAATGAAGCTAATCCACCAAAATCGGCTCATTAACGATTTCCATGATTAACACCTTAAATTCTGGATTCCTTGAAAAAAAATTTGTTTACAATGCACATTCGGTGATTTACCAGTTTTAATAATCCTTCATTAAAGATGATCAGCTGTGAACAAACTGGCAATGAGCCTTATACCTAGTTCAAGTGAAAATGAAATTTTGATAAAAAAGTAAAGTTTGGTTCATTAGTATATGAAATTCACAACAAGAAGTCAATTCAATCAATTTCACACAAAATTTTCATTTCCCAACGTACGACCACTCGGAAAAAATCCAGTGGCTCGCGTACACCTAATCCGTCATCGGCCGAAGTATGATCGAACGTCGTAAACGGAACTCGACCGATCGATCCAAATGTATGTTAAAGAAAGAGAGTGCGTATAAACCACTCCAACCAAACCAACCAAAATTGTTTGGATTTGTCGTCCGTTTTCCGGTGACTTTTGCATGTGAAACATACAAAAGAATTGGATATTGAAAAATTAACTACACAATCAAGACTGTCACCGTAAGAGAACGGCTAAGTATATATGCAGACGAACGTCAGATACAGTCATCACAATAGCTCCGACCCGAAATCGGCCGATTATTTGGTTTCAGTGTACGCGAACCGTAAAGTATTTGGAAAATTGTGACGTTTGTCATTTAATTTGTTTTGCTCAAAATATAAATTCTAAGAAAAAAAATTAAAAAAAGTATTTTATTCTCGTCAAGGAGGAAAAAGGAACAAAACACGGAATTTAAACAGCAATTTGTAAACCTTTTCAAGGTTTTGATGACAGGATTTCAAATTAATAACTTTTTTCATCCAATTCTAAACTGACTATCAAAAATTCATGTGAAGAATTAATTATAGCTATGGGTTCATATTAAATTTCCACGTTGTATTTTTCCACGTTGTTTTTTTTCATTTCACGGGAGGTGAGTACTAGGCTTTAGTATCCAAACATGAAATTTAAATATGAAACGGCTCGTATAATCAATTCCACACTATAATTTTATATCGCAAGCTACGACCACAAGTAAAATTTAAAAAAGTGTTAAATTTTGTGAATTAATGTTAAATTAATCTTACAAATTAAACAAATTTTAAGAATTTATACTTTAAGAGTTAGATCGCTGAAAAAATGTTTTCTTTTTTCACTTTTTCCCTCATGACATTTTTTCGCTTATGACATTTTAAGATTTGCCTTGCCCCCACTCCCAGAGAATTTGTTTCTCGTTTTGACCCAATTAACAGTTTTAACGTTTTTAAGTTTGAAAACACTCTCCTGAAAAATTTTGTAAATGTGACAGACTAGTTCTGCAAGGTAGCGACGATTTGTTCACCATATAAATTTGATACAATATGTTCGGTATTATGTGTTTCATTCTCTTCTTAATCTTAATTTAATATTCCACGAAGATAATAAAACGCAAAAATTTTCTCTTTACTTTTTATCTTAAGAAAATAAGACTTAAAAGATTTCATCTAAACTGAATTTTGATTTTTTAAGCATTTTCATTGAATTTCACCTCCCAGTATAATTTTTTTTCCCATTTTTTAAATTAAAACTGAAAAAATATCCTTTAGGATTAAATTAATTTATTTCAGCATCACTGTTGAATATTTGGTCGCAAAAAAATTTACAATAATCAAATACAAAAAACAGCAGTGGTATTTTTAGCCTTTGAAATAAAAAGAAATAATTGACCGAAAAGAAGTGTAAGACTGTGATTTTCATATTTGATGGCCATACTCATATTTTACCCTTGTTGAAATGGTGTAGCTAGATTGCTTTGTCAATCAAACATATCTATAAGACTGAAAATAAAATAAAATAAAATAAAATAAAATAAAATAAAATAAAATAAAATAAAATAAAATAAAATTAAACAAAATAAAATAAAATTAAATTAAATTAGTAATAGCTTAGCCAATAACTTTAAAAGCGAAACATTGTGAATTATTGACATTTATCTCTTTATGAATTGAATATGTAGTTCTCTTTAATTTTTTTGTTTAAATAATTTTGGTCAAAACTTACCTAAGTCTTTGTTACATCAACGTTTTTTTTTTTTTTTTTTTTAATTTTATGTTTTTAAAACTTTGGAGCAGGTTGATTTTTTACCTTAATTAATGTTCTTTATATTAAAAAAAGAAGTTTGTGGGACTTAGAAGAGAATCAAACTAGGTAAAAAGTGTTACTTTAAGGCCGGTCCCCTCTAAGTACTGTATTTGAAAGAAAAATCTTAAAAAAATGAGAACAAACCAAAAAATTTAGCAGAATCACCCAAATTAATTTTTCGTTTCATCTTCATATTGGATTTTAATTTTTAAATATTTGCATGATTTTTTTAAATTTTGTTTTACCTATTATTTAAAAGAAATTATGTTGACATGATGAAGATAAAAAGTGGTTTGAATAAAATCAATCACCAGTTCAAAACTCTAGTTTGCGGAGAAGGTTTTCCATTTGCTATGAATAAATGCTTTAATTCAATACCATTTTTCTAGCACCTGATCAACTTTTTACATTGATCACTTGCTCTGAGCACTTGCTCTGAGTATTTGTTACGTTTTTATTCATATCATCTATTGTTTTACTTGTCGAAGTGGCTTTTTGTGCAACCGTTTTTTCCCATATAACCACCTGATATTTTACAAAACAATATTATACTTTTTAACTAACATGGTTTCCATCAGTGCCATTTTAATTTATTTTGGTATTTTTTTCTAAACTTTTGTTATGTTATTTTGACACATTTCTAAATGGTGAATTTCAATTTCAAAGTTTTTTTTTTCAGTTTTTTGTTTTGTTAATTTTCCAGTTAATTCTAGTCCGCATATAGTAGTATCTATATAACCTAAAAAATGTCCATTACCACAAAAATAGTCAAACAAAAATATTTCTCTAACAATTTCAACACCACGGTGCATTGTTTTTTTATTATATTCAAATTAAAATAAATCCAGAGAGAGAGAGGTAAAAAAAAAACTAAAAACAAAAAAAAAAAACTGTTTATCTTTTTCAATTTGCAATTTTCGAAATTGCAAAACACCTAAGCATTCATTCTACCTATTCTCTTGTTTCAAGCTCAATGGGTTCCGATGAAAGCCTAACAAATGGCACAACACATTCCTCACAGCAAATATAACAGCAAATAGCTATACGATTATACATACATATAGTATAGCAATGTTATAGCATGAGCAAAGCATGTAGTAGGTATGTAGAAATACAACAATCCTTACATTGAAAACGAAGAAAAAAAAAGTGTTTTTCCATTTTTGTTATTTTCCATATATTTAGCACCCCACCTTTACCTCCCCCATTCCCATCCTCATAAATACCAAACGACAATTCATCCATAATACGCCGTACATCATGTTGCTACATTGTTTGTATGTGTGTAGCAATTCCATTTAGACTTTTTGAACAAAATAAAATATACCTTCGTAAAACTACCTTCATACCTTTACCTACCTACCTAGCGCAGAAAACCATTTGCACACTTCCATTTCCATTCCTCTGCATGATGCCTGTTCCACATTTTCATTGTCCTGAGCTCACATTAGCTTGGCTTTAATATCACCATGCCGGGGAAAATGGTTTTTAACTTCATACAAATCCCCACATATATCCCCATATAAACACATACATACATATATCATATATGTATGTATAACATAAGGGTGGGCTAAAAGCATTTTCCAACAACCCACACACATGATTGCGCTGTGTATGAATAATAAAGCATTGTGCATAGTTTTTCACTTTTCTCAGCGTGAACCATGACAAAAAAAAATTAAAAAAAATAAAAACAAAGAAAAGTTAGTATAAACACAACAAAAAAGGAAGAAAAAAAAATCACAAAAAAAAAATAAGAGAAAACTCCAAAGCTTTTCTTTATATTGTTTTCTAAGCGAATAGATTTTTTTTTTCTTAAGAAAGAAAATCTGATGCAGCTCAGCATCAAGGTATCTGCTGCAAAAGCTATGTAACTTAGGACTTTGGGTGTGTTTTTATGGTATAGGAGAATAAGGAAACTTCCTTTTATCCTGGTTTTTACAATTTGTAGATACATACCTACTTATATAGTAGTTGTAGAATCTGACTTTATCTTTCGGTTCGTCCGACAAAAAAAAATAAAAAGTTAAGCAAACAAAAATGCACCAAGCTTAACTCGCTCGCTCGAAAAGCAGACACAGAAATTCGTTATTCGTTTTCTTCCAAGCATTTGCCATCACCCCCCACACCCCCTCCATCACGTTGGTCGTCATCGTATAGTCACAATAGTTCTCTTATATATATTATTGTTCTGGGCTTATTGCAAAAAGGATTGCTTTTTCAAATGCATATAAACAACGACAGGCGGTATGGTATGGATCTTGGCTAAATGCCATTTAAGGAAACACAAGAAAACTTTATACTAACTTATTCTTTGAGAGAGTGAGATAAAAATTTAGAGAGCAAAAAGCACAGGAAATGCAAACGGAACACCTCTGCTGCCGAAAGATTTTTAGCCATGAGCTAGAAGTATGAGATAAAATAAGTTCCCTCTCGCTTATGAATAATTGCGTTCCCCTTTTCAACACCGAAAATTCCTTTTTCCATAAAGAATCTCATGGAAAATATGAAAATTAATTTCCCACAGAACATTTTCCTCTCTCTACTAAACTAAAGGAAAATGTTAAGAAGTGGTTTAAGGCATGGTAATATGAGAGGGGGTGGGGGATGGATTATAAGCGGGCGGTGAAATTCAACTTTATAAAGTAGGTAGGTATACATAGTGGAGATAGTTGTGAAAGGATGCCAATTTTATATCCCCGTTAGCTGTAGGACTTTATTTTACCAAACATTCGATGTAGGTACCTATATGTATATTTTCATATAGAAAAAGAAGAAAAAGGGAAATCTAGAAAAGAAGATCTCCAGTTGGGCTTACAACACACTTTAACACTCCCCTCTATATATACCCCTCTATAAACTCACATCATTCTGCATGCACCCTTAAGCCCAAGTCAACTTCCTATGTAAGTGGATGAAAAAGTTTTGCGGTGATGTATGTGTGTGTACTGAGCTGTGCTGTGCACTGATGTGCCAAGGGAGTTGTGGGTATAAAACCAGGATATATACTGATAAGTATTTCTTTCATAATCGGTTTCGATAAAGGGAAGGGAAGGGAGGGAGGTTAAAATATAAAGGGAAAGAGGAATATTGTTCGTTTCCTGGGTCTGTGTGTGCGATGATGGTTTATTCAAACAGGCTTTGGCAAAAAGCAGGAAGAACACATTTTATATACTAATACATCAATTTAGTATGCATTAGTAAAAAAAAATGCATATTACATCATATCGCATATTTACAATGATGTGCAAAATTTTTTTTCAATAACTAAATTTGCATATACGAACGTAAAATATTGATAACAAAACAAAGCTCGAGATTTTGATTATAATTTATCTCTAATTTAAATGCTGGAGCGTAATAAAAATTGGGCATTATAGATCCCAAGGATAGAGGTGGTGCCTTTTTTTCTAATTTAACTTTTTTATGTAGAGAAGGAAGTTTGTTACATGGTAAGGCTTGATAGATAGATATTGTAAAATAAGTAAATGGCTCGAAAATTATCAGTTTAAAAAAAAAATGCTTACAAAAAAACTATTCCAAAAAAATTTTGGTAAAAAGAACAATTTAGATAATGTTAAAAATGAGTAAAAACTTTAGTTTTAATTATGCTCAAAAACACAATTTTGCTAGTGTTTTTTGAAGAGTTGTATCTGTGCAAAAAAAAAATGATTAAAACGAAATAACACAAAAAGCATTTTAAAGCTCTTCGAGTTTAAGTATTTTCATTAAATAATTTACTTTAAGTTCTTTGAGAAAAAAATTGTCAATTTTTTTTCAAAATAAGTAGGTACCTTATTGTGCCATGGATATTTTTTTTCGAGTCCATTATATTGATGTAAATGGTTAGGTAAATATTCAGCTATAATTCGATAAGCTTTTACTATATTTTTTTTGATTGAGTTATCTTACTTTCAATGAAGAAAATACGTGATTTGAATTCAAATTTTCTATTTTTTTTTTGGAAAACAATTTTTGTCGTCCTTTCAAATTACATTTTTTTTAACGCTATCAGTACTGCTTAGTGCAAGCATTTGTAACATTTTCTTTTCTCATCGGGTTTTTCACCTTCAGATACTGGGATAATTAATGTTTTCAGTCATCATTAAGCGTGGTTTTAGTTGTTAGTAAAATATATAAAAAGTCGAACACACTACTAAATACAACAAATAAAATACATAGTTGCCACTATTTTTCAAAATAAATTTCCCTGACTTTCCCTGACTCTCCCTGACCAATTTTAAAGTTTCCCTGACCAAATTTAAAAAAAACTTAAAATAGTAACTCTTAACTCTTTTAACGATAAATACATGCATACATAATATATGTGACATGTCTCTCAAGTTAGCAGACAAAAAGGCAGCAGAACCAATTTTTTTGCGACGTCATCAAAAAATTTCAAAAAAATTTGCTCAAAAAAGATGAAACTTATGTCATATGAAAGCATATGGAGACCACTTTAATTCATTATATGGCAGCTAAATTGAAATCGAGCGCAAAAGTTGTGTTTTGGCACATTTTATAAAAAAAAGTATTTAAAATGCAAACAAAAAATATTAAAAAAAAAATGGCAACACTTATTAAAAAGTGTTTTACCTTTTCTGAAAGCCTGGAGTCTGTTCTTTCATTTTATTTTTAATTTTTTTTAATTAAAAATAGCTTGCCAGACGTATTTTGCAACGTCTGACACTCTCGAGATATTAAAAAATCATGACTGTTGAAATGCTTTTTTTGTCGACGCGACGTTGCTAGCTCTCGTACTATAACTTAAATTCAATTCTCAAACAATTTAACTTTTTTCTACCTACGACATTTTCAAAAACTTTTTCCAAGATTTATAAAAAAAAATTATTTCAATACAAGCTAGGCGAGCTTTTAATTAATCATGAATCCAATGAAGTTGGATATAGGGCAAAACGTCTGTGGTAATTTTAAGATTTTCAAGTTTGTGCTTGTTTGTTCTACGTTCATACAAAATAACTGCGTAAGAGGCAAGCCAAATTCACGTACTTTTTTAAAAAACTTAATTTAATCAATGTTCCAAAAATATAAACTGCAAATTGCTTAATGTATTGATGGCTTAGTACTCAAACTTTCAAAAATTAGAAAAATCTCTCAAAAAATAAGTAAAATATGGTTTTAAAGTAAAAAAACGCTCTCCGAAATGTTATGATTTTGGCGTATAGGACAAATATGAACTCACGTGACGAAATGGATTTTTGGCTTTTTATTTCATCTCGATAAGGTCATTTTTACAGATATAAAGCTCTTCAAAAAACATTAAAAATAAAATGCACAATTGCATCACACAAACTTGCTCTTATATGCAATCACACTTTATTAATCTGATTAAAAAAAACCAACTTAGACTAAAAAATTGTTAAAATATGAATATAACTATAGAAATAAAGTGATTAAATAACCTCTTTTTTTTGACAACAACGCGATTTACACCACCTGATTTCTTAAACGAATCTCGATTTATGAAAAAAAAATTGAAAATCGTTAGAGCGGTTTCTTAAAAATAAGATATATATAAAATTTTGTAAACATTTTTAAGAAAAAAAAGATGGTACGCAATTTGTTAGAATTTATTAATGCGGAGTTAAAAATTTTTTTTTGGAAAAAAATCATCTACCTACCCAATTTCGAAATATCAAATTTTCAAAAAATAATTTTGACTTTTATTTTTTAAATCCAAAACTTATGTTTTTGAAAATTTTAATATGCAATATTATTAAAACTTATATAAGAAGCTCATGTGTGAAATATTTCATTAAAATCGGTTCAACAAATAATAAGATGGTCCAATATCATTTTCAATCGATGGTCATAGATACAATATTTTTCAATAATATGGTAGATCGTACTGATAAAAAACTAATAACAAAAAAAAAATTAAAATTTTAATCAAAATCGTTTAAGTTATTTTTGAGAAAAATTAAATCTTTCTTAACGCTTTTTAAACATTTGCATGGTAGGTATACCGTATGTTTGGTTATAAGATTTGTTTTGTTAAAAATCTTCTAGATAATTTCCAAAAACTGCCGGGTGGCAAATTTAATAAAAATCGCCTAGGTCGTTTTCGTATTATAAAATTAAAAAAAAAAGAAAGAAGAACAAAAAGTATAGCTTCAATAAGTAGATTTAGATTAGATTAATTATATTTTATTTGTAGGTTTAACCCTGATAGATCTAGTGAACATCCAGTTTTCTCCGCTAGCTAGTTTTTTATAATTTTTTTTTTATATTTGTAAATTTAATATTATTTGAACTATTTATAGAAGCACGAGATTGTAGAAATATTAACTAAATACGATGAGTTTCTTTTACAAAGATAACAAAGATAACAAATATGACAGAAAAATAATTATTTTTCTTGAAAAAAACAAAACGGGTTTTTTCTAATTATTTGACAAATAACCTAAAATACAGTAAAGTTACATTTTTATTAGGTAACAATATATCGCACCCTTAGAATGAAAGTGACCTAACTCAAAATTTCAGTAACTTCTGATTTTTCAATAAACTGACCTTTAAAAGCGAAATGAACTCTAAAACCAGGTTGTAAAAAAGATGCCGAATTTTTAAGTTAGGTCACTTTCATTCTAATTTGTGATATATGTACGTAAGAAATTTAATCAAAATCGTTTGTGAAATTTTTTTAAATTTGAAGTTTCTATTTAAACAAAAAAAAGTGTGAGTGCCGGGACTCACGGTTAAGATGTGTAAACATCAACATTCGTCCGAATGCCTCATAGACCGAGAGCCTACATCAAATTTAGGGTGTGGATGATAGCAAAAATTTACTGGTATTTTTATATACATCTTAACTTTTCATAAACAAATTTGAAAATCGGTAATAATGCATGGAAAATGCGTTTTTTAGTTTACCCCAATTCCACGCTTATAAAAAGTTAAGATCTATCTAAACATACCAGTGAATTTTTGCGATCACTCACACCCAAAAACAGCAGATGGGCTCTTAGCCAATCATTAAAATTATATTTAAAAATATTTTCCAGTCAATGCTTATTTCGTCTAATTTGCCAAAAAAGGCGGCCTTCTATGTTAAAACCCTGCAGCCATGATGAAAGCCAGTCCATGTACTATATGGTCGGTCTAAACAACAACAACGTACATAGCGTTGAACGCACTCAATTTTCGTGAAGCTCAGAACAAAGATTATGGATAATTCATAAGTCTGCTATTACACGATGAATCTAGTTGCATGCACCTTCTTCGAATTCTTCTTTGTTATTTCGTCCGCTGTTTCAAGCGCTATTACACGTTGAAACCAAAGTCATGAATCTAATTTGACAGTTCTCTTAATTTTTCATTTTCGTGTTGGGCTGTGCTCAAGCAATAAAAAAACTTTTTCTGTTTTTATTTTTGTTTTCATTATTAGATATATTGAAGAAAGAAAGGTTTGTGTGCCTTTAAATGAATATCAGTCAAGAAAAGCAATAATTTATTTTATTTATGTTGTTTTTAAAGATGAATTTCTCATTTCTGGAAAGCCTATAAGGCTATCAATAACAGTGCGTTGCATCGAAATTTACTCTTTGAGCAACAAAACCATATGAAGCAGAATAGTAAAAAACGGACAAGAGAAAAGAGAAACGTCAAATAGGTGCATCGAAAATTTTACTCACACGACACCGGTCACTTTTTTTCCGTCTCATCTTTTCGATTTTTTTTCTCTTTTGCACTTACGCAGTTCGAAAAGTCGCATGCGTCTAGGTGCATCGTGATAGCAGACTAATCTCTGGCTAAGAATCAAAATCACGACCACGGCTACAAGATAAGAATCACGACTACGAGATGAGTGGGCGTAAATTTTAATTTTTTTTTAAATTATGCGTTTTCTAAGTTGACGCAAAGTTTTTCAAAAAATTCAAGATTTACTCTGAGCCATCTTTGGCGTCTACTTTAAGGTACATACATTCATACAATGTATGTGATGTATGTTCCATGAAATAGGCCCCTGGTCTCAAAGCAGTCATGTAATTGAAAAAAAGTAATGCAAAGAATAGAAAATTCGGATAAAGGTAGCTGCAAACAAACGCGAAAGCGGTGGCGATCACGATAAAATTGTGGATGCCATACACATAAATCAAAGGAAAGGCACACATCTACACGATTGAAGTGTGCTTTGATTTTTATATGAGGCATCCACATTTTTATCGTGATCGTCACCGCCATCGCGTTGGTTTGCGCGTAGCCTAATGCTAAAGAAGCGTTAAAAAAGAGTCTCGTAAAACTTGGCCCACGACTCACAGGGCAACTGGTCTTCCATCTTATCTTTTTTCTCTTTCGCACTCATTATCTTCGAATAGAGTCAGACGCAAAGAATCATAATGTAATAGGGGCTTAATATATCCTCTAAGCAGCCAACCAAATTTCAACCCGAACTGAACTCGACCTTTCGATTTCGTATATAAATACTCAACGTTTAGTTACTGAACGATATTGTTGAACGCACTCAATTTTCGTAAAGCTCAGAATCACGATCACGACCACCATCACGATCACGATCACGATTACAACGTTACGTTACGTTTTCTTTTCACCCTACCGCCAGTATAGATGTTTACACATCAAAAATTTCAAGCTCAATGTACACTTGAAACCACGGAGGAACAAACGCACACTGATAAACAGACTAATGAATGACATGCTGTTAAAAACTTTTTTACTTCATCATCGTAGTGAGTTTTGATTAAAATATCGAATTTATTTTTTGATACAAAACCAATATCTTTTCTTTAAGCAAGTTAAAAATAGGAAAATCCATTTTTTGAATAACAATAAATAAATAAGAATTTTTCACAGCACTGTATATATGTATATGACACACATATATGTATTCAGAAAATCTTAAGAATGTGTTAAATTGGCACCATGTGGTCCTCGTCGTTCATGGGGTCAATGAAATCCTTTATTATGAAAATAGTTGTCCGTACGTTAACATGTTCTTTTACTTATAGACTATCAAAAGCCTGCAACAAATTTTTAGAGTGGATGTAAGTTTAACCAAAGTGTGTGTATGTAGATTTAGGTATATGCGTCAAAATTATGAAAATAAAATTCTTAACTTTTATTAATTAAGTAAAAATTGAAAAATTATGTTCTGTCAATGTTACTGATTCTTGACGATCGAATTAATAGAATTTCCGAAGTATCATGTAAAAGTATAACATACCCCGTAGTCTAATGGTTACTGCATTGGACTATCACGGCTGTGCCAGTGATTCAAATTCAGCTTATTCTACATAAAATAATATTTTTTTTTCAGATATACTGGCAAGTCCACAAAGAGTAACTCATGATCAAGATATAAAGCTTTTCATTTAAGCCGTTGGAATTTGAAAATTGGCAAACATTTTAGGTCCCCTCAACTCTCAATATCTCCCGACTAACAAACCTACACGAACTGCACTGAGTTGAGATTGTAAGGCATTGGGCTTTGGCCCTCCCTGAGGTGTCACGAATTTAATTTATGTATTTATTATATTATTAAGAAAGTTAAAAAGACACTTTGTTTGAGGAGGCTTAATTTTTTGTACCAAAAATATTCATGGACCAAAGTTCATAATTTTTAATAACGACTTTATTTTTATACGTAATGTAGGTATGTATAATGTATGACTGTAATGTAAATTTACGTGTATGTATCTATCATATTTTTGTCATTTCACTGAAAGATTAGACAAACAAAAAGACCAATAGAAATTTAAATTTGAGAATATTCTTAATTTTTTTTTTTATTTCAATAAAAGATGATGACACACTGCCATTAGGTTTTATTAACTTTTAATTTGGCGGAAAATACTTCCCAAAAGAAAAAGTTTCTCTGTTTAAAAGTTTTTTTTTTCTGAATCTTAAATTTATTTATTTGCTACTTTCAACTATATATACCTACTGGAGGAGGCTATACTGCGGTAGATATACCGCCTATATACATAATATAATCATTAAAATGTTATCTTTTTCAACAAGGGTTTTTGAAAAAGTTTGCTTTAAATATTATTATTGAACACCTTTTGCAGGGCAATTCTTAAAGTTTTTGTTTCATATATTTTTGAATTAAATTATTCTGAAAAAGTTTTTTTTTCTTGTATTTTTTAAATAATATGCTGTTACATCTGCTTTACCCAACGAAGTTTTGTTTTGCGATGTGGTTGTTCTAATAGAAACATAATTTAGCTCTGACTACAAAGACAAGGCAAAGTAATCAAAGAAAAAGAACGGAAAGTGGAATTCCAAGTGTTGTATGGCATGTGCCATGTATAACAGGTTTTGGTACGATTTTTAGTTAAGAATGAAGATCATAAATCTACAATTGCAATCAAATATTTTGTATTAAAATTTTTATAGCCGTTTTGAAGATAAAAAAGCTTTTTACGATTTCAGTACCGCATTTTTTTTGAAAAAAAAATTCAATTTCCTCTCTAGAAATAACATTGATTACCAAAAATTTGGAAATTTGACTCATAGATAGCTTCGCTGTTGGGCAACACAGTGGTACATTTGTATAATTTTGGCGACATAAATTATTTCCCACGTAAAAAATTAATGAAATTTGGTACACTTAAACATTTTGTACCGTTTAATTTTGTTTTGTTTCCAAAAAAGTGGTTTCTTAATTATAAGGACAGAATATAGTATGAAAATTTAAAATAAAACAAAATTATTAAGGTCAGGAATTTGGTAAAATTTATGTTTAAAATGCCTTAAAGCAGCACCAATTTTAAGTTTCTGTTTCTTTTTTTTTTTTTTTTGAAAAAGGGGCTTCTTAATTGGTAGTTCAGAATATGGTACGAAATTTCAAAATAAAAAGAAAAAATCATTTTCAAAGTCAGAAATTTGGCCAAATTCATGTTTGAAATGTCTTTTAGTCTATGGTATAGTATATGTACTTTCAGAAGAAAGTGAAATAACTATAAATTTATTAAAAGTATTGTTTTTAGATTCTTTCGAGCTTTAATCATTCACCTAAAATTTTGTTGCCATTTTTTAACTGTCAAAACTGTAAAATTTCTATTAGAATCAATCAAATTTGATCCTTAAATCATTTTTATAATATAAAAGCTTTAGGACACAAATTAGTTCTAATTCTTTAGAAATTTTGCGGAACATTTTTGACTTACTTTTATATACATACATACATACATATAACATACATATAGACAATTTGATTCAAAAATCAGTTTCAATTAAATAATATCAAAGCTTTAGTACAAATATTAAGTCTAATGCCTTCAAAAACTGTACAAAATTCTTACTCAACTTGCTTGTCTAAATTTGGTACATAAGATACATATAAGAAATTTGGTTAAAAAAATAGTTTCAATGAAATTATATCAAAGGTTAAGCAAAAAAATGTGTCTAATCCCTTCGAAATCTTGTATAACATTTTTGACTTGCTTTTCTAAATTTAGTACGTATAGGTAATTTCGTCTGAAAATTATTTTGACGAAAGAATATACCTAGCAAATCGAAAAAAAAAAATAAAAAATGCGTTTTTATTTCTTGGAAACATTGCAGAATATTTTTTGCCTTGCATTTGTAAATTTGGTACATAAAGGAAATTTCCTTCAAAAATAACTGTCAACAAAACAAATTAATGCTATAGCACAAAAATTAATTCTAATTCCTTGAAAATGTTACTCGACATTTTGGACTTGGTTTTATAAATTTGGTACATACATATTGTCAATATGGTCCGAAATAAATGTTTATGAAAGATATTTAGTACAAAAATTAGTTCTAATCTCTTGAAAATTTTGCACAAAATTTTGGACTTTGTTTTCTAACTTTGGTACGTACATTACATTACATTGAAACCACTTTTATATTAAATCACAAATTTTAAAACATTTCAAACATACATTTGAACAAATTCCTCACTTTGTCAATACATCCTTTATTAATTTTGAAATTTCGTACAATATTCTGACTTAATTTAAGAAACCTCGATTTGCCCCATTTTGATGACCAATTTATTTTATCAAATTTCTCTTATTTTAGAATTTTTTTAGTATTATAACATTAATTTAAGCAAGTTTTCTACCAACTTGTCTAGTTTTTGTGAAGAATTTAGGCATATTAAATGTTTTAAATCACATTTGTTCTTTTATTTGTCGGTGGTTGGTCGCTTTCATGTGAATGGCCTTTAAGCGTATCTTAAAAATTAAATAAATTTTCATGAAGAATATGCGTGAGAAATGATTTTTGACGCCTAAATTTAACAAACTTAACACTTTCCACAGTCAAACGCACTTTTTATTACGCCACGAGGGGTAGTATACAAGTATTAAACATAGCTATTTCTATTTTAAACTTAAAGATTTGATTTGGCGGCTTCAAGTGATCCAATTTGCGGACGCCAATTTTTGGCAACTAATAATTATTTTGTTTAATTCTAATTCACTAGAAGCCGTATTGATTAGTACTTTGACTATTTAAACAGTGGAATAAATTTTCAAAATAGTTGGCAATAGCTTAATTAAATTAAATGTCACATAAGTAAAGGTTTAGAAGACCGATTGCGTTGTCTAAGTTAGAATTTAGAGAGACTGTGATTTTCATACCTGTATAACTGTGACTGTGATTTATGAATCACTGTGAGTTTAACCTGTGATTGTGATTGATAAATTTGGAATATTTTTGAAGGCCAAAAAAAAAATTTTCACAGCAAAATAAAAAGTTATTAAATGGGGACAACACAAAAAGTTGCTTAAGGAACTCCAAATAAAAAAAATGCTAAAAGTCCCGAATTCTAAATTATTGGAAAGTAAAATCTCGAATCCCTAAAATATCGAATGCCCGAAATTTCAGTTTTCTAGTGCCTTTGGATAGAGAGAAAATTGAATTTTATAAAAAGTGGGCGTCGCAGGAGCCGGATTCAAAAGGATCAACTTAATGCTTTAGAAAAATTATATATACACAATTTCAGCTTTCGAGGGCCTTTGTATAAAGTGAAAATTGAATTTTAATAAAAAGCGGGCGTGGCAGGAGGCGGATTCAAAAGTACCTACCCAATGCTTTAGAGAGTTCATATACTTAAAATTTTAGCTTTCTAGCTTCATTGAGTAAAGAGAAAATTGAATTTTAATAAAAAGTGGGGGTGGCAGGAAAATCAGGATTCACGACTACAATTCTCGTTCTGATTTATTATTTCTCAGCCTTGACATCATATTCTTTATATTTAAATACAACAACCCTAATACCTACTCATGTATGTGTTCTAAATTATGATTATGCACACCTAATAGACACTGTCTTAAAGGATTACTTCAAACATAATAAGAACAACAACTTTACTGCTGTATGAAAGTTGTTACTTCTTCGTACCCTTATTTTAATTGTTCCTATATGTTAAACCTAATGCAAGTGCTCATATACAAACCTACTTCTAGGGTAGGTATACAAAAATAGAAGCATGCAATTAACACTTGACTTCCTGTGCCGACATTTTGTAAAATAGAAAAAAAAATGGAAATAGTAAGAAGGATACTCTCGAAAAAGGGAAAACAAAAACAAAAAAAAATAAAATAAAATAAAATAAAGTGGACTGCCTTGAAGTGCTTTTTGTTTCACAGTTGGCCGCCAAATGCTAAAGAATCTTTCCGCCTTAAAGCGGATTTCCTTTTCCTTTCTTTTTTTATACACTAAATACCTACCTATAAACCTCACATATACATTCAAACAATAATTACAAAAGAACCGTGGCAACGTTAAATTAAAGAAAGAAAAAAAATATAATGTACCGTCTACAAAACAGGAAATGTAAATGTGCACTAAATAAAATAAATAAAAATGAAGAAAAAAAAAATCTCTCAAGAAAAGGAACAAGCCTGGGCTGGCTACGGCTATATACGGCAGCACATTTCCGTTAATTGAGGTTCGCGATAAAACCACATAATTAACTGTAAAGAAAAATAATTAATGTAAGTTTTAACGTTGGATTTTTGTTTTGTGTTTTTTTTTCTATTAAAAAGGAAAATAAGTATAATATAGCACCTCATATAATAATACGAATATATACCGTTACCGACACTGCTGAAGTTAACACTGGATGATGAGAATGAGGATGAGGATGGAAGTACTTAGGCGTGCTTTTGTAGTTCGTTTTAATTATCGCCCATTGCTTTCCTCTGAAATAAGTAGTCTAACAAATCTTAATGATATATGGATGTAATATTCGTCGAAAGGTGCGAACGGGAATGTATTAGTGGAAAAGTTACATCCTTTTTTTTTTTTTTGTGTTCTGTTCTATGAGTCGACCGAACGGTCGGGGGTGGTTGGTGGACGTGCTTTATTACGGATTCAATGAAAGAAACATCGCATAAATATTGAAATAAATGGAGCCCTTTATAGTTTATTGTATACAAAAAGATACTCTTAGTACATGGGTGGCTTCATGGTCGTTTTATTGATCTTTTTACTAGTGGATTAGTGGGAGAGTCAGGTTGTGGTGCCAAGTGATATTTTGTCTTCCAAAAATCATAACTTTTCAATCTTGGTAGGAAGGTATGTCTAGTAATTTTCTTTCTGCTTAAAAAATAATTTAGTTAACAGGTATACAAATGCTTAACTGGTTATATATAAATAAGAATAAAAACTTTCTGAGAAAAGGTTATAAAAAGAATATTTTACGTTAAGAACAATTATAAGAATTTGCAGATCTTGTAAAAATATAAAAATAAATTTTAGTCCACGCATGAAGTACCTACCTAATAACTAAAATATTTTTGAAGAAAACTCGGTTTGTATATCGGCAGCTTTCTGTTGGATTAATAATTTTTCAGAAGACAAAGCAAGCAAAAGTTTTTTTTTTTAATTGTGTGTGTAGCAAGTATTGGAATTTTGTGTGGGTTTTTCGATTTTATATTTGCAATATGTAATCGGCATAGAATAGAAGCGGTAGGGTCTAAAAATTGTTTTTATTTTAAAACTGCTTCAAATTACAATTATTTTGTCAACAAAAACTCAATAGACAACACATTTTAAATTTGTTTTTAATGTTTTAGTGCTGCCTTTTGGCACAATGGTCAAAATGGCCCCTTTTTCTGTTTATGATTCTATGATATCTGCACTAAATTTATTAGAAATAAACAATTAAAGACAGATTTGGGTAACAAATAAATACATTATATATAAATAGTTACAAAAAGAATATTTCAAACAAATAAATTATGAAGATGTTTTAAATTATGTATGTTAAAAATGTATTCCAAATATTATTTTTTTTATTATTTTTTTGTAATGTTTTGTTTTTATTTAATATTAATATTAATAAATTATATTAAATGTTTTTGCTGCAGTTGTTTTATTTTTTTTTGCTTTAATAGTATTTTGGAGGTCCTTTTTTTTGGTGTGGGCCCCTTTTTGGGACCACTTTTGAAATTTTTCAGACGCAACACTGACTCTACGGCCCTATATTGATGAAGGTAATCAAAAACAAGAATTTATGAGAACATTTTGTTTTAAGTTCACCGTTAGTTTAAAAACTAAAATGCACGACTGGGTCATACGAACTTGTTCTTACATTGGATCACACTGTGGTTTTAAAGTCTTATAATGTAAAAAAAAAAAAAAACAAAACTGTTCAACTGATAAATGAAATATATTAGTTATGAAAGCCTATATTTGATGCCACCTGCCTTAAACCTATAATTTTACTTTAAGATAGTAGAAGTCAGTACCTACATAAATATGAAGAACATATTGCCGTGTTGCACATAAATATGCATGAAACTTACAGTTAAGACAGAAAAATTGTTAAAAAATCAACATACATAATTATAAATAAATTGATTAAACAAATTATTTTTACAACAACATGTGATCCACGCCATCCGATTTTTAAACAACAAAAAAAATGGTTCTATATGAGTTATACCCTTTAAAATGAATAGATACAAAATTTATTCCAATAAAATGGTAGATCGTTCTGATATTTATTTTTGGTTATAAGAATAATATTTATTTTAAATCTACTAGATAGGTAATGTTAAAAAAACAGCTGGGTGCCAAGTTTAATGAAAATCGATCAAATCGTTTTCGAATTTTTAATTTCAAAAAAAAAAATTGCTAGGTATACAAAAATTTAAAAACACTTTGAAATATTCTCTATTAAAATTTGATCAAAATCAGATGAAAATCGAAAATAAAAAAATGGTTCTATGGGAGGTACCATTTATAAGAAAACATTTTGTATATACAATGGTATAGCTTTTTTGTTAACAAAATGACTCAATTTTTTTTATATTGTGGGGCCTTATTTGTACGGCAGGTACAGTTATTTGTAGAACAAAAAAAAATTTAAATAAAAACGTGTAGGGATATAGCCCAAAAAAGTTTAAAGAAAATTGACCCACCCATTAGGCTTCCACTGAAAGGATAGACAGGCAGACAAACCTACTTTTTTTCAACTGCGCATCATCATCGGTTAGGTATGTCAAGTTTAATGAAAATCTCGAGTTCTATAGAACTTACATATGCATCGCAAGTATTTATTCTTAAGTCTGGGGATATAAAAGAGTCTTATGGAGGTTTTTTTTAGATTTCGAGAGCTTATATAGCTCCGGAAATTTGTTAGCTGAGCAAGTGATATGAAAATTCTATTATGTTCAGATATTTTATTTCATAGTACATAGAGAATGAAAGAACTGAGTTTTATTTATTTTACGCATTGCTTATTCTAAATGAATCTATAGAAAACAGATTCTATGAGAATACAAAAATGTGAGGAGGAAATACCTGAAGAGAGTACATTTGTGGTACACCATGCGAAGGGCGCAGGGAATAAACTAAAATACACCCTTCGTGCAGTTTTTTCGAAGTTATAACTTATAATCGTCTGCAATTAATGGTCTACTATAACAAACAATGTCCAGCTATAGTAGTCCTTAAAAATCGATAGCAATTGCGATAGTTGGCGATAGTTTTCGAAAAATACCCGACAGTGTCGATAGTTTAAAAAGTCCAAATAAATGACTTCTTTTTTTTTTTAATTTCAGTAGTTATGTAAATATAGGTATGTAAATATTTTACAGTATTTATCCAAAGACGATATTTGATGATTAATTTTTAACTAAATATTACATAATTTTGTTTTAAGAATAAAAATTCATTTAATGCATTGGGCTTGGGTCTGTTCTGGTGCTCATTCAATATCTATGTCCATGCTCTGTGACTCATCGCATCGATAAAATCATTCGGGAAATCTTGAAAATTGAAACAAATCATATGAGTTTCGTTTTATTGATGCGAGAGTTACAAAACATATTATATGCACTAGCCAGCTTTTGAAAAAATCCTCTCTGGGAGAATGGAAGTAGGTTGTTTTCAGCTTTCATTTTTGCGATAGTTTTGAAAACATCTATGTGTTTGATAGTTATAAACTATCGATGTTGCCCCAAAACAAAACACAAGAACATACAGATAAATCATTTTTTCAGCAAAATGAACAAAAAAAAAACTATTCTCTAACCAGTGGCGGATCCACGGGGGGGGGTTTTTCGAGTCCGGACCCCCCCCCCCATGAGCATTGAAACCAAATATTTTTGTATTAATTTATTTAATTATTAAACATTTATTAAACATTTACTTCTTTTCGACCTAAATTTTGTCTTAATTACAGAAAGCCCATCTTTTTATAAAATTTCGACTTAAAATTTCTTCAAGTGTAATGAACAGGCATATACCTACCTCAAAAGCTTCAAATGCATCTTAGTGGAAAAAGGAGTATACCTACTTATATTAGATTGCGTAACAGTTTTATACGATTTACACCGAACCAAAATCTCGGTTTTCGGCACAAAATTTCCAAATCTCGTTGATTCGTTCACACCACACATAATCTTGATTTTGTTTGAAATTTAAATCAAATTTCAGTGTTGGTAGAAACTGAAAAAAAAATCCCAAAACAAAGAGGTACACAGATTTCCTTTTTTTCTCTCGCTTTCTGTTGAAAAAATGCGCAAATCGGAATGAAATCCCACTATCTCAGTACACTACACTACACTCAATAAATATAATAAACGCTCTTTTTCATCATTATGACTGAACTGTTATACTGAAGAGAAAATTGAGTAATTAAGTGTGTTTGTTTCACATTCAGACCGTTCCAAGAAGATTTCGCAGTAATCTACTATATTACGAAATCTGAAAATGTATGGGAAATCTTGTTGATTTTGATGAGATTTGGTGATTTTTGATCGAAATCTAGATTTTGATTCGGTGTGTAAACGTTATAAAGCCTATATGATGGAAACTTAGTTCAAGGGCTTACGGTATGTTAAATTTTGAAGACTTAGGCAATTTATCATATCTACCTCTCCAAAGCAACATATTAAAATACTATTCAATATTATAAGGGCAAAAAGAAGTTAGCACCACCATTTTGGATTTTGAAAAAGAAACTGTGCTGCATTGTGCTCAAACTGTGCTGCGATGTGCCGTTAATATTTTTGAAAATTTTGATGATGAAATTTTTCTAAAAACTTAAAGTTGTGCTCAAAAAATGATACAGCCGAAGAGATACAAAAATCGCATATTTACGACTTTTAAGACCGAACGCAAATGATGCGAAGGAACTAAGCGTGAAATTAGCACCTTCATTTTCGTATTTAAAAAAAAAAAGTTGTGCTGTATTGTGCTCAATTTGTGCTGCCATGTGCCGTAATGTATTTTTTAAATTCGCAAATTTGCAAATTTTAGGGATAAATTTGCAATTTTTTTTTTCAAAATCACGATTTAAAAAAAAAATTATACTTGTGATGTTTTAAGCTGCTGCTGTTTTTGCTCGTTTGTATTTTTTTTTTGAAAATCGAAAATGGCGGTGCTAACTACACGCACATAAATAATGTAGCACAAAGCCCACGCAAGTTTTATTTTTCTTTAAGTTTTCTATTTGTAATTGGACCCCCCCCATGACCAAATCCTGGATCGCGCCACTGTCTCTAACTCTAACTAAACTGTTAAATCTTAGAGTAGGTATGTAGTATAACTCATTGTCAGTTCTGAAGTAATAGGTACAACTGTTTTTTTTTTTTTCATTTGAAAGACCTGTAAAATTCAAGAAGATGGGTCATTTCAGCTTGGTTTATATGCTTGCCATACTGTGCGAAAACAATTTTATTTAAGAAAACATTAATCTTACTTAATACAGACCGTTGGATCGAGCATAGAAAGAGAACAAAAAAAAATTCTATTTATTTTAAGTAACTCAGATTTATGTTATGATAGGGAGATGAAAATATCTCTTCGAAATTTTAACTTATGATAAGTGGTGTTCATTTCTAATGAGTAATGATAATGCATCCTGATTTGAGTTATTTGAGTTTTTTGTAATAAAAAAAAATATGAAAAAGATAATTCATGTTTACCTACTTACCCAAAAAATTTTAACATTTTTAATGTGAAGCATATTTTATGGGAGAATATAAGAAATAATAAAAGAGGGTAATTTTTTGGAAAATAATTTTATATACCTAGTTAGCTATATCTTAATTTTTTTTAAATTCTGTTACAAGAAAATAACTAATTAATTAATAAATTAAATATTTTTCATTTGTAAGTTATACCTATAGTTGGGGATAATTTTTTGTCATAAATTGTAAATGCTCAATGACAGTACAGTGAAATCTCTAATAAGCGGACACTAAATTTTTGTCCGGTTAATGGCCAGTTGCACCAAAATCCACTAAAACCAGTTTTTGGTAAAATTCTTATAAAATTTATCGGCTTGATAAATTTTTTGGGTTGCACGAATGTATTTCTCTGATTTTTTAGCTAAAATGCTGTTTGCGAACCATCCCTGGATTTTGTCAGCTAATTTTTGAACTAAACGAAAAACCTTCATTAGTGTAAGTAAGATAGCGATATGAGAGATGACACCTGGTTTAAAATGGAAATGAGTGCACCTACTCTTTTGAAACTTGTATTGTAGCTGAAAAAACAAATTTTTTCACCACCATTTTTTTTTGTTGAAAAGAATTGATGTAGGTATTTGTATGTACTAGGTTTGAATAGGAAATAATTGAAAAGAAAAATAATGGATTTCACCTGTTCATTTTTGTTTTTATTTACTTTTAACCTCCAACGATTTATTTAATGTTGAAATTTTTTTTTAATTGTAATTTTCAAATATCCTATCAAAAGTGAAATATTTTTTTGGAAGATATTTGCGTTAAAACTCGCTTTTAAAATTAAACTGGAGGAAAATGGCATTTTAGTTTATCGGCTTGTTTATTGGCCTTTTAAAACTAAAATTGGTTGGTGCAACCGATAAATGCCATTTTAAAATTTAACGAAGCAGTAAATATTTAAAAGCGTTTGGTGCAACTGGCCATAAGTGAAACAAGTAGAAAAACTTTTTTTAACTTATAAATCAAATTTTTATTATACAAAAATGACATCACTCAAATTATAAATCTGAGAGTTTTCTTGCCCTTCCATACACATGTGGTCAATTTTGTAACCCTCAGTTTTGAGAAAAGTTTTTTCTGATTTATACTGGCTTAACCTTTCCATTTTCCCCGAATATCTTTTTTATTTTTTGAAATCTCTGCAGCTTTTTCCAATATTAAATACTAAAAAATATGCAATGATCTTTGCATAGATAAAATCTTTTATATCGTGGCGGAAAAAAAAAACAAATCCTTTTGCTGGAACGGATGAGAAAAGGAAACTATACAATCTCACAATTACACCATCTTAGTTACTCGGAAAATCACCTAATAAGCTTTCAACATATAACATCGCTCTGTCTGGTTATTAGGGCTTCGCGTCCGGGTAACAGAGATTTTCTATGGATTTTCTTACGTATTAAAAATAAAACAGAAACTATAATGCGAACACTCCTTCTGAAATTTTCTGTTTCAATTGTTGATGAAAAATAATCGCTAAATAAAATTATGTGTCCTCGTATATGTGAGGTTTTCTACCTTAAATTGTCAAAAAAAGTGTCTGCGTCCGTTTATGATATTGTCCGTTTATGGGAATGTCATTTGTTATTGTATGGGGTTTGTTCCGAAAAATGTGTCCCCTTAAGCGACCTATCCGATTAGTTATTTGAGCTGTCCGCAAGTGGAGATTCCACTGTATTTTAAATCCATGGTACGTTAAGAATTTTTGATGTTTGATTGTTTTTTTTTCAAAATAGTAGGAGCTGTTTTCTAAACAGTAGTTGAAGGTTCCCTTAATTTTGACTATAAGAATAATTTGTTTGATGTTTTCATATTTTAAAACAGCTTGGTTGCAAGTTTTATAAAAATCGACCAAGACGTTTTTAAAAATATTGAGTTTTCAAAAAAAGTATTTAAACTTTTTTAAAAATGCAAAAATATATTTGTTTGTTCATTTGGGTATATAATTCTGGCGTTAAGCAAAAACGCCCAAATATATTTGGAAATATTGCCCAAACTCTGAGCCATTGTTGTTGGTTTTTTCTTTCTCGATTTGGACGTTATTTTCAATTTTTAAATTTTTTTTTAAGGAAAGAACGCCAAAATAAAAAAATTTAAAACTCAAATGGGAAATAACGCTCAAAATTGGAAATATCACGCAAAAAAAAAATCCAGCAAAAGGAAATAGCCTCGCACCTACCCCATATCCTATAATGTGCCCAAGCAGGGGGGTTGCAGGGGGCTTGCAGGGGGGGATGCCCCCCCATTCATACCTCACTGTTTATGCGCCGCAATTTTTTTAAAGATTATCTTATCATTGAAATTTCACTTTAGAAATATCGCCCAAAATTGATGAAATAACGCCCAAATTTTACAAAAACAATTTACATTGAAAATACATATTTGGGCAATATTTTTAACTTAAGATTTGGAAAAATATAATTTTGGGCGATTATTTCCATTATTTTTTTTGGGCGATAAAAAAAATTTCGGCGATATTTCCAAATCGATTTGGGCTTAATTTCTTTGGGCGTTATTGCCTAACGCCTATAATTCTATTTAAACTTTTCAAAACCTTGTCCATAAGGTTGTTGCGATTCTGTTTCTGTATTCTAAGACAATCTTCACAAGAAACCTCACAAAAAGCTCAACACAACAAGGTGAATTTTTTATTTGATTGTTAAGTTCTGAATTTTCGTTGAACTGACCCATAGAATAATTTTTATTCCTGAATGTCAAACTTATCAGTTTTGAGCTACTCAAAAGGAGATCACAATTTCGATATCGTTTTTGTGAGGCTCACAAGTTTTGACTGTGCTACCAGAAAACGAAAACCTTACAAAATCAATTTTAACTGACCTTGTGAGCTTGTTATGACTTCTGCAGTATCAGTGACATTTGCCAGAATAAAGCTATTAGTCAGTTAATAAATTCGTTAAAATTCGAATTTCAAAAAATTCTGTCTTTTGTTCGCATAAAATTTCAAAGCCAAAACAAATTTTATTATATTTTTACTTGCGATATATAGGAACTATATTATGGCAAGTTACTGATTCGTAAAAAAATTTTACTCGAGATTCTGATCAAACTTGCCATTATTATGATATCGAAGTCGACAAAAAGTGGGTCTCGCAATTCTGTCTGTTTTTCCTTTCGGCTACAGCCTAACTGGATGAGTCGATTTTCTTTTAACTTCATGGTACATGTGTTTTTTGGGTATTTACCCTGACAAGTGTTTTTCATTTTTTTTGGACCAAAAATAAGAGTAGCTGCCGTATAATTTTTTTTTAGCAAAAACTGAAAATCTTATTTTTTATCAAAAACGTGCCAACAACTTAAGTAATTTTTTTTTACAAAACGGCTACCATTTTATAAAAAATTATTAAAAATGGTTATAAATGGTACCTCCCATAGAAACATTTTTTTTAATATCGATTTTCTCAAATATGGTTCAAATGATTTTGATCAATTTTTTTGTGGAACGTTTCAAAAAGTTTTGGAATGTTTCAAAAGTTTTTAAAGTATTGTATACAAAATTTTTCAAAAATATTCTATTGGATTTTTAAAAAAAGTTCAAACATTTTTTTTGGAAACTCAATAATTCGAAAAAAAAACTTCACCGATTTTTATTAAACTTAGCACTCAAAAGCTTTTTTTTAATAATATCTTGCAGATTTTAAATAAAAAACTATTCTAATAGCCGAAATAACAGAACCTCTCCTACAAGTGTTCAAAAACCGATAAGGAAAATCTCATGTTCTCAAAAACGGCTCCTACGATTTTGATTAAAATTTTAATGTAATTTGATATCAGCTTAGTCTATGATCTTATTGGAGACAAAATTTTATCCATCGTTAAAAAATAAAATATCTCTCATAGAACAATTTTTTGGTTTTCGACTATCTTATTGACTGCTCAACCGATTTTAATGAAAGAACTTTTAATAGGTTGGAAAATGATTTTTTGAAAATTCGATATTTAAAAAGGGTTGATGATTTTTTTTCAAAATTAATTTTTACTCTGCATTAATAATTACTGAAAAATGGTGTATAAAATTTTATATATAAACGATAATTTTTTTAAAAATAGCTGATGTAATGTATATTAATTTGTTTATTTGATTCATTTTAGAAACACCATGTTCTTATATTTTTTCTCAAAATGACCAACCTGTTAAACGTGATTAAAATAAAATAAAATAAAATAAAATAAAATAAAATAAAATAAAATAAAATAAAATGAAATAAAATAAAAAAAATAAAATGAAATGAAATAAAATAAAATAACATACTACAAAATAGGTATTGTTATTAACTCTCAGTTTTGTTGTTGATTTTAAATATTTTAAATATTTTTCAAAAATATTTAACCTCTTGGCTAAACGGGGTGGGGTGCCAGACTATGACTCCCCCCCCCCCCCCCCACCAATAGTCAAAATGCTTGTATTTTGTCTCTCGAAATTGAGATTTGTATGTCATTTTGTAATATTATGTATAAAATTTATTTAATCGGTTTTTTCCAATAACTATATCGAAGTTATTACATAATTTTTTTTATATAGTCCCAAAAGCAACATTTATATGGATATCTTGCTCTCCTTTAAAACTGTTTAAAGTGGACTTAAAGTACTTTTATTTATTTAGCCGACAATATGTATGAATATGTCAATTTTTGCGACAAAAAATAATTTTTTTTCCAAGGCGTTTTAAAATTAATAATCAAATTGAATTCAAAGATACAATTACCCTCCGCTCAACAGACCATGAGTTGCACGCATTGATTTAAAAAAAAAAATCTTCAAAACCCTCCATACTATAACAGCTATACATTTTTTTTTTTCTTTTATTTTTGCTATATATAAAAATATATACGTACATATATATATTTTAATTAATTTTTGTTAATGCTTTTCCAATATCTATATATAAAAAAAATCTAAAAGATAATAATAGAAAGCTCGTGCGACCCAATCGTGCATTTTATTTTTCAAATAACTTAAAATCTTCTGTCAAAATAAAATAAAAAAAAAAAACTTTTAATTGAAGTTGCGACTTAATTTAATTGCTTTTATTGATTCACAAAATAAATACAAAAAAAAAAATAAACAAGCAAGATAAGATAATACGATTTTCAATGAACGATAAATATATCTACTTTATATAAGGAAGAAGAATTATTTATTTTCGAATTTATTTTTGTTTTTTTTTTACAGTAAATATACCTTCCTCTACCTACCAACCAACCAGCTTGGATCAAATGTCACTGAATGTTTTGTCTTCAGATACAATATCAAAAAAACACCACAAGTAAAAAATAGAGTATAGAAAAAAAAAATTGACGAAGCTTAGGTCGAAAAGCAATGTCCCTCTTTTTTCAGTCTTATCAACTTAAATCAGTGTCCTCGATGGCTGAAAGGACATCCAATAAAATAAAAAAAAAAATCGAAACTTTTTCATTCACCTAATGTGTTGGAAAAATAAAATGTCACCCAGGAGAATTTCGTTTCGAAAATTAATGATTGCCTTTCATTTTGTCGTTCGATGGACATCAACAGGGAGACGGAGAACCAAAACCAACCAGCCATCCTTATACGATACCTATACAAAAAAAAAAAATAAATAAAAAAAATTTAATAAAATAAAAATATTTTTCTCAAATGAAAATGGGCTTTGGACCTAAAGTTTGACAACCAATCCACATAAAACATCGTCAATTGACGGTAATTAATGGAGTTCAATTTTGACATATGCCGGGGGTGTCGACGCGACGCGATGTCATGTTGTTTTGAGTTTGTTAAATTGTATGATGGTGTCTACAGTCTGTCACTTGTCACGAATATTATATCACCCCCATTATATATATGTATGAAGGCAGGTACATCAAAAATTCTGTGTTCTTTTCTTTTGTGTTACCCAAAAATAAAAGAGGGGGCTCAGAATTTATACAATTTAAAATTTTTGCTTTTCTTGTTTTTTCCTTATACAAAATGTTCGTTGATGTAAATTGATAACATCTTATTGTATTTGGTAAGAGAGTTTGAAATATTCATTTCCAACCAACAAAATAGTCCTTTTTTTAAACTACGTTTGTTATAAAATAATAATTAGATATTAATGTGTATGTATTTCTCTAAATTTAATTTATGGAATTTATTTTTTAAATTTTCTATTAAAAAATGTTTTGTGCGAATTCAAATAAAGGGTTAATGGCGGCCATGAATTGTTTCATCTGTTGTTAATTTTCCTATTTTTTATGTAGAGCAAGTATTTGTTTCGTGAAAAATTAGATAATTTCGAGATTGCAACCAAAATTAATACTACGATGATTGAGAAGTCAGAATTCTGGTTTCAGCTAGAGACTAAATGAATTGACCGATTTGCTTTAAATTTGTTTCAGACCATTATTATGCGATTCAATTATATGGAATCACTTAATTTGAAAATATTTTTAACTTAAAATACATTCAAGGCTTTTAATCTTTATGCTTGTTGTCTTATTATTATTAAAGAAATAACAAAACAACATTTTTATTAATTCTTTTGATCTTTTGAGTTTATTAAACAAAATAAATTAAGCCACCCCTTAATTAAATCCGTTCAAACACAAACAAAAATTCGTAAAACCGATTGCTATTCACTGTTTTTATCCCATTTTGTCCTACAAATACGTAAATTTTGAGCAAGGGATTCCAAATTTGTATTTCCTCAAAATTTTGAAGTAACATTGAAAAATTTAGCTTATAAATCCTGTAAATATCGGTGCTGTTTTTAAAACCAAAAAATAGAGTTGTTTTTCAAAAAGAGTATAAAAACACCTATAGAAGCCCGTGATGCGTAAAATTGTTATGCCGAAGGTCTTTTGTTAGATTCCCAGTTTATGCCAACTTTAAAGTAAACAGAAATATTTGTTACGGGTACAGCTTCTTATGAGGAATTGATCCGTCATGAAAAAAAAATATTTAAGTCGGTGAAGCCCACTATAGTATATATTTACTACCTTCAGTTAGTATTTTAATTGAAAAAGTACCGTTCTTACTGCGTTAAAGTTTGTATAATGCATAGACTTAACATCACGAAAAATATAGACTCAAGGAGTTTTAATTGAAACACGAAGAAATAATGTTTCTGAGAGTTGTACGAGTATAATATAATGTTTCTTTATTTATCTGTTTCTACTTATTGGGTCTTTTCTGGTCTCTTTTCTTTGTCTCTTTTAACTTTGATACAAAAGTTCAATATTAAAAAATTGTTATGAAGTTATTAGTTCTTTGAATATGATTTTTGCAAAAAAAAAAAAAACAAACATCAAAATATCTATTGAAAAGCAGAATAAACACCCGATTTTCACATCGCTGGTTACTTGTTTTTACCCAACCCAAGGAAAATTAATAATTTAAGCCTTTTCAATTATGCCCTCAAGGGATATATATGTTATTTTATGAGTGTTTGTTTATTTACCCATCCACATATCCGTTCTTTGAATTCTATATACATATATTTATGTTTGTTTTCGGTTCATCCTTTATACATTTTCCCTTTATCCCGTATAAAATCATCATCCTCCCACAGGTGTACCTACAGTGAATATACACCATACACTTCCACACATATTCGCATCTATGTATATATAAATCTTAGCAAATATTCTGATTTTGGAATAAGGTTAGATTGTAAGGCATTTTGGCAAATTGAGAACCGTCTGAGCTCCTTCAAAAAAAAAAAAAAAAAAAAAAAAAATAAAATAATAAATTTTAAAATGCCCTTTGGCAAGAATTTATTTTCTTAGGACTTGAATAACTTAAACTTAGTTAGGATATTCACATGTGAGCATCCAGCAAGTTATTTTGTTAATCTTTCATAAAAGAAAACACATATAGTTGATTTAAAATGTAGGTACATATATGTATATTGTACATACGTAGAGGTATACCTTATATAACTTTATTATTTTAGGTTAAGAAACTGTATTCCATCACGTGATAAAAATAGAATAAGACAAACACACATAATATTATGTATGTGCCCCCAGACATAGTAGTGGTGAAGTTTTCAACATTAATTGTGTCTGAACTTTACACTCAGAGAAAAAATGGGTTTTAGATTAATAAATATTTAAAGTTAGGTTGTTTGCATTTTAACAATCGAGGTCAAAATAATAGTAATACGAAATTTATTTGAGAAATCAGATAAAATACCATAATTATACGTAGGCGATAATGCTTACATCATGTAAAATCGAAGCACATTCTTTTATATTTTATTTATGATCAGCCTAAAAGTATACTGCAAATATGTAATAGTTTAATTTTCTTTAAGGCAACGATAAACGACGGTACACTCGGGCGTATACTTACTTTTTTGTATTGAATTTGAATTGAATTTTAAATAAAACAAAATAATTTTTTTAAGTCAGCTTTTCTACAACATAAATTAATTTTTACTTAAAAGTCTTGCTGATTTAAAGTGAATATTTTCTCAATCGTCTATTTTATCATTTTTAACTTTCAAACGTTCATATCTCGTGAGTTGTTTTAAAAAAGTTTAACCTTTAGATAAGAGAGATATATCAGCTTGAAAAGTATTAAAAATAACCTTTATGTAAATTTATTCGAGAACAAGGAATTCAAAGAAGAGCACTTGGTAATTTTGTGGAAAATTAATAAATAATTAATTACATATATGTATATGTAGATATGTATATACAGAATTTCATTTATAATAAATGAAATGCACGAGTAGGTCGCACGTATCTAATTGCTCTTATGTACATCCGTCATTATCGTTCTGTGGTTTGAGAGTCTATGAATTTAAACCTTTTCATATAATTTATAAGATATAAATTAATAATGGGAGCTTATATTACAATATATTTTATTCAACGTACCCAAAATCAGGTTTAAGGTTTAAGGTAGCCGCTCGATATAGTGAAGTAATTAAAAGCTTGTTTACTATACATCGGTATAAGGTGCACCAAAAATCTAGAACGAGAAGGTTGGGTTAAGGCAAGAAAAAATCGTACAAGAGGGGGGTCTTTTTCCCCCGTTTAGGCAGGGAAAGCCAGAAATATTTTCTTTAATATTCATTTTAAATTAAGTTGACTTAGTGAATAGGTTTAGAAAAATTAATTTTCAAACTCGAAATTTAAAAAAAAATTTTTTTTTAATTTCAAACAAATTTTTTTCAAGATTTTATGTAATTAAGTATAATTTTTGTTTTCAAAATTCAAATCAAATTCAATTAATATTCATTTAAAACTGAAAACCGGATGCTAAAATGTATCTCAGATTTTGAGAAATTAAAAAAAAAATGAAACGGGGGAAATAGACCCCCTCCTATATGATTTTTTTCTTGCCTTCACCCAACCTACTCGCTGTAGCTTTTTGGTGCATTTTATACCGATCACCCTGTATATCGAGATTTCAAGAGAGAATCTTACGAAACAGTTGAATTTGGTACAAAATAAAATTTTTGCGGGTGTGAAGTTTTTTTTTTTTTTTTTTTTTTTACGACGACGAAACTTTCTGCTGTCAAAATATATTTACAAGGGCATAAATGATACTACCCACACCAATGTGACGATTCGATGAAGCGAATCTTATGTAAAATATATATTGATAGCCGAAAGTTTTATCGTCGTTCCGAAAGTTTTACGTTGGTCTGGGGGAGCCTAAAAGCCTAAAACTATTCCAATAAAGTCAAAAAATACACACAATTTTTTTATTTTATTTTTATAATATTAAAAACAATAAAATAAACTTTACAAAGCCTGGTTGAAAAATCTATTGTTGTTTTTGTAAATTAAGAAAAGAAAATATTAATATATAAAACATTAATTTGTTTCAGGCGCTATAGTTATAGCTATATTGAAAACAATAATTGAAAATTTCCAGTATAAGACAATTTCTATATATTCCAAGTCGAATTTGTAATGTATTTTGTATAACTGTTGCCAACTCGGCTGGTCGAGCCTCGCAGCCCACAACTTCCTCCATTATAAAAAGTTTGGACTTGATTAAGTTTGGACATGATTAAAGAACAAAATGCAAAAATCATATTTATATCATATCACAATTATAATATTAAGTACAATAAGTATAGGATAGTAATTTATTTTCACAGCAAGTTTAAAATTAAAAGACCAACAAAAATAGAAGAAATCTGAAGTTTTTAAATGGTAGTAACAATTTTTGTATTTTATTCTCAAGAAATGTTTTTTTTTATTTATCTACCTCATATTTCAAAATAATTTGTTTCTAACTTACTTTACCTTATTAAATATTCAAAAATATTTTACCCTTTCAAATCCATCTTCAAACACAAAAAAAAAAAATTTTAAATGGGATGATATTATTTAGTTTTTTTTTGTAGACCATAATATATAGGGTCACCCTATAAATATTTAGCTAATTACTTAAAATCTGATGCTGATCCTCGAAGTCCATATCCTCTTAACATGTATTTCCTTTCAGAAAAAAAAGAATGTTAAAAAAATTGTTCCTATTTTTAGTTATACCCAATTTCACCCTAAATGAAAGAATATTTTGGGGTATTGATTGCATTGAGACCTTGAGATCTATTGTGCCCCCACCTAGAGCAAGATGAAATTTCTTGTTCATTTATTATTACATCTATTCAACAATAAAAGCTCTCTTTAAATTTAAAGGTATTGTTAAAAACTTCGAACAAAGAAACGGGTTGAAATATTCATCGAATAAAACTAAACAAAAAAACTAAAACCAAAGCTTCACAAACATATTGACACCTGGTTGTATTGTAAATTTGGGGATTTTATTCTATATTTGGCCTAGTACATATAATATAAAGGTACTAAAGAAATATCTGATATTTATTTAAAATTGTATAAAATTTGTTATTGACACAAAAATAAACGCTGAAAAAATTGTATTTGCAATTTACGCACAAAAAACTGAATCTACCACTTTGTCTCAGCTCAATCTACCATGGTTTTGAAATTCAAAGTAACAACACTATTCTTGTGTCTCCTCCTGAACATTGCAGAATCTACAAATGGCACTGCATCTGCCAAGACTGCTGTTCGATGATAGCGAAGTCAAAAAACGTGGGTCTCGCAATTCTGTCTGTCTGTCTGTTTGTCTTTCGGCTATAGCCTAAACGAGTCGGTCGATTTTCTTTAAAGTTGGTATCTAGTTTTTTTTGGGCATTCACCCACACTTTTTTTTTTCATTTTTTTTTAAGACCAAAAATAACGGTACTTGCCACGGCACAAATTTTTTTTAGCAAAAAATGAAAATATCATTTTTCCCAGAAACGTGCCTACAACTTTAAAAAAGAAATTGATTTTTTTTACAAAAAAGAATTTCCCCAAAATGGTTAAAAATGGTTCCTCCCATTGAACCATTTTTTAAATTTTCGATTTTCTCAAATTTTTTTTTGACAACTTAATAATTCGAAAACGACTCTTTCAATTTTTATTAAACTTGGCACCCAGCAGTTTTTTAACATTATCTAGCAGATTTTAGACGAATATTATTCTTATAACCAAAAATAACGGTACCTCCCATACAAATGTTTAAAAACGGGTATTGAAAATCTCATTTTTTTCAAAAACGGCTCCTACGATTTTGATTAAAATTTGTGTGTGAACTAATATCTGTTCAAAAATTGTATCTCTCGCATAAAACTATTTTTTTGATTCTCGATTATTTAATTATCAGTTGAAATGAGTTTAATGAATTTTTTTACACAAAAGGTTCAAATAAGTTCTAATAATATTGCATTCCAAAGTTTTCAAAAGAATAAATTATTGATTTAAAAAAAAAAATTTGAAAATTCCATATTCCGAAAATGGGTAGATGATATTTTTTTTAAATTATTTTTTAACTCCGCATTAATAAAGGCTTAAAAATTTGTTTACCATTTTTTTTTAATTTTTTCAATATTTTTTATATTAATAAAAATTTTTTTTTTAAACAGCTCCAACGACTTGCAATTTTTTTTCTCATAAATTTAGATTTCCTTAAAAAATGGGATGATGTGCATCGCATTGGTGTCAAAACAATTTCAGAGGTTGTTTAATCAATTAATGTTTAGTTACATATTTTTTTTACAATTTTTCAGTCTAAACTGTAAGTTCCAACACGGTGCTATATTGTTCGTTAATAAATTTACCTACCCACATAATACAACCTTAAACTTAACCAAGTTTTAAGCAGGTGGTATAGGTACAATATAGGCTCCCATAAGCAAGCAGTCGTGCAGATATTTTTTATTTTACTTTTCAGAATGATGCTTTACAATTATTATAATAAATATTTATTAATAAACAAATTAAAGTGTTTTTTTTAGATTAGGTATTTCACAGAAGACTATATGAAATTTAAGTTCTTTAATATCTCATGAAATCCCACGAGTGGCATCGAGTTGAAACTTGCTGGGGCTATACATAGAAATAAGGCTGCCTGAAGTGGGAATCAAACCAACCAACGCGTCTAAGTTAGCAGCCATCTAATAAATTCACTTTCCCATTGCCACCCACATGGGTCAGTATATGACACAAAGTCCAGACAAATTTTATTATTATTAAAATAAATGCGTTACCAAATATTTTATATTATAAAAACTGTCACATAAAAATTAACATAACAACCTCGAAAAAATCTAATCTGATCATCATAGTATTATGTTGGGGACAATTTTAAAAGTTAATTTTAATAAAACTCACTTAAAACACTTAAAAAGGTCAGATGAAAAAAAAATAAAATAATTTTCCAATTATGTACCTGCTCCTCTTTTTTGTTTGTCCAAATATAATAGCAATACACAATTCATTAATTAATTTTTCATTTTACCACACAAAAAGCCAAAAAGTCTTAATACACCTACCTACCTGAAAACGACATAGACCATCAAGGCATTAAAATAGAGAGAAAGAGAAAGATCAATTCACATACATACATACATTTCTATATATCGAAGACTAAATTTTCCAATATTCTGGACACGGTTCTAATTATCGACACATAATTACTTTTGTGCCGACCAAATTGGATGTCGGTGAATAATGAATGTGCCATCAATTATTATAGATTGAAGATTGCGAGTTTATTTTTTTTTCTCTCATTTTTTTTCTGCCTTATTGAAGAAAAAGTCCTTATGGTTAAAAAAAAATATATAGGAGAAATATAATAAATATGTATATATAGCTAAACGTTTTATTATGAAAAGAAAACCTTTTCACATTTTAACAGGATTTTTTTTTATAGAAATTATATCGTATAAAAACAAAATAAATTCTCATTGACAAGGTCAAGGATATAAAGCATTAAAGGAGAAAAAGGACTTTAGACATTATTTTTCTTTTATTCGAAAGAGGATTGTAGACTCGATTATTTATATTGTTTTTTTTTTTATATATGTGATGTGTTATCGTATAAATATAATACGAGTCTATATGCTGCATATTATTGTTTGGTCCATCATGTTTTTAAATAATTAAGTAGCTAGCTATACATTTTTCCTTTTTTTTTTTGAAGGACAGAATCTATGACCTTTTTTGCTTTTAGAAAAATTTAAGTTAAATTATTTTGTATGAGAAATAAGAAATTTAGAAAATTTATGTGTAATACCCTCAAAAGAGGTAAAGCACTTAATATAAATATAATACATAAATAGCTACATACATATGTCCTTGTTTTTTTATTTTTTTTTTAGAGGTAGGCACCGTAAATTTTTCCAAACATAGACACATTGAAGCAGAATTATTGTTATTGTCTAGTTGACTTATTTGACAAGTTTTATAGGTGGTTTCTACATGCAAGGTACATTTTTTTTTTTTGTTGTAATATTTATTCGTATCAAGTTTCGGTTTATGTATTTTTATTATTAGGTATAAACAAAACAAAAAGGAAAAACTGTTGACTTTTATTTTTAATCGGTTTATAACTGAGAAACCAATTAAATTTATTTTTGCGAATTAATTTTGTAGGTCTTTGGTTGAGAATTATTTTTGAATTTTGAGAATAACTCTCATCTGTTGACTTGAAAAAAAAAAACTAGTAGAACCGTGCTTGCGTTGCTCCGCTTTTCAAAATAAATAAATCTGAGCATTTTAATCCTGGCTTTTAAATAAAGCAGGCAATATATTCCATTTATTTATATTTAATTATCTTTGTGTAATCGCATTGTTATATAAAAACCTTTTATAACAACCGGTGAACTATTAAAACTGAATTTAATCTACAAATATATATAAATCTTATGTCATACAGACACTTAGCGTGTTACAGTTTTATTTATATTATATACATTACATTTTTATTTATATTATATACAAAGGGTTTTTTTTTACTAAAAAGATGTCAAAACGTCATTCAGAGCTTACATTTTAATCATGGTGGAGTCAACGAACGAATCACGTTTGGAAATTATTAAAAATTACCAAAAGTCCAAGTCTAAATCTAATCTAACGGTTTTTGGGCTTTCCCCGACACTTTTTTTCATATTTTTAGGACTAAAAATAACGGTACCTGCCGTACAAATTTTTTTTGCAAACGATAAAAATCTTATTTTTCTCAAAAATGTGATCAAAACTTAAAAAAGGCTATCAATTTATTAAAAAAAGTGCGAAAAATGGTTATAAATTGTACCTTCCCTAGAACCATTTTTTTATTTTCGATTTTTTTAAAAACTTATCAGTTTAACAGACAATGAGATGGGTAGTCGAAAACCAAAAAAAGGTTCTATGAGTGATACCACTTTTAATCGAAAGATGCATTTTTTTCCAATATAATTGTAGATCTTACTAATATTTACTCATATAAAAATTTTAACCAAAATCGTAGTTGCCCTTTTTGAGAAAAATAAGAATTTTACAGGATTTTAAACACTTGTATGGGAGGTACCGTTATTTTTGGATATAAAAATAATTTTCATTTAAAATTTGCCAGATAATCTTAAGAAACTGCTATGGTGCAAAGTTTATTAAAAATCGATCAAGTCGTTTTGGAATTATTAAGTTATCAAAAAAAATGTTAAACTTTTTTAAAAATCCAAAAAAAAAAAAAAATTAATTTTGGTACCTAAACTATTATTTTAAATTTTTTTGACACATTTTCCATAAAAAATTGATCAAAATCAGTTTAACCGTAGACCTACGTTAAAAAAACGACTAATCTTATGTGGATGGGTCGTTTTCAGCCCACATATATTTTATGAGAAAATAAATACATATTTCTTCAGAAAAAATTTACTTAAACGTTTCCACGATTGTTTTGCTCGGGGTGATCTTGATCTGCTAAACATGTAATCTTTGCCCAATTCCACACCTAGATCTTGGAGAAATTTCTTACGACTATATGTTTGCCTCTCGAAGTCGAAGTGATACCCTGGATCGATTTGCATATAAACGACGAATATTGGAAAACACGCACATTGGCCAACGATTTTTTTTTTGAACTGAATCCCGAAAGCATTTTATCGGCATTGTTAACGCCACCTTTAGTTTTGTTGTAGTATTGGAGGATTTCTTCGGCTCTGGTCCAACGTCAATATTACTGTGCATTGTACTTTGGACGACGCGACGGTACATTTTTTTTTTTGCTGATGTACGAGACCAATGTTGTGGTGTCGGTAAATACAAATGTTGATTAAAAAGTAGTAGCTTTTTCTCCAATAAAAGTTTTAGTGGAATACTTCGTTTATTTTTTCTTACCGTGCCAACCATAGTCAAATTCTTTTGGGCTAATTTCTGACCCAATTCGTATGACGTAAAAAAGTTGTCCATGGTGATGTTGTGACCCAACTAAATCTAAGACCACGCGTTCAACTTGGTTCCGTAGATCCAATTTCTTTTCCAAGATAAAGTTAAATTTTCCAAATGTACGAAGTCTCGGCACAAGTACAAACCCAAAATTTCAAGCCGCATTTCTCTGGTTTACTTGGCATATACTGCTTGAACGAGCAACGACCATGAAAACCGAGTTTTTACTCGTCAACTGTAACGCATGATGATGGGTTGTAAAAACAGAGGAAGAAGTTTTACCCATTTGTCCCATAAATAACGAATCGGAGCAAATTTGTCCTTGACTGTTAGTCGATTTTGTCTTCGACTGGTTGGATCATCGAAACGCAGGACTTTTGTTATGTCCTGCAAAGCTTCTTTAGACATAATTGCACGAAATGTTGGTCGACCAAAATTTGCATCAAACAAATCATCTATTCGCTCTGTTTTCGATCTGAGAGAAATAACACCTGTTCAAAGCAAACTTAAAAAATATTTTTCTGTTAAATTAACTCACTTGTCCCGCAAGAATTATGGCGCCAAAATATGCATGCAACATGCTTTTGTCCATTTCTTTATGTCTATCGCCGAACTTTGATCAAAATTATTGGTATTTTAGATTATTATTTTTTCGATTTGAATTGGGAAAAACAATAGAAATGAATCAATCAAAACTTCAACACTAGCAATAGCGTAACGAGTAATACCTGGTTTCATTGTAAAAATATTTTCGGAACGGGTTCAAGCGACTGAATTTTTTTACACAAGAGCTTCTAATAATTTCAAATAATATTTCGATACAACAACAAACAATTAAACAATAATTTTTTGAAAATTCGAATTTTGAAAATGAATAGATGATTTGGTTTTCAAAATTTTTTTTCAATACATTTCAATGCAATCGATGAAGAACTTTCGGAGATTAGCGATTAGAAACAAACGAACATTTAAATTTTTATTTATATAGATACTATTTTGAATTTGCGTACACCAAGCACTTTCATATATTTTCAATTTTCATACTGATTAAAAGCTTCACCAAACTGCCGGCCGATAGAAAATCTGTAGTATACGGGGGCTCTACCATTAGAAAATTAATTTTGGTATCGAAAAATCAGAAAAAAAAATGCATATTTTGCAATTTTCATTTATTTTTGCCCCCCTCCAGATTTTATTAAAATAAATATGTAGTCAAAAACGGTTTTTTCAAAAATATCTTATACTACAAAAAATTCCTATACCTACTTAAAATTGATGCAAAATAAAAAAAAATTAGTGAATTTCAAATAAAATCTCTTGTTATTTGTATTTCAATTTATCTAGCTCTCTTTACTGATTTAAGGAAATTCTTTTGTCAACAACTTTTTCTTAAATAATTAGTTAAAAATATTTCATATACCAAAAGGATTTGAAAAAAAAATGGATATTTAAGACTTCAAACTTCTACTTTAAAATTTTACCAAAATAATTAAAAACACAAACTAGAAAATATTCAACGTTAAAATATATCAATACAAATTTTTGCATTTGCCCAACCAGCACCCCTCCACATTACAAACGAAAGACCTCAGCAATACTTTACTTTCAAGACCCCCAAAATTATTCACTTTAAAAATTAGAAATTATTTGTTTTTCACTTAGAGCTGATTTATACAAATTTATAACTACAACTCTAATTCACATACCATATATAATAATTATTAGTCGACATTGGTAAAATATTCTATAAACTAAAACTACACATGTAATGACATTCCATTTTATCCTTATTCTCCATTTCATATGAATATTTCGTTTAATTTTGAGAAATTGAATTACTTTTGATGACAGGAAGTATGAATATAATAATAATAAAGGTATATGTAGGCATATTGTTGTGATTTTAATTCACTATCCCAAATTTACAAAACAAAGGAACTTTTGTAATAAATGTTTTACTCTTCATCTCTACTGCAAAATTTGTCGATTTACACATTTATTGTTCTGATTAATTTTATTACAACATGTATGTATGTCACAGCCACACGATGTGAAGATTTTATGCATATACCTTCTATTTTTCAGATAAATTTAAATACATATTTCCATGTTGATGAACCAAGGACCTGTAGGTATTTGAATTTCAGAATTAATCTCGTTTGATTCATAAATATCTGAAACAAAATTAATTTTAAATTCCCATTTTAGGTTTAAATACAAATTTTTTCAATATCAATCAATCAATACTTTTATGCATATGATGTTCCTGTTATAGGAACACTAGCTATATGGTTGCACTTTGTGAACATTTTAACAAAAAGCTTAAACTCATCATGAATAGGGCAATGTTAGTGCATATTTCCTTTTCAGAAAAATTATTGACATGAGAATATGTAGATATGTTTATGATAGAAATGTACGTTTCATGAAACAGTTTTGTTCTTTTGAATTTCATGTGCAGTGCTGTAAGGCACAATTTTATTTGCATAAATATTTCATTGAAAATAATGCATTTTTCTGCATATTTTCCGCATATTATCTTTTTACATAGTTTTAGCTTAGTTTATCATTTTTCGTGCGAAAAGCAAAATTCCATGCAAAAATATTTTCAAATGCCAAAATTATTGAGTTGAATACATCATTTTTGTATAAATTATGCGAAAAGGGTATTTTTAAGGGTTTTGGGTTACATTTGGATCGAAATATTCTGTATTCATCAACATATTTTTTTGTTGCATATGTCTTTCAATTTACAAGGTATAATTAGTATTAGATATTCTGCGTTGATGATCACATGATTTGGCAACTTTGGTACAGAATCACACGATGAATAAAACCTGAGTAATAAATTCATTGATTCATTCATTTGATTTTAAATGAATTAAATTACCTTTATTTTATGTCACCTATCAAAACCATGTAAGTATTAAATAAAAATAATCAATACAGGACCTTGTTACACATATAGCTCATGCATGGATATTACAGTTTAAAATAAGAAAAAATATTAGAAAGCAACTTAGTAAGCCATAATATACTGTTTTAACAATTACTTCTGATTTACTTAAGCCTATCACCTTTCTTGAGTTATATCATTCGGATCATCAATATATTGAGGTCTTTAAGCTTAAGGAAAGTGACAGAGAATAATTTCTTGTTTTTTAAATATGAATTTAAGTGGTTATACTCATACAATACCTAATTGGAAAAATGAAAATTTTTAACCCCGCACATATACCATAGGCTGATAAAAAAAAAAATGCCAGACTTCACAATTTGATATAATGACACTTGTACCTTTTAATTCACTTATTAACATTTTGGGTATTCTTTCAATCTGTCACCTCTCTGAGACTATTAGAATTTTTTTCTTTAACGCACTGAAAAATTTCAAAATATCTTTAGTTAAAAGTTCGAAAACTCCTACTGTGATAAATGTTTTTGGAAACAACATAATGCCATAGTACTTTTAATAGAATTCTCTTTATGTTGATGTTATTTCAAATGAAAATACCAATGAGAGTAAAAAGGGAAAAATCAAAAACCAACAAAAATTGATGAAAAAAGTATATATTGTACAAAAATGCACATAGCCAAGAAAAAAAGCTTAAATCAAAAATTTTATAAACACGGGTCTTTTAATTTCTTATCTGCTTCTTCAAACTATAAAATTTATTTCTAGAATTTAGAAATTATTATCCTGATTTTATGTAATTTTTTTCTCCAATCTCTATTTTTGTTTTTTTTTGCTTTCAAACGTTTTTATCTCGAGTTTTAGATTTTCTAAAAATGTTAGTTTAGACACTAACTAAAAAACTGTATACTCCTTATCTGGTAACTCGATGAGGGTAGGTCGTTCTATGGCGGGGTCTTCTACTACAATACGTATTAATATTATGAGAAACAAAACCTTGAAATGATTATTTCAAAAATTTTTTTTTACACATACAATTTTCCACTACAAATTTAAGGCATAAATACTAAAGCATTTGTTGACACACAGTTTAAAATTAAATTTCAAACATATTATCAACCCGTTTTTGAAAATTCGACTATCGAAAAAATATAGGGACTTTTTATAAAAATCAAAAACAAATATTTTGTTTAAAAATTTTATATGAAATATACGGGGAGAGGAGGTAAATTGATACAGTAGGTGCATTGATACAGCGCTTGTATACTTTTCTGCTGGAAATATTTCACATATTCTTATATGCACTCAAGCATAGTAAATAATGATGAAATGCCCACGAATTTTTTTCCAGTAAATTTACTTGTGTCAAGACGGTTTTTTGAAGTGCAATAAGTTAAAGTGAAATATTTTCGATATTTGACCATAAATTCTAGCTGCGTTGATTTAATAGGTAGGTAAAATAAGTTTAGTTTACGTATTATGGTAGATATTTTGATTTTTGTAGCCCTTAAGTTTTGCTTTTTATATCGTTTGTTTTTTCCAAAGTGAAGCGATGAGGCAGATTCATTCACCAAGTGTAAAGCACATTGATTTGTTCTTGAAACGAACGAATTTTCACCGGATTAAAAATTTTACACAACATCTGACAATTCTGATGTTGATGAGGATCTTCATACACATTTGACTTCTGAAGATATAAATATAGACGATTTTGTGCACGAAAAGTTTGAAAATTCATTTTTTATGTTTTTTTTTATAAATGAAAAAAAAAATATTAGAAGGTATTCGTTTTTTTATATAATTAATTTTTAGAAATATGTTACATTTAAAAACTAAATCGTATGAAGACTAAATTAAGAGTAGATATTTTTCAAATGGTAAATTTAAGAAATTTTTCAATCAACCTGCCCCATTTAGGTTCATATCAATCTACCGTATCAGGGGTAGATTTTTTTTAAATAATGCAGAATCGGCCTATAACATAATTTTAGAAAAAATCAATTCAAAAGAAGAAGAAAAATAGTAATTATTAAATATGGATCTATTACGTTGCTCTTAACTCAAGTGAAAATATTTTGTCATTATTGAATGCAAATCGCATAAATGTGCCTTCTCTCTCTTTAATATTAAAACTTTTACAATATTCTCCATAAAAATTGGTCAAAATCAGTAGAAGCGTTTTTGAGAGCATTTAAAAATTAAAGAAATGGTTTTATTTTTTATTATATAGGTGCCGTTTTTTTTTATCCTTAAATAAAATGACCAAAAACGATAGTTCAAATTCTAAAGTATCAAGTTTAAAAAAATCGATCTATAATAAGTAAAGTTTTTCAAAAATTACTGCCTCTTGCAAGGAATTAACAAATCCTTGTCATAAAGAATTGCTTCTCACCACATCCATTCTTATTTGGCAGAAAATTGTAGGTTCCTCCATTCCTGCCAATAACACGCAGAAAGAAATGGTTGAGAGTTGTAAGTCACTATAGGCTCTGGTTCTTCACGAGCCTACGTGCGACCCAAGGCTATAAAGTAGGCTAAAGTAGAAGTTAGAAGTAGAAAATGAAGTAACATAGTTACCTGAAGTCTTCAATTCACTTCTTCAATATAATTAATCGCCATTTATGTCCAAGGTATCTATGTTACTTCATTTTCTAATTCCTTTAGCCAAGTAGCTACGCTGCGAAACCTAATTTTCTGTGGTCTCCAATACGACAGTGAATTGATTGCATCGAAAAAATACGTATTCCAAGTGTCACCAATTAAAAAAAAAAAAAAAAAAACAAACGGCAAAAACTCACAGAAAACACAAATACAAAAACTTAAATGTCACTTTTCTAACGAAAGAAGAGCAAAAAGTTGTCCAAATATGCTGCTACAATTATCAATTCCAGTAGTTTATAAATCTACTTCCAAAGGAATTTTTTCGTTATTAATTTCGTTGTATCCGTTTTGTATGGTATTTTTCGTTTCGAATAAGCAGGCTTTAAAACCCAATTCAAAAATTTGGAAAATGATTGAAATCCGTTCAACAATTAGAGAAAATGTTCTCTGGGATTAATTTTTGAGGTTTTATTAAATACCCGTATTATGTATGTATTTTATTTCAACTAATATTATTAATATTTTTTTATTTTGACCTATATTTTTTATTGTTTTAATTTATTTTATTTTATTTAATTTTTTTTCATTTTATGTATTTTATTTTATTTTTTTTTTATTTCATTTTATTATTTGTTTTTTTTTTTGTCTGCTGTTTAGTTAAGTTTAATTTAATAAATAAAAAAACAAATTTAATTTGATAATATGTATTTTATTTCGATATTAAAAATAATTTTACTAGGTATATTATTTTTAATATGTAATGGTTTTTGATCTTGGAGATATAGAAAGGAAAAAATATTTTTTTTTAATTACTTTATACATACATATATGTATTAGGTACATATATTATTTCTATTTTGTATACCTATCAGTTGTATTGTATGATAAAAAAAATACCTAGGTATTAGTTGTAATGTCTTATTAAATTTCTTCCAGTTTACATTCATTTATGTATTTCTAGTGTTTAATTTAATTTTGCTCTTTTTGATTTTAATTTATTTCCGGTTTTTTACTGTAGGTATGTAGATTGTAGGTACCTACATATTTTGTTTTAATTTATGGTTTATTAATTTTTATAAATTTTATTTTTAATTATGAATTTAATTTATTTCGTTTGTGTTGTTAAATTAAATTTAATTGTGTTCCGTTTAATTTTATTTTTGTATTTATGTATGTAGGTATTCTATATTTTTTATACTTTTTTTTTGTATAGGTAGTTAATGTTAAGTTTAATTTTGTTCCAATTTATTTCATTTTTTGTATATTTTTTATTTCATTTTATTTAAATAAATATTTATATTTTTAAAAAACGCTTTGTTTTGATCTATGTAGGTAATTTATTTTATTTTGTTTAATTTTAATTTAGGTACCTTCCTACCTAGGAACGTTGTTTTATATTTTTTTCTATAATTTTATTTTGTTTTATTTTTTAATATTTTTTCTTATTTTATTTTCATAAACCAAAACTGATCAATAGTTAAGATTTTGATAGTAGGTATTGTGGACTATTTTACTGTTGTTAAAAAAACAATTGTTACTAAGTAATTCAAATTTGTTTACGTTCTTGTTTGTTTTTTTTTTTTTTGTGGTGACTTTTTTTTTATTTTATACAATTCCAAACCAAATTTTTTTTTTTTTCAAAAATACTGATTTTTTCTTCAAAAAACATGTAAATTAAAATGTAGATTTTCCAGCAAAAGATAATCAAAACCCACCTATCCTAAAGTTCTAAACTTAAAAAAAAAACACCTCCCAATAATTCCATACCATATGTAGGTACCTATATGGCTATATACACCTACGTACCTATATACATATATACACCTTAAACCTATAACCCTTAATATGTACCCGAAAAAAATTCACATCTCCTTCACATTAAGAGACAAAAAAAGTATATAGATATCTGGATATGGAAAAGGAATGAAAATCAATCTGCACTTTTTTTTCACAAATAAAAAAAAAATAAATAAAACCAAATCGGCTTCCAACCAACATAATTGCTTTCGACCGATATAAATCGTTTATTTCAATACCTGAATCAACAGCATGATGTGAAGGAAAACCTTCATACCTTATGTAGGTATATATGTACCATACCTATACTATACACAAAATGCCATATAGCTTTTCGTTCTCTTCCACATACAAATCTCACTGTGAATGTCCTTCACATATACCTACATCTCTTCTTCATCAACCTCTTCTTATTTTTTTTTTTTTGTATAACTCACAGGCAGAATCAATTTATCTTTATCGATCATTACCACCTTAACCTATCATACCGGATCCCAAACAACCATATATTTTCTTAGAATTCTTCAAGAAAAACCTACCCCCCCCCCCCCCCCAAACACACACAACCTAACTTAGTTTTATGAAGGCACAATAAACTACCCTTAAAGTTCTTCTTAGTAATTCAGCTAAAATCCAGGTTAATGGAGATAATTAATCACAATAATTGTAATTTTGTTATACGAGTTGCAAGAAATTTATATAAATTTGAATCACAGAACTTAAACAAGCTTCAGGTAGGTCATAGGTCATAAGAATTATAGTTAAAAAAAAATCTAAAATTAGAAAAACATACCTCGTTCATTGAAGAAATCCTTTGTTTTTAAGCTGAATCCATCTCGAATAGAAAATTCGTTGCATTCCGATGTTCTTGGGGTTATTGTGTTGATGCAGGGGCTAAAAATCTATGCCACATGTACACATTTTTATATACACACACACAAAATTAAACAATGATAATTTGTAAAATGAAGTTGGATGTTTGATTTAAAGGAAAATCATCCGCCGTTGTTTTTTTTTTTATATTCAACTTGTATCACTTTTCTTGTTGCACTTTTTCAAGTGGCCTATTTGTGGCATATTTTTCACTATTAAAATGCTCATACACACATTTTGAACAGAATTTTCTCGAATTTATCCTTGCCAAACAGAAATGAGGCTGAATCCAGGATAAAAAAAAAGAAAATAAAGTAAAGAACGTATAATGCACACGTACCCTAGAACTTCTTTTCTAGAGGTGGTAACAGCAACTCTTCATTTCACATTCACAAAGCAAAGTAGGTAAGGTAAGGTATAGGTAGGTAACACACAACTCTATATCGTATAGGTAGGTAACCTAAATGTGCAAGAAACAAAAAAAAAATGATATAGGTTATAGCCTTATAAGTATATAGCGTATAACACTATCTGTATGCACTGGGTACTTTTTGCCTTTCTCTCGTTTTTCGTAGTATGTATTTTTTTTTTTTTTGAAAATGCACCAAACACGCAAAAGATACACGTCCTTATTTTTTTTTTTATTTTTTTTGCAACTGATTTCTTGTTTATTTATCCTTATATAGTTGGCTTGGCAGTGAAACACACAGATTCTGTATCCTTTTCGGCCCCTAGGATATGTAGAGTATAGCAATGGTGTGCGGAGGGGTTATGATTGGGAGGGATGTCAAGTTGAATATTGTGAAACGAATGGATATCCTTTTTTTTCTTTGGTTTTATATTTATTTTATTCCTTTTCAAGTGTACACATAATCGTATCCTTTTGACATTTATTTGACACAAATTTATAAATGGCATACATCACCACAACACACAACAATGAGACGAGTAAAAAAAAAAAAAAAAACACACACGAACGGACAATGAGATAATTTATTGGCCAAAAAAAAGGACTCTCTTGTATTCATGCACTCAATCAGTGGTGGAGAAAAAAAGACGAAGGACCTCAATTTATTAACGTACAAAATTTTTTTTTTGTCAAACACTCGTTACTTTTTCTGCTTTTTTGTTTGTGTTTTCGCAGAAAAAATTAGAAAATAACGCAAATTTGACCGAGATTATATCAACTCCGAAAAAAAATATTAAACACTCCGAAATGATCGGTTCTCAAAAATTTTGCCCCATACACATTATCTATGCACATACACACACACTGACGTTGATTTGAGTTTTGAATTTGAACTCCTTGGGCAATAATTTTTCTGTTGATACGCAAAGCACTTTAAAATTAACAAACAAAAAAAATAGGGATGAATACGAGTTGTATTGTGTTCTGTTATTCCAATCACTCCTCACTCTCAGTTTAATTACAACATACTATCCAGGACACATTTTGTATATCCTTGGGATTTTCTTTCATAAGAACAAATTTTTGTCTCATTCTCTTCGTTTTTTTTTGTTGTTGTTTTAATGGCGAATGAAAAAATAAATTAAAAATAACATCCCACTTCTGATACTGTTGTTATGCGCTACGTTTAATGATTTAATTGATTTATGTTTCATCCGTGTATTTTTTTATGTTGTTGTACAACAAGATATATCTATAAACTGTATCCTTTTTTTATAGAAAGCAAGGCAATTTAATAAAAAATTATTAAAGAAGAAAAAACGCGACGGTAAATTTCAATTGAAATACGGCAGGACATTTACGCCTTTCAAAACGACACCGAAGACTAAAGAGGAAAACCTATAGTAACCGAGTTGAAAAAAATCGTTACATATGAAAATGGATTAAATTTTTCCAGGAGAGTCCGAGAGTGCCGAGTAACCACCAAGGAGAGAGAGAAAGAGAGCGCGCATGATTTTTCCAAGGAAACTAAAGGCAAACTTAAATATCTATCTTTGCAGAAATGAGAATAATGCGAGAGAGAAAAGCTCATTTTCATCGCCACTCTGTATGTCGTTGATCATTAAGAACAAACATTTTTTTTGTATCCTTTCTTTTCTTGTTTACAGTCCACTGGGGAGTGGAACCTGAACTATATAGTATATATACATATTTGTTTTTTTTTATATAAAAAGGATTCGCATCAGTGGGTGACGAGGATGATGACTATGGAATTGGGGTCACAAACCATTGCTCGCCTTTTTTGACAGGATTCTTATTGTATATTCTTTTACCATTCGTTCTTTTTTTTTAGTCGTAGTGAGTGTTGTTGTTTTTGTTTTTATAGGTTGAAAGTCTCTCCTTTTTAACTGATTTTCGGGTTTTTGTCCTGTTTTTTTTTTTTTTTTTTTTTTTTATTATTATTATTTCAATATTTGTTTGTTTTTCTTTATTTCCGGTTGTGTGTCCGAATGTTCGTCTATATAATAAAGAGAGTGAAAGAAAGAGAGAGAAAGGGTGTGGGAGTGAAAGTCTAAAGCCTTGGATTGTCTCTAATTAATCTATTTTTTTTTATATACCTATATATTATATACAACATATACACTTAGTTTAAGTCTATTGACGGCAGTGGAGTGGAGATGATAGCGGTGTTGGTGGTGGTTTTGTTTAGGGAGGAGTGGACTGGTTATTTTATGTTTGATTGAGTTAAATTTGTGACGCGATATGGTTTAAGGGCTGATTTAATGGAATAAATAGGATTTTTGGAGGGATTTATTTTGAAGGTCATATTATATGGAGGAAAAGAATATTGAGTTTATTTGATTGAATGAAAAGAGATTCAATTATTTTTTATTGTGACATTGGGTTACTATTTTTATAATGAAAGAAATACAATCTAAAGTCTTGTACTTTTCTTGTACATTAAATCAAAAAAAAATTAATAAAACTTTTGCATAAATTATTATTATAAATTATTATTATACAAATTTTGTTCAAAGCTAAAATTATTATAGTCCAGTTAATCAAGACAAAAAAATCGCGTTAGGTCTTATAAAAAATTGCCTTGTATGTACCGATTTTTTTGGAAGTTGTTAGTATAGATACCAACAGTGTAAAACCAAGTTTGGAGCTTCATAACTGCGTGGTGCTTGAAAAACCTCGAGGTAAGTCAAATTTGACCGAGATTATATAAACTCCGAAAAAAAATATTAAACACTCCGAAATGATCGGTTCTCATAAATTTTGGTTAATTATTGTAATTTGTAGAGCAGACTTACCTTGTAGGATGAGATATTTCAGTCGATATTTTGTTCTGAAGACGGCTAAAACTACAATTTTGAACTTTTAAAGAAAAATTGCCAAGTTTGAAGCTGCGGTTGCGTTGAAATATTAAAAGCTGCGTTTTATTGGTAGTGAGCAATCAGGTACCAATAAAACGCTTTAGCCACTTTTGGCTGTGTTCAAAAACGTTTTAGCCACTTTTGGCTGTGTTCACAACGTATTTCTATTTTGATGTCTCCACTAAACTACAAATATCATAGAACACATCCATTTTGTTAGTGAAAAACAACGCTAACTTCAACTTCAAAGTTTTAACTTTCTTTATGGATATAAGGCTGGCTTATTTATCAGCACTTTTTGGTTTTTGTTTTTTTTTACCGGAGGAAATTTTACTGCGCTGGCTATAAATTTACCAATAAAACGCGCATATTGCTGCCCAAGCTGTATTAACATTTGATTCCTTAATATAGTTCTTACATGACATAGAATTTGCCTTTTTGGAGATTATAATGACATCGCAGATTATAATTATAGTTAACATGATGCATGTATTCCATCAACACATCCTTTCCGCAATACATATTTTTTGAAAATGTACCAATATCCTATAGACAAAATTTCCCTGGTACACTTTTAAAGTAACAAAAAATGAGCAAGTTAAACAAATATTTGTTTGCGTAGTATATCTGAAGAAAATTTTTTGACTACTCTCAATTTTTTTGAACTTGCCTAATAAATAAACCTCCATTACAAAGTTCGTGAAAATCGACTTAAAACTCGTTGGTCTTTTTCATAAATTTACTTCCACTTTTGAATATAACTAGTTTATGGTCAATCTGCCGGATCGGAAACACATACATTTACTTGCCTGTCAAAGTATTGGAAAACTGCTTAGAAGACGCTCACACATTTAACGTTATTGCAACGTTAAGCAGGGATACACTTTGATTAATTATTTTCTATTTTTTGTGATCTTTTTAATAATGCAAAATGTTGAAAGTAATATCTCTTGTGGACTGTAGGTCGATAATATGTATGCTCTGTAAAATTACATATTTCGACCTTAACATAGCCCAACTAATAGGCGTTTTTTTTGCAAGCCCGGGGGAATCGGTTGCAAAAAACAACAACGGGGATTAGTGATGCCATCACAGAAACAAAATGGAGTTTTCATACAAACTATCGATAACATGTAGGTATGTTATTCACACCTGTAATACAGTTTTTCGGCGCGCTTAAGTTAAGCCCCGAAAATTCTCTGAGATTAGCTAAGCCCGCAGGGGATGAATTGTTGTTGCATTTAGCATTTTTTAGCACATCGAGTCAGAGGCGAACAAAAAGGGTCTTGTTTTCAATGAGGAGAATACGAAGTAAATGCTGTCATCGAATAGAGTCGATTCCCATCGCAGACTTGGTCAAAACGTGACTATTGACAGGTATAACTTCGAGGTGGTCTGCAAACGACATCAGCGCTGAAATCAAGCGTAGAATAACTCTTGCTAATCGCTGTTTCTTTGGACTTGGTAAGTAATTGAGGAATAAAGCCCTATCGAGAAGCACCAAGGAGACGTTGTACAAAACCCTTATCATCCCGGTCCTGCTCTATGGTGCAGAAGCTTTGACACTCTCCCAGGCGGATGAAAGTTCCCTTGGTGTTTTCGAGAGAAAAGTACTATACGCACGATATATGGTCTGGTTTGTGTCGATAGGCAAAATAACATCTGGCGGAGATGATAAAACCACCAACTATACGAGCTCTACAACGACGTGCCACTGGTCAAAAAACTGCGTTAAGGTGGCTAGGGCATGTGGAGCGAATGAACATCGAAGCTCCAGGCCGTAAAGTATTCGATGCTAAGCCAGAGGGAACGAGAAACAGAGGCAGACCCCATTTCCCTTGGCGTGACCAAGTTTATAGAGATGTACGCCAACTTGGTGTTCACAACTGGAGACAGCAAGCTAGAGATCAAGAAAGCTAGCGGAGTCTATTAGTTGAGGACCAGGAGCACCCCGCGCTGTAACGCCAACTAAAGAAGAAAGTATTATCTAACATAAATGTATTTATACTAGATATCCATTAGGAGTTAACTTTAGTGGAAAAAAAGAAATATTACCTATATCTAGAAAATAAAATTTGGGTGGCGCTTTCAAATGTTAACTTTGTATCTATCTTGCAGCTTCCAGAGACATTTGTTTTTTAAATACATACCTATCTCCTTTCTAATTTAACGATGAAATTTAATTAATTAAGGTACACCATTTTTTAGATTCACTGCACCCTGAACCTAATGTATCCTTCCTTAACCATCACAAAGTCTAAACTAGTGGACCGTTGCTGGTCAAAAACTGGACATTACTTGATCTGATCCACCTATAGGTAATTAAGCCAATTAAGCGTAGAATATAACAAAGTTTCATTAAAGTCACCAACGAAAGGCAATCATCAACTAAAATTTGTCATGATAGCGAGAAATTTATATGGCCAGATCTTTCCAACAAGTAAATAGATCATTTATACTTAACCTTAGTAGAGCTTAACTGCCCTTTTTCATTGGATTCCTAAAAAACCCCAGTAGGAAATTTCATCCTCACTGAAAAATTAAGCTGATTTCAACATTGATTTCAAAGGAGAAACAGCAAGCATTGATTTAGTTACTGCAAAGTAATGCATAGTTTCACCAGTTCATGGTTTTAGAACATTGTCTGCTTTGTACTTGGGCAAAATATCGAAACACTCCCTTCTTTTACCTGGTACAAAAAATTCAAGGACTTCAATGCGGAATTAAAAGATTATATTTTATTCTATTTTAGGAGGTAAAATTACATTACACAAACTCAGCAGTTCGTTATTTAAATCAACTCGTCTTCTTTGTAAACTATATACTTTGGGAGAGAAGGAAAAAAAATTCTCTCACGAAGCTGTCTTTATTTAATTACAAAATATTAATAGAAATGGGTGCTGAATTACAATCGACGTTTTCAAAGGTTACAAAAGGTTATGATTTATTTAATGAGAAGTAATCAATTCATGTTATACGTCTTCCCTAGCAAAAGAAGAGATAAAAACTGCACTTTCCTTTACCTGACATGATAAATATCAGGATTTCTGTGAATAAAAAAAAGTAATGTATCCTTTCATTAGCTGAGCACTAAAAGTGTCTGAATTTAAAAAATTCCCTTACACTATACGTTTTCATGGGACTCGAAATGAGGTTATTTCACAACTCTCAGAAAAAGTATTTTCATTGAAAATTTCCTAATTTCATTTTACATCTGTCTTAATTCTGAATTTCATTTGACAGTGATAGTTGTTGACACATATATTTTTATTAAATCAAAACAACACGGAAATTATAAAGTAAATTAGCGTGTTCAGAAAAATGAGATCTCAGAGATTTTTCTCACTCAAGCAAGCGAATCCAAGATTTTTTTTTTTCCTCAGAGTTTTGACATCAAAGCTGAGAAATCTTGTTCAGGTACATAACTGACATTGCTGAGATCTCCGAGATCTCATTTTCCTGAACATGTGTAATATAAAATTGAATTTTAACGTCGAAGTGAATACAGAACTTCCAATTCTTGCTGATCAGGTTATTTTAATCAACAGTATTCGAATTCGAATCTTTCCGTTCATGAGAAAAATATAAGGACTCAATTAAATTGTCGCCGACAACAAAGGAAGCGTGCATTGAAAATAATTCAATTAAAAATCTGTATGTTATCCAAGGAAATATTAAGATGGAACAATCCAAAGAGGTTCTGGATGAAAAAACTTAAAAAAATACTATTTCTAAACTGGAATACCTCATTAATATATCTTCTGATTTGCAGCCTCGAGAAAGCCTTTTTAGGCAAATGGAAGTGCCCGAATCAAGCGCCGATTTTTTGAAGAAAATTTCCGAATGGATTAAGCTATACATTTGCAGAGTTGTGTGATTACTGATGAGCTTAAGTGTTTGGCTATACTTATTATAGGTATGAGTTGGAGTTATAATGGAAGGAAACTCGGTATACGATTGAGTGAGACATTTTTAAATTTTATCATACCGTTAATTTTATTTTACGTGGTTTTAAAAAACGTATCGATTATAGGTCGCCCTCCAGAGTCCATAGAAATTCCGACTACGCTATGAAGACCATAGGACCTAAGGACACTGAATTATAATTTTATAATTCAGTATCCTTGCTATTACCTGTTCAACAAAAACTTAAACAAAACCTAGCTCTTAAGTTTTTTAGCAGTTTTAACAGTTGATCCACCTGTCCATAAATTCCATAGACATCTCTACGTAAATGTGGCTGTTTTTTAGAGAGCCAAGCATTCCTTGAACCTTTGCAGCCAAATTTCGCAAACTAACTCCTCCGTCTTCAGCTTCCAAAGTTTCTTTTTCTTATAGGTTCTTTTTATATCCATCACTGCAAAAACAATAATTTAAAACTAATTATTAAAAAAATATTTAATTTATATAGGTACCCTTTCTTTAATTTTGCTTTTAATCAGACGTAAACTGCAATTCTGACGTTTTGAATTCAACTATAAGCTATTTCAATAAAAGTGCGTTTGATTTGTTTCTTCCTAATTTCCAACCAAATTTCGTGCAAATTTGGTTGAAATTACCTCATTTTGAAATGTGGATTTATATGGGAAATGAGCTAATTTCGAATCGAATTTGGAAATTTTCAACTAAGTAACTTCGTATGCGCAAATGAAATCGTAGTGTTGGAAAAATAAAATTCACAGTATGTTCATGCTTTGGTTTTTTATAAGAGTCGGTAAATATCGACCATAATTTGCGTCTTAGAGACGCATTTTGGACTTAAGGTCACTTGAACTATTAACTATTATATTCAATAATGCTTTTATATTATATTCAATCGCTCCAACTAAGCAGAAGTATTTTTCTAATTTTTAAATGTAAGAGGTAGTGGTTAAGCAGCCCCCAATTCCCTAGTGATTTCACTACAAAATTTTGGTCATAATTTTCATCGAAAATATTAAGCTAAATATCAATAACTATTTAAGTAACACTCATTTAGTGATTTCTTTGTTGAATTTTCATCATATTTTTCTTTAGGAAATATTGAGCTAATGAAAAAACAATTCCAAATTAGGTACCTATTTAGCGATTTCCTTAAAGAATTTTCATTATATTTGTCATCAAAAATTAATGATCTGATGAATAGGCAAGTTACTTTTGTTAAATGATTTCTTCGTTGAATTTTTTATCATACTCATCGGAGTCCTCAGTCCAACTGGTGAATATAAGCAACTTCCGAGGAAGTAGTTATTTAGGTATGTTATTCACCATTGAATTTTTAGAAATTTCCCACTGGGACAGGTTACGTGAGCAGGATGTACATCGATACATCTCACTTGTGGCAAAGGGTACCAAAATGAAGAAGCGGAAGAGTGCTCATATATTCGAAAAAAAACTGACATTTCTAAAAAAAAAGTTATACATATGTAGTTTTCAGAAAATCCCACAAAACTCTCCACCAAAACCCCAGAGATCTAGTTGTGGTATTTGAATATTTTTTTTTTATTAATGGTTTTTCAACTTCGATTAGGCCTACTGTGGAAATCACAAAAATAATCACAACCAATTTCTTTTAACCCAGCGGCTTGGTATGGATAATTGTTAGTTAAGCAAAAAAAACTGTAACTGTTACGTAAAATCTATTACTCCTCTGAAAGAAGTATTTGGTGTATAGAAACTAAAATTGCATATAAAATATTATTCTTTAATCCACACTTTTTCAAAAAACTGACATTTTTCAAGACATTTTATATCATTTTTCATCCCCTTTCACCTTTTAAAAATCTTAGCCCTGGTCTTAATTAAAGATACATGCTAAACATATAAAAATCAAACTCTTCACAAAAATTCATTTTTGTTGGAATTTTATTGAAGTTTGGCCCATTTTTTGTATAATTTTATGGATTTATTTATATAATTATAATAAAATATTTACTGTATAGGTATACATTGTATAAAGCCTTACAGAATTATATCACTCTAGGTGCTCACTCATTTTACAAAATCTGTTTCTCCCAAATTCTTTTAAAATAATCTAACTGCCACAGTTGTTAAAATTCAATTAATATAACTCAACATTATAAGCGCGTTGACAAGTCAGAGACTCTTCAGTCTATCTCTCACACAACTGAAAGGTTTTTTTATCCTTCGAACTTTTTAAACAAATATTTGAGTTCATCTTGAATAATATTTTCTCAGAATTTGAAATTTTTCCACGATTGCATCGTGTCAAGAGGGATGTGCAATAAAACTAAAAAAAAAAAAAAAACAAACAGAAACAAAAACTATTTCTGATTTTCTTAAAAAAAAGGAGCCACCTCATATTTTTTTTTTTCATTTTTCTTTAACTCTGGGATGTTGAATTATCCACAAAGGTTAGAAAAACCATCTGAGAAGCATCAGCTAGAAATCCTTCTGAAATAATATCCTTTTCGAAATTAATAACAAAACCGCCTACTTCTGCACCACCCACTGCGACCTACAACTGCTCTCTCACTGACACTTATCCTCAGGGTATAGAATAGATGGATGGATGTTGTTTAAATGAAGATATACATACATAAACCTATATGCATGTAGATAAATACAAAATACACACACCGTGCATATAAAAATTCCAAAGCATTAACATAATGTGCCGTAGTAAGAAAATAAGTGTGTATGGAAAAATAAACAGGGTGATTCAGAAAAAAACCGCAGTTTTTAATCTAGAAATATTCAATAATTTAACATTTTATTGCGATATAATATTTTATTTATGGGCATTTTTGATAATTTTGTTCAATGTTTTCAAATTTCAAATGTAAAGGGTCATTCATTTTTTGATTTCGAAAGTGAAGCTATAGAAAACACACACACAGCGATACATTTTTGATGAAAATTTTATTGTATTATAAAGTATGGACTTTGCCATTAAGTGTGAAAAATAATATCATTCAAATGGCGGCCTCGGGAAGATTCGCAGCATGCGATTCTTTTGAGGTAATTTTTAACCACCTTTTCGCACATTTCGGGCGGTATCTCGGCCATAACTTGAGTACTGTTGGTTTTTAATGCGTCTAGAGTTCAAAATTTATTCTTGTGAACACAGCCCCACACAGAAAAATCTAACGGTGTCAAATCGTATGATCTTGATGGCAATTGATGCCGCCAAAACGTGAAATTATGCGACCAAGAAACTTCTCACGCAATGAAGCCATAATTGGTCGTGTTGTGTGGCTTGTTGCCCCGTCTTGTTGGAACCACATATCTTCCAAGTCATGATCTTTAATCGCCACACCAGTAAAAAAAAAATCATTCGACCATATCGCTCCGAATTGACTGTAACCGTCTGCCCATTGGCATCTTCGAAGAAATACGGACCAATAACACCTTTCGACCATAGAGCACACGGCCAAACAGTCACTTTGGCTGAATGGAACGGCACCTCTTCGATCACTTGTGCAGGGTTTTCTAAGCCCCATATGCGGCAATTTTGTTTGTTTACATACCCACCGAGTGAGAAATGTGCCTCATCGTTGAAGAAAATGTTGCTCGAAATATGCGCGAAAAGTGGCTACGATTGAATCACCACTTTTGTAGTAAGTTTTAATAATTTTAACGCGTTGTTCGATAGTTAAGCGATCCATTATTGTAAACGGAAAACATTCAACTAATATTATGACACTTCAAATGACAGCTGAGTTTGACAGGTCAAATGCCAGCGCTACCAACTTGAAACCACGAAATGAATGACCCGATATATTTCATAAAAGCCCTTCCACAAAATCCCACTGAGTATTAACACATGCCAAAAAAAGTGGGAAACAAATCATGTATAATAGTGTGGAACCAAAGATCTTACACAGCATAATATTCCAGCCTTCACGATTTGACATGTGTTAATACATGATTTTAATTCTATCACACATTTCATCACATATTTATTGAGGTTAAATTAAACTGTTGTGTGTGGTAAAAAAATGAAAAGGCACTTCTCTCCCACAAATTTGGCAGTAGCATGGAATTCTTTCCCACTTTCAATTTGACATGTTTTAATACTCAGTGGGATAGTGCGGTAGGGCTTTAAAGCATTAGTTATTTCATTTTTAAATTCAGCTTTAAAAATTCAAATTTTTGCAGATGCTGCTTTCAAAATTATAAAATGGACTTTTGTCACACCCAAGAAGGGTCAAAAATCCATAAGTTTGGGAACATTATGATTTTTGAATGTTGTTTTATAAGATTTCTGTGAAGAACATTTTTCCTGAGTTCTTTGTTTATATCTACCTATAGTAGTTGTTTTCAATATTTGTACAAAGATTTCAGAAAATAGAAATCATTTGTTCATCAATCATCATTTTCCTGGATTTGTAAAACTTTTATGGTAATCTTGAAAATATAAATTAAACACCAGTTAACGTCAGATCAACACTTGACCTAAATCAGGCGGACCCAAATGTTCAGATCCCACCCTGTAATCTAAAACAGGTAATCGAGATTCGAGAGTAAAATCCTTGATCTATAGCAAACAAGAGATGGAACTCGCTTGATACCTGTGTTACAACCAGAAAACTATGACTAAAGCTAATAAACATAAGACCGAAAACATTATCCAACTAAAAACTCTCTCTCTTCTCGTGAATGTTACCACTGGACACAACCAATTAGGTTACCACAAGAAGAAGTTGAAACTCAGTATGGACGACTTATGCAGAGGTTGTGGTGACGAAGACGTACATGAGGATACTACTCATTAACTGTGCCACTGCCCTGTGCTATGCCATTTGAGAAACAGGTTCCTTGGAAGACATTTCTTCAACGACCTGGATGAACTCTTCGCTATTCCAAGCAAATTCTTGTTATACTTCGCCAAAGCTACAAAATGGCTCGAAAATGTTTAATCCCTATCGATCCAGCCGACCAACAGGCAGGAAATCGCTACCTTAACCAAACGTCAAACAACGCTTAATAATATAGGACGACAACGATAGTACGAACCAGAATGACTGAAAATGCGGGTGTGCACTGCGGTGGCGACAACCAGCGGAAAATGGGCACCTCGCCCATACACCAGCGTTTGCTGCCTCTGCATTGTACACCCGACCTATAAAAATTAAGCTTGAAACAGCACATGTATAACTTTTTTAAAAAAAAGTTGATTTTGAAAAAAAAAATTGCAAATTTAAAATTCATCCCTTAACTTTGGAAATTTGCGAATGTAAAAAAAATATTTGCGCATATCAGTAAGTAAATACCTAATAAAAGTAAACGAACATATAGGAGAGATTATGAATTATAAAGATAGGAATTTTTCGTACGTTCCTACGTTTTTGTTATTTTAAATGTAAATATTTGCATGGCACCACTGAGTACACCCGTATAAATCATTTCTATTCTAGATGGCATAGGTTGTGAATCAAACCCAAGATCTTCGACGTAACAGTCCTATGTATAGGTAAGAACTTACCATTACGCTACAAGCTAAGACACAGATATCATACCATTTTCTTAAAGATGCTTTTAATATTTTAATGCTAGTTTTAAGTCAAAGTCTAATTTTTTTGTGTTACATTTACATTAATTGTGTAAAAATTTTAGTTTTCCAATTTTTTATCTAATTTTCGTGAACTCATCGATCTTCCGTTTTTTTTTTTTTTCTAAACCGTTCCATATTATTTCGATAAGCTTTATCTATCGAATTGAATTTTCAAATTTTTTGAAATTCATAAGGCGTCAGTTACAGCGATCAGGAAAAAGCATCGGGGAAATTTGAAACAGATGGAAACATGAATTTTTTCCTTATGAGCGTTTATAGCGAACACGAAAATTACGTCACTGACTAGGATGTCAATGAAGTTTTCCTGATTGAAATACAAACGATTTTTTTCCTTCCTCTAATCTATCAGTAGAACAAATAAAAGCAAATAATTGGAACGATTTTTTTCATTTTGATCGAAATGACAATCAGCTGGTACGGAAAATGAAATTTAGTCAGGAAAATAAATAAATAAATTTTTCACAAAAAATATTTGTTCAATTGAAAATTTTATTAAAACAAAAAATCTTTGAGTTATTTGCCAACGACTAGTGGCATCAATTGCGTTACAAATCGAATGAAAACTTAGTAAATATAATCTATTTGAAAGTTATTCCTGTTTCATTTTCCTGGTCGCTATAACTGGACCCTAACGTGGGGGCAAATTCCATAATTTTGTTTAAAGTGACTTTAAAATGAATGTTGAATGCACAAATTATTAAAACAAAATTTAGACAAATGATTTTATTACCGTTTTGGTCCAAATTCCAACTTGAAAGTCGGAGGACCAACTTTACGCAAAAAAACAGAGTTTTGAAAAGCAGAATCAATTTTTTAAATTAAAACTTGAGGTCTTGGCTTGTCAAAGTATCCAGAATCCCATTGGAAAAAAAATCATACATTCCAGTAGTATCATATACCTAATTCCATATTTTTTTCGAATGAGTGTATGATATTTTGGGGTCCATTAAGGACGTACATTTTGTGTCCCTCTGTCGACCTAAATAATTCATTACACAAAAAAATTTGTTTTTTTCTGAATCACCCTGCATCTATAGGTACCTACCTACCTACATTATACATAGAGTCATTGTATAGAACATCATTTGGAGCTTAGTTATATATTCCATCCAACTCGCGTTTATCTGCTGCTGAAGCTATTGAAAGAGATTCAGATTTACTAGAAAAGATACACTCTGAAGAAAAAGTGAAGAAGTAAGGCCTTCTGTTTGTTTTCTGGTTTTTGGCCCAAAGGGGGTAGTTGCTCTTTATTTATACCCGATTACTGATGCGCTCTCCATAGTAACACATCTCATCATCTTGTGTGCTATGTTATTTTATGTGTAAGTATATGTGAATTGGAGTAAGTATTTGTGTTTGTGTGCTAAAGTCCTTAACTTGTTCTGTGGCTCGTTTCCTTTGAAATGTTACTTCAAGTTCGTATATTCATATATCTACTGATTTGAATATACTCTTACATATTATACTGGCGGCATGCATGATGGCATGATACCCATAAACACCCCCTCTTCTTTCCTTATATTGCTGTATGTTGTATCCCATCAAGAGACTTATGTGAGTTCGTCTGTCCCATATGAAGATTATGGTTGTAAGGATGGCGGTAGCGGAAGTTGTCGAAGAGTCTACACCCAGCAATATCGACTGTATATATAAGAAGGCAGGAAGAGATGGGGAAGAAGAATCCGGTTTCGTATAGCACTGAACCATTTGATCCTAGAAATCTTATCAAATGCTTCCCTTTTACGACTCTGCCTGGCTTCAATCGGATCAGTGCGGCGACCTCTGACACCCCCAAGAGCATAATACGATGCGAGAGAAGAGACCCAATGAATGCTTCAATATTGAATACCGTACGAGTATGTACGGACGATGAAGTCAACAAAGACGATGACAACATTTCAGAATATCCCGACGACGACGATGACTATGACGACGACACGACAACGTCAACGACGCACGACCTGGACCAATAAAACCCTAGGTATGCTATAGAAGGTGGATTTTTTTGTTGTAAATTTTTTTTTTTATATGTACACAATACATTTTAATTTGAGCAAGGATACTTGCTGGGATCGAAATAATATGAACGGTAATGGAAACGAGAACAGGAGTATACTCGTATATACCGAGTATATGAGATCTAGGGAAATTACTCAATGGGAGTTTGTTCCTGATGTGAAGCATAAAATCATAGGAATCATACCTAGCCCTCTGTTTACGTTAAAAAGTAATTAAATATGCTGAAAGCAGGCTTAATTACGATATCATTCCACACATCAGGTCTTGATTTCTGTGCGAACTAGCACACACCGTATACACGCCACGTAACATATATTCTGCTATCATGTGTCATGTGTGTTTCTAAAGGGTGTTTTTTTTAGACGTGGGGTTTTCAAGAAGAAATAAAACGCATATAATTCAATGTTATGGCCAAGAATTTAGCTTTATTATAAAGATAAGGGTTTGCCGTTATGTTTTAAAAATGATTTGAATGGGCCCAAGAGGCCCCAGCTCCAATTGCCGCGCACGATGGAGGATGGACTCATTCGGGTCTTCTTCGATACTCTGCTCCACAGCAGCAATAGCGTCTTCGGTGCGCACTGCAGGGCTGAGGATGCGCATTATCCACTAGAGTAAACGTGGTGCGAAACCGATCCATGGTTGCTCGAATTACTCTGCTGGGTGATTATGTCGAGCGAATATTGGACGCATCGCGCGATGCGATTATTTTGGTGATAATTTTGCACGATTTGCAAACGTTGTGGAGGAGTAAGTCCACTTATTATGAAATGGTAAACCAAACTGAACATAAATCAAGTGACAGCTGTCAAAAAGACCAACTCCAAAAAAAGTATTGTCAGATTGAAAATCACAAGTCTAAAAAACACACCCTTTATATACTGAACCCATATCCATGATATATCATCATATCAACTTTTGTCGTCGTTCTGCGTCAATGCAGTGTGGTGGGCATTTTTAAAAGAAAATTCTTCAGAAATTTAAAAAAATTTAGGAGAAATTTACAAGAGTATAGAATTTTTTTTAAAATTAAATTTATGTTTTGCGGTTCTTTAAGCTAAAATGTATTTGTTTCTCAGGAAGTACTTTAAAAACAGTAGGTACCTAATTTTAAGTTGTAGCTTAGAATTTTTATTTGTAAGTTAATAGTATGTAAGGTGACCAATTTGACATTAAATTTGATGAAGTGACTTAATATTTCCTCAATCCTCATGAGACATTATCTCCTGCTGATTTGAATTGTTCGCTTAGAATGCCATCAGCAGCCTTTGTAGGTTGGCATGTTATAGGTACCATAAAGTTCAGGTAATGCTATCCGCACTTTTTTATTAATGGGGTTGGTGAAAATTTTTTGCCATCATCGTCCAAGCTGAATGAATGAATGAACACCCAAACAAATATTTCGTAAAATCACTACGAAATGTTTTCCTAAATCTTATTTTCGTTCAATGCACGAATTTTTGTGAATTGAACAAATCTTTCGTAGTAAATATAAGATGCGAAAAATTCTGTGTTACAAAAATTTCGTATAAAATCCACAAAAACACTTTCGTAAACATCTTTTTTGAGAATTTTTAGTTAAATGTATACAAACAAATTCGTTTAATCTATACTAAATCTAAACGATGCTAGCCTTAACGCCAAATAAATTGTTTGTTAAATTTTGTAGAATGCACAATATATTCAAAAACAATTCGTGTATTCTACTAAATTTTTGACCCAAATTTTTTAAAATACAAAAATCCAAACTTTCGTATATATATAAACAATGACAGGCCATGGCCAAAAACTAAAACTTTCCGCTTTACTTACTTACTTAGATCCTCGAACCTATTACGTCCGTGGAGTTCCCCTTGCGGCCCTTGCGGGGCATAGGGCCTCCACTACTCCTACGCGCCATCGTGTGCGATTTCTGGAAACATTTCTCAGCTCTCTCCAACTCTTCCCCAGTTGTGCTGATTCTTCTTCAACCGTTCTTCGCCAAGTACTTCTAGACAGCGTTACCACTTCCGGATGAAGTTTTAAAAACGTTTTGAATTGTGCGTAATAAGAAAACTTGCCAAATAAACCCGCCAAATTTTAGTCAGTAATTAATAAATAATATAAATTTCTCTCATAACTTGGAGTTGTTTCAATATAATATTAAACCTTCATAAATAATTTGGCATACTTTTACATCTCACTACTTTTCACGGTTGAGTTCTTACATACATATTTTTTATATAGAAGAACTTGGCTATTTTTTAACATTAATAATTTTGTTCTGATCTCACTCCTTTTTGAAAATATATTTATTTGTTGCCAGGTCAAAACCTCGTAAGATACCTTCTCATATCATTCTGCAACAATCAGTGCTTAATGTAATTGCTAAAAATTTTGTGAAAGTGGGCGGCTACCAAACCATGTCCATGTTCCATAAAATTGATATCAATTCTGGGAAAGTGCGCGGATACCACGCCCCTTTAATAAAAACCTCAAATTTTATATTTTTTCTTTTGTATGCATGCCGCTTTACCAAATTTCATCATTCTTAAGCAATGGAAAGTGCTCTATTTAATTAATAGTATTTCTGAGAAAGTAGGCGGATACCACGCCCCCGAAATCGAAATCCTCAGATACTCGATTTTTTCTTTTGTTTATGCACCACAAGACCTATCGCATGGTCTGCCAGTGAGTGCAGTCAGTCATTTACGGTTTTCGCGATTTTTGCAGTCCTATATCTCGGGAACCACTTATGATACGGGGTTGAAATTTGGTGAGGCGCCTGTGCTTGGCCAGCTTACAAAATATTCCGAATTCCAAAATCCTGGCTTTATTGGTACTGAAGTTAGAGGGGGGTTGAAATCGAAAATCTCCTGAGTTTGTTCCTGTAAAAACGGGTGTAGTGTCAGAACTTAGCTGGGCACTACCGTGCCCTTTGATAGATATTTGTCTTTAGTTCCTTAAAAAAACAACAACATTGCCGCCAATATTGTCAAAATCTATATCCGTCTATACTGGCACAACAAGACCAGTGCCTATGTTCTCTAACTCTCGCATTGACAAAATTGGTCGAGAAACGTTTTAAAATGGAACAAAACCCATATGATTTGTTTCAATTTCCATCGTTTCTCGACTGATTTTATCGATGCGAGAGTTACAGAACGTAGGTACAGCATGCTATTAGTAAGCAGGAATGGAAAGGACCTAAAGTTTTCTTTGGAAAAGTATAAACGAAGAAAAAAATATTTTTGATATAAATGTGTGCTTTAATACCAGTAAAAAACATAAACATAATTACTTAACAAATATTTAAAATTTCAATAGAATCTTCAAAGCTAGTGAAATTTCTTTAATTTCATCAACAGTTCAACTCCCTTTTTCGCATCTACATAGTCAGTCTAAACCCTGAAACTCATTACATAAAAGCTTATTCCACATAAGCTCATTTCAGAGATGTGTCATGTAACTTTAAATACTCTATACCTACATCATACCTTGCACGGGGGTTGATTCCGGATCGTATCTTTGTGGCATCGCCGTACCGCGCGTTGTGCTTCTATATACGTGACTATAACACCTTCCTATCATTTTCACCACTAAAAGAGGTCGAGGTCGATTGTATAATTGCTTAATTTTGTTCCTTCGGTTGGGGGAATCACTTTTTATTATATATTTTTTTTTTATATTTTTCACCCCTTTTTAGTGTCGTTTTTTTTTTCTTTTTCAGTCTCATTTTCTATATTATTACTGAAATGCAAATTAACGTTGTGTGGTAATTAAGTGTGGCCTGCGCATGATGAGCCAAGGATCAATAATAAATTTTGATGAAAAAATATTGTTGTTTTAACTTTTAAGGATTATACATATATTAATTTATTTAGTAAATTATTTTAAATAAAATGTAGATTGTATAGCATGAATAAACTTAAAAACAAAATTTTAAATAAAATTTAAGCTGCACCCAAGTGGGGAACTTTATTTTTTTTTTATAAAAAAACATTCACGAATGAAGCCTAGTAACGTTGCTGATGCGAAACGAAAATTTTCTGTGATCTCAAAACAGACAGCGAAACGCTTGCGAAAACACAACGGAAAATATCCTTGGAGAGTTTCACTAATTCCAAAACCAAAATCAAACATAAACCCAAAAAATCAGAGATCATGGGTTTCTCTGATTTTTTGGGTTGTAAGAAAATGATAAACAAAAAAAAAACACAAATAAAACTCAAATGTCATTTTTTCGCAAACAATAAATATTCTGTATAATTAATTCAATGCGAAAAAGAAGCGTAGTTTTCTCCAAATAATCTGCTACAATTATAAATTTCGCTTTCGAACAGCGTACTGCAAATTGAAAAGCAAAACGAAATTTTCCGTTTATGATTTCGCTGCGTCATTTTTGTATGAGATTTTTCGTTTCGCATCAGCAGCGTACTAGGCTTCACGACAGTTAAATTTTACTTGTCGTATAGGAACTTTTAACTTACCGTCTTGAATGTTTTCATTTGTTCCAACAGAAAATATGAAACACATAATAATATAACATGCGGAACTCTTTGTTTAAACAATACAGTAAAACCCACTTAAGAGGAACGGGAAAATGTAACAATTTTTCACCTTAACGAACTTCGCTTAAGTGAAAAAAAATTTCACTTAAGCGGTGTTCGCGGATAAGTTAACAAATTTTAACTTAAGCGGATTTAAAAATTCCAAAAACGGCTGTGACATTCATATCAGAAATTCAAATGTCATTTTCATGGTGAAAATTTGGTGAAGGTGAAATATAAAAAAGAAGTGAAAGCGTTCAGCAAATTTTTTGTTCTGTTTGATTTAATTTTGTTTCACTAAAAGGGCCCTACACACCACACTACACATATTAAAGGTAATATATTCCGCAGGTTGTCAAAGTTGGAAATGTCAAAAAATTAAAAATGGCTGTTCGAGTGACCACAGGAACTCAACGCGCATCATTAGAAACAACAACAAAATATTGAAATTAGACAAGGAAAGGGGCACTGAATCCACCATTTTACCACCATAATACCTCGATTTTGACAGATGCGCAGAACTGAACAAAAATGAAAACGCTAATGATATTACCTTTAATATGTGTACTGTGCCTACACACTACCTATGGTGCTCGTCAGGTAATATTGACATTTTTTTGGTCGGGTAAAATCGATGAAAAAAAAGCCTCCACACGTATCAATGAACATTTACAATTTTGTTAGGGAATTTGAATAAAATGAAAATAATTTTGTGTTTCATCAATGTATCAATTTTATACTTGTGACGAACATTAAAGTGTCTACTAACAATCAATTTTACCGGAATCAAGACTCGTTCAAGTAATATTGTTAGGTAACATTGATCGTGTGTAGGGCCCTTAAGGCCAGGCGCGCACCTGCAACTAAACAGTTTGGTTCCAATTTGAGCACAACGGGCTTATATGGAAGTGCGCGCACATAAACTTCCGCGGGGTCTCATATAATCCTATAGTACTCAAAATCGAAACCAAATAGTTTGGTTGCAAGTGCGCGCCTGGCCTAAGAGTTTTTTTTTTTCAATGAAAAAATATAAAATTTAACTGAAAATATCAGGTTTCAGGTATCCCGGTTTTTCGCACTTATAACCAACTTTTACTCAAGCGGAGTGTTTTAAAGGAAGTTGGTCGCCAAATACTGGGGGATGAAAAAAGTAATTCAGATAAGCGGATTTTCGTCTTAAGCGGGTTTCTCTTAAGCGGGTTGTACTGTAATATTTTCTATATTATGCACAGCACACGTCTTAACCTCCTTTGAATATAAAATACATATAGAGAAAATTCACAAACTTATTTCAATATTGTATCTCTATACGTATAAGAGCAACATTGCTGACAAATTGCAAAACAAACATGTGAAATTGAATTTAATTTTCTACTTAACAAAAACTCGTCATATACATATACCTACTTTTCGTAGAAATAAAACAAAACCAATTTGATTTAAGTCAAACTACATGAATAAATTGCTATTTCTTCTTATATGTATTGTACATCTAGAATTGACTCAATATAAATATTACATAGATTTTCACTTCGAAAACTTCTCTCTTAATACAAAATCCTGTCATTAAAATTTCATACTCTCATGGGCAGTGCATTCAGCTGATGCATTTTTGTTTCAAAGTGAACATATTTAAATGAAACAAACAGATGTGGGCATAGAGACAGGCATCAGACATATAAGAAGGGCAGATTTGCAAGGGATTATACCTTAGAGAATGAAAAAAAAAAAAAAAAAAAAAAAAAAAAAAAAAAAACTTATTGTTCTACTTAATTCACATCTACAGGATGCATTGAGCAAATTATGTACATCAAGATGTCTAAATCAAGTATAGCATTCATTCACTAACACCACCGTCCCCTGATCCCTCCCTCGACCGACATAGAACTTAGAAAACACATAGATATGGAAGCAGAGATACAATAAATTTAATACAATTTGAAATTTTATAGTCTAAAATCCAAAATTGAGATGAGAGAGAGAGAGAGATAAAAACTTAAATCGTAAAGTGGCAAATAAATTCAAGGATGAGTCCAAACTTCAAATTCAAGAGCTTAAGATATTGAGAATATAGTGTAGATGCATCAAGTGTTAATATATGTAGGTATGTTAGTGCATTAAATTGAATAACGAAATGTTCTTTTTTGTTATATACCTATATAGCATATAATGTACATCTATCTGATTTTTGCTTTGTTGCTATATTCAAATTGAAAACACAATAGATAAAGTGATTTGCATGATTTGAAAGTAATTTAAACAGATTTATTTTCCGGGTCGTGGTTTTTTTTTTTCATAATATGTACATACACACATTATACCATTGCGTCCAATGAGAATTTAGGATTCTATTTAAGAAACAATTTGCAATATAAACTCAATTTAAAGTATCTTACCAATATTAAATTATATATACACTGCAAGGTGGGAACGCGGTGAATTAATTTATTTTGAATTGGAATGCAACTGAATACGATTGAATGAGAAATATTAATTTAAATTTTGTTCGTATTGCGTGTTTATAAAATGGCCCCGTCCATATTCTATAAACTGCCGAAGCCTTCTTCATGAAATTTTCGTGCAATCTTTCGAGAGCATATTTTGTAAGTTGTAACACGAGTTTTGGGGATTTCGGTTCTGATTTTATTTTGTATTTATATAATTATTTATTTATTGAATACATTATTTAATGCAATGTTAAATTACAGTAAATAGGAAAGATATGAAAAGGATTATAACAATAGAGCTATAGCTGTATGCCTTTTTATTTTGTAGGCCTTCCAAGTCTGCGGAACAATTATTTAAAATAATAGACAGAAAATAATAGTGAGAAACACAACTATCTAAAATGACCACCCTTTCTAACTCATCAAAACAATTTTTTTTTTTTTAATTCGAAGGAGTTTTTGGAGTTATAATAATTCTTTAAATATTTTTGATGAGTTAATTGTGTTTTTCTCAGTGGTCATATTTCAAATTTTGAAATTAGAATAAAATGGACGACTGGGTCGCACGAACTTGGGAGCATATTTAAGTATAAGGTATTATTATGTATATTGTGAGAATAGAATAATAAACAATATAGAAATGCAGTGCACATTTATATACGCATGAAACTTGAAGTTTAAACTGAAAAACTGGTAAAAAATTAATACATATTATATAGTTAGAAATAAATTAATTAAATAAAATCTGAAATTTTTTTGACACCAACGCTGTGTACGCCATCTGATTTTTTAAATAATGGCCAAACCACAACCACGCTTCGGGCGCTCGGGCTTTTGACAGGCTCTTCACCGACTTTACGATATCATGTGTCATAAACCGCGACCTTAAGAATTTGCAAAACGAAATGTAGCTTCAAACCTCGGGCGTTGAGATATGAGAGAATAAAAGTTCTGTTTCCTTAAAATAACACTGCGCAGATTCTTCGCAGATAATAAGGAACTAAAAATGTCCCTGTTTTTATGGTTTCAATTAGGTACTAATAACAATTTAAATAAAAAGCTTTGCTAATGAAAGTATTTATTAATGTCGATGTTTTCTTTTTGATTTCAATGAAATATGAAACAACCGTCTTACGACATTGACACAATGCTAGTTTACGAAAAACCTTTCTTCAAGCATATTGAACTTTGACAAGTAATTCGAAGAATGACTTTGTATTTGCAATCGGGATGTGAAAAAATAATTAATTATTATTACTATTATTATTATTATCACTAGTTGTATTTTATGTTCCCAGATCAAATCCAGTGCCTATACAATTTTTAACTCTCGCTAAACAATTACCTACACATATTTAATTTTAATTTTCTTTTCCTATTGAAAAATTCACAAAACGGAATGAAATGCCTCTGCCTGTGAACACTTCACTCAAAACTGTAATATGAAGAGACAACGATCCCAGTGACAACGTTGTTATATACCTATCTCTTTTTTACATTTGTTTGTTTTATTTGTATGTACTCGTATCTGTTTCTTTACACTCCTGCGCCATTTTGCAAATTAAAACAATCATCTACCCGTAAAAGTCGGATCTTGTGTTGTTTTTCCTAGCACACAAAATAAGACAAGTGAGAATTCGGCATTACAGGTACGAAAACCAGAGAAAATTCACTCTCCGGAACCAGACAAAAATTGCCTAAATCAAACAAGTCCAACCAAACAAGGGTACTTCCAAAACAGCTGTTGAGCATTAAATTTTTTTTGTTAGAATTTTAGAGTGAAATAAATAAAACACAAGCAGATTTCACTTTAAATATGATTTATTTGTTATATTTTTACTGTATCCAATTAATAAAATCTTATCTACAAAGGTGTGTGTATCTACTGGAATAATAAAAACATGCAAATTAATTTTCAAGAATCCATAATATTCAATTGAATCTGGATCTTGAACCACAATTTAACAAACCACACGTACATAGGAATAATTTAATTTTTAATACAGCAATTGTTGCATTTAACACTTATTTTAGTCACTCACACACAAATATTCCAATGGTTTTACTGAAATAACATATTTTTGTATTTTTATTTTAATAAAAACTTTCACATCCAAAAGAAATGGAATAGCAAATTAAAAAAAACATTGATTGTTGTTTGCTGAGCTGTCAAAGCGCGACCAGAATAGAAAATAGATCTATTCGGGCGTTGCGCTCCGGCTTACGATATTTACGATCTAAAGCGAACGCGAAGCGTGAGGTAACATTTCAGATTGCTTCATAAGAGCCCATTGTTTCTATTCAATATGTCAAAGTCAGAGCGACCTGACATGGAAAAAATTGGTACGCAAAAAATAATAATACACCCATTTTCAAAATATCGAATTTTCAAAAAGTAATTTTGAAATTTTTTTAAAAATCAAAGATTTGTTGTTTTTAAAATTTTGATATATAATATTGTTCAAATTTATTCGAAGCTCTTGTGTTTAACAGGTTATGAGATATTTGAAAATTAAAAAATTGGTTCTATGAGAGATACCGTTACTAAACGGTAGATATAATTTTTTTTTACAAAAATATGGTAGCTCGTACAGATATAAGCACACATACAAATTTTAATCAAAATCGTAGGAGTCGCTTTTGAGAGAAATGCGATTTTACTTATCGGTTTTTAAACTTTTATTTGGGAGGTACCGTTATTTTTGCTTATATGAATAACTTTTATTTAAAATCTGCTACATAATATTAAAAAACTGCTGGGTGCGAAGTTTAGTAAAAATCGAACAAGTCGTTTTCGAATTATGTATTAAGTTTTCAATAAAAAAATTTGTAACCTTTTTTATAAATTAAAAAAAAAAATTCAAAATTTTGGTATATAATATGTTCTTTTAAAAATGTTTGGAACATTCTCCACAAAAAAAATTATCAAAATCAGTTGAACCGTTTTCGAGAAAATCGAAAATCAAAAAAATGGTTCTATAGGAGATACCATTTATAACCATTTTTTAAAATTATTTTTATTAAATTTAAAAAAATTACAGAATTTTTTTTATATTGTGGTTTAGTTTTTGAGAAAATTAAGATTTTCATTTTATTCTTAAAAAAAATTTGTACGGCAGCTACTGTTTTTTTTTATTTTTGGTCCTAAAAAAATTAAAAAAAAAAAAACGGGTCCGGGGACTGCCCAAAAAAGGCCAGATACCAAGTTTTAAGAAAATCGACCAACCTGGTTATGCTTCAGTCGAAAGAACAGACAGACTGACCGACAAAAATTGCGGAGACCCACTTTTTTCGACTTCGCTTTCATCGTTATGTCAACTTTGATCAAAATCTCGAGTTTTTATTTACAAATACATAATTTTCCATATACAGTGAAAGCTCTACTTGCAGACAGCTCTAATAAGTTGACAATTCCCTTAAACCGACACATTTTCGGAGACAAACTTATTTTTCGAATTTCTTATACAAATTACTTTCCTTTAAACGGACACTCTTATCAACGGACGCGGACACTTTTTCTTGCTCATTTTAGATAGAAAACCTCCCATATGCGGATAAATTGTTTTATTTAGGGATTATTTTGTATCAAAAAACGAAACAGAAAAAAAACAGAAGATATACGTAAGCAAATGCATAGAAAATCTCCGACAAGCCAGAGATTTAAAAAAATAAAGAAGATATTGGAAAATTGCAAGGTGGATCCAAAATAATCAAAAAAAAAAACTTTTTAGAACTGAGAGTTACAAAATTTCCCACATGTGCATGGAATGGTTTTCAAGAGCCAGAAACCTCTCAAATTGAAATAACTTAAGTGATGTCAATTTTTATTAATACAAATATAGTATTAAGTTAAAAAAAAGTTTTTCTATATCTTTCCTTTAACCGGACATAAATTATGGGACCTCTAATAAGCGGACACTCATGGTCCCACAATTTTTGTCCGGATATGAGATCTGTCCGGTTAAGGGAAAGAAATAGAAAAACTTTTTTTTAATTTCATTTTAAATGTTTATTAGGTATACAAAAATGACATCACTCAAAATATTTCAATCTGGCCCTTCCATGGCACATGTGCCATGTGGTCAATTTTGTAACCCATCAGTTCTGAGAAAAGTTTTTTCTGATTTATATTGGATCCGCCTTGCCATTTTCCACGAATATCTTCTTTATTTTTTTAAATCTCTGCAGCTTGTGTTTTTCCAATATTAACTCCAAATCTAATAAGCTTTCAACATAACATCGCTCTGTCCGGTTATAAGGGCTTCAAGTCCGGGTATCAGAGATTTTCTATGGATTTCTTACGTATATTAAAAATAAAACACAAACTATATACTGAGAATACTGCTTCTGTAATTTGTCTGTTGCATTTGTTGATAAAAAATAATCCCTAAATAAAATTATGTGTCCGCGTGTGGGAGGTTTTCTATCTAAAATGATCAAGAAAAAGTGTACAAGTCCGTTTATGAGAGTGTTTATAGAAAAGTAATTTGTATGAGAAATGTGTCCGTTTAAGGCAATCAGTGTTGCCGCTATGCGACTTTAGTCGTATTTTGACCCCTTTTTTGCCCCATGCGACCAAGATACGACCTTTTTAAAAAGTGGCTATTTTGACGCTTTTTAAAAATCTTGCGACTTTTCTGACCCCATCTCTAGAAAAATTCCTGAAAAAGATAAGTTCTCTGATGTAGTATATGTTAAATTAGCTTGTTGATCAGTAAGATTTCTATTTTTTTGCGACTTTTTCAAATTTCTCAGCGGCAACACTGAAGTAAATTGTCCGCTTATTGGAGCTGTGCGCAAGTAGAGCTTTCACTGTGGTACGTATGTATGTATATGTACATATATGTGAATCGCAAGTAAAAATGTCGTCATTGAATTTTTGCATACATCGGCGTGCAGTGCAGTGGAGCAAATTGAGTTTTTTGGTTAGAAAAATCATAACTCTTAAGCGAGAAAAGATATCGTTCTTGAAGGAAATTTACATGGCAATAAAATCTATGAATTTTAAGGAAAAATATTAACAAGAAATTGACTTAATATTTTACCTCAACAATTGTCAAAAGTAAATAACTAAAGTAAAAACATGCAGGCGTATTTAATAGTTTTTTTTACTAGTTAGACAGTGTAATTCATGCCGGTAACATAGTTTTTCTGCGCGCTTAAGTTAAGCCCCGAAAATTATCTGGGTATAGCTAAGCCCATTGGGGATTAGTTGTTGTTGCAATTAACATGCAAATTATTTAGCCTCGAATCGTATTTTTTTTGTCCAATTCTCCCCGGGCTTACAAAAAAATTCGCCTATTATCGCTCTATCAAGTTAAGTTGTTGAAGGAATTTCATACTTTTTTACATTATTCTAAACATAGTTAAAAAGCAAGAGATTCCTTACATGCAATAAATATTTTTTTAATTAAATCTTAAAATATCTAAACATCTTCAACCAACTATATAAGATCAAGTACATACATATATACATATACTTACGGGTGGCCTGGTCATGCTTTTAATTTTTGTTTTTTTTTTGGTAGCTGTAACCACTTGAAATGTATCTGAACTTAAGGGCCAACTCCCAAGGACGAAAACATTTTATATGTTATATTTGTATAAAGTGGTAGACGTATATATACAAAGCAAAGCCAAACTAAAGTGGCAGACGTCGATGTGTTATAAATCGTGGGTATAATGAGTTTATTTTTTTCTTTCTTGTGGACTAAGCCCTTTGAATGCATTAAAAACGTCTGTCACAGGGATTATAGTGACCTTTTCACTTGAGATTATTTCAATTGGGAAAAATTAAAAATATAAAAAAAAATATTACATTACCCTCGAGTCTTATAGTGTATACCGATCTGTGAGCCACTTCTTAGCAGTTTTTCTTAACTCTAAACATAGAGTATCTACTTTTTTCCCCCCAAGGAGTAAACACATTTCATTTGTATTTTTGTTTTTTTTAATTATTTCTTTAATAATTCAATAAAAACAATTTTTTTAAACTATGATTTATTTTAAAAGTATCATGCCAAAAAAATCGTCCACTTGCATATACCCCATCCATATACATGTGTCGGCCTTGTTAAAGAATGAATTCTTGTGTGAATGCAATCTTTAAAAATCATTTATTGAATTCAACAAAAAGATTGCATTCATTGACTTCTTCTTGAGACTTCATATTATGCAATCAACATTCACTTGAATCAAAAAGATTGCAATCATTTTGAATGCCATTCATTTTACTGCAATCAATTGAATGCAATCTTTATGGGATGTCATGCACTCTTTGATTTCATTTGCATTCTTTTACATTCTGAAAGCGTTTCGTGCTTGCCTATTTAGTATTTGTTTGTTCTGTGTTCTGATGTTTTGTGTTCTGATATGTGACAATGTTATTCCACCTAAGATTTGTTTTTTCTATTGCATCTTGCTTTTGCATGAATTAACAAGTAGTGCCAGTTCGTTTTTGAATTTGTAGAGACAGAATCCAGAGATTTAATGGCGGCTTGGATATATCTGAGAAGATGCGGATATCTGTGCTTGAAACCACGTTTTCCTTAAGCCAAGACTTCTTTTATCGCCAAAAGTCCCGCCTGGAACATGCTACAGTGATTGGAAAGACTCAAGGAGAGACTTAACCCCAGTCATCGGTTTTAGAACCATCAGTATCAGAAATGGATCTATTACTTTTCCTAGAACGCCAGATTCTCCTTAAAAGTTTTCATTTAGCTGTAGAATGTGGGGTGGTGTGATCTGTAATACTTGGAAGTGGTCTGAATGAGTTCAGAATGATGGTCCATTGTCAGGTTGTCAGGAGGCTTGAATACGTATGGGTGTGCTTGCTGCTGCCGTTTGTTTGCAGAATATATCGGGAGGTGTCAGATGGAACAGAATGTTCAATGCAGCGGCAGGAGTACTCCGCCCGCATGCATCGGAAGGCTGAACTATACTGGACCTTTCTTAGTTTACCAGAAATTGTTGTTTTATCTAAGGTGGTTCACCATAGTGACAGACCGTATTTCAGAATCGGTCTAACTTCCGAAGTGTATAGCCAGTGAGGCAGTGATGCGGGGTTGGAGTCCCCATTTATTGCCGATGGCCTTTTTACATGAGAAGAGTGCCACTGTTGCTTTTTTTTTAACTCTTTCGTATATACATATATCAGGTTTCCAACTTATCATCTTGTCAAAAATAAGACTCAAATATTTTGCTTCATCTGAGAAAGTTAATGGTACACCTTTGATAGTAGGAGGGTCTATATGGGGAATTTTGTATTTCCTATAGAAAAGAGGACAAGATCAGTCTTGTGAGGGTTAATACCCAGTCCACAGCGATCTGCCCAGTTTGTTTGCTTATTTTACTTATAACATCGCCTTAATAATTTTATCAAAATATTTTGTTTGCACCCCCCCCCCCCCCCCCTCCCTGGGAAAAATTCTGTGGGAGCTTATGCTGGCAACTAGAGAGAAATGTTGGCTTTTGCTTTGGCCTCACCAATCAAGCAACTATAAAATGGCGTTTCCTTTTGCCATTGTGTAATTCACCTTTTTTTATTATTCACCAGTGCCTACATTCTGTAACTCTCACATCAACAAAATTAGTCGAGAAACGATGAAAATTAAAACAAATCATATGAGTCCAACGTTTCTCGACCAATTTTATCGATGTGAGAGTTACAGAAAGTATAGGCACAGAATATAACCAGGCAATCAGACATTATCGAAAAAACTGGGTAACAAAAGTTAAGACAACAAAAATATACAAAAACAAATCACAGACGTCAAATTCCCAAAATTTGCTCGGAGGTTGCATAGTGATTAGTGAGCAAGGGGAAGCAACTTTAGTTTTAATTCAACTTAATGCGAATAAAAAATTTTTTAAAAATTAGAAAAAATTTTATTTAACTAAGAATCTTTCACACGAAGGTCACAAAGTGACAGCTTCGAAATTCATCCTGCAGTGAAGTTTATTTTCATCTAAGAATATAAATATATAAATGGATATCTACCTATAAATAGATTTCCAAGTTTATTTAAAAAATTAAATTATGACCCATATTACGTATACATGTATGTAGTAATATGGGTCTAGGCTAGGTAGTTGTTTTACTGTGAGTAGAGTATATACCACACTGATACTGGTGAACACGTTCCTTACGTCACGGCTAATATATCACAGAACATACGACTATGACGAGCCAGTGATCCGTGTGCAGAAATCTTAATGCATATAGTCATCTTTCGTTTTTACTCTTATAGAGCATATACATATGTAGGTACATAGGTTTAAGTTCTTGGAAAAGCATCTTTTCTCTTATTCCATACCATGGTTGTAGTAATTTTATTTTGTCTCGCAAACCTATATGTTTTATTATTCACAAGATAAACATTTTTCAGCAAGAGGCTCATAAAACAAAACAAAAAATATGAAAAATAAAAGTAAAAAGGAAGCACCTTGGAGAGTTGTTCGGTCCAAGGCCATGCATAATATGTATACATATGATAATATAGAAGGTTTCTGTTGGTTTTAAAAAAAATCTTATACACAAATCACATACAAAGCTCGTATTCATTTTAATAAATTCATCTATGTATGTACTTCTTCAGTATTTCGCGTCATTTCCGTACTCTCTAGGGCAAATATTGGATTCATGTAAAAAAAAATCAGGTTTCAAAATAAATTCACAAGATATTCGTGATGATGGAGAATCTCAAAAATGGAGGTTTTTAAAAAACGCCCGGAGTTGGTTTCGTTTGGGCCTTTTATTGAAACCTTTTTTTAAATAACCTACCTTCAATTAAATTAGTCCTAAGATTTAATTGTACTTTTGGCTAAAATCAAATAATAGAAAAGTGTTGGTACCTATGTATATACGACAATTTATGAGGATTTATTAATTTGAAATTAAAAATTAAATTTTGAAAAAAAATAAATCAGCCCATTTTAGAAATACCTATTGAATTTTCGAACAATAATTTTTTGTTTTCAACTTTTAATAAGAATAATTTCACCACCCTGATTGGTGTGACATTGTTTTAGCTTCGGTCATTTTTGGCGACACTAGCCCCTCTTACTGCAACTAGCGGACAAAAAAATTAAACCTCAATTTTGACATTTGTACAGAATGGCCGCGTTCGAGTAATAGGCCGAAAGGGTATCTATAAGATCGTTTCGCATCGGATATGTTTTCGAAAGACCAAAACCGAATTGGATAGGTTTGTGGTGCGAGGGGCAAATTAAAAAAAAAATTACCTAAAGTAGAAAAAAAAAATATTAAAAAACAACTGCAACACTTAAACTTTTTTTAAAGCCAATAAATCATTTTTCAATTCAATTCTGTTTTCAAATAAAGTTATTTTAGTGCTACATAGTTTTTGAATAAATTATTTTCAAACTCAAAATTTTGAAAATAAAATGGAAACAAATTACTATATTTTTTTTTTTAATTTCACGTTATTAAGTAGTAATTTGGTTTATAATTTTTGATACTCTTATTAATTCTTAGTCGTCGAGTGTTGAAAACCAGAGGGTTTAGTTTTTCAGAAAATTGAAAATTATTAAAACTACTTTTTTTCTTAGAAACAAGTTTTGCTAGTTTTGCCTAGTTCATATCATGGGTCTATCGAGCAGTATCTAGCTTGGCCCTCGCTAATTTGTTAATGCTCTGTATGCTGTGGGCCTTGCTAGTGGTTCCCATATGGGCCCTAGATAGATCTTCCAAGTCATTCATGGGCCTATCGAACAGTATCTAGCTTGTCCTCCCTAATTTGTTAATGCTCTGTATGTTGTGGGCCTTGCTAGTGTTTCCCATATAGATCTTTCAAATCAGGCTTTGGAAAGCTAAATACTGAGACATTTTTAGGCACTAGTTAGGGCCTAGGTAGATTTTTACTGAAACCCATATAAGCCGCCCCCTCATATTAGGGGGGTTTGGAACAACTTTTCTATTTATCTGAAATGTATTGAATTTAATTTAATTTACAAAAAAAACTTCACTTTTCCTTGCTTGGTTTCTCCGAGATTTGAACTCGCGTTCTTCCAATCAAAGATCCAGGCTGCTACCCACCAGGCTTATTTGCGATACAGAATAGGGATGTAAAAATGTTTATGAGTTGATACTTCACGTATTTGCTATAAGGACCTTACACAAGATAAATTGTTCGTTAAGAATGCCAATAAAGAGGCGACACTATCTACGACAAATATAACGCCAAGATAAAGTTCCATATCTAGGCTACATCAAGTCTAAACTATCTAGGCCCAGTCCTAGTTACATCTGATAACGCCAATAAATACGCGACACTGTCTAACGCCAAGGTAACGCCCAGATACAATTACTTATCCAGGCTACACCAAGCGAATACTATCTGTGTACCTTACTGTTTTTATGAGACAAAGCCAATAAGGTGGCTAAGGCCAAAATTATACCAACAAAAGTTTTCATATCTAGGCTATGTCAAGTTAAAACTATCTAGGCCCAGTCTAAGTTGCATCTGACAAAGCCAAAAAATAGGCAGTTCTAGCCAGCGCCAAGATATAGCCAGAATAAGCATAAATTAGTCACACATTTTTTACTAAAATCTTGCATGCACGTTTTTCGTTTTAAGTGTATATGGAGCTAGAAGAACTTTTTTTTTAACTTTTGCATAATTTTGGTGAAATTTATACAATTTCACTCACTTGATTACGGACAGTTCATTTTTTTATTTAAAAAAAGTTTTTCAAACTATTCGCTGATCTTTCTGTAGAAAACCGTTAACGAAATAAAAAAAAGAATTTATAATGATCATTCCGGTTATCTTCAGGTTCTCAACCACTGATCCTTACTTCAGGCGTTCTTCAAAGTAGTCACTTGTGCCCTCTTATCTTTGTCACAACAATAAACGATAGGTATACTGACAGTCATTATAACTAATGCCTCATATCTGTCTACAAACGCTGGTGATTTCTTCATTTCTCCCCTCACTGATTATCTGTTTCTCCACGACCGACGGTCGTAATTTATTCCAAACTTGGTTCGACAGGAATTTCTTTGAACTCAACGTTGATAAATGTCAATCCATAACCTTCTCACGTAAATGGTTACCCTCAACCCCTAGAACATATTACTATTGCAACGTGGACATTCCAATATTCCATCCGAGACCTTGAAAAATACTTCTATTTGTGACAGTGAGCTTAATTACTTCCGCTCCCATTTTGATCAAATAATTTACAAAGCCAATTCTTCTCTCGGCTCTCGGAAGATCGATTGAAATTGACCAATTTGTACAACCCTTAAAAACGTCGGGAAATCGCTGACGTAATCTTCGTGCAATTTAATTGTGGTTATTGAGTCACCGATTCTCTTGGAAATTATGCCGATCTTTATTTCCTAACGTATAACCGCTTCATTTTTCCGCCTACCTCCGCAGCGTAAAAACTGTGGTTTCTTTTAGTCGATGCATGTAAAGAATTTTGCGTTTGGCATATAAATCACTGAAAAGTGAACAGAATTCACTTTCATACCAATATATCCTATTTATTTTCTATCAGAAACTCACTCTACAACTTCTTCTTAACACACTCCCTTATATCGTAGTATTAAGTTTAGTTTAAAGAATAAGATTTAATGCTTGTAGTAAGCTTACGCCCATATTATTCACTCGATACATCCCGATTGAAACTTAAATCCGGAAGTATTTACATTGAATTTGTATACTTTACATCTGGATTTAAGTTTTAATCTGGATGTATCGAGTGAATAATATGAGCATTAATAAATAATTTATGCGGATTTACTTTTCCAACAAAGACATAAGATGTACCTTATTTTGCAACACAATTGATGGAAAACTATCCCATTGCTCGCAAACTTAGAATATGCTATTTCTATTGCACAAAGCTCTCTTAAGGACCCTGGGAAATATCAGAAACGCTTAGACTTGCTTTAAATACGATGCTTTCATTTTGAAAACTCAAGGCTGAAACTGGAGTTAAAGCCAGTAGAGCAACTATTCACCACGTGATTCAGAAGCCGCCCTTAAATTCACATAAAAGCCAAGGGACTGACATACCGTAACGTAATGCTATTTCCATGATTTGAGAAAGGCAACAAGTTAAAGGCAATTAAAGACTGAAAAGTGATGATTTTCTGTTGATTTTATTAGGATATTGAAGGGGCGAAGGGGGCGTGGTTGTGAAAATTTGTTTTTTTCTTCCAATCCAACCAACATATTAAAAAATTTATAACTACCCGACCTTTTATAGTTCTATCGACTGAATCAATTTTATAATTTAGACAAGAAAGTCAAAATTCCTTGTTTTTGTTCGAAATGAGGGTTTAAATGTTTCTAAGAAAAAAGTTGTTTTGGTAATTTTCAATTTTCTGAAAAACTAAAAGACTTAGTAGTTTTTAGCACTCGATTAAGAATTAAAAATAGTTTCGAAAATAAAAAACCAAATCACTTCTTAATAACGTAAAATTTTGAAAAAAAAAATGATAATAATTTTTTTTCCATTTTATTTTCAAAATTTTGAGTTTGAAAATATAATGTACCTATTCAAAAACTAAGTACTTAAGTAACTTAATTTGAAAACAGAATTGAAGAGTGAGTTATTGGCTTTAAAAGAAGGTTTAGCGGATATTGTAAGTGTTCCTGTTTTTTTAATATTTTTTTTTCGTTTTTTAGGGAAATTTTTTTTAATATGCCCCTCCCACCTGAAGGGGCGGATATTTGAAGTGGCTCAATTTCTTAAAATCATTTTTATATAATGTACTAACAATACAAAATTTGATACTTTTATCACAAAGTGCACAATTATCTTGAATTATGGACACTTAGATGCCGCTCTACTATATGATTAAGCTACTTTATCTCATTTTTTAACATATCTGCAACGAAATTCTTCCGTTTCCGTTTGATTAGTATTTCTTATTCATCGAGAATGTCAACATATAGAAACGTTTCTAATACCTTACTCGATCATATTATAGGCGTGTTTTATTGGAAAGCATATTATAACTAATGCAGTAAAATTTCCTTCGGTAAACAATAAAAAAAACCAAAAGAGTGTCGATAAATAAGCCAGCAATAAAGTGGATAGCAATATTGGTTTTCTTATATTGTTTACCGTAGTAGGAAATTTTACTGCGTTAGCTATAACACTTTCCAATAAAACACGCCTATTGTTTCAATGGAACATCACCATATGCTATATGCTGCAGAACTTGACAGAAGTAAAAAAAAATGTTTGGTATCCTATTTCTCGTTCTGAGGACAACAACACTGCTGTCACTAAATTGAGTGGTAGATATATGTATGTTTTGAGCATTTTACTTTATTGTTCATTGCACTTAAAGACATATCCTCTTAAGGTGCAATTAACAAGCTATTACAGTATGCTGTCACACGTCTCCTGAAGGGAAATGTAATATGAACAAACGTACGTGAGAATAAAACCCTTATTCTTTTTTGAAGTCCCCATAACACATCACTTCACTATCCCTTCTCTAGTATACGTACTGTTATACTGATGTAACTGTTGTGTATACGCACCGCACTAGAGTTACCTTCCTAAAGTGCTCCTTTCTATACGTACAATATGAATATTGTACAGTACACGATTGAGCTAGCTGTAAGGCTGTGTGCAACTAATCCAACACAGATGTACATACATATTATATTTATGTACATCAGCACAGTACAGTGTCGACTAGCGAAACTTTCTTCAAATCCTCACAAATGAAGTACATAAATTAGGAAGTTGGAAGGAATGGCATGGCGCAGGACTTTATCCCAACTACGTGTTCTGGATGTGCTATTAAGTAATTTCATGAAACATGCAGATGTGTATTTTTGGTTTAGGTACATATACTTGAACTGCGTGGCGTGTTTTTCTTCTTTTTTTTGTTCGTTGTGTCAACGTTTGAATCCATAAAAACATCACAGACTGTGTTGACAAATGGATAAATCTTATGCAAGGTCAGATGTAGCAGTTGAATCACCTTGAGGGTTATATATAGGTACGTATACCTTCCTGTATAGGTTCTATGGGATCGTATAAATTTTCCATTCTTTACATCAGTTAGTTTTTTCTTTAGGGAAAATAATTGCCGACACTGCCGGTGCGGTGTGTATACAAAAGATAGATATTTATCTCTTACCCAAGCTTGTTAAAGAAAAGCTGACAAATGAAATTAATTTTTATCGATAAGTGGTTTAAATTTAAGCTTCATTGTTGATTATTCACGGGCTTTGTTGTAAGTTTAAATGGAATCCACAGTCAAAAAATTGGAAAAGGTCAATTTTAAGCTTGAACCAGAATGAACTGGGATAAATTCAGACTAAATTTCGATAAGATTATATTGCTGTTAAGAAATTCTTGAAAGCTAAGTCGTTTGAGCTATAAATATAGAAGTCGCTTATTGATTTTCTTAAAAAAATATTAAAATAAAAAAAAAAAAAAAATGGGCCCAATACGTACACAGGTGACATGGGTATACCACATGAAAGCAGACGTTGAGCTCGATGTAGCTGCAAAATATTTTGTTGGTGTATTCGAGATATTTGAGCTTGAAGTTTGCGAAAGTTAAAGAAATCAGCACTTTTTGCAAACAATGGCAACCCGATATCTCCGAAACTAAGACTCGTAAGTGGTTGCAGTTTTCACTTCTAGATTGACAATAAACAGGCCTTTCCATCGATGTACACCATTTTACAAATATCAACAAAAATTTTTTTGGAAAATTGAAAAAACTTACTGTATCGTAGTGTGAACTATATCCAACAAACCTACTAACTTAAATTGCGTATTGATTGACAAGGCCCTCACTAGCCAACTGATGAGTCCAAGTGAGACCGCCGGGACGCCGATTTTTTTAAGACTTAAGGCCGTTAAAAGCTTTTTTGATTCAAAAAAATAGAAATAGATTTCAAATTTATCATGTAATTTTAAAAAAGTAAGAAAAAAGTGTGAGTACCGAGACTCACGGTTAAGATGTGTAAACATCAACATTCGTCCGAATACCTCATAAACCGAGAGCCCACATCAAATTTCGGATGTTAATGATAGCAAAAATTTACTGGTATTGTTATATAGATCTTAACATTTCATAAGCAAATATGAAAGTCGGTAATGGTGCATTGAAAATGCGTTTTTTTTAAAGCTCAGATATAGATTATATTTAACAAAAGATGTGAGCACCCTATATACAGGAAAATAGGTGTCCAAAACGTAATGGATGGGATCTTCTGTATCCAAGACGAATCCAAAGATTGAAAGTTTGAAACCCCTCTCTAAATAACATGTGATGGCATTTAGAAATATGTTGTCCCCGATAGAAGCTTGACCTCCGATAAATTTTGTTGACGTCTCTCTATACCTTTGTCATTCCCTTTTCTTGGCGAGAAAGAGTTGGTCAAGAAAGGCATCTCTTTCTCACCATGAAGTGGGAGATGTCTTTCTTGGACACCTCTTTCTCGCCATGAAGTAGAAGTAAGAAAAAGTACAGAGGTGACAAAACAAGTCGGCGAAAGTTGTCCAATGTGGGCACTATAAATGAAATTTAATCTAGTTCCAACTGATAGCGCGGAAAGCTCTAAAATGGTGGTTTTAATCTAGTGGCACCGTAGCCCACCTCTAATGGGATTTGACACTTACTGGTTGAACAGATAAGGGATGAATGTTCGATGTTCAAACGTTTGAAAATATATCTAGCAAACTATATTTTGACGTACCTACATGTAAAATTTATCTAGCCCCAACTGACAGTGGAGTCCTCTACAATGACAGTTTTCCAAATTGGACTGCCTCCGCTGACTTATTTTGACTTCTAGAGACGTCAAAACATGCCAGCAGAGGCAGTCCAATGTGAACACCGTCAATGAATTTTGATACTGTATATTTTAAAAGACAGCTTGCAAACTATATTTTTATACGTTGCATGTGCGCGCCTGGCTTAATACTACGTTTTCATTGGAGCCAAAATAAGGTAATTTCGTACATTACAGAAAAAGTTTTTTAATTGGCCGCGTTCAGGTCTGTATCCAAAGCATAGCTTTGTTGTAATCCCTCGTAAAATCACAGCTAAGGTCAAAGCTAGCTGCGGCAGTGTTTAAAAATATCTCTGCAACTGAAAGGAAATCAAAATAGAAACGAATTTTAAAAAACGCTTTGGTCATGTAATTTAAAAATATTCAAGTGCTCGTTTTACATCACAAAACCCCGCGAGCAGTTACGATTTTTGTTGGTCCTGCTAACCTGCGTTCTGTGATGCGAACCTTAAGTTGGAACAGCCAACCTTATTTCAACCCATAACTGCCTCGAACTTTCGATTTCGTATATAAACACTCAACGTTTAGTTAGTGAACTTACCTAGTGTTGAACGTACCCAATATACGTAATGAAAGGTGAGGGTCAGAATCACCATCACAAGGTATACGTAACGCTATTTTTCACTCTACCGCCAGTATATATGTTTACACATCAAAAACCTTTCTTTCCTGATTTCAAGTGTAAAGAAGATTTCTGGCATTACTTTTTAACTCATTAAACAACCATGATATTTTATGAGTAAACAACTTGGAGTGATTACATTTGTTTAAGTCACCCATAGCATGAAATATTTCAATGAAAAATATCAAATAACTCTGTGACTCAGTCTCTTGAAATTAAGCTAAAAATTTGGGATCCTTCACCCTGATGGAAATGGAAGGACCTTCTGTTCGTCTTTACCACACACATCACCAATGAATGTTCACATAAACTCCAAAATAAAATCCAAAATGGCAACATAATCCTACAAAATACAATCACAGCATAGTGCAAATATATAAGTATATATATACCCAATGTTAATATGAACATAATATCCTATTAAAAAAGAAAAGTTAACTGACGCACAGATGCTGCTCCATATGATGGTGGGATGGCATGGTGCGATGATTGAAATTGATTTGGATTTCTTTGCACTTCTCCTTCCGGAAAATGGAAATTCGATCAAGGATGTGCTGCTTTTGCTGCTTAAAATGAAGGCAAATGATGACGACGACCGACGACGAGCTATAGTATAGCGCCCTAGCGGGTTAAGTGATTTTAATCTTTTAAAATTGGCGGTGCGTACACACAACATGCAGACAATCGAGCCGATAAAATTTTATGTGAATTGTTTTGTATGGTTATTTTTCTTTCCAGAAAAAGATACATATATGTACATACATTCGAATTTATTTTGTATTTTTTTTTCTTCTTCTTCAATTGAAAGTAATCTCGCAGAGATTTTATTTTACATAAGGGAAAAAAAGGACAAAGAGATTTTATCATCAGCATTCATTCAGTGACCCGATTACGTAGGTTTTTACAGCATTGTGCTGTGATACAATCGGCCATTATATGCACAGCATAAGGGAATGGATGATATTGTGAGTGGTGAATCTGCTATAAGTGGTGTATTCTTGATAAAAGAAAATGTGTGAACTTTACATATTAATTTGTTGTGTGGAAATTTTCTTCAAATGGAAAATATGAATGAACTTATGCAAGTTTATTTACCTAATAGGGGATACCTACACACGTAAATATGTAGCATTTTTATTTCGGAATATGTATAAATTAATATTTTAAAAGTCAGACTAGCGGACAATAATAAGCATTTAAACATCAAATCTGGAATGATATATAAACACGTGGTTGTACAATGTGCACGTGCATATAGTTTATAGATACTCGCATTTGACAACCTTTATGACATTAGGTTTGTTCGATTTCCTCTGTCTCAGGACGACCTGGATAATGTCAATCAACTGTCAAAAAACTCAGGGCTGCTCGGATTTTTATTTTACATCGAACACCTGAAAGCTGCAAGTTTAATCAGCTGATTTTTTGACATTTCATTCGGTAATTTATTTAGTTTCTGATTTCAGTGAAAAAAAAATTATAAATTCTTATCGCAATGAATACTTTTCTAGATTCAAACTTTAGTCTTTCTTAGTGATGAATCCGAGGAAGAACTTTTGTTTTGTGATTCAAGTAAAGTGATGACGATGAAAATTTGGCAAAAAGAGCAAAGCGCACAAGTATTGCAGACTATTTTGAAAAAGTTGTGCCAAATAGTCAGATACGGAATATGTAAAGCACTTTCGAATGCAGAGAACACTGAATATAAAAATCTAAAAGAGTCAAGAAGCTATAAAGCTCTGAAAAACATTTGGCCGTATTTCTTTGGTTTGTCGGCCATTTCGATATAATCTATGTAATTCAACGGTGTCACTAGTGATAAAGATGGTTACATGTTCCATAAGTGAACTCTCAGAAGATTCTGTCTTGCAATGGCCAGATGACTGATGAGCAAGCCAAGAAAGAGAGTGAGGAGTATTTCAAAAGAAAGCACTTATTTCCCGGAATTTTAGGAAAGCACTTTGAACATAAATATGCAATTAAATAATCATACACATTCTTTTAAGGAAAGTTCCATCCAAATTCCAACTCATATCATCATAGACCCACCTAAACCAAGCAAAGATGACTGTCTAGATCGCATAAATAATTATAGCATCTGTCTACAAGGTATCGGAATTCGGAAACCAAAATAGGGAGTTTATAGCTCATAGAATATCCTGGATTAGAACGCACGACAGTCATGTGTTTAAAAACTCATTTGTTTATCAAAAGCTCGGTAAGCTTTTTGGAGGTAAGTTTGAATTGAAGTTTCGAACTGAAATTATTTCTTTATGTACTAATTATAAAAACTTTCATATTACCATATCTTAGAGGAATCATTCAATTTGTACTTACCCCTTTCCGTAATAACGGTCACTTGACTCGAGCACAGCATCATTTTAAGAAATGCCGGCTTAACTCATACTGAAGCTACGAGCAGAGTGGTGATGCGAGAGTTGAGAAGAGCGTAGATAAGGGAGTTGATCAAGGAGTAAGATCGGATCACATACTGAAGCGTTGATAGTCGATTATGAGATTGTAAACAGAAATGATGTATTCCTATTTTTATGATCGTTCTTCGCTCAAAAATTGATACTTATTGAAAAAAACAAAGTAAATGGTGGTGGGGATGTGCACTCAGGTGAACTTTAAATAAATTTCAAATTTAAACCAATGAATTAGCTTAGATATATTTACAACACCTCAGGGTTGCAAAAGCTTAAGTTACTTCTTAGTTTAAGCTTGGCTTTAATTCACAAGCTAATGGGTGACTTATGAATTTAAAAAATTAAATCAAAATCCAGTTAGATGGCTTATGAATTAAAAACTATTTAATTAATAAGCTAGTTAGTGACTTATGAATAAAGAAAAATTAATTCATAAACTAAGATGATGACTTGTGAATTAAAAAAAATGAATTCATAAACTAAAGGGTTAATTCGTCGCTACAATGCAGAACTAGTCTAAGTCCAAAATTTAAAAATGAGTTTTTTTTTATTTCATATGGAAACTTGTTGTGTTCCGCGCATTTTCTACATATTTTGAATATTCCTACGTGCAGTAATTCTTTCAAAATTTAAATGATAGAATACAATCATAATGTTGAAAGTCAGCATTTTACGCACTAAGGTTCTTCTTGAAAAATTTTGAAAAGGCGACAAATTGGGAGTAAGAAAATTTTCAATTCATATGAAAGTTAGCTTATGAAATAAAAATTTATAAGCTACCATGTAAAATTTGCACATTACAAACCGATTTTTTTTTTAATATAAAATACAAACACACTTTTTACATCATAAATCATTTTAGTAATACAAAATTTTGAGTAACCTAGTAGCCTGATCGTTCGAATCGTTCTTTTTTTTTTTTTTTTTGCGAGGTGCAAACACAATATTATGTGTCATCAACTTATGAATAAAATTAAAATATTATTTATATAAAAAATGGATTCTATAATGTTTTTTTACATATCATGCCGAACTTGTTGAACTTGAATAAGCCTCAAACTTGCGAATTTCAAGAAAATTATTAAGAATAAGAAGTACTTCATCTCCTCTTGATCTTCCTTGCTGAGTGTTGTTGTGTAAGTTGTTGATTATTTGTTCATTTTCAAGAATAATATACTCTTCCGTCTGAATCTCTCCGGGAAACTATGGTTCATGGTTGATTTTATTAATACCTCCCGAAGTACTGGGACGTGTACTGTTGACATATGTAAAGGATCTAATGCCCTTTCTTGGTTCAATCCAAATGATTTGACGTACTTGCCATTCTCGCAGGTTTGTGACTCGAGAAGTACCTACCATTATTTGCACTTCCTCGAGTTTTGATAGGACGTGCTGATTATTTGGACAACCACCTGTGTTCCACGTTTGCAGTAGCTTCTTTTTGATGTTGTACTTAGTCTTTCCAATTTCCATACCTATATAAAATGAAATGAAATGTTTTTTTGGGCAGTAATGTAAAACAAAATATAAATACTTTTTTCCACCCATCTGCATTTTAAGTTGGATGCCCATGACCATTTAGAACCGCAGTGATACTTTGCCAAAGTTGAGATGTTTGAAATTTGTACTCAGGCGCATTGAGTGTTCCTTTGGCTATCCCTTCATTTTCTCTCATAAATTCGATAAGCGCAGAAAATTGTTGCTGATTGGTGTGCTGTTTTGTGCTCCTAAACGTTCATAATTAAAATTTTTTTTGTTTATTTCTTTAGTTAAGAAATAAAAAAGAAAGAAAAACGAAACAAAAGCAATCACCTTGCGACTTGCATACAAATAGATTTGCCCGGATTTGACCTCTCTTTGGAGAGGTCCTCCAAGTCACTGTCAGAAATTAACATGTAAGTACTTTTGCTTATACAATCTCAAAAAAAATACATACTAATTTTTGAAATCGACACTGAGTGCGAGAATTTCCAGTTTTTTTGTTTTCGCGCAGTTGTTGATTGAAACTTTTGTCCAAGCCTTTCACTTTATTTCCCTCTTAATTCCATGTAAATATATATCCTTTCATGGACATTTCCCCACTAATTTTTTGGAACATTTTTGTTTGGTCTTAAGCATTAAGGTAGAACTAGAATAGGCGGAAGCCAACGTACGTGGTCGTACGAAACCGAGCGAAAACAAGAAATTCGTATGACGCGCACATAATTGCGATTTGGAACTTTTCGTTTAGTTTTCGTTAACTTTCGCCGTCGGACGTGAGAGCGCTCACCGACCGCTCTTTCGTACGTGGACTGACAGCTAGCTTCAAAAATCAAAAAAATCACTTCCAACCACTCAAGTGCATTATGGGTGACTTATGAATTTGACGTTTTGGAAAGCAACTTTTCGTTCGCTTTTGACACTAGCTTCCGACAGCTACCGCCTATTCTAGTTCTACCTTTATACTTTGTCCCAACCTTGGCTAGTAATCTTCTAAAAGAGCTATTAAAAGTTATGTGGCTGCCTCAGTCCAAAATCTATTTTGTTTCTTTTATAAAAAAAACATTCCTTAATAGGTTTTAAAACTTTTCTTCCTTATTTGTAACTGCGATAAACCAGCCTAGCAAAAATGAAATCAAAGCTTCAATATTATTTATTTTTAAATTGAATCGTAGCTTGAATTGTTATCGCAGTTCCAAATTAAACACACTCTTTTTTGAGTTACATTCCTCCGGAGAAGATGACTCTTCCATATTTTTCATGGGTGAGCAAAAAATTTCTTCTTCCCAAAAAATTGGAAAAGCATCTCCATGAGTTTCGTGGATGGATTCTTCCAGCAATTCATGATGTAATAAATTATTACAATTATTATTATTTGTATAATATATAAAATTTGTTAAATGTGACCAAATTTCAATTAAGCTTTAGCTTTAGGATGTGTATTATGTGTCTATCTCCTTTTATCTCCTTTTTTTATTTTGGTATTTGATTGCTGTGTCATATAGTGCGTTTTGTTTTATTGTTAATTTGTCGTTGAAAATAAAAAAAAAGGAGATAAAAGGAGATAGATACATATTACACAATATGACACCCACATTAGAATTGGCATTCAAACAAAAACTTCAACTGCATCTACACCCGATGATGGATTTTTAATCCGAAACGCGTCGCGAAAACATAAAAATAAAATTTCAAATAAAATAATGTTGTAATTATTAAAGTTAATATAACTAAAATAAAATAAAAATATAATTGTGTTTATACTAAAATTTTGTTTTTAGGTTTATATTTATTTTCATAAACCATACAACATGGAGACAACACCACAAAATTTATCATCTAATATTTACCAAGAAATTTCTCCTCAACAATTAAATTCACTTCTTCTTGCCTGAATGTCAATTGCCAACAGCTGATTTGAATTTTGACAGCTCTGAATTTTCTCCCCAAGGGAAAACCTGGGTCTCGTGACTCGCGAGAGTCATTCAGTGCGAAAAAAGTGCTACATAAAACGCTTCAAAGCGCAGGGCGCCCCATTGCGCCCCAGGGCTGTCATCGAACAAACCTTTTATAAAGAATCTTCCAATAGGGACTTCCAAACTTTGACAGTTGATAGCGGCCATATTTTTGAAGCTACATCTGTCAAATTGGATGTCATTAATTCAGTTTGTTTTATCAAATCACCATTATTATAAAACAAAATGTTACCACAGGCTTCGTGTTTGCTTTAGATCCATAGGCGTCTTAAGGCATGGGCCGAGTGGGCCAGGGCCCCGAACTTATAAATTGAAATATATTCAATCGCTCCACTTGAACAGAAGTAGTTTTCTTATTATCTTCACCTACATACGTTATTGAGCACTGAGCTGTCATGTGCTTAGTAATCTGTCAAATTAAATAAAAATTGTATGAAGTGGGCTTCGCTCAGCGTTTTGCTCCATTTGCTCGGTCATTTTATTCTGAGCATACAGAGCATGCTCCAAGCTAGCTCCGATGGAAAAAAAGAAACACGACTTATGTGCTCTGATTTGTCTGAGGTAAAAAAGAAACATAGAATTATATTTGATAGCTTAGTTATCTGCTCTGAGGTGAGAAAAACACAAACAAAAAATTATCCATTGTTTCAGGAAATTTTGATTAGATTTTTTTTTTTGACACCATATTTCATGTTTCAAAAACACTCAGTTTTTTGGGTCAATTTTAAACAGTTTTTTATTTTTATCTTTCTAACGGATTAATTTTAAAATTCCAAAATAATACAGGTAATAGATATTATTGATTTATATATTGTTTTTTTAGATATTTCAATTTTTTTTTCAACCGAGATATTGACATATTTCTGTTGTTTGATTAATCACCCTATAACTTTAGTTAGTGTATCTATACAATTAGTTTATTATTCACATCTAAGAAATATATCATACATAACATGTACATCTTACACGACCTTCACAATAGTTAAATAGAAGTAGTTACAAAATCTCGGAAAAATTAAAAAAAAAATGGGGTTGTTGTTCATTTACAACCGACGAGTTTCAGTGGGGAATCGTCCAATTTTTGCAAAATCCAAAAAACACCCGATATTCACTGAATTAAATGCTCATATCTTTGGATCCAATTGACGGATTTTCAAAATTGAAGTACATAACTAAAGCCAGAATGAATGCTTCAATCCCGTTCAAAATTTCATACTAAAAGGGTTGGGACAGTTTTTTGAGAATAAATTTTATCGAGAATATATTTTACCTATCGAGGCAAATGCAACGAGGAAGAGGAATGAAAAAAAAAGTTTGCTACTAACAATTTCCTGGTGGGAGGGAGATAGGCCTTCTAAAGACGGTGGAGTGTGTGGAATAAAAAACCATAACCTTGGCAAATTGGGTTTGCATAGGTAAAAAATGTACTTATGTAGGTATACACGTTTGTCGTAGATATTTTTCATTCATAATAATAAATGAAAAAGTCATAAAAGTAAATCTTGTATAATATCTTTTTTTAAGTGCAAACTATACAAATCTATTTATTAAAAGTACCTATTTTATAAAACTACCTTCTTTTGTAAAATTTATTTATTGGAAGTTGTTGCTCTTTTCAATATTTTCAGCTCATCGGGAGTTTTAGAAATAGAATATTATTTAAAATTGTGGTCCAATAACTTTTCACTTAGAAACTAAAACCACTGCACAGTGCACATAATGTCTCGTCCAGGATTTCATAGATCATTTCTTTGATATCATCATCTTTCTTCTTCTATTGGAAGAATGCATAAGTGCATGGTACTAAATTCCAATGAATTATGAAAACATACAGCCCAATTCTGAAAATTCACAGAAAAAACCCTGATTTACGTGGTAAAACATTTTTCACTTTTTCCTTCAAAAGTAAAGTAAGAAATATAAATCAAATTGAAGAACAAAATAATTTATTCCCAGGAAAACATTTCCCTAGGAATATTCATTTAGAATTGGGCTGATAAATTTTGGACTTTTACCTAACTAACTAAAAAGTTCTAAGTTTTACCGTTTCTATAATTTCTACATTTCGGGAGTTTACAGGATAGGTATATCAGCGTAAACTCCTGAAATCACAGAAAATAGAGTTTGGTACCTACAACGGAACTACTTTTTTGTACAGTATACTATAATAAGTCTCTCAGATGACCCTGAGATGACTATATAGTACAGAAACAGAATTCCAATTATAGTTTTTTTGAGTTACATCACTTAGTTTAACAAATAGCCATCTGCACCGCACCAAGACGTAACAAAATAACAATTTTCATAAATATTCCTCAAGGCAGGACCATTGTGATGCAACAAAACCGGATTAACTGTAAAATTCAATTAACAAAGTTACCAACGTGCCATTAATTCTTCAACTAATTAGAAAAGTCGAAGGTGTTCACACAGCCATTCTTCTCATCTTGTGGTAAATGCTTTTCTCTTTTATTGTGGTGTATGTATCCTCGCACGAAACTGCACTCCTCACATCAACAGCCAACACTATTGCTGCTTTATATCACCTTCCCCATTGTTTTCAAAGTTCGTTGGTGGCAGCGAAGCGACCAAGTTGGGCATTTTCGTTACAATGCATCCTTTATACCTACATACCTTGAAAGTTCGTTTTACTTGTTTTCTTTTTCTTTTTTTTTGGGAGTAAAAATTCAACTTTCTCGGTTTCGATGTTGGCGTTTTTGCAGTTGGTGAAAGGAAGGTATGTACCTTCGATGTTTCATCTAAATCCTTGCTCTGTGGTGCTTTGGAGTATTATAATGCAGAATGCACACCTTTCTATATCCATCCAACCATCAGTTCACCCGCTCTTCATTGTTCTTCGAATAGAGGATGAGTATGAGTAGGTAAGGTAGTTTAACGGATTCTACTATACCGTATACAGACTTCGTGTGCGTCGTTAACGAGTCATACCTATACTAGTTACACAATTTTACCGTTGCAGATAATGAAGATTGTGCAAACTAGTGCATATAGATGTGAAGCAACATATTGTATGTCTTTTGTGGATCAGGATTAAGGAGCGAGGATACAAGAATGGATAACCTGAAGTTTGGCCCGTTAAAGTATCAGAATATGTGTGTATAGAAATTATAGCAGATGTCGTTTTTATAGTCTCCCATAATAAATACATAGGTATATGGATATGGACCAACTAACAAAAAGTCGTTATAAGATTTCACGAATAAATAGAAACAATATTTGAAAGTGTTCTTATAAACTGGTTAAGAAGATTAAATTTTTGCTTGAAAAGAGAGCTAAAAAAGCTTTAAAAAATATTTTAGTTCCGAACATTTTTTTAAATTATAGAAGTTAGAAAAGTAGTTAATTCAAGGAATATATTTTGTTCTGGGGCCTAATTCCGAAAAACGATAAAGATCGAATGATACCGGACAGCTATAATGCCAAAACGATATGCGTTCGATCGTTTTCGTGTTACGGAATTGGGCCCCTGGTAAGCTTTAGAACTATAGGGGAAAGTAAAGAAGAATACGGAAAGTATGTGTAAGCAATAATATCCGAAACCAGAAAACTCGATAAATATCGGTAGCTGTTCATGTGCAACTCGAAGCCCGTTGACGAGTTGCCTTCTGCTTCAGATAGGCAAAAACAGATATTAAACAAATATGTCAACCTTTTTAATGTGCATTAAGAGTATAAATACTACTTTCGAAAGAACCAACAATCAGCTATGCCTTCCTTCTTATCCTAACTAATACACTCGGTCCCATAAAATAAGTCTGGCCAGTATAAAAGTTTGGATTTTTCAAACACTAAACATAAGGATCAGTTCAATGGTTTCCTAGGGTAATTCTTCACTGGGTCCGTTTTATAGAGATGAGCTAAAGTGTTATTTTCCCAATTTCGAGTCCCGAAATAAATATTATCGACTAACAAAATCTTTTAATAAATAAAAAACTAGATTTTAATAAAAAGTGGGCGTCGCAGGAGGCGGATTGGAAAGTACTTACCCAATGCTTTAAAGAGTTCATAAACAAAATTTCAGCTTTCTAGCTCCTTTGAATAAAGAAAAAACTCAATAAACTCTTCTTTGTTCTTGGGTAAAATATCACAACCAGCCACCAGGCATCACAATTCAGTTCTACTTCTAGCTCCTAAACTAAGAATTAAAAAATAAAACTGTTCTTCACATTTTCGTCATGACTCATGAGATTTTTCTGTCTAGTGATATTTTTCTGTTGCTTTACTCATTGTTGTGATTTTTCTCTGGTCGTGATTTTGTGGAAAATAAAGGTACATATGTTTCGGACCAAAAATCGATAACTTTTTTGTTTTTTAAAGATAGAGGGTTAAAATTTTGCACAAATATAAAGCAGTAGGTATATGACGTTTCTTATGAAATTTTATAGTAAAAAAAAAATATAATAATAGTAATACAAAATTGAAAAATAAAAATGAATATCAAAACTTAAAAACTGTGCTGCTGATGTATGGATCAGAAGTGTAAAGAAGAGTATGTAATTGAGCATACGATTCACTCCGTGTATTTGAAAAACACGGGTACACGGACTCCGTGTAATTATTACACGCAAATAAAAATCCGTTCTCTTAAAACACGTGTATTTATTTGCTTAATATCCGTGTATCCGGATATTAAGCATACACGGATCTTTATTACACGGAATGGTTTTTGATTTTCATCTTTTCAAGGGGTGGGCTTACAATAATTCTAAATTTAAATCCACTGACAGATTCGACTACCAAGTCGCTGTCGTATTTTTATCAAAAAAATCCCATAAATTTGGCCCTCTCCAGTGATTATTGGATTATTTAAAATACACGGATCTTCGGATACACGGATGCACGGATACATGAAATACACGGATTCAAATCCGGATATTATAAGAACACGTGTATCCGTGTTTTTAAATATTCGTGTAATAGGGAGCTCTAGTATGTAATACATCCTAATTTGTAGCTGTTCGAGAGCATTTTCTGGCATGATAAAGGCGAAATTTTTTATAATCCGTATTACTGGATTCTTACGCCTCTTCAGAAAGTTGACTGATAGGCAATACTGCAAAATGCTTATATATATTTTTTCCGTAAATTAAGATTTTGTGTACTGAAGATGGCATATAGTACAATCCACAACTGTTCACATAGATTCGGGCAGTTCATAATATATAGCATAACTACAAAAACTTTCGGAATTTATCATAACACCTGAGGAGTCGAGAGCTTGCAGAATTATATAAAGACGCCGTATCAAATTTTCATCTACTCCAGTGATTTCAACAGAGCACATTGCAGTATAAAAAAATCTTCGGGCAGTATTAACATCATTGGTATTACCAATTACTTGTTTGGGTTTGTCGATGAGCAACCCTAGCTGCTCACGTAAGCTGTATCAAGGTCTTTTTCTCTTGCTTAACCCGTTTCTTTTCATTTGTGGCTGACCATGTTTGGAAAGACAGGTTGTAGGTAACTTGTTTTATCATTTCCATGCAACGAATCCAGGCATGTAGTAAGGTAGAAAGTCCGTATTGATATATGAATCTTCATTACTAAGCCTAGCAGAAACTTTACTCTAGTCGTTCTTTTACCGCGTAGTAGCTCCACATATCATGCATGTTGTAGACCCAGAAGGTGTATCTTTTATTGCTTGAGCCACTTTGCCATCAATCATTGTTAGGAGGAGTTCATACGTTTAACTTTTACTTAGAAATTGTTTTGTTCTTTATTTGATTTATAGTTACTTTAGCTTTTCCGATGTCTATTTACAAAATTCTATTGATATAGGTCGACAAAACTGATCAGAAGAAGGTTCCGGATTTTGTCAAACGATTCCGCCAGTTACTTCATCAATTAATCTGGTGGGCACCAAAGAACTAATTAACAAATTTGCATCAGAGATAAGTTCAGATTCCTCTGGAAGTTTCTGCTTATATTGGCTTTGGCCAGAGGAACCATCACATCCCCATTTACATTATAAAAGCAAATGTTTGTATTCAATATTATACACGGAATATATGTTCAAAATTCTAGCTACAGTATATGATCCAACAAATCTTGCAGTTTCAGAATTTTTGCATGTGTTCGTGATTTCTATTGCAGAAGATGGTGGGTAGCAAGTCTGTTTAATTTCTTGTAATTTATGATACGTTGGGAATATGGAAGATTTGCGTTCATTCGTCAACTTCTTTTAGTACAAATATTGGTCTTTTGTTATATCCAAACCAACAAACATGCTGAGTACATGTAAGCAAACAGGTGCCAAGCAAGCAGGTGCCAATGTAAACAATTTTCTTGTACAACTGAATTTTTTATCATACTTTAAGTAATGGGTCTTAACGCCAGCTCAGAAAGGCAATAACTTCAGCGGGACTTAATGCTTTTTTGGGAAAATAGAGGCAATTTGAACTTATTTACATTAAAAAAAGCGAAATAAATGAATGTCAATTGTTAGCGAAGCAACATAACTGACTGAACACATTGCCCTGCTGCAACTGAAAACGGAGTCGCAGCTGCAACTGCTTTAAAAAATGTCGTGTATAATTTTTGGTATATTTTAAAGAAAACAAAAAAAAAAACAGCCACGAGTTCATTATTAATTTTTTTTTATTTCCAATATTTTTCTTTTAATTAACAATTTTTTTTTCGACACAAATAAAGATAAAAGTTTCAATATTTTTTTTCCGGCTCTTTTTTTCTTCATATAAATTGAAACATCAAAAGTGCTGTACGTGAAAAGTTTTACTTTTAACCATTGCGGCTCCGACTGCAGCTCCGTCTGCAGTTGCGTTCTATTCTGCTTGTTGCATTGATTTTGTGTGTACTGTGTACTCAATATTTTGACAGATGTTCCGGGTGCGACTCCCGCTGCGGTTCGTCGCATTGTGTTCAGCCAGTTAGCCGATGGAAAAGTGGTTATCGTTGTGATTTGTTTTTAATTAGTTGTGATAGTTTCGAATTTGTAATATTGTTATGTTTATTGTTTTTTATATTTATTTGTATGCTTTTCTAAGTTTGTATCAAGTAAATGAAGCACCCCTTCAAAAAGCGGTAAAAATTTACTAAAGTAAATGGTTTTTTCTTATTAATTTGACATTATAGGTAATTAGTTCTGACAAATTCAATTTTGTCGTGCAATTTTTTTTGTTAATTTTTTTTTTATTTTTTTACTTTATTCATATGAAGTTATGTTTTTTTTTAAGTTTTGGAACAAATTATAGAACATTTTATAGGTGCTTCGCTAACTCTACATCAACTCAGGAAAACTACAAAAAATTATAGAAAATAATGAATAACAAATTCGAAATTATCATAACTAATTAGCTGCAATTTATCCACCTATTCGCTTGCCGAAAGTTTCTTCACTAACTTGACATTTATGCGAAATAAGGCCAAATTTAAAATCTCGTCTTATTTCGTTTGGCCTTATTTCAAGTCACCGTTTACAGGCTTACAGGCTTGAAAAAGACTGCGGTTTTTTGTGAATGCAGAATAAAAATCATTTATTGAATTCATTTCTTTTGTTGAAAAATAATGCTAAATATTGAAAAAGAATGCAAAGAATGCACGAATTTCTAAAAGATTGCATTCAAATGATTACTGTAAAATGAATGGGAAAAAAAATAATTGCAATCTTTTTGATTTAAGTTAATGGTGATTGCATATAATATGAAGTCTGAAGTCTCAAAGTGAAATCAATTAAAGCAATCTTATTATTGGAGTCATTTACGATTACATTCACAAAAGTGTGATGGCGATCCTGGCAAGATCGCCATGTGGTGGATCTACCTCATCTAATAAGCTATGAGGGATATTGTAATGGCTTCCCTAAGCCTAATAACCTACAATGGCTAGAGTGCCGATCTTAACTGGAACAGATTGAAAATGCCGATATGAGTGGCGTATTAATAATGAATTTATTTAACAAAATCTTAGCCTATTTATACAAAAAAATATCTTACACACTAAAAACTTAAATATACACTTATATTCAATACAAATGAATTCTTAATATCTAAACATAAAAATATACCAAACATAATAACACAATAATTTATATCTGATATTTTGCTGAGTAATTAAATTCATATGTCTATATGTCCCATGCCCCTTTGATGACACACAAATATACTCGATCAGATTTCGAGCATAAGTAATGCACATCGCGGAGGACAGTGAACTTAGACGAATGCACTGGACTATTGAAATCATAAACCTCAAGTGGCATTGACCGTATTGAATGGAGTGGACTTAGATATATGGAGTGGACGTAGATGTAAACTGAGTATAGAGTACTACTGCTCGTTGGCTATTGTAGTATAACTGTGCCAATGACCTGGGATAAAAATAGAATGTGCTATATAGTTTGGTAGGTAGTGCTTATGCACTACAAAAAATTGCATTCTTTTACAAGCCTGAGTCCTGACCGTTGCCAAATTAAAAAAAAGCTACAATCGTTTTCGAAATTTCTATTTATTAAATTAAAACGTAGCTACATCTTGCCAAGTTTTTAATTTAAGTAATTATTTGTTAATACAGACTCATGAAAGAAGATAAAATACGTACCTAACTTTAATTTTATATACCAATTTGAGGAGGACATGACTTTGAACAAATTTTCTGAAGTAATTTATAATTTTTAACTTTTTATGAAAACTGCAAACAAAATCGATTTTAAGTGTTTTTCCTCCTGGTCATAGATTTTATTGACACCCATTACAATACATAATAATAAATCCTGTTTACTCATATCCTTTGAGGTTTTAAAAGTGTCTTTCAGTCGCTGCTCCCAGAAGTTCTGTAGTGTACATGAGTTAAATGTAAATTATATGACAATCGTAAACATTCCGGTATAATATAGCTAAAAAGACAAATGTTTTCATCTCCTCATATAAGGAGAATCAAAGAAATATAACAAACAAATAATTAAGTCAATGGCTGCAATTATTTCAAATCATTTCAAGGCCCCGGCAGCATATTGACATCAAGGACATTTCTATAATATAATGTCCATATAAAAGCAATAACAAAAATAATAATGTTGTCTAGGCACATTTTATAGCGCCGAATAGAGCTGTTATTTCACTTGGAAAAAATGTTCACCTTCTTTCTCACCCAGACAGCTGAAGCATCCATGGTTCCATTTTTCGTTCTACTCTTGTGAATTCTTGGCTCGCAAAATTGGCTAAAATGTGTCTGTGGCAATTATTTTTAAAGAGATCTTCTCTCAACTGGAATTTTTGCGAGGCTTAAGAAGGATATTATGATGCCGGGGAGGCTTCTTTTCGTTGGAGTCATGCATTTGGCAAGTGATGAAAATAAGAAAAGAAAAAAAAAATGTAACGCGTGAGTGCACACTGACAAGTCGTGACGTTATTTTGTTTGTATACGATTGAATGTGTGACTATGCGTGCGAGACGTACATATATGATACCCTTTATAAGAGTAGAAGCATATAGGAAAAACTATAAAGGACCAAAACAACAAGTAGAATGTTGTTGTAGGTATGTCAAAGATTAATAGAGAGTGAGTATAAGGCTTTGTGATGACAATCGTTTCGCTTCCAATAACTCGGTTGTTTTTTTTTTTTTTTAAATCGAAAAAGAACGATGGGTCGATGGTCCATGCGAGCGAATAGAGTTTAAGAGAGATAAAATGAAAATACTTCTACTCGTATAAGCATTCCTGTCTTATTAAAAAAATAAAAATAAATAAAAATGGAAATTGAAATTGAAGGACAAAAACCTTTCTTTTTTGTAAATATCTACGTGTTTGAAAAATAAATTGTAAGCAGCAGCGGTGGCAGAAAATAGAAAAGCACAGAACTTGATTTCTTATTTCCTATAGGTAACAATACAAATATTGTCTTGACTTGTCTTGGCTCGGCAGCTGTTGTAATATTTATAGTGATGTGGAGATAATTGTGCAAAATTTTAAACGATTTAGGGCCATTTGCTGAAACGAGTCATAAATCTGGATTTTAACTATTCTCAACTTAGCTCTTTGTGGAATAGTTCTTAAGATTAACTTTACTTATTTTAGGTTGCTAACAAAAATAAAATTTCATCTTACTAACATTTCATCTCTCTAACATGAGTACCGTCAACGGCACCAATTACATTTGAAAACGATGCTATTTCAAAAAAATCTCGCTTAACTTTTGAAATATCAGCCAGGGTTTCTGGAAGTTTTATAAAGTCTCAAGTGGCAACCAAAAGTTGGTTGATCGGAGCAATAGAATTATTTCTGGGAAAACAAGTATGTATACATTTTTTAATGAAGTTGATAATGCATTTATGTTAATAATCTTACCGATTCAATGGGTATTCTATTGAACTTTCGATTTTTTCTAGTAGGTACAATCAGGGTAATTTCTTTTTCTTTTTTATAAAATGCTAGTTCATCAAAAGAATAAAAATATTCTTTTCTTTCGTATAATTGCCGGGCACGACATCTTCTATTAATTCAAGGACTTCAACATCATCCTCAATTACGTCCAGCAGCGTTTCGAAATTCATTTTCAATTTATAAATTTGTTTCTTGTTCTGACAAATTTAAATAAAAATTGACAACAAAATTATTTACTAGGAAATTTAGGTTCTACTTTTTCTTCCCCCTAAGTTATGTTCTACATAGGTACTTTTAAGTTTAAGATTTTTGTTGGTGCAAACCAATAAGAGGAACTTAAGCCAGTATGTAGAACTTAAATATTTAAGTTTCGTTTCAGCAAATGGGCCTTAGTAAAATTTTAAGGACATTGTAGTAAGTTACTAAGTAAAAAAGAAGATTTTGCTAATATTAAAAGATTTCAATAACTTATACCATATTCTATAACATTTTATTTAAGTTAAAATCACAAAATGGCTACTTTAACTTTTAGTAACTTGCTAAATGCAAAATCCGTATGACATATTTTATTTTTAATTCTGGAAACGTCGCGTCGTGAGAGAACCTAAAGATCAAACGTTAAATTATAAAAATTGTTCATTCTTAAATTACCCCGAGATCAAGAAGAGCTTCAAGAAGATAAAGATTCCCCCACGACGCACTGGGTGGGAATTCGCACATCTAGCGGAATTTAATTTAAAAAAATACTGGCAAAAACTGATGTAAAAACTGGTTTACTAGCAGCCTAAATCTTCGACTAAACGTTTAAGAAAGAACTGTTATGCGTGAGTCATGTAAAATAAAGATAATTGGTGTTAAAGTTGCAATTGGTGATAGTTTCGGTGGCAATTGGCGAGTGAAGGTGGTTCGATATTTATTTTGTTGCGAGTGCGTGGTTCATTTTTTATTAAAAATTTTGTTTTTATTTCATAAAAACGATATTAGAGAATTGAAAAGTAAGTAATATTATAGTTCATAGGGTGTTTAAATATATTTGTTGATGGATGGGATACAAAAAAAGTCGTAATTTTATTGAGTTTGTGCCCTCATGAGAGAAAAACTTTAAGTACTCAGTGTTGTTCAGATGGAAGACTATATGCATTTGAAAGCCTGATAAGTCGACTATTATTAACCGCTTTAAGTCGTTGCACGTAGGTGCGACGCCCACACATTTTTTCTGTATTTTCGAATTGGGTTTCACCAAAAAAAAAGAGAAATAAATAATAATCGTACTTAGTATAATACAATGAAATATTACGTTGACATTGGAAAAGATTTTTGTTTGGGTATGTATAGGGGGGTATATTAAAGAAATTAACGAAACAAGTGATATAAAAGTAATTAAAGTGATTACATGCAATAGAAAAATATACAAAAATAGGAAGCTACACGCGGTACTGCGTTAAATGCTGTAAAACCACCTATAACAAGCAGTGTAATTTTTGTTAATTTCACAGGTAAGCTGTGTCTCATATTCCACATAAAGTAAATAAAATTACTCTGCACTACGGGCGCTCAATGGATTTGAGCGCCTTGCCATCACCAACAAAAACTAATGCTACCCTTGACGAGAATTTCAATGTTCACAGATCGGGGCCAGCTTATTCCCGTGATTGAAGTGTATTTTTATTTTCAAACAATTTGCTTTTTTATAGCAAAATGCTACGAAATATCAATTGAAAAGTATTCTCAGATAATGTATTAACCTAAAACACATCACTTCACATTACTTTATGTGGAATATGAGACACAATCAGCCCGTTAAAAGAAAAATTTGAGAACTCCATTTTATAGGTGTTTTTACACGATTTAACGCAGCACCTCATGTTGTTTTATTTTTTTTTTTTATAAAATATTGCAAGTACTCACTATGTTAACTTTTATTTCACTTTTTTTTTAGTATTTTCACTATTTTCACGTTTTTAAATTTGGAAACACTTTCCTATAGCTCGACAAAATTACAGATTGGGTTCTTTTTTTTAATTTCTCGTTCTGTTTGATTTATTCAGCTGTCAAAATTAGGCGTGTTTCACAAAAAACTGCTGACGTTTTGTTAAACAGGTTCTTTAGTTAGAAGAGTTATTTAAAGTGTTTAAAATTAATAAAAATTTAAACAAGAATTTTTAAATAAAGGACTGTTTTAACTAGAGTCAGGTTTATTGCTTAAACGAGAACTGTTTAAAATTTTGCAACAGTTTTATTGAAAATGTTCGTCTGTTTTTGCCTATAACTTTTTAATTTTCAGCTCAACGGTAAAAAGTGTCTGTAAATGAATAATTCTAGAGAATTTAATAATTATTATTATTTAATTAATTTATTATTAGTTTAAATGTGTTGTGATATTGTTATAAGTTTTGTGTGTCCTAAATGTGGCCTTTTGTGGTAGGTAGAAGTACATGTTTCAAGTGTAGGTGTAAATTTTTGATATATGGTATTATTTGCATATTTCAGAATGTCTAGCGAAATTACAAAAAAAAACAAATTTTTGAAGTTTGAATTTCGAAAATCAAAATTAAACGGGTTGATGCCGTTTTGTCCTTCGTTTTGAACTATTTTAGTCGAATAACATTCTCTGAAGAGGCATTAAAAGCACTTAAAGCAACTTTGAGATTAATTTGTTATGTGTAAGAGAGATATGGGCTAAAAGTGCGGTAGGCACCGTGACCGCTTCGAAAGTACTCATTCTTTCTGACTAAATGAAACTCTAACTCTGCCACAAACATTTTTGGATGAAATTCCATCTTCGTCATCAAATATTAAAAAAGTAGGGAGATCAAAAAAAAGTTGGAAGAATGCTGAGAAAAAATAAAAAAATACAAAGCCTCTGCGATGCATATAGCTTTGAAGAAATTGGAACTGCTTACGAAAAGAACTTAAGAAAAATTGGAAAGAGAGATACTGCTGCCATAGTCAGAAAATTGCCACTTAGTTCCCCGAACAGAGGTTTGTTTTCAACATTGTACTATCAACTTTTGTTTACTTTTGCTTAACTTAAGGTACGAATTTAAAGAAATCACTCGAAACAGTGTCGTTTACTGCCCTCATACGATAAAATTAAACAGCCGAAAAAAATGCTATCCTGATCAAAAAATGTGTCAGAATCGTCTGCCATGTGTGATCTTCAGAGCTTAGTTGATCATACTGTAAGGCGTTTACGTTTGGCTCAGAAAGATATATTAAATTGTGAGGAATTTAAATCAGGACTTACACAACTGTCTTTGATTTTTAAATGGGGAAGTGACGGAGCGCAGCAAAAATCATTTAAACAAAAATACATATCTGAAGAGTGTTTTGACGAAAACCTTTTCAGCATTTCGATGGTTCCAATTCAAATGTACTTTTGTCAAGAAGAACTAAAGACCATACTTCGGCAAAATTCAGACCCCTCTTCAACAAGATACCGCCGCCCTATTAAACTTGTTTTTGCAAAGGAAACAACGATTTTGATAAAATGGGAAGTTGATCTAATAGTAGAGCAAATTAACGCATTATCACCTGTTGAAATTCAAGAGGAAGAATTTCATATTGCAGTAAAACCAGTTTTTTTTACTAACAATGGTAGATGGTAAAGTGTGCACTGCCTTACCACCTTTGAATTCATCATCTTAAACATGTTATATACGCGGTGCAAAGATATCCGAAATGAATAATGCCAGTATTATTTCGAGAAAGTCTGATAATCAGTTTTCAATATCATTTGGGTTAAGTCCATTCCAATCTTGAATTCGTTTCATGGAGTATATCCTTCACATAGCATACAGGCTTGATGATAAAGTTTGGCAAGTCAAAGAAAGAGAAAGTAAGAAAAAGTTCAGCCATAGGAAAAAGCTTATACAAGATAGATTTAGAAAGGAAAGTGGCTTACTCATTGATATGCCAACTCAACACAAACGATGGCAATACGGCAAGACGATTCTTCCGAGACGAAAATAAAACGGCTGAGATAACAGAATATGGAGCTCATAAAAAGGTTCCACACTATTTTAGAAGGTCTAGCGTCTGGATTTCCTATTAATTTGGATGCTTTTGGAACATTTGCTAACAGGATTAGGACTTTGTATCTTGAAAAGTATGGATGGTATGAAATGCCAGTAAGCGTTCATAAAGTATTGTTTCATGGTAGGCAAGTGGTTGCTTCATACATTCTCCCGATTGGCCAACTTTCGGAGGAAGCGCAAAAAACTAGAAATAAGGGTAATATGATTATGACTTGGACGATATTTGGTTTTAAAAAGACGTGGCAACAAGCCATACAACTCGAACAATTATGGCTTTATTGCGTGAGAAGTTTCCTGGTCGCGTAATTTTACGTTTTGGCGACGTCAATTAGCCACCAAGATCATGCGATTTGACACCGTTAGAATTTTTTTTCTGGGGCTATGTAAAATACAGTGTTTAATTACAAACCAAAATACTCGAGTTATGGCCGAGATACCGTTTGAAATGCTGCGAATCTTTCCGAGGCGGCCATTTGAATGATATTGTTTTTCCCACTTAATAACAAAGTCCAAACTTTATAATGAAATAAATTTTTCATCAAAAATGTATCGCTGTGTGTTTTATTTAGCTTTTTTTTCGAAACCGAAAAATGAATGACCCTTTATTATTTGGAAAAAAATATCGATTTTTAAGCCTAGTACGCAGGCGAAGCGAAACGAAAATTTTCTTTGGTATCCAAATCGATAGCGAAAACGTAAACGAAACGACTACGGAAAAAATAAATGTCACTAGGTAATTGTAAAAAAAAAATAAAAAAACAATAAAAATCACAGATGCCTTTGCTGTATTCAAAGAAACAAAAAATAAAAATACAAATACAAATACAAATACAAATAAAAACTCGAATGTGACTTTTCCGCAGACAATTAATGGCTCGTGTAATTAATTCAGTAAGAAAAAGAGTGGAGACTTCTCCAAATAATCGGTACAATTAGCAATTTCGCTCGTTGAACAGCGTACAAGAATCTCATAAAAAAGTAGTTTCAGTAATTTTCAATTTTCTCAAAAACTAGAAGACATTTTTTTTTTTGATTAAGAATCTATATTAACATTAACCACAAGAAGCCAATTTAGCACTTCATTTCACAATAAAAAAAAAATTGGTCTAAACTTTTTTTTTCATTTTTTTTTTATCAAAATTTTGAGTTTGCATGCGAATTTTTCGAAAACTGTTGACATAAATAATTTATTTTAAATTTAGTATTATAGAACAGATTTCTGGCTCATAAAACCGGTACAGTTCTTTATTGTAAGTGTTGCCCTTATTTTTTAATATTTTTTTTTTAATTTAAGTCATATTTTTCTAAAATTGCCACTACCTCCTAAACCGGGTGAGATGGACCCCCCCCACTCCTCCTATAATAAAAAATGCTGGTTTTTGACTCCTCTAAAATCCTTCTACCATCCTGGTAGAAGGATATATTTTCTTTCAAAAGGCACACAAAAATCTTTAAAAAAAATTTAGCCAGTGTGATGCGTGAAACAAGAAAACGAAGAAATCAACAAGAAAAAAAAACTTTTGAAAAAATGGTGATGTTGGTGGTATGCTAGTGTGTGCTAGTGAATTTTTTCTTTAGAGGAAGAGTGATGATCAAACTATTTTACTTGTATGAACATGCCGAATTCAAGAAATAGTATGACTAGCGTCATCTACAAATAAAAAGAGAACTGAACTCGATGGGGAACATATTCTACATCTGTATATTTCTCTTGTCTGTGGTGTGATCCTTTAACTTTGAAACTCTGTACATTTATTTGAATTTTTACACAAAAGTCTGTAAAAGTTCATATTATTTTTTTCATTATTAAAATGTAGAGTCTTGTACATAAAATCACAGATTTTCAAAAAAAAAAAAAAAATTGAAAAAAATCGATTATAAGAATTTTTGAATACAGTTTGACCAAAGGTGCCTGCACAGCATTGTATACTATGCCTCTTGTAACCTACAATTTAAAAAAACAAAATAAAACAATTTTATTGTGTATACAACATCGAAGACCTTTAAACTCTCTTAAATATACCAACAGTTGTCACATGGGAAACACCGGGAAGTTTTTGATTTGATCATTGATGGATAAAACATTAAACGTTGACGAAGGCAGAAGATTCTTCTTGTTTTTTTTTTTTTTGTATTTTCATCGTTGAACAGACGAGTGAATATTCATTTTACATACATAATATGTATATCGTCTTCTTTGCTATGTTTTTGTTTTGATGAAATTGATGTCACAGAGGAATTTTTATGATTAGATCAAGATGTTGGAGAAAATGATGATGGAGAAACAAATAAAAATTTCTCTACTTTTATTTGATATTTGAATAAAGTTCATTTCGCATGTTATGAGAAGGTTCAGAGCAAAAAAAAATAACAAAGCATGAAAATAATAAGTTTAGTGTTAAATATAATTGAAAGTCTTTAAAAATGACATATAAATTATAATGATTCCTTGATAATTAAAAATTATTTTAAGTAATACATAATTTTAAATAATTATGAGTTTCAAATAGTTGGAATTTGGATCTACATGTAAAATCTGCAAACCACGGAAAAATTTATTAAAGTTAAACTATGTAGGTACATGTTTGTATAAAAATGGTTGGGAGCTGCCATTCAAGAAAAACATTTAAGGGCAAGGGAGGACGTGTATAATATATAGATACAATTAGCTTCAATTTTTGTCAGAGGAAATGGCATGCATAAGAAAGGGTATAGACCTATACAAGGGGTTATGTATCTATTAAGTGGCTTAATCCATTCTTTTAAATTGTCAACGATGTAGATCTGTTAAGATCGAAAACATACTTATCTACTTCCGAAAAATTCAAATTTTGTTAGTGTGTATGATCAAGCTTTTACATTTGACACAATTTCATGCTAGTCTAAAAATTCTCGTTTCGCTCATCAGGAGAAGATTTTGGGTCACAAACGCACAAGAACTTGCAAGGCACGTGGTTAAAAATGGTATAAACTGCGTAAAGTGTATAAGCCAAAACTTCTTGATCAAGTCATGGGCAATTTACAGCCGCACTGTAGTTCAAAAAGACAAAAGTCGCGACAAAAATACTGAATCAGAGCTTCAAAAAAGCAAACAAAATAATTTTTTTTTTTAAATTGTTTGGTTTATATAAAGCTTTTCAAAGTTGAGTAATTTTGCTCTACCTAGAGTAAAAAAAATAACAAAAAAACAAATTTCTTTATTTTTTATTGCGATTATGGCATATTCAATGGAAATCTTACTTTTATTCAATGTTAAGTGGGTGTTTTATTTGTAAGTAAATTCAAATATCAAATGAAAAAAAAATGTTTAATATTTTTAATAAATAAAACAAAACTACACATTTCCTTTAAGAAGAAAAAAATTACGGCTATATTTTTATGCGTTCAAAAATTATGTTTTTTGAAAACAAAAAAGTCATTTTGGACCACAGTGTGGCGGAAAGACTGACGACATCTCATCCTTTCTTTAGATACGGTGTTATAGACTTCTGTGGTTCAGTGATGACATACCTGAAAATATACGAAGGAGAGGCCATACAAGTGTTACGTTGGAGTTTTGTTTTCTGTTTTTATAGAGGCAGTTTCAAACCTTTCTTATCGGAAGCCTTTTTAGCTGCTCTTAAAATTCTCATATGTGAAAGAGGTTTCCTATCAGATATCTATTCATATAATATAACCTTCTGATTTCGTAGGGGCACAAGCAAAGCTCTTAAAACTAAGTAAACATTTTGTATACCAATCAACTCAATTAGACATAAATAATTTCTGTATACTAACAATGGTGTAAAATTTCATTTTATTTCCCCCAAGGCTTCTCACTTTGAAGGACTGTGGGAATCTGCAGTCAAGGTGGCAAAAGGTCATCTCATGAGGACGCTGTTCAACGATAAGCTTACAAATAAAGAAGTGTCTACTGCAGCTCTGGTTGAAATAGAGGGTATTATGAACCCCAAGATGATTGCGAAGCATTCACTGTAGGCCATTTACTCATCGTATCTTCACAAAGGTCACTTCCGGAACCAAATTGCTGGCAGAGAACATCAGTTATCTAGAAACATGGCGAAAATAAACGCGGTGAAATACCAGTTCTAGAGATGATGGTCAATTGACTATATATCCGATCTGCAACAGAGGAATAAGTGGCCATCCGACCACGAAAATCTACAAGTCAACGAAATGGTGCTGATTCATGACGACAATGTTCCTTCCCAAAAATGGCTAGTTGAAAGAGTCATTAAGGTTTTCAAAGGAAGCGATGAAAGAGTCAAAGTTGCCGAAATACGAACACCGAGGGTATCTCCAAACGCCCATATAAAAAAACTAGCGCTTCTTCCGGCTTGAAAGGAGGCTTTCAAAGGAGGCGGAATGTTGGTGTTCAAATTATATTTTCAAATTGTACAATGTACATACTATACCTACTTAAATCTTTCTCTAGAAATTTGATAGTTGAGAGTTTATTTCCTGAATTCTTTCCAGCACCCTTTGCCACAAAATATTTGGTTACTTGCGTTTACATGATAAATTGTTCCAATTATCTGCTATTCTGCAATGTTACATGCTCTGCAAATATCGCGAGGGATTTAAGGCTAAATGTATTATATACCTTTTACATCTTCACTAACATTCTACAAAAGTCAACACGAAACCAACAAGAATGAATGCTCTACCAATCCAGCACGTATACTACTCGGAACCATCAAGCTACTTTAATTTACTCTTTCCAAATCTACTTTAATTAACTTTTTTACGGCAAAAGATTGAGCCAACTCTATACGTAAGGTTCACTTATAAAAACCATTTATCTAATCAAATTTGACAGCTTAGTCTTATTTTTTAAAACTATATAACGATCTAAAATTAGTCCGTTATACAGTATATAACCCAAACAATTCGACTAGTATCTATTCATTAAGCAAAGCATCCAGGATGCATTACACATGCGCATGAAACTTTTTGTTTGACGTTTTGGAATTCAGCCTATGTTATGAAAAGTGGCGCTCACCTTTTCCATTCGAATTTGGCTGAGAATTCTAGGTCTCTGAAAGCGTAATGCCAACCTGTTGGCGATCTCATTTTCTCCTTCCCATAAAAAATGGAATTTTCAGATATTGCCACAATTTATCCCTGAAAGTATGCAATTTCGAATTTTCTAGATTTTCCATCTTTTTCGTTCGAAATTTCCATTTTTCAGGATGCAAGATTGCATTTTATATTGTAAAGGTACAAAAAAACTTTAATTCAAATGCTTAAATAATTTATTCAGCAGACCCGAACGATCGTACAAATAAAAAAAAAAAAAAAACCTCTTATCTTTATAAAGAGACAAAATGTCTGAAACAATTTTAATTTCTGTAACATTCAAGCGTATAAACAAAAAACCGCATCAAGTCATACTCATAGCAAAGTGCAAAACTCTTATACGTACTGTAGGTACATACAGCATCAGCAGTACCTAACCCTACGTCGCGTCGTCGGTCGGTCGTCGGAAAGTAAGCTTAACCGCAGACTAACAAGACACGACACACGAGTGAAACAAATCCGATTTCCATATATAAAGAAAAATAAATATAAATTGAAAACAAAAACAAAAGCTACATCCAGCCCCTTCCTCCATTCACCCATCATGACCGAAATGGGGGGAACAGCAGTGGCGAGTGAATCCAAGGATGATAAATTTTTAGTGCGGGTTTCTCTTGTCAGCCACAAAATAAGCACTGCAACCGGACACATTGTGGCATTCAGATGGTTGCATCTCATTTCTTCTCTTCCAAGCTCCAAGTTTCTGCTATGTTCCTTCCGTTTTGCTCCTGTTCCTATGATGCCAGAAATAAACCCAAACCTTAAAACAAAACAATAAAATATTTATCTACGTAGGTAGAATAACGTATACCTAGATTCTTGGAATGGACTTGAGCATGTGCGCTTTTGCAAGGAACGAACTTAAAATCAACTTGTACCTCCCTTCGCAGGATCCAGGACCAGGAACTTAAATACCAGCTATCTACCTGTGAGTATAGGTCGATATATGCATGCAGCAACAGCTACAATTACAAGACACATAAAGTATCTCCATGGTCTTCGAATATCTTTGCTGGTTTTAATTTATCGTTTGGGATTACGCCTTCTTCAACCCAACCATCCTCCTCCCACCCGAAACAAATTTATCAGGAAATATTTATGTCACTGCAAAATTAGCATATATACATAAAGAAACAAAGAAAAAAAAAACACTGTTTCGCATCCTTAATATTCTCAGTCGTAAAATGCCATGCATGGCGGAAAAAATCACTAAAGACTAAAAGAAATCTGCAAAAAAATACAACAAAAAAAATCTTGGGCATTGGAGAAGGAGTCCTTATGAATATGTGATCAGTGGAGAATCTTTTTTTATTATTTTTTTTTGGATATTTTGCTTGGGTCGTAAATTGAATAACATTGAAATGATTTGCAGCTTTGAAGCTAAAATTTATTGAATATGTCTTTTGTGAGCAAAATAAAAAAAGATAGACTCCTTTTTTTTTGTTTTTGGGGGGAATCCTACTTTGAATTTTAACTGTTAAGGAGCGAGGAGCGAAAATGGTTTATAAGTGGGGGTTGGGATGGGATACGATAAAATTGTGTGTATTGGAAATTTATCATAAAAAATGATATCATTATTGACGTTATATTATAAGGTTAAAACACGTTTAAGAGTGAGTAACGTTGATTGATGCATGATAACAGTTATTTATTTAATTTATATTTATAGAAGTATTTAAAATTTGACTTTCTGTTCTGGTATAATTGGGTTTAGGTATACTGCTGTCAATTTAACAAATAGGCACCTAAACTTGTGAATGTTAATGGCCCCAGGAAAAAAAAGGACAATTGGTTCCGAAAATCTCCACATGGATTGTTTAGACCCTAAATAGACATACGTGCAGCTGAACAACAAGTGACGGATCCGACGTAAAAACATTCCGGGAATAGTGGCGGGATGGAAAGGGCATACGAAGAATAAAATAGTGTGATGTCTACTTGGGCGAGAGCTGCAAGCAACAGACTCAGTGTCTATTTTGTTGTGGTTTTGTGATAAACGGTAGACTTAGGCAAGAAGTTTTGAGCCTTCGGAATGTAAGGGAGCGCCTGGTCCCAACTGACGTCAAAGAAAAATATAAAAATATTACGTTGATCTGTACCACGTCCCTTGGAAGAAAAATATAAATAAACCAAAACCAAGGAAGCATTCTAAGATAATCTTGGGAACACATACGATACAGTCCGAAGAATGACGTCATAATTATTCTTGCCTACTCAAAGCAAAAATGGTAAAGATGGGCATATTTAGTTCGATAGTCGGAGGAAACATCATACACGGCAATACTTCTGGTAAAGAACTCAAGCTCCCGATTCCAAGATTATAATAAAAACAATAAGACTTTGCAGTCTCCAGATCAACAAACTTTTGAGCGGCTCCATGAAATTAGGCCCCAGGAAATAAGAACATAAATGATAAAATGATATAAGGCTCCAAAATAGCAACATGAAAATACGTGTTGAAAATAATCATCGAGCAACAGAAAATTGCAATGTTTTGCAATGTTTTGAGAAAATGTAATTTGTTTAAAAAAAATCACGTTTTGAGTGCTAACATTTTGGTCTTAAAAGAAAATTTGTTTTTGGAATGTTTAAGTTATTTCCTTTCTCAAACAAGCTGAGAGCTATAAAGAAACACACTCCTAAGGATTCAGTGAAAAATTGTAGAACCCTCTATTTTATAGCAAACAGACAAGACGTACACAGGAAGGATTAATTGATTGCCCCACCGAGTTTTAAATTCATTTATACATGGAATAATCAAAAATAATTTTTAGACAGTTTTGCCATGTAAGGATTAGTAGCATCCATACAAAATTATCTTCAAAATATAGCAAAGCTAAAATTAAGCCAAGCATTTTAGCCCAGTACCACGGAACTCCAGCTTTAAATTTTTTATTTCTTACGGTGCATCACTTATCTGTCAAAATTAAGCGCACGAAATATACCTCAGCACATAAATTATTCTGGAGCTTACTTTCGGCAGTGGTTTTGGAATTAAGTTTTTGTGGGGACTTTACTTTGCACTATTTCCCCCAAGAAAAAAAATTTGATGGAAAAAAATTGATACAGAATTTAAATTACAACCAAACGCTGCAGCTAAAGATTTTTTTAAATTATAGAGTTACTTTTTGTGCCGGAAATAAGTGGCACATTTGACTTGGTGTCGGGCGGTAAAAAACTTTTCTACGCTACTGGTTAAAATAAAACTAAAAATATTTTCTCTTTTTTTATTATTGGCGGCATCTTGGTTGAAAAGAAATTATCATCGATGTCACCACAAAAAAAATATTACTCGCGTCCGCGTAGCCTCTCACGAAATATTTTTTCTTTTTCGGATAATTTAAACAAATGTTTCAAAATTAATCTTAAAATACATTTTGATTTATGTTTCCGAATGTGGGCGCTTTGTTCTCTATACGAATTGAAATTGAAATGTATGTTAGTATTTTTTTTTTTTTTTTTATTTTAAAATCATTTTCTTGTTTTGTTTACTTTCTTATTTTTCATTTTATATTTAAAATGAACAAATTCTACAATATTGTGAACCTCTCAAAAATATTATGAAAAATTCATATTTACACTTATTTACACATCACATAATCCATGTACATATGTATCAATGTCGATATATTGTATAAGAAATACAAAACGTTCTTATTTTTTTTATAATTATTTGTTTAAGATGAAGTAGAATTTGACTATTTATGAGAACTTTTATCTTCCTCTTTATTTGCCTCTGTTTGTTTTTAAACGGAAGGAAATTACTTGATTGAGTCGAGAGTATTTTTTTAAAGAGATAGAAACAGTTGTTTTTTTTTATTTTGAGTTTTACACGTTGAGAGCTATCTTAATGTTGAATGAAGGCCACTTTTATAACTATTTGATATCGTTGTAGAATGTTTTTGAAATGTTAGATGCAAAGAAAATTAAAAACATGTCGATAACCACTACCAAACGCCTGTGCGACCACTTAACCATCTGATTTCTTACACAAATCTCAATTCATAAGAAAAAAAAATTGAAAATCGTTGGAAAAAGATATTTTTTTTATATATACATTTTTTTTGTAAATTATTTAGCATTTATTAATACTGAATTAAAAAAATTAAATTTAAGAAAAAATCATCTACACCCATTTTCGAAATAATAAAAAAATATAAATACAGAAATTTTTATTTAAATCTAAATGGGTACATTTTTTTTTCCAATAATATGGTAGATCGTGTACTGATATTAAGTTACATACAAATTTCAATCAAAGTCGTAGCAATAGTTTGTGAGAAAAATAAGATTGTCCTTACCGGTTTCTAAACTTTTGTATGGGAAATATCGTTATCGATGCCGAACCTGCCTGTAGGTAAATGGCAATTGCCTATAGGGCGGCAAAATCAGTACAATAATTTCAAAACGCAAAAAAGGGTAAATTAACTTTCTATACTTCTACTACCAATTCCATATGTTTTTCGTTGTTCTTTGTAGTCCGAAGTGCTGAGCCATTCTTTAAAACATGCTGAATATTCTGAGCTAATTGCTTAAAAAATGTATCCGATACACGATGATCAAGCAAAGCAAGACTGCTTGTTTCACAGAAAATTTATCAGAAATCTATGATTCTTTCACTGAGATTTGCAAAACGTAGAATTATAAAACAGTACTTACTTTATTGAGACAACTGGCCCAACACAAGGTAGTTCTTTATTCACCAAAATTGAACACGAATATATGCCACTACTGCACATTTTACTATAACTTTTTTGCAAGAATAATATAAATGAATGTAAATGTGTGCGTAAGTATTTATTGTAAATAACTTCCAAGTCAATTAAACTTTAAGATCTTATATACAAAATTCTGTGAATTAGTTTAACTTTTATTTTTAAATAATAAAGATTTATTTCTCATATCGAGACTGCAAGAATGTAACAAAAGGTCTTTATGAATATAAAACGTGTACCTAAGTCTTTAAAGTAAAAAACTTCTTAGTCACTTAAACTTTAAGATAAATTATTAAAAGGGAGAACAAAGGCGATGACTCTAGTACATATGTATGTTAAAATTTAATTTTAATAAAATAAAATAAAATTAATAAAAAACACCATTAAAATTTTGAGTCAACGGTCGAAATGCATTCATCGTTTAATATATAAATAAATGGTGTTTTTTATTAATTTTATTAAAATTAAATTTTAACATACATATTTAAACTTTAAGGTCTTACAAACAAAAATCTGTGAATTAATTTTACTTTTGGTATTTAATAATATAGATACAGTAGATGACGGATATAAGAAAGTCTCATATAATAAAAACGCGCTTATAAGAAAGAGATTCCAAAACACACTGTACATTAAAGATACGTGTTAAATTTACTTCTTATAAGAAACATGTTCATAAGAAAAAAACCGATATAAGAAACTTATTATGATACAAATTTGCATTCATTACACAGAAAAATAAACGTTTATAAGAAATTTTTTTGTTTAAACATCCAGATTATGCGCGGTCTAACTTTTATAAAATTTCTGAACCCCTCCCTTATTGAATTGTCAAAGAAGTGATAGATTGAAGATGATCGGACAAAAAAAAAGCCCACACAGTGACACATTCCACAATGTCTCATCGTAACTGCCGGCTAAATTTTGTTCATTATTTTTATATAAGAAATTTTCTTTCTTATACACATTTTGTATATAAGACATTTCCTTATATACATTTTTTTTATATAAGAAAACGCAAATATAAGAAAGGAATTCTTTGCATATTTGACTTTCTTATATCCGTCATCTACTGTTTTATATTTTTGTAAAAAAGATATCAATAGGTGTGTTCCTTTGGGCCTTGCAAAGGTACTTTTTAGTACTTCGCAGTAGATGATGAATGGAACGCTTTAATTTTTGCCAAAAGAAAAATCTAACATCAATGTAGACGAAAGCTTTGTTGTTTGTATTTGAATTTTATTTTAAATTATAAGAATCATCAACAACAATAATTTACTATATAATTTCTTCTACTGAAGGTGTCGCTTTCTTACGTGGACTCATTTCGTTACTACATTATTGAAGTGCTTTGAACTACTTTGACCATAGAGTAGAAGTAGTTGAAAGCAGCCAGAAGTACTTGGCAGTAGATGCTGTAGCCCAAAGGAACACGCCTATTGTAGGTAGTAAGACTAATTGTAAGGTTTCTCAAACAAAAATCCTTTTTTTATAACTGTTTTGTAGATCTTATGTCCTAAATTTATTTTTATATAAATGCATTAAAATGAAGTTCCTCCTTCGATTTTCAACTCTAGAGTTGATCAACTTTTGATTTTTCAACTCCTGGAAAAAGTAGAAGTTGGTCGAGCAAACTTGAGATTTTCGTTTGTTTGTTTTTATTTTTTTTAATATGGGCACACTCATGGGGTTATGTTTAGCCTTCACATATGAAAAAAAAAAAAAACATTGCTAACGTTACGATAGGATTGTTACTATGGAAATCCTTACAAATTTTTCCTAAGTTGCGGTCTACTAATAGCAACAATAACTTTTGGAAACTTGTTGAAAGTTACCAAAAATGTATATTGTTTGTTCGTATTTACCCTTTAATTTCACGGATTCACTTCCAAAAGTTCGTCACTGAAAGATAGGACGGTTGCAACCCTTCTCATATTACGTCGGAACTTTCATATTTATGAATTTTTGGAGCTGAATTTTTGTCATGGTACAATACCATTTTTCATTTTTAGATTTGCGAAAAGATCAGTGAATTGTCAATACAACACTGAAAACCACAACTACTTAAAAGGCTTGAATGCGGAAATATCGCTATTCAAATATTTTTTATGGTTTTAATCGAAATAAAGTAATGTCACTTTGGATGGAAATATTTCGAGAACCAAATCTCATAAAATATTTTAGTTTTCAGTGCAGAAATATTTTGAAAAAATAATTAGGAATTTTGGAGTTTTAAAACACTTATACTAGTTTCGATTGTGGAAAAATCGCGATCCAAACTAATTGACCGGTCATTCGGTTGGTATCTAAGCCATTTTCGGTATAAAAGTTACATCGATATGATTGACACATTAAAATTTAAAAATGACAGTTTTTGTTTTATATCCCAATTATCCCAGGGATATTTTTCAGACTGGAAGTTGGCCAACTTTACATCTTCAACTGGGGAGTTGAGAAAATAAATAGTGAATAAAAAGAAATTTCAACTCTGGAGTTGAAGTTAACTCTTAAGTTGGCCAAATTGAGAGTTTTCCTCAAGTTTAGAAATAGTGAATAAAATGGCCCTATAAATCGATATTTATTTCTTGATTATAATCTTTAGACATTATTTCCTTTGGCCAATGTAGTGATGGCGAACTAACTCCAAAATAAAAAAATAATGTGTGCACCTTTATTATACATTTTTTTAATTTATTTTAATAAATAAATTATAAAAGTAGCTAATTTAATATATTTAAAAAAAATCTATATATTAAAAACTCAAAAACTTTAAACTCATTTTCTGAAGAATCACGTTTTTTGAGTTAAAAATCTCCTTGATGCTAAGTTAAATAAAAACCTACCGAGTCATTTTTGAAACATTTAGTTCTCAAAAAACAGTTTTTTAATTTAAAAAAAAAATTATCAAAATCAGTTGAACGGTTTCTGAGAAAATCGAAAATTAAATAAATGTTTCTATGGGAGATAGGTATAATTTTTCGGAAATTTTTTGTTCAGAATTTTGCGAAAAAAAACCACTTCAGTGGTTTGGGCCCATTTAATAGACAAACAGAATTTTTGTCTTCTCAATCGCCGTCTTATATTTGATTAAAACCTCTTACTTTATTTATAAGTTAAAACACCAAACTTTGCATAATGTACCTATGTACTTTTAACACAAGTAAAATGCACGTATATTTTCCTTTTCTTCAAACTAACGATTTAAACTACCAGCTATACCACGTGATGAAGGACGAAAACGCATGGCAAGGATATTTTTTCAAAACATCTACAAAATTCCACCATACCACATAAAGGTTGAGGTTAATAGAGTATAAGTTCATAACACCCTGCTTTAAAATAATACGTGCGTGTTCATTACAATAATACTTTAAAATTAAATAATGAATAGTCTGGGCGAAATGTGGGATGATCATATAAATGAAATTATGAGGCGCGAGCTGAGTTTATTTTGACGGCGTGCGCGTGGGTCGACTTCTGTTCTCGCTAAATTTAATGAAATTGGCCGAATTTAAAAAAAAAAACATCACAGTGAAGATTGGTAAGGTTTAATTAACTTTGACGTCACTCTTTTGAACGTTGGCATTTTTAAAATGAAGGTCAAACTGTTGTCACATAATACCTCTACCCACCAAAAAAATGTATATCTACAAATAAAATGTGTTGATTTAATTCTTTTTTTTTTTAATTTTACTTTTAAATTAAAATAAATGTTGATTATATTATTTATTTAAAATTGCATACAAAATTCATATAGCTAAGCTATACATATATTTCTTAATCGAATCATCCAAAACTATTTATGGTTATGTGGATTTTAATATAGATAATTGGTTTTATTTTGATTTTTGAATAATGTGTGTGCACATTTGGAATCTATATAACAATCATGTGATATGCAAATACAAATGTAGATACCTCTATGTAGATTATTGTAGTTATCAAATTTTTTTTGCACAAATAAACAACAAAAATAATTTTCAAAGCAATTTGCATATTGTTTTAATCACCACATAATCTGTTAGTTTTGTTCACAAAAAAAAAATAAATTTTTTTCAAAGTGCTCGATTAAATGGCACAATTAAGTGTTAAAGCTTAAAAATTAATTAAAATTAAAAAAAGGATCAGATAAACATACGTACCATTACCCTACATAATACTAAAAATTGTGGAATTCATGTAGCGAGAAAGAGTTTTTTTTTCCAATTATATAAAAATATATTATATGTATGTAATAATGTTTCTAAAATATTATGGAAATCATTTTTTTATTAATTGGCACCCAAATTTGTAGCTATGTAATTAATTTATCTTTTGTTGTGCGAAATCTGATTATTTTTTAGCCTGGACGATCAAAAAAAAAGCGCGTCTTTTGAACAATTTGATTTTGGATTGTATTAAACAAATGACTTCCCAGATGATGATGACAATATTTTTACCCAAACATCAAGAAAAATTGACAACTGAAAATAAGAACAAGAAAGAAGGTCGATGCCTTATTTAAAAAAAGGTAGGTATTGAAATTAGAATGAAAACCAAAATGTCTTATATCTTTGTAGGTAATTGGTTTCTCGGAAACGGTTCTAACGATTTGGATGACATTTTCCGAATTTGTTCTGGTGGATGAGAACAAAAATTTGAAATTAGTTTTAGTTAAAACCCCTCAATGCTATGCCAACTTTTTTTTTGGATGGGGTCCTCAGAAATTACTAACAATTTAAATGAAGTTTTCAGGGTTTCTTTTTATAAACGAAATTACATAATTTTATGTAATTAAGTATATAATTTTTGTTTTCAAAATTCAATGCTCTTATTAATTTTAAATAAAAAACAGAAAATCGCATGATAAAATGTATCTTAGTTTTTGAGAAATTAAAAAAAAATGAAAAGCAGCAAAGTTGAAATCTAGTTAATCCAGTTTATTTTGTTTTATTATTTGCTAAAAACCGCTAATTTAATAATAATTGGCCTGGGCAGATCAAACTTGGGAAAACCACACGCCGCAATTCTGCAATCTGAACTCTGAACTTCGCACTCCGCAACTCCGGCTTCCGCCGTCTGCACTCCAGTTCAACCTTTGCTGGGTGCCGGGTCATATAGGGACATTCCAGGCAATGTAAAGCAGACAAACTCGCCAAAAGTAGAGCTATATTACCTATACTGTCAAATCGTATGAATATTGGTATACTCATCGCTACTTGTAAATTCATGCTAAAGCAATATGCAATAGAGAAAACAAATCTTATAGGTGGAATAATATTGCCACATGTCAGACCAGAATCAGAATCGTAAAGAAAGGTACATATATTTTCAAAAAACGGTGACAAAAAACTTTGTATGAAAAAATTGTTAAAAACAACATTATCTATATAATTTTATATGAACACAACCCAAGTGTTTGACAATTTTTGAAACAATAATACTTCTTTAAAAGAGGCGTGTCAGTAGGCGGAAATTTATTTTGATGATTTCTTATACCATTTTATTTTGTATATTAGAAATTTTCATTAAATTCGTTTGAGCAGTTCAGATTTTTAGAATTAAGATCGCCTCTCCATGCAACTGGTTAATGGACCTACTAGTGGTGCCATTATTACCTAAGCTTTTTCTGGAATTTTTTTTCACCAAAATGTAGCTTTTAGTTATTAAAGTTAACTAAATTTTTTTTAGAAAAATATATGAATCCATTTTTAAACAAAATTAGATTATACAAAAATATTTTATATTTGGCATTTTATGTATGGCAGCAACCGTTATTTTTGGTCCTAAAAATAATTGAAGAGAATGTCCAAAAACCATATATAAACCAAATTTCAAGAAAATCGACCTATCAATTTAGTCTGTAGACGAACAGACAAACGGACATAGTTGCGAGATTCCAGTGTTGTTCGTCTTATTTACTTTACGTTTTTTACAAAGTTTTTTGCATTAGTTTTTTACTTGCTGTGTTTTAATTATGCTTATGTAAAAAACGTAAAAAAGGTAAAAAAGTAAAAAAAAAACGCGAAAAAATATTCAAAATTGGTTACCTTCAACTTTCAATATTGAAGATGGGTTTTTATTTTTTTTTTCAAAAAAATATATTAAATAAACAGATTCTCTAATCTATTTAAGTACAAGTTTTTCATTAAAAAACGCTTCAGTTATTTATTTAAATTTTGACAGGTGCCTCTTATTTTCTCTCTTTTTTCTCAGTTATTTACTTTTTTTACCTCTTCTTTACCTTTTTTACGAGTTTTTACGTTTTTTACGGGGTTTTTACGTTTTTACACTTATTTACGCGTTTTTTAACTATACTTTAACGTAGAAAAGTTAAAAAATTGTTTTTTACATGGATTTGAACAACACTACGAGATTCACTTTTTTCGTCTTCCCCATCTTGGGAATGTCAAGTTTGATCAAAATCTCGATTTCAATTTTTTTTACGAGTCCAAAAACTTGACATACATACATATATAGAATCCATACAGCAATTTAAAATGATGGCCAAACAGAAAAAAAAAATTATGCATGACGCAGTAATTGAAATACATTTTTCTTAGCTGGTCTTCGTGTTTTTTTTTTGTTTACCTACTTTCCATCTTCAACTGTCAAATTGAAAATATTTTCGATAATATTTTGACATGAGAAACGCGAATCAATGTGCGAATAACGACATGACAAGTTTCCATTAATCGTGTCAAGTGACACGCGTCAAATCTTACGCGTCTCATGTGACACGCGTCGTACGTGCCTCAATATGCGTTTAGTCTAATTTTGATCAATGTCTGTGTCATTGTTATATTAATACACCTTAATAATAATAGATACCCTTGAGTCATTAAAATAAGAACATGATCCGATCCAGCAGTACGTTTCATTTTTGTTGGCACTTTTCTTGAAATTTGAAGTGAAGGTTGTTCCACCGAGGACATAATAATGGTATCTACAAGGCCTGTTTCAAATCAACATAAAGTATAAGTACTTAATTCTATTTAGCGTCTAAAAAAAGTCCTCCTAGGATTTTATTTTAAATTCAAATGTTTTTGAAAAAATAAATCTGCCATGAATATGTATGCGCAACTTAATTTTCAATAATCTGTAAATTTTTTTTCTTTCAAAAGGTCAAGGGAAATTCCTTCAATTATTAACCATGATCAATGATCATTGATCATAAAGTAAACCATAAGAACACTATTTTGAAGTAATATATGAACATACATACAAACTATGTGAAAAAATAGAAATGATTTTCTTACTAAATATTATTTTTGTTCGTATAATATTTATTTTGCGGCTCGTTTGTGGATCATACATACATTTTCAATGAAAATATACACAAAAAAAAATATATTTTTTGCGCAAAATCTCACTAAAATTGTTTTTTTTTTGAGATTGAACTTATGGATGATGGAAACCTCTTACCTCACCCCAAGCCAACTGTTTCCTTTTTATAAAATTAACTTAATACTTTTTTTTTCAAATTGCGAACATGGAAACTTAAAAGACTTAATTTGCCTCAGTGTAAATTCTGATTTCGATCGTACAAGACATTTTGTATTTTCGATAACAAAAGCGTTCGGCCGCGTTAAACGGACTCCATTAAAATTTACAACTGATATTTTCTTCTTGATAAATAAATTAAAAAAATAAAATATGGCTGTAAGTCAATCCAAAGAAAAACTCTATTAATTTTAATTTTTTAAACAAAAATATTGTGTGTCTTAAAAATAAATAAAATTTAATGTGTATATATTAAAAGTGAAATCAACAAAATATAAATAGATGTAAATTTTTTTTACTTCCACTTGAAATGTTTTGCATTTTTCAAAAAAAAAAATTTAAAGCTAATTATGTGAACATGACATCAACAGCAATTGATACTTATAGAAAACATATTTATTTTAATCAAAATCACCAAGAAGCGAAAATGCATTTGTGTTAAAAAGAATTGCATCAAATCTATTAATAGTGCTACAGCAACCACTTCAGTCAGGCCGGGTGCAATATTATTAATTTTATTAATCAATCATTTCGGATTGGCAATTAGTATAAGAGGATTTTAAAATACCTTCCTGCTCATAAATCAAGTCTGTTGAATCTTTGTAGGATTTAATATTAAAAAATAAAATCACGGGCAAGACTAAAACTAAAATAATTTAATACCAAAGAAATTCCGCGTTAATAAACACTTTTTACTACATAGGTCGAAAACCCAGTATATTAGACTTTCACTTACAAAAAATCAAATTTACTGAATTTTAGTAGTGATTGTTTTTAGTAAGTCTGAAACATTTCTTAAACAATACCCTTTTAATTTGAACCAAGCTTTTTTATTTGTGCGCAAATGAGCCTAATACTTTACTCCAGATTTGGTGTGGAAAAAAGTAGTTTATATTAAAACAGAAAACTCTTTTGTTCGAAACGTGTTTCCTTAATTCATTTACGAAAAAAGTGTCAAAATATTTTTTATATATAGAATTACATAAGCTAAAATTTAGGTAAACGCTTTTTCAAATTTTAGCCCTGGTTCAAATTAAGGTTGCGTTTTAAAAAATGCTTAAAATATACAAAACAAAATTTCCACAATAATTCAAATTTATCAGAATTTTTTGAATCTTAGGTAAAATTGTTCAAAATGGCTATGGATGCGACCCACACTTGTAACTTCCCATTGGTGTCCTTGGAAACTGCATGAGATCCAAAGTTATTTTGTAATAAGAAAAAATTCTCAATTCAAGATCTTCGAAGACCTTATAATATCAAGGTGTCATTTTAGTAATCAAATATGGCATCGTGTATATAGAACAAAATTAACTCGAAGTGAATATCATTGTTCATTCTCAAGATATTCGAGCCGAAAAACTATTTTCTAAAAATGTATGCATGTTTTTTCATAAAAAAAAAACTATCTGGTAATTTTTTTTTTAATTCTTTTCAAATCTTCATTATGTCATTATGTGTAGAATATAATTAAGCCGAAGTCGTTGCCATTTCTTGTTCGCGAGATATTCGAGACGAATGAAATTTCACAACGGCTAATTGAATTTTGTTGAAACTCCTTTCTGCACGCCATTACGTTATTATCTTTAAAATAAAATTTATTTGAAGTCAATATCTCTATTCGTTCTTGAGATACGGTGAACGATAGAATGTGTCACGAACTTACGAATGTACGATATGTGCGAATGAACGAATGTCCGAACGTACGAACATAAGTTCACACACACATACAGACATCTCTCTTAAAACTATGGATTTGGATTCTTGATACCTCGAAACGTCGAGATATGTCAAAATTTTCGATTCGACAAATAGGGCCAATTACAATAACTTCCAATGGGAAGTTAAAAATGTTAGACTCAAAATGAAATTGGTTTTTTTATTATTTATTTGTTGATCAGGATAAAAAATGTATTTCATTAAAATGTGTCTTTTATTAATTAAAACTAATAATAATGAATAAGGGACCGTTTTGCAAATTTCTGTGTAAAGTTCTGATAACTTACTCGTACAAAATTTTTGGCACAGGGTAATTAGTTCACGATACAAACAAAATATTAAGGGTATTCACGATGTAAAACACGGCGTTAGGCAATAACGCCCAAATCGATTTGGAAATATCGCACAATTTTATATTTTTCCAAATCTTAAGTTAAAAATATCGCCAAATTTTTTCAATGTAAATTGTTTTTGTAAAATTCGGGCGTTATTTTCTCAAAACAAACATTTTTTTTTAATTTAGACGTTGTTTCCAAAATTGGAAATTGGAAATATTTTCAATGTGAATTATTTTTGTAAAATTCGGGCGTTATTTCCTAAATTTTGGGAGATATTTCCAAACATTTTTTTTTATTTTCTTCCCTAAATTTTAGGCGACATTTTTAGGTGAAATTTCAATGATAAGATAATCTTAAAAAAATAGCGCCGCTGGCCGCATACTTTTATAGGTATGTTTGGAGGGGCATGCTGCCCCCCTGCAACCCCTCTGCTTCGGCACATTATAGGTTTGGGGTAGGTGCCAGGCTGGGTGTTTGCAAAGTCTCTTTTGCATTTAAAGAATCTGGATTTACGCCATTTTAATTTTCAAAAATCCATATTGTAATTTTTAGTATTGAGTTTAATTATTATTTGGGCGTTGTTTCCTAAGATTTGGGCGTTATTTCCTTTTTATGAATTTTTCTTGGCGACATTTCCAATTTTGGGCCTTATTTCCCATTTGACTTTTAAAATTTTTATTTTGGGCGTTCTTTTGGAAATAACGCCCAAATCGAGAAAAAAACTATAACAATTGTTCAGAATTTTTTTGGGAGATATTTCCAAATCGATTTGGGCGTTATTGCCTAACGCCATTTATTTTGGGCTTTGTGGCATTTTTTGGAAAAGTACATATTATGTCAAATTTTGGGCGCTACGGCATTTTTATTATTTGGGCGTTATTTTCTTGGGCAATAATCAAAAAAACACTGATTTCAAATTGGATGTGCATATAATACCCAAACAAAATGTCATAACGCCGTAGTTAATATTGCCCAAATCGTACAACAACAAAAAGTTATAAAGTTGTTTTGGGCACTATGACATTTTCAATTTGGGCTTTATGGTTTTGGGAAACAAGACCTAACGCCGATTCAGAGTGCCACCTTTTGATCTGAAATGCTGTTTCACAATTTCATGTAAAGTAAAACTTTTCTTTGCAGCTTAAAATTGAAAAACTTTAAATTTAAACGGTTGCGCTTTTAAACTTAAACTAAATTTAAATTTTAACTTTCAAATTGAAAGCGTTTCAATACGATTGTCTTTCATACATTTTATTTTTTTAATTTTAAAGTTATTTGTTCGGGAGTTTAAAGTGTTTTTTTCTCGGTGTCGATAATAATCACTTCGAACTTTTTTCACAAAAAACGAAAACAAAAAGAGTATTTATGGGTGATTCTCTGCCAACTGTGATTTACTAAAATTAAAAATTATTGAAAATTAATTTTTTTATTTTATTTGTCTTTAAATAGACATGGTATTAAATCTGTAAGAGTATTTTACTACAACTTTTAAGGAACAAAAAATATCGTTAAAAGTACTAAATCTCTAAGACATGGTGCTGACACTTATTTTTTTATTTTTATATGTTCTAACTCTTTTTGACAATATTTTTGGTGAGTTTCTAAATTTTATCTTACGTTTTGACGTTTTCAACTTTGAAAGACAATGTTTTACTCAAAATTGTATGTTTTTTTTTAGTTTTTGAAATCTTTTTTTTTTAGATTGGAGTCTTTATTTTTATGCTAGGTTATAACTCAACATTGCACGGATTTGTTTTTATATGTTTTATGTCCAAAGTATTGGTACCATTCTAAATAAAAATATAACAAGATTTTTAGCAAAATTGCTTGAAATCATTTAATTTAAATTCATTATAAATAAATATACCACGATATTGACACCCACAGTACTGACATTTATGCTTTAGTATAAACTCATATCTCAAAACATCTGAGAAAAATAAAATCCGTTATAATTTTAACTTATATATATAACAAAATAATATATAAGTAAATATATAATAATTATAACAAAAAATTTCAAAACACGCTTGGATAATAATACCATGGTAATTTTGTGACACACGGTGTCAGAATAAAAACACTTCACTTGTATACAGCAAAATTGCTTTAGTAAAATAAATTGACTTTTGTTAACAAAAAATAAATAGTGCCTCTCTCAAACAGTACCGCACAAATGCCATCAAAATAAAAACAAAATGGTGGTTCAGCGGGAAATCTACTGAATTCAAATATAAAATAAAATCCGGGGACACCATTCAATTATTACTATTTAATTCGAGAGAGAGAAATTATTTTGACTTGATATTCTCAAAATTTAATCAAGCAACTATTGTACTCAAACTTTTCTGAGAACAACATTTTTATTCAATGAATAAAAATTGGAAAAACAAGGATGGGACATGCCACGGTACTGACATTTTTCGTATACTTTTTCAATTCAAGGGAAAAGGGTAGCAAATTTTTAAACAATCTATGTAGTGTATATTGTAGTACCAACTTATTTCCACAATTCAAACTAGAAATTCATAAGAATTTTTTACATTAACTTACAAATAAAGCCCTGGAGACAATCACCCATACATAATATTCAAATATTAATCCAGTTGCATGTCCTATGGCATTTATATGTTTCTAATTTACTGATTAAATATCTTTAATTCTATCTTTATTTGTTTTTAATGAAAGCGAACAAATATGTTTCATATATTTAAACGCCCTGGGTAAATTTAAAACAACATGACTATAATTGCAACGTTTTAGTTTTAGTTTTTCCTTATAATTATACTCCACAGGTGCATACATATATAAAATACTAAATCATTTCAATTTTATTGTTTTAAATTTGTTTTTATTATAAACACTATGTCAAATGGTTGGTTTTGAAGCCATTTGTATATATAAACTCTAACCGAGAGGAAGAAAAACAGATTTATTCAGTTCACAAACATAACCACCCACCAAAATCACTGCCATTATTATATATAGTATATAATATTAAAATATAATATTATGAATGGTTATTTTCTCGTCTTAAAGATTTTTTCATTATCCACCACTTAGAACTTATGGCACGTGTTGTATATTATTATTAAAGTCAAAAAATTTAATACAGTGAAAGCCTATAAACATAGGTTCATTCTGTATTTTTAAAGGTTCAATCGAAAATTATTTGTTAGAAGACACAGTTTTATGAATAAACCTATTTGGACGATGATGACATATGGCGAATAAATTGGTACCTTAACATAATACATTACACTACCTTATATATAGAATATTTTGTTCCAAATGTCACCCGAAAGACTTCAAATAGCATTTTTCGAAAAAAAAAAATGGTGGATGCCCTTTACCCCTTTACTTTTCTAATATCAATATTTTGTTGTTGTTTCTAAAAATGCCCTGTGTAATTTTTGTGGCCACTCGAATAGCCATTTCTGACTACAGATTTTGACAACCAGTTCAATAAAATTACCTTAAATTTGTGTACTATGGCTCAGTCGATCTGTAACTTGTTCCTCAAACTTTTACTGGCTCAACACAACGGAATATCTGTCCACATATAAATACACACAAATCAATTCCACGACCATAATGGAACGCTACTGCAGACGGAGCTGCCAGTCGGAGCTGCAATGGTTCGCTAACTTTTAACTTTTCACGTTTCAAAAAAAAAGAAAAAAACAGCCACAAGAAAATATTGAACCTTTTAGTGCTTATTTGTGTCGTGAAAAATTAATTATTAATTAAAAGCAAAAATATTGGAAATAAAAAAGTTAATAATAAACTCGTGGGAGTTTTTTTTTTCTTTAAAATATACAAAAAGCTCAGAGCTCATTGGGGTGAATAAAAAAAAATGACGTACGACATTTTTTGAAAGCAGTAGCAGCTGCGGCTCCGATGTTGCAGCAGGGCATTGTGTTCAGCCAGTTAGGCGTTTATAAGGCAAAATCTTAAATAAAAATAATTTCAACAGCTTAACCTTGAAGTTATAAATCCTATCAAAAAACACTGTAGGTAAGAAAATAATGTCTTGTGATCGAGCGTCTGGGTGATCTAACAGAAAAAAAATAAAAATTGCATTTTTAAATTATGAAGTTGAATTTTTTCAGTCCCAATATGTAGAAAGTGGGTTACTGCCTCTTGCGAGGAATTGACAAATATTCCAAGAGTATCTTTTGTCATGAAAAAGTACTTCTCACTTTTGGATTCGGAAGAAAATTGTAGGTCCCCTCCATTCCTGCCAATAACACGCACACAGGAATGGTTGAGAGTTGTAAGTCACATATAGGCCTTCGTATTGCACGAGCTGTCGTGTAATCCAATTTATTTATTTTTATGTAGATAATATGTAGAATGCAAATTCTGGACCTTTAGTTTGATATTTCTTACACAAACCACAAAAAAATACGCGATGTAACCGAGAAAAAACTATATGTAAGTAATACGAAAAAGATACTGATACTGAGACGATACTGACATTTTTTGGTTGAAACGAAAACGGAATCGAGACAAGACTTATAAAAATCAAAAAGTGGTTATCGCTCAAAAAAAAACACTTTACTTACTTTTTAAATCTACCTAATCCATTTTTTTCCTTTCGAGACATTTTTTTTAATGGTCATGTACTCTTTGTCTACCTACTCATACTATTTCCTGAACACCCCTTTTATGAAAAACTCATAAATTTCAAGTAAGGGTATCTCTGAGAGTAATAAATATAATATATTGAAAAAACATAAATGGGTTTTTGAAAGGTAAAATAAGTATTTTCAGATGACATAATGAATTTTCGGGGAAAAAAAAATTTGTTTATGATTTTTGAAATTGTTTGAATAATAATACGTATTTGTAGACCAATTCTGATATCGGATTTGAGTTAAGGACTTAAATAACATTCTAAAAAATATAAATCTGGTATCCGCAATTATTTTTTAAGTATAGATAGCTTTATTTTTATTTCCGGTAATGTTGATTTTTTTTTAGTATTAAAGATCCTTTTTGAAGGAAATTACCTTTCAACGAAAAATTCAAATCTTATTATATCCAATAGATATACATATACCTACATAGAAACGTATCTATAAAAGGATTTTTCTGTTTGCTTTATTCTTTGAAGAAAATTCATTGACCTTTCACCTTTTAAACTTTATAACACAGCATGATAAATTACAATTTTGTTTGCTTTTTATTTGATGAAAATCCTTTGAACTGAACACATTTTCAATTTAGCATGTCAACGAACTGATGTTGCTCCAAAAGTGATGACGAGGTTTTTGATTTCTGACACAATAAATGATTTATAAATATACCACATTTTCTATGCTTATGTATAACCTACACATACCTAAGAAGAATAATGTTTCATAGAAGCGTCTATATAGCAGCAAGTTAGGATTTTTCTAAAACCACGCGTTTTTGATTATAATTAAATTAATTAATTAAATTAATATTCCTTGGAATTATGATTTAAAAAAAATCATCAATTAAAATTCACAATGTTATATCATAGAATATTCATCATGTGTCCATAGTAAATTAATTATATTAATTCAAACATAACTTCATTACACTAATTGAACACTGACCAATAAAACTACATTAAAAAGTGGTTTCAATGTATTTTGCATAATTAGCAGAAATTATAAATTGACCTGTCAATAAATAAATGGTTGCAAAAAAAAAATAAGATTAATTTGTATCTATTTTGTCATTCATTTTATAGGAACGTGACACAGCCTATAGGTAATTTTGTTTAAGGTCCGTTAGACCGTTGATTAGTTATAACATACTTAATATTTTCACGAAGAATTTAATGATAGGAAACGAAAATGTTGGAAGCTGATATAATTAATTGACCGCAAAAGATCTGGCCATCTGCGTACTATGAGCACTCCATGTGCCATCAAAGCCGTGGAGGCCGAAATAGGCGACAACCACTGACAAAACAGAAATTCTTGTCGTAAGAGATCAGTGTTTCTAAAAAAATCCATATTTCGCATCTTTAAAGACCGCGAAAGAAACGCTTAAAAAAACACCCTTGACACTTGCTCACAGTCAGGTCGAAAAAGGCCACCATCCCACAAATGCGATGGTTTAGCGGGAGTGGCTATCAGGACTTTCGTTTTTGTGAGAAAAGAAATCAAAACATGGGAAAAATTTTACCAAATGACTATTTTAGAAGATCTCTTTAAGTCACTCAGAAAGACAACTTTCGCCAACACTGTTCCCAACTTATAGCACCGGATGATTGCCTAGCTGGTAGTACCGGCCTCAACATTACAAGTTGTAGCCTGTTTTAAACAGAATATAGCCTGTTCTAGTAGACACCCAAATATCAAGTCATTAAAGTTAACCCTTGTCCATGCAGCGAACCAATGAATGAGGTGCATGTTGTGATCGATGGTTGGCCTGGGCGTCTTCGGTCGTGTAATAAGGAAAATGGGGGCCATTTTGAATGATTTCTTTTGTAATTACTTGTTATTGATCTTTCCAATAAATATTATAAGTTTTTAAAAAACATTGTGATGAATTTCAGCTATTTATGTGCCTAGAGCTACACTAAATATAGTGTATCTCCTTAATAGTAAGTTTAGTTTTAAGTTAGGTTTAGTTTTCTTGACTAAAATAAAATATGAAATAGCTCCATGAACAAGAGCTTATATATACGTGTAAGTAGTTCAGCACTAGAAGCATATGTCATCAAAACAAGACGGCCATACTTAACAGTTCTCAATATGTACTAAAGTAAGTAAAACAAATGTATTCCTGTAATAGAAAAGAAAAGACTCAATAAAATTGAATTGAATTGAATAAGTTTTTAAAAATATAAGCACATTATCATTTGGCATTAATTTTTTTCTTGTATCAGTATTTATTACTAGACTAGGCACATATACATATTATATCGCAAGTAAAAATTACACACAAACATTGATATTTTCGGAATATTTTCAAAATGTTGGTTGTTATTTGGAATTTGTTTGGTAATTTTTTAAGCCAATATTGAGCACAACAGTATTTTTTTTTTTTAATCACCATTAAACTCTAATTTGAAATTCATTAAAGTTTCCAAAACTTACATCTTGTTTGCTGTTGATGCGGTTCATAAAAAAGTAATTTTTTATTCAATAAAGATATTTCAGGGAAAAATGGTAGCAAAAAATACTGCAATAGAGACAGGTAGATTTTGACAGTTCATGGTGACCATGTTGTTTTATCTGTAGTTATTTTTATTTTTCTGATGACTTATATAATGAAGACAAATCAAAATTGCAAGCCATAGTGTCAGAAGCACACCGAGTCAATAAGGTTTTGTAGAATTTATAAGGGGCCCACATTCAGCAAACAAAAAAAATAATCTTTAGCGATGAGGCCAATTTTTGGATGGACGGGTACGTCAACATGTTAAATTGCCGTATTTGGGAGGATGCCAATTCACACGAGATCCACCAATGCATGCGCAGATGTCTGATGTGTGCCGGCGGCGATGGCATTGTCGTCACCATCAAGAGAAAGCGCTTATGATAACCAATTTTTGTTTGGGGTGCAGTGCAATAAGTCCCGCAGAAATAAGTCCCACGGGTCTTTTTTCCAAAATAAAGGGAAGGACCGCGGGTCCTTCTTTTGAAAAATATGACCCAACGGCTTTATTTCCGCGGGTGTTATTGCACTGCACCCTAAATAGGATGTATAATGAATGTGAACGATCTGTGGTTCCAACAGAACCCGGCGCTACTTGAAGCAATGAAATTTTGTGTTTTGTTTAAAATCAAATTTAATACTGGCTTAAAAATAACTCTCTACTTGCTCTTATTGGTATCGAGTTACAGTGTTTTTAATTTTTCTATAGCAATTCACAGAAGTCGTAACCAAATTATAAATATATCAACCATCAGAACATTAAATGTATGTACACCTTATAAATTATTTACCTATACTTTCTGTTTTTTTTTTCAAACAATGCATACATTTTCAATTAATTTGTTTATAATTAAATATAAAATAAAAAACAATTAAAACGAAAAATGCAAAACAAAAATAGAAAAACGATACAAAATACCCCCAATTAAAATAGGCTTCCGTAAAAAATTGAAAACTTTACCGAATTAATGGGTTTTTTGGAAAAAAAAAAAATATACATTTTTTTTCGGCTGACGTAACGCACATCAGCTCGAGTTAAATAATGTTTTTGTTTATATATAATTTTTTGATAATTACCCACATTTGCAAATGTATATGTATGTTTTCCTCTTGCGTCCTATATATGTTGCTTTTACCCGCATATCATCTCTATACCCACATAGTTGCAAAAAAAAAAAAATAAAAACAATACAAAATACGAAATTCATTAACCAAGGCCTTCAATAAAAGTGATATCATTTTGGCATTTATCCAAAATAAAAATATACACCATCATCTGAAAACTTTCATGCAAAGAGGGACCTTTAAACAGAACCAAAAATTCTTCCGAGCGGATCACAATATTGTTTGACAATTTTGTTGGGACTTGCTGGGAGTGTGGTGCCTTAGGGAATTGGAAAGTCGATAACACTTGGCTTCCCCTTTTCGTCCTCACTCTTTAGTCTACGACACGACCGACGCCCACCATCCTCATCACCACCGCCCACAATGCGCGCACCAAGCTGCCCGCGTGCCGTGCCGCGTTCCGTGCCGTCAGATTTAAATTCAAACATAAATGCATACATTTTGTGATTTTTTGGATGACTGCCCAACTATTAATGCTCAATGTGAAATTTAATTTTCCAATAAATTTCGTTTTTGCTTTCTATATAGCTATATGTATATCTATGGGCCTCTATATGGGAGGCATTCAATTAAAAAAAAAAAAAAAAAATAAGAAAAACAATTCCACTATACGTCCGGATTGCCCTTCGGAACGGACGTGTTTATTTGGACAACAAAATGTTTTTTGGTTTTCGAATTGTTTTTAAGGTCCAATATAGCACAAATATATATTCAAGGGACAAGGGCGGCGCAACGGCGACACATGGGAATGTTTTGGTTATATTCTCGGAGAAACAAATGTTCGATTAGAATGCCAATTGAAGCAGGACGTGTGTGGTGTGGGCGTGTTGTGTTGTTGGTTTGATCATGTTCAATGTTCTACTTAATTTTTAGAATATATGCTATAAAAAGAAAGACTCGAATATTGACATCGATATAAAACGATTCGTATGGTGAACATTAATTGTTGTGGAATAATTGGATGTGAGCGACAGTGGAGAGATCCATATAATTGAGTTTTATCTAGTTTAATTTTGTATTTGTAATTGGTTATGTAGGAATTTTTTAAGTCTCGTTTTTTATTTCTAAAAGTATAGAATTCGAGATTTTAGATCCAAAATGACTCGGTTCCCCTGTTCCTCTGTTCTATCAATCTGTTTGTATGACTTAAAATTAATTGTAAACGGTCAACCCAAGGCGTAGACGCGTTAACACTCCGACTGCATCAAAAAACTTATTAACGCCTATGTGGATAAACTTAGAATATAAAATATTATCTACGCACAAAAATCACAATAAAGAAGATATTTTCGATTAATTTACGAGAAACGAAGACATAAGAGAAGTGGGCGTGACAGTGGGTGGATTTTATCATTTTAAAAAATGTTTTCTCGTTCATAAAAACAAATTTTGTAAATTTCATCCAAGTCATTAGAGCAATTTCTGAATTAATAAGAAAAGTGGGCGTGGCATTGGGCGGATTTTATTATTTTAAAAAATGTTTTCTCGTTCATCATAACAAATTTTGCAAATTTCATCCAAGTCGTTAGGGCAATTTCGGAATAAAAAGGAAAAGTGGGCGTGGCAGTGCGGATTTAGTTAAAACCTATTCAAATTTTTTTCTCGTTAGTCAGAAAAAAATTTGAAAATTTCATATAAAAGTCTAGAAAAAAAGAAACTAGGAAGTAATAAAAGTGTGCATGGCTGTAGGCGGATTCTACTAAACACAATTTTAAAATTTTACTCTCATTCATCAAAATAAACTTTGAAAATTTCATTCAAATCGTTTGAATTTATTCCGAGAAATTAAAGAATAATAAAAGTTGGTGTGGCAGTGGCCGGATTTTAATAAGTTTTTTCTCACTCATAAGTTTGAGTCGTTTCCAAGAAATAGGGAAATTTCCAACCATTTCCGAGTAAAAAGAAACCAAGAAGTAAGAAAAGTGGGCGGGACAGTGGGTGGATTTTACCATTTTAAAAAAAGTTTTCTCGTTCATCATAATTAATTTTGCAAATTGTATCCAAGTCGTTACTCGTCAGAGCAATTTCAGAATAAATGTGAAAAGTGGGCGTGGCAGTCGGCGGATTTAATTAAAACCAATTTCTCGTTCATCAGAAACAAATTCTGGAAATTTTTATATAACAAGTCCTTTCTGAGAAATAGAGCCATTTTCGATTGTATCCGAGAAACTAAGAAGTAATAAAAGTGGGCATGGCTGCAGGCGGATTCCACTTAATCCAATTTTAAAATTTGTTCTTATTCATCAGAATAAACTCTGAAAATTTCATTCAAATTGTTTGAATTTATTCCATAGAAACTAAAGAATAATAAAATTGGGCGTTGCAGTGGGCGTTTAATAGGCCGGATTTTAATAACTTTTTTCTCACTCATAAGAATAAACTGTGATAATTTCATTCAAATCGTTTGAATCGTTTCTGAGAAATAAAGATATTTCCAAAAGTTTCCGAGAAACTAAGAAGTAAGAAAAATGTGTGCATGGCTGTAGGCGGATTCTACAAAATCCAATATTAAAATTTTGTTCTTGTTCAGAATAAAATCTGAAAATTTCATCCATATCTTTATAATTTGAATTTATTCCGAGAAACTGTAAAAAAATAGGCGTGGTAGTGGGCGTATTTTAATACATTTTTCTTACTCGTAAAAATAAACTCTGATAATTTCATTCAAGCCGTTTCCGAGAAACGAAAAGAAGTTGAAAAGTGGGCGTGGCAGTGGGTGAATTTTACTAAACTCAATTAAAATTTTTTTTTTCGTATAATAAAATTGGTCCTGGCAGTGGGAGGATTTAAGTATATTTTTTCTAACTCATAAGAATTAGGTATACTCTGAAAATTCCACCTAAATCCTGGGAACCGCACGGTCAAATTTTATCGATATCTTTAAAATCTATGGTGCTATATTTCATAATTATAAATATAATATATTTATTCTTATAGCTCAGCATCATATACAAACTTTTATCAGTTTTTAACTTAAAGTCATATTTTATTTCTTACAGCCCCGTAACAAGGAAACCGAAGCTGAAGTCCTTCAATGGATTTTCGATGTTCTTGGTGAGAAAGTCCCAAGTGGTCAATATGAAGATATCTTAAAAGATGGTATTGTTTTGTGCAAATTGATCAACAAATTGGCTCCCGGATCTGTTAAGAAAATCCAAGAACGTGGTACCAATTTCCAATTGATGGAAAATATTCAACGTTTCCAAGCTGGTATTAAGAAATACGGAGTTCCAGAAGAAGAAATCTTCCAAACTGCTGATCTTTTCGAACGCAGAAATATCCCACAAGTAACACTCTGCTTGCACTCTTTGGGACGTCTTGTTAGTTAAAAAAAAATTTATTTTCTTCAATAATTTGTACAATGTTGGATTTTTTTATATAGACACAAAAACATCCTGAATACAATGGACCATCTTTGGGACCAAAAATGGCTGATGAAAATAAACGTACATTCACCGAAGAACAATTGCGTGCCCACAATGCTGAACTTAATTTACAAATGGGTTTCAATAAAGGTGCATCACAATCGGGACATGGTGGTTTTGGTAACACACGTCATATGTAAAATCAATTTTATTTTGTTTTTGTTAACCTCTCACTCCAGTTTCTATATACATAAATGTAAATAAATTAAAAAAAAAAAACAAAAAATAAACAAAATATTTGTTGTTTATGTCTTTTGATTAATTAAAGTAATAATAAGTGAAATTATTATTTTAAACAATTTTAAAGTTGTTCTTTTTTGCAAAAACATAGATGAATGTTACAAATTAAACGAATATTTTCAAACAAAATTTTACAACACACTTTTTGCTTAAGTTTTCATTTAATGTGCAACTTGAATTCATAAAATTTAATTCCTCAAAAATTCTAATGATTTGAAAAAATATATTAGTACACACATTATAAATTTTATTTTAGTCGCAGAAAAAAAGTTTTTTGATAAAAAAAAAATCAAAAAAGCAACACTTCATAAGTGAACCACTAGTAAGTAATCAAAAGGATAGAAAAATACAAATTTCCTAAAAATCAGTTTTTCATGTGCTTAAATTAAAAACAAATGCACTTCTAAAAAGTTGTATACAGATCTCAAAACATAATATTCTGTATTAGCTCAGTCGCTATGTACAAAAATGGCCAGACCTTGAAAAAATTTTACAGTACACTTTTCTTTCAGAATTCGTTAGAGGGGGTTATTAGGAGATGTGTAATTTTTCAAGAAAATCGGACTGCCATCGGAGCCACCATCTTAATAATAATAATAAAAATAATATTAATTATAATAATAAAAACAGTGGCAACACTTACAATTTCATGTTATATTTTTTTTAAAGCTCCCATAAGGATCCATTACTCAATTCTGTTTTTAAATTAAATTATTTAAATGAATACTTTTTGGAAAATTTATTTTTAAACTAAATTATGTACATATTTGAAAAAAAAAAATAATAATAATAAAACAAAAATTATATAAACAGTTTTTTTTTCAAAATTGTACGTATTTTTGTTTTAGTATTTAATACGATTAGTAAAGCGCTATTTTATATCAAGCTTTTTTTTAAAGAAAATTCCAAGATGGATGGCGGCTTAAGCCACAGCCCGAATTTTGCATAAAACTATAATAGCGCTAGTACTCGCGGTTCTAACGAAAAGGCAGTACCTGAGCATTTCTTCACATCACTAGCGGTACTAAGAACTTAATACTTACAAAAATTGTCTTATTTTGACACTATTAATAAAAAAGTCGCCCCTAGACTATCGATTTTGAGGTTCTAGTTAAAACCAAGCTCTTTCTATAATTTGGTACCAAATTGACTTATAACTTATTTGAAAAAAATGTATTGAAATTGATTTGAGTATACTTATAGCTTAAGGATAAAGGATATAGTACCGGTACAACGTACAAGCACTGGAAATCTGTGAAGAAATCGGGTGGAAGTCTTTTTAATAGTTCCTGGTGAGTGGTGAGTGATAAGTATTAACGAATAAAAAGAACACAAACACAAATTATAGTAAGAGGATTACTATTTTTGTTTTTGTTGAAATGAAATTCCAATCAGTTCAACTGTTTTCGAGAAAATTTACGTAGATTTGCATACTTATTATCTTTATCATCACAAAAGTTAATGAGTTTCTGAGCGTGAATATATTTTCCTTTGTCCATATTTTCAGCAGAACTGAATTATTACAACTAGGAAAAGGTTGATTTTTAGAGTTCAAACCCAAGTTCTACGAAAACTTTAAGCCAGTATTACAAACCAACATTTTAGTGCACCAGGTCTTTTATTTTAAGGTAAGTTTCATCTGACCTTAAGGCTTTTTTGCAACGTACTTTCTCAGCCTTTGGTGGATGGTAGCGATTCTCTAAATGTTGTTCACAAAAGTTGTCACGTAAACTCATTTTTTACTTGCGAGTGATCAGTGTTCCCAGATTGGTGGTTATTCCAACCAAAGTGGTGGGAAAAAATCTAACTTAAGGAACTTCAGCACAAGATGCATATTAAAAAACTATATTTATTCAGATAAAATTCTTCTTCATTTTTATGTGCTTTGTATGGTAAATATTTTATTAAAAATTGTGTCGCTCATTGATTGGTGGTGGTGATTTGCTGTCCCTACCTGATTGTTTTTGTATAATCCATTTACTTCATTAATAGCTATGGGTAATATTTTCTAAAACGTTTGCTTAATGTTCTTTACTTTCTTTCCATTATAATTATAATGATAAAATTATCAAAGCCTGAAGAAATTTTCTTTTTTCCAAAAGAAACATAAACTATAATACCAGTCGCATACATGAGACATATACACTGAAAAAACGTTCGTACATTAAAACAATGTATACCTGTTCATTAATTGCAGTACATTGTTTCAACGTACAAATACATTGTCTCAACGTATTTATTCATTAATAACAGATTGCGTTTAATGGTGAGTACATTGATTCAATGAAAACGCGTTCATTAATCGCATCCCATACAAAATCATGGTCACTGTTTTTGATGTTTGTCTTTAATAACAACATTCATTAACTGATGTTTTGAATTCATAAAAAAAATGCTAGATTCGAGCGTTGATTCAATGAACGCTTACATTGTTTAATGAAAATGTTGAACATTTATTCCAAAATCAAAGCGTTCATCGTATTAATGGACTAGTTCATTACTTAATGAAAAATGTACGTTATTTTGAAGAAAAAAAAATATCAATTAATGAAAATATTACATAATTTTTTCCTGAGTCGAACATTGATTCATGAAATGTTGTACATTAATTCCAAAAGCAGAGCATTCATTGTATTAATGAACCAGTTCATTACTTAATGAAAAATTTACATTATTTTCATGACAAAAAATTACCAATTAATGAAAATATTACATAATTTTTTCTTGAGTCGTACATTGATTAATGAAAGCTAACGTTGTTTAATGGAAATGTTGAACATTAATCCCAAAAGCAGAGCGTTCATTGTATTAATGAACCAGTTCATTACTTAATGAAAAATAAACATTATTTTCATAACAAAAAATTATCAATTAATGATGATATTACATAATTTTTTTCTTGAGTCGTACATTGATTAACGAAAGCTAAAAGTGTTTAATGGAAATGTTGTACATTAATTCCAAAAGCAGAGCGTTCATTGAATTAATGAACCAGTTCATTACTTAATGAATTATGTACATTATTTCCAAGAAACAAAATTTTCAATTAATGATAATATTACATAATTTTTTCTTGAGTCGTACATTGATTAACGAAAGCTAACATTGTTTAATGGAAATGTTGTACATTAATTCCAAAAGCAGAGCGTTCATTGTATTAATGAACCAGTTCATTACTTAATGAAAAATAAACATTATTTTCATAACAAAAAATTATCAATTAATGATAATAGTACATAATTTTTTTCTTGAGTCGTACATTGATTAACGAAAGCTAAAATTGTTTAATGGAAATGTTGTACATTAATTCCAAAAGCAGAGCGTTCATTGTATTAATGAACCAGTTCATTACTTAATGAAAAATTTACATTATTTTCATAACAAAAAATTATCAATTAATGATAATATTACATAATTTTTTTCTTGAGTCGTACATTGATTAACGAAAGCTAAAATTGTTTAATGGAAATGTTGTATATTAATTCCAAAAGCAGAGCGTTCATTGTATTAATGAACCAGTTCATTACTTAATGCAAAATGTACATTATTTTGTGACAAAATAGTATCAATTAATCAATTTCTGTTTAGTTAAAATACAATTAGCTAAAGCTTTTAAAATATTTTTGTTTATAACAAATTTCTTTGTTTATGTCTTGTTACTTCTATAATATTGAAGTTACGATCAAAATTGCATTCGATAAATCACCTAAATTGCACTGTGTATACATCTCAATGTCAAATTTTTCTCTCTTTAGTTGAAATAAATTAGCTAAAGCGTTTAAAATGTTTTTATTTATAACAAATTTCTTTGTATATGTCTTGTAAATTCCATAATATTGAAGTTACGACCAAAATTCCATTCGATAAATCACCCAAATTGCACTCTGTATACATCTCACGGTTTTTTCTATAAAAATCGACGAAAGAAAGTCCTAATGCCTATCAAATTAATATTTTTGACCCATTTCCATAAATTTTAGTCGAAAGTTAAACGAAATTTAAGTTATGGCAAAAATGTGTTTCGATATTTTTATCGATATTTTATTTTGACATTTATTTCAATGTCAAATTTTTCTCTCTTTAGTTGAAATAAATTAGCTAAAGAGTTTAAAATGTTTTTATTTATAACAAATTTCTTTATTTATGTCTTGTAAATTCCATAATATTGAAGTTACGACCAAAATTCCATTCGATAAATCACCCAAATTGCACTGTGTATACATCTCACGGTTTTTTCTATAAAAATCGACGAAAGAAAGTCCTAATGCCTATCAAATTAATATTTTTGACCCATTTCCATAAATTTTAGTCGAAAGTTAAACGAAATTTAAGTTACGGCAAAAAAGTGTTTCGATATTTTATTTTGACATTTATTTCAATGTCAAATTTTTCTCTCTTTAGTTGAAATAAATTAGCTAAAGAGTTTAAAATGTTTTTATTTATAACAAATTTCTTTATTTATGTCTTGTAAATTCCATAATATTGAAGTTACGACCAAAATTCCATTCGATAAATCACCCAAATTGCACTGTGTATACATCTCACGGTTTTTTCTATAAAAATCGACGAAAGAAAGTCCTAATGCCTATCAAATTAATATTTTTGACCCATTTCCATAAATTTTAGTCGAAAGTTAAACGAAATTTAAGTTACGGCAAAAAAGTGTTTCGATATTTTATTTTGACATTTATTTCAATGTCAAATTTTTCTCTCTTTAGTTGAAATAAATTAGCTAAAGAGTTTAAAATGTTTTTATTTATAACAAATTTCTTTATTTATGTCTTGTAAATTCCATAATATTGAAGTTACGACCAAAATTCCATTCGATAAATCACCCAAATTGCACTGTGTATACATCTCACGGTTTTTTCTATAAAAATCGACGAAAGAAAGTCCTAATGCCTATCAAATTAATATTTTTGACCCATTTCCATAAATTTTAGTCGAAAGTTAAACGAAATTTAAGTTACAGCAAAAAAGTGTTTCGATATTTTTATCGATATTTTATTTTGACATTTATTTCAATGTCAAATTTTTCTCTCTTTAGTTGAAATAAATTAGCTAAAGAGTTTAAAATGTTTTTATTTATAACAAATTTCTTTGTTTATGTCTTGTAAATTCCATAATATTGAAGTTACGACCAAAATTCCATTCGATAAATCACCCAAATTGCACTGTGTATACATCTCACGGTTTTTTCTATAAAAATCGACGAAAGAAAGTCCTAATGCCTATCAAATTAATATTTTTGACCCATTTCCATAAATTTTAGTCGAAAGTTAAACGAAATTTAAGTTACGGCAAAAAAGTGTTTCGATATTTTTATCGATATTTTATTTTGACATTTATTTCAATGTCAAATTTTTCTCTCTTTAGTTGAAATAAATTAGCTAAAGAGTTTAAAATTTTTTTATTTATAACAAATTTCTTTGTTTATGTCTTGCAAATTCCATAATATTGAAGTTACGACCAAAATTCCATTCGATAAATCACCCAAATTGCACTGTGTATACATCTCACGGTTTTTTCTATAAAAATCGACGAAAGAAAGTCCTAATGCCTATCAAATTAATATTTTTGACCCATTTCCATAAATTTTAGTCGAAAGTTAAACGAAATTTAAGTTACGGCAAAAAAGTGTTTCGATATTTTTATCGATATTTTATTTTGACATTTATTTCAATGTCAAATTTTTCTCTCTTTAGTTGAAATAAATTAGCTAAAGAGTTTAAAATGTTTTTATTTATAACAAATTTCTTTGTTTATGTCTTGTAAATTCCATAATATTGAAGTTACGACCAAAATTCCATTCGATAAATCACCCAAATTGCACTGTGTATACATCTCACGGTTTTTTCTATAAAAATCGACGAAAGAAAGTCCTAATGCCTATCAAATTAATATTTTTGACCCATTTCCATAAATTTTAGTCGAAAGTTAAACGAAATTTAAGTTACGGCAAAAAAGTGTTTCGATATTTTTATCGATATTTTATTTTGACATTTATTTCAATGTCAAATTTTTCTCTCTTTAGTTGAAATAAATTAGCTAAAGAGTTTAAAATGTTTTTATTTATAACAAATTTCTTTGTTTATGTCTTGTAAATTCCATAATATTGAAGTTACGACCAAAATTCCATTCGATAAATCACCCAAATTGCACTGTGTATACATCTCACGGTTTTTTCTATAAAAATCGACGAAAGAAAGTCCTAATGCCTATCAAATTAATATTTTTGACCCATTTCCATAAATTTTAGTCGAAAGTTAAACGAAATTTAAGTAACGGCAAAAAAGTGTTTCGATATTTTTATCGATATTTTATTTTGACATTTATTTCAATGTCAAATTTTTCTCTCTTTAGTTGAAATAAATTAGCTAAAGAGTTTAAAATTTTTTTATTTATAACAAATTTCTTTGTTTATGTCTTGCAAATTCCATAATATTGAAGTTACGACCAAAATTCCATTCGATAAATCACCCAAATTGCACTGTGTATACATCTCACGGTTTTTTCTATAAAAATCGACGAAAGAAAGTCCTAATGCCTATCAAATTAATATTTTTGACCCATTTCCATAAATTTTAGTCGAAAGTTAAACGAAATTTAAGTTACGGCAAAAAAGTGTTTCGATATTTTTATCGATATTTTATTTTGACATTTATTTCAATGTCAAATTTTTCTCTCTTTAGTTGAAATAAATTAGCTAAAGAGTTTAAAATGTTTTTATTTATAACAAATTTCTTTGTTTATGTCTTGTAAATTCCATAATATTGAAGTTACGACCAAAATTCCATTCGATAAATCACCCAAATTGCACTGTGTATACATCTCACGGTTTTTTCTATAAAAATCGACGAAAGAAAGTCCTAATGCCTATCAAATTAATATTTTTGACCCATTTCCATAAATTTTAGTCGAAAGTTAAACGAAATTTAAGTTACGGCAAAAAAGTGTTTCGATATTTTATTTTGACATTTATTTCAATGTCAAATTTTTCTCTCTTTAGTTGAAATAAATTAGCTAAAGAGTTTAAAATGTTTTTATTTATAACAAATTTCTTTATTTATGTCTTGTAAATTCCATAATATTGAAGTTACGACCAAAATTCCATTCGATAAATCACCCAAATTGCACTGTGTATACATCTCACGGTTTTTTCTATAAAAATCGACGAAAGAAAGTCCTAATGCCTATCAAATTAATATTTTTGACCCATTTCCATAAATTTTAGTCGAAAGTTAAACGAAATTTAAGTTACGGCAAAAAAATGTTTCGATATTTTATTTTGACATTTATTTCAATGTCAAATTTTTCTCTCTTTAGTTGAAATAAATTAGCTAAAGAGTTTAAAATGTTTTTATTTATAACAAATTTCTTTATTTATGTCTTCTAAATTCCATAATATTGAAGTTACGACCAAAATTCCATTCGATAAATCACCCAAATTGCACTGTGTATACATCTCACGGTTTTTTCTATAAAAATCGACGAAAGAAAGTCCTAATGCCTATCAAATTAATATTTTTGACCCATTTCCATAAATTTTAGTCGAAAGTTAAACGAAATTTAAGTTACGGCAAAAAAGTGTTTCGATATTTTATTTTGACATTTATTTCAATGTCAAATTTTTCTCTCTTTAGTTGAAATAAATTAGCTAAAGAGTTTAAAATGTTTTTATTTATAACAAATTTCTTTGTTTATGTCTTGTAAATTCCATAATATTGAAGTTACGACCAAAATTCCATTCGATAAATCACCCAAATTGCACTGTGTATACATCTCACGGTTTTTTCTATAAAAATCGACGAAAGAAAGTCCTAATGCCTATCAAATTAATATTTTTGACCCATTTCCATAAATTTTAGTCGAAAGTTAAACGAAATTTAAGTTACGGCAAAAAAGTGTTTCGATATTTTTATCGATATTTTATTTTGACATTTATTTCAATGTCAAATTTTTCTCTCTTTAGTTGAAATAAATTAGCTAAAGAGTTTAAAATGTTTTTATTTATAACAAATTTCTTTGTTTATGTCTTGTAAATTCCATAATATTGAAGTTACGACCAAAATTCCATTCGATAAATCACCCAAATTGCACTGTGTATACATCTCACGGTTTTTTCTATAAAAATCGACGAAAGAAAGTCCTAATGCCTATCAAATTAATATTTTTGACCCATTTCCATAAATTTTAGTCGAAAGTTAAACGAAATTTAAGTTACGGCAAAAAAGTGTTTCGATATTTTTATCGATATTTTATTTTGACATTTATTTCAATGTCAAATTTTTCTCTCTTTAGTTGAAATAAATTAGCTAAAGAGTTTAAAATGTTTTTATTTATAACAAATTTCTTTGTTTATGTCTTGTAAATTCCATAATATTGAAGTTACGACCAAAATTCCATTCGATAAATCACCCAAATTGCACTGTGTATACATCTCACGGTTTTTTCTATAAAAATCGACGAAAGAAAGTCCTAATGCCTATCAAATTAATATTTTTGACCCATTTCCATAAATTTTAGTCGAAAGTTAAACGAAATTTAAGTAACGGCAAAAAAGTGTTTCGATATTTTTATCGATATTTTATTTTGACATTTATTTCAATGTCAAATTTTTCTCTCTTTAGTTGAAATAAATTAGCTAAAGAGTTTAAAATTTTTTTATTTATAACAAATTTCTTTGTTTATGTCTTGCAAATTCCATAATATTGAAGTTACGACCAAAATTCCATTCGATAAATCACCCAAATTGCACTGTGTATACATCTCACGGTTTTTTCTATAAAAATCGACGAAAGAAAGTCCTAATGCCTATCAAATTAATATTTTTGACCCATTTCCATAAATTTTAGTCGAAAGTTAAACGAAATTTAAGTTACGGCAAAAAAGTGTTTCGATATTTTTATCGATATTTTATTTTGACATTTATTTCAATGTCAAATTTTTCTCTCTTTAGTTGAAATAAATTAGCTAAAGAGTTTAAAATGTTTTTATTTATAACAAATTTCTTTGTTTATGTGTTGTAAATTCCATAATATTGAAGTTACGACCAAAATTCCATTCGATAAATCACCCAAATTGCACTGTGTATACATCTCACGGTTTTTTCTATAAAAATCGACGAAAGAAAGTCCTAATGCCTATCAAATTAATATTTTTGACCCATTTCCATAAATTTTAGTCGAAAGTTAAACGAAATTTAAGTAACGGCAAAAAAGTGTTTCGATATTTTTATCGATATTTTATTTTGACATTTATTTCAATGTCAAATTTTTCTCTCTTTAGTTGAAATAAATTAGCTAAAGCGTTTAAAATGTTTTTATTTACAACAAATTTCTTTGTTTATATCTTGTTACTTCCATAATATTGAAGTTACGACCAAAATTCCGTTCGATAAATCACCTTACTAACAAAACAATATTTTAGTGCTTTGTTTTTAATGAACAAAATTCCTTAATTGACTAATCAAAACATCGAAACAATGTAAAAGCTCATTAGACAATTACCAAGGTTTGTTAATTGACGTACTAATACTTTGTAAAATGTATATGTTCATTAAACGATAGATATTATAAAGCACTCTTCCCAATATAATAATGAACATACTTCATTATTTAACGTAAACAAATATTAATGCAATTTAATTTTTATTAAATAATGTACTGTTCTTTAATTAACGAAAAAATTGCGGTAAACAATATAATTTTTGCATTAAACTATGAAAAGTTACATTAATAGCCAAAATTTTTCCGAAAGAATGTAGTGACGGCCTAACATCGCTGTAGTTCCAAAAATTATCGATTTTTCGATAAATTAAAGATGTGAAGCCATCTCTAGCATCTAATTCAGTCAGTAGTTGTCTGAATCCACAATCGCCATTAAAATTGTCGGTGGCCATTTTAATTTCGTAATTTTAAGACGTAGTTAGTTTTTAAGTGTGCAAGAAGCAACATCCTAAAGCGTCCGGAATGCTTTTAAAATTAAACCTTTAAGAAAATTTCTAATTTTAAAAGCATTCCGGGCGCTTTAGGAAAAATATTGTGAAGTGGAAAAACAAAAAAAAAATCTTGTGTCTGGCCACGCGTTCATTCATCCCAGCCCCAAGTGAAATTTTGGTAAGTACTTATGTTACTTTATATCTACATATATTCATTTCAATGTTCTTAAAATGAAAAAGATGCATCGTGCAGAAGCGCCTGGAATTCTTCTGAAAACAAGTCCAGAATATTTTTCACTCCATTACGCATTAACCTATCAATGACTTAATAATAGTTTCAGAAGCATTACGGCAGCTTCTGGACGAGCGTAGGTTAGGTGCGTGCACAGATAAAGTTACATTTCACTAGCAAATTCAACAAGCGACATCCAGAAGTATTGGGAATACTTCTGAAAATAAACCTTTATGAATGTTTTAGATTTGAAAAGCTTTAGGAAAAATAGAAATTGTGAAGTGGAAAAACAAAAAACATCTTGTGTCTGGAAACGCGTTCCTCACAGGTGAAATTTGGGAAAGAATCTTAAGAATAGTCATCCAGAAGAAATCTAGGAATATATTTCACGCTTAAACCTATCAATGACTTAAAAATAGTTTCAGAAGAGCGTATAGGTTAGGTACGTGCACAGATAAAGTTCCTTTTTACTAGCAAATTCAACAAGCGACATCCAGAAGCATCCGAAATACTTCTGAAAATAAACCTTTATGAATGTTTCAGATTCGAAAAGCATTAAGGGTGCTTCAGGACGAACAAAAATTGGGAAATGGCAAACAAAAAATCTTGTGTCTAGCCACGCGATCCTCACAGATAAAATTTGGGTAAGATTCATATGTTACTTTTAATATGTATTCATTTCAATGTTCTTAAAATGAAAAGATGAGTCGTCCAGAAGTGCCTGGAATTCTTCTGAAAACGAAAAGAGAATATTTTTCACTCCATTACGCATAAACCTATCAATGACTTAGGCCCGTTTGCTGATACTACACATACCGATTTAAGTTGAACTTAAATTCTTAAGGGGTACTTTTTCCATGTCATAAAGTGATACTTAAGAAATTACGTTTAATTTAAATCGTTATGTGTAGTATCAGCAAACCTCCATTAATAATAGTTTCAGAAGAGCGTAGGTTAGGTACTTGTTGATAAATGTACCAACACATCATTTAATGTAAACGTTCATGAAATGATAAACATTCTTGCTTAATTAATGAACATAATGCATTACTTAACGTAAAACAAAATAAAAACAATGATAAATTTATTAAATAATGGATTTTTCACTAAACAACCGATAAAAAACATTGAACCAACGTATTTTTACATTAAATTATGAAAATTGACATTGAAATCCAAGCGTCTCTCGCATGAGAAGTATTAAATCAGGCATTGTATTCATTTGTTAAGTGGTTTTTGTTGAGTGCGGTACTTGAAACTTGGCGTTTAGTTAAAAAATCTTAAATTTAAACGCAAAAATCTAATAAAATAGTTAGTATTTATAAAATATATTGGCCAAGCATTTATTTTACTATTATAAACTCCCAATTGGTGTAATTTTGGTAAGATATATATATAAATTTCTAAATTTTGATTTTTCTAAAGTGATACATATTTATCTCAGCCCTTTGTTTTCGTGAAGTTTTTTTTGTTATTTGTTACATTTATTCGAAGATATTTTCTTTAGGTACAATTTCGGGAAGATTCTTATATTTTAAAACTATTAAAATTAGGTACAGTTTCAGATTTTTTGTTTGTAGTCGTCAAAACGCAAAGCTTGTTGAATAACGTACAAATACATCGTTTAAAGTAAAAGTTCATGAAATGATAAACATTCTTGCTTAATTAATGAACATAATGCATTACTTAACGTAAAACAAAATAAAAATAATGATAAATTTATTAAATAATGGATAAAAAACATTGAACCAACGTATTTTTACATTAAATTATGAAAATTAACATTGAAATCCAAGCGTCTCTCGCAAGAGAAGTATTAAATCAGGCATTGTATTCATTTGTTAAGTGGTTTTTGTTGAGTGCGGTACTTGAAACTTAGCGTTTAGTTAAAAAATCTAAAATTTAAACGCATAAATCTAATAAAAAAGTTAGTATTTATAAAATATATTGGCCAAGCATTTATTTTACTATTATAAACTCCCAATTGGTGTAATTTTGGTAAGATATACAACTAAATTTCTAAATTTTGATTTTTCTAAAGTGATACATATTTATCTCAGCCCTTTGTTTTCGTGAAGTTTTTTTTGTTATTTGTTACATTTATTCGAAGATATTTTCTTTAGGTACAATTTCGGGAAGATTCTTATATTTTAAAACTATTAAAATTAGGTACAGTTTCAGATTTTTTGTTTGTAGTCGTCAAAACGCAAAGCTTGTTGAATAACGTACAAATACATCGTTTAAAGTAAAAGTTCATGAAATGATAAACATTCTTGCTTAATTAATGAACATAATGCATTACTTAACGTAAAACAAAATAAAAATAATGATAAATTTATTAAATAATGGATAAAAAACATTGAACCAACGTATTTTTACATTAAATTATGAAAATTAACATTGAAATCCAAGCGTCTCTCGCAAGAGAAGTATTAAATCAGGCATTGTATTCATTTGTTAAGTGGTTTTTGTTGAGTGCGGTACTTGAAACTTAGCGTTTAGTTAAAAAATCTAAAATTTAAACGCATAAATCTAATAAAAAAGTTAGTATTTATAAAATATATTGGCCAAGCATTTATTTTACTATTATAAACTCCCAATTGGTGTAATTTTGGTAAGATATACAACTAAATTTCTAAATTTTGATTTTTCTAAAGTGATACATATTTATCTCAGCCCTTTGTTTTCGTGAAGTTTTTTTTGTTATTTGTTACATTTATTCGAAGATATTTTCTTTAGGTACAATTTCGGGAAGATTCTTATATTTTAAAACTATTAAAATTAGGTACAGTTTCAGATTTTTTGTTTGTAGTCGTCAAAACGCAAAGCTTGTTGAATAACGTACAAATACATCGTTTAAAGTAAAAGTTCATGAAATGATAAACATTCTTGCTTAATTAATGAACATAATGCATTACTTAACGTAAAACAAAATAAAAATAATGATAAATTTATTAAATAATGGATAAAAGCATTGAACCAACGTATTTTTACATTAAATTATGAAAATTAACATTGAAATCCAAGCGTCTCTCGCAAGAGAAGTATTAAATCAGGCATTGTATTCATTTGTTAAGTGGTTTTTGTTAAGTGCGGTACTTGAAACTTAGCGTTTAGTTAAAAAATCTAAAATTTAAACGCATAAATCTAATAAAAAAGTTAGTATTTATAAAATATATTGGCCAAGCATTTATTTTACTATTATAAACTCCCAATTGGTGTAATTTTGGTAAGATATACAACTAAATTTCTAAATTTTGATTTTTCTAAAGTGATACATATTTATCTCAGCCCTTTGTTTTCGTGAAGTTTTTTTTGTTATTTGTTACATTTATTCGAAGATATTTTCTTTAGGTACAATTTCGGGAAGATTCTTATATTTTAAAACTATTAAAATTAGGTACAGTTTCAGATTTTTTGTTTGTAGTCGTCAAAACGCAAAGCTTGTTGAATAACGTACAAATACATCGTTTAAAGTAAAAGTTCATGAAATGATAAACATTCTTGCTTAATTAATGAACATAATGCATTACTTAACGTAAAACAAAATAAAAATAATGATAAATTTATTAAATAATGGATAAAAGCATTGAACCAACGTATTTTTACATTAAATTATGAAAATTAACATTGAAATCCAAGCGTCTCTCGCAAGAGAAGTATTAAATCAGGCATTGTATTCATTTGTTAAGTGGTTTTTGTTGAGTGCGGTACTTGAAACTTAGCGTTTAGTTAAAAAATCTAAAATTTAAACGCAAAAATCTAATAAAAAAGTTAGTATTTATAAAATATATTGGCCAAGCATTTATTTTACTATTATAAACTCCCAATTGGTGTAATTTTGGTAAGGTATACAACTAAATTTCTAAATTTTGATTTTTCTAAAGTGATACATATTTATCTCAGCCCTTTGTTTTCGTGAAGTTTTTTTTGTTATTTGTTACATTTATTCGAAGATATTTTCTTTAGGTACAATTTCGGGAAGATTCTTATATTTTAAAACTATTAAAATTAGGTACAGTTTCAGATTTTTTGTTTGTAGTCGTCAAAACGCAAAGCTTGTTGAATAACGTACAAATACATCGTTTAAAGTAAAAGTTCATGAAATGATAAACCTTACTTAATTAATGAATATAATACATTACTTAACGTAAAGCAAAATCAAAACAATAATAAATTTACTAAAGACATTGTATTCATTTGTTAAGTGGTTTTTGTTGAGCGTGGTAATTGAAACTTGATGTTTAGTAAAAAAATCTTGAATTTAAACGTAAAAATCTATCTGATAGTTTATAGTTATATACTTCTTATTTTTTGAAATTGTGGTAAGGTACACACTTAATTTATAAATTTTGATATTTTTTAAGCAAGTAATTGTGTTTATTAGAGAAAAACTAAATCAGAAAAGATCAGAACAGCAAAAGTGTGTGAAAACCGTCAGATCAAGAAAGAATAGAAAAGCACAGCTTCGTTTTTATGGGGTTGACTGTTGCCTACCAGCAGTGAGATTTCAAACTTATAATTTTTTTAAATTAAAATTTGGTTACAATGACTTTCGAACTGTGTTTATATTAATTTACACTTTTTGGATAATATTTTATGTTTTATTGTTTTTTTTTTAATCCGAAAATCTTATGAATATATTTATTTGAAAAATATAAGCAGTTCAATTTTCCAAACACAAAAATCAGCTGAGCTTTAAAATTTCTCATTCACCTCAAAAGTAAGAACACAAAACGTTGTGCTAAACTATTCTGAGCAACTTCATAAACAGAAAATGACCGAAGGTAGAACACTTTAGGACAAGGGTTTTACTCATAGTACGTACCTACACACAATGCTGTACCTGATCTTTTCTGTACATTAACAGATTCATTAAAAACACCTACATATTTATTTTATTTTGTTTTTGTGAAGTCTGGTTATATTTGTATTTATTAGAAGAAACTACCTTAAGGTACAGTAGGTATAGGTTTAAAATTTTTTGTCTAGTCGTTTTGTTCTTCATTCATGTAAAAAAACTGTAACAGCGTTGTAAAAATTCGAAATCCAATAAACTATTAAGAACTTGGCTTTAAATTCGTTCACTACAGCAAAATTTCTTAACGCTTTTAAAGAACTGCAATGGGAATTGTTAATAATAATTTACAATTTTTTTTAGATACACCATGATCTGTTACGTGTGTAAAAAAAAATTTAAAACCATTGAACTTCTTATACTTCATTTTAAAAGGATTCATGATCTTAAGACAAGGAGCACATTTAGGTGCATTGAAAACTCGTGTTATCAGGTATTTCAAGATTTGGGAAGTTTTAAAAGACATGCAATACGAAAACATGCATGCAAAGCGGAAAAAGAAGTTGAAATACCTAGAAACGAAATTGAAATTACTGATAAATCGAACTGTACTTTCACTGAAGTACACAACGCAGAAAGAATTTGTGAAAAAGTACACGAACATGTTAAGGAAGAGTACAATCTCACACTTGAGTTAGATCATTTTTTAAATTCAGCAATAAAATTATCATTAAAATTGCATTCGAATAACAATTTTAATAGAAAAGATGTATACGATATACAACAGAGTGTGAAAGAGTACATCACAAATCCACTCTTAGAATTATTCAAAACATTTTCTACACACATATTAAATAAAATTTGTCCAGAATTACATAACGAAATTATAACTATAGTATCGGAATGCAGAAATCCATTTAAAATTTGTAATACTGATCACTTATTATTTAAATGGCTTAAAAATAAACAATATTTAGAAGACAGCCAAGAGTTTACCATAAACAGAGCAATCGATAAAGTTTTCCATAAAGGTACTCTTGTGTATGATGAACAAAATATTACTGGTGTTGTTATGCCACTGCGCTTTCAGTTTTGTAAGATATTTGAACAAAAAGGTTACTTAAACGATGTTCTAGTAACTATGAACAATTACCAGAAAGATTCTCGAGTTTCCAATTTTGTTCAAGGAGATTTATGGAAACAAAAAACTAAACTATATCCTGAGAAAATTCTCATTCCCTATTTTTTATACAATGATGAATTTGAAATTAATAATCCTTTAGGATCTCATAGTGGGCAACATTCTGTAAGTAATATATATTACTCTTTTCCATGCCTGCCTAGAAAGGAATCAAAGCTGGAAAATATATACTTAGGAGCAGTTATTAAATCGAAGGACGTGAAATTGTTTGGGAATGAAAAATGTTGGAAAACATTAATTGAAAACATATTGGATCTAGAAGTAAATGGCGTTGACATTATAAATGAAGATGGTACCCAGCGTGTACATTTCATTTTGGGATTGATACTGGGAGACAATTTGGGTCTAAATTCATTTTTAAACTTTAATAGATCATTTGTAAGTAATAGTTTTTGCAGGTTTTGCAAAATGCATAAACTTGAAACTCATAATGCAAGCGCTGAAAAAGAAAATTTAATGCGTAATCGAATGAACTATGCGGAGGATATTGAAACTGACGAAGCTTCTGAAAGTGGAATCAGGAGAGAATCATTACTGAACACAATACCATCTTTCCATGTTGCAGAGAACTATAGCGTTGATGTCATGCATGATCTTTTTGAGGGAGTATGCCACTATAATATATGTCATGCAATTATTTATTTCACACAAACAGCCAAATATTTTACTCTTGGAGTTTTAAACTCAAGAAAGCAAAACTTTGATTATGGCCCTATTGAAATTGATAACGTCTCAGGAGAAATAACAACAGCTCATTTAACAAAAAAACATTTAAAAATGTCAGCAAGGGAAATGAAAACTTTTATGTATTGCTTTCCAATTATGGTTGGCGATTATGTTCCTGACGATGATTGCGTTTGGAAGTTTCTCATCAATTTCTTTGAAATAATTGACATGATCCTTTGCTTTGAAGTTAACTCAGATTTTGTATCTATTTTAAAAACCAAAATCAAAACACACAACCAAGAGTATGTTCAGCTTTTTAATGATACACTCAAACCAAAACATCACAATCTCATTCATTATCCAACTGTTATCAAAATGTCCGGGCCTCTAAAAACTTTTTGGTGTTTCAAATACGAGGCCAAGCATAGGCAATTTAAAGTATATTCAAATGCAACAACATCACGTAAAAATATTTGCGTGACATTGGCTAAGAAGTATCAGCTTCAATTCGCTTTTTCGTTAATGGAGTCCAAGAGCAATGACAATTCAGGATTTTCATTCAAGGAATCAGATAAAACGATAAGTTCCTACAACAATATTATCTGCACGATGTTAAAAACGAGTAACGAATCTATACAATCTTATCAACAGGTCCAGTTTAACGGATATCAATATAAACATGGCTTTTACATAGCTGTTTTAAAAAATGACATTGAACTATATATTATTTTAAATATTTTTAGCATTCAAAATTCTGGAGTTTCATTATTTTGTCAGAAACTAAATTTTACACAATTCAATCCGCATTTTGCGGCCTATGATATTTCTATAGATTCATTTGGAGATTTTGGAATCATAGATATCCATGATATTTTAGGACCTCCTATCACACTTATTAAAACCCCGAGAGGAAAAAATATGCTACGAATTAAAGACTATTATTACCCAGGAAGTATATAACTTTATTCTCTCTTTATTCTTTATTATTTCCAAAAGATCTAAACGTAAATTATGGAAACACCTAAGGACTCAGAGGTAGATGAAGAATCTTCTTATCAGCTTAAGCAAAGACATGGCGTTGAAATTAATGAAGAATCTAATTTAGTTGGAGATGGCAGTCAAGACATAATAATAATAAATGTTCCCAATGAAGATACCAATACAGAAACGACAAGCCATGTATCTGAAGTATCCGATTTTCTACAAGACGCCCTTAATATACAAAAAGAAGAATTGATATCATTGCTAAATAGTTGGGGAATGAGCTGTTTGATCGATGTGTTAATACGTAAGTAGAATTTTTTTGTTTCTAGATGTTGATATTCGTAACTATGAAATATTTTCTAATAAATACTTTATTTATATATGAACATATATGTACGAATATATACATATATCTATGTACTTCCAAAATATTGTAACACCATTCTGATAAGACCAAAACTTTTTTCGTTTTCATTAAACAACTCAAGGCTTGCGTTTAAAGGCTTAGAAAAATGTTAGGACTTTTCAAATTGTTTCTTCGGGAAAAAGACTTAGAAAAATTTTGAATTTTTTTTCAGACACAAATTTTGGGACTTTGAAAAATTTTCAATATTTTTTCTTCGGGAAAAGACTGAAAAATTTTCAATATTTTTTCTTCGGGAAAAGACTTAGGAAAATTTTCAATATTTTTTCTTCGGGAAAAAGACAGAAAAATTTTCAATATTTTTCTTCGGAAAAAACACTTAGAAAAATTTTAGGACTTAGAAAAATTTTCATTTTTTTTCTTCGGGAAAAAGACTTAGAAAAATTTTCAATAATTTTCTTCGGGAAAAAGACTTAGAAAAATTTTAGGACTTAGAAAAATTTTCACTATTTTTTCTTGGGGAAAAAGACTGAAAAATTTTAAAACTTAGAAAAATTTTAGGACTTAAAAAAATTTTCAGTTTTTTTTCAGACAGACAAATTTTGGGACTTAGAAAAATTTTCACTATTTTTTCTTCGGGAAAAAGACTTAGAAAAATTTTGGGACTTTGAAAAATTTTCACTATTTTTTCTTCGGGAAAAAGACTTAGAAAAATTTTAGGACTTAGAAAAATTTTCACTATTTTTTCTTGGGGAAAAAGACTTAGAAAAATTTTCAATATTTTTTCTTCGGGAAAAGACTTAGGAAAATTTTCAATATTTTTTCTTCGGGAAAAAGACAGAAAAATTTTCAATATTTTTCTTCGGAAAAAACACTTAGAAAAATTTTAGGACTTAGAAAAATTTTCATTTTTTTTCTTCGGGAAAAAGACTTAGAAAAATTTTCAATAATTTTCTTCTGCAAAAAGACTTAGAAAAATTTTAGGACTTAGAAAAATTTTCACTATTTTTTCTTGGGGAAAAAGACTGAAAAATTTTAAAACTTAGAAAAATTTTGGGACTTAGAAAAATTTTCAGTTTTTTTTCAGACAGACAAATTTTGGGACTTAGAAAAATGTTCACTATTTTTTCTTCGGGAAAAAGACTTAGAAAAATTTTAGGACTTAGAAAAATGTTCACTATTTTTTCTTCGGGAAAAAGACTTAGAAAAATTTTAGGACTTAGAAAAATGTTCACTATTTTTTCTTCGGGAAAAAGACTTAGAAAAATTTTAGGACTTAGAAAAATGTTCACTATTTTTTCTTCGGGAAAAAGACTTAGAAAAATTTTAGGACTTAGAAAAATGTTCACTATTTTTTCTTCGGGAAAAAGACTTAGAAAAATTTTAGGACTTAGAAAAATTTTCACTATTTTTTCTTCGGGAAAAAGACTTAGAAAAATTTTAGTACTTAGAAAAATGTTCACTATTTTTTCTTGGGGAAAAAGACTTAGAAAAATTTTCAATTTTTTTTCAGACAAATTTTTGGACTTAGAAAAATTTTCACTATTTTTTCTTCGGGAAAAAGACTTAGAAAAATTTTAGGACTTAGAAAAATTTTCACTATTTTTTCTTGGGGAAAAAGACTTAGAAAAATTTTCAATTTTTTTTCAGACAGACAAATTTTGGGACTTAGAAAAATTTTCAATATTTTTTCTTCGGGAAAAAGACTTAGAAAAATTTTAGGACTTAGAAAAATTTTCACTATTTTTTCTTGGGGAAAAAGACTGAAAAATTTTAAAACTTAGAAAAATTTTAGGACTAAAAAAAATTTTCAGTTTTTTTTCAGACAGACAAATTTTGGGACTTAGAAAAATTTTCACTATTTTTTCTTCGGGAAAAAGACTTAGAAAAATTTTAGGACTTAGAAAAATGTTCACTATTTTTTCTTCGGGAAAAAGACTTAGAAAAATTTTAGGACTTAGAAAAATTTTCACTATTTTTTCTTGGGGAAAAAGACTGAAAAATTTTAAAACTTAGAAAAATTTTGGGACTTAAAAAAATTTTCAGTTTTTTTTCAGACAGACAAATTTTGGGACTTAGAAAAATGTTCACTATTTTTTCTTCGGGAAAAAGACTTAGAAAAATTTTAGGACTTAGAAAAATGTTCACTATTTTTTCTTCGGGAAAAAGACTTAGAAAAATTTTAGGACTTAGAAAAATGTTCACTATTTTTTCTTCGGGAAAAAGACTTAGAAAAATTTTAGGACTTAGAAAAATGTTCACTATTTTTTCTTCGGGAAAAAGACTTAGAAAAATTTTAGGACTTAGAAAAATGTTCACTATTTTTTCTTCGGGAAAAAGACTTAGAAAAATTTTAGGACTTAGAAAAATTTTCACTATTTTTTCTTCGGGAAAAAGACTTAGAAAAATTTTAGGACTTAGAAAAATGTTCACTATTTTTTCTTCGGGAAAAAGACTTAGAAAAATTTTAGGACTTAGAAAAATTTTCACTATTTTTTCTTCGGGAAAAAGACTTAGAAAAATTTTAGTACTTAGAAAAATGTTCACTATTTTTTCTTGGGGAAAAAGACTTAGAAAAATTTTCAATTTTTTTTCAGACAAATTTTGGGACTTAGAAAAATTTTCACTATTTTTTCTTCGGGAAAAAGACTTAGAAAAATTTTAGGACTTAGAAAAATTTTCACTATTTTTTCTTGGGGAAAAAGACTTAGAAAAATTTTCAATTTTTTTTCAGACAGACAAATTTTGGGACTTAGAAAAATTTTCAATATTTTTTCTTCGGGAAAAAGACTTAGAAAAATTTTAGGACTTAGAAAAATTTTCACTATTTTTTCTTGGGGAAAAAGACTGAAAAATTTTAAAACTTAGAAAAATTTTAGGACTAAAAAAAATTTTCAGTTTTTTTTCAGACAGACAAATTTTGGGACTTAGAAAAATTTTCACTATTTTTTCTTCGGGAAAAAGACTTAGAAAAATTTTAGGACTTAGAAAAATGTTCACTATTTTTTCTTCGGGAAAAAGACTTAGAAAAATTTTAGGACTTAGAAAAATTTTCACTATTTTTTCTTGGGGAAAAAGACTGAAAAATTTTAAAACTTAGAAAAATTTTGGGACTTAAAAAAATTTTCAGTTTTTTTTCAGACAGACAAATTTTGGGACTTAGAAAAATGTTCACTATTTTTTCTTCGGGAAAAAGACTTAGAAAAATTTTAGGACTTAGAAAAATGTTCACTATTTTTTCTTCGGGAAAAAGACTTAGAAAAATTTTAGGACTTAGAAAAATGTTCACTATTTTTTCTTCGGGAAAAAGACTTAGAAAAATTTTAGGACTTAGAAAAATGTTCACTATTTTTTCTTCGGGAAAAAGACTTAGAAAAATTTTAGGACTTAGAAAAATGTTCACTATTTTTTCTTCGGGAAAAAGACTTAGAAAAATTTTAGGACTTAGAAAAATTTTCACTATTTTTTCTTCGGGAAAAAGACTTAGAAAAATTTTAGTACTTAGAAAAATGTTCACTATTTTTTCTTGGGGAAAAAGACTTAGAAAAATTTTCAATTTTTTTTCAGACAAATTTTGGGACTTAGAAAAATTTTCACTATTTTTTCTTCGGGAAAAAGACTTAGAAAAATTTTAGGACTTAGAAAAATTTTCACTATTTTTTCTTGGGGAAAAAGACTTAGAAAAATTTTCAATTTTTTTTCAGACAGACAAATTTTGGGACTTAGAAAAATTTTCAATATTTTTTCTTCGGGAAAAAGACTTAGAAAAATTTTAGGACTTAGAAAAATTTTCACTATTTTTTCTTGGGGAAAAAGACTGAAAAATTTTAAAACTTAGAAAAATTTTAGGACTAAAAAAAATTTTCAGTTTTTTTTCAGACAGACAAATTTTGGGACTTAGAAAAATTTTCACTATTTTTTCTTCGGGAAAAAGACTTAGAAAAATTTTAGGACTTAGAAAAATGTTCACTATTTTTTCTTCGGGAAAAAGACTTAGAAAAATTTTAGGACTTAGAAAAATGTTCACTATTTTTTCTTCGGGAAAAAGACTTAGAAAAATTTTAGGACTTAGAAAAATGTTCACTATTTTTTCTTCGGGAAAAAGACTTAGAAAAATTTTAGGACTTAGAAAAATGTTCACTATTTTTTCTTCGGGAAAAAGACTTAGAAAAATTTTAGGACTTAGAAAAATGTTCACTATTTTTTCTTCGGGAAAAAGACTTAGAAAAATTTTAGGACTTAGAAAAATGTTCACTATTTTTTCTTCGGGAAAAAGACTTAGAAAAATTTTAGTACTTAGAAAAATGTTCACTATTTTTTCTTGGGGAAAAAGACTTAGAAAAATTTTCAATTTTTTTTCAGACAAATTTTGGGACTTAGAAAAATTTTCACTATTTTTTCTTCGGGAAAAAGACTTAGAAAAATTTTAGGACTTAGAAAAATTTTCACTATTTTTTCTTGGGGAAAAAGACAGAAAAATTTTCAATTTTTTTTCAGACAGACAAATTTTGGGACTTAGAAAAATTTTCAATATTTTTTCTTTGGGAAAAAGACTTAGAAAAATTTTCAATATTTTTTCTTCGGGAAAAAGACAGAACATTTTTTCCAGTTATCCGAGGCTCGCTTAAGTGAAACTTTTTTTAGTTATCCGAGGTTCTATTAAGTGAAAAACCCGCTTTAGTGAAATAAGAATTTAGATTTTTTATCGTTTCACTCAAGCGGATTTAACTGTATTATATTAATTTCCTTGAAGTGTGGGGGAGGGGGGGGGGGGGTAATATATGATTTATGATGTGGATATAGAATTGCAATTGTATAAATAAAAAATCTTTTTATTTACACTATTTGTTTTATAGGTAAAGAAATATGGGTATCCGTGCTAAAGGTAATAAAAGTATGGCATATTCCAATGATCTTAGAAGCTTTTCCCGATGGAATCAAAATAATGTTTGAAGATCAATTGGAAAAGTGGAGAAACTCCATCGGTTTGCCTCTTTCAAACAACTTCGGTATTCCACATACCTTGTTACTAGCAACACCGGTCAGCAGGAGTTGTTCTTCATTAGCTTTATATTCCAACAGCAATACAACAAACTCGCCACCGTATACAAGCTCAAATAATTCGACAATATCTTCGCCAAAATCTAGTACAATTAAAAATAGAATAACACTAAGCGACATCCTGAATAATACCACAAAAGGTAAATTTTTAACACAGTTTTATGAACAGAAACAAAAGTTTGGAGAGGAACAAAGGACAATGCTAGTTAATGCAATTGCCTTTTATTTTGAAGAACAAAATGTGAGGCTGGACTTGAGAACAAGTTATGAAATAGAGCAGGAAATCGTTGAACGATTTCCAACGGAAATGCTGGTAAACCAATAGAATTTTTTTGTTTTCAGAAAAATAAATAGGTATTATATCCTACATATAAGCGGTTTTTTAGAAAGTGAAATGAGTCCGATAATTTTGTTTTAGAATTTAATCTTAAATTGTCTAAAACACTAAAAACATACAAAACCATCCGGATTTAAAAATTCGACTAAAAATTGATTAGAGATTTGAATATATATTAAACTTAACAATAGGTACTTAAATATTTTGATTTTATTTTATATATTCTTTAAATTTTTTTTAAAGTAATATGTTTAAAAAGTTTTTTTTTATTTAATTATTTGGTTCATTTTACACTAAAAATCCATTTTTGTATACAAATATGTTTCCCCTTTTAGGACAGTTTATTTTCTTTGGTAATTTTAGTTATTGCATATACATTTTAACATGTTTATAGTTTTAAAAGCGTCATCTAAAGTTTGACAATATTTTAAACTTATTAAAAGGAAAACTCTTCAACATATTGATACATACACAAATGGACTTATTCCACTTTCAATTAGCGGCCCTTATATGTATCTTTGAAGCGAACAAGAAAAGAACGATTAAAGTTAATTTATTTTTGGAAATCAAAACTTTTTAGTGTTTAAGTGAAGTTTATAGTACCTTAAGTCAGATAAAACAAAAAAACTTCAATTGTGCGCCTACATCCCACAACCTTAATTATAAATATAAATAGGGTTAGTTCTCTTAATTCAGTTATTTGAACTACAATCGTTCTTTTCTATTTAACCTCTCTATTTAAAATTTTTAAATTATTTATTTATTTTGTTTGAAATATATCAAAAATATCATTTTATCTATGCTCATTGATAGGAATACTATAGAACATGCAAAAGGGGAAAAATTTATAACAAATTCAGCAACCTTAAAACCTGTTTTAGAACAACTACATCAAGCCGATCAAGTTTACAATTTAACGAAAAGTGTAAGGAGAATGTACTTAGTAAGTCCATATTTTTTTAGGCTTGCTCATAACTACAGAACTATAAAAATAAATTTATGGTTTGAGCTGTGTTTCCAACTAAGTAAAAGAACTGGATTTGGTCCAAATGAACATACATTCAAACTAGAATTTTCATCGAAATACCTACATATCGTATAAGATCATTTGCAGCGTCTTCAGCAAAGATCAGAGTGTGTGCAGCCTTCCAATATTGCTATTGGAGAGTCAAAAACTAACTTTAAAGATTTCGACGTTTATTTTGATGGGGTAAAGTTTTCTTTTGAATGCTGCATTTCGGAAATCCAAATCCAAAACAAAGTTGGATCTTGTGTTGTTTTTGTAATACATGTATTTTCGTAAGCAAATCCAATCTGGTTCGGATCTCGGGGAAATGAAAACGCAGCTAATATTTAATACAAAATTTTTAAAAGTTCAAATATAAATTTCAAAATTCAATACAATAGTAATCAATCTTAAAAATATTTTCTTCTTCATTTCAAACTACAAATTCTTTTAAGCTTCACTTTTCATACTTCTTGTGTCTTTTTGTTCAAACTATGTACTTGTATGCATTATAGCATTACAACCATTAAACAAAACAGCATGGAACTTATCTTTAGCGACACAGATCACATTGTTATTTCGTTTGATTAACAGATCATAAATATTTCCAGTTCCAGAAGCAAATGCTGAAGAGTACATAAAATCCTTAAAATTTGACAACTTAACTTCAGAGGAATTCGATAGATATTGGCAGGCCTGCACTAAGTGTCGATTAAACGAATTGAGTACCTCCAATTCAACGCAGGAAACGTTAGAAAAATGGCCGTATTACAAAACGCCCCAAGGTCATAGATTGGTAAGATTTATAAAAACTAAAACTAAATTAACTTGCCCCAAATGTTTAAAAAGCTATAAGCATACTTAGTTTGATTTTATAATTTGGTTTATTATTTATTTTTGGTTTGACCAGTTTATCTTTAGATGTGCCTATCACTTATACTTTCTCTTATCACTATACGTTCTTTACAACAAATACTTGAAACGTTGCTATATTAATGAAATAAATTCACTAGATTGATATGGACTTCAAAGCATTGTTTAACACCACCTATACCCTCCTTGAAAACTGGGATGACTATTTTCCAAAGATATACAATTTTTTGACAACGGAGCACCACGTTAAAGACAGAGAAACTCTTAAACTTCTACAATTCTTAAATGACAGCAACGTTAATGAAAGTAAGTGTTTAAAATCTTTAATTTCATTCTGAAATTGAATTTAGTTTAGAAGAGAATATTTATACAAATATTATTATAAATTAATCGAAGTATTGTTTGTTAGTAAAATTGTTTATCTACAAAAAAGTCAAACACCCTTAATATTTTGATACTGGTGTTATTAGTTACCATGGTTTTGACTTGTTTTAACTTTAAAAGTTTCGATTTACCAAAAAACATTAAAATTTACAGAATATTCTAGAAAAATAATTATTCGATTAACTTGGTTTTACAAGTTACTGAATTATTTTTTACCTATTAAAACAAATAGCATTAATACCTTTCGCAAATACTTTTCATGTAACTTTCACCGTGTTACATATAGCAAAGGCAATTTCTGCTCGAATTTTAAATTAATATGAATTTAATAATTTCTACCATAACACTAAGGATTTATAAAGTTACAATTAAAAGACTTTTTAATAAAAGCATACAAAACGATGACTATATTTATGTCCGTTTTAAAAATAACTCCTTAGATTTGTTTTAATCTCATTTATATACTTAATATAAACTATTTATTCTTTTCTGATACCTATATGCAATTGTTTTAATATTTTTAGATAGCAGAAATGCGATTCTGCTCACCTGTCTCCATGCGTTCTTGGTGCCTACCCAAAAAGTTCTTACAAAGGAAAAAATCGGTAGGAAAAGTTTCCTAAAGTATACGATAAAGGATTCACAAGAAGCTTTCATTTTTGTCGCAACGTCCATTCAGGAGGTAGAAGATCATTTGCAGCACCTTCAGCAAAGATCAGAGTGCGTGCAGCCTTTCATTATTGCTGTTGGAGAGTCAAAAACTAACCTTAAAGATTTCTACGTTTACTTTGATGGGGTTAAGTTCTCTTTTAAATGCTGCATTCGGGCTGTAGACATTTGCTTTAAAATTTTTCATCTTTTTAACCTTGAGTATCCTGTAGCCTGCTCAACTTTCTGGGCATTTATTCAAACTTTTTTCTTCAAATTAAAATGTAATAGAAAATTTTCAAAAGTCCAAATATTAGTTTCTGCCATTCAAGATAATAATGTGTAATATTACTTAAAATATTTGTTTCCTTATTTCAAACTACAAATTCTTCTAAAATTTTTAAATGTAAACTTGACTTGTCAAATTACTTGTGTCTCTTTTCAAACTTATTAAGTATCTCTACTACTTATAACTCTAAACAATTTAAATGCAAAAATAAAAACCATAACAAGATACAAAAATTTATTATCGTTTAAATTACCTTTTAATTTCAGGTTTTTCTCTATGTTTTTCGTAGTGGCAGTTCTGCCATTAAGCCAAGATTCGAGTTTTTTCTTTGTAGCGTAAAAAAAACGCTATGGAACTTATCTTTAATGCAACAGATTACATTGTTATTTCCTTTGATTAACAAATCTTTAAATATTTTCAGTTCCAGAAGCAAATGCTGAAGAGTACATAAAATCTTTAAAATTTGACAGCTTAGCTTCAGTGGAATTCGACGGAAATTGGCAAGCCCGCACAAAGTATCGATTGAGCGAATTGAGTACTTCCAGTTCAAAACAGGAAACGTTAGAAAAATGGCTGCATTACAAGGATGACTATTTTGCGAAGATAAACAATTTTTTGACAACGGAGCACCACGTTAAGGGGAGAGAAACTCTTCAACTTCAACAATCCTTAAATGACAACAACCTTAATAAAAGTAAGTGGTTACAATTTTATACCGTTCCATACTTAGCTTATTCAAACACGAATTTTTAAAAGAGAATAATCATTAAAGTAAAATTCTAAATTCATAAGTAAAATCTACAAACAATTCAAACACACTTATTAATTTGATACTGGTGCTATAAGTTACCATTGTTTTGACTAGTTCTTTAAAACTTTAAAAGGGTTCGGTTTACTATAAAATATTAAAATTTAAATAATATTCTAGAAAAATTATTATTCGTTGAACTGTTGTTTTAGTTGGTTAGTGTTTTTCGAATTGTTGGTAGACAATACATGATAAGCATACTTGCGTCTGAACCCAAACCAACAATAACACTAAGTTACAATTAAAACACTTTTTGATAAAATCATACAAGGCAATGACCATATTTATTTAAGTTTTAATACTAACTACAGATTTTTTAAAGTTTATTTACACAATTTATGTAAATTATTAATTTTTTTCTAATATATCCAATTATTATAATATTTTCAGCTGTCTCCAAACGTATTCGGTGCCTACCCAAATCGAATTTCCAAAGGAAGAAATCGGTAGGAAAAGTTTCCTAATGTACAAGATGAAAGATTCGCAACGTCCATTCAAGATCATTTGCAGCATCTTCAGCAAAGACCAGAGCCTTTCATTATTTCTGTTGGAAAATCAAAAACTAACATTAAATATTTCTGCGTTTATTTACTGCTTTCGGGTATTCTCCAAATTAAAACATGATACAAAATTTTCAAAAGTTCAAATATAAATTTCAAAATTCAAGATAATATGTACAGAATCAATCTTAAAAATATTTTCTCCTTCATTTCAAACTACAAAAACTTTTTAAATTTTTAAATGTTAACTTAACTTTTCAAATTAATAGTGTCTCTATTAAAACGGCTTGTAACACTTAACAATTTTAATGCATAAATAAAAAACCATAACTACATACAAAAATTCAATTTAAAATATCTTTTTCTTGAACAAACTTTTAATTTGGTTTTCTCTAGTTCTTTCAGATTTCTTAGAATGATTCCAGAAATTTATCAAACGAAACTGAGGTGAGCTTTGAAATGTACTAAAGAAATTAATTTTATTGATTGGCTTTATTTAATTTATTTACCTAACATATTACATTGATTAACTAATTAAATGATATCATTAAAATTTTCACAGCGCCAATTAATAGGATTCGTTTTTTTAGGAACCTTTTCGCAGATAAACGTGCGTCGGTTGATCAGATTGGATCAATAAATATAATTCATTAGGGGACATCAAAGCAATGAATATGAGGCATTAAATAACTATTGTAAAACGTTATTTAATGAACAAGATGCATTAATTTAATGTACGGATTACATGAGATTAATGAATATTGTACATTAAGTAAACAAATCTGTACGTTATTTAATGAACAAGATACATTGTTTTAATGTACGAAAGACATAAAATTAATGAATATTCTACATTAAGTAACGAATTCTATACGTCATTTAATGAACGAGATACATTGTTTTAATGTACGAATGCCATAAAATTAATGAATATTCTACATTAAGTAACGAATTATATACGTCATTTAATGAACAAGATACATTGTTTTAATGTACGAATGGCATAAAATTAATGAATATTCTACATTAAGTAACGAATTATATACGTCATTTAATGAACAAGATACATTGTTTTAATGTACGAATGCCATAAAATTAATGAATATTCTACATTAAGTAACGAATTCTATACGTCATTTAATGAACAAGATACATTGTTTTAATGTACGAATGACATAAAATTAATGAATATTCTACATTAAGTAACGAATTCTATACGTCATTTAATGAACAAGATACATTGTTTTAATGTACGAATGACATAAAATTAATGAATATTCTACATTAAGTAACGAATTTTATACGTCATTTAATGAACAAGATACATTGTTTTAATGTACGAATGACATAAAATTAATGAATATTCTACATTAAGTAACGAATTTTATACGTCATTTAATGAACAAGATACATTGTTTTAATGTACGAATGACATAAAATTAATGAATATTCTACATTAAGTAACGAATTTTATACGTCATTTAATGAACAAGATACATTGTTTTAATGTACGAATGACATAAAATTAATGAATATTCTACATTAAATAACGAATTTCATACGTCATTTAATGAACAAGATACATTGTTTTAATGTATGAAAGACATAAAATTAATGAATATTGTACATTAACTAACGAATTTTATTCGTCATTTAATGAACAAGATACATTGTTTTAATGTACGAATGACATAAAATTAATGAATATTCTACATTAAGTAACGAATTTTATACGTCATTTAATGAACAAGATACATTGTTTTAATGTACGAATGACATAAAATTAATGAATATTCTACATTAAATAACGAATTTCATACGTCATTTAATGAACAAGATACATTGTTTTAATGTACGAAAGACATAAAATTAATGAATATTGTACATTAAGTAACGAATTGTATACATTATTTAATGAACAAGATACATTGTTTTAATGTTCGAATGACATAAAATTAATGAACATTGGACATTAAGTAACGAATTGTATACATTATTTAATGAACAAGATACATTGTTGTGATGTAAATATGACATACAATTAATGATAATTGTACATTAAATGTCGAATTTTTTACTTTCTTTAATGAACAAAAAACATTGATTTAATGTTTTAAGATCATTAATTAAAGTTTAAATACATTAAATGACGTATTATATACTCATATCTTATATACTTAAATACATAGCTATTAACGTATAAATTCATTAAATAATGATCAAAACGTTATTTAATACACGACGGTATTAAATAACAAACAAGCATACGTTGAAACAATGTACTTTTACATCGGCTGAGAATTAATGTACAAAATACGTAATTAATGTACTTTTTTATTAATATAACGTACCTTTTTGGTTCAGTGTAGCAAAAACAAAAAATTAAATTATTAAAACATTTGTCAAAATTTTAATTAAGTAATAAAGTACTTTTTTTGTTGTTGTGAAGATGAATCCTAAATTTTCATAAATTTGTTTAATTTAATCTAAATTCAATTCTCAAAAATGTACTATGTATTTTCACATATGTACATACATATAGTACAAATACTGAACGTTATGAAGTATTACTTGCGTGCTTCAGAAATTCATAACGTACTGCATTTAGTACATCCCGCCAGCGTTATTTTCGATAATATTGTGATAGATAACGTTAATGAATATATAGTAAAGTTTTTTTGGTAAATAATTTTTACCTATCAAAGTTTACTGTATTGAAAAAATTAAAAATTAAAATATTAAAAATGAAAATAAACCATATTTTCTTTAAAGTACATTATTAAAGCACTATATTAATAAAGCGTAATATAAATATTAAATTAAGCGTATTATTTAATAATATAATATAATATAATATAATAATATAATTTTAGGTCAAAGGTGTTTTTGAAGCTAGATTTGTTTATAAAAAGGCATTTGTTTGAGGTATGAGCACTTTAATATATATCAAATTAAAGGATACAAATTTAAGATTTAAAAAAAACATATGTCATCAATGATTTTTTCAAGGTATCCGTCTCAGAAAGTAACCCAAACGAATTTATTTTAGAAGAGTTTTTAACTTGATACATCAAAATATGTTAGGTTTAGATAAAATAATTTGGTATCATTTTGAAGATATTTTTCTGATCTTTCATTTGATCCCGAAATTATTTTTCTATACATGCAATACTTCGGAAAATAGGGGCTATTATTTTCAAAAAGAGTTCATTTCTTTAACTTTCAATTGCTAACTTCAAGCTCAAATATCTCAAAACCCCTAACACTGATTTTGAAAATATTTGGCAGATAAATTAAGCTCAACGCCAGCTTTCATATTTTGGTACCCATTTTATCTTTGTAAGTACTGAGCCCTGGGCCCAAAAATGGGCCACCTCCTTTCTCACTTTCTCACTTTTCATAAAATTTGTTTGTTCTTTTTTTTTTTTTAATATTTAGGTACCTAATAGTTACAACCAAAAAAATATATTTTATTTTTTTTCCTAGTACAAATGGTGGGATTATTTTTTTAATTCAGTGGGATTTTTAAAATCTCATCCGGCATCGCACTGCTTGGAATATACAAATAGGTATACTCTATAGCAAGTTATGGATTCGTAAAAAAATCGAACTTAGATTTAATTCAAACCTGACATAACGATAATAGTGAAGTAGACAAAAGTGGGTCTTGCAATTCAGTATGTCTGTCCTTTCAACTGCAGCTCCAACGGGTGGGTCGATTTTCTATAAACTTAGTTTGTATCTAGCGTTTTTTGGGCATTCCCATACGCCCTTTTTTAGGACCAAAAATAAAAGTACCTGCCGTACAATTTGTAAGCATTTAATGAAAATCTTATTTTTTTAACTTAAAAAATAATCAGTAATTTTTGTTACAAGAACGTAACATATATAAAAAAATCTTAAAAATTGTTTTAAATTGTACCTCCCATTAAAAATTTTTTTTTGATTTTCGATTTTCTCAAAATCTTTTCAACTGATTTTGTTAAATTTTATTATAGAGAATGTTTCAAAAAGTTTTAAAATTATTGTATACCAAGATTTTCGAATTTTTTTTATTTTGATATTTAAAAAAAAATTATTTTTTTTTTTTGAGAACTTTTTAATTTGAAAACGACTTGGTCGAATTTTATTAAACTTGGCACCAAGCAGTTTTCTAACATTATTTAACAGATTTTGTCTAAAAATTATTCTTCTACTCAAAAATAACGGTAGGGTAGGGCCGGGATAGTTGGCGCACTTTTTACTTGAAGTCTCATAATTATCAAACTTCTCATATGACAACTATGGAACTGGTATCAAAAGAAAGAATGGACTTCTGGCTTCTAAATGAAATCTGAAAAATTTGAAAATATGTAACCGCAGAAGAATAAAGCTTCCTTAAATGGATCAAGTGCAAGTGGGCCAACTAGCCTCTATAGCGGGGCAAGTTGGCCCAGTGTGTGGGGTTAGTTGGCAAAGTCCTGAAAAGTGTCAAAACAAGTCTCATGAAGGGAAACAAATCCAAAATTCTATAATGAATTTTATTTTAAACGGCCAAACAAACTAAAAAGTAGATTTTAAATACAACTTTAAAAATAAATATAATAGAAATAAATTAAGGTTTTATATAAGTTTGGAATCGTAATCGCTGTTGTAATTGACGCATCGAAGAAGGACCCATCTCCGGCTACTGTTTAGTTTGTATGAGCCCACTTGCTAAAAGTATGGTACTGTATGTCTACTCCTCACGTGACAATCTTTTAGCGAATGATTCTATTCACATTTAGGCAAAAATATCTCAGTTCCTCTTCTTTTTTAGAACTTTATTTTTGTATCAAAAACCACCTGGGCCAACTAACCCCTCACCTGGTTTGAGAAGCATATTTAGTCATAAATATAAAAATACTCCAAACTGTTCAATTTAACTCACAAAATATGAAAATACAATATATTCACTTATAAAAAAACTTTACCATAGCCCTTAAAAGTGGATTTTTCACTAGGAAAATAAAAAAACTGTCTTATCCGCATTTTTTACTTTTACCCTCGAAAAAGACAAAACTGTGTGTGGTTTACCTTCTGAGGGCATAATGCAACTGGAACCGCTTTGGCACGTGCTGGTAATAGAGCACGCTTTGTTCGTAAATGATCATTTTCTTAAGTAGTACTTTCAGTTTGTGAGTAATTCGCGTGGGCCAACTTGCCCCGTGGCCCAACTAGCCCCGCCCTACCCTACTTTCCATACAACTGATTAAAAACCGGTCAAGGATTATTTAATTTTTTCTCAAAAATGACTCCTACGACCTACCATATTATTGGAAAACAATTATATCTATCAAATAGCAATTAAAAACAGTTTCTTCAGTATTTTTTTTTTTCTTTTATATGGTGATCTGATTTTATTGAAATATTTTGCACAAGAGGTCCTAATAAGTTTGAAAAATATCAAAATTTTCAAAAAACAAATTGTGGGTTTTCAAAAATGAAAATTTTATATTTCGAAAATGGGTAGATGATTTTTTTCAAAATTAATTTTTAATTCCGAATTAATAATTAATGTTAAAAAAGTGCGTACCATTGGTTGGATTTTTCGTCCAATTGCGATATTTTTTTTTACCATTATGTTGTTTAAATTTGGTGTCACGACAGCTCGTGTAAAAACAGTTCCTATAGTGATTTAGAACTCTAAACCAATCATGTATGCGTGTCATTGACTTGACAGGAATGGAGGGGACCTACAATTTTTTGCCAAATCCAAACTGATAAGGCGTTTTTTTAGTGATTAGACGAGGCAATAGGCAGCCGTGAAAAAAAAATTCTATTTTTTTAGGTGGCAAAGGCTGGAACCAAAGACTTTCGGCGAAAACGTCCTTCGCAATTACTATAATTACCCCACTGGCTATTACACTGTCATTACCTTGTAAGCATTGATACTATAGGATCTTGTACACAACGTCTTTAGTTTTTGTTCAATTAATGGTCTCTTTCATTATATAAGACCAAGAACGTGCGACCCAATCGTGCATTTAATTGCATATTATTGTTATTTTTCCATTTTGGTCTTTAGGTAGATATACATACCTCTGACCTAGGCGTGCAACATTTTCTTAACATCTTCACAATGCTTTGAGTTTATTCTGTTTTGTTTTTCGCGCTCATTATTGTTTTGCTTTTAAAACATTGTTAACACGGTTGGGTGCTGATAGACAACATAAAACGTCGGTCGGTGGCGCGGCAGCACGGTTGCTTAAATTTTGTATTGATAAATTAATACGGTTTGAGACGATTGTTTAAAATGTCAGACATCCAGACAATTGTCGAAGTGGGTGAAGGTGCTTTTGCGGTATAACGACATAGACATGATGTTAAAGAGACTTTCTCAAGTATTAAATGAGATATAAATCAGCTTCTTATAATATGGCACAGGGTGTGAGATTTGTTTTTAATTAACAATCGTTTGGGGACCCAAAACATTTATATATAAAACATACCTACAAACTATGGGAGACGTTAAATTTGCTTAAATATATTTAAGTTGGCTGTACCTAAACAAAGTAGGTTGAAATCAAATCGATTTTCATTTTATTATTAAATAATCATTCTTAGTATAATTTAATTTTAATACATAAATATGTATACTTTAGCATGTTGGCCGTTTATCTTTGGAATTCAGATCTTGCTTCGGGGGTTAAAATATTAGTTCATAGTAGACCAACGAAGTATGTATCTTACTTTATTCATACTTATTTTTTTTGAAGTTGGGCACGTTTTGAGCAAAATTTCAAGGTCGAATTATAGTGTAACAAAAAATCAAATGAAAAAAAATTAATTTTTACGTTGTGGTAAAGTTAAGTGGGTGGGTGGGTGTTGTGATTGGGCGTATGGATATAAGTATATTTTATAGTGAAAATGATATGATCAATGAAAATAGGAGATACAAGAGTTAATATCCTTAAGTCTACTTTATAAAAGCCGCGTTTTATTATCTACGGGTCTGGTTCGGGGTTATCTTTTAACACGTAATACAAAAACAAATTTGGATCTAGGTTTCTATCGGGGTTTGCTTTATAGAACCAGAAATAAGTTAGAGTACAAACTGCAGTGCGAGGAAAAAAGACAGTATCTACATGAAAAATAAACAAACATTAGACAAAAAGAGATGAGCATACAACAGTGTTTTCATTAGGATCCGTATCGTTTTATTATATTGGGGTGAACCGCATATGGGTTATTGGCGATAATGAAACGCGGCTAATTTTGATAATTCATTATTATTGGTGGGAAATTAATCAAATTATAAGTATTCTATTAATATAACTTTTTTCTTACTCGTCTTAGATTAGAGATATGTGATACATTTTTTTTTTAATTCTATAAATAACTTAATCAGAAGAATGTGCTAGAAATTTACATTGATGAAGTTGGGAAGAATTTACATAAAAAGACATTTTAGGTTTCTCATACAAATTTATTACATTATAAGGGGGTATACATTTTTCTCAATTTCGCTCCTACAAAATATTCGTTTAACTAAAACCATTTTTTTTTTTATTTCTTGCTGCCACATTTTTAACTATTTTTTCTTCCTTTTTGATAAATCCTTAATAAGTAAGTGCACATGTTTAAATCAAGTTAAAATAAAATTGCGATTTTATACATTCTTCTGTGTAAGTTGAAGTTTTGCAGGGATACAAGGGACCTTCAATTTTTTGAATCAAAATATTTAAAACTGTTTTGGTCACCAACGTAATGTATACAACCTACTTTCTTTAAAAAATCCAAATTTATGAGATAAATTTCAAATATTTTCTTTTTTTCTTTTAATAAAATAATCTACCTACCTTAACAAATTATATAATATATATGTATACAAAAATGAAATGAAAATCAGTTTATACCTTAAAAATAACTAAATTTCTGTTGCATAGAAGGTCACACAAGTATCAATTTATTAAAAAAAATGAATGGCAATTTTAGTTGCAGTAGCATTTCCATTTGACATTAAAAAAAGTTTAACAAAAAGTGTACGGAATTTCAAATAACAAATAGTTGCAGTAGCATTTGCAATTGAAAGAAATTAAAATTATTCTGGAAGAGTTATTCTAATGTATTTTTTTTTTTTTTAAATAGCAACAAACGTTATAGGAGGATGCATGTGTCATTCAGCAATCAGCAGTTTCGGTTGGGGTTGCAATTCGATGGCCCCGTGCAAAACACTACTAAGTGTATTTATTTATTTTTCAGGAAAGACTTTTAAAGTTTGATTTTGTTTTGGATAATTGTAGAAATAAGGCAATATACTGAGCCGTATTTGACCTCTGTTTTCAAGGCATTCTTGTCAATTCAATAGTATTCAATAGGATTCAATAGTAGGTATATCGATAACTCAAAATTATACTATGTGCACTTAGTATAGTTTTGGACGGGCCATCGAATTGCAGTTGAATAGTATTAAGTATAATAGATAAAGTTATATTTGAAAAAAAAAAAATTAGTTTGAGAACAAAATTTGCTTAAAGTATGTATTTTGAAGCAAAATATAAGTTTACCTCAAATTCCTTTTATATGAAAGTAATAGTTATCAAAACGTACCTATAAAGGACACTCAGAAATTATATGAGTCATATGAAAAAAGATGAGTTCAAGATGTTTACTCACTTTTCTGACTAAACTCTGTATGGTACAGCTCTTGATTTGGATACAAAAAGATGAGAAAATCGATCTCATTGATAGTTAAGCTTGGTATTTCTCTTACTCAGTTTGTTATTAAGATTGTAAAAATGCTGTTTTAGTGGAGGATACGATCCATTGAGACTCCATAAGCAATGAATTAGTCGGCTTCCAAAATTAAAAATGAACAATTGAAATAAAAAAAAAGATTAAAAAAGCGAAGAGGAATTGTTGCTGCACTTTAAGCAAAAATTTAATTAAAAAAATTTTAAACAACCTATTGTTAAGGGCTTAGCATATTACTAGTTAGCAATTTGCTAAAACATTTAGTAATTTACTAGCTGTTCCAAAATTTTAATCCTTTTTTTTCGTTTTACTAACTAGTAAAATACTAATTCCCTTTTATTAAAAACGGTGCAGCTGAACACGTCCCAACAATGACAGTTCGGAAAGAAAAACAAAGCAAATAAACCTAAACCTAGGGAACGGACCTAATAATTTGCAATGTCAGAAGTGAACGGACCTAATAATTTGCAATATCAGAAGTTAAAGTGACAACCTACAATTTATTTTGTTATTTTTTTTTTTGTTTTTATTTGTCACAACAATACAACTAGTTTTTTATTTTATTATTGTAAAAGAAAAGTTTCAATAAAGTGAAATTAAAAAATTTTTATTTTATTTTGTGTTGTTGCTGTTCCTTATTAAAGGTTGCAATGAAGAAAACACAGTACGAGCAGCCGCAGTCAGAGCTTTAGCAGTTTATGTGTTTTTCCCATCCTTACGTGAAAATTGAGTTTTTGTTGCATATTCAATTGCACAACTTATTAAAGATTAGAATCTATATCTGGAGTAAAATTTTCCATCGTCCAGCTCTTCAAAGGGATTTGCTCGAGACATCGCACTTTTCTGCACAAAGCTGAGTCTTCGAACATATCGAAATCTTCCTCTTCCGAAAACATTTTTTTGTATTTACTTTGAAAAGAATTAGCACACGAAAAAAATACAATTATCTTTCAAATAAAATTGCCAAGAAATTATTTTCGAGGACAATGACAGATTTCATATGGATTTAGCAAATTACTAAAATTTAAAGTAGCCATTTTCTAATTTTAACTTTAATAAAATGTTAGGAATTAGTAAATTGCTAAAATCGTTTAAAATTACCAAAATCTTCTTTTTAACTTAGTAAATTACTAAAATGGCTTTAACATTTTACTAAATCGTTTAAAATTTTGCGCCAATAACTTTTATGTAACTGAATGCAAATTAACAGTTTATCTCTTTTTATCTTATATCGCTCAATTAATAAAATTTTCTGAAAAATATTTCACTTTGACATTTATAACTAATTAGTAAGACAAGATGTTTCATTACAAAAAGAGAAGAAATATGTTAAATTAAAATAATGGTACACTCGGGCGTATACATACTTTTTTTTAAATATTTTTTTATCATTTTTATATTTTAATACAATTTTTGCTTCTGCACATTTAGTTGGTTTATGTAGATAAATTTAATTATTATTATTTTTTTGACACTATCAGATCTTTGTAGCAGAAAGCTTAAAGCAACATCTTGTGACCAAAAATTTGTTTATATCAATTTCTATAAACATTCAAAAAATCGTAATCCAATTTTAAGAACACATTAAAAAATGTGTAATTTGAAATTTAATTACAAATCAGACATTTAAAAAAAATATATATTTAAGTAAAATGTTTGATATGCTATTTTATTTAACTCTTAAGAAACTTATACATCTGTGGCAGTAAGACAGAGTAGCTTATGTAAAAAAAAAAGAATTTTCGATAAGATCGCATTTTTGTCTAAAATCTGTAGATAATCGTATCTTATGTTAATTTTTTTTGTTATAAGATAGCTTTTCAACGGGTAATGATTTCAAAATGGGGATGAGACAGAATAGTAGCTCTCAAACTGTGAACTACCAACAATCGAAAAACTGAAAAATTGCTTATGTCGACAAGCTACTTTGTCTTATTGCCACAGACATATTAAAAATGTATTTAATTCGGTTTGGTAAATATTGACAAAGTATACAGAATTAAACGAAATCGTTGAAACCTCGATGCTGGCCTGGTCTTCCGAAACAAACGCTATCAAATCCACGATAGCTTAGTCTCTACACTGGAGTTCCGGTCTTCCATGTCACCTCAGACCTGGAGACTGGAATGAGAATACACTCTTGGCTTGAGCATTGCTGTTTATCCACTCAATGTGGCCAAGCCACATACTCATTCATATTTATATCCAAAGAAATTTTTGGGACTAAAATTGAGAGAAAGGGGAAATAATTTAATCTCCTGTACGAACTCACTTAAATAATTTCACATTATATGTGAAGTCTGGACTTTGGAACAGGATTTGGACAGAATTTTTAAAAATGTCTAGTTATTAATTGAAATTGCAGACAAGTTGTAAATAACACTAAAAATGTACATATCTAATACTAATAAGTATCAAAATTGTTTGTATAAGTCTTAAAATGTAAAAATGTTTCCAAAGAAAGCAGCTATTAATGACACTGCAGCCTTTAAGCGACCACAATTTGCTCCTTCAACTGCTTGACAACAACAACAAAATTCCCGAATCACCCAATTACCATTTTCTATAGAATTCTCAACTCAATCTCAACTCTGTCCTTTATATATATTGCACTCCAAACTGAACAGCAAAACGAAATTGCGTATAGCGCCTAAAGAAAATGACTTGAGGTGCCAAGAGTGCCAAGCAAAAGCTCATTTCAAATAGGCGCATTGTATATTGTATATGTGAAATCCTTTCATTTCCAACAGCGACAACCTTGTGTACTTAGATCAAAATACCTAAAGGGCTTCGTGGCAAATTGAAAATTTATGTTCCTTATGTCAATGTACTGAAGCCAAAGGCATTCAAGGTATACAGTTGATTTGTTGTCAGGTCTAAGGCAAGGTACAAAGTGTTATACCAATCACTACCGAAAGAAGACAACAGCAACAACAACAAAAAAAGTAACCCTTTTCCTTGAGACTATATGAGTGTTCACAGTGGTAAATATTTGTCGTTGCGGAAATTAAAGCGAGGGAGTTTGTATGTGTTTTTTTTTTAACTTCTGTATTCAGTTTCATTTATAGGTGTGGATGAGTTTTTTTTTTTTTTTCTCTACCACAGACGATCTCGCCTTTCCGATTTCCGAAGAAGGTTTCAACACAAAATGTGAAAGGAGAAAAAAAAAGTCCTCCGGTTGAAATAAATTATTGTGAAAAATTAAATTACGTTTTTATCTCGAACATGACAGTCAGAGCAAAACGAATAAGAAGAAGAAGAAGGGAATGTGAATTTTAAAATAAAATAAAATAAAAAAATAAATAAAATTGCTGGATGCTGTTGGTCGAAAAATTCAAACAGCATTCTGACTATATATCCAAACCCAATGCCAAAGTTTGTCATGAAAAATGAATTTTACCTTGGACACGACATCGACAGTCATTTCCATTGCCACCCGGTACGAGCACCTTAGTAGGTACCTACTGACCAGAAGCAAAGCAAGAACTTTTCCAATTTCCATCGTTTTACCATAAGAAACGGTTTGTGTACTCTGTATAGGTATATATTTGACAGAACGTAGAATGTACACTATACTATAGATAGGTTATAGTTTATAGAGACATCTCTCAGTTTCGAATAAAATAAATTGAGGAATTCAAAATTTCACCATCAGGACGATGGCCATTGGTGTTGTTATTGTTATGGTTCAACTTAATTTATTTGTTGGCAATGTTGGCATTCTTTGGAAAAGTTTAAGTTTTAAGCGTTTTCGTAAACCTATATATGTAGGTATCTTTGTTTGCATTTTGTCTGGTTTGCCTATAATAAAATAGTAAACAATTTGTGCAACCAGATGACGATTATGTAGCAGTGGGCTATTTTCAAGAGAATTTTTGGATTCAACCCTCGCCCCTCTCAGAAAAATAAATCAAAGATTCTTAATTAATTTTAAATTCAACTGATATTTTGTTTAATTAGATAACCAACATGATTTTATTTTTAATTCTTTAATTATTTCTTTGACAGAAAAGGAGTATCAATATTTGTGGGGTACTAAGGTGCAGACAATCAATTTAAATTTACAGATTGAGTGATTTTCAATGTTCAATTTCAATGTACGCAATTAAATTATTTTGTTTTGAATCTAAGGATTTACAGATATTATGTATACCTATTAGTTAAAGAATTTAGAATTTTTCAAAATTCACCCTGGAGACGTATTTAGACTGCATTTTTAAGTGTTTGTCTTTTTTCTAAGATGCGACAGAGGTTATAGGCAGCATGTAGTTTGGGAGTTTGGGTCCAAGCAAGAATACATTGTACAGGAATTTTTACGAAGGGCAAATTTTCTAAAAAAAAAATTAACTTAACAGAGAAAAACAAAATATTTAATAACAACGGCAACACTTACAATATCATGCATTAGTTTTTTATTTGCGATACATAGGTAGGTATGTACTATATGGCAAGCTATGCATTCGTAAAAAAAATGGAATACGAGATTTTGATCGAAGTTGACAATACGATATATGATGGCGAAGTCGAAAAAAGTGGTTCTCGCAATTCTGTCTGTCTGTCGTTTCGGCTGCAGCTTAAACGGGTCTGTCAATTTTCTTCAATGTTGGCATACCTAGCGTTTTTTGGACATTCCCCACACGTTTTTTTCATTTTTTTAAGACCAAAAGTAACGGTACCTGCCGTACAAGTCGTCGCTACAATGCAGGACTAGTCTAAGTCACATCTTCAAAATTTTTCAAGAAGAACCTTAGTATGTAAAAAGCTGACTTTCGACATTATGATTATATTCTATTATTTATGCTATGTAAGATTGGTATAAGTAACAAAATTGTGAACATCATAAGAGGTTTATACGAAAATAATAAAGTTGCGGTATGGGATGGAGAAGGTTTATCTGATGATTTTGAAACGACGATGGGTGTGAAGCAAGGCTGCATCTTAAGCGCACTTCTTTTCATATTGTTTATAAATGATATAACAGATGATATTGGTGGTGGAGTCGAGGTTAACGGTACAAAGATTCCAGGACTTATGTATGCTGACGACATCGTTTTTCTTGCTAGTTCAGTTACAAGTTTGCAACTTATGATCAACAGACTTGAAAGGTATTGCAAAGCCTGGAATTTATCAGTGAATCTTGAAAAGACAAAAATTCTCGTATTCAGGAACGGTGGAGGCAGATTCTCGAGAAACGAAGCATGGACCTTCCAAAGGCAATCTATCGAAGTCATAAGAGAATATAAGTATCTTGGAGTTCTGATAACAGCTAATCTGAATATGGAAAAACACCTGAAAGTTAAACTATCAGAAGCTAAACGGGCTATAAGTTCAGTCTGGCGTGCTTGCATCCAAAACAAATTTGTATCTCATAGCTCTAAACAAAAAGTTATACAAGCAACTGCCCAGACGGTTCTTTTGTATGCTGCACAGATTTGGGGTCATAGCTACTTTGAGCAAGTAGAAAAATTCCAACGTTACTGCATTAAACGAATATTTAGATTACCTAATAGCACCCCTAACTACATGATTCATCTGGAGACAGGCTGTCCACCCCTTATCTTAGAAACGTTGAGGTTACACTTCAAATATGTTCTTAAAGTGATGGAAATGGAAGAGCACCGCTTACCAAATATTATCTTAAGGCACATGATAGCAAATAACTCACACTGCATTCAGGAGTGGCAAGAACTTGCTAATCGCTATGGATGTGACATTAATTTTGACCGTTGTGATGGAGGCTCTTCACTGAGGGTGAAATTTGAACACATTCTGGAAAAATCAGGAAAATATCTATACAACAAATACACGAATGAGGCACAGTCTTCCCAACACAGAATGTACTACAGCAGTGCTAAATATGAGCTTCAAGAAAACACTTACTTTCTGGATAAGAATAAAACGGAGATGATAAGAACAATCTTTATGTTAAGAGGTGAACTAATCCCTCTAAATTACATACCTCATAGACCTGAACTACCAATCTTATGTGATATCTGCAACCGCAGTGAGAGGGAGGATATTTTTCATTTTGTTGCTGTGTGTCCGATGCTAAATGAAATTCGAAGGATCTACTTTGGAGTAAATACTTTACCAAGAGGCGATATAATGGGTATTTTGAATGGAGAGCGAGGATGGGAACCAATATATAGATATACTAAAACTGCTTTGGAATACAGAAATCGATTGAGAGAGGGAAATTTTTAGTTACAAAATACATTTTAACTTAAAGTTTATTTAAATTGCATTAACTTTGATTCAAATTAATTAATAATTGTATAATAAATAATGTTTATCAATACAAAAATGTCAATCGGGTAGACGGCTTAATGCCATAACCTTAAAACTTTCTGAAAACAACATATTGTATTACATTGTATTAATTAAGTTAAATAAAAAGTTGAACTAACTAACTAACTAACTAATCTATTCTATTATTTAAATTCTGAAGGAATTACTGCACGTAGGAATATTGAGAATATGTAGAAAATGCACGGAACACAACAAGTTTCCTTATGACATAAAAAAAACTCATTTTTAAATTTTGGACTTAGAATCGTTCTGCATTGTAGCGACGAAATATTTTTTGCAAAAAATGAAAATCTTATTTTTCTCAAAACCGTACCCACAATTTTTTTTTTAATTCAGTAATTTGTTTTACAAAAAGGCAACCATTTTATTAAAAAAAAATACGAAAAATGGTTAAAAATGGTTCCTCCCATAGCACCATTTTTTTGATTTTCGATTTTTTCAAAAACAGTTCAACTGATATTTATCAATTTTTTTATAAAGAATATTTGAAAAAAGTTTGTGTACCTACCAAAATTTTCATTAAATTTTTTTTGGATTTTTAAAAAAAGTTTCAAATTTTTTTTGATAACTTAATTATTCGAAAACAACTCGGTCAATTTTTAATTAAACTTGGCACCAAGCTTTTTAACATTATCTAGCAGATTTTAAATGAAAATTATTCTTGTAACCAAAAATAACGGTACCTCCCATAGAAAATGTTTAAAAACCGGTGTTGAAAATCTAATTTTTCTCAAAAAGGGCTCCTACGATTTTGATTAAAATTTTTGTGTGCACTTATATCTGTATACGATAAGAATGGTATCCCTCATAGAACCATTTTTTGATTTTCGACTATCTCATTATCAGTTGAACTGATTTGTATTGTACCTATTGACAATGAAGTTTTTTGCACAAAAGCTTCAAATAAGTTCTAACAATAATATCTAAATTTTCAAAAGAATAAATTATTGATTTTTAAAAAAAATTTCAATTTTAAATTCCATTTTTCGAAAATGGGTAGATGATATTGTTTTTAATTAATTTTTTAACTCTACATTAACAAAAGCTAAAAAATTGCGTACCATTTTTTTTTTTATTTTCAAAAATTTATTGTATAAAATACGATTTTTTTTTTAAAACCACTCTAACGATTTTCAATTTTTCCTCATAAATTGAGATTTCCATAAAAAATTGGATGATGTACATCGCATTGGTGTCAAAACAATTTCAGGGGTTGTTTAATCAATTTATATTTAATTACATATTTTTTTTATTTTTTAGTCTAAACTGTAAGTTCCATGCATTTTTGCATGCATATTTGCAACACGGTGCTATGTATATTGTTCGTAAATAAATTTACCTACCTGCACAATACTACCTTAAACTTAGCTACGTTTTAAGTAGGTGGTATACAATATAGGCTTCTATAACTAATTTATTTCTTTTATAAGATAAATATAGTTTTTGAAATATTAAAAACACGGTGTGATCGGACATAAGAGCAAGTTCATGCGACCCAGTCGTGCACCAATTTTTTATATAAATATGAATATTCATATCATACTCTGACCTGAATTGTGAATCCCCTACTTTGAATACAAAAAAATAGGAAGTATCTACCAGGCAGTATCTTCAAATCATGTACCGAAACTTAGTAAATTTTCGTCCGGAATTGTCATAGGAAATGATTTTTATTCACCAAAATTCAACAAACGGACCACTGTACGCGCTGCTCCAAATTCATTGTGAAGTTAGGCAGTCCTTTTTTCAGCAACTAGGAATTTTCAATAAGGCTTAAAATTCATACTTCATCAATTACTTATAATAATTTATTTTTGAGGTATGTATATTACAATATGAATTTTTTTTTTGTAAATTACATATTTGTTTGGATTTATTTTTGAGATTTATCTTACTCTTAAAATTTTAGATTCGGCTAAAGCTGACAGTGCATTTCATACAAATTTATTATTTTATCTTATTTCGTCGGTGGAAATAAAATCATCTTTTTTCAATCAGATGGGTTTTGAAAATCAAGTTCCACTGTGCCATGAAATTTTATTTCTCCCAAACCATATACTTCCATTGCCGTTACAGTTAAGAAATATATTTTGTCGACTCTTAAATCGTGGAAATAATAATTATGTCGTCAATTCCGTCTAAATTGAATTTTTTCTGTTCATCGATGACGACGCGACGCCCGCAGACGGTTCCCGACTCCCGACTTTATAAGATGTGCGTCTTTCTATACGAAGTCAAGTCACTGACTCCTACAACGTTGTTGAAATGGTGACTTGGCTTTATCAAATTATATATCATGTAGCAACCTTTACCCATACAAAGTTATATTTCTATATAGAATGGCAGTCCTGTTCAATAAACAAAATGATTGATAAAAAATGTCATCTTCGACTTACGGTGGTTGGATGTAATTGGTAATGGAACTTGGTATTTTAATTAATTTTCAATCTTATAACACAGCTAACAACCTCAACCAAAAGCTTATGTATAGTAGCAAGAAACGTATATAGATATAAAAACGCCAAGGGAAATTCGCTCTTGATGTGGTTTCTTTATCGAGAAAATTAATTTGATTATCTCTCAACGTTAACGACATTTAAGTCCTTCGCATCAGACACACCCATCATCAATCCCTTCGTTCGGGAGCCTTGAAAATAATGTTCTTGGCTTGTGCTTGTTTTTGTACAAGATTGATAGTTTAATTGTTAATTTTCATGTTGGCGTTACTTAATATTTGTGATGAGATGGGTATTACGATCCACTTGTATCCTTTTTTTTAATACTCTAATTACTGTAATTCAACATTATCGATTAAGCTTTAGTAAATTGAGTTTTTTGGTATCAAATTTAAAAAAAGAAGACAAATAAAAAAAAATATATAACGTGCACTTGTTTGCATTCTTCAATCAATGTCGGGAGGTGATATGCACTGCAATTTGTAAATATTTCCAATCCCCCAAGTTCCCATTATTTCTCCTCTGTCTCTTTCTAATCGTAGCAATTGAAACTATATTTATTTCGGTACCTAGATATTTTTTGTATGTGCAGAAATTTTGAGGACACAATATATTTATTGTAAAGAAATGCGCATCACATAGCTTTAGATTTCTCTTCTTCTATAAGGAAGGAATCTAGGTCGACTTAAAAGATATTTATCTTTTCTTTTAGTCCTGTTCATTTTTCTATTTTTTTTTTGTTGTTGTTTATATTTTCATTCCTTCGTGATACAATTTTATTCTTTTTTTTTTGTTTATCTTTCTTCTAATGTAACAACAATATATCTTCTTTATGGAAGCTTGTGTTTTTTTTTCTTTTAGCTTATTTTGATGTTGAACGGGAACAACAGCAACAGCAGTAGCAGAAGCAGCAGCAGCAGTAGCAGCAGCAGCAGTAGCAGCAACAGAAGAAGAAGTATCTTATAGTAATTGGAAAAAGGTTGTTGGAGGTATCTATATGGCTGCTGCTTTTTGGAGAGAATATACACCGAGTGCACTCCAGGGAATGTTGAAAATGCTATTAAGATTCCATTTTCAATGGCAACCGACAGTAAATGTGGTGACGTAGGAGTGCAGATATAAAAAAAAAATACGTTTGTTATTAATTCTTTATTCTATATCTCGTACTTTAATGGATTGAAATGTATTCATATAAAAATGTTTTAAATATTCAATTTAATTAAAATTTACCTTGTACTTGTAAAAGAAAATTTATCAAAGAGTTAAAAACCGTTTGATATTAATTTTTGTTTGTTATATTTTGTATTAATTTATGACTGAATAAATAATTTTCCACTGTAAGCAGTGACGTGCCTTAGTGCTCCTAAAAGGGTATTCGCTTAGTTTTTCTGCAATTAAATTAGGTATCTGTTCTTAGTTATAAGATCACGATGAAGACATGAAAGGAAACGATCCCGTAATTTTCATATATTTTTTTTATAATTTTGTTGGTTTTTGTTTGTTATACTGTTTTCAATAAAAGTTTCTTTAGTAAAAAGTTCTTTTATATTAAAGTTTTTGACTTGAATCATACAAAAATGTGTACCTTTGAATTTTTCGATGGAAATAATTGAAAGTTTCGATTTTCAGCATTTTATTTCTTGTATATGATGTCGTTTTCGAAATATTGAATTTTCAAAAAAAAAAATTTGAAACTATGTACGTATGTACATATGTATTTTATACATATTTTTAAAATCCAAAAAGTATTTTTTCGAAAATGTTAGTACAAAATTGAAGCGTCAAGTGACATTTTTCAATTTTTTGGTTTTTTTTTACCAATACTGGTGTTAAGCGACAACTATTGTTATTATTTACAAAGTTAGCTTCAGATAAAGGGATTAACTACACGTTTGTATTGAAGTTTTTTTTTGGGCAAGAAGGGGTTAAGATTACTTAACACCTCTATGAGTTGAGAACGCATTTTTAATTAGTGCACACTTAACCCTTTTATACAATAAAAGCCGAAAGATAAAATACCAAGCAATATATTGTTTTTTTGCATAAAGGTGGTAAGTGCTATAGACCAAGAGAGAAGAAAATATTAAAAATCTCGATGACCAGATGAAATTTGTACCTACCCCAAGAACACCGTTGGTTTTGTGAAAAGACATTGAAATTCCTGATAGCAAAAAGAAGACTAAAACCAAATTTTAAGAAACCCGACTTTCACTTGACCCCTTTTTCATAAAAATAATTTAAACTCATTTTCACATAAAGAGGTCAAGTGCTGAATTTTTTGTAAAACACCAAATTCTAATGAATTTAAATAAAATTGGTTAATATACTAAGAATTGTACTTTTGTTTTATGGCTTTTTTATAAGTTTCTCTCGATTTCAGAAAAAAAGTGGTAAACGTAAAACTTTAAACGCTTATAACTCAAAACTTCAAAAATGTCACTTGAATGACCCCTTCTCATTCTCAACGCTTCAATTATTAAAAGTTTTTGAAACTTTATCCATTAAGAACATTATTAAAATCAGTCAACCGTTTTCGAGAAAAACAAAAAAATCATTCTATGCGGGTAATGCCATTAATCACCACTTTTTGGACATTTTTTTCTTCACCAAAAGATTAAAATTTTAAAAATTCATTGATTTTTTTTTAGAAAAATCTATTGAATATGCAAAAATGTTTAAACAAAAATATATGGAAAGTACCACTTTTGTTGGTCCTAAAACAAAATTTAAAAAACGGGAGGATGTCTAAAAAAAGCTAAAGGTACCATGTTTCAAGAAAATCAATTCATTCGTTTATAGTTGAACAATCAGACAGACGAATGAGATTGTCTCTGTATCATTTTGATGTCAAGTTTGATCAAAATCTTGAATTTTAACGAATCCAAAACTTGCAAGTGAAAATTGTTCTGTATTTATGTTAAATAAAAAATGTTTAAAGGTTTTTTTCCAAAAATTTTTTTTCCTTTAAATCAGCAAGCCAAGTTTTCAAAATATGTACATACATTATAGCAAAATAAAAAAATTTATTAAAGTTTTAAAATTTTTAGAACAATTTTCATTTTTTATTCAATAAAAAAACAGTTTTTTTTGCTTTACGTATGTTTTGAGGTCATTTGGTGTGCCTGTGTGGTAAAAAGTAGAATGCATATAATTCCGCAGCGCAAGCTAAAGCCAACGAAAATATAATAGAAATCTCAACGAACAATGTAAATCGACAATTGTGGGCGTATCTGCCAAATGAAGGACGGACCAGATAGGTGCGCTTGATGAAGATTAGTGGTAATATCATTAGCGTTTTCATTTTTGTTCAGGTCTGCGCATCTGTGAAAATCGAAAAAAAAAAATGGCGGAGCCAGATATTCATATGCCTAATACAAATATTTTGTTGATTTTTCTTATAACACGGTGTGACGCTTTTGTGGGCACTTGAACAGCCATTTTTAATTTCTGACACTTTCAACTTGTGTATAAGGACCTTCGAATAAACGTCACTCATGAAAGTGACAATTAGTAACTAACAGTCAATATATAACTCAATGATTCTTTTAAACAAAAAAAGTGTATGTATTTGCTTTATATCCTCAATGACAAGCCACACTAGGGCCTTGAATCCAAAGAGCAAGTTCGTGCGACCCAGTCGTTCATAGTTTTATTCTTCTTCATGTTACCTCCTCCTTGATTCAGGATTTTTTCTTGCCTGAACCGGAACAAATGAAGGTGGAAGATGTTTGCTTTCAGCAGGATGAGGCCATGTCCACACAGCAAGAGTTTTGCATTGACTTTTTACATAAGAGATTCCCAGGGAGCCTTATTTCCCTATATACGAGACTATTTCAACTGCCCAGCGTGATCTTCTAATTTGCTCCCCTACGATTTGCTCCTTGGGGGAAACCGGAAATACCCTGTTAAACAACAATCATCTCTTGGAACCCCTCAAAGACAATACCAGACCCACCGAATTCCTGTGGAAATTGTATGTTTGGTGTAGTCTCCATATTGTGTGATATATGAATAATGAAATATGTAATTGTAAAAGTCTGTGGAAATGCTTGAAAAAGTGCATGAAAACTTCCGAAAAAGGCTTAGATACTGTTTGGAGTGAGAGCCGCCATTTGGACGATAGGTACATTGTTTAAAAATTTTTAAACTTAAATCTCCTATGTAAAGAAATTGGGATGAAATTAAAAAAATTGGCAATTTTCAAACAGCGTCTTCACACGGGTAGATAAGTTTAAAAAATATATGACAATGTCATAATGTTTTACCCTCGAGTGATCTTTGAAATCCAATCTTTAAATCATATACTGTTAAAATGAAAAACGATATTTTGAAAATAAGACGCTATTTTTGTTACCTTATTTTACCTTATAAATAGGTAGTTGAATATTGAAAAATAGTTTACCCTTAAGTGATCCTCGGAGTCCATTCTCCAAACATAATAACTTTGCGAACATAAACAGACTTCTTAAAACAGAATGCCCTTTTTTTGGTCTAACCCTATTTCGCCCTATAAAAAGCTTATTTTGTTATTACTCTTCAAACATGAACATAATTTTTATAAATCGGATACCTATATACTGATGCGCATTCTTTGTTTTACCCCAATTCACCCTATTAATAGCAAAATCAAAATGTAATAATTTATAGAAGGTACCCATTCTCGATCATAAAATTCCAAATTTGTTATTTTTGATCTGGGAATTTACATAATTTTATTTATATTTTATAAGTAATAAATTTGAAGCAAACTTAACCTTATAATCGATATTAACCTATGTACATATTATGTACATATATTATGGACGCATAAGAAGACTCCGAATCACAGCCCAATATGGAATAAAGTTAAACTGTAGACAAAAGTTTTCATGAAACCAATATACAAATACCTACCCTATTTAAAGAGGAAGTTAAAAATCTCAAAAAGGAAGTACATATTTATTAAAAGACATGGCAACCCAACCGCATGACGAATAACCAGAAATGACATTATCGTTTGTCTTCCATCCTTATGCAGTAGAATATTTATATATTTGTTATATCTCTGATTGAAATTTTTAAGCCACACAAAAAAAAGGTATTAAAAAGGCAAAAAGAAAATTATTATAAAAGGATGTCATGTGCGACCGGTTGTGGTAATGGTGGAAGAAAAGTACCTACATCCTTGAACAAAGACCCGTTATATGATTAATGATTAAACTTTCAAAAATGCCCCAACAGAAGGTAATTTACGACTTTAACACAAAATGAAGTCCTTTTATTTGTTTTTTTGTTTTTTTTTTTTACCGTGCGAATGTTCCGCCATCATATACTTAGACCAAACCAAACCAATAAGCTTTAAGCATATTGCGGATGGGATTATGGATTTTATTGATTGCAAAAGGCAAGGTAAAAAGTTGGCACTCCGAGAACAAAAGAAAATCTTTAACCAACAGCAAGCATAAAACAAGCACCAACGAACGCCACTATACTACGAGTACCGACTGCCATCAGACCACTCCATTAGTACAATTTTTATGTGCGAAATTCCATTAATGCGAAGGGTGGAGGTGTTAAGAGGGCGGGACACACTCAAACACACATACACACACAAACAAAACGAACAAAAATCAGACAACTTTACGGACTTTCATTAAAGGGTGAGCCTTTGTGGTGCGGAATTGTAATACCGAGGACTCACGGCGCACGGGGGAAGGGAAGTAGAATGTCCTTCATTATTTAAAATTTAACTATTTTTGCAAAGGCAAAAAAAGAAGGTTTTCGTTCAGAATGGTAAAAAGGCCATGGACAAAAAAATACTGCTTTTAGCCGATTCCATTGATGGCAATTACACGTCATATAGACGTCTGCATAACGATATTTGTCTGTATATGTGTCGACTATACAATGAGAGAGAAGTTTTGATAATTGGGCCAAGTGAAAAACAAAAATGGTTGGAATAAAAACGATAATTAAAAAAAATTGAAAAAAAATGCTACACAAAAAAAGACAACTATAACAACGGAATGAAAATAAATTAATGAATAACGCGTGTGTGATGTGATTGAATTGTCGTGCTATATAAGAATGGCAGCTTTACCGTAATATTGTAGCTGATGGATGCTGCATTGAATAATTCAATCAATTATTGAAATGCGCAGGATCAAAGCAGAGGAATAAACTTATTTAAGCTAGGAGTAGGTATATGTATCTATAAAATTAAATTATGAAGTTGAAAATCGGTGGATCCGAAGTTTTTTCTTATTTTAAGCTTTTTTTTATAAAACATTTACTGTAATCTATCTGCACTTTTGAAAAAATATAATATTAAAAGTTTAGAACCTCAGTTAAAAAAAATATTACGAAGTTCGATTCAAAAATATAACGTACATCGTCCCTGGAAAAACTTGCCCCCAACATTTTGCTTTTACAATTTTCCAATACCAATTGTTCAGAACTAAATATCCATTATTTATTATTTATCATTTATTTTCCTTTTATTTATTATTTATTCAAACTTATGTTCAATTTATTATGTTTTTTATAATAACTATAATTTGATTTGTTATTTTTGTTTCATTTTGCCAAACACGAGTTAACTTTCCGTATATTTTGTAAATTCTCGTAAACCTACTGTTTTTTTTTTATACTTTTGTATTATCTAAAAAATTACTGTTTAATTGTTAAACTATTTGCAAATTTTGTGCTCACTGGAAAATTACTCTCTAGCTGTAAATTGAAATATTCTTTTAAACTAAACGTTACTCTCTAGTTGTACTTTTTCTCTTAATTGAAAAACATGTTTTGGCTGTTGCTAAACTTAAAACTTTAATTGTCCTCTTTCTATTCGGAACCGCCACAGAGTAAACATCTATTGTAAGTTGAAACTCATCTGCAATTTAATAAATTATTGTAACCTGTTATTTTTTTGCGAGTTGTTCATTTTTTACTTCGTCGTTGCATGAATGTTTTTTTGGGATGTCGATATCTTTTTGAAGGTTTTTTTGTGCGCTAAATTATAAAGGTATTAATCCAAACACCAATGTATTCCAGTCAATGAAGCCAAAAAAATAGCCCAATTCGGAAATAATCGCTGGGAAGCTGGATTTTGGTATAAAGCTTCCTCATGGTGTTCTTAAGAAACTGTCAAAAGGCCCCCCAAAATGGTTTTCCAGGAATAACTCCTAAATGGTAAGTTGTACAAAAAAAGTGTTAAGGACTAATTTGTAGCTTGAAATATTTCCTACAAAAAAGATTCACATACTTTTGTTCATACAAATAACGGTTTTTGAAATAAACCAATCATGAAGAGTTAAGGGTTTTTTTTTCTATATAGTTGGGCGACTTTATTCAAAAATTGTGCATTTTGTGATAAACGCTTCAATTTTGTGTACATTATATAGACATGATTTTAAGATATCGGTCCACTCTATTTCTATTTGTCAACCACTTAAGGTGGGAGGGGCAAATTAAAAAAAAAAAATTCTAAAATAGAAAATGAATATAAAAACACAACGGCAATACTTACAATATTATGTTTTAGCTTATCTTAAAGCTATAAACTCATTCCTTATGTATGTTTTTGATTGAAGTTGTTTTAGTGCTTAGTTTTTGAATAAATGATTTTTAAACTCAAAATTTTAAAAATTTAATTAAAAAAAAAATATTTTTTTTTTCAAAATTTTTCGATATTAAGTACTAATTTGGGTTATAGTTTTCGATACTCTTATTATTTTTCTGTCGTACGCTTAAAACCAGATGGCTGTTAGTCTTTTAGTTTTTGAGAAAATTGAAAATTACCAAAATTATTATTATTATTTTTTCAAATTTTATTTTTTAAATTTTGAGTTTAAAAATCATTTATTAAAAAACTAAGCACTAAAATAGCTTAATTTAAAAACATAAATAAAGAATGAGTTTCTGGCTTTAAGATAAGCTATAACATAATATTGTAAGTGTTGCCGTTGTGTTTTTATACTCATTTTCTATTTTAGAATATTTTTTTTTAATTTGCCCCTGCCACAAATATAGTGGACCGATATCTAAAAATCATATCCATATAACGTACCAAAAAGACAAAAAAAATTGAAGCTTTTATCAGAAAATGCACAATTTTGGAATTAAGTCGCCAAACTACATAGAAAAGTAAAACCCTTAACTCTTCTGATTGGTTTATTTCAAAAACCGTTGTTTGTATGAACAAAAGTATGTTAATCTTTTTTGTAGGAAATATTTCAATATTTTGACACTTTTTATGTACAACTTACCATTTGGGAGTTATTCCTGAAAAACAATGCTGGGAGGCCTACAACCCCCCGTAAAATTGTTAGCCGCGCTCATATCGATGGGGATTTTGGACAGTTTCTTAAGAACATCTTGAGGAAGCTAACTATATATACCAAAATCTAGCTTTCCGGCGTTTTTTTCCGAGTCAAATGCTTTATTGACTGGACTATTGATACCTTCGAGATCTGCAAGTCTAAAAGAAAAAGAAACTACGGATGCAGCGATCTTCAACTTCATATTGAGTTTGTTTTTTAGATATCTTATTGCGAACATGTGCAGAGTGATTGCAGTTGAATGGAAATCATAATAATAAATAAAAAAATAATTAAGTAATAAAATTGTGAAAAAACAAATTGTAATAAGTTTATTTTCGATTTTTATTCTCAAAAATCTAAATTTCAAAATAATTTATTTCAAACACAAAAAACTAAAATAACTTCATTAAAAAACTCAATTAAGGATTAAGTTCCTGGCTTTAAAAAAACGGTATAGCATAATATTGTTAGTGTTGCCATTGTTTTTTAATATTCATTTTCACTTTTTTTATATTATAGCCCCTCCCACCTTAACGGACATATGAAGTGGCCCAATATCCTAAAATTATGTTCATACACAAATTTTTAACTAAGACGCTCCACCATATAGAAAAGTAAAATTGTAGAAATAATTGTAAATTATGATGAAAATATTTTTTGTAGGAAATTTTCTAAGCTACAAATTAGTTATATATATGTATATATTTTTTCTTTACAAACTAACCATTTTGGAGATATTCTTGAAAAAACATTTTGGAGGGCCTTTTACCCACCCTTAAAATTGTTAGCGGCGCTCAATTTTGACAGTTTCTTAGAAAAAATGATGAGGAGGGAATAAAACAAAATCCAGCTTTAAGGAGATTATTTCCTTATTGGGATGTTTTGATGGCTAATATGATTGGGCTTTGATCGTAAACGAAGAACACTTCCAACGCATTGACGGTGGCGCTAGCATTCGTATTGACACGTATATTTAAGAGTCTATGCGTTTATTATTTTCGTTTACATTAAAATCACCCTATACCAACTCAGTCAGGGAAGGTTGAAGCTAACTGCCTGAAAGGAGACGGACTGCAACTAGAGTTGGAAAAGCTGTCAAAATATTGAAAACCTACATACAAATTCAATGTTACGAACAAAACGTAACGCTGCTGTGATCGGATCTAAACGAGTTCGACAACTTTTAAATTATACACGTATAGTAATTTTGACATTTCAAATTGCATGAGAGAAAAAAAAAGATTCGGGAAAAATTATTCAGCTCTATCACGATTCACGAATTCCATCGTATTCGGAAACTTGTTACGAATCTCGAAAAAAATATTACGGATTCCATCGTATTGGAAAATCTCTATACAAATTGTCATTAGGAACGGATTCGGTGATGGTTTACGATGGAATTCATGGTAGGGCTAATTTTAGCTTTTTTTCGCGAAACCAAAATCATATTAATTAAAAGAAAAAATATTGAAAGCAAAAATTTGTCCTCTTCATGCAATTTGTTAACCGCTAGTGTCACTTCCAGGAGCCGCGAATTCGATTAACGCATTTACCCTCGAATCTCAATTTCTCGACTTTAAAGTTTTGTAACGCGGTCAAAAATAGTGAAAAACTGTTATCGATGTGGCACAATCGCGCTCTTAATAACTGCACAATTTTGTCGTGACACGAAAAAATTTCACTTACAATACGTTTGAATTCATTGATATTGAGTTACTTTCGTGGATCAACTGTCACCAACGCTTTTTTAGGATTGTTTTTTGTATACAGACTGCCCATCTGCTGATTTAAAAATAGCGAATAAATTATGGTTTACAGATTTTAAGAATGATCGCCCGTCTGTTTATTTTTAAATAATATGGTAAATCGCTCTGAAAGAATGTACCAATTGCTGATAGACCATGTTTGGCCTATATTGGATGAAATAGCTGAATGGAAAGAAGAAAAAGGTTAGGCAGGATTTGGAATACGAAAAATATAGTTTTGTCTGTCAATGATGAAACGATGAAAGCGTTCAGGCATTTTGGGTGGTATTTGGTCAGCAGCGCAAGTAATTTTGGATTCTAATTTATTAATCGTAGTCGGTTAATCGATGTAGATGATTTTGCGTAGGTAAATTAAAAGGAAAAACCTCTACAGGTAGAATACAGATTGATCTGGCAGTCAATTTAAATGTCCAAAGTTTAAAATTAAATGTTTTACGAGATATAATAGAGCGGAACGTGCTTGATTTTCTTCAAGTTCCTTTCCAACAACATCGGTAATTCCCAGCCTAATGAAACCTAATAGAAAACAGAAATATTTTTCACGGGCTCTTGCGAAGAATTGACAAATCCTCCAGGAGTATCTCTTGTCATGAAAAAATGCGACTCACCTTAGCCGTTCGGATTCAGCAGAAAATTGTAGGTCCCCTCCATTTCTCCCAATAACACGCACACAGGAATGGTTGAGAGACAAGTCACTAGGCCCTGGTTCTACACGAGCTGTCTCGCCACCCAATTTATTTATATATATCTTCTACAAATTTTTTTCCGATGTGGCACATATAAGGGAACTGTAGCCAGCTTATTTCAAAAATAAAGATAAAAGTGATTTTCAAATATATTTATTGTTTTTTGATTTAATTTATTTCTATTAAAATTTCTTTAGCTAAGCGATGCGTTTATTTTAAATTTGAGTTTTTTTTTGAAGACTGATGTTGGAATTTCTTCCAAAACCGAGCAGTAATTAGATCATACCCGAGTGTGTTTTTGTTTGATAACTTGTAAATAACTTCTTTAAACCAATTTGTCGTTTCTATCAACAAAGTTTAGGAAAGGGCCTAAAAACTTTGAAATTTTTGAGAAATGTTCCGCCAAGAGTTCACCCTTCTGTTTTGGGTTTGTAATCCATTTTACCTCTAGTACTTTTTTCAGGCGGATTTTATATTTTTGGGTTTTTCAGGTATTAAGCAGCTTTCCGTAGGAAATATTCGGTAAATGCATTTGTCGTCAGACTTTTCAGTAATCTGCTAATTAATTCATTTTTGAACTCACAGGTTGAATACTGCCTTATTGTTAAGGAATATCGTATTTACCTACTTTCTTCGAGTTCTTCGTTTTCCAATATCAGCTCCTTTATTTCTATAGCGTATTATATTTTATTTTTTCTCCTGTTCAAGATAGTTGTAGTACTTTCTTCTGCCTTTTGTATACATCATTTGTTTCGATTGATTTGTTTTTTTTCTCGATTGGACACAAATTAGTGACCATTTAATGAAATTTCATGTACCATTTTGTTCAAAATCGAAGTACTGACTGCATTAAAAAAACAACCTCTATCTGTTTTATATATTAGTTTGCTTATTTAATAATTCATCTTGAATTTTATTTCTACTACCTAATTTCCATTTTTCAACAACAAACATATTTTTGAGTTTATATTGAAGTAGGTAGGCACACATATAACATACAAATCTCAAATTCATATAGATTTGATAGGTTTTGGCTAGCCACTTCTTGTCAAATATTGTCCATTGTCCACAAATCTAATATCTTACTAAATATTTGCATTGTAACAATGGATCAGATGTACCATCTATACCTACGTCATAATGAATTTCTGTTGAATTCAGAATCCCTGTAAGATGTAACACCGAATCAATCAGTTTAAACAACAGATACGTCGTATCTCTATCGACAAAGTTATTTAAACTCGAACAAGATAACAAATTTAGGTACACATATTTGCTTTGCATATACAATATACATGTATGTATGTATGTTGGGATGAATCCTACATTATTGATATCCTCTTATACCTGCTCCATTGTGTGATGGTGTAAAGAAGGATGATCACCTATATACCTATACCCTACAGGAAGGAAAAACATCTATGCGGCGGTAAATAGATTTTAATTGGATCTCGATGGTCAATCGGAAATTTCAAAATTACATTGTTCAGAAAGTTTTTGTCTAATTTTACGTATCTATGTTAACCATCAACAATAGAATGCTATGGTATTGTGAAGTGTGAACAAAAACGGACTTCGTGAACTATTCATATAGATAGATAAATATGTAGATATAGATATAAAAGCCCCTTTGGACCCTTGGGGCATGGGAATCAATTTATTTTGAATTTTAACCGCATTCACACACACAGACACATATAAACATTTTATCAGGCACTCGCTTGCTTGCTTCAGGGATGATAGCAATTCACATAAATATATTCCTGAAATTGTTTTATCTGAAAACTATGGTAAGTGCGGGAGTTGGAACTTATGGGATGGTGATTGGCATGCGTTAATGAGGAGAGAGATGTTCTAATTGAATATTTCCGATGTGGAAAATTCGGCTCATCAAAAATGTATGTATGTGTATGTAGTGTACACAACATATCCAACACTATCCTGCAGAAGTTTTGAAACACTTTGAATTTCTATTTTTCATTTCATTAATCTGTCTCGCAGGTTTCAATGTTATAGCATTTAATACTACAAACTAAGATCCAAAAATTATTTAATTCAGCCAAAATAAGATCTCGATCTCGTCACTGATTTTGATTTTGTAATGGCAAAAAATATCGACCTAATGCTGAATCTACAAAATATTTTCATTGAAAAATTAAAAATTATCTTTTGTTTAATTCAGTTTTATTACACTTGTCCGAATTCTGAAATCGCTTGTCATAAACTAAGCAAATATGTATTTACAAGTCTTTCCTGACATTTGTCAGGTTGTGTCACGGAAAGAAGAAAATTTAGAAATTACCCACTTGTCATATCATTGCCATCACTTGTCCAATTAAACGCACTTTTGTCACTTTGATATGTTACAGAATTTTTGACAAGTTTTTAGGTTTCGCTTATAATATGTGTATTTATTTGTCATATTGTAAAGGGAATTTTAAATTCCTGACAAGTTTTATAAATTGAGTTATGTTATAGAATTAGCTGGACTTGTCGGACAAATATAGTTGGACAAGTGAATGAAAACTTGTATAATTGGTACGTTGTGTTAAAGGCCCCTGGGACTCGTCCTGGAGCCGCAGGAAGGACGAAAACTTCATGCACGCGCATGTTGTCACTTCACCACAATTGTGGTAGATCTACCACTTTTTTGAGGATTTTTCAAATCTACTACTTCCAACCCGCGGAATACAAAATTCTACCACTATTTTTTCATACACGAAATAATTTGAATAGATTTTTTAATCAGTGCTAAGCCGTGCATGCATAAAATAAATGTATTTCCAAAACCATTACAAGTAAATAAAATGCCATGCTTAATTTGTTTTGAGCAAGATCTCATGTAATCAATCGTTTTCACTCCAACTCCCAAATACGAAAATTTCAAAATTATAAATTAGTTACCTGCTATTTAAAAAAAAAATAAAAAATCCTTTCTCATAAGATTAAAATAATTATAACTTCTGATCTAAGATGACCTATGCTAAGTTTCATACCTTTTCAGAAACTTAAAAAATGGGGAAAGTTTTTAGAAAACAAAACCAATATCCTGTATAATGGAATTTTTTCTACTGTTAACTCCACAATTTGAAGTAAAAAATATAAGTTCACCATAATTTCAGTTCACTTACCAACTGGTAAGGATTTGGTATGAACAAGTTCTAAAATTCTGAAAGGTAATGGCTTGAACTTGCTTTAGTTAAAATTTCAAGTATGAGTTTTGGACATCCAGTAAGTTATTAATATTTAAAGTGAGATATGCATTTTTTTACTTTTTTGCATAAATCTGGTCGGCCAGAGAAACTGACCAAGCTTTTCCCCGGACGACCTTCGGAATATGATTGGTGAAAGTTTTTCCTATAATTTGATATAGATTTCGTCCTTTATATCGATGGGTGGTGACCCCCCCTAAAAAATGACGTTCTCTATTGGTCGGCCAGCCGGTTTCTATATCACTTAAACATTGTCTAACGCTACATAAGCAAATTTTTCTTTATATCGATGGGTATGATTTTTGTCTTGCCGCCTCCCGGTCTATAAGCCCGAAGTCTTTGTTCTAAAAAAATATCCGAGTGGTAAAATATTATTGATAAAATTTTGTTATTGTTATTTTGCAATTTGGTTTGTTTAAAAAAAAAAACCGTCAATTGAATTTTTTTATAAACCCTACCAGTTCTCAGTTACAAATTGGTGTGTAAAATATTATTGTCCCAGAGTCAATAAAATTGTTTTTTTTTTTTCGAAATATTTGAGTCGAAATATATTATTGTTTTGCAGTTTTGCTCTCTAATTTTGTTGCTTTAAAAAAAACTGTGAATTGAATGTTTCTAAGAACTTTTTCAGTTATTGGTTAAGTTATTGTGCGTAGAATAACGTTTAAAAAAAAACTGAAATTGATTTTTAGAATTAATTAATTAATTAATTAATTATTAAAATTAAATTAAAATTAAAATTTCTAGTGATATTCGAGACAAATGACATTTTAAAACTTTCTTTAAAAATAGCTATAATAAAGAAACGGCTTATTGATTTGTTTTGAAACTTCTTCCTTCTTCATGATGCTATTTACCTGTAAAATAAAGTTTTTTTGAAGTCAATATCTTTATTCGTTCTTGAGATAGAATTTATCACCAACATATGTACACACACACATACAGACATCTCTCTGAAAACGATGGATTTGTATTCTTGGGACCTCGAACCGTCGAGATATGTCAAAATTTTCGATTCGACAAATCGGACCAATTACAATAACTTCCAATGGGAAGTTAATAAAATAAATAAAATCTATGGTAGGTACATACATAGGTACTAAGACTAAGTTTCATATGTCCAAAAAATCAAGAAAAAAAACTGAAAATCTTATAAAATTATTTTCTTGGACGGAGTCCAAACATTCTATAAAGAGTTTTTTCCTTAAAAAATAAATCTTGTGGATGAGAAATTGGATAATTTGTAATCATAAATATTGAAAGTTGTATCCTGAAAAATTGATATAATTAAGAAATATTAAATTTTTTTGTAAAATTTGACAACATTTTTCGTTTGTACAAGTGTAAGGTAAGTAATAATACAAAAAAAAAACTGCTGAAAAATTGATTTTCCAATCTACCACCGAAAATCTGAATCTACCACTATTTTTTGGCTCAATAAACCACTGTTTTAAATTTGAAAGTGACAACACTGCCTCAGACACATATTTTTTTGATTTTCTTGCTTAATTATTTTTTGTCATAGTTGATCACAATAGATGGAGAGTTCTTTTGACTTTTAGTGGAGAAATCATGTTCAGGTTTCTTTTGCGGCTCAGTGAAGCTGCCAGAAATTTTCTTAAAATTAAAATTCTCACATATTATCAAAGTGAAATGAACGGCGAATTATAAAATTATTAAAAGGGATGGAGTGCGCATGAATTATATTCCTTTTTTATTTTGTTTTCAGTATTTATAATATTTGAGTTTTGTATAGCGTGCACTTGGTTCTACGCGTATGATTTGAACCCCTCTCACCAGAACTAAGAAGCATGTGGTTTCCAAACTTTGTCTGAAATTCACTGGAAATAATATTTTAAATAATTCTCGCTGTTTCGACGAACCTGCGTTGCAGTCTTAAGACCAGGGGCCAAATTTTTTTGTGTAAAAACATACAACCTTCGAAATCTTCTCACGCAAGATCTTCTTACTTCTCCTAGCACAATATTCTGACCTCGCTGTCCTTATTTTGTCCTGCAGAATTTTTGCATATGCATCTTTTGACACCCTTATAAAGTATAACCATTCAACATATCACTTAAACCAATTATGACAAAAGTTTTTAAAAAACTGCTCTTGAAAAAGCTTAGCAAAGCAATAGAAGAAAGAAGAGTAATCCCAAACCATCAGTTTGGATTTAGAAATAAACATTCCATGATAGACCAAGTGTATCGAACTACGGATGTTTGTCATTTGGGACTTGATTAAAAACTGCATAGAGCTCTCCCAACTTTCAATGCACTTCTACGAAATGATAAAATTCTATGTTACTAAAGAACATTGAAACAGATGTACGACAAGGAAGTGTCATAGGACCAACACTGTACTTGTTATATACTAACAAATTCCATAAGACAACAATGCTATCTTAACTAACTTTTCAGTTCAAGGAACCGGAAAAATTGCAAAATGAGTTGTTACCTTTGCCAATATTTCCAAATTTTTTAGGACGACTTTTTATGCAAAGCTGAAGTGGAAAGAGTACATCAAGAAAAAAAAGAGAAGAAATAAACTTGAAATATAGAAAAAAAAACTGGTTATTGGGTATAAGAACTGAGACCAATCTATCAAGAAAAAAATAATACTGTAAGAGCAAGTTTTGATTTTTGAAACCTGTTAGGATGTACGGCATCTAACTAGAGAGTTGTCAGCCCCAAAACACAAATACCTAACCATATAAAAACTTTACAACTTAATGCTTCGTCATTTGAATTTTTAAAACAGAATAAGAGAAAACGAGCTTAAAAAAACTGATAGCTATGAGAAAAATAACCAAACTTTTGCGTCACTCGAATACCACCGCGCGCGCCACCCGTAATGTTCCTTATCGTTTCTTATTTTATGGATATTTCTATAAACAGTGTTCCAATGAAATACCTTTCCTGAAACAATTTAACTCTAATACTGGTGCTTCCAGGAATGTCCATCAGTCCATTTCTGACGTAGTTTCAAGTACAAAGATTCTTTCATTTGGTCTTAGTATTTCGGTGTGATTTGAAATGATGTACAAGTCCCACACTACTTGGTATCGAATATTTCCAAGTATATTTTGTAGATTTTTACCTGTAAAGAAAAAAAAATATAATATAATGAATTGCCACAAGGTTTTCTGAAATTTAATCAAAGCTTGTGCTTTCCCCGAAATTAAGATATGGACAAACTTGAATTATCGATGTATATAGGTTTTGAGTTTTTTCGCGGAAACCGCGTTTACCTATATTGTTCTGGTTTGAAAAGGCTTACATCAAAATTAAACAAAAATTGAGTATTTTTCGAAGAATTGTTTCCAAACTTTTGTAGGATAGTGTTTACCTTTACGTATATGTATGTTCGAAAATTGGGTGCAAAAAATTAAAAAAAGCTATATTCACCACACCAAACCAACAATGCCACACCAACAATATTTTGCGTGCCACCGACACGCACTTGAAATGGATGCCTTTTGAAAGTCGAATGGCAATGGCAATATTATAATATAAAAATGGGTTTTCAGAACTTATACAAAGCTCTTCTTTTTTTTGTTTTGTTTATGTGTTTTCGGGTTAGTAATCCTTTTGTTATATTATTATTTTGAAATTTGAATATAATAATATCTATCATCAAGTTATATTTGCGTGCAAAATGATTTCGAAAATTAAATGTGAAAGCAACTTATGAATACCTACCTCTGAATATATTTGTAAGTGGCATTATACTTATGTAGTTGGGTGCTATATGATGATGATGTTAGTATTTATACATTCATATAGAAATATTCAAAACCATATGAAAAATGAAGTACCTACCTATCTGTTTATTCAAGTTTTAACGTTTTTATTGAATTGGGTCAACCGAAAAATAGAGAAGTTTTAATTAATTGATTGAGGTAATTTAAATAATGTATGGTACATTTTAAGTATAAAAAAAAAATGTTTACATCAAATTAATTTTCCCATAATTAATTTAACACCATTTAACAAAAGCTGTGTATTTTAAATTGAAAAGGTTTGGTACTCGTAGGATATAAATTAATATAAAACTAAAATGAACCATTGGGTCGCACGAGTTTTATAAAGCTCAAGTGGTTTAGTGTGGAAATTATTATCGAGCATTATTAATATTTCTTATTCTCATTCTCTTTAAAATCCAGTTTTGTTAGAGTTATAGGTTAGGTGGTTTTTAAAAAAGTATCCTACTAGTAGAAAAAATTTACTTTGATTCATTATTAACGGTATACCATCTATTTTTTTAATTTTCTATTATCTCATTATCTGTTTAACTCATTTCAATGAAATTTTGTAATAAAGATCTAATAAATTTAAATAGTTTAGTGAGGGCCTTGTCAATAAAATTTTGTTGGCTATATACCTAGTTACCACGCGTTCATAAACAACTCTTAAGTTATGTCGAGGCTCACAACTCAAAAAATATTTATGCTATTCACCAGATACTCACACAGATATTGACACAGTACTTATACCAACAGTATAGGTATATAGGTTAAAGAAAGTAACAAAATTCAACATAACATGGTAGAGAATTATTTTATAAAAGTAAATTTTATCGCTTGGCTTTCTTGGCTACAAATTTATTTCAATATGTCAATGAATTGACAATAAGGCTAATCCAGTAAGTTGGTCTTCACCGGTAGAGTTTCTTTAAAAAGTTTTTAATCGTTTCACAGTTGAAAACGTTCTTTCTTGTATACATGTTGATGCTGGCAAAGTTTCCAACATTTTTGAAAATTTACGTATGAATATTGGGAAAAAGATCTTCACTGAAATCTCCAAGAGCAAGAGATTGCGTTCTTTGAAGGCTGTGTAGTGTGTATCTAGTTTTTAATGATATTTTTTTCTTTCACAGCTAAAACTCAGCCTTCATCGTATGCCGATCCAAAAATCTTCTACAAAATTTAAAGTTTTTCTTGTTAAATTTTTTCGTTTTTCCCAAGTATTGAAGGGATCAAAATATACATTATACAATGGTGACAGAACAGACTTATGGTCCTCGAGTGAGTTATGAAGTTGTCTAGAAAAGTAATCAGAATAGAATAGTTTTCAGGAACTGTGGCGTTTACATTGGAATTTTTAAGGTTTCAGTTAGTTACATCAACAATGTAAAGAAGGCCTTACGTAGTCTCAAAAATATCTCTAAATTTAAAAACAACATTTTCTCTAATTTTTTAAACGTTGCTGTCACTAGTTATATGTGCTCCACAGCTGACACTATAGGTCACAAAAAGAGGACACACAGTGACTGTGTGTACGAAAACATAACTTAGGCAGCACAAGCTTGTCAAAAAATCACGGGCTAAACCTGATTTTAAAAAACAAGTCGCTTTGGATGAGGTTTCAGAGTATTTATCAATTCAGTACTCAACTACTCAAAAGTATGTATTTTGCCTATAAAAATTTCTTTAACCTAATAAATCCGTCATGATTTTCAACCCATCGAGTTTTACACATTGCTGTTAAGTTTTTCCATTTAATTTCCGGATAATTTTTTTTAATATTTTCCGACAACAAATGTGTACGTGTTGCCGGTAGTTTAAAAAAAACTTTCAATTCGATTATACTATGTAATAATTTGTATAATTTGAATTTGACAAAAATATCCTAGAGCGAGGTTTAATGGATGTTTATAGTGTGTACTGAAATAAACGTATAAAGCTTCTGGGTAAAACAACCGTACAACTGCTTATAGACAAAATTCAAAATAACACTCTTAGTGGAAGCACCAATACCCTTGTCCACGGGCTACTAGTAATTTTCTAAATGTCTGAATTTAATCAAATCCCCTTAGAAATATAAAATTCACAGTATATTCATGCTGTGAGTTTTATAAAAGTCGGTAAGCATCGACCATAATTCGCGTCTTATAGAAGGGTACGACAGCATCTAACTGATGAGCCCAACTGTCGTACTTTGGCGAAACGCAATTTTTAGAGTTGAGGTCACTTAAACTTAAAAATTGAAATATATTCATTCGTAGTTTTCTAATTATCTTCATCTACGTTATTGTAGAATATTAAATATCATAATATTTTTTAAGATTTGAATAGCCACATTTGTTTCGCATTCGTAGCAAAGCTCGAAATGTGCCATCGTGTAATAACTACTGGTTCTGACTTATTTAATTCTATTGGACTCTTATAGCCATTTCTTTGCCGACATTTTGTGAAAATTCATATTACCTACGGTTACGGTTTTGAATACCCATATGTAAATATTTTTCGTAGTTCGAAAATGCGATCGACTCTATCTTAACCAGGCAAACCCAAACTGTGAAATCAAATTTTTTTCGCACAAATGCATCTCCAATAACAATAACAGTAGCAGAAACAACAAAATCAATCTAAATTTTTTCTATTTATTTGATAAAAGAAAGGAATTTTAAATAATACAAAAAAAAAATACAGAAAAAATACAAAATTCTGAAAGTTCGACAATTTAAAAAAAAAAAAAAATATTTTGAAAGTTTTCGAACACTAATGAGGCATCTAAAAATCAATTTTCTCTAAACTAGACTCTTGAACGTTTCCCTTACTTAGCTTCAATTTTAAAGAAGTGTTGTTAGGAAATAAAAGTAGGATAGAATAGAATTTAAAATTTTCTAAGGTTTGCTATTTTAAAATATAGCTAATGTAGCCTAACCACGTTTCTATCTCATCCAACTCGATAGTCATTGATTTCAATATTCCATAACTCCTACATATAGGAATTCATTATTTTTAGAAAACTTCTATTACTTTCCTTATGATTCTATAAAAGTTTTATGTTTTGCAGAAAAAAAAGAAAAATACAATCCCACACTCCAAAAAAAAAAATTCCAATGGAAATGGGAAATCTCATTTCTCTCTATAGAGTTTATAATAAAAACAAACATTCATTAACGTCTTTTCCAGAGATAAACAAATTTGAAAAAAAAAGCCTATCAGTGTTTTCAGTAAAACTTTCAGACGTGTATCTTGTTCCTCCCGAAAGGCCAATTTGACTGCCTCTCATCTCATTTCATCTCGTCTTGTCTTGTATATATGTATCTATACATCCCTCCAAGGCAAGACAGGCCATCAGTATAAATTTATCTAGCAAATGCCTAAGAATGAAATATTATATGAACCTATTTTTATTTTTTTTGTATCCTTTATAAGTCTTCAGTCTTGTTTCTAATTTTCTTAACATCCTTTTCGTCCTAATGACTATCTCACGACTACTGGACGAACAAGATGGGTAAAATAATTGATACCTGCTTAACATCCCCGTTCTTATAACAACCACGACTACCATCACCATCACCATCACCACCGCCGCCATTCGTTTACTGTCCCAAGGGCATTTTCAAAGAAATTCTCAAATGTTCGTTGTTACAAAACTTCACAAGCACGTACAAAATTTTATAAGAAAAACCAATCATCTCCAGGGACAGGCTGCATGAAGTTTTCTAACATTTAACAAAACCTCCTAGGGATTCTATATAGCCTAAAATTTAACGAGCCACCCCTGCATATAACCCTCTAATAATATGTTGAACTTTCGGGGCGAAGCAAACAAAGTTCTGTTCTATGTATATATGTACCCCCACGGAAAATAATATGAACATCCCGATAAGTTTTAAGGAAATGAGGATGTGGGATCATTAAAATTTATTAATCGCACAACTCCAAAAAAGTTGTCCTTCAAAATCAAACTTAATTTTTTAAGGTTTTTTTGTTTTCATTAGACCACCAGGACGGGTAACATGCGACATAGCGACGCAACAAATGCTTGGGAGTTATTAATTTTAATACACCACATCAAAGCGTGGATTCAGTGGGGTATGATGCGGGATCATAATTATAGAACTGTTACGAACCATTAAATGTAACAGATTAATGAAACAGTTTTTTTTTTTTTTGTCTAAATTGTAGTTCTAAAAAATAAATTTGTAAAAGTAAACTATTGTAACGGGTCATTCATTTTTCGGTTTCGAAATTAAAGCTAAATAAAACACAAACAGCGATACATTTTTTATGAAAATTTTATTTCATTTTAAAGTTTGGACTTTGCCATTTAATGTGAAAAAGAATATCATTCAAATGGCCGGCCGCCTGGAGAAGATTCGCAGCATGCGACTCTTTTGAGGTAATTTTTAACCACTTTTTCGCACATTTCGGACGGTGTTTTGGCCATAACTTGAGCAATGTATATTTTAAATGCGTCTAGAGCTCGGGGATTATTCGCGTAGCACCACAGAAAAAAATTTAAAGGTGTCAAATCTCATGATCTTGGTGGCCAACTGACGTCTCCAAAACGCGAAATTACGCGACCAGGAAACTTCTAACGCAATAAAGCCATAATTGGTCGTATTGTGTGGCTCGTTGCCCCGTCTTGTTGGAACCACATATCGTTCAAGTCAAGCTTTTCTATCGCCGGCCAAAAAAAACGGTTATCATTCGACCATATCGCTCCGAATTGACTGCAACCGTCTATCCATTGGCATCTTCGAAGAAATACGGACCAATGACAGCTTTTGACCATAGATCACTCACACCAAACAGTCACTTTGTCTTGATACAACAGCACCTCTTCGATCACTTCTGGGTTTTCTGAGCCCCATATGCGGCAATTTTGCTTGTTTACATATCCAACGAGTGAGAAATGTGCCTCATCGCTGAAGAAAATGTTGTTCGAAAAATCGGTGTTTACTGTCTGTTGTTCCAACACCCAAGAAGCGTATCTATACAACCGGCTGCGGCGTAGTGAATGGTCAGCAGGCTTCAATTTTTGCGTAATTTAAACTGTAAAAGGATGGAGATGCAAATCCAAATGCAAAATACGTCATAGTGAGGTGTAAGATACGTTCAATTACTGCGAACGCCGCGCCGGGAAATCGATAAATTAGAATCATCAGCAACACTTGCACTTGCAGCAGCAATATTTTTGTCAAAGCGTGCATTAAGATGATGCACAGGCATTACGACATCGCGACGAGTAACGCTTCCACTCTCTTCAAATTTCTTCACAATTTTACCGATTGCTTGCGTAGTCGCTCGATTATGACGACCATAATCATCGCGTAGAGCGCGAAAAGTGGTTAAGTTTGAGTCACCACTTTTGAACGAAGTTTTAATAATTTTAACGCGTTTTTCGATTGTTAAGAGATCCATCATCGTAAATGGCAAACATTTAACTAATATTATGACACTTTAAATGACAGCTTAGTTTGACAGGTGTCAAATGCCAGCGCTACCAACTTGAAACAACGAAATGAATAACCCAGTCCGATTTTCATTTCTTATCCACAGTCTGACAGTTGTAGCTTGTAGGCAAATAAAAATGGCTGCTAAGATTCCAATCTTTATAATTCAGTATCTGTGGTGGAATAAGTCTTTTTTTTTATTAAAAAAAAGCAAGTTGATAGCATAATCTACGGCACGTCTTCATTTTTTAAACAAAGAGCTGCAGTCAATATGTGTATTGCCTGTAGGTACATATTATTGTTCCCAAAGGCATATACATATAGATACAATAAGATATAATTTATTTTATTATTAACATAATAATCTTGAGCGACTCATTCCACTTTTAAATAAAACGCCTAAAATATTTGTGACTATACTCTGTTCAACAAAAATTGTCAGTACTGGGAAAATAGGACGTTTGTCTTTCACTCGGGTTGCATTAGATTGCATAAACCTGTCTATCTTTAAATCTCATACAGTTTTCCGCAGTTTACATTATAAATCGCCGCAAATGAGAGAGAAAAGTGCGTATAGGACTACCGTCTGTTATTTTAACACTGACGAATACGAAATGAAGAATCAACATCATTACGCTTATACTTATTTATAAATACAAATGTAAACACAATATTGCGTTAGATATGTACATATCTTTTTATCAATTAAATACAATATAACATAACTATTACCTAAATGAAAACATTATCAAATATTAATTAAAAAATTAATATCACTTCAAAAAACCTTTTCTAATGAATATGATCACGAAATGCACTGTGAATGTTTCATAACCTGGAACAATAATAACGTTTGTCTTCTAAAAGCCAGTAATTTTTAATTATATCTAAACGGATTCTCCAAAAAAAAAAAAAAAAAATCAAAAACAACAACACTCCACATACATACATACTTAACTTCATAAATTTGTTCTCAAAAGCTTCAAATTACAAAAATTTCTTATAAAAATCCTCTGAAAAAGCACTTACTTGCCTTACAATTGTGAATGGTAATAATAACTCATGGTGGAGTATACGACTTTTTGCGAGGAAACACAACAACAATTCGTGGGCGTAAGTCAGTGGCTTGCTATTTTTTCTAGTGGCATTTTTTTCCACTCAGTGTCGTGAGAGTGAATCTGACGCCACTGCTTTAGAAAAAGCTCAGCCATAAGCCCTGCACGCAGAAAAATAGGTGGTTCAAAACTACGTAGTTGTCGTGTAAAATTAAATAAGTGAGGTTGCTAATATACAACCCTCGAACTAACTCTGTTTATATTACCCGAGTGAACTAGATTAAAAAAAAATAGTTTAAATCAACACCCTCATAGGTTAAAGTGTACTTAATTTTAGTAAACTACTTTCTACTATAAGGTTCTAATAGGTTCAGAGCAGCTTATATACAGAATTATTTTTTTATTTACAACTGGATTAGCTTATCTACTCAGGTAAAGTAGCCAATCTATTCTGTTGGAGTAGCCCATCTACTCAGTTGGATTAGCCTATCCACTCGGTTGGAATAGCCCACCTACTTGGTTGGAGTAGCTAATTTACTCGATCGCTTTAAACAACTTACTTAGTTAAAGTAGCCTATCTACTCAATAAAAGAAGCCACTTTATTCCGTTGGAATAGCCCATCTACGCAGTTGCATTAGCGTATCCAATCGGTTGGAGTAGCCTATCTACTCGGTTGCATTAGCCTATCTACTACAGTAGGTACATATGTATACTGGCAATTTTTGTTGAACAAAGTATAGATAGATGAACGAAATATTAAAAGACCATATTTTTATGGTTTTGTTGTTATGCCAATTAAATTTAAGTTTATGTTTTATAAATCAACCAAATGTTTTCCAAAGAGTAGTTGTACTTATAAATGTCCTACATAATCTGGATAAGGATATACTTGAATTAAAATCATTTATCATCTCAGTAAAGTCAATAAAAAAGAAAGTAGAAAGACAACAAAACTATTTGTCATTTTATGAATCGATTTGGCATTTCCAAATCTATAAATTCAATACATACAAAAACCCACACATTATTGTAGGTAGGTATAGTTTTGTTTTTTTATTTTATATCTCCATATAAAGACTACATTTAACACATAAAAAGATACATATCACCCTTACGAGTTACGACATCGACGACACGTTTTTGTTGTATCTGTCAAACAAACACACGCCAGTCTAGAGAAAGCTTAACCTAATGACTAATTGAATTTAAATCAAAAGACCCAAATTAATAATCAATTTTATAGCTCATGACACCAAAGATGACAGGACATTAAGCACTCGTCTTCGTTTCATAACCAACCACTTCCCTTCTGTCCGCTCGCTCGCTCATTCGCTCGTCCATCTCATCTGTTGGCTTACAACAATAAACAAAAAAAAAAAAAACACCGAGATTGATTTCCAAACAAATTTTAATGTTCCAATAGAGAGAACGAGAAATATATACAGCTATTAAACATTAAAAATGAGGTATACAGTGCTGTGGACGTATTTCTTAACATAATTTGCAAACTTACATGGAAATAAACAGTTTTTATTTCACCATTAAGATCAACCGCCTAGCACTATGGTGTTGGCCACCATCTTGAATTTAAGGTAAGTTGTTTGTTGTTGAATAACTGGCGCATTTCGAATTTTGGACAGAAATGCATATGACAAAAGTTGTTAATAATTTGAGTTTCCACATTTTTTGTTATAACATCTTTTTGTTTACGATTCATATTTGTAGACTTAATCCGGAAAATACAAATTGCTTACGTGTATTATTTAGTTCGCTTTTAAGTTAAACCAAGAAAACCTTGCAACATAGTTAGGGCCAGTTTGTTCACAGCTGATTATCTTTAATCAAGGATTTTTGCAACTGGTAAATCATCGAATGTGCATAATTATCAAATTTTTTTTTCAGGGAATAAATAATTTAAGTTGTTAATCATGGAAATCGCTAATCAGCCGATTTTAGTTGATTAGCGTCATTTAGTTAGAAGCTGTGAAAGTCGTCGTTCAGATTCAACCCAATGTAAACAAACTGGCCCTAAACGTAAGAATTTCTTTACCAATTCGGTGTCAAATATCAAGTTAAATCTGGCGACACTTCCTCCTTTTTTAGCAGCCGCAGAACAACGCCACGTTTAGCAATTAGAGGATTCATCCAGCCAGTAGGAACTGGAACCGATTACCACAACTGCAGGACCTTCTTCTCAATCGTGTTCCTGGCTCAAGACGATATCAATGGAAAATTGCAGAAGAAATGTTTTGATGTTGGAAATCTGGACTCCAATATTCTCGTTGTGCTAAAACTGCAAATGCGCATCAAAATGCAACAAAAAACTTGAATGAAAAATCTTTAGAACTTATTTAATTACGGAAAATGACGTTATTTCACACAAAATAGATACAAAAAAAGTGTCTGAGTACCAGGCCTCGCTATGAAGATCACTTGTTCATTTTAAATTGTCTTTAAAATAAAAATTGTCTGAGTCTCAAAGTAGGGAAGTAGTTTTTGTAAAAATAATGAGGCATGGTTATAGAAGGAACCATTCTATAATTTCAGGAAATAACCCAAACTTCACTGTTCGCCTCTCTAGCATTTAGAGATTCTAGTGAGAGGTCTAAAAGAAGAAAAATGGAAGAAGTCCGTTCTTCACTTAGTGATGAAATAATCGTGAAATACTCCTCCAACTCGAGCAAGAAAATCCAGAAAAGCATACAGAAAATCTGATTAAGAAGAAATTACTTTTCTAACAATGCTACTAGCCTTAGCAATGTTTGTGGAAGCCGATTTAACACCCTTATCACCCAGATATTGCAGACCAATACGATTTACATAGGTTTAACGAAAAAACTACTGACGTTACAATGTGGCAACCTGTCAATCCTACTATCGAGAGTATTGAGTGAGAGCCATAGAAAACTGATTTGGATGTGAGATAACATCTGAATTCTTATGTAATCTCTCTATTGTCTATATTCAGTCATTCGTAGGACAGAAATGCATTAAAAAGGTGTGACATTTAAACGAGTGTTTTCTTATTGTAAATTGTTTGAAAGGTTTATACATACATCGAAGAATCTGCCAAAACGTTAAAGCACACTGAATTAGTTTATAGAACAGGAACAAATTTATGTATCAAGATGAGGGTGTTAAATGGCAAGGTCTGTAACGTAGCAACTGAAACGAAATCACTGCTGTATAATGTGGATCAAAATCTACAGACTTTAACAACAAAAAAGGAAATCAAAATCTAAAGCTATCGAATTTGGACTTTCTGTACTACACGCCAGAATTAGAATTTTACAAAAATTTTGCATTTGTCGTATGTATTACCAATAAAAAAATCTAGAGAAAAAAGAGCGGACGAAGAAAAAATTTTAGAAATTGAAACAAAAAAAAATATTCAGGATGATGATTTAAAAAAGGAACTGATTTTTTTGGAAAATCCTCAATTACATAGCTGCCGTTATCACAAAGGTTAATTTTTGAGTTGATACATAAATTGAAGGTTATCTTCTTTCTTTAGTTGGCGCTACAGCGCGGGGTGCTCCTGAGCCTCAATTAACCTCAATTAGACTCAATTAGGCTCCACCAGCTTTCTCGATCTCTAGCTTCCTGTCTCCAGTTTTGAACACCAAGTTGGCGTACATCTCCCTCAACTTGGTCATGTCACCGGAGATGAGGTTTGCCCTTGTTTCTAATTCCCTCCGGCTTAACGTAGAATACCTTACGGGCTGCACTGGAATTTCGATGTTCATTCGCTACAAGCCCTATAGCCATCTTAACCGCTGAACACGTAGTTTTTTTTACCGGTGGCACGTCACTGTACAGCTCGTATAGTTCGGGGTTGTATCGCCTTCGCCAGATGCTATTTTGCCTTTCATCACAAACCGGACCATATATTGTGCATAGTACTTTTCTCTCGAATATACTAAGGGAGCGTTCATCTGCCTGGGAGAGTGTCCAATGTCCTGCACCATTGAGCTGGAACGAAATGATAAGGGTTTTGTAAAGCGCCTGCTTGGTACTTCTCGATAGGGCTTTATTCATCAATTGCTTAGTAAGCCCAATGAAATAGCGATTAGCAAGTTATTATACTTTTTGATTTCAGCGCTGATGTCATTTTCAGAGTTCACAGCAGTGGCCTGGTAGACAAATTTACTGACCACCTCGAAGTTTTACCTATCAATAGTCATCTATCAATGCTGAGTGCTAACCAAGTCTGTGATGGGAATCGACTCTATTCGATGACAACATATAATTCGTCTTCTCCTCATTGATAACAAGACCCATTTTGTTCGCCTCTGTCTCCATGCTGGAAAAGGCACCCGTAACTGCTTCTTTGGTTCTTCCCATGATGTCGAAGTCATCTACATATTCAAGATATTGGGTGGATTTTTGAAAGATGGTGCCATTTGTGTTGGTCTGGGAGTTGCGTGTAACACTCTCTCAAGAACAATATTGAAGCAGCTACATGACAGCGCGAAGCTTTCGGTTAAATCTCTTCCAATTTCGACTGAGCAGCGAGCATTCTCCAACGTCATCCGGATAAGGCGTCTCAACTTGGCAGGGATACTAAAACTCTATATGGCACGATATAGCTCATTCCTGTTGACACTGTTAAAATTTAATCACTTCGTCCGCAAATGATTTCAACCGTTCACATAATACGCTTGGCAAGATCCTGCAGGCGATGTTTAAAAGATTAATGCCTCTGTAGTTGGTGCAGAAAAGGTGATCACCTTTTATATGGTTCTGGCAAATGGTGCTAAGATTCCACTCGTCGAGCATACTTTCGACCAGATTTTACTTACGAGTTGGTGTATACTCCTTACCAGATCATCTGCAGCCAACTTGAAAAACTCCGCCTTTAGGCCATCGTCACCGGCAGCTTTGTTTGATTAAAGCCTGGTGATGGCTGCCTTGATCACATTTAGGTCGCGTGACTGAAACTCCAGATCACCAACCAAATAGATTTGGCGGCACTGCTCGTTAGCGGGATCTTGCAAATCATCACCATTTAGCAGCTGGTTGAAATGATCTCCAGATTTTCAAACTATTGGGTTTCTTTCCTTCTTTATCTTTGAATGCTCGTAGAAAGTTAAACTAGAAACCATTTCAAGTGGTCATAAAATAAAAACTCAAAATTTCGATTACTATGTCATGGGACATCCAATGATTCCTTCCATGCATAAAATATTAATTCATGGTTTGACTATAATTTAAACTGCCATATTACCCACAGGACAGCTTTCGTGAACAGGCAGCTGAAGCTCGAAATTAGCACTATCGCTTATACCGAGAAAACTATGCAAGAAAGTTCTCTAGGGAGTAATGAAATATTGATATATACAACAGACTATTATAGATTTCGGATCAAGACCAATAACGAAATAAATAAGTATAAGTCAAAAGTGAAATAAACTGTTATAATTTTTTATTTTTTACTAACCTATTTTCGTTCCTTACGATAGATATGAAATATAAACTGTTATTATTTTGAATTTTTCAACTGTTTAAATGTTTAATTTTGTTCCTTAAAATCATTATGAAAGATAAATTATTATTATATTTATAGATTTATATTTTTTTTTCAACAGTTGAAATGAATTTTCCTGAAAATAAAAATAATTTTATTTGTTATAACCCGCCGCTACAGAAAATTACCTATTATAAATTATACCTATTGCACAGAATGTATGCACAACACTGTATACCTTAAGGGACATTATATGTTTCGTTTTGCTTTAAAATGGATAAATGGGGGGGGGGGGGAGGGTGAGATATCCATTAAGAAGTCAACCTTTTGAATTGCCCAGTCTTAAGTATGAACCCTTTGATAAGCCTTTTTGTTGCAAGTTATATAACTTTGGGCATCAACTAAGGGACTTCAAATAGCATCACCAAGCAGCAGCAGGCCATATTCACCGTTGTTGTTGGTGAGGAGGTCTAAGTGAAGTTTATAGTCAACAAAAAATGATCAAAAGCTTTGAGTTTACGCACTGGGTGAAGGATGAACTAGGTATATACCTACCCCCATATTGACAAAAAACTATTCCTACATAGAACATTTGTTATACCTATTTTTGGCCAGGATATTGATAAGGCTCATATATCAGGCTAAAGGTTTTTTTTTGTATTTCAAAGGACAATCATTATTATTTAATGTTAAAAGGGACGGACATTTGGATTAGTTTCAAGTTTTTTTTTTTTTTTTTAAGGTAAGCCTTTGCGGTTGCTCAGAATGGTTTGTGGGTTTATTGAGGTTTTTTGCAACAACGAAAACGAAAATAAAAGGATATGTGACGAACGGTATTAAGATTGATGTAAGGTATATTATATACATTAAGGTACTTTTTTTGCTGTTCAGACAAACGATGACTTTTGATTTTGAAAACAGCTGTTACAAAGCGAAAGAACTAAACTTTTGAAAGAAGAATATATGATAGCAATTTGGTTGGTATTAACAATGCTGATGACTTGTGGTGAAATAAATTGCATGGATAACTTCTGTTATACTGTCTCTATAATAGTATATGAGATACAAAAAAAAAACATAAGGCGCAAAGGCAATATTTAGAGAATTCTTATATTGTGATTTAAATCTCTACAATCATCTCACATGGATAGCCAAATTTACGAGCATGTGAATAAATAAAGATTGTTACGTAAATCGTATATTGAGAGGTCTATGAGATACGTTCACAAATTTTAGATCAAACTATTTTCTTACTTGATTTGATACCGATACTAATAAAGAAGTTGGTACATTTTTCAACACGGATATACCTATATTATAAGCTTAAGGACTAAAATTTAATGAAAAGATAAGATAAATTTATAGCAGTTTAACAAATTTCAATGGAAACATCTGGATATTCAATTTAATTGGATCGCGGTTGAAAATAAATCGCAGAACTGCATCGCACGAACTCGTTCTTGTGGTTCAATTATTTGTATAATATTTATTACTTTTACACAATCAGTTTTTCGACATGGAATTACGTTAAAATTACTGAAAACATTAAATTCTTCTTAGGGGTTTAAAAAAAAAATTCAAATCAAGTATTATTTGTACAATTTAGAAATACATGCGTTTGAAATTTGAACAACAAATGTGGTTGTACATGCAAACTTAATAATAATCTTTGGCGACAGTAGAGTTCTTGTTGAATGAATGGGGTTCATTTGGACCCCAGAGCATGTTTAAACACTCATAACTTTTTTGTTTTTTATTTTTTGGCCTTAAGATTAATACTCAGTAAACAAAATTCAATTTTCTATTAATTTTGTATGTTTTAATGATCACTGAAATTTTACAGAATTTTCTTCGGTTTTTTCTGGAAATATTCCATACATCTAACATGGGGTCCACTTGGACCCCACTACTGAAATTCAAACAAAAATCATATTTTTTCTAATTTAATTATAGGTATTTTATTTCAATAAGCAAATAATAATTTAGCTTGAAGTTGTTGGCAGTTCCGGGAGACATTCACGCATACGTTATTTGTGTGGCGAAGTCAACAATATCTACCACATGTCCGTGTGACTTTTTCCGTGTTGTAAAGGAGGGTTAACGTGAATAAGCAGTTAAAGTTTTGATAAACGTTACGAAGCTATTCGTCTTAAAGCCTCTTGAAAAGTGGATCAACAATGAAACTGCAGGTTACTCCGTAATTTTGAATTCATTCAGGTCTTGAGAATGTAACATCGTACACTTCAACAAAAACTTGTACGTTACCATCCCATCCTGATCGTCCTGTGAGGATGAGACATTCTTGGAATAAGAATCCTTTCACTGTACCGATGGATTAACAAATGTTTGACGGAATTGGTGATAGCGTGTATTCAGACAGACTAAATTTAAGTCTCTCATTTCGCCTCCCTATTCATTGAAGCGTATTCCAGGTGGAACTTTTAGCTATAAAAAAGCTTTCTTTTGACTTAAAGAAAACGTGATATCAATAACGAATATCTACATCTTCTTAGACAGCTATCAAATATCTGGACTTTGTTTCTACAAACTTTAAAACAGCCCAAAACTGCCTTCCATCCTTCGAGATGGAGTAGTACCTTTTCAACATTGTCCTTTGTTGGATGCCGGGCCATAGGGACGTTCCAGGAACCTGTATAGTTAATATACTCGCTAAAAGTGGAACAACAATACCTATTTCAACAGATAAGAAAAATATATACTACTATAGAAAACACAAACCTTAGGTGAAACAATCTCACCCCTTCTTTGGCGACAGAAGAAATCTGGCCAACGCCGAATCTGAAGCTATCTAAGCATTTGATATTTTCAAGCAGTTTACACATAAGCTCCGTATTAGGTGTCAAAAACGGACATTGTTTAATAGGTAGGTACTTCATGCGATATATGCGTCTACTCAAACGATTTCTGCAGAAGCTGCAGGATGAGGAGGAAACAATCCCCCACCTTCTTTGTACTGCTCTGTCACAGAGACGTAGACTCCATTTGGAAAACTTCTTCTACAACGATCAGAAAAATCTAGCAAATACTACAATAAGTAATCTTACACGCTTCGTAAGGAGCTCAAAATGTTTAAAAGAGTAGAGAAAAGCTTCCCTAGATCCATGTGGTAACACAATGGTCGAACAATTGGTCTATGTGTGTCAGTTTGTATGTTTATGTATTACTGGAGCAGGTTAGGTTAGGTTAGGTTATAAGGGGTGTGCACAGCATGAAGCTGTTGCGTACACGGGGGCCTACTGGTCCATTGTGATCCCCTGTAAAAGTTAGCATCGATGCTCCTCAATTTTGCCGATTAGCGTAGACTGGCTCGTTAACGAACCAGCCTGTGCTATCTATAAATTTCCTCATGTTTGCCATTGAGACCTGTGCTAGATCATCCAGCTCTCCAACAAACCTGTTTCCGAAATGACGGAGTCGGCCGGTTTGGAGGTTCGGACAGTCACAGAGCAGGTGTTTAATGGTTTCTATTTCCTCCTCCTCTTGACAGCTCCTACAAAAATCGGGTGCAAATGCCCCTATCCTGTTAGCCATTGTGCCAATGGCGCAATGACCTGTTAGTACACCTATCAAGGTTTTAATGTTCTTTTTACTCAGCGATAGAATATACCGAGTTTCCTTTTCATTTGTGTTAGGCCATAAACTTCTAGAGATTGCGCAATCGTCCCTGGATTTCCAGGAGTTATTGATTTCCTCTTTTAGTTTAAGGTCTATCTTCCTCTTGAGTACCCCAATCGGGACGAGTGGTCCCCTAACTGAATGGTCGCTACTACTTGTGTCTGCTTCTGACCCTTTCCTGGCTAGTTCATCTGCTATATCATTCCCTTCTATATTGCTATGTCCAGGAACCCAGCAGAGCTTTACCTGGTTAGTGTGGCAGATTTTATTTAGTTCCTTCCTACAGTTTAAAACTGCTTTTGATCTTATGGTCTCACTGGCTAAGGCTTTGATAGCGGCCTGGCTGTCCACGAAAAAAGTAATCTCCGAAACTGGAGCAACTTTTCTCCTTTATACAACGTCAATCATAGTGCTGCTGAGAGAACTATTATCACATTTACCAAAGAGAGAACTGGGACTGGTAAATGCGTAGGTCTTAGGGTAAAAGAAAGGATTTTAAAGACATCAGTAACAAACCTTATCGACGATGACATCCCAAGAGATGGCATGATTAAAAAACATAACTTCGTAAAAAACTTCAAAGCGGACATAAGTATAGCAAGAAAAAGTGGGTAGGCAAAACAGGAAATTACACACTTAAAGCAAATGCCATAAAGTTATACAGTAAAACCCACTTAAGATACACTGCAAAATGTCAAAGTCTTTCTTTCACTTAAGCGGGTTTTTCACTTAAACGGACCCCGCTTAAGTGAAAAAAATGTCACTTAAACGGAGTCCTGATAAGTGAAAAAAATTGCACCTAAGCGGATTTAAAAATTCCAAAAAGGGCTCTGACATATCAGAAATTCAAATGTAATTTTCGTGATGAAAATTTGGTGGAGGTGAAAAATAAAAAAAGGAGTAAAAGCGTTGAGCAAATTTTTTGTTCTTATCTATTAAATTTTTTTTCACTTAAGGGAGTGTTTTCCAAAGAAAAATATTAAATTTAACTGAAATTATGTTTCAGGTATCCGGGTTTTTCACTTAAGCGAGTTTCGCTTAAGCGGAGTGTTATAAAGGTAATTGGTCGACAAATACTCGGGGATGAAAAAAGTGTTTCAGATAAGCGAGTTTTTCTCTTAAGCGGGTTTTACTGTACACCGCTTAAGTGAAAAAAATGTCACTTAAACGGAGTCCTGATAAGTGAAAAAAATTGCACCTAAGCGGATTTAAAAATTCCAAAAAGGGCTCTGACATATCAGAAATTCAAATGTAATTTTCGTGATGAAAATTTGGTGGAGGTGAAAAATAAAAAAAGGAGTAAAAGCGTTGAGCAAATGTTTTGTTCTTATCTATTAAATTTTTTTTCACTTAAGGGAGTGTTTTCCAAAGAAAAATATTAAATTTAACTGAAATTATGTTTCAGGTATCCGGGTTTTTCACTTAAGCGAGTTTCGCTTAAGCGGAGTGTTATAAAGGTAATTGGTCGACAAATACTCGGGGATGAAAAAAGTGTTTCAGATAAGCGAGTTTTTCTCTTAAGCGGGTTTTACTGTACACTGATGGATTGATAACGATTGAAGGGCCTGGTGCTGGTATATTTGGGCCAAGAACCAAACTTTCCATAGCGATGGGACAGTCTACTAGCATTTCCAGGCGGAAGTTCACGCCATAGCAAAATTTGTTGATCAAAATCTCGAAAGAAAATACCAAACCAAAACATCGTCATTATGTTAGATAGTCAAGGCGCACTCAAAGCACTGAGTTCATACGACATCAGCTCAAAACTAGTGTGACAATGTGTGAATAGGCTAAACAAACTTGGCAAGAACAATATTGTCTCACTCCATTGGGTACCTAGAAATGCAGGCGTTCAGGGTAATAAGGAGGCAGACTCCTTGACAAAAATAGATGCAACGACCCCCTTAGTAGGGCCTGAGCCGAATTGCAGAATAGGAGAAAATGTGACTAAAAGCAAAATCAAAAAAAGAGGAGGTGGCCAAAACATTCAAATATTGGAAAGAACTCTCCAAGCTGAGGCAGGCAAAACTGTTGCTTGGGAATTACCACCATATAATCGTTTCAAGAACTGTATCAGCTTAAATAGTAACAACCTTAGACTAGTAACGGATCTCGCTCACTTGCCACTGCAAAGTTAGAAGCACTTGAACATTCTTGGCCTGAAAAGCAGCCTCTTATGCAGATTCTGCAAAACTCATGAAAAGACGCTGAGTCATATACTAGGCAGATGCGATGCACTTATAGGCATCAAAGAGAAAAGATCGAAGAGAAAGAACTACCTTTTTTTAAGATACTCCAAATAAGATGAGCAAAATCTTTCAGCAGTGTCTCACAAAATTTTTGTTTATCAAAATCCGTTCTACCATTTTCGAAATAAATAACTTCTTTCAAATCGATTGTGCGACTATGGCAGGTATTTTTATTTTTGAAGCAGACGAACAGAATTGACTAATTCAATTTTTTCATCGTTATGTCATGTTTGATGAAAAACCTTGGTCAATTTTTACATAGTACAGACAATCTTAAATTGCTTGAACATTCCATTTCAAAGTAAAAATACTTCAAGCAATTATAAATTATTAATGTTTCAAGTTACCCTCATTGCAATGATTTAATATGCCTTCCCCTAAGATCCATTTCTAAGCTGCAGCTATATTATGTATAGGTACTTGTTTATTTTGTATATTATTTTGTTGTCTTCATCACGTATAGGCTTACTTGCTTTGTTGTACACTTCAAAGCCCAATGTTGCGCGTAAACAACAGAAGGATATATTTAGAACTTAGTTAGAATAGTTAATTTGAACATGATTTGAGTGGAATTACATTATGAAGTTAAAATACTTGCTTCAAGGATGAATGGATAAACAGTTTATTCTTTTTTTATTCACACAGATATTTGTTTTATCTCTCATTAGAGATACATACAATATACTCATCCCTATACAGGATGTATGAAGAATAATTTATGTTTCTGGGAAAGGACCGAAGCTACTTACCGAAAATGGATGGACTGGTCGGTATCAAGAAGATGCTGTAGCACTTGGAGATATCAGCTGAGACTGTGTTTTAAGAAGGACCTGATGTAGATAAGGTACCGATACTAACAGGTGGTGATGGTGGCTCTGTAATCTAGTCACGTGCTGCGATTGGATATACTTTGTTTGTAACTACTTTAACATTTACGTATAACAACGTTTTGCTATAAGTCTCTCTCTTGTAATCGATGGATGGTGAATGTAAATGTTTGTTCAATTAGAACAATGTGTTGAACGAAGCAAACATACCTGGTTAAACTTTAAAATAAGAAGATAACAATATTCTCTATTTTTACATTCTGTTTAGAGAATTTTATTTAGCTATTGAATTCGTTACAAAGCACCATATCGGGCGGTCAATATGATTACAATGCCCTTTTCCAGGTAATCATATTGACCGCCCTTCATGGAAATACGGTTTTCTCCTGTGCAAAAAACTTTAACGAACATCAAAATACTTAGGTTTTTCTTTTTATAATGGCTTGAATTAAGGGCATGTTGACATAAGGATAACGTTTCGTTTGGACTTAAGCCACTATATGCTTCCAAAATAACATTAGTCGATATTTATGTAATAACTAAGGCACGATTAGAAAGTCAACGTATTAAATCCTTTACGTCATTAAAAACATCATCAATGTACTGTCAACGTAGACTGAGTGTCAACGCGCATGAAATGTTGATAATCAGATTAGTGACGTCATGTCAGTCGGTTAAGCTGCGATTAGGCGGTCAACACAAATTGTCAACGCATTGACTCTCTTACGTAAAATTGACTATTTTGTGTGACCGCGTAATCGCTCTGTCAAGACAATTGGTACTCATTGACAGAAAGCTCGTCAGTGCGTTGAGTGTATTTCATCATTGACCCAGCAGAATTTTTTATCGGGTTAACGTAGCCCGCGTTGACCTCCATCGTAATTCCAAAAATTTCTGATTTTGTAGCGTCAAAATATAGTTTGTTGACTATCTGTCAAGCTGTAAATTTTAAAATTCCATTGAAGGATGGCTACGATGTCGATGAATTAAAAACCTCATAAATTAATGAGATTTTACTTTGTACTCCTCAAAATGTGATTTTAGATCTTTCGGGTCACCTTTGGAACGAATTATTCGATATACCACAAAGTATAGTTTGTTATTTATCTGTTAAGCTATAATGCTGTCCAATTCCATTGAAGAACGCAAGCTACGTTGACCCGGTAAAAAAATTATGCTGTGTCAATATTGAAATACAGACAACGTGCTGACGAGCTTTCTGTCAATGTGCCCTAATTACTTTGACAGGGCGATTAGACGGTCACATAATAAAGTCACTGCGTTGACCCCAACACTCATGCCAACGCGAGTGTCAACGCATCCATCAGCGCATTGGCAGTGTTCTACGTTGACGACCACATGCTTTCATAAATTTGGGACAAAATTTGACGTCAGAGAGTCAACGCATTAACCATTTGCGTTGAACATCTAATCGTAGATTAATGATATTACCTTTAATATGTGGACTATGAACGCAGGCTATATTTTGAGGTGGCAGAAAATTTTGCAATGTCAGAATTTGGTATTCAGCTAACACTCTGAAATGCACTGTCGATGTAATTTGACAGGCTGATTACACGGCCACACAAAGTGGGTAACTTATGAATGATCGACAATTAATGTCGATAATGTCGATTTATATCGATGTTTCTGAAAGTCATCTGACGACATCTTTTTACCGACCGAAAAAATGTCGAAATTTTAAAATATTGACATGTCTATTCGTAAAATTTTGATCACTGTCGACAATTTTAAAATTAATTTAAAAAAAATCTATTCACTTTTCACATGAGTTGATTTTGATTCATTTAGTTTGATACGCCATTTTTTCGTCCAAACCCATACTTTATCGGTTGCATTTTGCAATTTTTCTGTAGCCCTCACATTTATCAGGCACAAAAATGGTAGTATCATCTGCAAATTTGGCCATGATAGCATTACTGCCCACTGGTATATCAGTATATAACAAACACAGTGTTGGTCCTAAGACACTTTCTTGTGGTACACCGGCTTCAATTTTATTAAGTTCCAAATACTCTTGAGTTTTGCTCGTACCTACTCTAAATAGTCGGTCGCTAACATAAGATTTCAATATCTCATACAACTGCCTTGGAAGATCTCTATCCAGTTTGAATTCAAGTTCCAAATGCCAAACTCTATCAATGGCATCAGCAACATCTAAAAATAGAGCGAAACATATTTGCTTTTCTTTAAGTGCCTTTTCAACAACTTCCTTAATTCGATTCACTTGGTCTATCGTGGAATGTTTATTCCTAAATTCAAACTGATGGTTTGGGATCAGTTTTTTTTTCTTCTATATTATTTTGTTAAGTCTTTTCAGGAGCAGTTTTTCAAAAACTTTTGCCGTAGTTGGTATAAGAGATATTGGCCTTATTTACTTCTGGCTTACCTTGCTTCGGAATAACAATGGCTTCTGCAATTTTCCAATGATGTAGTATACATATATATAGGAGCTTAAGGCATGCGTTTATTTTACATATATTGGAGTTTTTTGAAGGCTACTGTTGGCATTTCTTTCAAAACTTGATCTAGTTAACAATTATCATACCCGGCCCCTGGGTGCATTTTTGTTTGATAACTTGTGTTGGAACATGCTTCTTACTTACTGATCAGTCAGTTCTTCAAGCAGTTGAATTTTTTTTGTCAAATCCAATAATGTGGGGTCGATATTTATAAAATCGAAATATCGTATCCAAACTGTAGCTTCAGAATAATTTTTGAAAATTTCACAGCCACCCGAAATCAGGGTATGCCAAAAGTTTAAATTTGACACTATCTCCCATTTCTGTTCAGCAATCCGAAAACCAACAAAGATCGTAATAGTCTTACGGAAACTACTCAGTACACTAAACGTCATAAAACCACCTTCCCCTAATATCTGAATCTATATCATTATAAGGTATGATGATGCCATAACGCTAACAAGTGTTTTTAAAGCACCATACCTACCTAAGGTATACGTTTTTATTTATTTTTGTATCTGCAAATTATATTAAAACTAAGTTAATGTAATAAAACGCGTTTTGAAGTGTCCAGATAAAGTGATTTAATAGTTATTTATTATACACCACTTCCGTTTTGTTTCGTTATATTTGTTTGGCTTTGCTTTTCTCCATTATTCCTCTTAAATTTTATTGACTTCATAACATTCGCCATCCGCATGTCTATGGTTGGATTTCAGGAAGAGAAGTTGTATCAATGCCTGGCCCAAGCAACCAACGAACATATACAATTTCTATCTTCTCCTATACACATTACACCATCACCGAGCCGCTCCGCGTCGGGAGTTTTTCTCATCGTTGTCTGTCTACCCTAGGGATGAAGAAATGATGTCAGGATATATATTTTCATTTTCATATTTCCTTAGAACAACACATTGAGTCAGCACTTAATTTAATAAATTTGCATAAAAAAGAAGTAATCATCTCCATCACGCTGGGTTTTTTCCATTTCAGTCGTTTTTTATGATTCCCGCCGCTTGTTCCCCTCTTATTATAATAATATAGTCTTATTTTTATATAAAAAAAAAAACAAGATTAAACTTTTCTTTACATTTTAAGCTTGCTCTTTCAGGATCAAGTGAGTGTTGGCCTTGTCTTATATGGCTGTATGTAGGTTATACGTTGTTATCTTCGTCATGATCCAATGTTTTTTTAATTATCCAAATGATTGAAGAAGTAATTAGAAGGGATATATAGCAGAAAATTCAGCAATTTGATGTTAATTTGATTTTAAGAAATTTTTGTTTGGTTGTTTTTTTTTTGACACAGGATCAACTTCCCTCTTTCATTTTTCAGAGCTCAACATTGAAAATAACATCAACTGTATATGTAGAGTTTTTCGTTTTACTAAAGGTATATACACATACGACAAAACTATGAACGTTTGAAATTTAAGATAAGGTGTTAAATTGCCACATCGACCTCACGTACAGCATTCATGTTAAGTTACGTGACTCTGGTTACCTTTTCCTAATCTTTGCAGAGTTATAACGATACCCACTTCATCTTTTGGAGCTCTTATGTCTGTTAGTGTTGAGTTCATACAATCGGACAGTTATACAAGATGAAGATAACCACCTTAAACATTGCTCATATAAAGCCATTTTTTTTTTTTTTGCTTAAGCCAGGGAGCATATGAGTATCATTTTAATTTTTTTTTCTTATGTGCTAAGAATAGTAGAGTGAAAGAATACCTTACTGAAAGGTTTAATATTCATTTTGGATATATCTTAACGTGAAGAAAATTTAAAATCTATTTGCTAAACGTAAAATTTTTCTTGTAATCTTATCAAAGATCTTATGCATGTTATGTAGCTATATGTGACGATTTGCAAAATATCCCTGTAAATCCTTCCAAGTTGCATGTTAGAATTTTTATATCTCAGAAATTAAAGTTATTTGAAATAAATTAATTAAAGAACGGGGAGAGTACGATAACTTGGGCGCCGAAAATTGATAACGGATTTTTGTAGAAGGGTCATATACAAGCATTTTTTACTATAAGAGGGGGGAGTCTATCTCGCCCCGTTTAGGAGGTAGAGGCGATTTTCGAAAAAAACGACTTAAATGCAAAAACAAATATTGAAAAACAACGAGAATGCTTAAAATGCAAAACAATAACAGTTTTGAAAGCTAGAAGTTCTTTAGTCCTACATTTAAATTAAATTATTTGTGTCAATAGTTTTGAAAAATTTTGCATTCAAACTCAAAATTTTGATTAAAAATGTTTGGATCAATTTTTCTCAAACTTGTGAAATGTAAAACAAAACTTTTTTTTGTGGTCAACCGAAAGTTTTTTATGTCTTCTTGTTTTTGAGAAAATTTAAAATTATCTTATCTTAAAAAAAATTTAAATTTTAAATCGTTGGAATGTTTTTTTTTTTTTAAATAAAAATTTTGAAGGTACCTACATACAATTTTTAAAATAAAATTTTGGAAGGTAGATCGATAGAAAGGTCTGTTTTTTATAAAACTGAAAAAACGCAAACAATTACGAGGCTTGGTTGCGGAAATATCGAATTTTGAAAACATTTTTTAAAAAATCATTTTTTTTCTGCCGCACAGTAATTTGTTGTATTTTGACGGCAAGCATCATTTTCCACAACAATTCTTGACGAAATTTAGTAGATATATGAACACTTAAAGATTTGAAGACAATGAAGCTATATTGCATATTTTTTGTATTAGAAATGGGGACTTTACAATTTAAGTCAGAATATAAAACAGAAATTCAAAATTTATAAAAAAGAATTGTCAAAAAGTGAAATTTAGTCAAATTAATTTTTGAAATAGTTAAAATAAGTGCTTAAATGTATAATATACAGGGTATTCCATAATCAATGGTCCAAACTGAAACTGGTGATGGCTCAGGTCATGATCACTCAGAGTTTAGTAACTTGTCCGTACCGCATCATAACGGTTTTTAAATAACGGCAGTTTTTTTTAAAATTTCGAAAAACCCCTACTTTGAACCAGGTATTTGGTCACCCTGTCCATAATTGATTTTTGTTTTAAATACTTAAATATTGTAGTGAGATCAATTTTCTGCATTGAAATATTTTTGATATGCTGCACCATTTTGCTCAAAATAAATAGAAAATATGACATTTTGATCAATTTTAATTGATTTAAGTCCGGTGACCGAGATGGCCACAAAATTGGCCCACCAAGTCCGATCAAGGTAAATATTGTTTAAGAAGCATTTAACAATACTACTATTACTAGGTTTTTTTTTCCAATCCCGGAGGGAACTGGTTTGTTTTTTTCTAATCCCGGAGGGAACTGGTTGAAAAAAAACAATATCGGTCATTAGCGACGCCATAACAGAACAAAAATGGAGTTCCATACGAACTATCGTTAACAAGAAGTATGTAATTCCCGCCGGTAATACAGTTTTTCTGCGTGCTTAAGTTAAGCCTCGAAAATTATCTGGGTTTTGATTATAAGACACCCTGTATAAAAAAACAACGGACCCAACGGATTTTAACTAATTTTGTATTTTGATTTTGATATCATGTGTCATAAAGCGAGAATAAAAAGTGTGAATATATGAATGAATATGACAGAATAAAAGTTCTGTTTCCTTAAAATAGCACTGCAAGTTCTTTACAGATAAAATGGATAGGCTTAAGTGCCTCTGTTTTTTTTTTCATTATTGATTTAATAAACACAAGTGTGATAAATAGCTACCCATAAAAGTCATATCAAGTATGGGTAGCATGCATTTGCTTTTATAATCAATTTATTTAGAATTGTAAAAATTAATATCTGTAAATACACATTGACTTTGAAATTGAAAATAAAAAGAATCAACAAAAATAAGCCAATATTGGTGATCTCGATGATCTTGATGACCTTATTGATTTTTCGTTGTTTGCTCTTATGAGCTGAAGCATTAAAACCGATCAAAACAGATCAGAAAGGCAGCGATGGGTTAGAGAGCTAAAATTGAGCAGTGATACGGATGGTTTCTTTACTTTAAATTATGAAGCAATGAAAAAAATCAGGATCCAGAGCATTCTTTTAAAATCACGAGGATGAAACCGGCAACATTCGATTTGTTGCGTACGTTGATCGAGCCAGAGTTAGAAAAACATTCTTGGAGAAAACCCATTTCTCCTAGTTGTAGATTGTTTCTTGTGCTTCTGTGAGTACTATCTTCTTTTACAATTTAAACTGGAAGGAAATTGCTGAAGATTTCTATAAAATGTGGAATCTACCTAATTGTGTGTCTGCTCAGTGCTCACTAGTCAATGCTGTTGATGATAAACTGATGCTGTGTACTGTTCACCAGAATACGTTGACAAATGTGACGCAAATGATGAAATAATTCACCAAGGTCAGTGGCGGATAGAAGCTCAACCTCTTTCAGGACTTAGAACAATAAGTTTAAACCATTCATCAAGGGAAGCTTTCATATAAATGAGAGATTCTCTAAAATATTATCTATACATAAAAATAAAATTTAAAAACATTTTTTAACATATTACATATTCATTAATTCAAAATTGTCTATATATGTATAATGTACATATAAATAAACATATAAGATTTAAAGAAAAAAGTAAAATTTTCTTTAGGTATTTAATTATTTTCAATGGTAAAATCTAAAATTTCTTCATTAATACTAATGCTAGAATTTTGTCCTGGGCTCTATTTTTCCTTTGTTGCGACATTACTTTCATTTTTTTAACAAGAGTTCTCATAAACAAATCATTTTCAGATTTTGTGTTATAAATACAATCATTGCCCCTTATTATATTAGGCATGTTCAGGAAAATGAGATCTCAGAGATCTCAGCAATCTCCGTTACCTGAACAAGATTCCTCAGCAAAATTTCTCAGCTTTGCTGTCAAAACTCTGAGGAAAAAAAATCTTGGATTCGCTTGCTCACTTTTTGAGTGAGAAAAATCTCTGAGATCTCATTTTAAAACTTATCATTTACGTTCTGTCGTTTGTCGCGAATGGCACAGTGGATAAAGATAAAGTGTTTGACTGCTAACTTAGAGGTATGGGTTGGAGCCATAATGATTATGATTTTAAAAAAAATCAATGAGCTAGTTGTTGACTTATGATTTAAAAAATTTAATTCATAAGCTAGTTGGTAATTTATGATTAAAAAAATTTAATTCATGTAGCTAATTAATGTAATTTATGAGGAGGAAAATTAAATTCACAAGCTACCTAAAGCCTGCATCATAAATTTTTTTATTAATTCATTTGTTCCTAATTAGTTTATGAATTAAAATCAATCTGAAGAATAGTTACTGGCTGAACAATGCGACGGAGCCACAGCCGTAGTTGGAGCTGGAACACCTCTCAAAATATTAAATATCGAAATATTAAATCAATGCTAAGAGCAGAATGGAACGCAACTGCAGACGGAGCTGCAGTCGGAGCCGCATTGTTTCGCGAATTTTTAACTTTTCACGTGCACCACTTTTGACGTTTCAATTTATATGAAGAAAAAAAAAACCGGAAAAAATATTGAAGTTTCTAGTGCTTATTTGTGTCGCGAAAAAAATTATTAAGGGCCATTTGCTGAAACGAAACTTAAATATTTGAGTTCTACATACTGGCTTAAGTTATTCTTATTTGTTTGCACCAACAAAAATCTTAAACTTAAAAGTTGCTATGTAGAACATAACTTAGGGGGAAGAAAAAGTAGAACCTAATTTTCCTAAGTAGTACATAAAGCAAAAAATAATTTTGTTGTCAATTTTGATTTAAATTTGTCAGAACAAGAAACAAATTTTTAAATTGAAAATGAATTTCGAAACGCTGCTGGACGTAATTGAGAATGATGTTGAAGTCCTCGAGTTAATAGAACGCCCCGGATCATTGACGATGTATGGATTGCCACCTCCTGTTTGAAGTGCTGCATATTTTTCAACAGCAGCTTCCTTGCTTACTTCATTCTTGTAAAGGTTGTACAATTTTTTTGATGCTTCGCAGCTTCTGTAGCATGTAACCCCAGATTGGGAATTGAAGCTGTCGGTGATTTTACTCCAGGCTAATTCCTTCTCCTTCCAATGGCCCCGTCCGTTTTTTGTATTTCTCTTCCTGTTTTGGGCCATTTCAAATGATGTAAATTTAATGAACGTATTATAAGGATGTAGGTAAATAATATTTTGTTTTTTTCAGTTTTGATGAAGTTTGACACTCAATTAATTCATACATAGCTAAGATGAAATTTTATTTTTGTTAGCAACATAAAATAAGTAAAGTTAATCTTAAGAACTAAGTTCCACATAGAGCTAAGTTGAGTATAGTTAAAATCTAGATTTATGACTCGTTTCAGCAAATGGCCCTAAGTAATTAAAAGAAAAATATTATATATTATATTATATTATATTATATTATATTATATTATATTATATATACTCGTGGCTGTTTTTTTTCTTTAAAATATACAAAAAGCTGTACAGCTGTACAGAGTAATGATGGAAATACAGCCAGGCAATTTTCCCAAAATCATTAAATTTCTGCTTCAATAACATTTGCCATTTGGGCTATTGAAACCCCCAAGCAAACCGGAAGCAAACATTTTTGTTAAAACCAACATTTATGTTGACGGCAGTGATGATCAAAGTGATGAATAAACTTAACTAATAAATTTGTTGTTGTAAAATAAAACAAACAAAATTTATCAGAATAAAACACTTCAATTTAAAAAAAGTTTTTTTTTTCAAACTGATTTTCTTCACTATTTTAGGGGATGTATAAGAGAGCATGAAAAGAACTTATGGACGATGAAAACTAAATATATTATTAAGCTTTTTTAGACTTTAAATAACCTTTTAATCTAAAATATATTAAAGAGTGGGCGTGGCTTCGTTATCACCCTCTTAAGAATTTCAGAAGCATATACAAGCAAAATTTGTGGTTCCTACCTCTAACGGATGATTTGAAACCACTTTTTAATGCATTCGGCCCCACTGTGCGATGTTTTCTTGTCCTTTGACTTTAAACTGAAATTTGACAGAATACAGAACTAACAAATGACTGTTAAAATAAATTTCTCGTATGATATGGACTGTCAAGTTAAACTTAGGAATTTTTTTAAAATTATATTAGGGGGAGACAAATTAATATTCGCAAATAAAAACAAAACTAATTAGAACCAGAACAAATGCATTTCTGATTGTAATAATACGTCAATTTTGACGTACCCATCACAAGAGCTTGAGCGCATGGTCATTGGTCGTCAACAACACCTTAGATTGAAACCAAATGACCCCAGTAAGAGGTTGCTACCAGCGTTTTTTTTCAATTGCTTGAAAATCTTTGAAAATCAGAATTTTTCTCAAATGTTAAAAGCTACATAACTTTTCAAGTTTTGGTGCTAAAATCATGAAATATTCAGTTAGAAATACTTTTCTTTTCTTTATAATAAAAAAGGAAGCATCTATACAGGAAAGAACCGCAAGGGATCTGAGACTTGGTGTTGACTTCAAATTACGTCTAGTTACACCGAAAGTCCAGTTTTGAATACTCGTACACTTTCCTAGAAGCACCGCAGGTATAAGAAAAAAAGTTAAATAACTTGAATCAACTCAAACACGCCTTCATTTTCAGGAAGTAAATCCAATTAAGGTTTTTTCCTTAAAATATGCGAAACAACGTCAATCTTCTTCTTCCGCACCCTCAAAGAGCATAATAAAGCATATTTTATTAAGCTTCTAAATATGTTGTCGCACCAACAAAAAAGAAAAAAAAGTTGAAGTAGGAGATAGAAGTGCCAACATAATTTCTTTATCATTTTGCATTTCGTTTTCCGTTAGGTAGGTATGTATTTTTTTTTTTAACAAATGTTGGTCAAATTACCCTAACCGCATACCTCTGTTGTGTTGCTGCTGGGCATTTATTAAACGTGCCACTGAAATGGATAATGGTAATACCGCAACATGGAATATATTCCATTTTAATCTTTCCGTTAGATTTTTTTTTAAACTCCCGAAATTGCTTCCTGTTACGTGAATTGTTTTTTTAAAATTTCACCCCATTTCGAGTGCACACAGTTTCCTTCCGAAAATGGTAATTTTTGATATTCACGACGAAACACGATAGCAGTAGCACACTCTGCAGGAGCAACGACAATGACAACACAACAACTCCAACGACCACGACAGGCGACAGAAACACCAAACACTATATAAAAAAAAAACCGTTAGTATTTTAGGAAAATGGAAATGTGGAAGGAAACTTCTTCTCCTATATATTCTATGATGTGATGGGTTTTTTCCTTGGTTCCCTTTCCCTTTGCAATCGTGAGAGCCAGTGTCAGGGGAAGCAGATAAGTGAACTAAATATTTGCAAGACCTTGCACACAAATTGTAAACAAAGTTGTTTCTCCATCAAGAGTCGAGTGTATCGTTGCAGTGTATATGTATACAGAAACAGCTATGTCTATACAATATTGTGTGTAAATAGAGTTCCTTCTGCGTCGCCATATACATCCGCCCACCATTCACCATCATAACTGTCTTCAAGTGACTTTTTCAATTAACATGCAATGGCATTTTAATGCACAGTGCACACATACATACATACATATTTTTTCGAAGTTGACACTCAAATTTGAAGCTCGGCACAACTACAACAGAGGTGGCATCTGAAGCGAGGAGGCTGGCTCAAACGGCAGCAACGCAACGCAACGGAACTAACATCTTAAAGTGCACGAGGGAAAGGTTTGTCAACAGGAAGACATTGCAAGTATAACAAACTGCCATACGTAGGAAATGGAAATCGGTTTGGCGGCAGTAGGAAAAGTAGAAGATGATGACGTTTTGAACCTGTTACACCTTGACAGAATCAGAAATTGCACAGCACATCATGCCTTTGTGTAGAAGCTACGACCATTAGAAATAACTCAAGGTATATGATAACATTTGTGACAAACTAGAAACTAATACATTTGTTGTTTACTATAATAGTGGAGAATTTTCATCACCAAACAAGGGATATCCTTAAATCCTACGTGCAGCCGATAAGGATTTACTTTATTTGGGAAGGAGACAATTTCTTAAATTTTCTTAAATCAGGAACATGACGTGATGGTTTGAAAATGAAGAAATTGGTAAACAATACAAAACTTCCTAATTTCTTCTGATTTTTTGAAATAAATTAGTGCAAATGTGAAATTTGTGCACATTCGTTCCCTTTTTCGAAAAATTGAGGAAATAAAGCTAAAAATTAATGACAAAAAAAAGATAGATAGGTTGAGATTGAGAAACATGTACATACACAAATAAAATGCATGATGAGTCAAACTCAAATTTTTGAAGGCAGTGCCAATTTCTTCTACTTACACTTAAAAAGAATCGTTTGTAATATCAATGAACACCGTGTATTGACTGTTTTTTTCATTGTCTCAATAAAATTTTTGTTGATATTGCGAACATTTTATGTTTAAAAAAAGTGCTACTGAATAAACGTATTGTTGGCTCAGTTATTGAAAATTAAAATTTAAAAATTAATAACCGGTTGCTTGTATCAATAAACTTTTTTTTGACACAATAAACTCATATACATTGCGCCAAAAATTTGTTTTATAAAACTCCTTTTTTTACTTTGATAAGTGTGTTTATTGGCGCAATAAACAAATTATTAAATGTCAATAAACATTTTAATTAATTTTATCATTTTTGTTTATTATCGTAATAAACTGTTTACTGGTCCAAAAAACTATTTATTGTGCCAAAAAAGTGTTTAAGTATAATCATTTAGATTATACTTAAACACTTTTTTGGCACATATTTTTGGCTTATATTTTCAAATTATAGTCGACTCTTAAAAAATTCACAGTCAGTCCATGCTGTGATTTTGATAAGAGTTGGTAAGCATCGACCATAATTTGCATCTTAGATGGGTGCGAAAGCATAATATTACGAAACGCATTTTGGAGTTGATGACACTTGAAATAAATTTAAAAGTTTAAATTTCAAAACAACAAAAATTACATTGCCACAACTCACCAATTTTGTAAAAGATAAATAAAAGCTTGTATCAATTAACGTTTATTCGGCCAGTAAAACGCTTTTGATTGGCCCAGTAAACCAGTTTGTTGGACGAAAATTGATAAATAAATTTTCTGTCCCAATAAACTTTTTTGGTTCAGTGTGGCTGATTTATTTCAGTAGTAATATAGAATTTGTATTATTAAAAAAACCTTATATAGGTATCGTCATCTTATTTTAAAAGAAATAAATTATGTAAGATGCTGTCGTACCTTTTTAAGACGCGAATTATGGTTGATCCTTATACCGATTCTTATAAATTGAAATATGTACATATATTCAAACGCTCCATTTAAACAGAAGTATAGTTTTCTAATTATCTTAATCCTTATGAATAAATTATGTGTTATTATGACCAAACAAAATTTAAAAATCTTTGTAGTGATTTTTGAAATAAAAAATAGTTTGTATATATTACAATATTAAAATACAAAATTGGTACCTACACCAAGTTTAGTGTTCTTAAAAATGCGGAATTAAAAAATTCATTTTGAAAAAAAAAAAAAAATCATAAACTCATTTTCAAACTATCGAATTTCAAAAAATTATTTATCTTTTTTTTTCATTATCTCAATTTTTTTCTAAAACTTCCCAAGTTTTTGTATAATTGGTCCGATTTGCCTAGTCGAAAATTTCGACATATCTTCACGTACGTTTGTATCAACGTTGTATCGACGTCGAATAAATTTTTTTTACATACCTATTATAAAGTCATAAATGCCAAAAAGGTTTTCAAAAACATTCAAATAGCTCTCTTAGTAGATATATCAATTAGAAAAAAGTTGTAAAAGATCTTTCGTCTCGAATATATTTTCGAGAACAAAAAATACCATCGACTTCAGCTTAATTTTATTCTTCACATAGGTAATGAAGTATAGAAAAAATGAAAAGAATTAAGACAAAAATATATTTTTTTAAATCAAATTTGTTGAAATATATTATACGAAGAGAATGTACTATCGCATCCAGAAAAAGCATGTAAAAACAAGACATTTTGTACTCTTGGCTGGCTTGCAAAAAAATATATTTGACTTCTGCTGTCCCAATGAAGTCAGTATGACGAGAATGTTGATATCTTCAGCAACAATATGGTAACATAGTCATATGAACTTGATTTTTCGATTGCGGTTGTAACTATAAGCGTATCAGCGTCCCAAAGTTTGTTAATTTGGTTTTGAGTAGTAGAATAAATGATTCTTTATTTTTCTCATTGCTCAAAAACTTTTCCTGGCTTACTGTTGGAACCACTGTTGTTTGGACTGTGAAAAGTCGGAAACAGATTTGATGCGATGTAACACTTGTTTACAGAATCCATCAGTGCGACAATCTAATGATTTCACAAAATTTGGGGTCGCATTATAAACCTTTCGACGCCAGTGTTGATTCTGGTTTGCAATTTCACCGCAAATGAATCAACATTCATTAAATAAGAAAGTAGGCGAAGTTAAAGTCGAAAGTGATGTTGAAGAAAAATCTGGCGACAGCGGTAAAGATGATGAGGAAATTGATAATGTTTTGTGACGTATAACTAGAGCTACAGCTCTTGAATCTGAGTAATGTTTGCGACAGGCTTCATGCATTTCAATATCTGCCGCATTCAATAAAATATTTGATATATTACTTTAGTATCATCACCTCTTTCAATGCTCAGTTTTAAAAGCGATTAAATTCCTTTTGCCTTTACTTTGGTACATTTGCCTTCCTGCAAAGATTTTTTACATAAAAAACATTTCATCTTGTCTCTTCTCTACGTAGGCCAAACAGTAAATGAAGCACGAGTGTCGCGCCCATGATGGTTTCACACTTACACCCATAATTAAATTCAACAAAAATATTGCATTTGAAATTGCTATCCTTTAAAATAAAATAGATTTTAGCTAGACTTCAAATCCTCGTAGTGAGGTTAATAATTATTGGAAATCAATAAGTAATTAATCATTTTTTTCGTTAAAGTATTGTCAAAATAAAAGTATCTAGGTAGTACTTTTTTTTAATGTAATGATTTGTGATAAATTTGCAAATAAAGCTGATCAAGGCCAAATTTTGACTTGTTTTTCGTTTACAACTTCTAAGTTACCTACTCTTGAAATAAATGTTAAATATGGATTTGTAGATAATATAAATTAGAACAAAAAAGTACTTAATCTTTTTTTCACAAAAAGTAACACAAACGAAGAAAAATGGAAAAAACCTGAAAAATATTATTTTAAAGATAACGGGACCCCACAAACCCAAATTTCCTGCAAACTCTGATTTATACTCAGAATCAATCCCCCTACAAAACTGCATTCAAACTTGGACTACGTCAAAACTTTTCTCAGATTATTCCCCATTGCCTGTACTATATATGAATTTCTTGATTGCAAAAAGAACACCTGAGCAACGGGAGTTGCGACCGAGATCCATTGACGTTGGGTGAAGCGCAGCGGCCAGCGATATCATGAGCAAAACCTTCAAGAAGGGGATGAAAGTTATCATCGGTTGAGCAACGGTAGTTGCGACCTAAATACATCGACATGAAGGAGCATGCGCAGAGCATTGAAATTTGGAAATAATCTTCAGTTGTTTTACGAGCGTTGAATGAGCGAGGTGCAATAATTTACGGTCCAATTTTCATTAATGGAATTTAAAAACATTAATAAAATAAATATTAATACCAATTCTATTTTTCTTTTCTATACGAGTTTTCGAACAAAGCCCAATGTTTTGCACTAAATACTTATGTGTATATTAAATTTTGAGCAATTTATCATACGACATTTCCTTCCAAACAAAGATTAATTAACAAGCACCAACACTAAGTGCCTAATTCAAATTGTGTTGTTGGAATTTGAAAATAGAAAAAAGAATAATGAAGGTATTTTTATGGTATTTTTAAAGAAAATCTTTGCATGACACCATTAAGAAAGTATTTATAAATAAACTTAGGAAACAAGCTGCTTCCTATTTTATGTATAAGAACACACGTATATTTGTCATGGGTGTCTTCTTCGGTTCGCCCTTCGGTGTGACAGCATTTTCGAATGTCTTGTTTTTGTTATGCTGGCTGTTAATGTCACCACAATCCATCTTTTTCAGTTTATAACAAGAGAATCTCTTTGCATATACAACGCTTAAGCTATTGAATACGTGTTTGTGTTTATACTCATAATAACGTCTTCATTACCCCATAAAACCGTTTCTTAACGACTCTCAAAGAAATTATCAAACAATAACTTCCAAGATCTCAAAGAGTCTTCTTTTCATACTTCTTCCATTATACGTATAGGTATGTAGGTATGTATATAAAATAAAATATAATACATCCTCTACATTCACTTATAATATATTGAATGGAAAATCACAGTCATAAAAGGACGACGACAATGTATTAAAGTATATGTATAGAGGAACATATAAGGAAATTCGAGCGTTGGGTTAACCTTCATTTCTTAATTTAAGCGGCAATTTAAGCACACTTAAGCCCTTCTTAACGTTTGGCTTTCAAACACATATTTGGTAAGAAAATGTGCCGTTTTTGGTTGTTGTCAGTTTCTAGGAGCGCGTTTTGTAGCCCGAAACCATCCGGTGCTCTATATCAAATGCACAGCGAATAAAGATTGTCAGCAGGCTCCCAGGCTAATAAAAAACATTTGTAACAGGCAATTTGCCTTTTAATGGGCTTCAATTTACACACGAACCAATGTAATATCATATATGTGTACCTATATACATTTGTAATTTTGTTATATATGGTACATTTCGTGACACTTTTCGTAGTCATTTTACCACATATGCCGATATGAGTTAGGTGCACGTTCAATAGAGCGAGAAGGCAATGCCAGATCCAGATGTAGGATATTTTTGTTTTAGATGTTAAGTTATTGAAATTAAAATTCATCTTCAAAGTACTAAAATTCTGCCAAAAAGTCTTTAAGAAAAATGGAAGTTCTTAATATTGAAGGTTTGAATGAAAAAACAACACTTGGGTGAGCTACCACCAAATTTTTTTTTTATAGGCTGAAGATATATAGCTATTTCACGACTGCCAAGCCGATCAGCAGACCTTTTTAGTACCGCTTGGATATTTGTTAAATTTTACTTATTTTGTCACTGAGAATCGAACCAGACCAAGCTTCGTTCAGAGCCATATGCACAGTTAGGCTGACCAGACGTCCTCTTTTAAGAGGATAAGTCCTCTTTTGACCTAATAAACTTTTGTTCGGTATCTTTTTGAAAAAATAAGCGATTTTTCCTATTTTCTAGATTTTCCAATTTTAAAATTTTTTCGTGAAACAAAACAACAATACAAAATTTATTTTGGTGTGAACACGGTTCTAAAAGTATTTGCAAAACCAAAATTGAACTTTGAATTCACTCATTTCTAAACTAAAATAAAAATATGTCTTTTTTTACAACTATGTATATTTTAAAAACCCCCGATATTTTAATGAAAATAAGGTCCAATAACAAGTAAAGAGTGTCCCAAAAATTCACACAAGAAGTAATTTTGATAAAAAAAACATTTTTTGTTGATTAATAAAATATGCAATATAAGGTTATGTATGGAATATAATACTAGATAACCTCGGCTTTGCTGGTACATGTATTTTTTTTTTTGCAAAATCCGCACCAAACAGTGAAACGTTGTGGATGCATTTGTTTCTCAACAATCAACCTTGTATTTTATAAATACCAAATGCGACAACTTTGAAAGTTAACGAAGCCATCGAGACAAAAATGAGCTTCATCGCCGAAAATGATTTTGTTTGAAAAATCACCGGCAAACCTTAATAACCTACTATTTCAAACTGGTACTTAATTATGCAAACACGTTGTTCTTTCGTGTAGCACTCCATTTTTAAAAAACCCTAAACTGTCAAGCTGTCTTTTTTTATTGGCAACACCTTGCGCGAATTTTGGGACACCCTTTACAATCAAATTCTATTTTTATTTTATCTTTACAATAAGAGCTAAAATTGTTGGATAGTTCTTCAAAAAAAAAAATTTTTGTGATAGGTATTAAAAAAGTTATTTTTATGTTAAATAACTAAAAAATAAAATTATTTTTTTTGATTATTGTTATTGTTTTATTTTGTTATATAACTCACTATACGTTATGACTTTTTTTTATCAAATATCTCTAAAAATATTATTTGTTTTTATTTTCGTTTGGGATTTTTTCGGATGTCCTCTTTTCATTGAAGATAGATCTGGTCACCCTATACCTATGCACTACACTCAAAGCTTTAATAAATCTTGAATCGTAGTAAAACTGGTGTTTAACTTTATGCATTTTATTTTTCATTTCAAAAATGGTGGCCAATAAAGCCATAAAAACAGCCCAAATAGGAAATAATAGCCAGGAAGCTGGATTTTGGTTCTTAAGAAACTGTCAAAAGTCCCCATCTATATGAGTGCCGCTAACAATTTTACGGGGGGTTGAAGGTCGCCCAAAATGGTTTTTCAGAAATAACTCCTGAATGATAATTGTTGTACAAAAAAAAATGTCAAAGGCTACTTTTTACCTTGGAAAATTTCCAACAAAAAAATATACTTACGTACTTTTTTCATAAAAATAACCGTTTTCGAAATAAACCAATCAGAAAAGTTAAGACTTTAACTTTTCTATATAGTTGGGCGGCTTATTTCAAAAATTGTGTATTTTGTGATAAAAGCATCAATTTGTTTTTTATTGTTGGTACATTATATTAACATGATTTAAAGATATTGGCCCACTCTATTTGTCCACCCCTTTAGGTGGGAGTGGCAATTATTATAGAAAACATATTTTAAAATAAAAAATGAAATATAAAAACACAACGGTAACACTTAAAATATCACATTATAGCTTTTTTAAAGCTTCGAATTTTTTTTAAGAATGTTTTGTTTTGGTGTGATACCTCGTTGGAAAGGTGGCATTCTCCGCTTTGTCATTTTTATTTCGCTTAGACGCTTGGTTCAGCTGAAAATCGCGTTTGAAGTCAAAAAGGCTAATTTCGGGGTGCTCTTTTTAACGATAGTTTAATTTTTTTTTATTTTTTTCAATATAAGGCCTATTTATTTATATGGAGTCAATTTATTATGACAAATCATTTCGTTAGCGACCATCATTCTCGCTGTTCTTATATTCACGTAAAATGATTTATTTGCTATTTTACGCATATAATGGATTTACCATAAACTCGTCCTTATACCAAAGAAAAAAACATTAAACAGCCTCCTATATAACTAACACAAACTCCATCCATAAATTTGAGTTATATATAGCATCAAAGAAATAACAAAATAAAATAAGCCTTATAAAAGGAAGAAAACGATTCTGTTTGTTGTATGTATATGGCTGTGTTGTGTATACCAATACAACCATAATAATCACTGCGTGCATGAGAGCAACGATAGTGATTAATTTTTTGATTAAGAATACAATACACAGTCCCAGCCCACAAAGCTCAAAGTTTCCCGCATTCCAACCAATCACCTACCCCCTCCCCCATGGGAACAAAGTCTCAAGACGATGCGATGATGGCAAAACTCTCAGAATCAGGATAGATTGCCAGTTTATAAAGAATTCGCCGCATCTTCTTCTTCAGCATATAGATATACTTAAGAAACAAGGCGGTGCGGCACGGCGGATGGTGTAGAAATATGTATAATTTTAATATAAATATCATGAGCGCCTTTCATTTTAACGGCCATTTCCGCTCACATAAACTGTCGTTTGGCATTCCTTGGGCGGAGTGGTTTTGCTAGCAAAAGACTACAACAACAAAAAAAAAAACAACAAAAACCAACCATAAACAGGATCAGGGCACCCAATAACTACATTTTATTCGCAACCATAACTTATATATATATGTAGTTCCTGGGGCTAAGCAAGTTTGTGTACCCGTCATCCAGCAGACAGCGCAAAAAATAAAAAAAAAGTAAAAGAAACTCCTTTAGGGGAAGAGATATATAATATCCTCCTCCGAACGTTACTGCTTTCGCTGTTCCTTGCAAGAAGAAATTTTAGCAAGAAATGGGGATTGGGGATGTCACGATGAGATCCGGGTGCGGCGTCTTTTCCATACGCATTGTTAAGCCGTAAATCATTTTCTTAATATCTCTTTCGCCAATATGCTATAAATTTATCACGCGTCGTCCTTTTTTTATATATTTTTTTTTTTTTTTCTGAACCTCCTCAACTTGACTCCGAATCCAACTGCTACTAGCTACTCTGCTACTACTACTACAGCAATACAGCAACACGAACTACCTTCTGCCCAAGCCTAATTCCATTTCTGTCACTTGCAAGAAGAATCTGTAAACAAGTGAGTAAGGAGAGATGGTCCTTCCCAGATTCTGATGTTCTACCTCTGTATACATTTTATACAAGGAGGACACTTTGTAACGTGAATTTTAAATCAAATTCAATTTGACTTAAAACTCGAGCAATATTGAATATTTTAAATGGAGATCCTTTCGAGAAAAAAAAATCATCACAACTTTGTTATGCGGGTATAAGACTATGTAGTTAGGTACCTTGTAGCCTTGTAGTAGGTTAAAATAAAAAAAAAAAATTCTATAAAAATTGGAACGATTTTGTAACGCTTTGATGAAATCGTTATGAAGTTATTTTCCTTTTTTATGATATCCCCAGTTCTAGGAAATAATTTAAGAAATAATAATTGTGTCCCTTTTCCTTGTCATAAAAATGGAAATAATATTTTATTTTTTTTTTAAGTTAATTGAAAGTTTTTATAGATTAATTTGCGGGCTACTTGAATTTAAGAGATGTTTTGGTTTGTTTGGTTTTATATTAATTTTTCTCAATTACTGAAGGTTTTTTTTTTAAATAAAAACTTCAGAATTTATCATGAATTCATACCTCCATAGCTATAAGATCTAGACAGAAAAATTCAACAAGGCATCAACTGTGTAGTCGTAAAATTTCAAAGTTGACCAAAAATAAAGTGTCTGGTTCAAAATAATAGTGAATAATTTATATCGACACTTAAATGATTTTAGTGTGAGTGTAAGACCAGACGAAATTGACGTTATTGTAAATTATATAGACGATTTCAAACCCATTTTATATTAAAAGCACTTGCAATAAAGTAAATACAATTTATTAGTGCCTAGTGTGACAATGGCTATGACATCTGTTATATTTGCTCGCATTAAATTTCATTGATTAAAACAACACAACTTAAATGTCTGAATTTGTTATAACGCCAACTGAATGTGAGAAGAATATTAAATAAGGTTTAAATAAAATATTGGAACTATGTGACGCATTCGGACTAAGATTGCCGAATGGGACCAGTAAAGTTGATCCGCATGGTGAATCTACGTTTGTATGACGTCAAGGAACATCAATCAGTTTTGTGTCAAGAGAATGGAATGATTATGTTTCAAACCCTACTCAGACAATATGCCTCCTATTGTGGTAACCTTGAATCATCTTGAGTTCTTAAACGAACTTAGCGGAATCGTCGACTTGAAGTTTCTTCCTAAAATAGTGTGAAAATATACCAATGCAGAAAACTATATAAGAACCAACTAAATAATAGATTCAAAATAGCTTCGAACGGCCCTTAGACCTACAAAAATTGGCGTTTCGTCCCGGTGATCTCATTTGGACTCATCAGTTGACTTGTGAGGGACTTGTCAATACGCAATTTGCTAAGTTCAGTTCACACTGGATATTCGTCACGAAATCTATGATGAACTTTTAATGGAAGCTGAAATACAGCCACTCCATCAAACTTGTTATAGTAACAGAAACTTCTGTTGCAGTGAATCTTCAAGATTTGGTGGACCATACTGCAGCGAGGATTTTAAATAGCCTAGATAATCGGGAAAGCAAAGGAGTCGAGTGACATTGTTCAGACAACTGTTAGGAATATACGCAGATTCGGCGGAAGAGGTGTGCGAAGTGTGCCACCGCACACGGCCCCACGCTTCGAGGCGTGGGCGTCTTGAAATCATAAAATTCAGCAAACCACGTCTATTTCCTTTTTTGATTGTACAAGAGATAATAGTCCAGTTCAACAAATGTCTATAATATTAAGATTTTGCATACATCAACCTGCAAAATAAAGGAACATTTCATAGAATTTCTTCTGACTATGATAGACGGAAAAGTGTTAAATGAATTAAATCATACTAAATCAACATCATCACGTCCAATTTGCAAAGGACACACAAAATTTTCAAAAACAAGCCGATTCTCCCAAAGTAGATGAAAGAAATTATGAATTTGGAATTTCGCCATTACACGCTAGAATAAGATGTATGGAGTTTATACTTAAGCTATCGTATAGACTATACCAAGAAGATGAGACCAACCACAAGAAAGAAGCCGAAAAATTAGGGAGCAACACGGATTAGTTATTGATACACCAAAACAAGAATTTGACAAAACACGTCCCGATTCTTTTTTAAATCCAGAAGTAACGTCAGCTATAACCGGAGTAGATGAAGAATTTTATTAAAGAAACTTCAAGTGATTTTAAATGCACTGTCATCTAGGGAATATATTAATGTGAATAGATTCATGGAGGAGGTATACTAAAAACACTTCTGATCTACTAAAAGTCAAATACAATACTTAAAATTAAAATCTATAATTATTATTTAAAAAAAAAATTATTTATTAAATTTTTTGTCCATTTAGATTTTTCCTACAATGTGTCACATAGAATTGGTCACTTAAACAGTTTATAAGATAATATGTCGATGAGCCGGAAAATGAAAAAAATATACTGTTTAAATACATGCTAAAAAAAATCAAAAATTGGTTCGTTAATTTTATGAATCCACATGTGGATAAAAAATATTTTTGAACACTCTGTGAATAATTAAATAGCAGCAAACTTTTTTTTATGGAATTCCTAAATTTTAACTGTTTTTAAAATTTTTCTTAAATTCCATTCTCTGTTAACTCCTTTTTCAAAAGAACATTTTATTTCAGTCTTAGATTTAAAAAAAAAACACCTCGTGAATCAATTTTCTTTAAAATCAGTATTTTTATAGCCTTGGAAATTTCCTTTAAGAAGAAAAAAAAATTGTAGCGATATCTTCATGCGTTCAAAAGTTATGATTTCTGCCATACAAAAGTCATTTTGGACCACAGTGCGTCGCATAGATAAAACACCTAACACTGAATTCAACGATGGAAAAATATTCACGAATTTGTGATATGAATTGGGTTTTCTGCGTTATTTGGGCTTTTTTCGAGGAGAAGTAAATACCATAAATGGATCTCTTCAATTACTAAAAGAAGGTCTATTCTGGAATGCACGATCGAAGAATGTAATAAAACTTCAAGAAACAAAGCTCCGAAGAGATTAGCACACAATTTAAGGCAATTATGTACGATGTTAAAGCATTTTTAGTATAGTTATAGGTTAAAAACAGCATTTCTCAATTTCAGTTTTTGTTTTTTTCATAATCGGACACCTCTCATAACCGGACAGATTTCTGGATACTGTTAACGTCCGGTTATGAGAAAGTTCACTGTACTAAAATTACATTAAAAAATAAGTTGTAATGGGTCATCAATTTCGTGGTTTCAAGTTGGTAGCGCTGGCATTTGACACCTGTCAAACTCAGCTGTCATTTGAAGTGTCATAAAATTAGTTGAATGTTTTCCATTTACGATAATGGATCGCTTAACAATCGAACAACGAGTTAAAATTATCGAAACTTACTACAAAAGTGGTGATTCAAACGTAGCCACTTTTCGCGCATTTTTCGAACAACATTTTCTTCAGCGATGAGGCACATTTCTCACTCGGTGGGTATGTAAACAAACAAAATTGCCGCATATGGTGCTCAGAAAACCCTCAAGTGATTGAAGAGGGATGTTGCATCCAGACAAAGTGACTGTTTGAAGTGCTCGAAAGGTGTCATTGGTCCGTATTTCTTCGAAGATGCCAATGGGCAGACTGTTGCAGTCAATTTGGAGCGATATGGTCGAATGATAACCGATGTTTTTTGGTTGGCGATTGAAGATCATGACTTGTACAATATGTGGTTCCAACAAGACGGGGCAACAAGCCACACAAAGTGGTTAAAAATTACCTCAAAAGAATCGCATGCTACGAATCTTCCCGAGGCGGCCATTTGAATGATATTGTTTTTCACACTTAATGGCAAAGTCCAAACTTTATAATTAAATAAAATTTTCATTAAAAATGTATCGTTGTGTGTGTTTTATTTAGCTTTACTTTCGAAACCGAAAAATGAATGACCCTTTATATTACGTCAAAATAATGACAGGTGTTAGGGTTTCTTTATCCCCATTTATGGGAGGGTTAAGTGAATGAAAACTTACATAAAAAAAAAAATTAAAAAAAAATATGTTAACTACCACAACCTATATATATGTACATAATATACGTTTAAGTGTTTTTTTGTTGGAACAGAACCTTAAAATAATTATATCTTCTCACTGAGTAATTCTTAAATTAAAACAACATAAATTATGGTGTTAATACGTAAATGTTTTTTTCTTATATAGGTTATATGTACCTGCAATGATTTTCTTGATGATGTTGATGGTATGTCTAAGAGATCCCTGTTTATTAAGAAATGCTTACAATATCTTTATATGCGTATATAAGTGTGTCCCCATATTTGCAAATAGAATATAAGAACACTTAAATGTCGCATCACAACAACTTTAAGGCGTATACCTATACATAAATATATATGCTATATACATAGTACTTCTATCAAATACGCAATGTTAACAATATGTTTAGCAAAGATCTAAGTGGAGATAACAAGATGTAGCGCTATCCCTTATACCCCACAAGACAGTCGACATCGCATCACATCGGCTCTTAGGGTTTGAATAAAAAGGATATACTCGTCGTTGTACTTATATATTTACAAAGGAATGAGTACTTGTTTTTTGGGGGAAGGATAAAAAGCCGATTGTGACTATTAAAGTAGACGCGGGGTTTTTATTTGGGTCCCTTAAGAATCTTTAAATTTTATATGCCATGTCTTCCATTCGGAAATGGGTTATTGTCTATTTAGAATATTTAAGTGTGTATACACACACACACATATATACAACACTATAGACATATATTTATATGAACCTTAAATGGGTTTGAGTTGGGGATTTGGAGTTTTTTTTTTGCGGATGATAAAGCCGATAAACTTTTTGATAAGAACAGACAATTGGCTCGATTGTTTAAGCATCGACGACCCCTTGACAATATGAATTTACCTATACATACCATAACCTACTCGTATATAGGAGATGAGATGATGTTTTTTTGTGTTGAGTGAGCTATGCCCTTGCTTAAGGAGATGTCAACTGGAAAATTTTGAGTACAATCGATTTTTGAACAGCAGAACGGTTCGAAAGGATTAAAGGCTTTATGGTTTTAGTATGATATTATACCTACATATACGCAGATAGAATTTTATGTTGGGTTGGGAAGACCCAGAAGATAAGAATAATTCTACGTCTTATAGAGTTTCCAGCGTATAGGTGTTTCAAGTCAAACGTGTAATTACGTTGTTTTTATAGGTATAATAGAGCACAGAGGTAAGTTTAAATGATTTACGTATATACTTTTGCTATAAAAGTAAAAAATGAAATTGATGCATAAAGTAAAAAATGAAATTTATGGATATAAAGCAAGGCGACTATTATCCTGCAGGAGTCATGAAAAGTTCTCTCAGATCAATTTCAATAAGTATCATATTAAAAATGTGAAACCCTTCGATATTCATAGGTAAGGTAATGCCTAATTAACAACAATCTGATATTTCATACTATTTTTTTTTTTTTTCAATTTTTAACTTCTTCAGTTTCATATTATGACTCTTCATAAAGCAATAAAATTTTTAATAAAATTTATAAATATACAAAAAATGACTACCCTCCCTTTATATATGCATATAGCTTTCCCTTCATTTGAACACTCACTCTTTTTAACATAATAATAATATATTCACTTGAAAGGACTAAACCTAATTAAAGCCACTTTAATTAATTGACACAAAAGAACATTCATCTTGTCCATTTTTATATTCACCCTACAAACCAACATAAGTATATGTATGTGTCTATGTATATGTATATCTGGACGAATGATGCTTTTACCAGTGTTAAAACATAGGGATATAATAAAGACACCGTCCATATTTATGGCCCACAAGCTATCACGTTTTAAGCTGCGGGATATTGTTACAACGAATAAATGAGCAAAACGGGGGAAGCATATAAAAATGTAAAAAAAAAAAAAAAAATTATTCTCCTCATCATCATAATAGTCATCACCACCACCACTACCACCATCGTCACCACCACCACCGCCGCGCCGCGCCGCACCAAGCCAACATTTAAACCTTAAATCCATGAGCGTGTCATAGATTTCCATAAACCAGGTCCATATTAAAACCATCACCTCACCATCCTCATCAAACGACAACCCCCCAGTTATACATCAAGGACGTTTTCATGACTTAAATGTCAGAAGCCCCAGCAATTGCGTTCGTATATTTAATAAACTTACATTATGTCGATATGGGTGGTTTTTGCTGTGATGATGATGGGAAGGGAGGTGGGGTGAGGTTATGTAGGCATTGGCAAAATGATTGCCTCACTCAATGGTGAACCACGCACAAGAATGTTCAGCTCATGGAACATCAGTTGAGAGTCAAGTACTCGATTCGCCACATAAATCATTATGTTCCTTCGTATAGGACCTTCGTCGATCCGAAAAGCATGTACATACCTAAAGTATAAGAATGGGTAGGACCCGGAGTGACCCTTTCGGTAAATAAATGAAGTGAGATTTTCGATGTTTTTTTTTTGTGTTATCAATGATTTCTGAAAAAAATCATTATACAAGTTCGATTGATGGTGAGGACGGCGTCAGTGAGGGACGGGAGCGGACAAAAGTTAGTTTTTTTGTATATCTAGTCGTGGTGGTTAGTTTAATTTAACACTGCCAAGTTTGGAAGTATGCTGAATGAACACAAATGGAGAAAAATTATCAAGAATTATTAAGTGTCGTTACATAATTCAAAAAATAATTGAGTATAAGTTTGTAAAATTTGACATAATGAAAAACGTATGGGATGCTAAAACCACAAGTATATAAAGGGTGTTTTTTTTAGACGTGTGGTTTTCAATCTGGCAATACTTTTTTCGGACTTGGTCTTTTTAACAGCTGTCACGTCTTGATTTATGCTCAGTTTGGTTTGCCATAATGAATAGACTTACTCCTGAACAACGTTTGCAAATCGTGCAAATTTATTGCCAAAATAATGTTTCGTTCGCGGGACGCATCGCGCGCTGCGTCCAATATTCGGTCGACATAATCGCCCAGTAGAGTAATTCGAGCAACCATGGATCGGTTTCGCACCACGTTTACTCTATAGTGGATAATGAGCATCCTCAGAGACGCCGTACAGTGCGCACCGAAGACGCTTTTGCTGCTGTGGAGCAGAGTATCGAAGAAGACCCGAATGAGTCCATCCGCCATCGCGCGCAACAATTGGAGCTGTGCCCATCCACTTTATGGAAGATTTTGCCAGCCGTGGCGGCCACTTGCCCGAAATCATTTTTAAAACATAATGGCAAACCCTTATCTTTATAATAAAGCTAAATTCTTGGCCATAACATAAAATTATATGCGTTTTAATTTCTTCTTGAAAACTACACGTCTAAAAAATTTTAAGAATTAACATCGATCCAGTTCAAACTTAAATGTACTAAAAATATTTTGGGTACGGGAACGACTTTTTACTGAAATTTACAAAAATTTACGGAAATTTTGAGTAAGTACAGTCAAACCTGTTTAATCGACAACCGTTTTACTTAAAACCCGCTTATCTGAACGATATAAATTATCTGGCGTGTATTTTTCAACAATTTATTAACAATTTACTCCGCTAATTTATTGAAACCAGCTGTTTTTGATTTTGTACATTCGGTTTGTATCACCTCCCAGTCATAGCAAAAGTTTTTCTAAATAAAATTGAACAAATGACTAAGCACCTCAAAGAGTCTGATAATCGCCACACACTCCTATTCATGAAGAAACAAATCTTTGTATCTCATGCGTTTCTCTTGTCTCTACAAAAAATTAGAAAAATGATAGAATTGCGCTAACTGCACATTAGGCGCTTCAGGTGAAATGATAAGGATGTTCGGGATCGGTAATATAGTCGGAGAATTTTTTTCACCAAACCAGAATCGCTTATTTGCACCAAGTGAATTGAAAAAGTGAAATCAAAGCGATGGGAAAACCCCCAGTTATAATATCCGCTTAACTGAAATTGTATATCAGTTATCCAATGTCCGCCTAATTGACAATTTGTTCAGTTATCCGAGGTTAAGTGAAAAACCCGCATAAATTAAATTGTAATTAGGATTTTTAGAAGAAAATAAATGACCATTATAAATTGAGAATGGAAAATACATCTAGCTTCGTTAACATTTGCTTTCGTTAACATTTGCTTTCGTAAGTTTGGAGGGCTCTCGAGACTCGAGTGCAACTCACTTAAGCAAAATTTTCATTTATAGTAAAATTGGAATAAGAAAGGAGAAATGATGATACCTTTTTTTAAATCAATCAAGAGAAACCCGCTTAAGAGAAAAACCATTTATTTATCGACCAATTACCTTCGAAACACTCCGCTTAAGCGAAACTTGCTTAAGTGAAAAACCCGGATACCTGAAACATATTTTCAATCAAACTTTATATTTTTCATTAAAAAAACTCACTTAATTGAAAAAAAAAACTGAATCGAACAGAATAAAAAATTTGCTGAACGCTTTACGTCTTTTTTTATTTTTCACCACCACCAAATTTACCCCCGAAAATGACATTTGAATTTCTGATATGTCACAACCGGTTTTGAATTTTTAGATCCGCTTAGGTGAAATTTCTTTTTCACTTATCCGGAATCCGCTTAAGTGAAATTTTGTCATCGCTTATCCGGACTCCGCTTAAGTGAAATTTTGTTCTCACCTAAACGGGGTTCATTTAAGTGAAAACCCCGCTTAAATGAAAGAAATACTGTGACATTTTGCCGTTTCTCTTAAGCGGGTTTTACTGTATTTTTGAAATCTAAGATATTGAATTATGATTTTTGGTTGCTACCAATTGGAAGAAACTTTTAACACCTTAAAATAAGACCAAATTTTTTTCAACGAAATCTCTGGTTTAGCTATGAAATTGTTAATGGTTAAGCAATTTTAGCAAAAATCTGACAATACAACGGTATATTTTTCAAATATCTTTTGCTATGTCTGCCAACTATACAAAAACCAAGAATAAAATTAAAAGACAATAATTAGTTCTTTTACATGCTTTTCAAATTATTGCTATATGCACACAAAATGCCTTCGCGAAATTGCAAAGCACATCAATATTTGTTCGTTTTTTCTTCAAATATAGGGAAAGGCCTCTAAAGTGTATTATATGTGACTTCTCCGTTTGTTTAGGCTATCGACTATTATAGTTACACCTCAACTTATAGTATTCCTATATAAAGTCAATGATAAAATGTGGAAGTCTCTTTTCTATACTATTACAGGATACTTAATACTCTCGGTATAGTCTTATTGTCTCCACAAAAGTTAATCATCATATTCCACCCGACTTAAGTGTCAAAGCCAATGTCAGTTATTATTAGTTTCGCCAGGAACATAACAATATTGATTAAAATTAATATATAAACTGATACATCCAAAGTCCAACAAAGTAACCTTATATAGCAATAAAAAGGCCACAATGTAAGGCTGTTTACAATTACAAAGAGAAGAGAGTCTTAGATATGAATAATTCATATCTATGATGGCAAGGATACTGGATATATATAGCGTCTTCATTTTATCTTTGGTATTTATAAGGGCTTTTCTGTTCTCTTAATAACCAAAAGTTCATATGAAATACGAGTGTATAGGATTTCCCGGACTTGAACTAGGATTCGGTCAAGCACATCCGTTCTAGATAAAGTGATGAAATGTTACACTTCTTGTTTCTTTAATAACATTATACCTATATATCATAACATAACTATTTTTTAATACCTTTTTACTTGAACACTATTATAACATCGATATTGTTTTTTTTTTTTTTGTTTTTAGTTTTCAGAAACCATTTCGTTAGCTGAAAAGGATTTCCCGTTCGACATAGACAGTATGGCTACTTTTATATAGTTTTACCTTGTCGTGTTATGTGTTGCATATCCTGCCTGATGTAAATTTATTTAGAGGCGGAAGCACATTCGGAGGAAATTCTTTGTTTGGTTTATAAATAACAAGAACATAATATAATAAATATAGGACATACATATAAATACATATGAATATAGAGTTGTTGAACGTTAGAAGGATATCTATTTCATATGATGTACTTGTACAAAGTACATAGTTGAATGAAACAAATGCATATAAAAAAAAATCGAAAAATGGTTACCAATGGCACCCTCTCATAAAATTATTATTTTTTTTTTTTATTTTTTTTTTCTCGAAAATTTTTAAAATTAACGAAATAATGTCTTTGTAAATTCAATAACTATTTCAAGAACGGATTGATGACTTTTTTTTATGAAATTTAATTTTAAATAACGTAAAAAAAAATTATTTTTAAATTTTTAATATGATACCACTTTATTTTATAAGGCCAGGCGCGCACCTGCAACTAAACAGTTTGGTTCCAATTTGAGCACATCGGGCTTATATGGAAGTGCTTCCGCGGGGTCTCATATAATCCTATAGTACACAAAATCGAAACCAAATAGTTTGGTAGCAAGTGCGCGCCTGGCCTAACAGTTCAACTTAAAAATAGCTTAATATTGGAAAATGTATAGCCAGTCTTTGAGTGATCTTATACATTTTCATCTCCTGAATATAACTTTTTAAACACAAAAAAAATTTATTTAATCTGATTATCACTTTTTAGTTTTTAATCCGTTTCAGCCAATATAAATAATAAAATTGAATTAAAAAAATTATCCCTGAAGCCATCCCTGAAGAAAAAAATTTCAAAGACAAAACGATTTTTTGAAATCGGACATATTATTTCTGAGATTATCCCGGACAAACATCATTAAGATTTTGGTTTTATTAATAGAAAATATAGATTATGTTGATTTTTAACCAATTTTTCAGTTTAAACTAAAAACTAGTTTAATATTCTTATGCGTGTGAATGATTTTTCACAGCAGAAGTAATTTTGATAGAAAAAATACATAGATTTTTAATTTAAAATCATACATACAATATAATAAGTATAGTAAAGTCAATAAAGCATTTGACTCGGAAAAAATCGCCGGAAAGCTGGATTTTGGTATATAGCCTCCTCATGCCGTACTTAAGAAACTGTTAAAACTCCCCATCGGTAAAAGCGCCGCTGAAAATTTTACGGAGTGTTGAAGGCCCCCTAAACTGGTTTTTCAAGAATAACTCTCAAATAGTAGTTTGTACAGAAAAAATTTCAAAGAGAAATTTGTAACTTAGAAAATTTCCTACAAAACCCATTAACATACTTTCCTTATTCATAAAAAACCCTGTTTCCAATGGGAAGGGTTGAGAGTTTTACTTTTCTATATAGTGAGGCGGTAGGGTGATTCAAAAAAAACACCTTTCTCAAAATTCAACCGGGATTGAGCGAAATTATGAAGATTAGATTGAAACCAAAAAATTAAGACCAAAAAATTCAAAATCGAACACCATTTAGAGGTTGCTAACAGCGTTTTTTCAATAACTTTGAAATTCGGAATTTTTCTCAAATGTTAAAAGCTGCATAACTTTTCAAGTTTTGGTGCTAAAAGGTATGCAATTTTCAGAGAATGTTCGCAATTTCTGAACATTCAGTTAAAATTTTTTGAAATACTTTTTCTATAGTTTTTTTGTTTATAAAAAAAAAGAAAACGTCGACAGAAAAATCCGCAAGGGATCTGGGACTTGGTTTTGACTTCAAATTATATCTCGTTAAACCTAAAACGCAATTCAATGACCAAAACCTGCCCCAAAGTTAATTTCTTGCTTAAACTTTTTTAAACAATATTTTCAAAAAAAAAAAAAACATTATAACCGTGATGTTGAAAAACACATATATTTTACAGAGTACGTCAAAATGCATTTTTTAAAAATTTCAATAACCTATAATATTTTAGTACTAAATCCGGTTTTGAGCTATCACATTTTTTTTTTAATTTAGAAAAACTCTACTTTGATTTAATTTTTGTTCTGTTCAAAATTGATTTTTATTTTTTACCCTGTATAAATATTCTACTACACAGTAACATGTTTTGCTTTTGAAAGCTTGTCCTGGTTCCGCGATTTCTTAGAATGTTTTAAAACTTATGTAAACTCACCTTAGATGAAAAGTTATGACCATTTGAACCCAATAAAAATGATTCTCAAACAGATTCAAATAATTGTTAAAATAAAATTCTTATCTTATTTTGAATTCTTTGTATTGAATTATTAAATTGTAACGAAGCGTTTCATGCTAAATTACCTGTCCCATGTATTTTAACCAGCGAGAATTGTATTATAATACAAAACAATTCATATTCACCATAGACCAGTGACGTCACTAATTACTATTTATTATTTTCATTCATCATTCAATAGTTCACATTCTCTTTTAGCCGTAAATAACACAAGAGGACCTGCTCAGATAGACGAAAGGCACCCCACCCAGTGATACTCAGATTATTTTAGTACTCTGCCAGTAAAGCTTCGGATCGGTCTATTTTAGTTTTGTTTTACTATCGTGAAACTTTACCCCACCAGTGGTAAGGGGTTTCATTGAAAGCCAAACCTAGGTAGGCGAGACTGTCCAGCTATTTCCTATGAAGGATTCCTTCCCCCCACCAGTGGTAAGGGGCCCGAATTCGAAGACAAATGTCCTAATTGCCACTAGGGGCTTCGATACCTGCTGATCTACCAGATCTGCTGTATCAAGTGCCACCTGGGCCCTATTACCTGCTGAATAGTGCCACTAGGGGCGCAGTACATGCTGACCAGAGCAAAAGCGTGCTGTGTCGAGTGGCACCAAGGGGCTTGTACCTGCTGAATAATGCCACCCGACGCGTAGTACCTGATCTACCACAGCGTAAAGCCTGCTCTGCCGAGTGCCACCAGGGGTCTTGTACCTGCTGAATAGTGCCACCAGGGGCGTAGTACCTGCTGATCTACCAGAGCGTAAACCCCGCTGTGTCGAGTGCCTTCAGGGACCTATTACCTGCTGAATAGTGCCACTAGGGGCGTAGTACCTGTTGATCTACCAGAGCGTAAAGACTGCTGTATCAAGTGCCACCTGGGCCCTATTACCTGCTGAATAGTGCCACTAGGGGCGCAGTACATGCTGATCTACCCTGATCTACCAAAGCGTAAAGCCTGCTGTGTCGAGTGCCACCAGGGGCCTAGTACCTGCTGAATAGTGCTACCAGGAGCGATAGTACTTGCTAATTTTGTTTCAGGTTATAACTTTAAAATCAAGTGGAAACGCCAGTTACCTGATACCGAAATACCAAAGAGTCAATTTGCGGAAAACAGAAGATACGATAGAGATGCAAATCATCAGAAGCCATATTCCCGTTACCGGGATCTCCATTGACCAGGGCAATTGAATCACTCAATCACCAAAATCCAGACCGAAGACCGTCTATAATTCAAATACCATTTTGTTATAAGTTTAAGAGCTGTGTTATATAAATAAAGATTTTGCAGTAAGGTTTTAAAGACCTTTTATTCATGAAGTTTTATGTTTTCTTCAGGACGACTTTGGCAAAACCGGCAAGCAAAACTTGGGCTGGAAAGCACATCACAAAATGAAAGGCCCTACCTATTTCGTTTTTATATTGGAATCAAATGGTCATAACTTTCGATCTAAAGGAAGTTGTTAAAAAGTTTTATACTTTTTAAGAAGGTTTTTTTAATAATACAAATTCTATATACTATCTACTGAAATACATCAGACAAGTAGATATACTTTATATATATACTTTTGTTTATATTTATACTTTTTATTTTTAAAAAATCATGTAAGTTTCCGGCAAAATTAAGTTTTTACAATATTGGTTTCTCTATAAGTTTGGACATTGAAATGTCTGCGCTGTTTCTTGTCATAGAGGAAAACTATATATTTAAACAAATATTTAAAATCTAATTCTGTAAAAGCATTCTAAATTCTATTTTAGTCCATATATCTTAAACTCCATAAATTCGAACATTTTCATATTTTTATCAAATAAAAAATTGTTATCTAACTACTTTTCAACACAATGTTATACAAACCTTTAAAATACCCTCTTGCCAGATACCTATGATTAAAAAAGTTTCCATAAAATGTATTTGCTTATCTAAACAAAAACAAGTGAATCAAAGTACTATTTGAATCACACACAATTATACTATACAATAAATACCGATTGGCTTCTATTGTTTTGTAGCATATATATCTACATATACATATATACGAGTATTATATGTAGGTATCCTTTTTGAAAACAAAACGATAATCCACTGAGTGCAATTTAATGATGTGTGGGAGTACATTTAATATTTTGTGTGCAAGCAAGACGATATGTTCCAATTGAATTAACTACAAAGTTCTATATGTATATAGAGTACCTATAGGTACATTCATGAATCCGTATAGCGTTTCCGAACTAATAGTTATTCCCTTTGTTGCCACAATGAAACGAACGGCTGGCCGATCTCTAACTCTCTCTTTCTCTCTCTATACCTATGTCTACATTGGTCCATTGATGCTGAGAAATAGCATCACAGAGGGCCTCCATTGCTCTAGCTTCATCATCTCCAACTATCAGCCCGTCGCATCATGTTTCTCCTATCTTCTATTGTGTGTTGTATCCTCGTGCCTTCGATATGCAATGTGTAATTGAATGCCTCTCATAAGCAACAATATGTTTGATTATTATCAATTGTAATGCATCAACTGCAGGGGAAATGCTGCTCAAAGTTTCAGGAAACAAGTGCAGCCCGGATGGACGTCTATACACTACACATACACTTATAAACACACGTCCCACTCTTCATAATGCATTATTGTACCGAAAGGAAACCACATATTCAGTATTCTTTGGGATGTTTCCGGTTACCTCCTCGCTCTTCGCTAACTCATATATTGTGTTATTGTTACTTGGTGAACATATATGTATATGTAGGAAAGGAACCCTATTCAATCATGTCCTGTGCCTCTGAGAGTGTGATTTGTGCTGCTTTTTACTATAGTAACTATAGTAAGTACTTGGGCACTACTGATCGATATCTCGCCTGCAGGTAAACTATGCTCTTGTATCCTGCAGTGGTCGAAGGATTTCACAAATCGAAACAATAGACCGATATACATAAACATATATCTAGGGTACCACTGTTACTGTTTATGCTATACATACATATGTACATATATGTGTAAACTTGTACTTGTATTTATACTGTCGAGAAAGCTGAACTTCAATAACTTTGAAGGGTGAACTAATATGTTACTTATATAGGTAGGTTTTATATACATACCTATATGGTGTCACATTCCCTGCATCTGGATGATGAAAAGGAGTACCGAAATCCAAGGAGTCTGAATACTTACATTCTGCCTTAAATGAAAGAACATACAATATGTTAAGTTGAAAATCAATATACATAGCTTGAAGCTTTTGCTGAATATATTTCAGCAATCTGTATTGACATAAAACAAATGATGATTTTTATATTTGACAAGAAAGAGCTCTTGGTTGAAAATAAAATAAAAAAATATCACATTAGTATTAGTATTTGAAAACAAAGAAATGCGCCTTTAAGCTTTAAAGGGTTTTAAGTGAGGGAGTTAAATTTAGTTTTTTTGAAAATTAAATAAATAAATAAATTTTGTGGCGCGACATCTTGTGTAGAATCAAGGCCATAGTGACAACTCTCAACCATTCACATGTACGTGTTAATGTCAGGAACGGAGGGGTCCTACAATTTTCTGACGAATTCGATTGGATACAGAATGAGGCATTTTTTCTCGACAGGAGATAGATACTCTCGGAGGAATCGTCAATTTCTAGCAAGAGACAGTACTCGTGTAAAAATATTTCTGTTTTTATGACTTATAGACTGAGAACTGAACTTAAGACCTTCGGCGTGACGGTCCTTCATTACAAGATTTTTCGAAGTTGAAACATAAGTTATAGATAAATTGTTTAAGAATAACTGGCTGAACACAATGCGACGGAGCAGCAGTCGAAGTCGCAGCCGGAACATCTGTCAAAATATTAAATACACACAAAATCAATGCTACGAGCAGAATGGAACGCAACTGCAGACGGGGCTGCTTTTTAACTTTTCACGTTCAGCAGAGAAAAATATTGAAGCTCTTAGTGCTTATTTCTGTCGCGAAAAAAATTTTTAATTAAAATAAAAATATTGGAAATAAAAAAGTGGAAGTGCCTGTTTTGTTTTCTTTAAATTATACAAAAAGCTGTACAAGCTCATTGTGGGGAGATAAAAATAAACGACGTATGACATTTTTTTAAAGCAATTGTAGCTGCGGCTCCAATTCCAGTTGCAGTAGATCATTGTATTCAGCCAGAAGTGCGGAATGTATTTAATATTTTTCTGCTATAATAACTAGGCATTTCGATTTTATTGGGTTTAGCAACAAACTGATACTACCGATACTTGTTGTTGTTGTCCAGTGCGAAATTTTTTCTAAGTCTTCCTTAATTGTGTATGCATAGTTTTCAATAAGCCCAAGAGAACAGCTTTTGTACAGTTGCTCTTCGTCTGTCTACATTTGGAATGAGAACTTTTAATCTTTTATAGGGGAGTTCATTAATACATAGCGAGAACAGAAGAGAACTTAATATTGAGCCTTGAGGGACCCCTCGAGTAGTCGGAAGGAAACTTGAAACTTGAATGCTCTGACTTCTGTACTGTAAGGCAGACATTTAATTGGGTTTTGCACAACCTTCTCGGAAACCTTAGATAAAAATGGGAGCACTGAAATTGGTCGAAATTCATTCCCATGTTTTGGTATTGGTATACGGCCGTAGGCAGCCATACGTTATTTGAGCTCACCCAAAAAAATATGATACATTTTAACATTTTCAACATTTTAAGCTTGTGTTATGAAAAATATTTGTTCGTATCAAATTCTATAATGTGTGCCACTGTTTTAATTTTGCCGGTATTACATTCATTATTTAGGGTCTACTTAAATATTTAAGTCATACCATGTTTGATTTTTAATATAGAGTAGGTATATACCATTATTGTCCATTTTACTTAAATATTTAAGTTCTCTCTAAATTTGTTATTGGTAGGGCCCTTTAAGTTTTGTATCTATTATGTTCTCAAAATTTCACCGCTGTTTCTTTATGACAAAGTACCCCAATTATTTCTATGTGTGTGTTCCAAGTGTGGTGAAATTTGAATTCGTACACAAATGTATCTCTTTGTTATTCACGTTTCATTCACGATTTACCGTTTTCATTTTTGTTGTATGATTTTATCTTCCTAAAACAATATCTACATATCAACTTAAAATGGACAAGTTAATTTTTAAGTTACATATTTTGTAGTTATAAATTTATATACATATTATTTTCTTTAAAAAAAATTACTTCAAAAAAATTTTATACAAATTTCGTTTGATTTTGCTTTCTATTAAAAAATAGTCAAAATGCGACTGTTTTTTCTCGTGATCCCTTTTTTTGCGACCTTTTCAAATTTCTCAGCGGCACGCGGTTTTCTTAGAAAATGTGGCACGGAAGTTTGTTTCTGGTTTAACATCTTTTCTGACATCATTTTCAAAAATTATGGCACATTCACATTATGACATTATTTTGGTCCAAATTTGTACAAAAACTTCCAATTTTTATCAATTCTAATCCAATTTTCTTTTGACAGAATTTTTGGATAAAATTGGTAGAAATAAGTGGCACTTTTGGGAAGTAAAGAAACAGACATAAAGTTTTTCTATTCGTTGTATTTTGTGACATAAAAAGTGGTTAAATTTCAATTCGGTTATAATAGTTTCGTTTCCCTTTGTTGTCCTGAAATTCCGTGGCTTGCGACTTTTTTAAATATTCATTCCGTTGTTAGTTCAAGAAACATTTCCAAAGTGGCCTCCCTTTGTGTCTTTTGTGACACTCCCTTGATATATTTAATTTTTCTTTATTTACAAACATCATAAATTTACACTTTCTAAAATTGATCTTTTGATAGTTTCCTTTCCTAAAACTTCTTTTAATAACCCTTAACTGTCAGCTGTGTTTGTTTTTTTTTTTTGTTGGCAACACCTTACAACAAAAATGGCGTGAAATTCAAATATTGCGTGAATTTTTGGACACCCTAATAGATCGAAATAGTAGAAACCTTTCTGTATCTAATTTAACGAACTCTAGACAGTTTAAGTTAATTTACTGTTACATGAAGTACAATACCATAAATATCATAGTTAAAACTATACATTTCTTGGAATTGAAACATAAAATAGAATTCTATTCAACTTTGAAGTTTTAATTTCTTGTGTAACAAATTGCTTTCTAATTGCAATAAACTCCACAAAAGTGACATCTCCACATTATATGCGGGAAACATTCTCCCAAAAAACAATCATAAAAAGTTTTAAGCAGTTTTGACGTTTCCATAACAAGCCAACAACTTTCGCTACATGTGCGTTTCTTACGTGTGAGCTGTGAGCAATTAAAGAAGAAAATCAAAATATAAAATAAAAAAAAATAGTTTAGTAGATTTAATTGTTTGTCCGTATAAATATAACTTAAGGACATACAGTGGTGGACAGGAACAAGGAACACAGATAATATAGGAGTGTTTTTTTTTTTTTTCCAAGCCCGAAGAAAAATGGATGGAAAAAACGATTCGATATATGATAAAAACTTATCCCTAATGGACTTATCTAAACCCAGATGATTCTCGGGGCTAACTTAAGCACGGAGAAAAACTGTATTACCGGCGCGGCGGCGGGAATTACATACTCGATATCGATAGTATGTAAACTCCATATTTTTCTGTAATGGAATCGCTAATCCCCGTTGGAAAAAAAGTTTAGTTTATTTGTATCTTTCACCCTTATTACGATTTGCAATCAATCGGTAGTTGATAAATATTGAAATAAAGAACATTTAAACTTAATTTATTAAAAAATTGATCAACTTTTCGGTGATAATAATGAATTTTCAATTTTCTTGTAATTCAAAAAGGTCTGTGCCATTCGTTCTGCTTTTCGTTGTAGCATATTATTGGGAGAAGTCTCCGCTCCTTTTTCGCAGTGAATTAAATATACAGACTATTTATTGTGTGCGGAAAAATGACATTTTAGTTTTATTCGCGTTTTTTTTATTTATTATTTTCTTATATCATGGGTTTCTGTGATTTTTTGTTTTGTTTTTGAAATTGGTGAAACTCTCCAAGGATATTTTCCGTTGTGTTTTCGTAAGCGTTTCGTTGTCTGGTTTGGAGATAACAGAAATATTTCGTTTCGCATCAGCAGCGTACTATGCTTTAATTTGTAAATAATAATTACGTAAAAAAGTTTAAATAATATTTCTTTTTTTTTTTTTTAAATGTCAGATCTGAACTAATAAAAAGTGGATTCACAACCTAAAAAGCTAATGAAAAAATGTTTTTATTCTTCAGGGGTAGTCAGCAATTTGAACGGACTGACGTTTTTTCTTACATTAATCAAAAATAATTATTAAGCCCGTATGACACTACATTTTTTTCTTCATTTTTAGTTCGTTGAATCATACTAAAATGTCAGACAAGAGAAAAAGGGAAAGATATTGTTTTTAAGAAAGGAAAAACACTTATCTGGTAAAAAAATAATATGAATTGTCAACATTATTTAAAAATCCTTTTGTTGTTTTCTCTTCTAATGCTGCAATATTTGATTAATTTAGATTAACGGCATCACAAAATTATAACCGATTCAATTTTGTCCGAAATGTTCATTAATAAATAGTTTTATAACGTTTTTTGAAATATGTTTTAATTTTCAATTCTAAACTGTCAAAAAAAAAACTGCTAGAAGCTGAAAAATGTAAATCAAATCACATTTTTAATACATTTTTTCTGGCATTTTCACATTTTTTCTGATATTTTTTAATTTTTTTTGTGACATTTTCACATTTTTAGAGTTTTATGTGTACACACTCACTCAACTGGGAATTTTCAGTAATGAATTCTTCGTATTGCTTTAATTTCATTTTCAATGAATTAAAAATGAGAAAAAAATGTAGTATCATACGGGCTTTATAGCAATTTTTCCCCAAATTTAGATGTAAGTGACACAAGAAAATTCTATTCCTTGAAGAAAATAGAATCAAATTTGAAAATAACCTACTACTCGTTGTACCTAGCTTTACTACCGATGTGTGGTTAAATTCATGTCCACTACTGTACATTGTAGGTAGGTACATTGTGTTCAATACTTCATAAGAAACTGTTCATCCGAAAACTTTTCCGTATATCTAACCGAAAATAAGTTTTTAAGTAAAAGTTTTTCGTAATTAATTAGCAAGCCATATATGAAATGGATGAATTGAAGAATTATGTGATGTTTTGCTCACTTGCAATCAATGCAGAACCACCATCTTTTCATGACAACTCCCACCATATATAATATGAACAAAAATTCTGCCACCAACTATGTCGCATGAACTTAATCTTATGAAATCACGAGGAAACTGATTTGCCTAAAACTTTCAGTTTATAGGTGAGAAAGAAATGAAGAAAGAGGAGTGAACGAAATTTCTCCGCCCTCCGCCTTCAGCGGGTTTTTTTGCAAACTCGGGGGGAATTGGTTAAAAAAAAGCCCGCAGGGGATCAGTTGTTGTTGCATTTAACATGTAAATTATTTAGCACCGACGTAGTTTTTTTTCAAGCAATTCCCCACGGTGCGTGTTGCAAAAAAATACGCCTACAATATACTGTTTATTCAACACTTAATACAGACAAATCTTAGACGATATTCACATATTGGACTAACTCAACCGACTTATTTTGACGTGAACTTCTATTGTTCAGACATCAGATAATCTGAACACATAACCGACTCACTCTGAGTCTGACGTTTATAGCAGTCGTTAAAAAAAACACAACTCTATAGGCCTACTGACTTTAAAAAAAAGTAGCTAAGTTTATCAAAATGAAAAAAAAATTTGATTCTGTAGTATTTATTAATTAAAAAATACAGAAAGGAGGAGACAGATGTCACAGATGTGACAGAAAACGTCAACAAAAATTATCTGAGTCCCAGGACTCACGGATAAGGTGTGTAAACATCAACTACAACGTAAAGTGTAACACGTGATGTGTGATACGGAACGTATTACACGTAAGGCTTACATTTTAACCCTACCGCTATTTTTACAAATCAAAAATCCCGCCTTTCTTAACAATTTCTTTCTCACCTTGAAATAGGATTTAGGTAAAATACAGAAACGTCAAAAAGTAGGAGGAGATATAGTCCAATACCTATATGTGAACAGCGTCCTTGGATGATTAAGGGTGGGTTTCAATACATAATTTATCAATTCAATTAATTACTAAAGTAGAAAATTTTTGATTTTGACTAGGTACCTGAAAAAAAGGAGTGCTAGAATTTTTTTTTATTTCTGAATGAAATTATTAATCTTCTGAAGCGAAACCAACAACGGTGGATAAATTTTATAGTTTATATTCCCAAATGAAGAAGTAAACTTGTTTATTATGGTCTGGAAAACTTTGCTAAAGGAAGGGGCTCAGTAAAAAATTTACCCAAGATATCTTCTTTTTTTTTGGTTTAAAAATAAATATTACTATAATTTTACAAATTAAATTCTTCAAAACTATGACTTTCGCTTCAACTTTTTTTTCTCTATAAAATTTGTATATACCTTTCTCGTGCGCTAGTCTCTCAAAAATATTCTTTCATACAGCGTTTCCGCCGAAAAAAAAATGTCCGTGCCACATTTTCTAAAAAAAACGTTCCATTTTCGTGCCAAATTTCTATACTTAAAAAAAAAATTTAATTCAATTGTGGGGTAAAATACAGCAAATACAATTAGAAGAAATAGTTTGAATGCATATTGTCAAAAAATAAAAGTTTCTACCAGTTTGTATAGACCATATTTGAGCACTTATTGAATTTTTTCGTGCCACCGTGCCACGATGGAATTTTCGTGTCAAAAAAGCACGATCTTGTCACTTCGGCAACGCTGCTTTCATATTTGTCTATGTCTCGACCTTTTCTGGTTCTCAAAATACCCCTACTTTTGGCCAATCGTGATCCGCTGATTTCGGACACTTCGTAATTCACCACCACTTAGCTAAATAAGATAATTTTAAAAAGTTAGCAACTGTTGAAATCCAGCGACCTTACTCTCTCTCTCAATAATGTAGGTAAAGAAGTAATTGACAGAAAGGAATAAAATTTTGATGATTGAAAGAGCGATTTATTCTCGGTAGTTTTTAACTTATCGAGAAGAGTCTATATCCTCCATTTAAAAGGGGAGGGGGCATTTTTTTAAAAATCGAAAAATAAATTATTCAAAAACTATGGCAAAACTTGCAATGCCATAGTTTTCCTTAAAGCCAGAAATCTAATAATTTTCTTTAAATTAAGTTTCAAACTCAAAACCATTAAAAACAAGAATACACACTTCTTTATAACGTACCTACAATTTTGAAAAAAAAAGCAGTTTATAATTGATGTTTAAAAATTTATATTCCAAAAACTATTAACTAAAACAACTCGAACATTAGGCTCCAGAGAAACCACACAAAAACAAAGCGTCTATACCAGTTTTGCAGAAAAAAAAACCCTACCTCAGGGCTGATGAGGACTCTTAGAGTGCCATTATTTTTGTTGTTAAAAACATATGCTTAAAAAATCGCGATTGGTATTAAATTTACTACTAAAATACATACTAATAGTGCCCTTTCGCCATGGGAAAATAACTATGTAAAATGTGTTAATCAACATGTACATGCGGTACCATTTTGAAAATAGAAACCCAAATTCGTCTCCCACAATGTCAAATTTGTTTTAAGTTACAAAAAAGAATAATTGAGCAATATAAAAAAATGCACTACAATTGCATTTTTTCTAAAATAAAAGATAATAGATACATTTGGGTGCAAAAATCAAAATGGCGGCTAAACCACATTTAAGAGCCAGTATATCCTTTGTTTATTTTCATAAACAATTGACAAGTGTGACTCATAACTGGTCACAATTTTTAAAGTGACAAGTTGCCATATAATAATTTGAATATTTTGTAAAATTATCGGAAAATACGTGACAGAGCTCTAAGGTTTTCGGTTACTAACGGACCATATAATAAGCATGTTCAGGAAAATGAGATCTCGGAGATCTCAGCAATCACAGTTTCATGAACAGGATTCCTTAGCAAAATTTCTCAGCTTTGCTGTCAAAACTGGAGCAAAAAAATCCTGGATTCGATTGCTCACTTTTTGGGTAAGAAAAATCTCTGAGATCTCATTTTTCTGAACACGCCAAATGAAATTTAAATGCCCCGTACTTACCTATCCATATACATAAAAGAATATGCTGTATCCGCTTAAGGAAGGCAGGTTTCTCTTGAACTAATTTCTAGTTTACTACCTATAACCAATTATATTTAAACACATTTTTTTTTTGACAGCAACTGGACAGTTTGGTACTAACTATAATTGTATGTTACCCGGAAGTCTTTTCCATGTACGTTTGCGTTCAGCATATTGAATAGAAAAGAAAAATTACAACATAATTTTCTCATTAATAACACGCACACAGAAATGTTTAAGAGCAATGGGAAGTTACAAGACCCTGAAATCTAAATGGTTCTCCACGAGTTGTAGGGCCACCAATTTTTTTTTTTAATTATTAAAACATGAAATGAAACCACTGTCGAGTGTTTTTCTTATAATTTTAAAAATCTGTGTAGGTATGTATACTTTCATGCTTTATCTAGAGATTGAAATTTTTCTTTGAATATAAAACTTTACCTTTTAGCTAATAGGTATGTAGTTAGGTATGTAACCTTTAGGCAAGTAAAAAGTCGCACATTTCTATATATAGGTAGTGATGGCTTCCAAGGCGAGTACCTAATTGGTGAAACTTTTTGCTTCCGTATAGGGTTGGGTGTTCAGGGAGAAAGGGCTTAAAAGATTTGTATCCATACCAATTTCTATAGTCGGATTGCATTTCAAAATATTCTATTTTCGCTTTTGCATTATAACCATATCTAGAGTGTGTAGGTAAGGTATACATATATGGAAAGAATTATTGTATGAAAAGTTTTACGGTTATAAATCTGATCTCGAGTCTAAAGAGGTAGGTGTATATATGTATTAAAGTTAGGTAGAAGGACCTCTGTTCTGAAGTAAACATCATTGTAGAAGTGTGATGTAAAGGAGATGTTTTTTGTATATGTCCATGTGTATATAGTTATGCCGTTTGCACTAAAGACTTTGCCAATTACAACTTTGACTCGTCCACACAGGATGATGATAAAATTTGTCAAAAACAGTTTTCAACATACCTACCTAGTACCTACCTATAGCTAAATGAACGAAGTTGAAAAAGCTTGTTGTTTGTTCAACTTGCTTGTGACATGATTCCAACATAGGGAGTAACTGACAATAACGGAAAAAACATAGTTTTTCAATATACAGATACCAGTGTTACCGGAGCCAAAATTATTTTGAATCCCTCCGAATGAAAAAAAGAGTCGTTTTGAAAATAAATAAAACTTATTGAAAATAAATGCAAAATTTAAAAAAAAGTCAAATTTTAAGAATTATCAAGCGTTTTTATTTTATAAAGTAAAAATTAAATACATTAAATACATTAATTCATTCATGTACAAATAAATATTTTAATAAAATACAATAAAGTTTTACTTATCAAAAAATACTTAAAATTCTTTGAGTTAAAATGATTGTGAAAAATGTCCTTTTTAAAAAAAAATGTATCCCCGAATCCAGCCTAAAAAAAAATCCACTGGGTACTACTGTATCCCATTGGTAACTCTACTAGATACATATCTAAGATAAAAAAAAAAACGTATTAGTTTTCTGAGAAAATTGCATACATATTTCTATTTTTGAAGAACTTTTGCAGTTCTTTTAACCTTCGTTCATCACCTGAGGAACGGATGCAATATATTTTTTTTAAGCTACCTATATATGTACATATACTTGTGATGCGGATGAATTTAATATAATATCACGGGTGAAATTGTATTTTTTATTGAATTTAAAATGTCAGTCACTTTTAAGGCGAGTATATCCTTGTTTTGTTGTAATTTAAATGATATTTAATGTTTAAAAAAAATAAGTAATTGGTGCAGTTGAGAAGGTCTTCTTGAGAATTGGGCTAATAATGCTTAGGTTTTATTCATCGGAAATGCTTTTCTACGTCGCGTCCTTTCGATACCTTGCAGATGAGCTACTACATTTTTCTAATCAGGTAAGTGCTTTCCGCTTTGATAGCAAAACCGTCATTCCTATACCAGCTTTATTTATCTCAGGTTAAGATATTGCTATCTTAGCAAGGAGCACCATTAATTAGATAAGAATTAAGGATCTTTTTCAAAAAACATAAAATTTCCTTGCAAAAACGTTTCGGTCATTACCTAACAGTAACCAGTTCTAAAGTTATAAAATAAAGAAGCGAAAACAAAAAATGTCTCACATGATTTGTATGGAATAAAGAAAATAACGATGAGTCGCGACCCCTTAATTTTAATCTAAAGGGCTGAAATTTTTACCAGGCTCATCATTTCACTAAACTCTTAAAAGCTAGTGGTATTCAAAATTGGAGACATTTCAATTTGTTTTAATCAGTCTAACATACAAGCATATTATACAATATACATACATACATATGGAAATTAAAGTCTAGACTGAAAAATTGTTAAAAATCAATATAGTAATTAGAAATTTTTTTGACACCAATGTACGCCATCTGATTTCTTAAATAAATTTGAGTTTATGATAAAAAATTTTGTAAATCGTTGAAGCGGTTTTTAAAAAAATAGATTTTTATACATAAAAATTTGTAAACATTTTTTAGATAAAAATTGGTTACCAATTTTTTAGCTATTATTAATACAAAATTAAAAAAAATTATTTTGAAAAAAAACCATCTACCCATTTTCGAAATATTTATCGAATTTATTAAGAGCTCTTGTGTAAAAAAAAATCGTTAAAACCGATTTGATAAATAATAAGATAGTAAAAACCAAAAAGATACATGATGCATGAAAGATACTATTTTTAATCAATAGATAAATTTAGCCGTTTTGAAAAAAATTTGCTTTTTCTTACCGGTTTTTAAGCATTTGTATGGGAGGCAACGTTATTTTTGGTTAAAAGAATAATTTTTATTTAAAATCTGTTAGATATTGTTAAAAACTGCTAGCTACGAAGTTTTTATAAAAATCGATCAAGTGATTTCGAATTATTAGGTTCTCAAAATAAATAATTTTAAACTTTTTTTAAAAATCAAAAAAAAAAATTTGATTATTTTGGTATACAAAACTGGGTTGGGTTTCCAAAATTCTATATTTTAATATTCTGTAAATCTAAAATTCTGTATTCCAAAATTCTGAAAATCCCTTATTCAGTTTTTCAAAATTCTGTAAACAATAATTCTGCATTTCAAAATTCTGTATTTCAAAATTTTGAAATGCAGAATTTTGGAGTTCAGAATACAAAAAATTCGTATACCTTCTGAGCTTTCATTAGAATCCAAATTATTCTATTTCAACAATTTCAGAAAAAATGTGTTCATCTCAAGTTTGTTATTCTTTGATATTGATTGCATATACCTACGGATTTGTTGTTTTTTCTATTTCCGTTCGATAACTCAATCTTCTTTTTTAACATAATTTCCAACCTAATTTTTTGGAAATTTATGTTTTTTAAATATAACGGGTGATTTTTTAAGAAGTTTAGAACTTTTTTTTAAAAAAAAAACACAAAAAATTCGAAAATATGAATAAAATATTTATTTGAATCGATAGTTTGAACCTTGCAATTTAATGTTTAAAGATAATTTCATGCAAATGTTGACCGCGGCTGCGTCTCAGGTAGCCCATCCGCTGAGTCCAATTTTGGCATACTCTTTCACACATATCGGCCGGTATCTCACGAATGAATGCATGGATGTTGGCTTCCAGTGCGTCAATCGAAGCGGGCTTGTCCCTATAGACATTAGCCTTGACATACCCCCACAAAAAATAGTCTAATGGTGTCAAATCGCACGATCTAGGCGGCCAATTGACCGGCCCGAAACGTGAAATTAACTGTTCACCAAACTCGCCTCGCAATTGCGCCATTGTTTCGCGTGCTGTGTGGCATGTGGCACCGTCTTGTTGAAACCACATATCATGCAAGTCAAGAACTTCCATTTCGGGCAAAAAAAAGTTTGTTATCATCGCTCGGTAGCGTTCACCATTGACAGTAACGCTGCGATTCGCATCATCTTTGAAGAAATATGGCCCAATAATGCCGCCGGCCCATAAACCGCACCAAACAGTGGCTTTTTCGGGATGCATTGGTAGCTGTTGCAATGCTTCTGGCTGATCTTCACTCCAAATGCGGCAATTGTGCTTATTTACGTACCCATTCAACCAAAAAGGAGCCGACCATTAAATGGAAGCAGCGCGCGATGAACATTTCGAACCGAGCACGAATTTTGATAGTAAAATTCAATAATTTGCAAGCGTTGTTCATTTGTAAGACGATCCATGGTTAAATTGCAAACCAAACTGAAGCTGTTTGACAGTGACACCTAAACACACGTCAGCTGTCAAAACTAGTGTTGCCAAAACCAAACCAGCTAAAAAATCACCCTTTATAAAGACTTTATAGACGCACATCGCCGGTTTTGTGTTTTCAAATGTAAGATTAATTGAACGACAATCATTATTTATTATACAGTATTTAAAATTTTCCAGAATCTTAAATATTTTCGCAGATCAATGTTCATATCACAGCACAGCACAAATTGTTTTGACTTTATATATAGGCTATTAGACATGTATATGTATGCATGTATTTTATAAGCCCGGTTAACAAACAACATCCTTTCCCTTCAATTTACCTTAACATATTGCCTTATGATACCACTGTCCAATGAAGCACAAATCATCCGGTTTTCTTATTTGGCTTGTTTTACTTTGAAAAAAAAAAAATAATAAAGGAAATCCCCGAATACCCACTTGTAGCAAGACTCCCTCAAAATTAAACGGAAACAAATGGCCAGCAATCAATTGGTGACTTCTTACGTTCCGGCCAACACATTCGCTTCCTTGCACATGGGAAGATAATATATCTATCTTTTTTGCCAGAAAAGGACCATCATAAAAGACCGACGACGACACAACGCACATCCTATTCAAGCACTGAAGAAGAAAGTATAAAGACACATTACAGTTTTTCTTCTACAATACTTAAGTGCAAAGAATATGAGGGATGACAATGGGGAAGAACAAAAGGACATAAGTGTTGGAGTATGGTGATTGTGAGCTTGAATATAAATGACGAGGAACAAAAAATTTGCCTTCGACAAGATTTATGATTGCTTTTCTCATGTATGATATAAGAATGCAAAAGGATCCTTCTTATTCCCCATTTTCAAGATGTAGATCCGTAGATAGTGATATTATTTATGACACTATACCATGGAAGATACACATACCTACCTACTTCATAGTCTGAGATTTTTTTTTTTGCTTTAACTCGTCCTTGCTCACACACCCCAGCCCTAGCCCCATGCCCATGCCATCTTCAATCCATCGTCTTAGCTCATAAAGATAAAATTTCGTAATTAACGCTTGTTATAGTATCACGATTAAGTACGGCGAATATTCACTACTACTGGAATATTATGAAGAATGAACGCAACAAAGACATTCAACGATGTTAGCTGATGGTGTCAGGGTGGAAACATCTATCTATCTCTTCAGCAGCAATATATATAGGACACAGGGATACCTTTGAATAGCTAGACGGGTTGCTCGAAGTATATACCTAAGTATATATTAAACCAACAGAAAAATCTTTTCCTTTTTTGCACTGAATTAGATCTGTATGAAGGCGGTGGCGGAGGGAGATGCATCCTACGGGTTGAAGGACATCCGAAAGAACTAGTATAGAGTTGTAACCATTAAGATGAAAATAAAGTGAGGAAAGCGAAAGAAAAGGGATAAGATTTTCTTTTGTGAAAAATGAGGTTGCATTAATTCAACTATGGATCATGGTGCCCGGGAGAGGATGGAAGAGATGAAAACTTTTTCTGCATTGCATCGCCTTCTTACAACCAGAATAAGCAGTGTGCAAATGAATTTTTTTCCATCCATCATTCGGTTTTGTATATAGTACCTACCGGGAAACGCCATTCAATCTCATATAAACCCCCAATGTCCTCATCACACAGTAGAACCAGAAACTGGAAAAATGGAATGACTTGATATTAATTTCTTTAAATTATTTTAGTTCAAAGTTAGTTTAGTTCATAATTTTACAATTATGTTAAAACATAATTTCAAAAAAATTAATATCCCTATTTACAACAAAACCAAATATCTTTTAATAAAAATATGATGTTCTTTTTTTTTGAGATTTAAAATATTTAGAGTATAACTTTACTTCTTTACTTAAATTCTATCTTTAAAAATGATTCTTCACTTTTGGTACTTAAATAAACTATGGTCACCTAAGTCACGTCATGTAAAAGAATTTACAAATTTAATCATAATCTTTGAAATTTTTTAATACCCGCCTAAGCATTAAGGTCCCAAAAAGAATTTTCATTCTTTCGACGAGCATAAACCCATGCAAAGCACGCCCTAGGCATTACAACTCGAATTGGGTCCCGTCCCTATATCCACTTCGAATAGGTGATCTCTAAAAGGATATTTTTGTATTTAATTACCTATAAGAAGTTCAAAAGGCCACAAAATTAGTACCTACCTACACTTATACATATCTCAACTAAAACCCGTTTAACCGGAAAACTAGCTTACCTGAACAATTAAACGTATCGCCGTGTATTTTTCAACAATTTATCAACCAAATACTTGCTTTATTAAAACTTGACTTAAATGATATCTGAAAAAATTATTCTTTTGAAATTTTATATTTTGTTCATCTTCAAAACCTTGTTTAATTAAAAAAATTACATGAACCCAACTAGGGTTACCAGATCTAAAATCAGAAAAGCCTGACAATAAAGAAAGTAAAGCCTGATTTTTGAGAAAAAAGCCTGACAGATAAAAAAACATTTTTTTTCAGAAAAAAACACCTTTCTCGAAATTCAACAGGTACCGGGCGAAATTATTAAGCATATAGATTGAAAACAAAAAATTAACACCAAAAAATTAAAAATCGAACAGCATTTAGCGGTCGCTACCAGCGCTTTTTCAATAATTTTGCTTGAAAATCTTTGAAAATCGGAATTTTTCTCAAATGTTAAAAGCTGCATAACTTTTCGAGTTTCGGTGCTAAAAGCATGAAATTTTCAGGGATTTCATAATTTTGCCAACAACTAAATGACAACTAAATGAAAAAAATGAAAAAATTAATGTGTTCACTGCGATTTACAAGCATTTCGATTTGAAAGCATTCAGTAACGTTTTTCTTCTAACGATTATATTTTGGGCGATAATTATAAAAAAGCCTGCCAAAGGACGAAACCTGGCCAAAGCCTGACGAAATCCTGATGGATGGTAAGCCTAAACCCAACACACTTAAATGAAAAAATCGCTTGATTAAAATGGTATTTATAGTATTTTTTGCTATTTCACTTAAGCGGGTTTTACTGTACAAACACAAAATCGTTGAATGAGCTTTCTTTAATAGTAATTGAGAACTCAATCACACTAACTATAACTTTTTATTAAATTGTTTAAACAAAGAAAATTTGCATTTAAACAATAAAGAATGTTACTACATTTTTGTATAATTTTAAACTGTGTGATAAACGGTAATCTAACTCAGCCAAAAGCGAGTCGATTAAAAGTTATTTGACAATATTTCTGATGATTTCGGTCCAATTTATTTTTTCAGGATTCCCGCACACATAAACCATCCACAAAGAAAAAATCACGATCAGAGATAGATAAGAGTTTTTTTTTTAATTTTAAATCCTAGAAAGTTTTTCGTTGATTTGTGGTTAGAATTGAGTTAAAATATATCTGTGGTTATAAATAATTAAAAAATATATTTTCATAAACTAAACTAAACTAGTTGATTTGTATTTAATAAATATAACTCTGTGTTAAAAAAGAGTTTTATCAAAACATATTACTAACTTCGACAACCAATAAAATCACTCTGTATAGGAAAGAGTTATTTTAAAGCTTATTCTAAGCGTATGGAATTATATTTGGTTAACTTGCAATCAATAAATATCCCAGTGTTAAAAAGAGTTATTTAAAGACAAATTCCAAACTTGGAGTTAGATTGGTGAATTTGCAACCAATAAAGTAACACTAATGCCAATTTCATAAACAAACACTAAAAGCACTTTTATCAAAAATCCTCTTAAATTTTATCAGGCCCTTAAATATTTTTAGTTTCACCAATCTATAAAAGGGAAATTTCAGGGAAATTTTTATTAAAATCGATTTCTCTTCACATCCCTGGAAAAATAAATTGTTTTTTTCTTTCTAAGAAGCGAAATGTATCAGAAAAAATGAAAAAGCATTATGTATTGAAAGAAATGCCAAGAATTGATAAATAAATCGGTAAACTTAAACAAGATCAAAAACAAACATTGGGCCGCTGCCGAAAGGTATAAAGTGAGTTTCAATTAAGTTTAAAAAGAGAAAGAGCCAAAATTACACAGACGCTGAAAAAAAAGGGCTAGTTGATATTGTATCTCCAAAAATTGAAAATTCAAATGTTTCAAAATTTTTTCTGCAAATGTCAGCTGATATATCCACTGCCAAAACATGGGCATTTAGTTTATAAGAATGTTTAAACGGAAGTTTAATTTAAAAGTGCTTGGTAAAACCAAAAAATCTCATTTAAAGGTTTAGAAGCCCCTTAAATGTTTAAAAGTCCTTCGTGAAATCGGCACATAAGTGTTAAAAAATTGTTATTTAAAAGCTTATTATACAAACTATGAACAGTTTGTTTGCAACCAATAAATAATACTCTCTGTTTTATAAGATTTGTTGCATAACTTATTAACTTTCATATTTGAATATGTAAAATAAAGATCAATAAAAAAATACCAGTGAATTTTTGCTATCATTCACAAATAGCTGTGAACTCTTAGTCTATGGTGGAAAATTATTTTTAACAAATAAAAAGTAACAAAATGTCAAAATATAAATAAATATTCGTATCTTTCGTGAAACTAACTCGAGTACTACTGAAGCAATTTCGTGGAAATTTTAGAAGTTTGTAATATTGTAAAATAGTTTAAAAAGTGGTTTGAGTTTAATTCGCCCGCTGACACGCCCACTTTTATGCAGAATAGTTGCCATATTTGCTATCTAAATAACGGAGGTTTCTTTAAATATTAAGCTGATTTCTTATTTTTCAACTGATATTGCTGAACTCGGCTCAAAAAAAAAAAAATTGATATGTATATATAAAAATAAAACGTTCACAGTAAAAGCTCGCTCTAAGCCAAAGGCCAAATGAGGCAAAATTTCTATCTTAATTCAGATTTCATGGTTTATCGCATTAGTTTAAACAAAAAAAACTTCGCTTTCAGCCGACTTTAAGGTTCCCCCACACCAACGGGAATCTTTCGTGGCGACCGCGACGACGCGACGAAAACAATAATAACAACACGTGGTTCTCAATGAAAACAATACGTTGTTATTATTGTCTTCGTCGTCGACACGACATATTCGCGTTGGTGTGAGGGAACCTTTACTTGAACTTTGCTGAAATTTATATGTGTCAAATTGAAAATCGATTAAAAGAGATTTGACTTTAAAGCCCATATTATTCACTAGTACTTACATAATCTACCACAACTACAGTACCTATATTTTCTTATAATTTATTTGAACTCTGAACATTATACATTTCTACAAATTTGGAGTTAACATTCCACTGTGCATCCCGTCGTCGTCATCGTCGTCGTCGGGGTGACTAAAATTTTAATCCAATTCTAAGGTTTCATTTCAACGATTGCACGTGTTGCATTAGCTTGGCGTTGTACTGGATGAAACGTATCTCGTACGCGTTTCATAAACATATGTATAATGTTCTTGTTATATTATAGCTGATGGTTGCATTTTCGTGTTTTTCAGACTTCTTATATATGTATTCTAGCTTATATAGCATCATAGCACTAATTAAAGAATATGGAAACCTAAATGTGAAATGTGAGCGCATCCCGCAGTATCACGATTCACGATTCACGACGAAGTTTAATATCAATCCACCCATAATGCCATATAGCGCGTTGTGAGAACCATTGCATTGGGTAAATTCGAAGGTTGGGTGAGAAACATATTATATCTCCTATAATATGGTATATGTAGTAAGCTGAAACTAAGTTGGTGCATTCTTAAGATTCATTGGCCGGGGGTTGTTCACGATTAGCGGACGAGTTGCAGATAAATTTCTGTAGGATTATCATCTATGTCTGTCTCTATATAGCGCAGTAGATTTATAAAATAGTTACTTACTCGTGCATCCTTTTATATACATTACTTTATAGATAAGTGGTATATATGAACATATGTATGTAGAATATCAAATATATAAAGCTTTGTGTATAAGGAAATCCCTTGTAATGAAAAATTATATCAACAAACTCTGAACACGCAAACATATTCCTAGAGGTTAGCATATACATCTAAAAAGAAAAAAAAAAATAAGGTGAACCACCTCGAATATTACGAGTACGTTTTCCATTCAAAATGTGATTTCCCTCTCACTGTCACTTAAAAAGGATAAACTTTGGAAATGTTGGAAGAGCTTAAGGGTTTATTGAACTTCATCGATGGCCAGCAAAAACCAGCACTATAACCTCCGCATCATTTGATTGAAGTTAAATGTTTTTGAATTCTTTATACGCATTTATTGCAGTTCACTATACAACCTGATGTCTTTTATTTTGAGTTATATAGGTACCTACTGAAAATATTACATGGCTACTTAGTACAAAAATACTATATAGTTAGTAGTACCTACCGTTGTTATATTTATTTTTAAAATTAATATGCAAAACATATTTTTTAAATAACGAAGGTGAAGAAAATTAGAAAACTACTTGTAGATAGATAGATAGATAGATAGATAGATAGATAGATAGATAGATAGATAGATTCCTCTTTATTTTTCTAGTTAAATTTTTGTACAATATTTGTTGCTTGAGAATAAGGAAATGGCAGTTCTGCCGTCTGTCTGAAAACTACTTCTGTTTAGGTGGAGCGATTGAAAATAATTTAATTAATAAGTTCAAGTGGCATCAACTCCAAAGATTGCGTTTTGCCCAGGTACGACAGCTCAGCTCATCAGTTAGATGCTGTCGTACGACATACCTGGGCGAAACCATATTATTGGAAAGAAATTGTATCTATCGATTAAAAACGTTATCTCTCAGAACCATTTTCTTGGTCTTCAACTATCTTATTATTTGTTGAAGCATTTTTAATGAAATTTTTTTTACACAAGAACTTCTAATAAATTTCAATAATATTGTATATCAAAATTTTCAAAAAAAAAAAAAAAAAAACGAATTTTCTATTTCTATGATAACTTGTAGCAAATCAAATGTTGGTGAATCAATGAATTTTCGCATAATATTTTAATTTTAGCATGGGAATTGTAAACTACGCTTTAAGTGTGCCCGCGCAGCACGCAAAAACTACAGCGGTATATCATACGCCAGTTCTGTGTTTAATCACCTTATGTTTCCTTCAGGAAAATAATTAGTTTGTATAAAAACATTGATTAAGAATAATGATAAGAAAAGCCACCTTAATTATCAAATAATAAAATTTTTCCTAGTGTGGGTTTACATCAACCGATTTTCCAGTGTTCAATGGAAAAGTATAGTGTGAAGTTTCGAAGGAACATGTTACATTGTCACCTCAAAATCTCAAACGCTTATAAAAATTGGCACTGGAAAAATCGTGCTACTGAACTGAATGGCGAAATATTGCAACAGGTAGGTAGACAGAGCTAAAAATCGTTTTTACCAAAAATATGACCAAAATAAATTGACGCGGAGTGTCCGTGAATATACCATTCACAGTCAAAGAAAAATGGGAAAACTCCAAGGATAATAATGTTTGCTGCCCAAGCACAAGCCCAAGGATAAATCTCGCATTAGCTTTAAAGTGGTGGGCTGGAAAGTTAAGGCAACTATATTCGTGTCCTTATTGATTACGATGACGAATAAGAAAAAAAGACAACGAAGACCGCTGACGTCTCGTCGTCATTGTCGGTCGGTTGGTCGTTTCAGAAGTTAAATGCAAAAATGGTTAAAAGGAATAAATGTTTTCTAAAGGGACAAGCGCCGCGTTGGGAGGGAAAAAAAAAACTTGCATCAGCATTTTTTATTTGTATAAGTATACAAAATACTATAAAGAAGGAAAAAAAACTGCATTGAAGTTCTCTTTTGTTGTCTGCGAGTATAGCTTTTTTTTTTGTAAAAAAAAAACTGTTCTTCAAGTTAATTTAAAAAGTTTTTTTTTGTTGTTGTTGATTTTTGTATACCTTTCTGCTTAAGTTAAACTTAATCCCGGTTGCTCGACGAGGAAGGAGCGTTATTTGTTTATTGTTAAGCGTATAATAAAAGTGAATGGATTTTCTTTTGCAAGCCATTTTTGAATTTGGTTCGTATATTGTAAAAGTGTCGTCGTTGGAGGTAATCAACTGTTGTTAAAAGTTTTTTAAAAGGTTGTTGCTGCAGTAATTTCCAATTCTAAAATTTCAACTGATGTTTATAGTAAGTTGCAACAGAGTTCACTAAGAATAATAATAATTTTTCAATTTTTGTGTACATTATGTATTTCTCATAAAGGTTGATATGGAGACAAAAATGAAGACCTTGCTGCAAACTAGTAAACTTTTGGTTGCAAAAAGAACAAGGAGATACGTATTAATTTTGTGGTGCTGGTTATTAAAAAATAGATACCAATATTATAAAACCGCAAATAAAATAATTTAAAAAAGAGGAAAAATAGGCAGAAGTGGTGGGAGATGGAATACGCTTTTTGGGTATTTTTTAAACATTATATTACGAAGATGAAGACATAAATAAATGGTTTTCGCAATATCTACCATCCGTGTCGCCCAGTGGTCGATTTGAGGGTCGTTAGCTGGAACTAATTCGAAAGTACAATTTTTTGTTCGATGAATGGAAATTTATTGGTTAAAAATTCAAGCAGCGTTTCTAAAACTTCAGGTGGTTGAATTTCATTTTCATTTATTTATCGTATAGTTAAATACTCTGTAAGATACAATATCTTATAAAGATAGAGCAAATTTCAGTATCTTAATAGCATTTTTTACAAAAGATGTGCTTTGTATTTCCAAATAATGGAAATAAGTATGTATTAGAAAAATTAATAAACAATATGTATGTAATATCAAGAAAAAAAAAGAAATTAAAATATATGAAAATTATAAATTTAAAAATTAACTGAATATTTAATTTAACAGTTTATCATTATCACAATCATCATCAACATCATTATCAATAACATAAAATAAATAAGTACCTACGGAGCTAGGAGAAGAATTCTCTTAGCATTTTTCTAAACAAGGTGGGACTGCTTATAATTCTAACAGAGCGAGGGAGGGAGTTCCATAAACGAATAGAATGGACATAAAACTGTCTCTCAGATACTAAGAATTCGTAGCGCACTGGAATAAGGTTGCATGACCTTACAAAACGCGTAAAATTAATTTTATTATATAAGTATTCAGGCTGGTGAGATTTTGTTAATAGTAAATAGTTAATAGTTAATAGTTAATAGTTAATAGTTAATAGTTAATAGTTAATAGTTAATAGTTAATAGTTAATAGTTAATAGTTAATAGTTAATAGTTAATAGTTAATAGTTAATAGTTAATAGTTAATAGTTAATAGTTAATAGTTAATAGTTAATAGTTAATAGTTAATAGTTAATAGTTAATAGTTAATAGTTAATAGTTAATAGTTAATAGTTAATAGTTAATAGTTAATAGTTAATAGTTAATAGTTAATAGTTAATAGTTAATAGTTAATAGTTAATAGTTAATAGTTAATAGTTAATAGTTAATAGTTAATAGTTAATAGTTAATAGTTAATAGTTAATAGTTAATAGTTAATAGTTAATAGTTAATAGTTAGTAGTTAATATTTAATAGTTAATGCAACGCTGTAATTTTATGATCAGAGGAAATCAGAAAATTACAAAGCACATCAGTATTTGTAGCAACGCGGAACATTTTCCTAGAAAATCTGGTCCTAAAAATTATGTTATCTTTTTGACGGGTTGCTAAAACAATTTCTAACAGCTGTCCGCTCGGGATTGGAAAACTTTCAATAGCATCAGCACCGTAAAAAATAATTTTTATACTTTAGTTTTTATTGTTATACAAATAATTTCGCTGAACAGAACTTGATTGAATATCAATTATATGCTTAAACCCGATGTAAGAATTTTTAATGCAATCAAGTTAATTGGGTCTAACCCTAATATTTTCAGCAGTTTTTGATGTCTTATTAAAAAGTTTATGGGCAATATTTCAATCGTTTGTATTCCCTTCATTTTGTTCCGGAAAATGAACGAGTATTTCTACATCTGATCTGAATAAAAATATATTTTTAGAATTAGAATTGATTTCATTCATTTTATTGTTATTTGCGACCACATTTTGAGTACGCCTCACAAGTATGGACTCCCTTCTATGAAATTCATAAAAGCCGAATTGAATCAATACAACATAAATTCATTCACTTTGCTCTGAAATGTCTTCCTTGGGCCGATCCGTTCAACCTACCACCATATGGACATCGGATCCAGCTCTTGCGGGTCCAAACATTATGACAAAGGCGTGTTAATAATGATTTATTATTTCTTCACCAACTCATTAATAGTCAAATTGACGCTCCTGATTTGTTGACCTGTATTGGTCTAATTAACCGTAGAGGATCCCACCACCTGCGAAGATTTGAACTTTTGCGTGTCTATTTTCATAGAACTAACTACGGCATACATGAGCCTCTAATCGTATGAGCAGGCTTTTCAATTTAAATGCTTCCTCTGTTGATTTTGACACGAGTAAAATTGGATTAAAAAATTATACAAAACAAAAACAGAAAAAAAATAAGAGACACGCAATGCTGATTCAAATTGGATTAAAAAGTAAAGAAATGACGTCTCTTATTTTGACGGACACTTTTTGGCGAATTCAAATAATTTTCGTAACTAAATTTGTAGCTAATTAAATTCTCCTTAATTGCACTCAAACCACGATTTTGTAATTCAATTAAACAATATTTTTTTTAAATATATGAAAATAATATCATGTCCAAAATTATATTTTTTTTAAACTCAAATTTTGTAGACATTAATAGAATGGTGTGATTCAAAATTCAATTTCGAACCACACGTTTTTACTGAGAGTGTCTGAAAAATTTTATATATTATTTCTGTATAGTTTAGACTCACTTTTCGACTTTCTAATTTTGATAAATGGGGTGTCAAACGAAGCGAAGTTACCTGCTGATTTGACAAATTATAATTTTTTTCTTAAGTGTCAATAATTTGTTCAAAACTGAAATTGTTTGTTTTCGTGCATCTTTTATTTGTATGTATCATAATTGCGAGAATTCTCGCACGGGTAGGCTAGTAGCAAATAAAATCTAAAAAGTAGAATTTCAAATATTTTCTTAAGTCGTATTTTAAAGAATTTTTTATTCTAGTTCCTAGCTTTACAAGAAAATGTAGCCAACTTGAAATTTTTGCAGGAACTTTAAGTTTCCCTAAACTTAAATCGATTCTATATCCAAATTTTCTGACTAGATCAAGTATATGTAAATAAATTAGTTGTAGAGTCATGGCACCTAGCAGTCAGCATGTGAATCCAGAGGCGGGGATACAAACATTTTTGATTTAACATTTAATATATATCCCCATCAGAAAAAAAAAACAAAAAAAAAACACTCCAAAAAATTGATTTTACTAATTTATTGTACATTTATAATAATATATCTTTTCAATTTCACTTAAAAGTAGCTTATTTGTTGCACAACTGTCGTTTGTCATTTTCTATATCGAATTTCTAACAAAACCACATATGTATTTTTAGGTATCTTAAGCTTAGCCAGTATTGCATATATGTATGTAATGTTATTCGATCAAAGAAGTTGTATCCTATTAAATATTCATAGAGTAACTATGTGGATTCTTCAAAATTACACAAAAATGAAACGTCTACCTATAGATAAATGTGAAAATATTTTTCTTATAATTTTAGGTTCATGAAAGATTTCCTGGAATTTGTTGAGCCTTTTAATTTTGAAAACATATATTTTCTATACACTGTAGATACACATCCTTGGAAAACAGGCGCATTATTGCTTTTTTATTTTTTTTTTACCATTCAAAATGAATTTCATATCCTTGTATACCTACATTTGTCTAGAAAGTTTTTCACCCACAAAGTTTCTCAATAGACAACAAGGATACTTTTTCGTTTTTTTTTTATTTCTTCTTTGATTGAGAAAATCCTTTGAAAATGAAGCCCCAAATCAGTACCTAAACTGAATCAAGTGTGCAGCACGTGCTTTCGAAAAACACAACGAAACAAGGAAATAAATAACTGCACCCTCTATCACCCAGCATTATAGCTATATACACATCGAAAAAGATTTAATATCCTTTCATGCCTTTGGCAACAAAACAACATTTAATCATCTTCAGATTTTGATATTGTATCTATTTAAAACAACAATAACAAACAAATTATTTCAAAAGGAGGATAAGCATTAAGTAACCAAATTTTTTACCAAGTGTTCTTTTTCGTGTATAACAGTATCTATATAACTAATAATATTCACCCTAATCCTGGCACGCGCTCAAAATTAACATTTTCAATTTAATCCTTTTGGTCTATAGAGTTGCCGACAGTTTGAACAGGTGTAGGTATCTACTAATTTGCTTTTGACAACAAAAATATATACAATACCCAACTCAACGTTATCGCAACGCTTTAGAGACTTACAAGACATTTAATTGTGTTAAAGTCCACGTATATAAATACATCGTACATATATCGTGGTAAACTACTAAATTGGTTAATTAGACCATAAGTAGATAGGCGTGATTATACTTCTTAAGTGGGATATATGTACATATATATAAGTATGTATGTACCACACACGCCGTGCCATGGCATAGTTCAAGTGAAATATATCTTACACCTGGCTTTGAGAAGGTAAGTGTATGACTATACGAATTATGACAAGAAGAGCAAAGAGATGTTTATTTAACTTAAATTAATTGTCTGAGCATACAACTCAATCATTATCATTTTTATCAAACGAATTAATTCACCCAAAAAGTTTTAACCAACAAATTTCAAATCAAAAGGCACGGTAGTGCCCAGCCAAGTTCTGGCAATACACCCTTTTTACAGGAACAAACTCAGGTGACTTTCGACTCCCCTCTAACTTCAAATTCGGAATATTTGGTAAACTAGCCAACTACAGATGCCTTACTAAATTTCAATCCCGTAACATAAGTTGTTCCCTTCAAAAATCGCGAAAACCGTAACTGACATGACTGACTTACTCACTGACAGATCATCAAAATTATGGAGCACTTCCCGACACCGCAGAATTTTCTTGTAGAAGAAGAAGAAGGTCTTGTAGTGCATACAAAGGAAAAAATCGAATATGGGAAGATTTCGATTCAGGGGGCATGGTTACGCCTACTTTCTCAGAAATGCGAAAAATTAAATGGAGCACTTTCGATTGCTGTAGAATGATGAAATTTGGTAAAGCGGTAGAGTTTGATGCGCATACAAAGGAAAAAATTTAATATTTGAGGTTTTCTATCCAGGAGGCGTGGTATCCGCCTACTTTCTAAGAATTGCGATCAATTGAATGGAGCACTTCCATATTGCTGTAGAATGATGAAATTTGGTAGAGCGTTTGAAGTGCATACAAAAGCAAATATAAAATATTTGAGATTTTCCATTCAGGGAATCTGCCCACATTCACAGAATTTTTACCAATTATATAAAGCACTTCTGATTGTTGTAGAATGTATATAAAAATCCGTACGTAACAACTCAGCCCTGAAAAGTAGTGAGATCTAAAAGTATGCCAAGTTCTAACTTTATGAATGTTTAATATCAAATATTTTTGGTAGAGTAATATTGAAACAACTGCAAGTTATATGAGAAATTTATTATTTAATAATTACTGACTAAAATTTGATGGGTTTACTTGGTAAGTTTTCTTTTTATTACGCACAATTCAAAACGTTTTGAAAACTTGACAAGTGAGCAAATTATACAATGCTCATGACCTCTCAGAATTAAGTATGTTGTCCATTCCCAATCTTTATTATTTTACTAAATTTTTTACTTTAAATTGAAAAATTCGATTTCACAAAATTTGTAATTTGAAAAGAAAAATCTTGCAGAAGAAGAGCAGCAAAGTAGAATTATATGTGTAATATTCACAGAGCTCAAACGTCGACGCAACCATTTCGACAATTAAATCACAAGTGACGCTACAGTTAAAAATATTCAAAATTCCTCTGTTATATTTTACAACAGTGACGTCAGCGGCCCCTGCATATAATAACCGTACTTACAGACATCGTCACATACATATAATCACAAGTGGGCCCAGAAAAATAAATTGTTTTATAAACTGAATATATAATGAGTTTTGATTCAAAAAAGCTTTTAACTGCCATTAAGTTCTACAAAAATTGGCGTTTCGTCCCGGCGGCGCGGCGATCAAACTTGGACTCATCGCCGACGAAACGCCAATTTTTGTAGGACTTCAAGGCCGTTAAAAGCTATTTTGAATCAATAACTCAACAAAGTCTAATTAAAATAGTGGTTAGTCTTCTACTTAGCTGATGTATTTAAGTTTAGTATATTGAATTTGTATTATTAAAAAAACAATACATATTAATGGTTTTTCGTCTCCAAGTGTGTATTTTAAATAAAAGATAAAGAAAATAAATGAAAATAAATTATTTATTAATTTAATTAATTAATTAACTACAACTAACACAACTTTTAATTTAAAATTAGCGACGCGACACAGTTGTAAAAGCCCGAAGATGGAACTTGTTTCCGAAACACGTCGCTAATTTTAAATTTAAAGTTGTGTTAGTTGAAGTTATTAATAAATAACATTTTAATTTTAATTTTCTTAAATAAAATTTTAGTTAAAAAACTAAGATTTGCAAAAATTAAATCGCGTAAAACAACATCTAGGTTTCAAAATTTTGTCAACATGAATTTTGTCGAAAGCATTTGATTGTTATGCAAATTCTAATGTTGTCGGTATCGTTATCGTTTTTTTTTGAATTTGAGGCGATCAAATAACAATTAGCAAATCTTTCACAGGTTCGGCGCCGGCTGTAACTATTTGTTTTAAAATTTAAATTGGTATATTATGTCGCACCATCCATATTAAGATAATAAGCTCCCAAAAGTTTAAACCTTATGTCAAAATTAAACATGAAATATTTTAAAGGGGTTTGGTATACCACTTAATATAAACTTATAATATAATATTTTTCTTTAAACAGGAAAACAAGAATTATTGCCATTCGAATCCCTTTAGGAAACTATAAATCCTTTTTCGTATATCATGATGCTCCCTAATTGACTCGTTTTGTGATTTTTTTTTTTTTTTTAAACCCATTGAATTTGGTTTACCTTTTTCTAAGGAAAAGGATGTGATCGAGAAAATTTTATTCAGCTGATGCAACTATAGGAAGCACTACTGTATTGAAAATTTCCTTACACATTTTTTTTTATATATAGGTATAAGCATCCTGCACGCTACCCTCAATACAACTTCTTTGTATTCCAAACACAAACGGTAGATTATATGATATCGATATTTATGAAGTTTTAATGTTGTGGTCCCCTTTCTCAGGTATTTTATTTTGGCATATCCATTTTGAAAAGTAGACATAATGGACAGAAAAACTGGTATCCTTTCGAATTATCATCCTTTGCATATGTTTAACGAGGACTCACGTCGAGTGAACTTTGAAGAAAAAAAAAAAAAAAGTTTTTATATTTATCTACATATTGTATAAGCATTTTCGAATTGGACACCTTAAGCCTATTTGTGAACATGTTATATATGCCGAAGCCCATGAGAAGAGATAAACGTGACTGCACACACTATTTCCAAAAGTCCGAAAGCACTTCAGCCGCAGTAGGATGGAATTGTCTATATAGAAAGCATAATATAGCGACTTGGTTATGTATACCATATCAGCCATATCAGTAGCCAAAGTGTATATACATAGGTAATTAATTACCTTGCCTGACATGCCAGTTCCATTTTGGGCGCAATAAGCAAAACGTTCTCTTTTATAAAGTCGAAGCCAAAGTCTATAGCAAAGTTTTATAGTTCCGCACTTCCGTATCCGCAGTCGTACAATGGCAGATTGGCCTATTGTGAATGAGAACAAAAGCAGGACACTGCGTGTGTGTGCCTCACTCCGTCTTCATGTCCATATATCCGTATACCTATATGTTCACCTGAAAATAAGGCACTAAATTATACTTTATACCCAGGACGTTCAAATTTGCCTTCTATAAGTAATATGTTTGGGGCTAGAGCAGAGGTCTTGCGAACCCAACTTGACTGCATATATCTATTCTCAAATAATAATGGGGTGTGAGAAAAGGCAACTTTTTGTATGATTTACTCATTTTACCTCGTTATTACTCCAGCCATATCATCAACAGGTATACGAGACGAGAGTATATAAGCAGACAGATGTGGTGGGAAAATTTCTAAAATACTTATCGCTCATGGCCACGCAGCACAAACTCAGCTCAGTTCAGCTTCACAAGCAAATAAATGGAAATTGGTAAATTTATTTGAAGTAAATTGGATCCATTTCACTTGAGATACAATTTATTAATGCTGTCAAAAGTGTGACAGGTGTCTGGAGTGTAAGTTAACTTCTACATTTTTGGGGCATCATGTTACGTATACGGAACAAAAGAGTGTTTGATATTTATATGAAGAGGTACGTGATGGAAAGATAAAATACCCTGTATATAAGTTAACCCAAAGTTTATTACCAATCTTTAAATTTTAGAGCTTTAAATAATAATATTACATACATTTAAAGTTTATTAATTGAAAAATTATATTGTGTGAAGTTGCGGTTATTTACATACGAAACAAGATGCGCTTCTTCAACTTCTTATAACCCAGTCCTTAAGCTGATCGTTTTCTCATCTCCAATTAGAACTTCTTATTGATTTTCAGGAAATAGAAAAAGTTTGGATGCATAAATTACCCTTTTTAATGGAGTTAGAGACAAAGGACGAGAAAATAACTTTGAAAGGAACAAGAACCGAGTGATTAGAATGCAACTACGTTGCATAATTATGTTTCAATTGCGATGACACAGCCGTTGGTTGATCCTATGGTTAAAGAAACAAAATTATACGTTATGATTTGTGGAGAAATTATTTCGTGGGCTTAAACGCATAATTATTTTGCAATTAATTTTCATTTATATTTTAATTATATTAAATTCCTTTACTTTGGCGGAGACTTTTTGGCAGAATCAAAAAATTTTGATATCTGAATTTATAGCTAATTAAATGCTAATTTGTTGCGCAAACCAAAAATTTGTAGCTCGCATAGTTTCGAAGTTATTCAAGTTTCCGCTAAAATAAGTCTGAAATTAGCGGACAAAATCTAAAGTAATACGATTTTCTTAAGTTTGATTGACACCTTTTAAATTCTCTTAAGTTGCGAAAACTTCGATTTTGTAGCTCAAATTGTTTATTTTATATTCAAGTTTCCGCTAAAATAAGTCTAGCATACGAAAATACGGAAACAATATTTCTTTTATTTGCATTTTAAGTTTAAAAAGTGCATTTCCGGTGATTTGAAATCTAACGGAAGTTGGCGGACAAAATGTAAAAAATGAAATTTTCAAAAAAAATATTATTTGGTATTTTTTAGCACCAAGTAGAAATTTGTTTCTTTAACGGTTTTTTTTTATATTCAAGTTTCAGGTTAGCTCAAAATAAATTTTGCAAAATCTAAAAAAATGAAAAAATCCAATTTTTTTTGCAGGAATGTGAAGTCTCCCTTAACATGCAAACCCCGAGTTTTGTAGCTCGCTTGTTTTTTTTTATAAAAGTCCCCGCTAAAATATGCCAATATTTATGTGTCGAATAATTGTAATCAGAGACATTGTGAAACAAGCCCTATAAGACTGTTATGTTTTCTTTCAATAACGGGATTTTTCAATTTATTTGATTTTGGGTTCTCTGGATTTAAGGCTTTTTGCATTTTTGGATTCGGGTTTTTTTGTTTTCAGGATTTTCGCTTTTCTGGAATTGGATTTTTTAATTTAACTAACGGGATTTAAGCAGAATAAAGCGTTTTAGAAAATTGAGTTTTCAGTATTTTGAGTTTTCATACCTATGGATTTTAGGTTTTGTGGATTTTTGTTTATAGGATTTTGCCCGATTCAAAAACTATCGAAACGATGAGAAAACGTTTGCCTGTAAAAATAATTTATATAAACGATGACGACAAATTAAAATACCAACCCAGGTCCCAGACACGATGAAGTTGATACGACGAAAACGCAAATACAATATTCGTTCTTATGCCACCGTTCGACGCCACGGTGTTTGTCTGTCATTTTTTATTCTGCAATTTAAAAATTCGGGTGAAAAAAATAACTTAAGCTTAGGTGTGGACACACAAAGTCAGGCTATAGTAAATTTTATTTGTCGAATCTATATGCAATATGCATATGAACATCAAGGTATATTTTCGCCGATATCTTTCTGAAGTTTTTTTGCTCTAAATCTGGATAACAACATTATTATCGTAATATCTCAAGGCGTCGAATTAATCCTACCTCTAAAGCATCTAAAGTTCTATTTTTTTGGAGATTTATCGAGAGTATTGGTGATCTGTGTGGACTCGGCAGAAAAGATGAAAAAATAATTTATTTCAATATAAATATTGAGAAACTTCTAGATTCAAATTCTACATCGATACAGCGATATACCAGATCGTAAGATTTATCCCTTTTTATGTGAATTTCACATCTAAAATAAGCTTAAAAGAAAAGGAAACCTCATATAGTAGAAAAAACAAGGATTTTACGTTACATGCTCATCGCTCACTTTTATTCCTAAATTGCTGATTTAATTAAGAAAAAACGTTTTCATGCTTAGAAAGTTAACTCATTCTAAATATCTGAGTGATTCATTTTCATTTTTGCATTTTGCTTCTACGCCAAACGAAAAATTCCATACAATAATTATACATACATCATAAACGAAGACTGTCATTCTGGTTTCTGTTCTGCAGTACTACGCTGTTCGATAAGCAAAATAGATAATTGTAGCAAAATATTTGCAGAAGTATCCACTCTTAACCGCTTATAATTAATTTCCCGGACCATTTGGTCTTATGAATGAAAAAATTTATGTAAACTCTTTTTTTTAGAAGAAGCTGACGCCAACTATGTCGTTTAGGCGTTTAGGATTTTTTTTCTGTTCTATAAGGTAAGAATTGCTTGCTGATATACAATAACTTTTTTTATCATATCATCCGTCAGTTTCTGCGTCTGTACGTCGAGCCTTAACTATTATAGTGCTTCGAATTTGTATGAAATTATTTCAACTCAGTATAGAGCGATCTATAGTAAGAGGTTTTATATTTTGCCTTTTTATGTAAAATGTTCAAAACAACATTGTTACGCTGAAATTGTAAAAAGCTGGCTCTGATTCTGCTGATGTATTAATAAATTTTTTGAATTACGAGGACCAACACATACATAAGAAGGATTTTTAGTGTTCTTCAAGCATGATTCATTCGAAATTGACAAAGCAGCTGATAAACTTATTAAAACGAGTTTTATCAAATATTTCTTACTGCTGGTCATCTGCTGGTCTCAACGAGTTGAAATGGGAAGAGATATTTGATCCGAAGAGGTGATAGCAAGCTTAATAATTCAATTGAAGCACTGGATGACCAATCATCCAGAAGAAATTTTCTTGAACATTAATATTAGGTTGGAAAGGATTTTTATTACACTGCCAAAATCAATGTCTTCTGCCGAACGAACGTTTTCTAGTTTGAAACGGATAAATAAACGATTGAAAAAAATGTTCACTCTGCAAAGTTTGTCAGACAACGACATATCGAAGTCCCTTTACCCTTTACTCCTCTCTGAAAATACCCCAAATACTTAAATTCCTTAGAAAAATAGGTTTGGAGGAAGAGCTATAATTACGAGAATCCTCATCCAGTTCCAAATGGGGGCACAATAGATCTATAGGTCGCAGTGCAATAAAACCCACAGTATATTCATTCATTCATTACCCTTTACTCGATCTCGCAACAAAAGAGTCTTAGGAACCACAAGAAGAGCCGTCTGACGAATCAATGCTTTTCAAAAGAACACGAATGTCTCGCTAACTCTTATATTATATTACATACATGCCTACTGCCTATAGCCAGCTTCGTTGTAATTTACCGTAATAAATACTTATTACTACAGGAGTCAGTTGTGGACCCGCCATCACCATCACTTCACGTTCAACATTTTAGGTTCCAAGGGGCCCCAAAACAACCTTTAAATATAATTTTTAAAAATTTTAATATTATTATCAATACTAAGTTTCATTTTTCATGGTATAAACTATTTTTCAGTGAGTTATATCCTTTTTATCCTTTACAATAGACTTTCAATTCGTCAGATTCAATTGCTTGAAAAATCCGATTTCAATCATTATTTAATTTTTTTCCTTGATAACAAGGAAACTATTGGTTGTACAGGGTTCCGCTTATGCTTAAATTACAGGGTGTCCCAAATCACCGCCTCAGAATAAAACCATTAGTTCCTGAGGTCATTTCAAGTCACAAAACTTAAAAGGCAATTTTCTCGTTTTCGCTTCGTTTTCGGCTTATAACGTTTTTTAAGGTTTTTATTGTTTTTCTTTGACTGGCTTTAACTTTGCCAAACTACAACCGATTTTTGAAATTTTTTATTTAAACAAAAACAGTTAGAAATTTGTTACTGATATACAACTTTTTACTGTGTGGATAACGGTTTTCCCGCAAATTATTTTCAAGCACATTTTTTAAGCGTATTTAGATTGTTTTTTTTTTGACTTCGATATGATTTTTTTCACAAAAACACTTTATTAAGCATAATTTTTTTTTTCATTACTATGAAAGCCCAATATGTGTTCTTAAAAATACTTAACATTTTTGTACCTAAAAATACATTTAAAATTATTAAAAAAATAAAAAACAAAAAATGAAGGAAAATAAAAAAAAGTATGATATTTGATGAAAACTAATTAAAACGAATAAAAAACTACGCTGAGCGTTAAGTGTTGAATGTTAGAAAGAGTAAAGTAAGAGTAAGACTGTTAGAAGTTTTGTATTCGTTTTTATTCAAATATTCATATTTTCTTGATTTTCCTTTATTTTTTGTTTTTTATTTTTTTAATAATTTTAGATGTTTTTAGTGTTTTTGTGAAAAAAATATCATATCGAAGTCAAAAAAACAACCTAAAAATGTTTTTTTCTTCTGAGGCGGTGATTTCGGGACACCCTGTATATAGCTGCTCTGCAATTATCACATAATGATTTACTTCGCAGGATGAATATTTTAGCCGATATTGTGCTCTGAATACGGCTTAAACTACAATTTTGATCTTTTTAAGAAAAATTGACAAGTTTTTAAGTTCTGTATTTCGGGAACTATTCAATCCATACAGAGCTGCGGTTATGCTTTAATAATAGCAAATTTAGTGTTCTTTAAAAGTGTAATGAGTAACTTTTTTATAGGATGCACCTTTTAAACATTCCAGGCCAAAACATGAAAAAAGTACGAAAAAGTCGGTTTTTTTTTACAAACACGCAGTAAGCAAAAGTATTGCGAAGCTGCAAACTTGGTTTTACACTACTGCTATATCTATCTTAACGATTTCCCAAAAAATCAGTACACAGCAATTTTTTGCGACCAAAGGCCTTTTTTTTTCTTCGTTGACTGACCTATAAGTAATTTGTCAGTAAGCTGTCAAAATAAATTTTAAAAAATTTATGGAATTTACTACCATGTCTCATAAGATAGGAAGCAGCCATTTTCATAAGCGTTTATGAACTAATGTCGTAATCATAAAGGTAATCCCACGGTGGCATGTCAAATTATACGGTTAATAACTGAAACAAATAAAAAGTTTACAGAAAAACAAATTTAAAAAACGTTAAATCACTTTTTATATACATAAATATAATGTACACAGATAGGAACATAGAGTTACAATTTCGAAACAAAAATCATAATTCCCACTTTTAGTTCTATAAAAATGTATCTTGCAAAGATTAAAATAAATTCTTTAAAATGTATATCAATTTTAAAATACCCATGCCTAAGTTCAATACAAAAAGAAAGGGCACTATATTATACTTACAACCTACAGTCATGTTTTATTTGACTCTATAGATTTTTTTTTTTTTGTAATTTAATTTCAGTATCGATTTTTCAGAGAGAATTTTGAATTCCAAAAATTCTCCCTTCTGTTAAAGGTTGTGCGGATGATATATGAGTGTGCTAAAAAATAACCAACCAGAATTTATATGAAAGTAAAAACGATTAAATAATTTCACAGCTGGAGTAATGTTTTATTCTCTTAATAAAGGGTGACCAAGTTAGGTATAATATGTTGGTAAAATAAAATGTACGACTTAGTCGCACTTATTTTCACCTTAAGTTAGGGCCATAAATTAGTTAACACTTTATAAACACGAAGGAAATAAATTCTTTTTTAGTCACGCAATTTTTCTGTGTAATTTTATTAAATAACGTAGGTACACAATAATCCATTTTTCATAATAAAATTTTACCCAAAGTCAAAAACAAAAAAGGGCTCAAAAATTTCCCAAACTATAAAAATAAATAAAAATTCGTTGTTGTTGTTGTTGTATTTGAAAAAATATTTTTGGTGCATGCCGTTTTTAAAGTTCATGCAGCGGCCATCATGTTTTTTTTTCAGACACTAAAGACAAAACGCCATGGAAATGAAATAAGGACTACTCTGACAAGATTCTAAAATATTTGAAAGTGGACCCCGAAGGTTTCAGAAAGTGGTGGGAGTAAAATGAACTCCCACTTTTAGTATTTTTAAGATTTCACCTTATTTAACGTCCTTAAAAATCTAAAAATGTGTAATAAAGTTCATTTCAGTCTAAAACACCATATCTTAAGTTTTTTTTAATGGAATTCCACCTTCTATCCCGTCCACTTTTCTTATATATGTATAAGTATTTTTCCTTATTTCACATCCCAAGAAGTTTGAAATATTTTAATTCAAATCTCATTGATTAAAACTCTAATTTTTTATATAAACCCTCCACCAAAAAAAAACCATATGAGAAAACCCACATAAAAAGATAGTTCCTTCAATTTTAGTGTCAATTTTTGGTTGCGGTTCACTATATGCTATCAAAACTCGAAATTGACCAAGCTAGGAATCTTGTACGGTTACCCTGTGCCTGTTTACAAAAAATTACGAAAATTTTAGTTTCAGCAATGGTGAGGAGTGAGGAGTGGTTATTTAAGAGCCGAGGCGGTCAAAGCCCGGCTGGGGCGGCACGGTGGGTGGCTTTTTCATATCAACATTTATTGAATGGCACACCAGTATACATATATAAGGGTCTGGAGAGAGGAGTTACCAGTGCTTGGGAGTACAAGTGATAGCTTTGAATTGTACAGGATTTTTTTATTTCCACAATTGAAAATATGTTTGAACATTTTTCAATAAAAGTCCCGGCGGGCAGCCAATGTATCTATACTTTTTTTTATATGACTCCTCTTTTCTTTTTATGCGGCGATAAGGACCAACGACAAAGGGGAGTAAAGTATTGGAGAATTTTATTTGCCTTGTATTACATGGGAATGTTGACAATTGAAAATTATTACTCAAATGTTTGAAATGCGAGAAGGAGGTCAAGCAGGCAGGCAGGCGGGGGTTCAAATAAATTGTGGACACAATATCAAAACATGTGTATACGCCCGCCGCCATCGATGACCACAAGTAAACAAAAATTACCAGTCGGCGTGCCATGTGACAACAGCAGGTCTCAATGTGTATCTAAGAGATGTAACGCCAATTAATGTTACAAGAACAACTAAATTAATTCCGACATAAAATGTATATATATGACGTATAGATTGGACGTGTGTTTGGATTGGTATATTATAGAAGCTGTGAATAGATACTGATGTCACGTATAGTTGAATGTTTGTTTCAATTACACTTTGAAAAACATGGTGAATGCGCGTCTGGATGTTTATACGGAAAAAGTCAATTAAAATGTATAGGCACCTGTATAATTTGTACATAGAGTGTACATATGTATGTGTATTTTATGTAGGTACAATTAATACTTTTATATCGGAAATTAAAATACAGTTTGGACTTTGGAAAGCAGAAATGTCACGCAAAGGGAATAAAACACTAAAAATGACAAAAGTGGAGAATATTTTAATTTATTCAACTCCTTTCTGTGGTGATATATTACTGTAGGAATTATGCCTTTTTTTGTGATTTCATGTGATGGTTGAATTTTCACTATTATAGGCGAGCCTATGTACGTACGAACTTTTTAATTATTCATTTCAAAGATTTCAACAGTTAAAATAAAAAATTTTCGGTGATAAAAGTGAGCTTATATATGAGCCAACTTACATCGAATCAGCCGAGACAAACCAAATGTATTTGCCTCGAGTCACGAGCAGGGTTCGAAGCGCAGTACTGAAATTTCGGAGTAGACTTGTTAAAAAATTGAACTGAATCGACAATTTCCCGACTAGGTTTAAAAATTAAGGAAAATTTCAAGTTTTCAAAAACCGAATTTTTAAAAAAGAATGTATTTTAAAACACATCATATAAATTCTATTCATTTCTGAACAGAATAGAATTCAAATTCGGACATTCAGAGTTAGAGTTCATTGCAAAATATAATAAAACAGTGCTGTCATTTATTACTTTTATATTTTGGTTTCGCTTAAGAAAATTTGAATTTTTCATGTGTGGAAAAAAAAATGAGTAAGTAGATCTCAAAGTGCCAGAGTAGACTTATTTTCTCTTAAAATTGAAGGAAAATTGCAGGCAGATGGCAACGCCATTGCCCATTTATTTTATTGTATTTCTTTTTATATTGATAATAATATTTCAAAAAAATTGTTAAATTGTAAAAATAAAATAATCTAATCTAATCTTGAAGGAAAATTGCTATTATTGACTTTAAAGCTGTGTTACCGCTCAAAAACTTTTAAATAATTTCTTTGGACTGACAAAATGTTTCATTTGAAGGAAAAAGGATCCAATGAAAATAAAATATAAAAACAGAGCATAGAAAAATCTTTGCACTAACGTCTGTTTTGATTAATATTTTGATAAATTGCCTCCCCAAGCAATTGCCTCCCGGATATATTTAAAATTTTCCGCATTTGCCATATTTTGGAAAGTGCCACCCGGGTCATGTGCCCTCCTTGCCCCTGCCACGCTACACCACAATGATAAAGAAAATTGAAAAAAATAGGTTTCCTCATATCCACCGTCGATTTGAGCTAGAGCTTATAACTGAGAATTTTTGTGTGATTTCCTAGAGGAAAAATTAAAATTTTTGTTTTAGTTCATCTAGAACGGGTAACTGCAAGCATACAAAGATTTCAGTTTTTTTTTTAATTGTCTCCCCAAGACCCAAACAATTTGAAGAAAACTGCGTTTCAAGTTTTTGGGGAAAAAATCGCATAACGTGAAAAGGATTTTGTTATTCTTTAAGAAAATTGCGTTATTTTTTTCATTCTTCCGTATAGCTTTTAAATCGCTTAACAGATTCTGTTATCGATCCGACGCTTTTGAATTATTTTAACAATATTAAATTTTATTTAAAGCAAAAACCGAAATTTTTGACTTTTTCTTAACATTTTTTCATTAAATGTAGCTACATTAAAGTCGTTTACCATTAAAGAAATTTCGTTCGCTGTAGCAAAATCTGTACAGCTTTTTGTATATTTTATGAGCCATGAGTTTATTATTCACTTTTTTGGCATCAAAAATTGTTACGATCATTAGCTTGAGCAAGACAAACTCTGCTCTGAAAGTTTCCGACTGTTTTGTACATCAGATACCGATCCTTGTTGACAGCAATCTTCCACTTTATAGTCTTCAACCATAACAGAAACTTCATGCGAACAAGTCGTCCAGTTTTGTTCTTCTGTATACAATTTATATTTCTGGTATAGATAGAGCTTAGCTTTTTCTTGTCGAAATTCACCTTCCCTACTCTTTTTCACTTATTTATTTATTTTGTGTTTGGGTTATCTATTAGGCATGTTCAGGGAAATGAGATCTCCGAGATCTCAGCAATCTCAATTACTTGAACGGGATTCCTCAGGAAAATTTCTCAGCTTTGCTGTCAAAACTCTGAGGAAAAAAAATCTTGGATTCGCTTGCTACTTTTGAGTGAGAAAAATTTCTGAGATCTCATTTTTCTGAACACGCCAATTAAGTCAATCTGAATTTGATTTTGATAAACTTTTGAATTCCGTAGAATGATTGTCGCTTTGTATTCATTTTTGACATAATGATTAAAAAGACAGATTCTTTATTTGTTTGTATTTTCTTATGCATGGTGATAGTGAATTTGGACAAAACTAACAATAACTAAACAGCTTAATTTAGAATAAATGCATACAATGAACGATCTGCAGTCATGTGACACCGGAAACTATAGTTAAGAAGATTGAATAGAAAAATAGAGTTATATACCATCTGATAAACTGGACCCAAACATCCCAACTTACGCGGTTGAAAGACATTAGATACACTTTCAAGCTATATGCCGACGATAAAATACTCTATACAAGCGATGCCGTTAAACACACTGGTGACAACATTGCGAGGAAAGGGCATAGCCAGTGTGCAAGAAGTTAAAATTCGAACGGACGACCGACGCCCGTGGACGATAGGGAATTCTTTTTTGGCAAAAGTCCAAACACGTAGGGGTGTGGGTGAAAGGATACATTGATCGCATTGCTTGTCAGTGTATATATAGAGAGGACAACAAAAACTAAAAACAGGAGAAACATCGAAGCTATACCGAGTAGTATATTATGTATTTCGTATCTGTTGGAATGAAAGAACCGTTCGTTCGTCCTGTGAATCCCATAGCAAAGGAACACAGGAATAGAAAAACTTTACAATTCATTTAACATGATAAACGCCTGCAGGGTGATAGGCTTTAGCTTAAATGAAATTTCCTCAATATTCTACAACCCGGTCACAGGACCAGCCATTGTCGTAGTTGTCGTTGTCGCCATCGTCGCCTGTTTTGCCGGGACTCAACTAAAGAAGAATATAGCCAATCGGCTGTGACTGCAGCAGCAGGAGTCGAATTGTATGCATATGTTTTGCATATATATAAAATTTAGAAGTCCTATATAATAGTTTCAGTGGCTTATTTTGTGCCAGTGCTCACTTCCAAAGCTGCATCATATACCTACAGAAACACTATACATATGTAAGCTTTGAATCTGAAGATAACAGCAAAAGGGCCAGAGTATAGCAGTATCAGTATCATTACCCATTGAAACATGCTTAATCATTAATTTATTACATAGCTACGAAAACATATACAACAGCGAAGGGAACTTCCATTCCCTTGAGAGTATTTATGTCAGTGACATGGCATAGGACAGGATACAGGAAACTATAATATAACTTAACTACACTACGACTACCTACACACATAAGCTGTCAAGGTCGCGGCACAATTTAAGGTGTCAACGAGGGCAATGTTCAAATTCATTGAACTGAAAAGCTATAGATTTTCAAGTAGGTGTATAAACTTATCACAAGAAAAAAAAAATTCAATTACAGAGGTTTTTAACCTTCGTACGCACCTACATCAATGTTTGTTCTTGTTTGAACTTCTTATTACATCTAGGACAATTTTATTATTAGATATTGATTAATTAATCTAATGACGAATTTGAAAAAAACATAAACGGGTTTAAGGCTGTTTATGTTATGTTGGTATCTTTTTGAAGATTTTAGATATTTTGAATTCAAACAAAATATATAAAAAATTTAAGAATGATTAAAGAATTTACACTGGAAATTTTAAACTCCTAAGGTAGGTAACATCTAATCCTTTTACTAAACTTTAAGTTACCTTAAGACACCATCAACATTATTTGACAATTTTGCTGATAGTAGAAAACGTTATCCAAAGCTGTTAAGATTTTTCATGTTATACATTACATATATAAAGAAATTGTATCCCTCACAGGGTTTTTTAGTACAAAAAATACATTTTGCGTTTTACTTTAAAAAAAGATTTAATGGAAAACAAATATCTGTTTTAAATAAGTTCTTAATGCAATGTAAAAAAAATGCATTCAAAAAATTAAATATAAAATTTAGGCCTCGTGCAAATTGGATGATATCGCTGCGAACATGAGTAAGTACAACGCAATACAAGCTCTAATCTTGGAGAAGAAAAAATTAAAGGGTTATTAATTTTTCGGTTTCGAAAGTACAGCTAAATAAAACACACACAACGATACATTTTTGATGAAAATTTTATTTCATTATAAAGTTTGGACTTTTCCATTAAGTGTGAAAATATATATATCATTCAAATGGCCGCCTTGGGGATATTCGCAGTATGCGATTCTTTTGAGGTAATTTTTAACCACCTTTTCGCACATTTCTGCCATAACTTGAATAATATTGGTTTTTAATGCGTAAACACGGTCTTTTGCCTAGCCCCACAGAAAAAATCTAAAGATGTCAAATCGCATGATCTTGGTGGCCAATTGACGTCACCAAAACGAGAAATTACGCGACCAGGAAAGTTCTCACGCAATAAAGCCATAATTGGTCGTGTTGTGTGGCTGGTTGGCCCATCTTATTGGAACCTCATATCGTCCAAGTCATGATCTTCAATCGCCGACCAAAAAAAATCGATTATTGCTGCGAACGACGGGAAATCAATAAATTCGGATCATCAGCAACACTTGCACTTGCAGCAGCAATATTTTCCACATGCCTTACGACATCAGTAACGCTTCCACTTTCTTCAAATTTCTTCAATTAATTAATGCGCGAAAAGTGGCTATACGTTTGAATCACCACTTTTGTAGTAAGTTTTAATTATGCTAACGCGTTGTTCATTATCGTAAATGGCAAACATTCAACTAATATTATGACACTTCAAATGACAGCTGAGTTTGACAGGTGTCAAATGCCAGCGCTACCAATTTGAAACCATGAAATTAATGACCCTGCAGTAGTTGTTTAACCACAAAATATTTCTATATTTCTATAAACTCAATGAAATTCTCTCTTACGATTATCATAACGTTAAAGAACCAACCATTTCGGAAGTGACTTGGTGTTCTGAAAACCAATTTACTTGAGCTATTCCAAAAACCTTCTTTCAGATATCAAGCAATCAGCCTCCCGATTTCTATATCTGATTTTTTGTTTACTTAATTTTGTATAGCTTATTAAACGTAGTATGCTGCTCATTCAAAAATGATACAACGAAATAAAACCAAAAATAAAACTAGTTCCTTTACTTTGAAATTATGTGCATTTCTGTGAATTTCTACACCAAAGTCTGTCAAAGTTTATATAAAAAAATGACGTAGAAATTCACACAAATGCACAGAGTTTTAAAGTAAAGGAACACACCTATGATTAGCTCTGATTTTTTTTCTATTAGTAAGCTGTTCGATGAGCTAATTGTAGCAGATTATTTGAAGAAGTCTCCGCCTTTTTTTCCCACTGATTTAACTGCACAACGTATCCATAATCTATTTTGCGCAAAAAAATGACATTTGAGTTTTATTCGGGTTTGATTTTCTGGATTATTTTTTATTACAGCATGACTTTGTATGATTTTTTGCGTTTATGTTAAGTTTTGTTTTTGCAGTTGTCGAACTCCCCACTGATATTTTTCCGTTGTTTTTCGCAAGAATTTCATTGTCTCGTTTGGAGATCACAGAAAAATTTCGTTTTGCATCTGCAGCAGCGTACTATGCAATCGATTTCTATCACACCCACGTCGACTGCAGGATATGCTTTTTAATATAAATCCCGATAATTAAATTAATAAATAAGTAGAGGAAAAAAATGTTGATTATCTATGAATAAGTGTTTTAAGTTACTTTTCTAAGAACGTACTGAGTACTAATAATTCCAATTTGTTAATGTAACAAATAGCTATTGAAAATTCATTGAATATCAACACAAGGTACCTAAATTATAATAAGACATTATTTCACCCTTGAATTATAATTATTAATCTTCTATAATTCTTCATTTACGATAAATTAATTGGTAGATTAGTGTGAAATATTAAGATTGTTTCTCATTTCATTTAAATTATTTTAAATTAATTGAAACATCACAAAAAACAAATCTCTAATTGCCTCATTTTGAATTATTCTTCATGATTTCTAGAAAATCTACTTAAATTTCTTAGATATATTTAGCTTAACTGTTGGAAAAGTTTTACACGACTTCTTTAAGATATTGCTCTTTGAATGTTGGCTTGGACAAAAAAAAAAAAAATAAACAACACTTAATATAGAAAGGATATTTCGCAAGAAATGAAACAATCCTTCTATATAATTGCAAGCCATCTGCTTCAACCAAACCAATGTTTTGCTTTGGGATTTATTTAATCTTTAATGCCCGGAAATAAACTGAAACCGCATTCTGTAAACGGAACGACGCCAACCAGCAACCAGCACACCACCGAACGACCAACGCGACGAGGAAAGGTTTATTCTGTATATTTTTCTAGGAATGCAGATGATTAGACTAGGACTAAAGTAACCACCATCATACCGCATCGCATAGTAAACCGCACACCGACTGACCGACCGTATTTTGCTGTGCACGCAATTCTTGCCATGGCAACCGTCATTACTATAAATTAACTGACAGGTTTGTCTTTTCATTTTCCTTTTTTTAGCTGTTTTCATTTTCTTACTTTATTTCTCAGTGTTTTCCTTTTAATTAGACACATTAACCCAAATACAATAAGGCCAATAATACATATAGGGAGCTAGAGCTACGTGTTAAGTGGGTATGTGGAAGAGGTTGCCATTTCGCCAGTTGCCATATTGCCGGATGAAGCTAATGCTAAACTAGGCTGAGGCAAAGAAAATAAAAAGATGGTAAACTTCTTTAGCATTTACCCGGATACGGACAGAATGAACACATACAATACTGAATACAACACAAAATGAGGAGGACTCGTTTGGTTCTCCTCTGGTCAATCGGAAGAAATTAAAGCAGCTTTTGTTGGCTGGGCTGGGCTGTGTTGTGTTTCAAAAAAAAAGGCATCAACGCCTCGTGTCTTTTCCTTCGAAAACAAACTTCGCAAATACCCATCCAAGAGTTCAAGGAGTATATATGAGCAATAAATACGGATCAACTATTGTTACGGCCGACTAGAAGAACCGAATGAGGAAGTGGGAAATGGGAAATGGGAAGAAGGAAGTGTATAAGAGTGTGCTGGAAACCGACTGATCGACCAACCGTTGTTGGTTGTTGTGTTGTTCGTTGCAAAATAATATGTGAACGAGAGCAGGATATTATGTGGCATAGCTTAAACCGGATGAAGGAGTATGTTAGGTACATACATTTGTACATATAAAAATGTACATACATATATGTATATAAACGGAGGAATATGTAGCTTGGTGTATATATGAACGGACTGTGTTTAATGCGTGGTGGTTCTGCAGAATGAGTTTACCGATTTTCTTTATGTTTAAAATTAATTGATTCTTCCATGTTATACGGTAACTATGGATAATTTCACTTATTCGTATAGCTTTATTTGAAACTAAATAACAATTGCAATATAAACAAGAACTGAAGCTATAAGTTCCAGGGGTCTTACCTAATTGAAATGTATGTACCTTAATGTGCTGTGCTGTGCTGTGCTGATATTTAGTATCCATTTGTTTTCCAGATGATGTTGTTTCTTTTAATTTTAATTTAATTTATTTTGCATTGTTTGTATCAAAAATATTTTTTTGTGTGTGCTTGAATATAGGAAATGCATGATAATAATGAATTGGTTGATATATACAAAAAGTAATGGTTAATTTTTTTTTAGCATTCGGTTAAATAAAGAAAGATATTTTTTCAATTTTCTGTATCATCGCTCCTTTAATTGCCTACATTTTTTGTTTCAGGTGTTTAATTTCATTCAACCTACTGAGAAAGATGGGCAGCCTGCTCAAATACAAAGTGCGTAAGTAAACGTTCTGTATTTCTAGCATTTAAAAAAATGAGTCGAGGAACGATAAAAATTGAAATAAATTATATGAGTTTTGTTTCATTTTAACGATGCGAGAATTACAGAACATAGGTGCTGGTCTCTGATTTGTTCGTGTATTTCTGGGACTAAATCTGGCAAACTATCAAATTTGGAGTAGTGGGGTGAAATTCTCTCAAACAGAAGCAAAAATACAGGAACGCCTTAAACCAAAATATTTGCCACTTTTTAAACGTCAGCAAAAAGTAAACAAAGCGACAATATTAAAATTTTAATTATAATTTCATATTCTTTATTAAATTTGATGATGAACAAATTAAAATTAACATTTATAAAATGGAAAATAGACATTAAACAAGAACATCACGTAATTTTTTTACTAACCCCGAATTCTATGAAGAAATCATAACTATATTAGATAGAATTTAAAGTAAAACACTGAATTAAAGAACACTTCACAAACAAAGTTTATTAAATTATTTATTAATTTTTTCTATCAAAAAGTCACTTCTTGTATTAAAATAAACAACAGCCATTTTGTGTTTTTTGTTGTTCTTTGTCTTTCAAACTGGCTTCTGATACAACGCAGTACTTACCAGAAATTTCTCGGGTAAAAACTGGCAAGAAGGATAAATTATTTTCTCTCTCATGAGCGCTCTCTCCTGCCAGAAACTACCCAAAATTTGCATACGCGAACGCCTTCGGACTAAATCTGGTAGAAAATGGTAGTTTCTGGTGCATATGCGATCGGACCTATAATAATTGACAGATGGGTGGTATGGTCAAAATCCAATACTAAAGAAGCGCCTAGTGACAGTTTTTCCCTGGACGCTGGTCATAATGGCTACTTGCCCAGCGGTCAGAATATCTCTTTAATTTTGTTTTTAATTGTGATCGCAGTACTTTCACTTTACCACAATTGTGGCAGATCTACTACTTTTTTGAAGATTTAAAAAAAAAAAAATGCCAAGGACTAATGTGTAGCTTGAAAAATTTCCTACTAAAAACATTAACATACTTTTTTTCATAAAAATAACCGTTTCCGAAATAAACTAATTGCAACATTTAAGGGTCTTACTTTTCTATATAGTTGGGCGACTTACATTACGGTACGGTACATTAAATGAACATGATTTTAAGATAACGGCTCACTGTATTTGATCACCCCTTTAGGTGGGAGAGGCAAATTAAAAAAAAAAATATTGCAAATAGAAAATGAATATAAAAACACAACGGCAACACCTAAGATATCATGAAATCGTTGATATTGTTTCAGATTTTGTTCTCTATAACTTGAGACTTATTAAAACAGAAACTTTAATTATAAAAAAATTATTCAAGTTCGATAAGTTAATTCTTAAAAATATTTAAATCATTTTACGTAGGCTTTGGCTAGGAAGGAGTATTTTAATAGTGATTTTGCAAGCAAACATCATATTAAATGTTTTATAAATATTACAGCTGACTGCCTTTATAACAATTAAAAAAAAAAATTGGAAAACAAATTTTCATAATGAATTCATTAGAAAAAAAAGTACGCATACGCCCTAGTGTACTCCAAAATTCTCATATACATACCCAGGATGATTCGAATAAGAAGCTACAAAAAGCTAGAGTGTGTAAGTTGGGTCATATCAAGATACGATATGAGACAGGGGACTAATCCCCCCGTTTTGGAGGAGTAATTTAAATAAAAAAAATTATTTATAAAACAGAAAAATATATTAAAAAACAACGGCAACACTTACTATATCATGCTATAACTTTTACTAAAAGCAGAAATCCATTCTTAAATTTTATTTTTAAATCAAGTTGCTTAAGTGAATAGTTAATGAAAAATTAATTTTTAAATTCAAAGTTCTGAAAAAAAAAATATTTCAAAAATTTGTTTTCAAAGTGATTTTTTCAAAATTTTACTTTTTGAAGTAGGTACTTGCTTTTATTCGTTTCTAATATTCAATGGTTATTATATATTATCAATTATTAGTCAAATACTAAAAACCATAATAAATTGTTGAGAAAATTTAAAATAACAGAATCTTCTTTATTATTTTGTATTAATAGGGTAAATATGGTTTTTTTTTTTGAGCAACTTAATTACAGACAAATTATTAAACCATAAAATTTTTGACTTACCTAGCAGATAAGCTTTTAATTAACGACAAACTCTGTTGTCAACATTATTTGATTCCGACAAAATAAGAAGGTCAAAATATTGGTTTTTGCATTATTGTCTGTTGGTCGGTGAATATGTTTGCCTTTACTTCTACTGTACATCAAGCTAGAGCTTAAACGGGTTCAGGACATGTGTATGTCATTCTCAGGAGGAACAAGTGCAATATTTAAGATACAAAATTTTGAAATGTAATTTTTAGTGCATATAATGGATAGCTGAAATGCAAAGATTTAGCATTTTTGAAATTTTGATTTAACTTCATTCCTATAATATCCGAAAACATATTAATAAAACTTCATTTTGAGACTTTTGGCGAAAAATTCACGTAATTATTTTTGACCAATTTACAAAAAAGAAACTGAATTTTGCACCTATCCTAGCACACAATCAAAAACCCTGGTTCACATTTAAGGAACATTTAAGGAAAAGTGTATCATACAAAATTAAATACAGGTTTGTCGGTATATATATATTTATTTAAGTAAAAGTTGAATATTCCTAGGCTACTTCAGATACCTTAGATCGTAATTAAACATTATAAATAAATTCTCATTATAAAATATACAAACTACTTACTAAAAATTAATTAAATTCTAATGAACATTATCATTAACCAACATGGCAAACAAAAATAAAAAAAAAAATCAATTATATACAGAAAACCTTTATATCTGCACATAAAATGCTTTACTTTGATATTAATTTAAAAATATATTAAAATCTTTACTCAAATGACTTTTTTAATTAATAAATAATAGTAAAATAAGTTCAAAGTATTACTCGTATAGCAATTCACGCTGATCCCTATGGTGTTTTTGCATCAAGAGGAGTTATTTAAATATAAATACCTATATCGGAAGCATGAAAACAAAACAAAAGAACCTCTATCATCTCAAGAGATAAGTGAAATTTCCCTTGAAATTCATGTTCCAAAAGGAGGAGATTAGTAAAATCTACCTAAATTTTAAGTACCTATGTAGGTATATAATGCTCAAGGGTCTTCTCTCTATAAAGCGTCTTTTTCATTTTCAATTAGCTTTGATTTAAAATCCACCTTGACTTTGCTACAGATACATATATAGGTAGGTATATTTAAGCGCGTTTTTGTGCAAAAAGCATCTAATGTAATTCAAAACTATTTCTATTCTAAGAATCCTCAGCTCTATATCTCGCGTTCAATTAATTAAACGGCTTTTCTGTATTATAATGGGTGTTGGCAGTTCTAGTGGTGGTTATAGGTGCCAAGATAGCAAAGCGAAATTCAGCATCGACTAACTATCTGACAATAGAATTTCCTGCTGGTTTATCCTTCTTTTCCAAGAACACGTAATCTCCAAATGCCAAAAAGAATGTTTCCCCCCATCCTTATGTGTAGGTATATACTTCTACTTCTGACACCACCCTCACGCCCACCGGCTTAAGTTCCCGGCCAAGATGACAACGCCTGAAAGCTGAAAAAAAAAGGCCAGAAACCTAAAAAGGAACACGAGCACTGTATAGACAGGTCATTTATTACAAAATCTTTCTGTGTTCTTTCCTGTTTTTCTTCACCTATATAAGATCAAAGGACGACGACGACAACGACAGCAGTGTGGATGATGATAATTTTTCCTTGAAACTATATGAAAGAAATTCGGGACGACAAAACCTTTGTCTACTTTTTCCTGCTGACTGAAAGGGTTTTGTTTAAATTCTCGATTATTTTTTTTTTTTATTTTTTTTTGTTCTGATTTTATTCTTCTGCTTCAGCTTGTGGTGCTTTGTAAATATATTTGTAGCCACCGCTCAAGGGTCTTAACTATAATAAATGCCCAAATGTATACCTAATAGTCATGGTTGTTGGTGTGGATCTTCTGATGACCTTCTATCTATTGCTTTCCGTGTGCCTACCAGACCAAGCAACACAACTGACTCACCCACCCACCCGCCCACACCACCATCGCCAGCTCGCATAGTAGAAATATATAAACAAAAAAGAAAACACCATGCCCATTCTGATGGGGTATTTAATTACCACTTTATCGTCTGAGGGTGATTTTTCCAACTTTAACTTGGAACAACCTCGACGTGCACTTTTTTGTTCTTTTCTTTCTTTTGTTGTGTATTACTTCCAATGGGGATGGCAATGGTGATGGTGATGGTGCTGGTGGTTTCAGTTTAACTCCAACAATGAAAATCCTGTGTTAGTATCTATCTATCTATCTAAGTAATGGAATGAATTTTCATCCCCAAGCTGAGGTGGCAGGTAAGGCCAGCAGTATACCTACATTTATATATATAAATAGTGAAGTTTTAATCCTACTCTGAATTCTTGAATTAGGGTTAACCTGTGATTAAAAATTAACGCTCGACGCTAAAATTGTTTTTATTAGCTGACATTTTGTTTTTCATCTTGACAGTGGCATGAAAAAGGGGTAGATAAATAGTTTTATTTTATTTAACACTTCAGAATGTAGGAGTAAACAGTCAAGGTATAATTTTACTATGATGAATGCTATCGATTAATTTTTTTGTCAATGAATTAAAAGCATCTAAATTCTTAAAAATATTAAAATCAGTAAACCGCATGGGTCTTATAGTTGGGGTACAAAATACAACAGGAGTATTCCATTGTGATTTTGCTAGTTATCATCACCAAAAGGTTATTATTAATATTTCAGTTAATTATGATTATAATTTAACACTTGAAAAAAATAAATCTATTTCTCAATATTAAAAAAAAGTACGTATACGCCATAGTGTACCCGAAAATTCATATATAAGGCGTGCAAGTTCGCATAAGGTACTACCAAAAGCTAGAATGACTTGTAGACTGGGTCGTAAAAAGAAATCGTGTTAGACGGGGGTCTATTCCCCCCGATTAGGAGGGGTAATTTTATAAAAATGAATTCAGAAAAATATATAAAAAGCAACGGCAACACTTACTATATCATAGCTATGACCTTTTCTAAAACAGGAAATCCATTTTTTCAATTTTCTTTTAAAATAAAGTTGCTTAAGTGAATAGTTAATGAAAAATTAATTTTCAAACTCAAAGATTTGAAAAAATATATACCAAAAAAATTGTTTTCAAAAATTTTACCTAATGAAGTATACTTGTTTTGTTTCTAACATTCCATGGTTTTTATCAATTATTAGTCTAACATTAAAAACTAAACGTTTTTGAGAAAATTGAAAATAATTAAATCTACTCTTTACTAATCGTTAAATATGTTTTTTTTTTGAGTATAACTTAATTTAGTTTGAACACTTAAATAAAGCCGCCCAAATCTTAGGAAATAACGCCCAAATAATAATAAAACTCATTACTAACATTTATAATATGGATTTTTGAAAATTAAAACGGCGGTGCGGCGTTTAAACAGTGAGGTATGCAACTTCCCTGCTTGGGCACTTTAGGATTTGGGGTAGATGCGAGGCTGGGTGTATACAAAGTTTCTTTATATCCAGATTCTTTAAATGCAAAAGAGAATTTGCATACACCCAGCCTCGCACCTACCCCAAATCCTATGATGTGCCCAAGCAGGGCAGCATATGCCCCCCATACATAACTCACTATTTATGCGCCGCGATTTTTTTAAGATTATCTTATTATTAAAATGTCACTTTAGAAATATCGCCTAAAATTTAAGAAAGAACGTCCAAATGTTTGGAAATATCGCCCAAAATTAAGGAAATAAATAAAAATTTTACAAAAACAGTTTACATTGAAAATATTTGGGCAATATTTCCAATTTAAGATTTGGAAAAATATAAATTTGGGCGATATTTCAATTTTTTTTGGGCGATAAAATTTTTTTACAAATGTCCGGTATATCCAAATCGATTTGGGCGTTATTATCTCTGTTTAAAGTTGAGTTTGTGTTTTTTTTTTAATTCTTAATCTTTTTAAACCTCCCCCCCCCCCCTTTGAAAAACCAAAAATGTGTATGGGTATTTGAGTTGATGGATTTGGATGTTTGATGCGAGAATTTTTAATTTTACCCCAAATACTACAGTCTGCCAAAGCAGGGAGGTTGCAAGAGGCACCATGGCCCCCAATACGCATACCTCACTGTTTACGCCGCCGCGCCGTAATGCTGGGTGCTAGCACTGTACTAATTTTTTTTCAAATAAAACATCAACAAATTATTATTATCTTCTATGCCTGTAAGAAATTTGGGACTTACATTTCCATTGTTAACAAAACCTAATTGGGGCTTGGGACTAAAGGCCCAAATTCAATTTGGGCTTTATTTCGCACTCAAGTGGGACTTAAGCCCAAAAATTTAATTTTGGCATTATGTCCCTGGGCCTTATGTCCCTGTTATTATTCTGTTTATCATTTCTACATAATTAAAGAATTTAAGAAGTTTGAAGTTATTATTTCATTTTGTTATTTTTAAACCAAAATATTATTTTTCTCATCAAAATTGATATTTAAATTCTATAAAATTCACGCGCCAACCAAAAAAAAAAACGAAAATAGAAGAAAATTTCAAAAATTGAAAAATATTCATTTATGTATTTATGCATCAATATTTGCAAAAAAAAATTATTCATATTTGCAAAAGCAAAATTCAATATTTTGCATCCAAAGAACTGTTAGTAATGTGTAAAATATTGAGAGAATTGAATTAAATATTTTTATAAATTCAGTTCATTAAACAATTTATTTTTCAGGGCCCACTTATGATTATACAGTTCAATTTATTTTATGCTGCGCCGTTGGCATCACACTGGGGTAAAATATCATAATTTTGTGCGTTTTATAAAACAAATTAACATAAAGGGTCATTAATTCTTCGGCATCGAAAGTAAACCTAAATAAAACACACGCAGCGATACATTTTTGATGAAAATTTTATTTCATTATAAAGTTTGGACTTTGCCATTAAGTGTGAAAAATAATATCATTCAAATGACCGCCTTGGGGAGATTCGCAGCATGCGATTCTTTTGAGTTAATTTTTAACCACTTTTTCGCACATTTCGGGCGATATCTCGGCCATAACTTGAGTAATGTTGGTTTTTAATACGTCTAGAGTTCGGGGATTCTTTGTGTAAACACGGTCTTTTGCGTAGCCCCACAGAAAAACTTCTAACGGTGTCAAATCGCATGATCTTGGTGGCCAATTGACGTCACCAAAACGTGAAATTACAAGACCAGGAAACTTCTCACGCAATAAAGCCATAATTGGTCGTGTTGACTGTTGGTGTATTGTTGTTGCCCCGACATATCGTTCAAGTCATGATCTTCTATCGCCGGCCAAAAAAATTGGTTATCATTCGACTATATCACTCCGAATTGACTGTAACTGTCTACCCATTAGCATCTTCGATGAAATACGGTTCAATGACACCTTTCGAACACAGAGCAAAGCAAACAGTCACTTTGTCTAGATGCAACGGCATGCACCCCTTCGATCACTTGTGGGTTTTCTGAGCCCCATATGCGACAATTTTGTTTGGTTTGTTTGCTTTGTCGGTCGATTATGACCACCGTTATCATCGCGTAATGCGCGAGAAGTGGCTACATTTGAATAAACCACTTTTTTAGTAAGTTTTAATCATTTTAGCGCGTTGTTCGATCCATTATCGTAAATGGCAAACATTCAACTATTATTATGACACTTCAAATGACAAATGAAATTGACAGGTGTCAAATGCCAGCCCTACCAACTTGAAACCACGAAATAAATGACCCTGTATGTATTTCGTAGTGATTTTCCGAAATATTTGTATGGGTGTTACAAAAAAATCGTTATATGAAACCTACGACTTAAAGATGAGCTAAAAAACGAAAATTCAAATTTTTAAGGGCTGTTAAATACCTCAACAATCACAAATTTGATTAAAGTTGTCTTAGCCCACATAACAGGTATTTTCCCTAGAGTATCTACCAGATTATTTTTTAGTGAATGCAGTACATGTTCATTAGTTGTCCTTCAGAGTAAGAAAAAAAAAACCCAAATCTTAGGGTGGATATTAATCACTTTAATGATAGTCTTCAAAGTTTTTTTTTTTTTAGAAAGACTAAAGCAGTTGTATAGTTTATTTCAAGAAACTATTAAAAGAAGATGGTAATTACATCTCAATTTTTCCGGTAATCTGTAAACTAGCAACAAAAAAATACCATTAAAGTACTTAAATCCTTTTTCCGATTTCTTTAAGAGTTGTACATTTTTCCAGTCTTATTTTATTTCTTTCATAGCATCGTTTATAAGAGCACATAATATTGTAAGCACATACACATAGGTAGAATGATTCTATAAATATAGTAGTTTGGATACATCTTTCTTTCATTCAAAGTTCATCTATTCGTTGTCGTCGTTTCTGTCATTTTATTCTCTACGGTAGATTTTGCTATCATTTATCTTTTTTTCGAATAGAATTGCCTGTCATTCGGTTCTGAATTGTGCAGCAACATAGCAGCAATGGCAGCGCGACGAGGGTCGTCGCGTAATTTTGTATCTGAATCAAAGCATGTTTTATTGGTTTTGCGCAGTTGTCACGTATGATATAGGAGAAGAGATTGATAGATGTGGAAATGGCAAGTTGAAAATAATATAATATCATAAGCTTAACAGATCAAAAGGCGTTGAATGTTTTGGCGCTTTTTTCAACGTATATTGTATTAAGACACAATAGGATCGTAAAAAGCAATAAAATACAAGGCACAGAAAGATTTTATATAAAAAGATAAGAATGAAAGGAAATTTTTACGATTCACCTATCCTCCGTTTTGTTTGGATATGATATGTTTTATACTAAGTATTGTAGTGTTTTTGATTGCTTTTGCTATAATATGTACCATACATAAATGTTATTAAGGCTGACCAAACTATAATCGCGACCGCGTGTGATTTATACGACCTAATGATTGAATGACAAATTATATAGTGAAGGAAACGTTAATTTGATTGCAATTACCATTTATACCAACACTGATGTTTGATATCTATACATCCGCTTAATGGATTATTTCCACATGAAATAAAAATGAGATGTTTGTTGATTTCCGTAAAAAGAGATTATAGTTTATTTATTTCAAAACATTAATGCTAATGCCGGCTTTTCACGAGTCGATTTTTTCCATGCGGTGAAACATTGTGGCGTAAATCAACGTATGAAAATTTAAATTTGAGAAGCCACGGGTGACTAAAATCGCAAAACCCCAAAATTGGACCTTAGCCAACTTTTCCGTGCGACGACTTGTTGTTTATTTATTTTTCGTTCAAGTCTGTCAAAAAAAATAATACATATTGTGAATTTTTTAAAATTCCGTTAAATTTTTTGTAAAAGCCACGGGAACCAGTGTGTGAGTCTGTCGACATTTATAAGTGAAACTAATTTTAAATCGATGTGCCTTCCCCCACACATGCCACATCAAATCGTACACACTTTAGTTGTGCAAGTGATCTCAAGGAGGAAAGATACAACAATGAGTGCGACTGATGTGGACGATGAAGTTTGCGAAACTCTTTATAAAGATCTATAAATAATCTCCAGAAATCACAATCACGAATTGCCATTTTACTTTAAAAAGCTCCCGACGCTCGTTACTAAGCAACGATTCGGATGTGCAACTGAATAGTAAATCTGCGAATACACATCGCACCGATCTAGACACCGACACCAAAAATCAAAAACTTTTAATTTTACTCGCACCGTGTCTGACACCGAAAATCGGTGTGCGCACCAGCCCACACACAGCACTCATTTCCGCACACGGACACCGGTGTGCACACAAGTGTGGTGTCTATGGGGCTCTTTAAGGAGATAATCCTGAACATCAAAACTGTGATATATATAAAATTTTGGGTATTAACGGGTAGTACTCAGAACCATTTTACCATAGAATAAAGGGGTTTAGGCGGTAAATTTTGTAAGGTGGGAAATTTTGGAAGACGCAAATTTTCAAAAATGGGGTACAAAAATTAAACAAATTAATAATATTAAAACAAAAAAAATAGTTTTAGATGAAAATATTGTCGGCAAAATTCATATTTCTTCATATCCGACCCAAGCAAGACACAAGTATAGCCAGGATAGTTTGGACCTGCCCAATCGGAGAGCATATATGGCGAAGGTAGAAATTTCTCACAATTCCTACTGTCGTAGCAGAAAAGGAAATTAGACGTTCATTGCCTCATGTAAATGCCCGCTATATGACGAGTATGAAAAAACAATCATTTGGTAAGTCTCTTTTTAATGACCATAACGAACTTTCTGAGCTAAATATCAAAGATTTGATCTCTTTCCTCAACGCGACGCAAGAGCCATCTAGTTATATCTACGGTACCGTAACCATAACCCAAATCCGCTGAATTCACTCTAAGGATTCGGTCTGGTTTCGGCAGATAAAGATAATTTTTATACAGAGATATCAGTCAGGTTTCATGAATGGTCCTGGTGTTCAGGTTTCATGAATGGTCCAATCCAAACCAGTAAGTGGACAGTCCTCCTAAGCCAACAAATTGCTAGGCTCCGCGAAATAAGGTCCCTGTGGCAAAAGGACCCTTTTAGGAATACGCTCAACCATCATTGGAGACATTGGTATTTGTCCGGCTGCACTACTTTTTGGACAAGCACTTCGATTGCCCGGGTGAGCTAGTCACTGAGAGGACGGATAAAGATACCACTCTTAAGTGTATAGAAGACCAAAATATCAAAAACTCAATTTTAAAAGTTCGACCTTCTTCAATTCGGGAAAATACTAAAAATTACATCAACGTGCGAAAAGGTTTAACAGAATGTCGTTTTCATACGAGATGAAATTAAAAATAGTATCAAGGACCTTTCAAAGTATAATATAAAGTTCGAAAAACATTTTACAGTCCAACGAGGAGATAAATCTGAAATAATAAGCACTGATAGATTAAAACCAGCTTTTGAAAAAAACGCACATGACAAGATCAAAAGTTAAATCAAAAGTTGCTTTAAGAATTTAAAACAAAATAAAATTCATATTCCTATATTTTAAACATTAGAACGAAAAATAAAATTTAATTCTTAAAAACCTATTAAAACTCAATGTTATTACCTTTGAATTTATAAAAAATAGTTTTTTTGAATTATCCATAACATAAATTAATCTAAATTTAAAACTTAGTTTTTACATTATGTAACAGATATTAATTCAAAATTTCATAAACCAGATACTTGTAATCATTTTTGTAACGGGGAGTGATGTGGCGACTCATAAAAAACACATAAAATAAATCATTCAATAAAACGTCACATCTAAAACCCCAATTAACTGAACGAAACAAAATGTAAAAACGAAAGAAAGACGAACAAGTAGAAAGTAAGAAAAAGGACAAAATTGTAATTGGCAACCGACGCGGTAAGACGTGGCACTCACACGCAAAAATTATAAAACTTAATTAAATAAATACAGTTAATTTAAAATCGTGTTTATTTTATTAATCCCGAAAATGGGATTATAGTCCCAGGAAATAAAATCCCAAAAAGTTAAAATCAAATAGGAGAGAATGAGGCACGTTTGAACGCGGCGTACCCTTAAACATGGCTGGTAAAATGTTAACTTAATAATATAAATAAATATATAAATATTTCAAAGCGTATAACTTAATTTTAAACATGGCAATACCGATATCTTTACACGTCAACGACTTTGCGGTGCATCTCTTATAGTAATCTGACAGTAACTAGATACATATATGCAGTTTTGATGCGTAAATTGTTTTTTTGTAATATTTTTTTTGTAAGAGTTTAAAATTAATTTGATAAGGTTTTTCGTTTTTGAAAAATTATAATTAAATGTACAGCTTCATTTTGATTTACATAAAGATAAAGTTCTTGGTATAATATGGTGTAATAACTATGGGTGAACAAAACGGCCGAACTAAAACAAATCATTGAAAAAATATTTTTAATTTTTTCTTTGAAAAACAGGTGAAATGCTCAAGGCATTAAAATAAGAGCTTCGACGCGATTATTTGCTTAAAAAATTTTGTTTTCATCTATTTATTTTCAAAAGTCTACTTTTAAGCTAATAAATAAAGTTTTTTTAATTCATACAGTTTATTGTTTCCTTCAATTTCGTTCAAAAGTGCCCCAGGTAAATTTGAACATAAGGACCTATTTTGTATTTTAATAAAAAGTGCCGATAATTTACAGGCCTATAATTCTATCACATTGGGTTTTTGAGGACTCTAAACCGAAAAGTGTTCAAAGGTGCCCCCTTCTCCCCTAAGGCCCCAAAATTAAGGCCATTTTTAATAATGAAATTATGCAGCCCCATCCAATAAAGCCCCAACGAAATGAAAAAAAGCCTCAAAAATAATTTAAATAAGACCCCGATTTGTTGTGACAGTAATTATTTTATTTAAAAAATGAAATAATACCCCAATACCCCTAAGGTGGCGAAACAAAAAATGTCCAGAGCTGCAAATTATGTAAAAATGGATCTAGTACAACTGTTTCGCCCAAGATCTTGAGTTCGATTCCCCGCCTAAAAAGAGTATCTCTTGTCATGAAAAAGTGCCTTAGCCATTCAGAAACAGCAGGCAATTGTAGGTCCCCTCCATTGCTGTCAATAATTAGGGTTGTAAGTTACTAGTCCCTGATAGTCTACACGAGTTATCTTGTCACATAATTAATTTATCCATTATTATATGTTATTATGACATCTTTAATGGCAAAATATAAAAAAATACATACATACATAAGTACCAAACACATGGAATTTTTGTTTGTTTATATGTAGCTCAAATAACAGTTTAGCACAGTCTTTGGTCTGTGTCAAAGGACTGTGTGGCAAAACCCATTTTCGGACTTCACCATCATCATAGCTTTAACTTTGATTTGAACTTCCAATTTTTTCTACGTGAATACTACTATAGAGGAAGTAAAATTTCCATAGGTATATGGGTATATGTAGATACATACATTAATACCTGTAAATGTTTAACTTACCATATGAGCAATCGATTTTTTTGGAATTCTCTGTTAACTGTAATGGAATTCTGTATGTCCTTGTTCTGTACTTTATTTTGTAGTTTAATTTTAAATATTCTCAATTATTTCTGGTTGCAATTGGGTTTCGGTTAAATTACAGTAAATTTCTATATAATTGGAAAATGGGAGATAATATACAAATTTAATACTTGCAAACAGTGTTATGAATATCAAAATAAATTTTTATTCAACATATGAATGTACATTTATTATATAACAATATCAAGCAATAATTTTATTAATATTGATCAGAACAAAAACATAAATTTTAAAAAGAGAGTTCTTCTGTACAAAAACCTGTTGCAACAAGTCAGCCGTGAAAAGTAGTGAGATCTAAAAGTATGCCAAGTTCTAACTTTGTGACGGTTTAATATCAAAAATTTTAATTAGAATAATATTGAAAAAACTCCAAGTTATGAGCAAAATTTATTATTTAATGATTGGTGACTAAAATTTGCGGGGTATGATTGGCAAGTTTACTTTTTATTATGCTTTACTTTTTTTATTCAAAACGTTTTGAAAACTTGACCAGTAAACCCCACTATTTTTTTCCTTTAACAAGATTCTGCGGTGTCGGGAAGTGCTCCATAATTTTGATGATCTTTCAGTGAGTCATTGAGTTGGTCAGTCAGTCAGTTACGGTTTTCGCGATTTTTGACGTCCTATATCTAGGGAACCACTTAAGTTAAGGAGTTGAAATTTGGTGTGGCGCTTGTGCTTGGCTACCTACCAAATATTCCAAATTTGAAGTTCCTATGAAGTTGAAGATCGCTGCATCCGAAGTTTTTTTTTTTTCTTTAGACTTGCAGCTCTCGATAAGTATCAATGGTATTGAAAAAATTTAAAGACCAAAATGTTGAGAGCAAGTTTTTCCAGGGGCGATGTCCGTTACTTTTTTTGAATTGAACCTCTTTATATTTTTTTTAACTGAGTTTCTAAACTTTTTAAGTTATATTTTTTTTTAGACGTGCAGCTAGACCATAATAAATGTTTTATAAAAAAATAAAAAATTGCACTATGTAGGGCATACGTTTCTGTAGGGGCGATGTTCCTCATTTTTTTTTTATTTTTTTTATTGAGCTTTTTTGACCATGAAATTTAAAAGGAAATACAGGCAAGTTTAGACCCTTATAACTTCGGACCAACGAATGGTAGATACAAAAAGTTTACATGCACAAATTAGATTTTCGAAACTCTAGAGGCGATGTTTTTTATATTTTTTATTTCATGTTCTTAGGTCTTTTATTCTTGCCTAACAACAAATTATAACAAAATGGTAATAATAAAAAACAAAAAACCCAAAAATATCTTTCCTTAATATGAAAATATTTTTGTTTTAGTTCTATAAGGCTCAACTGGAGCTTGAAATGTAAATCGACTCCACAGAAAGTTAATATAATGTAAAAATAGATATAGGATATAATAAAAATGTTTTAAATGAGCACCATATAAACATAGGAAAAAAATATATTTTTGTGTATCAATTTTTTTATTATTACCATTTTGTTATAATGTGTTGTTGGGCAAAAATAAAAGACTTAAGAACATGAAATTAAAAAAAAATAAAAAACATCGCCTCTAGATTTTGGAAAATCTACTTTGTGTATGTAATTTTTTTGTATCTACCATTCGTTGGTTCGGAGTTATAAGGGTCTAAACTTGCCTGTATTTCCTTTTAAGTTTCATTGTCAAAAAAGCTCAATAAAAAAAATAAAAAAAAAATAAGGAACATCGCCCCTAGAGAAACGTATGCTCTACATAGTGCAATTTTTTATTTTTTTATAAAACATTTATTATGGTCTAGCTGCACGTCTAAAAAAAATATAAGTTAAAAAGTTTAGAAACTCAGTTAAAAAAAAATATAAAGAGGTTCAATTCAAAAAAAGTAACGGACATCGCCCCTGGAAAAACTTGCCCTCAACATTTTGGTCTTTAAATTTTTTCAATACCATTGATACTTATCGAGAGCTGCAAGTCTAAAGAAAAAAAAAAAACTTTGGATGCAATCTTCAACTTCATAAGTTCCTGACATTATTGGTACTAAAGTTAGATGGGGGTCGAAAATCGCCTGAGTTTGTTCCTGTAAAAAGGGTGTAGTGCCAGAACTTGGCTGGGCACTACCGTGCCCTTTGATAATATTCTATCTCATAATAATGATATCTATATTAATACTTCGGACGAAATCTTTGCAATATAAGCTGAGTAGTAAAATTTCAGTACATAATACAGACTTCAAAAATAAAACAAAATACAAGTCTTAAAGAAAAAAAAAGAGAATCAGAAAGTTAAAGGCGAAATTTTAGAAATTATTCTAAAAGACACAGTGATTTAATAGAAAAGAAAACAAAATTTATCAGGGCAGTGATGAAAATATAGACTTTTATCGATTGTACTGAAAACTGAAAAAAAAATTTAGGTACGGAAAGAGACAAAATAGTACCTACTCAAGTTTTATAAATAGATAAAACAACACGCAAACATTTAATATAAATATTTTACCAATTCACAAAAAATATTAAAGATATATTTTATTGATCTAAAGTAAAATAAGGCTTATAGACGGATATATAGGAACTTCAGAACAAGTGCACATTGATTTGATATACTATTGATTAACAAGGCGCGTATTTCAATATTTACACCAACACTATAGCGCAGCAATTTCATATTTGATCGCTCTCGCTTTGTTGTTTTACTTCGATTCCCTTTTAATTTTACGAACAAAATTGAAAGAAGATGTAAAATTAAAATTTTTGGTCGTCCAACTGCTGTTCACATTTACTACAGAGCGTTCGTTCGACAGAGCACTTAAGCACTTAAAGTCTCGTTGAAGCTTTACTTTTGGTGTCCATCCGTCTTTTAAATAACTATAGTTTTAAACCTGTTCAAAGGTGCCCCGACCGTTTCGATCAAAGCTGCCCCAACATGTTAAGCAACATAAAATTCGGCCATAGTTATTATACCGAGCATATTTATCAGGAACTTTAACTTTATGTTAATCAAAATGAAGGTTTGAATTTAATAATAATTTTTTTCAAAAATGAAAAACCTTAGGAAAAAAAATTTAAACTCTTACAAAAAAATATTACAAAAATACAATTGAAGCATTAAAACTGCGTATATTTAGCTACTGTCGGATGAAATTAAGAGATGGACCGCAAAGTCATTGACGTGTAAAGATATCGGTATTGACTTGCTTAAAATTAATTTTAGGTTTTGAAATATTTTTTTGTTAAGATTTTAGGTGCCGTGACATAAGGCAATGCGTCATAAGGCCATATTACAAAATATGTTCTAATGACGCCATATGCAGTTGATGGTTGAATAGAGCCTATATAAGGATATTTTAGTATCGAAATGTCACTGACTCACACAACATAATAATAACATAGATATTAGGGTAGCGCTTATTTTGGGGTTTGAATTTCTTTTTTGTCCCCCCTTAAATAGATACGATTATATTATGTACTTGTACAATGTTAATACAAAAATGTTATGTAATTTTTTTTACCGCAGCTAACGTAGTCACGCCAAAGGTCTATTATAGTGATCGAATTTGGGATTCAACCTTTTTGCACCTTACATGTACAAATAGAAATATTTTTTTTTAATGGATTCTACCTCTTGGTAGGATTTGAATTTTAACATGGAACAGTACTTAAGATGTGTGTGAAATTTGGAGATTTTAGACCACTTTTAGGGAAGAAAGTAGAATAATTTCAGAAATTGCGAAAATAAGAGCCACCTTAATAGATATTATATCTTCTCAATAAAACGCACATGTGAGTGAATGAAATACACAATTCTTTTAATTAATCAATAAACATGAATTTTTTGATCCAAAATATTTTACTTTAATTCCAAACAACAAAAAAAATACACAAAAAAAAATAAATAATAAGAATAATAATAAAAGAAATTATAAAGAATCCATTCGGCAGCGGCGCAGCAGAATTCTTTTTTTTTATGAACAGCTGAGATTGGTTTGTCATTTTTGGAAGTAAAACGTAATAGATTTCCTCTTTTTTGTACTTTATTTGACACAAGCCTTATATATAATGTAACTAACTATACAGGGTAGGGAAATGTTTTATAAATAGAAATTTATGCAAAGTTACATAGAGGCTACATAAAACCTTATGAAGTGGATAATTATTCGTCTGTTTAGCGAAATCTATTAAATAAGACTGTTAATGAATAAAGCTTGTTACCAACACTCTGATAATCTGAAAAGTCAAAAAAATTTGGTCGTGCATGTTATTTTAAAAGAATTCAAGTCAGTGTTGTTCAAATCCATGTAAAAAAATATGTTTTACCTTTTCTACGTAAAAGTAGGTACAAAATGCGTAAATAAGTGTAAAAAACGTGAAAATCCCGTAAAACGTAAAAAAGGTAAAGAAGAGGTAAAAAAAAGTAAATAACTGAGAAAAAAGAGAGAAAATGAGAGGCAACTGTCAAAATTTAAGTAAATAAAGAAAATTTGGCAGACGTTCAAAAATATCAAAAGAACAAATAAATAATTAAAGCATTTTATATTGAAAAACTTGGACTGAAATAGAGTAGTAGAGAATCTGTTTTTTAATTATTTTGTCGAAAATAAAATAAAAACCCAATAGTTTTTTATCCAACTGTCATTTTCAATCTTGAAGGTAACCAATTTTTATTAATCTTCGCGTTTTTTTTTACTTTTTTACCTTTTTTACGTTTTTTACATAAGCATAATTAAAATACAGCAGGTAAAAAACTAATGTAAGAAACGTAAAAAACTATGTAAAAAACGTAAAGTAAAAAAGTTGAACAACACTGATTCAAGTACTCGTAGAAGAATTCAACGTTTACGCCAGATAAGAATGATTATGAACATCTTGCTGTTATATTATTTTTTAACTAAAATTATAAATTAAGGTTAGGTAAATTTTATGCTATTATTAAATTAAACAACATTCTCTTTAGCTCATAAATCCAAATCATTCCTTAAAGGATTTGAAATTTTGTCATTATATACCTCAAAGTCTCAACGCGTTGTGGTTGTGGTAGTTATTAGAAGATTCGCACAACCCAAATTAATTAGATAATAATTATTTTTCAATAAAACAAAACCCTTAACCTTAACCAAATTTCAAGATATATGGTCTTCTCTTGTGAAATGCCAAATGGCGATGTGGTCGTTTGAGTTGTGTTGGTTTTCTTCGAAACCTATATTTAACATTTTACATACAGAATTACATTATATACGTTCACAAATAAATCCCACTACTCAACTGTTAATTGTGTAAAGGTTTAACTACTATCTCTTACCACATTGCAAGTCAATATAATTTTACCCTAATTCAAAGCTTGAAATTAAGTCTTAATACTATTATATCCTACGCAATGTTTCAATCTCATTTTCATGCCTTTCACATACAAAAAATTTCCACAGAAATCAGAACCCACCGCATAATACTTCCTTATGCGTATATTAATGGTTCAATGAGGATAAATTATAAAAAGCATAATTTAAAATCGACAACCGTCAAACCAACCAATATATTCTGACACCGTATATATGAAGGTTTTATGTGACTCAAATAATATAAAGTTATGTATGTGTATGTACAACATATGTCCTTTTTTATTGCGCGATGCATCATCGTCACTATATGTACTATATGTAGGTACTACCTGCTCACGAGAAGCACTTTATGCAATGTTAATTAAAATAAGGTGTAAATTGACGGCATACTCGTTATTTGCCACGGGAATCCCAAAAATCCCTCAGGATCTCACATAACAAGACTCCAATACACAACATATTTTCATGAATTTTAACATGTGTCATACGTCACGTTTTCGGCGTTGGCGTCGCGTCATGTCACGCGTTAGCGGCGTCACTGCAAAATATATTGTATGATGATTTTCAATAACAAAAATCATTAATAATCCACCGCAATGGAGGGAAGGTGTAGGTAGTATTTAAAGTCAATCCATCATATTAAACAAGGACTGCTGTTTTATTAAGGCAATATGAGACAGCTGAAGGAAAATTGTATAGAAAAGTCCCTGCAGTTCCCGCAGTTGTTCCTAATCCCGTGGCAAAATAATGCAATCCACTTGCAAAATATAAAATTCAGAAAATAAAAAAAAAACAACCTCAAAGATACAAGAAAATGCAATGAGAGAAAATTATATAGAATTTAAGCTTTAGAGCCAGCCAGCCAGCCAGCCTAGGGAGTGACCTAATAAGAGTTTCTATAACTCTCTTCTTTCCAGTCTTCCAGGATTATGCCAGATAGAAAATGGATGCTCTCCTATACTGTGCAGCTTTTTCTGCGCCGGTCACTTCTCTCTGTGCAGATTTTATTGATTGTTTCAATCAGAGAAAAAGATTTCCGTTTTCCAGATTTCCAGGGCAGGTACTTAAACCCGATAGATATTCCAGGAAGCTTCCCTTAGAAAATAAATGTTATTATTATCCAAACTTTGTTTGCATTCCAGCGCTTTCTTTCCATAGGCCAAGATTCACTGACGGGTGACGACGCACAATGCTATGTTACACGATGTTTCTGTGTCTATAGGTGGATGAACCATGTATCCACTTCTGTGACCCATAGGGGTTGCCCCCGATCATCCTCCCAGTGTGTCAAAGTGTGTTTTTTTTTTGTTGTTGCACGTTTATTGATAGTTTCCCATTTCCAACTGAAAGAACGTTGTGTTCCCCCCACACAGTTCTCAGGAATTGGTAAAGTAAAATTTGTAAGGGAACGAACAATTTTTCCAGGAAATATTATCTCCGGTCTGGTGAAGGGAGGATTGCATCTTTAGATGTGTGTGTGCTCACATTTAGGTAAGGTAATTAGGCCGCTTTCCGTTTTTTGTTGTTGTTGTTGTAGATATCTGATGGTCCGACGACATGTCGTGTAAACCGACAACAACTGGTGAAATGGTGGTGCTATGGTTGCCTCCCATTCCCGACCCTCATACCTCTATACTTATACTTACTGAGATTATTCCCATTTTTTTGTTGTTGCTTGTTCTCATTAATTGCTGTACATTTCTGGACGTTATTTGTAATTCACAGGGTTGAGTTAAGTGAGGTTTTGGGGGGGTTGTTGGAGTCACATCAGAACAAAAAGTCTCATCGTCGTCGTCATCATCAGGCATCAAAGCAAGCAAGCAAGCATAGCATCATGCTGGGCTTCTTCTCTGTCAATTTACATTTAAATTGGGAAATCTACTGCGCGCACACGGTTATAGAGTTGTGGGAAGGTGGTCGGTGGAGGTGTGAGGGTTCGAGTTGGAGGAGTTGAAACACAATTAAGTCTAACCTCGACCTATTGACATCTGGCGAAGAAAAAAAAAATTATGTCCGTTTCTGGATTACTCTTTGTAATTCCAGAAACGACTTATTGTTTGTTTAGGCTTTTTTTTATTTTATAGCCAGCACTTTGCTTTTACCCAACAAATTAATTGTTATAAAGAAAAAATTTACTTGAGCTTAGATTCAGGTTAGGAATTATAATTTAAATAGCATTTAAATTTGTAAAAAAAAAAACAAAATTAAAATCTACTATATTTTTTTTAACGAAAACCCAGCACCATTGACACTTTAATCTTTTATCTTAAATTAAGGTTTATATTTGTAAATCAATTGGATTCGAATAAATTTTAATTTATGTACATATACATAAGTTTTGTGTACAAATTGGATTTCAATAGAACTATTGGGCTTATTCTAATGAACCACGATGATGATAGGTAGGATGCCACAAATACTATATAAGTACATAGTTTAATTTCACAGTCAATAATATTGGTTTCGTGGAAAACAAAAATCGAGGTTAAATGAAACTTATAACATTACTATTCTGGAGCATTAAAAAAGTGGTTTTCACAATACATACCGTCGCGTGTCGTGGATATACCTGAAACATATTTTCAGTTAAATTTTATATTTCCCATTAAAAAAAAATCTCTTAAGTGAAAAATAATATAAAATCGAACACAACAAAAAACTTTGAGAACGCTTTCAATTTTTTTTTTTTTTTTATTTTCACCTCCACCAAATTTTCACCATGAAAATGACAATTTGAATTCCTGATATGTCACAACCGTTTTTGGAATTTCTAAATCCACTTAAGTGAAATTTTGTTTTCACTTAAACCAGACTCCGCTTAAGTGAATTTTTTTTTCACTTTAGCAGTATTTGTTCAAGTGGAGAACCCGCTTAAGTGAAATAAAGACTATGACATTTTGCCATTTCTCTTAAGCAGGTTTTACTGTATAATCGACTGTACGTCCATAAGAACATCGAGCTAAAGCTAAAGTTTTGTTTTTTTTTTTGTTAATTTTCTTGCATTATACAAATTTTATTTTTGGTTTTTTTTTTTGTGATTGTGAATTTGTGATCTTTATTTTAAGGTAAGTTCGTTGGAAGCAAGAATAATTCCAAAGAAAGCAAATAAAATTCAGGTCAAGATGAAAAAAATCCACTTTCATTTACGTCTATTTTTTTTAATTTAACGAAATAGCTGCAGAATTTTACTCAGTCCCCGATGTTCAATATTCACTTATAAGAAGTGAGTTAAGAACGAAACAGTCTTCATAAGACGTTCCAAAAGCCTTACTATAGACTCATTTATAAAAGCACTTTTGTAGAGTTCTTCTAGATTCTTATCAGCTTTAAATGGACCCGAATTATGAAAGGCTCTCTTTGTAAAATCAATATTTTTAATTTGTATTCTTATGGGATTTTATACTTTACTCTTATGGGATGATAGAAAAAATCGAAAGTCAACACTCCCCTTCTAAATATAGATTCTTAATATCCTCAGATCCATTTTTGACAAGTATAAGATGCATTCCAAAAAAAAATAGTTAACTAACCTTATAATGTTAAAACATAATGCGAGCAGTAAAGAGAGTTATAAGGGATTTAAGAGGAGAAACCGATGAACATTGGTTTTGAATGCTCTTAGATTGTAATGGGTGGGAAATTTCGAGTTTGGTAAAGCAAGGTGTGGCTAAAGAACGAATCTCTATATTTAAACGTGCGTCTGAAATTGGGCTTGACTTGGAAATTGATTCAGGGGATGAAGGCAACTAGCTATTTCGCAAGAACATTGTTTGTAAAAAAAAGCGGTACAAAATAAAAATGCATGAAACGATGTCCAAGAGTAGTCGATAGTTTCATTGAAGATGAAGCAATGGGGAGTAATTTTCATACCATCTGAGAAAAGTTTTGAAGTGGTCCAAGTTTGAATGCGGTATTGTAGGGGGGTTGATTTTGAGCATAAATCTGAGTTTGCAGAAAATTCGGGTTTGTGGGGGTTCCGTTATTTTTAAAATAAGTTTTAATTTTATTTTTTTTTCTGTTTTTTTCCGTGTGTGCTACTTTTTGTGAAAAAAAGATTAAATACTTTTTTTGTTCCAATTAATATTATCTACAAATGCCTATACAAAATTTATGTAAAGACCAAAGAACCTAGAAGTTATAAACGAAAAACGAGTACAATTTTGTGCTTGACCACCCTTATTTTCGAATTTCTCGCAAACCGTTACATTTAAAAAAAAAATATTAAATACTTTTTTTTAGAAAATATTTTAACGAACAAAATGTTATATTGATTCAAAATAGCTTTAAAACGGCCTTTCAGTCCTACAAAAATTGACGTTTCGTGCCGGCGATCTAACGTATTGACATATGCCCTCACTAGTCAAGTGTTGAGTCCAAGAGAAATCGCCGGTACGAAACGCCAATTTTTGTAGGACTTAAAGGCCGTTAAAAGCTATTTTGAATCAATAATTTAACAAAGTCCAAATAAAATAGTGCTAAGTCTTCTACTTGGCTGATGTATTTCAGTAGTATATAGAATTTGTATTATTAAAAAAACCTTCATATATTGTTTATTAATTTCAGACAATTTTTAACGTCACTATATGAATATATTAAGTCCACACAAAAAGGTTATTTTATTAAAAAGGCGAGAAATTCCAGATGGAATTTTTTTATTGAATTTGTTGAATTTGATTGTATATTATAGAAGGTGGTATAAGTTGGGTCAAGATAAGAAAAAAATCGTAGAGAGGAGAGGCGTTTATATCCCCCATTCAGGCGGAAGGGGCAATTTAAAAACAAAATGTCTTAAACCAAAAAAAATCAATTTTCTCAAAAACACGAAGACACCCCAGTATCCAGTTTTTAGTGTTTGACTTAAAATTTATAAGAAAATTGAGTATTAGAAACAAAAATAGTACTTTATAAGGTAAAATTTTGAAAAAAAAATCAGTTTTAACATTTAAAAATTTTTTTTTTTTAATTTTGTGTTTGATAATTAATTTTTAAAAAACTATAGACTAAAACAACTAAAATTTCAAATAAAATAAAAGAATAGAATTTTGGATTTGGCTACAAAATGCTGTAGCATGACATTGAAAGTGTTGCCGTTGTTATTAAAAAATTATTTTATAGTCAAAGTTATTTTGTTTGCCCCTCCTGCCTCCTCCCCGCTCCCGTACGATTTTTTTCTTATCTTGACCCAACATATGCAACTTCCTGTACGCAACCAAATTCAATAAAAATAGTCCATCTGGAATTTCTCGCATTTCTAATATAATAAGAGAGGCAAAAGAATGCCCTTCTGTATATATCAACAAAAACAGCAGTTCGTTTGACATTAAAAAATATTTAAGCTCTTGTTAGACTCTTGTAAATCACTTAAACTCTTAATTATATTTTGTTATAGGATTCTAAATTGACATTAAGTATCTTAATTTCATAACGAGATACTTATTTTGAATCTCAAAAAATGCTTAGTTCTTATAATAAAACTGCTAATAGACGAATTTGTGTTTCACAATGAAATATTAATTCTTAAATAAAGCTATAGGCTGTATAATATTGTTTATGGGAAGTTTTTTTCTTATTTTAAGAGTTAAGCTCTAACATACTCTCCAGAGCTTAACTTACATATCCACTCACTTCTAATTCACGAGTTTACTAAATCATGAAAGAAGAGTTAACTCGCGAGTGGAATACAAAACATACGTTTATTAAAAATCCTTTAAGAAAATCTACTACAATAAATAGAAATTCATTTTTGGCATGAAAGTATTTTTTTTTTTTTGGATGTGAACTTATTGTTTAGGGGATGTATACAAAACCATTTTCGGGCTTGTTTTAATTGAAGATAAATGTTCATAATGGGGCATTTTTAAAAACACTCTAGGAATTACAAATAGTTATATGGTTGCCCCTTTATGTACAAAGGCTGCTGCAGATAAAGATCTTATTTTCAACCATATACATACTGACTTGAATGATATAAGTATTAAGTATACTCTAATAAATAAATCTGGTCAAAGCTAAACGCTAAACACTCATACAAATTGAGTTATTTTTTTTTTTAACTTAAGAAGTAAAACATTCCATTAACATTTGATCTTTACTGACGATTTCTTCGCCTAATCGACAAATAACAGTCATATATGTATATGTAAGTACGTTACAATGATAAAAGATATCACACCATTCCCATATCCAACATTAAAATGCTTCCTTACAAACGTCCTTACATCAATCATTTGTAATTGTCCTTGCAATCATCATCATTCATTGTCATTACTCATTTCACTCACATAAATCTTTTTTCACGATTTCTTGTTGATGAGCCGCTTTCCAAGCACACATATCACACAGAATGTTGTATAGGTGCAGAGACAGACATTATATCTTCCTATCAATTTCATCATGTGTCATAGTATAATACTGTAGTTACTATTATATGTAATATAATCCAAATCCGACGAATTATTTTAATAACAGTTGGATTTCGATTGAATGACGACGACGACAGAATTGTTAGGAAGTGAATTATGTTCAAATGTATATTTGCTGGTATATAGTTGGTTGGATTAGTATAATCTTTTTGATATTAACTTAATAATGTAAATACACGAAATAAGTCTTCGTGTGCTTTAATATTAATATATCAATTAATGTTGAATAATTAAATATTCACAGAAAATTATTTCTATTAAAAATATTATATTTATATTATGCATATGTATATGTCTTTTTCTTTATGAATTTTGCTTGAATTTAATACCTCCCTTGTAGCTGGAAATGGTGCTACAATCTTAACTGCTTCAACGAATTTGTCTGGGTCTTCAATATTACAGCCATACGGACGTCATCTCAATGATCTTCCATGAACAAACTGAACTATTAGAGACTAATCGAGGAATCTGCTAAACTCACAGAACATCATTCTCCAAAACCATTAACTACCTAACTCACCAATTTTTGATTTGAATATCTACTATATGGAAACGAGGCTTCGCTGAATTTTGTTTTGTTTTTTTTTGTTTCCTGGAAATTTGCACTGATATAACTTCAACAGTTATAATGAAACTGAGATTATTATGATAAGCAGGTTTTTAAAGCTGCTCTCATTCAAGTTCAAAGTTCAGTTCTTGTTTGTTTTCCGGAATTTTCCGTAAGTCAAGATGATACTTATTGTAGAATGTAGGTAGCTATTCCTCAAAAAATTCTAATAAATGAATCAATAATCGTAAAACGAATAATGATTATTTGTATTTTAATTCTGGGAACAAAATAATATGCTTTTGCATTTTGAATGTAGAATTTTCCTGGAGACTAAGGAAATCAGCATTCAGTCGGACTTTTAAATTGGGATTTCACCATTTCTGGCATTTTAATGAAATTTAATTTGTTGATTATGAATTTTTTAGTTTAATTTTGGTGAAAAATCATGGAAATCGCTTATCAGTCGATTTTGGTTGATTAGCGCCATTAAGTTAGAAAGTCGTCGGTCAGATTTAACCCACTGTGAACAAACTGGCCCTTAAACTATAGATTCCTTGAAAAAAAATTTGATTACCTTGGTCATTCGATGATTTACCAGTTGCAATAATCCTTGATTAAAGATGATCAGCTGTGAACAAACTGGCCGTATGAGCCCTCAGCTATTTTTGGGTGTGAGTGATAGAGAAAATTCACTGGTACTTTTAGATAGATCTTTACTTTTCATATCCAAATATGAAAGTCTTGCATGCCGTAGTTGGAGGCTTTGTCGGTAAACTGTATTATTTTAGTGTATCTGGTAGATAAGTGGCCCCATGGAAAAAGTTTTGGATTACCATATTATGTTATCAAAGGGGAAGATTCTTTTAGTGAGAATATATTTCTAAATGCTATCACCGGTTTCATACTCATCTTTGGGTTCATCTTGGATGCAGAAGATCCCATCCAAGACGTCTTGGATCTCCATTTTCGTGGCATATATAGTATATTTTTTAAGTTGCTATACTTTTTTATCAGAATTTAAAAAAAAAAACGCATCTACAATGCATCATTAACGACAAAGGCCCCAACCACGGAATGCAAGACTTTCATATTTGCTTTTGAAAAGCTAAGATCTATGTATATAAAAATACCAGTAAATTTTTGTTATCATTCACACCCAAAATTTGCTGTGGGCTTCTCGATCTATATACATTCATGAAAAAGCGGTGAGATCACTTTTTGTATACCATTAAAATAAAAAAGAATCAAAAGGGTATTTAAAAAAAGATAATATTATATATGCTGTTTAAGGATTTCATTTTTAGGGAGATGGATAAGGTGAAATTGTGATGTATCAAACGGAAACATTTACATTATCATGGGGACATTGAAAATGAGTATTATTTGATAGATGTAGCAAAGAGGTGACTAAATTTGTATAAATCAATTTTTTTCTCTTATTGTCACCTGTCAAAAATTTAGAATCGGATTTTCCAGAAAAAATTCCCGCGTTGCTATATTATACTGTTTTGCTTCACAATTTACTGATTCCCTCTGATCCTGAAATTGCAGATTTTCGTCAACTTCCAAAGGGCACAACAAAATTCAACCAATCTTGGTTTTAGAAATGTTGCTTGAATTTTAAGCAAATAAAGTATACTTTCGAATTAAGTCGGGCTAGCGACCCTCAAATCGTCCACTATGCAGCGTTAGAACATTAATTCAATCAGAAGAAAGAAAATAAATATAAATCTACTCTTTCACTATGCTTTATTTCCGCACTGAAAAGTTCAAAAAATATTTAGCAAAATTTTATGAACCATTTTTTAACCAACTCTGACTTTGAATTTTTGAATCTACGATTCTTTTCTGTTCTGAAATGGATGGAATTTAAGTGATTTATTTTTTTTTGTTACAAAATATTTATTTTTGTTAAAATAATTTTTTTGAAAAATCGAGTTATCTTAAAAAATTAATAAACAATTTTGAAAGTTGCAGCGACTTACAAGTCTCGAATGTGGAAATATCGTCACCCAAACTAATTTTTGTTGACAAATTTTAATTGAATGGAGTTGAAATAAAATAATATCACTTTGGATGGAAATATTTCCAGAACCAAAACGATACCTGTCGTACAATTTTTTTTAGCAAAAAATGAAAATCTTGTTTTTATCAAAAACGTGCGCACAACTTTGTTTTAATTCTGTATTTTTTTTTACAAAAAAGCAACGATTTTATTAAAAAAAAATGGTTAAAAATGGTACCTACCATAGAACCATTTTTTTGATTTTCGATTTTCTCATAAACAGTTCAACTGATATTGATCAATTTTTTATGCAGAATGCTTGAAAAAGTTTTAAAAGTTTCGTATACCAAAATTTTCCAAAAATATTTTTTTTTGGGTTTTTAAAAAAAAGTTTGAAAATTTTTTTTTGAGCACTTAATAATTCGAAAACGACTAGGTCAACACAAATGTTTAAGAACCGGTACTGGAAATCTCATTTTTCTCAAAAACGCCCCTAATATGACATTTTGATCAAACCTTTTTTTTTAATTTCAATTTCTAAAAGAGCATCTTGAAAAAAAATCGTATGACTCAATACTAGAATTTAGTTTTAAAAATTTTAAACGTTATTGAAGTTTTTAAAAAGTATAAAACTTCCCAAATGCCTGCCTAACTTTTCTCCGAGGCAGCTCTAATAAAAAACAATTTTAACGAATTTAAGACCGGTGTCGGAATTCTGTGAGCTAATTTTATGTATATATTATTTCTATAGTCTAGACTCACTTTCCGGCTGTCATATTACACCGATTTTAACAAATGAGGTGTCAAACAAAACAAAATTATCTGCTCATTTGACGAATTATAATTTTATTTTAAAAATGTTAAGAATTTGTCCAAAAACTGCATTTGTTTGTATTCGTGCGTCTTTTATTTTTATGCAATTGCGAGAATTCTCGCACGGGAAGGCTAGTCATCTATATTACAAGATAGTGAATTAAATTTGAAAACGTCTAAAAGGACAACTCTCTGCGAGCTACCCTCATGCATCTGTCTACTTCCGACATTGATTTGGAGACTTGCTTGCAGGCCAAATACCGGCCAAATACCGGTTTCCAGGTGGCCCAATCCACCTCTGCCTGCTTGTGGGCATTTATCAATGCTATAATATAACAACAAAAATACAAGGATGACACAATTTCAATATTACTTTAAATATGTTATCATATATACCACTGAAACTCTCAAATCGTTTTTGATAAAAAATTTAAGGTCCCATTTGTTTACATTTTTTTTTTTTTTATTTTAAAGAACATTTAATTTTCAAACATTGTACTAACTTCCGCTATTTTAGAAACTCAAAATTCCAGAAAACTTCACTGGTTATACATTTATATGAGTATCAGAACACAAGATTTATCCATCCTGCAAAAATACTTCTTTATATGTAACATTTTATGACTGTAACTAATCCCGGAAACCAAAAGGAGGTCCTTTATCCAACTTAAGCACTCCTCTATATAGTATAGAGTATAGACAAGAATCGCGCTGCAGAGTGTATAAAGGACCTTATACGAGTTCAGCGAAGTGCAAAACTTTATGTCACTCTTCCATCCGACCTTTGACTCAGCCAACAGCACCAACCCATTCACAGAGAGTCATATATGATCAGACGAAAAGACAAAATGACAAAAAAAAAAATTATTGTATAGAGCTAAAAAGAACTCTTTGGGGGATATCATCGACTTTGTTGACGGCAACGATGACGATGAAGACGACGGACAGGACGAATCACATTGCATTGCTGTTTCCGACATTTCATTCAAAGTGTTAAAGGGTCTTTTTAAATCCATATATATTCCAGCATTTAGATATATTTAATAGGCATCTATATATACGTATTTACATATATGAAAAAGTTACAAGTTGCACTTGCCTATCGCCTCACTTCATCTCTTGCTTCACTTAAGTTTTACTGAATAAATAAAGTCACCATTTTCACCGAACCGTAATGGACATACATTTACTTTTGATGGAAAACTTTGTTGGAAACGAAAACATCACATTTGTCATGTGAGAACGACGATAAAGAGAAAAACACACACCAGAAAGGACCTAGAAAAATGTAAAAAAAAAATAAAAACAAAACAAAAAAAAAAAACCACAACGAAATAAATGAAAAACATACGATGGAGGTGGATAGTTTAGTAGTTGGTGTTGCAAATGAGAGGGAGAAATGTTACTCCATCGTTATTTGACCTTGAAGTTTGTTTGGGGAGTTGCGAGGGCAGATGATGGCCATTATGTTGTATAAGGGATGCCAGGCGTCCTGTGAGTGTCCCGCTGGAAAATATTACAAATTTGATTTAATGTCCCGAAGGTCTCACCAAAAGATATGTCAAGTTTAGATTTATTTCATTTTTATAAGTGAATAACGTGCTTTGCTGTTTATATTATTTAAGTCTATAGAAACCTACTTTAATGATGCGAACTTTTAAGAAATGTTTACGAACATATTTATACAATGGACAAGAAATATTAAGGTATAGGTATGGAAACAAATTGTCAAAATTAAAAAATTGAACGGTCGCAGGAACTTACTCTTATGTACGATCACACTGTAGTTTTAAAGTCAAAATATGTTGAAGAAACAAAAATTATTAATGCGGAACTAATGCAAAAAAAATAATTTATCCATTTTTAGATTTTTTTTTTTTTTATTTTTTTATAAATCCAAAATATGATTTTTTAAATTTTTGATATGCAGAATAAAGCTCTTTTAAAGAAAATTTAATAAATAAGTAGTTTAATAGTTCAAAATTAAAAAAATGGTTTTTTGAGAGGAACTGTTAATGATGGCTTACAGTACAATTTGTTTTTGTTAAATGCTAGACCGTAAAAATATTATAGTACCTACACAGCATTGGGGGGAGGCTAAGGGGGTGTGAAAATGATTGAAGAACCGGTTTTCATATTTTAGTTTCATATTTTAATACTCACTTCTAGTTGCGAATTTCTTTTGTATGAAAATTGCATTCACACTCGAACTGAGGATAGGTTAAGGGCCAGTTTCACAGTGAAGTAAGTGTCACTTAAGTGCCGAATATGGAAAACTAATTCCCAATTTCACAGTGTAAACTTATCGGAATAAGTGACACTTAAGTCTCCGATGTTGGACACTTAAGTTCCACTTACTCAGGTAATAAAACTGCGGCTTAAGTGCCAAAATGGGAAAATTAAGTGCCACTTATTTTGTTAAGTGTGCACTGTGAAACTGGCCCTTAATAAATAAAATGAAATTAAACTGACTGAGGCAGCAATATTTTAAAAATTAAATATGAGAACAAATACAGAAGGATAGAACCGAAAGAACTTCCGTTTTAAAATTCTTTGTGCGCTACCAGTGACGTCTGCCAAGACGTTCGTTTTCCACCTTGAGCAGGTTAAAAACTTGGCTGAGGGCCACAACAAATGCTTAAAATTTTTAAAAAATAAGAAATGGTACACAATTTTAGCCTTTATTTTTGAACGGTTTTTGAGAAAATCAAAAAATGGTTTTATGAAATTTTAAATACTAAAATTTAATAATAGGTACAAAATACTGTTCCTTATTGTAAATTTCACACTTTATCACCACATTTACACATTTAACTTTTGTTTAAAAAAAAACACAAATTATCGCGTCGTGCTCCTTCGGCAGATAAAATTGCAGCTCATAGGAGAATCCTGCATTTTTGCTTTTGTCGCCAAATAATAAATTAATTACAAATGTAAGAACTAAAAAAAGACAAACTTGTACAAATCATTATCTAACGAACTGCATTTACAGATTTTTCGTGCGTTAAAGTTGGTGGACTCTGCACTCTGCACTCCGCACTCCGCAATCTGCACTCAGCACTCCGCACTCTGCACTCCGCACTCCGCACTCCGCACTCCGCACTCTGCACTCCGCACACCGCACTCCGCACTCCACACTCTGCACTCCGCACTCCGCACTCCGCACTTCGCACTCTGCACTCTGCACTCCGCACTCCGCACTCTGCACTCTGCACTCCACACTCCACACTCCGCACTCCGCACTCTGCACTCTGCACTCCACACTCCACACTCCGCACTCCGCACTCTGCACTCCGCACTCTACACTCTGCACTCTGCACTCCGCACTCTGCACTCCGCACTCTGCACTCCGCACTCTGCACTCCGCACTCTGCACTCTGCACTCCGCACTCTGCACTCTGCACTCCGCACACCGCACTCCGCACTCCGCACTCTGCACTCCGCACTCCGCACTCTGCACTCCACACTCCACACTCCGCACTCCGCACTCCACACTCCACACTCCACACTCCGCACTCTGCACTCCGCACTCTGCACTCTGCACTCTGCACTCCGCACTCTGCACTCTGCAATCCGCACTCCGCACTCCACACTCTGCATTCCGCACTCCGCACTCCGCACTCTGCACTCCGCACTCCGCACTCTGCACTCTGCACTCCGCACTCCGCACTCCGCACTCCGCACTCCGCACTCCGCACTCCGCACTCCGCACTCCGCACTCTGCACTCCGCACTCCGCACTCTGCACTCCGCACTCCACACTCTGCACTCCGCACTCCGCACTCTGCACTCCGCACTCCGCACTCTGCACTTCGCACTCCGCACTCCGCACTCCGCACTCTGCACTCCGCACTCCGCACTCCGCACTCCGCACTCTGCACTCCGCACTCCGCACTCCGCACTCCACACTCTGCACTCCGCACTCCGCACTCTGCACTCCGCACTCCGCATTCCGCACTCCGCACTCTGCACTCCGCACTCTGCACTCTGCACTCCGCACTCCGCACTCTGCACTCTGCACTCTGCACTCTGCACTCTGCACTCCGCACTCCGCACTCCGCACTCAGCACTCAGCACTCTGCACTCTGCACTCCGCACTCTACACTCCGCACTCTGCACTCCGCACTCCGCACTCTGCACTCCGCACTCCGCACTCTGCACTCCGCACTCCACACTCTGCACTCCGCACTCCGCACTCCGCACTCCGCACTCTGCACTCCGCACTCCGCATTCCGCATTCCGCACTCCGCACTATGCACTCCGCACTTCGCACTCCGCACTCCGCATTCCGCACTCCGCACTCCGCACTCCGCACTCCGCACTCTGCACTCCGCACTCCGCATTCCGCACTCTGCACTCCGCACTCCGCACTCCGCATTCCGCACTCCGCACTCCGCACTCTGCACTCTGCACTCTGCACTCCGCACTCCACACTCTGCACTCCGCACTCCGCACTCTGCACTCCGCACTCCGCACTCTGCACTCCGCACTCCGCACTCCGCATTCCGCACTCCGCACTCCGCACTCTGCACTCCGCACTCCGCACTCTGCACTCCGCACTCCGCACTCTGCACTCTGCACTCTGCACTCTGCACTCTGCACTCCGCACTCCGCACTCCGCACTCCGCACTCCGCACTCTGCACTCCGCACTCCACACTCCGCACTCCGCACTCCGCATTCCGCACTCCGCACTCCGCACTCCGCACTCCGCACTCCGCACTCTGCACTCTACACTCCGCACTCAGCACTCCGCACTCCGCACTCCGCACTCCGCACTCTGCACTCCGCACTCTGCACTCCGCACTCCGCAATCTGCACTCTGCACTCTGCACTCTGCACTCTGCACTCTGCACTCTGCACTCCGCAATCCGCACTCTGCACTCTGCACTCTGCACTCTGCACTCCGCACTCCGCACTCTGCACTCCGCACTCCACACTCTGCACTCCGCACTTCACACTCTGCACTCCGCACTCCGCACTCTGCACTCCGCACTCCGCACTCCGCACTCTGCACTCTGCACTCCGCACTCCGCACTCAGCACTCTGCACTCTGCACTCCGCACTCCGCACTCTGCACTCCGCACTCCACACTCTGCACTCTGCACTCCGCACTCCGCACTCTGCACTCCGCACTCTGCACTCTGCACTCCGCACTCCGCACTCAGCACTCTGCACTCTTCACTCCGCACTCTGCACTCTGCACTCTGCACTCTGCACTCTGCACTCTGCACTCTGCACTCTGCACTCTGCACTCTGCACTCTGCACTCTGCACTCTGCACTCTGCACTCTGCACTCTGCACTCTTCACTCTTCACTCTGCACTCTGCACTCCGCACTTCGCACTCCGCACTCTGCACTCCGCACTCTGCACTCCGCACTCCGCACTCAGCACTCTGCACTCTGCACTCCGCACTCTGCACTCTGCACTCTTCACTCTTCACTCAGCACTCTGCACTCCACACTCCGCACTCAGCACTCCGCACTCCGCACTCCGCACTCCGCACTCCGCACTCTGCACTCCGCACTCTGCACTCTGCACTCTGCACTCTGCACTCTGCACTCCGCACTCCGCACTCTGCACTCCGCACTCCGCACTCTGCACTCTGCACTCCGCACTCCGCACTCTGCACTCTGCACTCCGCACTCCGCACTCTGCACTCCGCACTCCGCACTCTGCACTCTGCACTCTGCACTCCGCACTCCGCACTCCGCACTCTGCACTCCGCACTCTGCACTCCGCATTCCGCACTCCGCACTCCGCACTGTGCACTCTGCACTCCGCACTTCGCACTCCGCACTCTGCACTCCACACTCTGCACTCCGCACTCTGCACTCTGCACTCCGCACTCAGCACTCTGCACTCTGCACTCCGCACTCTGCACTCTGCACTCTGCACTCTTCACTCTTCACTCAGCACTCTGCACTCTGCACTCCGCACTCCGCACTCTGCACTCCGCACTCTGAACTCCGCACTCTGCACTCTGCACTCCGCACTCCGCACTCAGCACTCTGCACTCTGCACTCCGCATTCCGCACTCCGCAGTCCGCACTCCACTCCGCACTCTACACTCCGCTCTCTGCACTCCGCACTCTGCACTCCGCACTCTGCACTCCGCACTCTCCACTCCGCACTCTCCACTCCGCACTCTCCACTCCGCACTCTCCACTCCGCACACCGTACTCCGCACTACTCCGGACTCAATCGTCAAATTGATCAAATAAACGGAACTGAACTGGAATGTGACATTTAAAATACATTTTGTAATTTCAGACTGTAGAATGGTTTCTAAGACAGCTTCAGAAGTTTTGATGCAACTATAGGATACAAATGAGAAATCACCAAGATTAGTCACTTTTTCATTTTATTGAGCTAACACAAGTCATTTTCAATGTCTCATAGTTACTCTATAAATTTTTTTAGAAATGGGTCAGATTGTCGCAAGTTTAAAAAAAAGGGGCAAAATAGCAACTTTTTTAAAAAGTCGTATCATGGCATGTGGCGAAAAAGGGGTCAAAATGCGACTAAAGTTGCATAGCGTCAATACTGCCTGCAAACACTGTGTGGCAACCGAAGAGTTGCCAGTGGGCGTTTGTGCGAAAAACAACGTATTTTGACTAAAAACAATATCCATCCATTCATATACCTGCCTGAGTGACAAATTTGCTGTGTGTGCCATCGCCATGCGGCAGCACCTCTGGGTGACACCATCAGCCAAGAGGATGTGAAGATATGAATATACGTGATTTAATATTTTGCATCACACACCACCTCCCCCCCCCCCTGCCCCCGACAATGTACTTTAGTTTTGGTGGAACGACCAAATGTTCCAACAGATTTGTGTATGTATATGAAAATAGTAGGAAGCTGAGGATGGCGGCGACGGACCACATAGATATACATAATACATGTGTGGAAAGCAACTACAGCATCACAACCTAAATCATATATATCTACCATTGAGACACTTATACCGTAAACGTGGAGGACTATACATAAGATATTAAGAATCCACTATTCAACTACATACATATGTTCATATATACATATAAACATCCCGTTCCATTTGAGTGAATCCAATTCTCAAATGTTTATTTATATAGTTATTTATTTATTCTAGTTTACAAAAATTTACAAAATTCTTACAGAAGATTTTTATAAATTGCAAGAAAGAATTTTGATTTAAGTTTACATGAATTAATTGTTGTTTTATCAAACAAATTGTTGTATTTATTATATTAAAAATTAAATAATTTAAACATATTATTTAAAGGGGAAAATTTTTCGTAATTGGTACGATAGTTTTGAATAAGTATACTATCCGGTATGTTCCTCTAGTTTCTTTGTGGAATATTAAAGTTAATACGAGACAGAAGGTGCAAAGAGTCTATGTTACCGTTGATTAATTTTACAATGAAAACAAAACATAAATAGGAACGTTTATCCTTGATACTGGGTAAATCAATAAGTCTTAGTCTGTTGATCATCCTAGTCCTCTGAGAACAAATCTAAGGAATCTTTTTTGCACCTGTTCCAGTCTATTTTTATGGCATTCGTAGTGAGGTGACCAAACCTGACAAGCGTATTCTAAAATGTGTCGAACAAAAGATATAAAAATCTGCTTTGTCACGAAAGGGTCAGAAAATATTTTCGACTCTCTTTCTATCCAACAAAGAACTGAATTGGCTTTATTAGATATACAGTTAATATATTGAATAAATTCTAGTTTGCAATCAAATAGATATCGAATAGACACATCGATTTCACGAGACCATTACCATACCATTAAACAAATAGTTGAGCGAAGTAAGAGAAATCTTTCTGGTAAAACTATTTTACATTTATCGATTTTGTGAAACAAACAGTTACGACTACACCAGTCGAAAAACAAATTGAGGTCACATTATAATTCTTCACATTCCCGTTTATTAGAAATTGTTTTGAAGATTGTCACATCATTTATAAATAAAATAAAAAAGAAAGGGCCTAAATGACTACCCTGTGAGATTCCAGAATTAATTTTTAAATTATTTGATTCGCAACCGTTAAATAGCACCGAGTAAGATCTATTGAATAGATAAGATTGAATCCGTCTTACAAAGTATTCCCTAAATTCCAATTTTCTTAATTTGAAAAGCAAAACTCGATGTGATAGCTTGTCAAAGGCTTTACTGAAATCAGTAAATACACAATCTACCTGTTTTTTTGTTTCTAAATGAATCAATACAGTTTTCAACCAATTCTATAAAAAAAGTGATAGTAGAGCGACTTTTTGTAAAACCATGTTGATTATAGGAACAATAAATTATTTAATATAAAAACATAAAGATTCACAAATAATAGCCTCAAGAAGTTTAATCTGGTAACAGCCCTGTAGTTTTTAATTTCGTCTTTCTTTCCTTTTCTTATGTAGAGGATGAAAGAATTTTTCCAAATACAAGATTTCACTAACTTAACTTTCCTGAAAAAGTTTTACCGTTATCACTGTAGAATTAAACATTTCGGAGTAACATAATATAAATTATAATAAATTCGCGTGCCCAAATGTATTGCATGATTCACTAGTTACTTACTTTCATTTTGGTATTTTCTCTTGGGGATTTTTTTTCCAAGAAATTTATTCATGGGGATTTTGTCTTTACTTGGTCCTTACTTAAGGATGATAGTTTAGAAGATTTTATATTTTGGATTAAAGCTTTCGAACAAACATTATTAAGCCGTACAATAGTACACTGATATGGGTGTTTATCTGCTATTTGGAAATTCGTCCTTACAAGACTGTCCTAAGAAAATTTTAGAGGCATAGAAGATAAAAATATTTTTTAATAAAATGAAAGGCAATAGTAAATTAAATATATATCTTAAAGAAGCCCACACATTTTCCTCTTGGTTTTTAAGTTATGGACGATTGTATAGATTTTATAGACAAAAACAATTTTGTTGTGTATTAAATAAAGTCTTTAAATCATACCTACGAAATATAAAACTGTTAATGGTCATAGATTGGCAATCTGGCATATCAGACTAAACAAAACCTTGTGCTATGAACAGTCCCCTGTGCTATGAAATGACAGAGGACGTTTCGCCAGAGACTGTTATTTAGTATGAATTACTTAATAAAACAAAATCATTTAAATATATCAGATTAGCAAAACAGATATGGCTACATACTAGATAATCAATTATTTTAAACAAATTTCCGTTATTAAAACTCTTAAATAGCAAAAAAAAAAAAAAAAAGCTTACCAGGTGAATGTTTTCACTATCGGCTGAGACGCGTGGTTGACAAGCAAACGCAGTCGTAGCACTAACAAAATGGCGGCTACTGCCTTGCATTTACAACCTAACAAACTTCACACCGGTTCCGTTCTATTTCACGATCTTAATATTTTGTGCCAAAACGAAATTTGAATTTAGCGCGGGTTTCACCCTTCGACAGGGGACTGTTTTAATTATTTGAGGATAACATTCGCAGATAGATATTTTGATTAAATTTCTGTTGTAAAATTATAATTATGATATATAAATATGCTTCCTGTTTTTATTTATTTAGATATTTTTTATTCCGTTATCAATATAAAAAAATTAAATATTGGCAACAAAGTTTGTAATTCTGGAATTCAGGGGACTGTTTTTTAAGTGTTTGAGGTTCATTTATTCAAATATTAGATTATTAAATTTCTAAAAAAGGAGTGGCCTGCCAAGAACACCAAATAGTGATACAAAAAATTGAGAAATATTAAGTTTTATTACATAAAATTAGCTTGGGACAGCAATTTTCCATTTAATGGATAAACACCCATATATCAAATTAAATAAGCTATCAGAGCGCTTTTTGTTTGCCGCAAACAAATTCGATGATTTATAAATAAAGTTGTTGTATAATGAAATATTTCATTAAACTTATTTAAAAATACAGAATAACTATCAAAATTCTGCTCTTCAAGTTATGTTCAATAAATTCGTTTAACATTTGTCGCAAATCAATGACAATAAATGACTTTTTTTTCTAAGCGATGAATTTAAGGAGAATGGTTTATTCGTAATTTTAGGCAATTCACCAAACGCTTCAAACTCCAGGCAATCTCAATATTCGTGATTAAAAAGTTAAGGCCATATAACTTAAATGCATAAACTATAAGTCTTCTACTTAGCTGATGTCAGTAGTATATAGAATTTTTATTATTGAAAAAACCTTCTTATGAAATGCATAAACAAAATTTGAAGAAAAAGACTTAAAATTCAATAAATAAAAAAGTACTCATACGCCCAAGTGTACAAGTGTACGGGTTTATAGCTTCTATTTCAAGAGATTTGTATGAAAAGGCTTTTATTCGTTACATAAATGAGAGTTACCTATTATAAAGACCTTTTTGCTCAAATGTACATGTTAAATAAGATAAACCGGGTGATTCGCATAAAATTCAGAATAGACTAGACTCTAGAGTCTAGAGTATGTATAGGTTGTATAAAATAAAAGAAAAATAGTACATATTTCCCCCATTTAGGCGGGAGAGGAATTTTTCTAAAAATCTACCTAAATTACAAACTCTGCACTGCCAACTGTACCATGTGTTCTGATTTTCAAAATAAAACCAACCTCCTAAAAAAAAAATCAAATACACAATAAATAAACAAAAGATGCAAGAGTAGTACAACGTAATGTGAAAAGCTTTATGCAATGTGAATATTTCTCGGTCAAAAAGACCAAACATCAACAAGATTTATTCAAGCGAGTCAGAGTGTATATAGGTATGCCTAACTTTACCTGATATCCAACGGATAACAAAGGAAAGATACAAAATCTAAACTTTTTCCAGTTTCATATCCAATGCAATGGCTTTTTCGCTGACAAGGATTAATTTTTATTTAGGTAGATATTTTTCGTCTTGCACGCACGTTGGAATAAAAATCTCGTTTAGTGACCCACTTAGGATGAGAATAGGACTGTGACAATAAATGTGAAAAATGTAGCTAAGTCTTGGGTGTTTTTTTTTTTTTTGTTCAACGCTGCCGCCAGCAAGGATAGCGATTTTGGACGACAGACCTGGCCTAGCCATACAATTACAATTTACAATGCAGCTCTATATGTATACCTAGTATACCCCGTATCTATATGCAAATTACTGTAGGGTCCAGAGAATATGCTGCTGTAGGTATATTACTCATTCATGAAAAACCTTTTGGAGTTTGAAAATATGAGTTAGATGGAATGGAAGTCTATGAATATAGATGTATATGTATAATTTTTTTTTTTTTTTTAGAAAAAAAAGACAAAAGACCGTCATCATCATTAGTCAAAGTAATATTAAGTTTATGAGTAGTTTAGAGAACTAGTTTTGTAATATGGATGAAAGTTATGAGATTTTTTTCTGCAGATAACTTTAAAAAGAATATATTCATGTACCTAGATTACTATATAAAAGTACCTGCATACTTATTAGTCCAGTACATTAAGTTTTGTATGTTTCATTAGAAAAGTTTTTTGTTTTTTAGTTTAAATACTATGTATATATTTTATACATATTTAAAGTAATTTATGTGTATAGGAAATAAATTTATATTCAACTTTCGCACCATCAATCCTCTTTCAGGGTTGCTGCTATCAGGGATTAAAGTTGTATTTGTTTATTTTTTTTAGTGAACAAAATTATTAATTTGTAATTTTTTGTTTAATTTTCTAAATGTGAGAACAGTAATAACCAAGAACAACTTTCGAAGTGTTACCAAAAGAAAAAATATCTAAGCAGACAAAAATTTCAATCCCAATATTTTTTTAATAATATTTTAAAACACACTCGTTTAATATTGCAAATTGAAAAATATTACAAATATGTAAACAAATTTTTTTAGAAACCAGTTTTCTTGTCAATATTCAAAACACGGTTTTATCCTGGAAAAACAAATCTTTAATACCGAAAACCCTGCAAGGGGCTGTTAAAATATATTTCTGTTTAAAATCAAATAAATTATTCTTTCATTTCATTTTTAAGCTAAGTTATAGCATATTCACCTATGTACTTCAAAAAAATTTATTTCAAGTGAATTTAATAAAATTTAATTGGTTCTTTTCTTTGACTGAAATAAATTTGTTCCCAAATGATCGTTCATTTTGATTTTAGTTTCATACATATACAGCAAATTTTATAAAAAAAATTCAAGAATTACGAATCTATTGAAACATAGCTCGAGAACTATAAGGCTTCCCCAGAGTAACTCGAAACATTCGGAACGACGACAAAACTTTCGGCTGTCCAAATATATTTACAGGGCGATAAATGAGAGTACCCGCACTAGCCCGACCGACGATGCAATTAAGCGAATCACATGTAAAATATATTGACAGCCGAAAGTTTCGTCGTCGCGACGTTCCGATTGTTTTGCGTTGGTTTGGGGAGCTGAATCTGTGTATATAATTCGACTTGAATTTAAGCCTGGAAAAATTTTGGAAAGAATTTTATATGGAAGCTTAAATTTGGCGTGATCTGCGTACCTACTTTGATTACGCCCAATTTTCCAATGCGGGATCATTCCATTTTCATACTTAAACCCGAGTTAACTCTTTAAAAATATTGTTTAGTCAATTTAGATCCAGAGTTAACTTTTCAAGTTTCCTGAATTAATTCTTTTTTAACTAAATAGATATTTCTGACTAGAGATGAACAAAAATTCACGACCTGTGATTCGAAAATCACAATCACTATCTGTGAGCGATTCACCTGTGAGTGCCTTAAATGTGATTGAAAATCACAACTGATAGTAAAATCACAACTTCACAATTGTGATTTCAAAAATTACAACAAACAGAAACGATTAAAAAATCACGACAATCGGAAAATGAACTGATTACTGATTACTTTATGAACTGTGAATAAAATCATGACCAGAGAAGTCAATAAAACAATGAGTAAAATGAAACAGAACGAGAACTGTAGTCGTGATTTATTTAAGCAACTTAACAAAAATTGTGAATTGTGATGCCTGGTCGTGATTTTTTACACAAGAAAAAGGAAGAGTGAATTTAGTTTTGTCTTTATTCAAAGGAGATAGAAAGCTGAAATCTTGTATATGAACTCTCTAAAGTATTGAGTTGATACTTTAGAATCCGCCTACTGCCAGGCCCAATTTTTATTAAAATTCAGTTTTCTCTTTAATTAAAGGCGCTAGAAGGCTGAAATTGTGTATATAAACTGTCTTAAGTATTGGGTACGTACATTTCAATCAAGTAAGCTGAAATTTTATATATGAACTCCCTAAAGCATTGAGAACGTACTTTTGAATTCGCCTCCTGCCAAGCCTATTTTTTTTTTAATTCAGTTTTCTCTTTATTCAAAGATTTTTTTTAGTCCATAATTTGGAATTCAGGATTTTTGGCATTTTTTATTCGAGGTTATGTCCCCCGAGGTACCTTAAATAACTTATTTATTGTTCTATTTAATTACTTTTTATTTTACTGAGAAAAAAAAAATTGTAAGGCTTCCAAAAATATTTTAAATTTACCAATCATGGGTTAAACTCACAGTGATTCATATATCACCACAGTTATACCTGTGATTCGAAAATCACAGTTCAGTTCATCTCTATTTCTGACTGATATGAGTTAAAACAATACCAAAACTAAGATGAAAATCATCCTTTCAACCGCATGCTTCTGAGTTAACTCGGGTTTAATTTATTTGCATGCATTAGGGACAGTTGTAGAAAACCATGGTTCAAATATTTGATCCGTGCTGGATCAATTTTATAAATTAAAGATTTTGGCGGATTAAGGTTTAACTATGGTTCAAGTATGTATGTGGTTAAATGCTTGAACCATCGTTGAACCTCTGTTAATCCGCCAAAAACGATGAATTAAATTAGCTAAACTATACAGATAAAATATTTGAACCATGGTTTGTACAACACGGCCTACATACCTCTGATTTAACTCAGAGTTAACTCAGGCACTGAAAACTTGATGAAGTCTATTTAATAAAAAGTAAGATTATGATAATCAGGTGCAAGATTATTACAAATCATGTGTACTTGTATTGACAAAAAATGAGATGTGTCGTAGTTCGAATTTTAATTTTTTCTAAATATCATAAAGCCAAACAAAACAACCCTAAAAAATTCGCACATGGAATTTCACTCATATGTCCCATCCTGTCATATACGTATATTTTCATAATATTTTCCCCAAGATTTTTTTCCAATCGCATTCTTCAGACAAAAAAAAATAATTCTATGTCTATATCCCAATGTAATCTTTTCTAATCAAATTTAACGTAAAAATAAGCCAACCCCAAGAAAACACTAAATCCTTGTACTTTTTTCATTCAACAACATCTAAAAGGATTCTTTCATCAGCAGAGAGCAGCAGACAATTTAATATGCAAAACAGCTAGCAAATAAAAGGATTCAAATTGAAAGTTAATCCTCATTGAAACGGCCGGCAGGTCGGCTGCCTTAGTTTGCTTTGGCTTTGGCTTGACTTGATGCCGCTTCTTTAAATAAAATCCTCGCGCGCGCAAAACATCCTCTTTGACGTTTAACTTATTGAACTTACTTTCTTGGTTTTTAATTAAAAGATATACAGCAAAATTCCCTGCGTTGTTGTCGTTGGTCATGGGTTCGACTAAATACCTATATAAATTCACTAGAAAATAATAAATTGTTCTTAAATATTTTGTGTGTCCAATAAAAATGCTTACTTTCTCAAAATTCTTTTGTGAAAAGTTTGCAAGATGTTTTCATTTATATAACTTTCTTTATTTTACATATATACATGTGTATATATACGAGTATGTGAACACTTATTTCAGAAAGGAATTCTATCAAAAATGTTAGAGTTGCAAAGGGGACTATATTTTCTTTTGAAGGAAAAATCATTTTTTTTTTTGGGAAAATCCAAAAGGCAAGTCAAGGCGATTCTTATATTGTTGTTAACATATAACAACAAATTATTTATTCTTATTAAAACTTACAAATCATGCAGGACTGAACCTCGACACCAAAGGTTATATATATTTTCTTCTTCGTTCTTCGTGTTGTGTGCCTTTGGTCTTTTTGATGCTCTCACAGGGTCTAAGGCTATTGTTAGGTTAAATCTGGCTAATAAAAGAGATGAGTATACGCTGTGGTGTCTCGCCCATATCCGCAGCATATAATTCTTAAAAGGTGGATTCCGTTATATAAGAATATAAGTAAAGTAATGGTTTTCTGCCACTAGGGCAGCCATCGAAAGTATACAATATATACGCTCAGTTGAGAATTTTGAAAGGATTGTGTTTTCGCGCGCACAGGGCACAACATACCTACATCCATTCATATTATGCAATATGATGCTTTTACTTCCTATAAGAAAAGATACAAAACCTTTTGGGAAGAATTCATTTTTCCATGTGATTAGGTACCCATTCAGTGATGTTCATTCGACGTTTTCGTCGGTCCTCTGGGAAATTACCAGAGGACGTCCTAACAGTGGTGTATAGATGAGGAAAAAATGACAGGCGTAAAAAATAAAGTCGATAAAAATGAGTATACAAGTTTAAGACTAAGACTTTTACGTTTAAAAATACATAAATTTGTGTGTGTGTGGAGGACCTAAAATTTTCTGTCGAATCCGAACGGCCATATGATGAGAGCCGTGAAGCATTTTATCATTACAAGACATATTGGAGAATTTTTCACTTTTGTAAGAAAAAACAATTGTTACGCAATTTTTAAACATTTATTAATGAGCGGAGTTAGAAAAACTTATTGTGAAAAAAACTCATATAGGTACCCATTTTCGAAATATGGAAAATTAATTTTGTATTTTGATATGGATTATTATTTTATGATAATAGAAGCTCTTGTATTAAAATTCGGTTCAAAAGATAATAAAATAGTCGAAAACCAAAAAATTGTTTTTTTGAGAAACAAGGTTATAACTGGAAGATACAATTTGTTTTCCAATAATCACATTCAAGTTTTAATCAAAATCGTAGTAGCTGTTTTTGAGAAAAATTAAATTTTCCTTACCGTTTTTTAAACACTTGTACGATTGAAAGTACCGTCATTTTTTATTACAAGATTATTTTGTATTTAAAATCTCCTAGATAATGTTAAAAAAAACTACTGGGTGCCAAGTTCAACAAAAATCGATCCAGTAGTTTTCGAATTATTAAGTTCCCAAAAAAAAAAATTTTAAACCTTTTTTTTTAAATCAAAAAAAAAAATTGAAAATTTTGGTATACAATTCTTTTAAAACTTTTTAAAACATTCTTAATAAATTAAAGATCAAAATCGGTTGAATCGTTTTTTAGAAAATCAAAAAAATGGTTCTATGGGCGGTACTACATACCATTTAAAATCAATTTTTAGAATTTTTTAAATGGTAGCATTTTTGTAAAACTAAAATTACTGTCTGTTTGTTAACATGAAACGTTGTAGGACGTAACACAATTTGCTTTCAAATCCCATAGACATTTTTGACAAGTAGCAAACTGTAGCAAAAAATGCTCAAACGTGCAATCTTCCTGCTTGCACAAAATCTATTCGATCAATGTCAGTTAATTTTCTTGCAATTGTAGCATTTGATCTATTTTGTTTACTGCATAGTTGCGCAGCTATAATGATAGGCGTTTTTTGGTGGGAATTGAAGGCACGATTACGATAACTATGGCGCCAAGAATTGATAACGTTTTTTTGTAGAGAGGTCGAAAACAAGCATTTTTTAGTATGGGAGGGGGACAGAACACTTACAATAAAGTACTATACTGGTTTTGAAAGCCAGAAATATTTATGTCAATAGTTTTTGAACAAAATGTTGCCTTTTTTTTTAATTTTTGTGTCATTCTAAGTCATTCTTTTCTAAAACTGCCCCTCCTTCTAAACGGGGTGAGACAGACCCCCCCTCCCATAGTAAAAAATGCTTGATTTTGACCCTACATATATACCTCACTATTTATACGCCGTAATGCTGGGTGCTAGCATTGTAATTATGTCAGCAAGCAAGAAAACAAAAATCTCATAAAAAAGTAGTTTTAGTAATTGTCAATTTTCACAAGAACTAGAAGACATAAAACCATTTTGTTTTTTGTGTTCGGCTCAGAATTGATATGTACACTGACTTCGAAAAGTCAAAGTCAGCACTTCATTTCACAATTTTGAAAAAAAAAAAATCTCTTAACTTTTTTTTTCATTTTTTTTATCAAAATTTTGAGTTTGCATGCGAATTTTTTCAAAAACTATTGACATAAATATTTATATTTAAATTTAGGGTTATAGAACAGATTTCTGGATTTCAAAACCAGTATAGTACTTTATTGTAAGTGTTGCCGTTGTTTTTTAATAATTTTTTTTTTTTTCAATTTAAGTCATTTTTTTAAATTGCCCTTCCCATAATACAAAATGCTTTTTTTTAACACCTCTACAAAAAACCGTTAGTTATCGTACTCTCCCCGAATTGAATGAAAAAAACGTACGTCGGTCGATGCTAAGCAATTTACATATTAAATGCAACAACAACTAATCTCCTGCGGGCTTAGCTAATCCCAGAGAATTCTCGGAGCTTGACTTAAGCACGCAGAAAAACTGCACTACTGGCGTGAATTCCATACTTTTTATCGATAGTTTGTATGAAAACTCTATTTTGCTAATATGTGATGGAATCGTTAATCCTCGCTGTCGTTTTTTTAATCAATTCCTCCCGGGCTTGTAAAAAACACACCCGATGTGTTTATAAAACTGCGTTGCATTTCGTTTTGGGTTAAGAACATCTTGGAATTGCATTTTTGAAGCAAATGACGTTTTCAAAAACGTCCTCTTCATGCTGCAGTTATTTAAGAGTTTTACAAAAAATGAGGTATTTATCTAAAAATTACTCAATCGAATAAAATTTAAGCTTTAAATTTTCTGAGGTTTAGTACTTGATTTTTAAAAATTAGTTAAATTACAATAATTGTACAAAATATATTTGATTGAAAAAATATTTGTAGAATTTTGTATTATCTACAATTCTAGAAGTAGAAATCTGAAAAATCTTCAGTAAATGAAAAAGAAAATAGCTGAAGATTTTTGAAAAATTTTCGAACAGCTAGTAAATTACTAAATGTTTAGCAAATAGCTAGGTATAGTAATATGCTAAGCCCTTAACAATAGGTTGTTTAAAATTTTATTGTTTTTATTGAAATACTCAACACATATAATATAACATTGCAACCATATCATCCGTAGAGCTAACTCAGACCGTTATAACTAGGAAACTGTTGATTTTCAGACTTAAATTCTATGGGGACTTTTGGTCTTTGGTAACACAAAACCAACAACACTTCAAAATTTCAGCCAATTTGACTGAGCCCACTTTTTCCTACAAAGTGTGCGCGGGGTCCTTTTATTTTGTACATTTGAAAAATGTGATTTTAAGTCTTTCGGGTGACATTTGAAACGAAATGTTCGATTTACCTCAAAATATAACTTGTTATCTCTCTGTCAAGTTATAAAATGTCCAATTCCACTGAAGGATGGCTACGGTATCGATGGATCAAAAACCCTCTACAAAATCAGACATTTGAAATTGAGATGAAGGTCAACGTGTAGGCTATACATCAGTGTTGCCTCCGAAAAATTTCAAAAGGGGTCCCAAAAAGGTGCCCACGCCAAAAAAAAGGGGCTTCAACAAATTACTATTCAAGCAAAAAAACAACTGCAGCAAAAACATTTAAAAAAATGTATTAATAGCATACAAAATAAAAACAAAGCAAATTCATTATAAAAAAATAAAAAAAAAAATAATGTATTATAAATTCATAATTTAAAACATGTTAATATTTTATTTGTTTAAAATATTCTTTCCGTATTTATATATAAGGTTTTATTTGGTACCCAAATTCCTAAATCTTGGTTTATTTCTTATAAATTTAGTGCAGATATAATAGAATCGCAAGTCTCAATGTTCAGTCTATTTTGTAAGCTTATTTTTATAATCGTCAATTTTGAAAAAAAATCTTACTTAAACAGAAAACGGGGCCATTTTGATCATTTTTGAAAAAGTGGGGGCCACGGGTCCCGAGTCTGAAAAAGGGGCCAAAAGGCAACACTGCTATACATACGTTGTGTCAACGTTGAGATACAGTCAAGTTAACGCGCTCTGACGAACATTCTGTCAATGTGTCCTAACTGAATTGACAGGGTGATTACACGGTCACACAAAAAATTCAACGCGTTGACCCGAAAATGCATGTTTAGTTCGTAAAATCATCAAAATTTAAAAAAAAAAAAACTAGGTCCAGCGCCTTGTTAACTATTATTAACTATTATTAACTATTATTATTATTATTTTCAAAAAAAATTTTCTATTATTTTTCGACAACTTTTCAAAGCAAATGCTTTTTTTCAAATGAACATTTTAGTAGAAGATCCCTCCATAGAACGACCTACTACCCTCATCGAATTAACAGATTAGGAGTATACAGTTTTTTTAAGTAGTGTCTAAACTAACATTTTGCGCATGAGTTGCCTGGCGAAATATGGTCAAGGCATAGGGTTGCCACGCTTTAAAGGTACATTTTTGGGTTTTTTTCAATTATCTGACCCGGCTCATGGTAGGTTTTAATGATAAAACAAAAATACCATGTAAAAGGAAATTTTATTTACAAACTTTGAAATACTTTATTTTTTTTTAAATCGAAATTTCGGAAGGGTGAATTAGTGTAAACAAAAAGGTTAAGATTCTATTTTTTAAACCAAAAATGATAGAGAATATATAGAATAATACAGCATACCTATCAAAATAAAGAAATAACGTACGTCTTTGTTGTTGTGGCCAACTCTCGGGTTATAACCATCGCGGAGGACAAATTCAAAGCTATATTGAACAGTTGATATTTCCGAATTTCATTTAAGTTCTTCCATACAAAATGCACCACTGTGATGTGGTTCATGGAAAAATGATGTCCCTATTGTATGTATCTACATATGTTTGTGTTATTTGGTGTAGGGAGTATAGAAAACGTTCGGCGTTCGATTTTGTTGAAGATGTTTTTTTTTTTTAAATTGTCTCTGGACCCGATATTGTTAAAAGATAACACAAAGGGCCCTTTCTATGTCAAGTCAAGTAATTTTTAAATAGATATTGTTGTCTGATCACAGGACACAACCCTTATATGTAGGTATGTATATGTATATGTAGGTATGTACTCATCTTTACTGCTTCAACTTCGAATTATTGAATTGAAAAAAACGATTTGCGTCATAATTCTGCCTTTTCCATGGTCTTTAGAATTTTTTTTTTTGTAATACATAATGCCTTGCACCGGAATCCGCATCCGGGAGGCAAATTGCAATATTATTCATTTTGGCATCCAAGATAATGATAGAAGGGCGTTTTCTTTTCAAACGAAAAATCATCATGCCCAAGTTTGAATTGGTTTGGTTTGGTTTGGTTATGGGATGCTCATGCCTTTTTCTGTTCAAATTCGGGCGTAAATTTTGACAAGGTCCACTCTATCGTAAGAAGTAACTTTCATAATCAGGCGCAAAATATGTTGGCAATTTCAAAAAGAAAAAAAGATAGCCATTCAAAAGTCACTCAAACCACTTGACTTCAAGAGGGTTATGGCAATAATGTAGACGACCGACTGAGCCACGATGAAAAATAAAAGAAAGCCAACACTCTGAAAAGAACCAGTGGTAGAGTATGAAGCGAAGGGTGGTGGCTAAAATCCATCCATATTCTATGAGAAGACACGACATTTTGACTTAGAAAGTTCTTTTTAAAGAAATTTCTAAGATTTCCAGGACTTCATGTCAATTTTCTTCTCAAATGATACTTTTGCAATATTATATAAGGAATGAGAAATAGCCTTGTTCTTTAGTTCGTCGCGTCGTCTCGCCATAATATCGTCAACGACGAATCCGAAAAGTTTGGAAGGTAGGTAGGTAGTTCTATACTGAGCTGAGATGTGTATAATATTTCTGTAGGTATATAGGTATGTGGATATAGAATCAACGTGTCAGGCTTTTGTGACTGGAGCATTCATTTCACCCGAAAGGATTTTGTCGCATTATCCACATCAAATGTTTCTTATCGTTTTCGCTTTTGTGATGTTGTTGTTGTTGTGACGCTGTTGGTGGGTTCTATTTGTTTTTTTATTGTATTTAATATAGCATATATGTACCTACCTATATATTCGCTATATAACCGGCTACTTTTTATGAGTTTAAATGTGGAATATCGGATTATTATGAGAAGAAATTGGATTTAATGATTTTTGTTAAGGAATTCAATTGTTCATGGGGAGTCTTAATATTTGTTGTATTTTTTTGTTTGTGTAGGTATTTTTCATTTGGTTTTATTTGTACTTTTGTGACGGATAAAACATTTTTTATATATATTACGTTGTAAATTAATTGAGCTGTTTTTTTTTTTTGAATTTAATAAAAGAAGAATTGACAAGAAAGATATGTTCCGATCCCACAATCTACAACTAAATATCATGGATAAATATAATTAATATTGAATCTTAATACCTAAACAATGTGTAATTAGAATCCTAAAGTAATTAATTAATATTTAAATTGTCACCAAAATCAGATGAAAATTAAATGGCTTTTGTAATGTCTCAAATATTTATTGAACAAATAGAAAATGTGACCGATTCAAATAAGATCCCAAAGCAAACATTTTTTGGTGCAAAAGTTAACCTTATAATAAGCATGAGGTTGTGGCTTAAGAGAGTATAAAATTATGATGAAAACACAAAAGAAAACGACTTTAGGGATATAATTTTATATGAACCGCAAAATTTGTGTTAACCTTTCCCTAGATAATGTCCGGTTGATCAACCCATTTGTAGTCGTCCAGCTAAAGGCAATTTTCTAAAAAATTGACTTAAATAAATACATAATTATAACTATAAACCTTTTTTTAAAACCAGTATGTAAAGTGTGGAGTGCAGAGTGAGGAGTGCGGAGTGCGGAGTGCGGAGTGCTGAGTACAGAATGCAGAGTGCAGAGTGCAGAGTGCAGAGTGCAGAGTGCAGAGTGCAGAGTGCAGAGTGCAGAGTGCAGAGTGCAGAGTGCAGAGTGCAGAGTGCAGAGTGCAGAGTGCAGAGTGCAGAGTGCAGAGTGCAGAGTGCAGAGTGCAGAGTGCAGAGTGCAGAGTGCAGAGTGCAGAGTGCAGAGTGCAGAGTGCAGAGTGCAGAGTGCAGAGTGCAGAGTGCAGAGTGCAGAGTGCAGAGTGCAGAGTGCAGAGTGCAGAGTGCAGAGTGCAGAATGCAGAGTGCAGAGTGCAGGGTGCAGAGTGCGGAGTGCAGAGAGCAGAGTGCAGAGTGTGGAGTGCAGGGTGCGGATGGTGGAGTGCGAAGTGCGGAGTGTAGAGTACGGAGTGTTGAGTACGGAGTTTGGAGTACGGAGTTTGGAGTTTGGACTGCGGTGTGCTTTGTTTATGCTTTTTTTTAAATAATTACGTAGAGCAAATGAGAAATTATTGAAAAAAAATAGAATAATATACATTTTGTATTGTATATGTCCAGAATTTTGTATTTCTTTGTTACTACATTTCAAAAATTTCTAATTATATACCTCGACCATGTTTTAAAAAAAATCCGAAATCGAATAAAAATTTTTTTTTTATTTAACGAAATTTAATACAAACAAAAATATTAAAAACAAAATATCGTTTAACGATTTGTGAAATTATTCTCTTGTTTTTAAAATGCAAACAATTTAAAAATTATGTTTGATCAATTGAAAGAACGAATTTTATGCTTTTTTATATTTTCTTTATCAAATTTGGTTTTGTCCTATTATAATCCTTTATAAATCCTTTTTTATAATGTCAAAGATTTACCATAAATTTATGTATATAGCCATTTTAAATGAAATCTTCAAAAACGAAATTATTCAATTACGCGTTTTAAGTTTGAAGCAGTAATGAAGAGGTCTGCTGCCGTAGGTAACATATATTATTATCTTAAACCCCCCATTTCATGTAACGAATCCGTACATTATAAGTATGTCTGTGACTACAGACATCCAATGCTTCAGCAAAATAATTCCAAAAGAATGAATTTTTTGTTGATAATTTTCAATGATAAAAGATAATGTAATAAATACATTGTATACTCGTTAAAAGTTATGTTGTATACCTACCTACATACATATTTTTACATGAAAAGAAAAATGAAAAATAAAACCTTTGAAAAATAATTGAATGATATCGAAAGTATATCACTCTCTTCTTTAGTGAAATTTTTTTTTTTGCGCAGACAGGAATCTTGCTGCCTTCGAGGATCAATTATAGCCTGGAAGTAAAAACAGCAGAAAAGAAGCATTTTTCATTTAGTAAATAATTTACCCTGGGACATGTTTACGTATTCGAATGATTATAAAATAGCTCGTCAATGTGAAGGACAACAATACGGATGCGAGGATAGAGATATTATTTGGCATTTCAGAAATGAAAATATGAGCATTCTCTACTCTTGGTTATTGGTACACATGGTAAGTAAATTCTCTCCAGTTAACAACGTAAGTTTATAAAAAAGTTCCAAAATAGGTACACTCAGCGGCACGGAATCTTGGCCACACTAGAATTTTGTTGCAAACTCGCGCTCAAATATTTTTTTGTTAATGATTTGATTGTAATTATATTAAATGTGCATATTTTAATTGTTTTAAACACTTTCAAGAGAATTTAAAGGTTTACTTTATTTTTAATAACGATAAATTAAAATTTGTCATTTTCTGAGAAAATAACTCTTAAATTCCAAACAGTACCTATTTTGTATTTTTTTTTAGCATGTCCTAGATATGCTCTATGGGATTTAAACCCGGACTGCGCGCGAGCCACTGCAGTTTTTGAATACCAGCGCCTTGAAGTTATTCATATTCGCAACGCGTCGCATTAAGTCGTGCATTGTCTTGCATAAAGAGGAACCCTATGAACCCCATATAGAGTAATACGTGTTCCTCAAGGATCTCCTCAACGTATCGCGTTGCTGTTAATCGGTTATCAGCGATGGCCAGTTCAGTACACCCTTCGGAACTTATTCCTTATCATACCATAATTCTAAGCCTCCATGAAAAGCCATACTTTTTGTGGTGGTGATAGTAGAAACCGCTCTGCTCTTCTTATTCATAAATGTTCTCCTCTTCTTCTCCATACACGTTCAGGCTGCAGCCTAAACAAGTGAATCGATTTTCTCTAAACTTGGTATCTAGAGTTTTTTGGGCATTCCCCCGATATATTTTTCTCATACCAAAAATAACTGTACACATTTTGTTAGCATTTAATGAAAATTGTATTTTTCTCAAAAACGTGCTCAAAACTTTAAACAAAATTCAATACTTCAAAATGGCTACTATTTTGTAAAAATAATCTGATTTTAAAAAAAAGTTTCAAATTTTTTATTTTGAGAACTTAATAATTCGAAAATGGCTTTATCGATTTGTATTAAACTTGGCACCGATCAGTTTTTTTAACATTATCTAGCAGATTTTATCTTAAAATTATTCTTATATCTAAAAATAACGGAAACTACCACACAAGTGTTCAAAAATCGGTAAGGAAAATCACATTTTTCTCTAAAACAACTCCAACTATTTTGATTAAAATTTTTATGTGACCTAATATCAGTACAATCTACCATATTATTAGAATAAATTTTTATCAATCGATTAATACTGGTATCTCTCACAGAGTCATTTATTAATTTGTTGGACCGATTTTAATGAAATTTTATTATACAAAAGCTTCTAATTACTTTTAAAAATATAGCATATCAAAATTTCAAACAAAAAAAACAAATTTTGGATTAAAAAACAATTTTAAAGAATTTTTCAAAAATTATTGACTCAAATAATTTAATTTAAATTTAGTATTAAAGAATTGATTTCTGGCTTTCAAAACCAGTGTAGTGATTTATTGTAAGTTTTTGAATAATTTTTGTTTTTCATTTTAAGTAATTTTGTTCTTAAATTACTCCTACCTCCTAAACGGGGCGAGATAGACCCCCTCCAATAGTAAAAAACCCCTCTACCTTTGTCAATTTTTTTCGCCAAAGTTATCGTGCTCTCCCTATATATATTATAATCCCGTAAATTACTTTTTAATTTTTTAATTTCGAGGTTTCAAATTTTCATTTAATTACGTATATTTCATTTATACCTAAATAATTATTCTCAAGTTGAATTTCTTTATCAATTAAATATGTGTAACTTGTCTTTACATAATATTAAAAGCAGAAATTGTGTTACTATACAAAACTTGTCATCCAGTACTTACTATAAATTCTTAGCTACGAGCATCACTATAAACACAAAAATTTAGGTATATAGGGATACAAGAGATGAAAACAAAGAACAAAATGATTTTATTCATTGGTGAAACGGAAATTAGAGACTCTATTCATTATTCAGTTCTTACAGTTCCGCAGGACGATGTTTGAGGAAATAAAAGGCACACGAAGTTTTGTCGTCATCGTCGTAGGAAGTCCTGGCATGACTTGGTAGTTGTTATTTTTCTTCCCTTCGTACAAAAAAAAAAAAAACGCCCTACGAATACCGGAAACAGCTAAAATTAAATCTTTCATCGATTGATTTTCTTAAGAAGATCCTCTCAATTGCGCTTTCTTTCATCATCCTGTTGCTGTCGCCTATTGTTGTCTATATATCCTTGAAATCATGCTTTTGATTTCGATTTGAAATTCGAATTTCAAATTGACTTTAAAGTTTAAGGTATGAAAATGAGGAATCTGTAGGTACATACATATCTTATGTATATTTAAGAGAAGTGAAACCATTTGATGAGCGACGACGTGAACACAGCAGAGCTATGTACGAGTGTAAGGATGAACGTACATCGAGTAATTGACGAATTTTAATTTTAATTTGACTTTTGAAATGCTCTCTACACATATACATTCATCTTAGCCTCATACCGTCTTTATAAAATATTCTGTATTGAAAAGTTATTTATGTAAATAAACATCTGCTTTCCCTGGCTGGTTTAATTTTTCAGTATTTTTATTGTGACATTTTGATTTCTGCGATTGTTTACTTGCTATGTACGCACAGTTTTGAAATTTAAATTTAAAATTGATTCATTTCGTATAGTGAACAATCTGATGCTTAATTTTTTTTATATTTTTGTTAAATATATTCTAAAAATGTATCCTTCGATTGTCCTTACTGGCTTTCTATACAAACATAATAATATGTATGTTTTTGCTGAATATAAGACATGATTTTATGGAAAGTATCTATTTATAAGCTGAAAATTAAAAATTAATTTCGAATAAAATTACCCAATCGAACAGCATCGATAAAACATATTCATTGAACTACTGAAATTTATTTTATATTGCTATTTACATTTTTAAGATTTTAAGAGAAATAATTAAATATTTACATATTATATGTATATTATTAATTTTGGCTTATCTTAATATCTTAGGTATGATATAAATGAGAAATTATTTTTCCTTTGATGTTTGTCCTATACAATTACGATCGAGCAGCATGGCCGATTCTAATGAAATTTGGATTAAAATAGATAAAGTAATCGGGTATTTGAAGATGTAAGAGTCTAAAGTTTTGTTGTAAATTTGTCATATATCATCGTACAAAATTTTAACAGATGCAAAATAAAAAACATCACATCTAGAAAAATTCAAGTCCTACACAATGCTTTTTACAGTTCTGACAATTTTGTTCCATATATATACAGATTCCTTCTTAAACATTGTTTGTATTTCAATCTTATTTGTCAAATCCCACTCAGTGTGTAAGGTTTTGTGATGTCATTTCTGGGGTACCCCAAGGTAGTTACCTTGGCCCCCTCTTATTTTTATTATTTATATATGACTTTTCCTTGTTGTTCAGAGGTTGCAGATATCTTTTGTAGGTATGCTGATGACCTAAAATTGTATTAAAGTGTTAATAAAACATCTGATGGACACGCAATACAACAATGTTTAAACACACTTGTTCAATGGTGTAAAATGAACGGAATGAAGCTAAATGTGGAAAAGTGCAATATTATTGCATTTTAGTTCGAAATATCGTAATAAAGGACGGGGATTATTATTGACGGTAAACTTACTTTCAAATACCATATTGACAAAATATACTCAAAAAGCATGTGAATGCTGAGATTCGTTCAGCGTATTCGATCTTTTCAAAGGTAATATAGACTCACCTTATTTATGCTCCAAAGTATCTGTAAATTTAAATGGTCGCAACTTGCATCACAATAAATTTTTGAAGGAATCGATGCTCATCATAATTTCAGGTTTGAATAGAATCCATGGGTTTGATTTTTTTAATATCTTCAAAACTCGTACACCACAAGTAAAAATGGGTTCTGTGAGGTAATTGGTGTTTTTCTTTTTTACCTCAGTGCAGATCACTGAGCTTTCAAAAATAGATTATATGTTTCTTTTTTACCTAAGAAAAATCAGAGCACACAAGTCGTGTTCCTTTCTTCCATCGGAGCTAGCTCGGAGCATGCTCTGTATGCTCAGAATAAAATGACCGAGCAAATGGAGCAAAACGCTAAGCGAAGCCAACTTCATACAATTTTTATGTAATTTGACAGATTTCTAAACATGTGACAGTTCAGTGCTTAAGTATGTTTCATAATTAAATCTGAGGGCTCTGATCATAATCTCCTCAGAGCTTTGCTCAGATCGCTCAGCCTCTGCTCAGAGCCAAAAAAGAAAATTGACCGTATCTTGAGCTTATTTATTTTGCGGATATATCAATTTTGGACGTTTTGGGTTCAACTAAAGGTTTGAAAAGGTAAAAATAACGATTTTTAAGTTGCTCTATCGTATTGTCCGATACATCGAAGGCGTTGGTCATTTTATTGTCAACATGTGTCAAATTTCGAATACATATGGTTGAAAAGATCTTTCTATTCAGCACTGCAAACAGCAACCACTTAGGAAGCTTGGTTGCGGAAATATTGGGTTTCATATAAACATTGTTAAGAAATAATTTTTTTTATTTTTAGCATGAAGCTAAGGTCTGTTTATTATCAATTCAGTACGGAAAACTACAGCCATTTACGAGACTTGGTTGCAAAAATATCGGCATCCAAACACTTTTTTAAGGTTGGATCGAAACTAAGTAAAATAAATTCGGATGACAGTTATCATTCCTTAGCATTTTTCTTTTCAAGAAAAAGAAGAAGCAATAAAATAAATCCTACTCTATAGAGTTAAAGTTTAGTTTTCTCAGATAAGACTTTTACACCTCATGACTATATCCATAGTTAGATCTGGAATAAGACTGTGAAATTAAAAGCTTACCTTGATCTATATTATAATGTTGGGAAAAGGGAAGAAGAAGATATTCTTAATCAAAACAAGTTAAAATAAAACTAAATCCAAAACTTTATATAAAACTATTCCACTTATAAGAGATTTGCAATTTAAATATCAGTGTTTCTTTTATATATCCTTATATACTCGAAGGGATATTATACTCTTACCTACCAGATAATCTTCTGCCGACTCCCCAATGGCTCATAGACAATTTTCTAGATGAGTATATTATATCCCTCATTGCCACGTTTTTATGTTGTTTTCTCAACTCTATGCATCTAGGCTGTGTGCTTATATAAAAAGTTTTCTTTTTAGTTTTCTTATAGCACCTGCTTATAGCTTATAATATCAATTCTTATACTGAGTACAAATATGCAAAAGTATTAAACTCTCTACAGAGACAGATATTCTTAAATTTTATTTTTCCAATGGAAGAACAAAAAAAAACCATCATTAAAAATGAAACTTTTTTCCTTCGTTTTGCGTCATTTTATTATCCATTGAAGCAAACAAGCGCCCTCTTAGAGATTAAAAGTGATAATACTTAATTGACAAAAACAATTTTAAGGACGAGAAATTTTTTCTGATAAAAATAAGCAATCTTTCTGAATATGACAAGTGGAATCTTTTTTTTTCTCGTTTTATCGGTGAAAAATAAAGAATTTATAAGAAAATAAAAGCCGTGCAACTGGCTGTTTGTTTAAAGACAGGGTCTTAGAAATAGGGAAGATAACCTAGTCACCTAGTCACTGAAGAAGGACAGGGAATAGAAGATGTATTAAGGGAGCATTTCCACCAGATGCTATATGAGAATCATAAAGAGCGAGTGATAGGACAGGAAGAGAACACCCTTTCAATCAATGAAGGACCCAGAAATAAATAGGTCAACATAGTTAGGTATTAATAAGTTAAAAAACAACATATAGGCCCCTACTTCAAATGACTTACAGACGGAACCCTTCTAACACGGAGATTTTAATAGGGTACATGCATGAAATCATCAACCAATTAGCAAGAATTGGTAGAACGAAGCATTTATTTTAATATACATATAATTGAGGTACTATCAGCTTCAATTGCCTAATCTATACATGGGCTGCAAGCTGATAACTATATTTCAACCCGGTTAAAAGAATGTTTCTTTTATGAGAAAATTTATTATTTCACATATAATTGATATCTTTATTTTCACAAAGTCAAAACAAGTGGACTGATTTAGATTACCGGTCAGTGTAACAATCATAGTTACATATACACTCTTCAAACATACATACAAAGGAACGAAATGGCAGATTATTTGGCTAAAAACGGGTCATATCTGCATGCTAGCCAAACCGAATTCTCAGTACTTTTGTCAAGAAAAGAATAGAATTTCACCAGAGTTCCTCAAAGCCGTAAAAGAAAGATCAGCAATTGACACTTGTCGGATCTCGATGAATTTATGGGCGGATATTTCTAAGAAAAAAACACTACTAACTTAGGCTAAATATGGCTTCAACTCTCCCTCTCAGTTGGAATTCTAACGCGTCACAAAGCGTCAAAGCTGTCGAAGTACTGTAATTGCAGTATTTGTACTGCAATTTGATACTCAGTACTGCCGTACTGCAAGCATGGCCAAAGTACATATAACTTTTTTCGTTTTCCATACAAAATCTTCAAACCATTAATTTTCATTATTGCTGTACTGCTCTACGAACATACCCTTCGAATAAAAAAACGACAAGCCAATTTAGCCAAGCCAAAAGCGGATCACAAAATTTTAAAACTGTCCTTTACAAGATGTTTGTCTCTTGAAGGCGTGCGTTGTCTATAGAGTTTTAGAGCAATGGGTGCCTCTTCAATACTTTTTTCTTATTACTGTTCAGATTTTCTAGAATCTAGCTAATTCTTTTAATATTTAACAAAATGCTACAAAAATATTATAATTAGCTTTCTTATCCTATATTTAAAAACTAACTTACGAAGTTAATATACAGAATTCCAAGCTGAAAGCCCCAGAATCCATACGTTGATGACCACAGCTAAGGGATTTTACAAAAATATTTTATCAAATTTTATCAAACATAGCCTTTTGACATCGATTTAAATGGTGATCATCTTCATTTACGTATTGAAGACATCTACATCGGGCCTAAAGCAGAACTATTGATAAAATCAGAAAACATGTCAATTACAAAAATTGTTGAAATAAAATCAAATATTTGTTGAAATAAAAAAAAAATATTTGACTTTAACGCTAAAACTCTAATAGAAATACAAAAACTAAACCCAAGAAATGTGGGTGAAAATTTAGTAGATTTTGTTTTATTTTTTTTTTTCTTATTAATTAAAAAATTACAAATTACCTTGTTAAGTTATCATTTACATTTTACATAGCTATAGCCTTATACAGAGACTTACTGCTAAATAATTATTGTTTGTTACTTGTGCATTTGATGAATAAAAACAAATCTTATTTTTTTCGCAGCATATTTTCGCTGCATGAATTTGTGCTCAAAATTGTGTTTTCTGTGTTATTCGGGCTTTTTTCGAGGATGATAAACATACCATTAATGTATCAGTCTATTAACTAAGGAAGAATCTGATGAAATTATGGTTGTCAGAGTATTAAGCTGTCGATGATTTTCGTGAAATAAGAATCTCGGAAAGTGAGCCAGAAATGTTTAAAAAGTTATGGACTTCAAATTTTTAATTAATTTACATGTTGCAAATTTGGTTTACCAAGAACTTTTGGTGCCTTTGAGCAACGAATTTCAACAATTAAATTTAGATTTGGTACAAGCTGAGGATCTCGACCCGTGATACACCTAAAAGGATTCGAGCAGAAGAAGATGTGTTTTCTAAAATTTATGAAGCTAGAAAAAAAATTTCTAAAACTGTTGATTTAAGAACACAAAAGAATAGTGGGCAGACAGAAGAATAGTTCAAATCCTGATGTTGTACAGAATACTATAGTTTCGTATGATGGTGTTTAATCCATTTCTGGACTTGTAAGTCATGGAACTTCTAGGGAGATTCACAAATCATAAAAATATTGACATTTCAAGTGCAGAACCTCGAAAGTTTTTTTGCATGTTTTTAATAAAACAAAAACAACTGCCAAATTTTGTATGGCGATCATTTGTGGTTTTTTTTCTGCCTTTTTCTGTAAAATGTTCAGAATAACATTGTTACAGTAAAATTGCCAAAAGGTCGCTCTGATTCTGCTGATTTTTTTGTATAAATACAATTTTTTTTCAATTTTTCGACTAACGATGTCCCAAATTTTAAATATCGATATATAAGTATGATTCTTGGCATTCTTCAAGCATGATTCATTCGAATTTGGCAAAGTAACAGCTAATAAACTTATTAAAAATGTCTAATTTTATCAAACATTTCTTATTGCTAGCCTTTTTCTGGTCTCGTCTAGTTGAAATGAGGAAGAGTTATTTGATCCGTAGAGGTGATATGAAACTTAAAATTCAATTAAAGGATCGACAATCAACCAGAATAAAATTAATATTTAGCTAAAGATTTTTGCTACACTGCCGATTTCTTCTGCCGACATAACGTTTTCTAGTCTAAAACGGATAAATACGATTCAAAGGAATATGACAAAAGAAGTGAGTTTTTACACTTCTGATCATTTGAATAACAGTGCGGAATATATTGGGTTGTTTTGTTGTCATTTTAGCACCGTTTAAATGGTTTGGTTGCTCTGGAAATTCATCAAAAGTTTGGAACCACAGCGAACTAAGTCGTTTCGATGAATTATGAAAAAAAAAAATTAAATATTCAATTTAATAACATTTTTTATACTTATATTAGTAAAAGAAGAATTTACCTAAGTAATTTGTCACTTTTTTGAATTCATTATCATTCATATCAACGAGGTGAGTTATAAAATTGTTACAGAGTGTAACACTCTAACACTCCATCATTGAATTTAGGAACGATTTAATGGCGTCATAATGTTGCACAATGTTACACATCTCCAATTTAGGAACGACCAAAGTTGACAATAGAGTTAATGTCGAATTCCTTTCAAGAAAGGAATCGAATTTTTTCTAAAAAGAATCGAATTTTTATTGTCGTTGAAAGGAATACGAAAATAATCGATTTGTTTTTGCATGTGTGTGGTACTTGAAAGGACCAATTTTTAAGTAAAACGTAAAAAAAATATTCAATTTGGAAATTATAATTGTCACTAATTGAAAAACAAGTAACAAATATTTAATATAAAATTCACCGAAAATTCATTGCAACCAAAAACACAATTGTTTCTTTTAAAACACCGCGACATTCAATTTGATATTTTAGAAATGTCAATATCTTGCAAGTGTGGGTGCAAATCGGTGTAAAATTTTTCTTGAATCTTGCTAAATTAGCATGATTTGTTTTGACAGAAAGAATTCCATTCTTTGGTTGCATGGAATTTGACATATAACATTTTAGAGAAAAAGAACGCAACACTGACCGCTTAAATGTCATAAATATATTGGTGCTTCCAAAAGTGGAGAACTGACTCTGATGTTCGTTTTTTTGTGCAAATTTTGTAAAATCATTTATGTGTGTATCAAAAAAATATACGCCTATTTTAATATTTTTTTAATTATGTAGCTCCTAGAAAAAGCATATGCTATTATGGCTTTCTTATGAAAGGTTAAGTAATCTACAAATTCTGAAGAAATTGGAGCGACAACGAAAACTGAGGACTAAATGTGAATTCCAAAATGCTTGTTCTGGGTGATTGGAAACAGCATTCTTGGGATCTTATAGGGGGTGGAAATAGGTCGAAAGGCATAAAGCTAAGTACAGAAGAAAGTACAGCTCCAAATGTCTTACAATCGTCTGAACACACAATTTTTATCATTGTCAGTCGATTAGGATATTGGTCATTGTCAGATGTTTTCATTGAAAACAATTTCTTCATTGCCCGAAATGTCAATGACAATCAAATTGCCAGACTTTGGGAAGAAATCTACCAACCGTGTGAACGGACAATTTTTCGTTGTAAGAAATATGTCAATTGTCAGCTAATTGTTAGCTATTGTCAGACCATTGACAGTTCTGACAATATTGTAAGATCTGACAATCGTCTGTACTAAGCTTTAGTATTAAGTTATAATATAGTTACAAGAAACAACTCCATCGTCTTTTTATTTCTATAAAGTTTAACTTAGAGCGCCCGCTTAAGGCCAGTAAGTTATGTACTTGTAGGTTATTGATAAGTATAAGCTAATTTTTGAGTATTTTGAGTATTTCTCTAGCTTGTTAAGATATGTAGTTATAAGTTGAATAAAAAATAAAAATGAATTGAAAAAAATATAGGAGGGAAAACAACCGTGTCTTCTAAAACAGAGAATTTTCACGGGACGATATGAAGCATGTTAAGTAAGTAAGTAAGTCTATATTTACATTTACACACATAACAAGCATGATTTTCGACAATACCATTCTATTATACAAGATTCCTTTTTTTTTGCAGCAAGAAGTGAAATTTCAATAAAATTATAATCATCATAGTCATAGAGAAGAAATACAAACATAATTATGTTATGTTATTATGAGAAAAAGCAATCGCAATCACAGATAATCTCCTTAGACATTCCTAATGACTGTGTTGTCGGTCATTAGTACCAATAAATTTGGTTAAGATCGTTGTGATAGCTACCAACGTACATATAAGTATATTTGTATGCTTTAGTATTTGTTAGCAATTCCCACACTTATGGCTTAATTTAAGGATAAAGTTTTGTTGATTTTTTCTTTATTATTATTTTGGTTGTTCCTATGAGTGAGAAGGAAGTTTTCCATCACTTAGGTACTTTTGGATTTAAAGTTTTTTTTTGTTTTTTCTCATCAGCCCACAAAACATCTCTCAGGGACACTCTGATGGTTATCTGTGATGTATGTACATGTATCTCTGGCAGATATGAGTTTCATATCTACCTATATGAGCAAAATGCACGTAGGTAGAGTACAGACACATATAGATTCTATTCGAAAGTGGTATTCAATGGCTTAACAGCATTCAAAAACTCCTGAATAGAGGAAACTTTATCTTTCGTATCACAATCACATCATCTATATCTATGTATATCTGTGGATATGTGCATGTGCGTTTCAGAATAGGAAATCCTATAAGACAACGAGGTGAATTTTGAATCCTATTTTTCTGACTGTGAAATTTATGCAGGACGGGATTAGCTTAACAATAAGAACGACAATAAAACGTGATCCAGGGCGTCTGAGAAGTAATATATACATATCTCTCGCTCAAAAAAAAAAAAACAAAATGATTCTCATTAAATTACTTCTTGATGTTTTCAACTGCACAATGTACATAGAAATACATATACATATGACGTACTATGTAGGTATATAGATTTATAAACTTTTCTTTTATTTTTCAATGATTCTAATAAACACAGAAAATAAGATGAACATAAGTTAAGAAACTCATACTCTGCAGTCTGCTTTTCTTCGATTTAAACAGTATGAGTATATGTTTTCACGAAAATTTTTACGAGAGATAATATAATCTTTATAAGATAATTTCTTTGAAACAATCTTCAAAAATACTTTTCAATTTTAAACTTTGAAAGTTATTTTCTACTTAAAATTTTGATGTATCTAATGCTTATCTTCTTCATACTTTCTTCATTATAGATACTCGTGTTTTATGTACTTCTAAGTTCTGCTATCATCTCTTTGAATAGATTCGTTGAGACATTGTTTCAGTGAAAATTGATCTATCTTCTCACCAAAACAATGGAGCTTTTATTCACTTTTTGTATGAATGTAATTTCTCATAAATAACTCACAATTATTACAAAGTATACTTAACGCAACTTAATTTTAACTTGACGAAGAAGGTAAAGTAACTGAGAGTAATTTTTTTATTGTTGTATTGGTTTTAGATTTCATTTGTTTGAGTTATATAATATTTTTTTACTTGCGATATATAGGAACTATATGGCAAGTTATGGATTCGTAAAAAAAATCGAACTTGGATCAAAAGTTGACATTACGATGATAGCGAAGTCGACAAAAAGTGGCTCTCGCAATTCTGTCTGTCAGTCTGTCTAGCGTTTTTTGGGCATTATCCCCACCCGCCATAAAATTTTTTTTGCACAAAATGAAAATCTTATTTTTCTCAAAAACGTGCCCACAAATTTTTTTTTTTAAATCAGTAATTTTTTTTTACAAAAAGGTACCCATTTTGTAAAGAAAAAATTCCGAAAAATGGTTAGAAATGGTACCTCCCATTGATTTTCGATTTTCTCAAAAAAGGTTGAACTGATATTCACCTTTTTTTTGAGAATGTTTTAAAAGTTTTGTAACCAAAATGTTCAAAAATTTTTTTTTTGAATTTTTAAAAAAAATTTCAAATTTTTTTTTTTTGAGAACTTAATTTCAAAACCGAGTCGAGTTATTAAACTTGGTACTCAGCAGTAACATTGTCTTATAGCAGATTTTTAAATAAAATTATTCTTATTACCAAAAATAACGGTACCTCCCATACAAATGTTTAAAAATCGGTATTGAAAATCTCATATTTCTTAAAAACGGCTCCTACGATTTTGATTAACATTTTTGTGTGATCTACCATTTTAATGAACAAAAATTTCTACGGTTTAAAAATGGTATCTCTCATAGAACCATTTTTTTGATTTTCGACTATCTCAATATCAGTTGAATTGATTTTAAACAATTTTTTTACACAAAAGCTTCAAATAAGTTCTAATAATATTACTAAGCTATTGATTTTTTTAAAAATTTTCAAAATATTTTTTTGAAAATTCCATATTTCGAAAATGGGTGTATGTTATTTTTTTTTTAATAAATTTTTTAATTACTAAAAAATTGCGTACCATTTTTTTTTTTAATTTTTTTCAAAATTGTATACAGGGTGTCCCGTAACTCAAAGTCAAGCGGGTAACGGGTGATAGAGTAGGTTGTACCTGTTCTGGAAAAAAATAAGAAAAAAATCCATCTCGCTTGGTTAAGTAATAATAGCAATATTTAGAAAAATAGTGAAAATCGATACCCTAGACCACATTTTTAGGTACTGTGGTCACAAATTTCCGAATTTTGACGTGTTTATTTTTTTTACGTAATCCTAAATAACCATGCTATTGATTTCAATGACAAATTTAAAAATAAATATTGTAAGTTTCGTAATAAAAATAAAGTTTGACTGAGTCATGTTTCAAAAAAAAATTTTAAGCGAAATTTGACACTTCTTATTTTTTAAAAAATGTAGTACACTACATGGATTTTTGAGTACAAAAAAGTATTATTCTCGTAAAAGTGATTGAAGTGAACTGAGGTCCTTTTTGCAAATAAAAAATGCAAAAAGTTTTTTACAAATGAATAAGTAGCAAGTGTTGTATCATTTTGAAATCTTGATGAAACGCGTCAATTTTTAAAAAAAACTTGCCAAGGTAGTGTGCTACATTTTTTAAAAAATATGAAGTGTCAAAGTTCGCTTAAAATTTTTTTTTTGAAACATGACTCAGTCAAACTTTATTTTACATTTGCAGCCTTATTTATAAACGCATTTTAGTGAGTGTTTAAAATTATACACTTTCTATAATGACTTTTAACGGAAATACGTTATTCAAAAAACTTATGCAACGTTAAATATAGGTACTATTATAAGCTAAACGCGTCTATTAGGGTTGAAGATTGCCTAATTATAAGGATATTTTACTATCAAAATGTCACTTCGACTCACACCCAACAATATAATACGTAGATATTAGGGTAACGCTTATTTTGGCAATGTTTAAATTTCTTTTTTGTCCCATCCTTCGTCGACTAAATACGTAAAACTGCTAAGTCCATTTTGGCAAATTTTACAGGAGAGCAAAAAATCAAAAAACATTTGCATAAGGCTCCATACAAAAACTGATTTTCTCTGGATTCTGCAACAACTACGATGCATTTGACAAAGGTGATTAAATTTCTGCAGAATGTGTTTCCTAAAAAAATGGCATCAAACTTTCATTTTCGGTCAAAAGTGGCTTTTTTTCAGTTTTTTCAATAAAGAGTATGTACGTAATTGAATTTATTTTTCACATTAATTCTTTTCGATATCTCTTTGGAAACAAAATTGTGATGTGCGATGCGTTGTGACATGTGAGTTTTTTTCAAAAATCAAAGCGTGACAGTCGCACTTGAATTTTTTTTTAGATTTTCTGATAAGGATTTCCATGTTTTTGAAAATTGAATATATAAATGCTTGTTCGTTGGAAAATAAACCATTAGCAAAATATGCATACTTTTGTTTCAATCTTTTCAGCCAAAAAAAAGCTACTGCTTTTTATATACTTTTGCTCACTCCTATATACCCAATGATAATATATGACTGCAAATAGATAAAAACTTAGTAACAACGTTCTTTATTAAATTGCTCTATGTTGTCCATATTCGATATTGTCTTCACAGAATACATTTAAAAAAGTTATAGCATTCTCTTTATTTTGAAAACTCAGCTAATTTGCGGTTTCTGCAAATTCAAAGTTATCTGAGTTCTTTTTTACTCAAGCTAGTGGTGTAACCCAGGGATCAATCTTAGGCCCTCTTCTTTTCGCGCTATTCAAGAATGATGTACTTACCCTTGGTTCTTTAAAATTGCAAAATTTATTTGAGCTACCGTATGGGAATGGATGAAGATGCAACTGCTTCAATTAACAAAGATCTCACACCTAGAGTATACTGGTCACATAAAACTATTTTGAAACTAAACTCAAAAAAAAGCCAGTATTGTTATATTTCAAGTCATGCTGTTCTTGATGTCATGTCATCTTTACCAAGTGTTGAGCTAAATGTTTCAATGTTGGATTACGAAATTCAGTGAAAAATTTAAGTGTACCTAGCCTTTAGTCAAACCCTGACATGGAAAGTCATCTAGCATGTGCACATAATGCATCGAAAATGATGATTGCCAAAACGTTTAACCAGGTTCACTTATTAAAATAATTTTCAGTTTTCTCAATTCTAGATCGTGTGCACATATACATGTACTCCAGCTTCATGTCTTTTGGCGTTGCAACCCGAAGATATAGAAGAACACGTAAGATGCATGTGGGAATTCAAAGTCAACTCAGCCAAATCCGATTTGACTCGCTTCAGAAGACCCATGGGACATCGAAATACATCTTCAACCACAAGTTGTCGCAGCATTATCCTCAATCTTTTGAAAATGTTAAATGTGAAATGACAGCATTACTTGAATTGTTTTCTATCTCCGACGACGACGAGGCAATCCAATTCTACGAGGACGCAGCGTTAAACTGCTGATATATCGAGAAGTCTTTATATTTATGCAGATGTATTTTCGAAGTCATTGGATGCGCCCTTTTATAAATAATACAGTTCAAGGATTTATCAAAGGCCTAAAGATTCGAAATCTTCTTTTTTTTAAAACGACCCTGAACTTTCCACACATCTGAGTAGGTATTCGCTCTTCTGTGCAATATTTGTCGGTACAGTTGCAAGAACCATGACTAAAAACTTTTCAATTTAAGTTTGATGCAGTGTGTGGTGTGTACATCACAAAAATAAACCGGAAACGAAAAATTGAACAAACTGCACGTTAGAGAGCATACCTACAACTATACCTACATATTATACGATTGTATTATTGTACGTGGGAATTTAGGAGCCGAACCAAACAAAGGTGATTTTGCACCAGCCGCCACTGCGTCGTCGTCATCGTCATCGTCGACGTCGTCGTTCCCTGGTTGTTCTTCCAACAGTTAAATCCGCATTGTTTTAAACCTTCAATGTGTGGCATAGATAGCATATCCACCTCATATATGAATATACGCCTAGGTATGCCTCTAACCTCTAACATCCGAACATCTCACCAACAAACCCACCTACCCTATACGTCCTACTCCCATGTGTATATTTGAAGCCGAAGAAGATACATTATTCTTCCTTTATTCTTTGTCGAAAATTGTATTGAGTGGCAGCGGAACGAAAGTAATCGGATCCTCTCACTGAACTCAGCTGGGTTTTTTAATAAACGTTTGTCAAAGGCGAAAATGCAAACCGAGACAAAGGACCATCAATTGTACTTTTATCAACATCGACGGAACAAGGACAACGATAAGGCAACGCAATGTGCCAGCCAAACGACTCCCGAATCCCGACTTCTACAATGAATCTGGCGTTCCATTCTCCTTATGCGTCATGCTTTAAAATCCAATCAATTCAAACGTGATATGATTAAATTGTGTGTGTGTGTGTGTCAGGTGCGGCTTTTATGGGAAGGGATACAAGAAATCTATTTTTAGCCCAAAAAAAATGTATAAATAAAAACAAGGCCAATATCTGCGGACAAAAATCAAAGTGAAATTTGTTTAATGGAATTTTATTTATTTTGACATAAGAAATATTTTCTAAAGAGCCTATTGCGAATCGTGTGCGCATAGAAAGTTCTTCAAGGTCAAATGTCATTAATATCGATTTCTACATAAGTGGATAATATGAGTCTCAACAAACGACCTAGGTACTGCTAATTGTTTAGAAGATATCGCCATTTAAAAAGAAATGGCTTTTGGCGTATAAAGGTTCTCCCACACCAACGCGAATCTGTCGTGGCGAATACGAAAACCTTAATAACAACGTGTTGCTTTCATTGACAACAACGTGTTGTTATTATTGTTTTCACTGTCGCCACGAAAGATTCGCGTTGGTGTGGGGAACCTTAACTCCTAAGTGGCGAACGTTATCGAAAAGAACTTCATGTTAAGTTTGTTCATTAAGTGGCGAGATTTCGTTTTGTGAGATTTTAATATCTGGTCAATTGTAACCAACTCATTTCCACATTAGCGATCAGTTACAAAATATCGCTACTTAAAAAAGGTGAAATGTCAAAAATATGACTTTTTGCAAACAACTGTAAATTTAATAGAAAGATTGTTCCTAAAAAATGTCATCTACATAATTGATACTTTTTCCTGTTGGCGATCTGTTAAGAGATTTCATTATTTCGAAAAATTGAACAAAACTCAAAAATACCAGTATCTTACTTTTGACTCTCATATGGCAATGTTGACGAATAATATGCGGGAGTAGGTATTTGAGTATTTTGACCTCATTTGCGCTTATGAAAACACATTACCTGCTTTTCAACGGCAAATGAGGTAATATCAAATTTGCACAAAATTCGATAAGAAATTATGTACAAAGCTTACGAACACACCCAAATGGAATCCATTCAAAGTGAAATCTAATCTTAAACCTATAGTACGTTGCTGATACGAAACGAAAAATCCCATACAAAAATGACACAACGAAATCATAAACGGAAAATTTCGTTCAACTTTTCGTTTTGCAGAACACTGTTCGAAGAGGGAAATTTATAATTGTAGCAGATTATTTGGAGAAGTCTCTGCTCAATTTTCGCACTGAATTATTTACACAGACTATGTGTTGTGTGCGGAAAAGTGACTTTTGAGTTTTATTTTTGTTTGTCATTTTCTTACATCATGAGTTTCTCTGATTTTTTGCGTTTATGTTTGATTTTGTTTTTGGAATTAGTGAAACTCTCCAAGGGTATTTTCCCTTGTGTTTTCGCAAGCGTTTCGTTGTCTGTTTGGAGATCACAGAAAAATTTCGTTTCGCTTCAGCAGCGTACTAGGCTTTAATGTCAAAACACGATGTGTACAAACAGAAAACATCAAAATAAATAATATAAATTGCATACTTTCAGGGGTGATATTTGGCGATCTTTGAAAATTTAATTTTATATGGGAAGCAGAAAATAATGATTCTAAGACAAACACTACGGAAATGACAATCGGTTTATTTTGTGCCTCAGGAAAATGGAATCGCCAACAGATGGTGTTACGCACAGCTACATTTGTGTATTCTATTGAAGCGTCTCAAAAAATTTATTGTAGAACTTTGTTTGACTTACGTCGATACATAAGAAGGATTTTTGGTGCTCTTTAAGCATGATTCATTCGAAAGGAACAGGACGAAATGAGTTTTTGCCATCTTGATCATTTCAATAACAGTGCGGAATATGAAACTCATTTTGAGTAGTTTTGTTGTCATTTTAGGACCGTTTGATTGGTTTGGCGGCTCTGGAAATTCATCAAAGGATTGGAACCACAGCGAACTATAAGCACATCTATAAGGAATTATCAAACAAAAATTAATAGAAGAGGACGGGGCACAGAGGACTACTTAACGTTTGCCGATTTATTGAAATATATTGAACTAAGAAAAAAGTCTCAAATTTGCTCTCTTTGATGTTAACATCAAAAAGGCTTATAATTGCTATAGAAACTGTAGCATTTTTTTTATTAAAAGTGCATAAAAATATGCTTTTGGTCCTCTGTACCCCATCGTTGGGACTTGGGGTATACAGGATCTAGATGATTGCCGCTCCATTGATGGGTACTTTTCAGTTTATAGCTGATATTGCATTTTCCATTGTTATACCTTAAATGTCCAGCTTGGTTCTGGCTTTTTCTTAATGTAGTTTCGTACTATCTACAACAAAAAACTCCAAAAATCCTCTTTGGCCCGGTGGTCCTCTGCGGCTTTCCTTCCCTACTCAATTTTACAAGATTTTTATACTTATATATATTATACTAAAACAAAAATTTACTTAAGTAATTTGTTTCTTGTTTTTGTCACGGTAAATAAAAATATAACTATAACTTAAAAAAAATTATGGAATTTATTAGGTACCATGTCATCCCTCCTCATTGTAAAAAGCTATCTACACCACTCCACTGTGTTATTAAATTTTTTAACCGATTCTGACTCTAAATGTTTGAATCTAAAATTCTATTCTGTTCTGAAACGAATGGAATTCATGCGATTTATTTTTTTGTTCTTTAAAAAATATTTATTTCTGAGTTTTATTTATTTTACAGTTTTTGAAAAATTGAGTTTTTTTTTCGTTTCTAAATCTACTCCGGGAATTTTCGATTTACTCCACTTTTTTAACAAAAGTGCTCCGAAATTGTACTATTGAGGTTCTAACCCTGGCCGTATGTCTCGTTAATGGTGATTTTCTTATAGTTTTTCAGCCTGGTACTTCTTACAGCTTGGTGTTTTTATAGTTCCAGCACTTTTTGCTCACAAATCTAAAAGAAATTTGCCTACAATTTTATTAGGAAAAATATTATTATCACTTAAATGCATATCTACAATATTCAAATAAAATTCACACTAACTTTATTTTTATACAAAATTGAATCATAAACGAAATGTATAGAATTTTTTCCGTTGATAATGGACACAAATTTCTCTGTAAAACATCTAAATTGAAAGATAAAAAAAACAACAATCATCAGATAATAACTGAAAACAATTGCAAAACTTAAATTCCACAAACAAATTAACATGCTTTTCATGTGATGCCCATACTGTTACTTTTATTTATTTAGTTCCAGTTTTATTTCACTTTTGTTTTCGTGAGTAATCAAAGCTCCCAATTTCGATGTAGTGAGTGAAAAGAACTCCCGAAATAGATTTAAAGCCAATTTATTCGATTCATTAGCCGTTTTTTATTATGACACATGATCCATATGGATCATCCTGTGAAAATAAAACAGCCTCACAGTGGTGATCAGCAGAAGTCTGTTTTCGGATCATAAAACGTGAACCAGATAAAGAGCAGGTTCATGTATTGTTGTTGTTTTGTATGTTATTTGTTGATCCAAATGGATCAATTCTGATAATAAAAAACGGCTTTTGTTGACTTATAAATCGAGTACAAAGAAAATAGAAAGAAACCGAATGTACAACAACAACTTGTGTGTGGCTAATAAAAAATACTGATTGATTCAAATGCATTTGTCAAAGAATCTATCTACAATGTCAAACTAAAAAATTAGCCAGTTTAGGTTTCTGAGATCTCGCTGAGCAAAATTCAGTCAGCTTCACTGAGCAAAAGGAGAAACCTGAACAAGATTTCTCCTCTCTATCTCTTTTTTATAAATTAATTAAAGTAAATATCAACAAAAAAAATAATAGAACAAGCTCATCTTTTCGACAGCAAAATTGAGGATCTCAATGAGGAATTACCTTCAGATTTCTGAGATGGCTGAGATCGTAAGAAACCTGAACTGGCTAAATAAGTCGTATAAAGCAATCGCATAGATGTCTGCCTCTCCTTTGATATGTGCGGCATTAACATTTTTATCGTGATCGCCACCGCCATCGCGTCGGTTTGCGCGTAGCTTAAAGCATTTTTTCTTGCCAAGCAAATGATAAACAAAATAATAATTATTTTGTGTGGCTTTAGATAAATTACAGAAAACAACTGTAACAACAAAAAACTTAATTTTAATTTATTTATTTAAATGAATTTGTATTCTGTCCTCTATAAAGTTCTGAACACCTTAAACCCTTCGCAAAGTTTTAACTTTCAAACACAAAGACGAATATTTAGCCCTTAATCTATCATTAAAGGAAGTTTTTTCAAATTATATCCTGCTATTTTCAACCCAATTCACCTCATAAATATTTAATTTTGAAAAAAAATATAGCCCCAAAGTTATCCCTAAAAATCATCTAAATATTATTTAAATACAAAAAGAAAAAATCGGGCACCAATTTTTGTTTTACCCCATTTTACCCTATTTTTTTTTTTATTTTGACAGCTAATATTAATTGAAAAATCCTGTTCATGCTATTGGTATTACTGCATTGAACCGTGTGTTGTTTTTACGTCCAACAGATGAATGGGGTTTTTCAAAAAAAAAAGTATATTATATCCGCGCATATTTTAATGTTGCATTCATGTCAAAATTTCTAAGCAATGGATGATGAATTTTCGGAGATTCAAGATTTTGAACAAACGAACATTAAGATTTTTATTTATTAAGATTGAATCTTTACCTTATGTTATATTCATTTCAGACCAATAAAATAAAAACGAAAAAAAACAAGAGCTCTGTAAGTTCCAAATAATGAACTATAGATGACAGGGAATATTTTTTTTTAGTAAAAAATTGTGTTGTTTTCAAAAATTAAATTAATTGAGTTAAAGTGTTTTTTTTTTCGGACCAACGAGGCACGGCGGTACGTATATTTGCATGTTTAGGTTCATTAAATACATCTAAAGATATTACTGACTAGAAATTATAAGAAATTAAATTATCAAACTTAATATTCACCGACCCTCCATATCCCCTCCAAAATTTAATCCGAAAACCTTGATCCGCTTCTGATGTACATACAAGCATAATCTCGAAAGCACGATTTTGTTCTTCTATACACGGTTATTTATCCAAGTGTAAGAAATGCCTCCTGAAATCGGGTAATTCAATTGAACAGACACAATTTCCAATAAAGGACTGAAAAGCAAACATATACATCCCAAACCCCAAGTTCTCAAGGCCGAAGATGATGAAGCAATCAATACAGTGCGACAGGAAATAGAAAAAAAAAAAACAACAAATAATATAATAATACTACAAGACAATAAAACCTAAAAGAAAGAAGATAAATACATGGTGGTTTGATTAAGTCTTCTTTATCTGCTTGCGAGGGTTCTTAAACTATCTTTGTATATATACATAGAACATTTAAGCTTAAGGCAATAATGCGAACGTGCTTCATACACCTTATTTACATTTGCCCAAAATAAAATCTTCGCTATTTAGGTTAGGTTTACCTACATACCTACTCCCTTCTTTGTGATAATGATAATTATGTAACGCATTCATGTGAAATAATCATATTAACTTAATTTTAACTTACAATCATCGTCATCGTTGTCATCACAAAAGCTCTTGATGGAATGAATTTAATTAGATAGGAGAAAACTGCCATCTGGATGGAGTAGGTATCCAATTTGCAGTATCCTATTATAGCGGTAAGAAATGAAAAACAAAATGCGGTGAGAATATTAATCTTTCGATTTAATTTTTATCAAAAATACCAGTACCTATAGGTAATTCAAATCAAGTGTCGATTATTATTATTATTCGAGGAAGCATCACCGCAATTTTAAATTTTATATTATGGGTATTTTATGCATGGTTAAAACTTAAAATGTTTTGTATTACAATAATTATAGATACAGATCAAACATTTCAAAAATCAGAACAGGAGAAGAAATAAGTCTGAATGGATTGTACGTATTCTGTATAAATTACATGTAACCTGAATAAAAGCACATGAATATATTAATGGCGAATAAATGTTCGGTTATTGATGTTTAATGAGATGACTAATTGAGTCCTTATTGCGAGTGTCGTTTGTTTATCAATAAAAGGGTTTTGTCGAAAGCCGACCATTGAAAGTTTAAGATAGGTAATGCATCAGCTGTCATCAGCAGTATTTTCACAAGGTATGACAACAGAACAAAGCTATTCAGATAGCTACAGTCTAAACGGTTGGCACAAATGTAGTTTTGAGTGTAAAAACTGGGGGGAGTGCGTGAAAAAACTTGAGGTTTTTTGTTTTACTTAATATATTTGTTTATTATTAAAATAAAAAATAATTTTTTTTTTTATTTTTAAACTTTTAAATTTAATATTTTTTGCAACGCTATTTTGGGCACATTTTTTCAACTTGAAATTAAGTTACAAAAAAACGCCACAAATTCCCGCCTTCAAATTAACGGGAAAAAAATTCTTATAGGTATATTTGTTCATATGATCCCAAAAATTCACCTGCATAAAAATACATTGAGCTGTGCTAGAGAGATTTTATTTGAAGAGGCCAGTCCAATTTTTTTTTCAAAATCTGAGTGAAAATTTATTTTTCCAAAACTATTTACATATAAAATTTAATTTAAAAACAGAATTAATGGATTGATTTCTGGGTTTTTAAAAAGGTATAACATGGCATTGTAAGTGTTGCCGTTGATTTTTAATATTTTTTTTTCTAATCCATAGTCAATTTTTTATAAAATCGCCCTGGGGGAATAGACCTCCCCTCCTATACGATTTTTTCTGGTCTCAAACTAACGTAAACACTCTAGCCTGTATATTTTTTGGTTTTTTTTTGTTATTTTTGTCCACTGTAGGTAATCTATCACTTTTTTTTCACTAGTCGACTTGTAACCTACCAATAAAATATTTTTTAGTATACAATCTAAAAAATTAATATATACACTTATTAAACAAAAAATAAAAATAATATTTAAAAAAATGGTTTATTTTCTATTTTCCCCAATGTCTAGCTCATATTGGTTTATTTTGTTTTTTTTTTCTATGTTTCACTAAAATAAGCTCTGCTATATATTACTTTTAATCTAAACTTTATACCTTTGTAAAGTGAAATACAAACTATGTCTATAGCTTTTTTTTCAACAGAAAATTCTGAAACACCCTGTATATATATTTTTTTGAAAATCTACCTTCAAAATGTTCTTTAAGTTAAAAAAAAAATTGTTACGATATCTTTATTCGTTATGATTTAAGCAACAACAAAATTCGAAACGGGTCACTGTGCGCCGCGCCGCCGGAGCAGCGTTTGCAAATTGTTCAAATTTATAAAGCCTTCTCATGGTGTTCTTAAGAAATTGTCAAAAGTCCCCATCGAAATGAGCGCCCGTAACAATTTTAGGGGGGTTGAAGGCCCCAACATGGTTTTTTTAGGAATAACTCGCAAATTGTAAGTTGTAAATACAAAATCAAGCTTTCCGGCTATTTTTTCCGAGTCAAATGCTTTATTTACTGGACTAAATAGTAAAATTTGAGAAACACTTTAAGCATTACATACATTTGAGCCCGTAATGAAGTACACTTCTAGTTAAATGCCTATGCCAATAAGCAGAATTACCGCATTTGGACTTTGGAGCAGAGATTATGAATTATAAAGATTGGAATCCTCGGCTGTCATTCTGGTTTGCCTACAAGCTAAACAAAATGGCGGATGGTGGTGAATTCATATTTAGTGTCCATGTTTTAACGCACACTAGATCAAAAATATGAATTCACCATACTGCATAAATTATTGTTGCAATTCACATCTATTCATCGACACGAGATGAAATTACAAAAACAACAATGTAAACAAATGGGTTTTGGGTGATGGAACGTATGAAAGATTCCAATCTTTATAATTCATAATCTCTGATTTGAAGCGACGACGATAATCCACAAGCTTCGTCGAAACACCTTACATCTAGCCTTTTCGTGTGCAGTGGAATTATTGATTCATATTTCTTTAAAATTGATTATTGTCAGAACGTTACAGTCAACGGTGAGAGGTACTGAAACATACCAATTTTTTCTTACCTCAATTGTAAGGCTTTAATGTTACAGACGGTTTCAGAAGGATGGCAGCGCACAAACATGTCTGTTCCCAAAATTTGACCTACTAAATCTTGGTCAAATTTGAGAAGTGGGGATGCAATGCTCTCAAAGAGAAAAAGAAAAAAGTCTGGAATGGTTTTCGCACTAATTTGGACCACTTTTTAAACGTAAAAAAATTTATTCGACTAGAGTGATAAATCTTAAACAACATTTTCAAGAATCACAACTCAAGAAAATAAAATTTTAACTTATTTCAACTATATTAATATAAAAACAAATAAATCTTTAATTATGCATTAAATTATGAAGCTTGAGCGTGTTTTTCATCAAAAAGCACTACTTATGTATATATTAATACTATATAAGAAATACTCCATTTTCAATTCTATTTTTTTTGCTTAAGAAATTGTTTTGGCTGTTAACATACATTTTTTTTAATTACATAGTTGATTAGTTAAAAGATTAATAAAATAATAAAAAATATGCTTATCTATCGAAACTAAAATAAAAATAAAATAACACTTAGGCAACGCTTGGTCGTCATTGATATTTGAATTCAACTGACAAATTCTGTCATCTGACAGAAGTCAACCTGGTATTTGACAGCCAGCCCAGAAATAGCCAGAAGAATTCCTCGAACTAAAACTGAGAATTACGTTACTTTTGAGATGTGCAACAACTTCGAAATAAAAATGACTCAATCTGGCGATCAGATCAGATCAGGTCAGATAATTTCAACGTGTTATTACCGAATTAAAAGCCTGATTTACTGGGTAGAGTGTGACCTCCAGATTGAGCCATGTGCATTGTACACGCCAGCTGCAGCGCACAATGGCCCGTTTTGACTTTTTTGGTTGGCTAAAATCATTACTCTTAAAAACATATCGTAACTTGTTTATCTAAAAGGGTATTAAGTCTATCAAACTGCTGAGTTTAATATAAAAGCTGTACAGAGTGTCTCAGAATTCTCTGTTGAAAAAATTATTTTTACTTAAAAGTGATAAACATAATTTGTATTTCACTTTACAAAGGTCAAAAGTTCAGATTTAAAGCTTATTTGTAAAACAAAATAAGAGAAACCAATATGAGGAATGGGGTGGAGAAATTTCATATTGATTGTTGTATTCGTCCTTTGATTCATCTTGATTGGTGAATTTTTGCTGTGTCCTTTTGAATATCGGGAGTCGACTCTACTTCTTTTAATTCCTTCAAAACTTTTCTGTCAATCATATTTAAGAAGAACTCATGATTCACAAATGTGGTGATTTCTTTATTTACTTTATATTTTGTTGGTTGAATATCTTCAATTTGACTTTTGATATGTTAACTGTACATAGTATTTATGAGGTAGAACATAAGCGTTCACGTTGAACATACATAAATATTTAAGTTTAGTACAGTAAAATCCGCTTAAGAGAAAAACCGGCTTATCTGAAACTTTTTTTTCAACCCAGAGTATGAAAAACCAATTACCGTTTATAGCTTTTTGTATATTTTAAATAAAAGAAAAAACATCCACGGGTTTATTATTCAGTTTTTTTATTTACAATATTTTTCATTTAATTAAAAATTTATTTCGCGACACAAATAAGCACTAAAAGCTTCAATATTTTTTTCCGGCTCTTGTTTTTCATACAAATGTGCTGTACGTGGAAATTATTAAAAGTTCGCTTCCAATTCCGTCTCCGACTGCAGCTGCGTCTGGAGTTGCGTTTCATTCTTTTCGTAGCATTGATTTTGTGTGTATTACCTAAATATTTTAACAGATGTTCCGGCTGCGGAGATGGAGCAAGCGATAAAGAAATTTCAAAACTACAGCTGATTTCTGTGTTTGTCAAAATAAAAAGCTAAAATTTACCAAAGAAGTACATTTTATTATATTTTTGGATTAAAAAAAAAAAACAGAATTTAACAATACAGGATATGAAAAACTTATGAATTCATATGAAATCCAATTTGAAAATCATTGAAAAACCAAATACATATTACATATAATAAAATAGTGTTTGAATTTTAATTTGCACAGTTGATAAGTAGCTTACTGACAACCCCATAAAACATACAAAACTGTTTTTGTTCGTTCTGACAGTTTTCACACACTCTCTTGCTGTTCTGGCTCTGTTCTGATCTTGTTTCTCTTCATTGAACAAAGCCTTTTTCAACAACAATAATTAACTGTTAAAGCCTTTCCACACTATCCCACTGAGTATTAATACAAAGTGGAAAAGAATTCCATGCTACTGCCAAATTTGTGAGAGAGAAATTTCTTTTCATTTTTTGACCACACACAACAGTTTAATTTAACCTCAATAAAAATGTGATGAAATGTGTGACAGAATTAGAACCATTTCTAAAAGTTCTCATGTATTAACACATGTCAAATCGTGTAGGCTGGGAATATCACATTTTGTTTCCACACTATTATACATGATTTGTTTCACACTTTTTTGACATGTATTAATACTCAGTGGGTGGGAGGGCTTTTAGGAATAACATTGATGAGCTTCAGAGTAGAAGTAGTTGAACGCATCCAGAATTACTTGGCAGTAGGTACTAAGCGTGCTTGGTAACTTGAAATTTTTTTGAAGATTTCAATTTTTTTTTTTAAGTCAATTGGTGCGTTCAGGAAAATGAGATCTGAGATATTTTTCTCACTCAAAAAGTGAGCAAACGAATCCAAGATTTTTTTTCCTCAATAATTTGACAGCAAAGCTGAGAAATTTTGCTGGGGAATGCTGTTCATGTAACTGAGATTTCATTTTCCTGAACATGCCTAATGTTTCAAAAACGATTTAGTTGATTTTTCTAAAAGTTGATATTTAGCCGTTTTTAAACAAACAAAAATATTCTTATTTAAAAAAAATATTGGACTTTGGTATTAGTCTTTTTTCAATCGTTGCGTTGCGTTGATACTAAGTGTGTCCTTAAATAGATTAATGTTTCGTTCGTGAAATTCATTGTTCATCAGTTCCGTATAGGAAAAGTGAATGAAAGGTGTAACAAAACAAAATTGCTGATATAAGGTGTTGAATGAAGTCATAAAAAAAACACCAACAAACCAGAAACACTAAAGTCGAGCTAAGATGAAACTAATATATTGGTATCATTAGATTCAGTGTGGCCGAATCTATTTTGTAAATTGTGTTAGGGAACGGCCCATAATCTCGAATGACAAAAATCCCGAAACTGAAAAGACATAATAATAAACCCGAGTCCCAAAATCCTGAATATCAAAATAGCAAACATATAGCCATGGTACTATGGGCAAATATATCAGCTTTCTTTTTTCTTTAAGTATAATATGGCGCCAACTAAATAGAGCGATCCAACCAAATTGTCCCGGTGATGTAACTTATATATTACTTTGTGACGAACAAAGTTCTTTATGGAGATGTGGGTTGTACCCCAGTGGAATTAAATGGAGCAAAACATAAACAAAGTTAAGACTTCGTTAATGCCACACACATATGTGTGTTATATATACGCCGCGCGCCACCGACTGTGAGTATATAGTTGTGATTCAAGAAAACTAAAAGCTTGACCCAAAGTCTCAAGATTAATTATGAATGTGTTCTTGGCCTAGATTCGTCACTACACTATATAGGTAGTGGTGCGGTTGGAGTTTTGTGAGTTATCGTTGGGCAAATGAACAAGTAGCATATCACATTTATCATATAACTTTGTTATGAAGCGATTTCAAAGGGAATAATATACAGAGGATATAATATAATCAAATTAGGTCCTTTTGCGGAATGATTTCGATTCACATGGTAAAATAAAATATATCTACATTAAAAGAGGTTATTCGATGGAAATCTAATGTTTATGCATAGCTTGATGAAGGGTTAATTATTAATTTTCTTTAATTTGGGCTATTACTCCTTACAAACAAAATATGCCAACATAAAATTATATGGAATGGGAAGCTTTGAAAAGATCCTTGGGCCATCACACACTGGATCAATTTTAACCAAGACTTATTCCTGGGTTACTTTTACTTCGATCGCACACGGAGTAAAGAAAGTTGACGCAAAATATTATGTATACATTAAACAGTTTTAATTGTAGGAGTAGGTTTATTTTTTTTTTCAATTTGACCCTTCGAACAACAAAAAATCTTTTGCTTTTAGAAAAATAACAATTGAAGTGCTTATGACAAATGATTGTTTTTTTTGCCTATAGAAACCAAAAAAATTGTCTGTATTAGTAATTAAACTTTGTTACTCTACTCAAAACAAGGAGGAAAGTTTTGCTCGATATTCTCAGGTAGAATTACTCTAGTGTGTGATGGGCCCTTCTGATTAATATATCAAAATCAATTAAATGTATAGGTACAGCAGCTTTAGCTATCCGATCGCCTGGGGATATCTTTTAACTTCTATTATATTTATTTTTATGCAGTATCAAATCAAATGGCAACACTTTAAAAGGCAAAATAAAGTCCTAGACCCGTTGCTGCCAAACAAAAAAATCGAAAATATTTTTAATATTCAAGAAATTGAGTTTATTTTACAGATAATTTTATGGCATTAATGTTTGAATCCGATTTCGGGCATTATGGCCGCCGCCGCGCACAGAACTGAAAGTTCTTTCAAATTTGTTTGTTTTCGTTCATCTTCTTGAATTCAGTTCAGAAAACATTCTCTTTAATTTTTTTGTTATGAAATGCCAAACGCCAAATGGATAAAGTACCTATAGTTTAAAAACTATAGAGGCATTTTCCTGCTTTTATTTAGGTTTTAGAGAAGGTTTTAATTTTAATTTTCCGCCAATATTTTCCCTTTTTGGGAATTTGTTATTTTTAAAACTTGTTCCAAGTTGTTCCCAATTTTGTCCGCATTGTTCCAATTTTTTTTTTTGAAAAATATTCAAAAATGGGGGTTTTAGAACCAAAAAACCGTTTTTGACCCACCCTATATTGGAATTGTTTTTCGGGTGTAAAAAAGTGTTCTTACCCTTGCTCCAAAAAATTAAAATTGAAGGACGTGTATTTTTTTCAAAAACACATGTCATACAATTTTAATTTTTTGGAACACTTTTTAAACCCGAAAAACAATTCAAAAATAAGAATTTCGAAAAAAGAGGGGCTAGATTTTTTTCGAAATTTGCCCATAACTTTTGAAATTTTAAACATAGGGGTGCAAAAACTTAAAACAATGTTCAGAACAGTTAGAACAACCTGGAACAAATTTCAAAAATTTGATTTTCGAAAAAAAAGGTTGCTAGGTCGAAAACGGTTTTTGGTTTAAACCCACATTTTTTGAATATTTAAAAAAAAAAAAAAAAACTTGGAACAATGCGGAACAAATCGGGAACAACCTGGAACAAATTTAAAAAAAGGGGGGCCTAACTTCACACACTCCGTTTATATACACAATTGCCAATTGTTTCGGCATAACTTACGCCTGTTTAAAGCTGGAATAAGTTCTAATTAAGTAATACATTTTGGTCATTTTGTGAAAACATCGCTTTTTCTTATAAAATTCTACGTCTTTTTCATTTTGACAAGCAATCAAAGATTTACAGCGTAATCATCCTTTGATGGAATTTGACAGTGGCTTAATTATATTTTAACGTTTATAAAGAACCTACCTTTTTTCTTTTCAAACCAAAAAGCATTCATATTGCTTTTTCCGTGTCCAAAACATAAAATATAGTATTTTTTTAAATTTTAAGAGCCTTATAAATGTATTTACAACGCTTCGATTAAGTTTAAAACTTTGGGAACGAACTCTATGATTGGCATTAGTATACTTATATACAGTATTAAATGGAAACTGACATCAGAAAACACTAATGGTGGTTTCGATTGGTTATAGAATGAAAGTTCTTCTCCTGAAAGGAATAGAAAATGGTTACATTCAGAAGCATAAGAAACTCAAAGGCAAGGCTAGTTTCAAGTCTCTGATTGGTCAGCTGTCAAAAAAATTCCTTCCAATAAGGCAGCTTTAATAGAAAGTTGAATGAAAAGCTAGTCAAGAAATATCTCCCTTCATTTCAAGTCAAGTGAATTTATGTCAAAATATCAGCTGATTATATTCTATCACTAAACTGAATGCCAAAGAATACAAAAGAATGCAAATGAATGCAAAGAATTCAAAAGAATACAAATGAATGCAATAAATGCAAAAGAATGCATGGATTTCCAAAAGATTGTATTCAAATGATTGTTGTAAAATTAATGGGAATACAAATGATTGCAATCTTTTTGATTCCAGTAAATGGTGATTGCATAATATGGAGTCTGAAGTCTGAAAGTGAAATCAATGAGTACAATCATATTATTTAAGTCATTAACGATTGCATTCATATAAAAGATTGCATTCTTTTACAAGCCTGCTCTACAGTTCATTTGAATAAAGACAACACTTTTATTGAACTTAAACGTGAATTATGTCCCTATAATTCGTTATACATGACTTTAACATGACATTGAGTGAAATAATAGTTTCAGAATCTCTCAAGATAATACACCAACAAAAATCACTTTACTGTACAAGATAACGGGGCTTTATAACGAAGTTTGTAAACAGAGTCGGAAATTCAAGCAATAAAATCTGTTCATTTAAATACACAAACTCAATTTAAAACTCACCTTTTGATCCCTTATGAATCAAAATGACTCATCTGCAAAATCAGTAGTTCTTGTTTGTATGCAGAACATCGAATGCACATATGCTGGCAAAATATCAAGGTAAAACTTAACGTGATATGCATAAGAATAGACATCAGTGACTGTAAATGTTACTTGTCCACATTATTTCTTGGCTATATCTACAACAGATTGCAGTTGAATCAGCAATGACTTTAACGCCATTGTATATATTTTGTTTTGCCGCATATAAATTCATAATTTGGTAAGAGTCCAAAATTGCAAAATTTTCTAATGTTATCAGGCGGAAACGACGACAAATTCTGCTTGTGGGACTGACTGCTTTAAGCCCTTTAGTAAACTAACTAGGTACTTATATACACGACCCCACTTTACACAATGTCCAATGTTTTACTTTTACTTTTCCTTTCACTTTACTGACCTTTTTCGCAGTGCAGTGCCTGTTTTTTTTTTGTGTTAAAGTATAAGGAGTAACATCAGCAGTGCCGTTTGTATAGGAAGCCATTATGAGGTTGTCACTTCCTATATGTAGTTAGTTCCCCATTTTACCATCGCTTTCACCCTATTTTACACACAAGTCGGAGCCATAACCGCATTCATCATTTAGAAAAAGTCTAAGACTTTCGTTTTTCTATTCAACTTTTTATAAGGTAAGGTTTTTATGAGATACGCAAGTAATATATAAAGTAGCCTTTTGATTTTTTTCTTTTTATTCAATTGGACGAAAAGTTTGTTTACACACATTGAAGAGCAAATATGCACCAATGACCTAAAAAAGAATCAATATATAGTTTTGCGAAGATACCCTTTGTCAAAATAAATTTAATCTAGTTTACGTAAAAGTCACAGCGAAAGCGTGATTTGTAAAGGAAAGCAAAAAATACTGAAGAATTGCGAATATATTTTTGAAGTTTTGCATGTCTTTTTTTAGATTATTTTGTGTGTGCAATTTAAGGTTGGTTAATAACGGTAAACAGGAGACAAGAGACTTCCTCTTTAAATTTCAAAGATTTTAGCTCGAGTTTATAAAGTTTTATAAAAATTGCAAATTGTTTTTCCACATACATGGAAAGAATGTCAGTCAATCCATCATACTTCGCACATCAATAAATTAAAAATACTGTTCGATCAATTTAAGATTCCTATCTTGGTAACACTGTAATTGAGGTAGCTGTCAATTATAGCATCAATGGGTTAAAATTCTTTCCTTCCACATATCATGGAGACAGCAAAAAAATTACACACCGGAAAAATGTTGTTGGTTTTCAAAGAAAATCTACTTCTTCTCTGATAAGATAAATTTCCACCTACCTATTATGAAGACATGATATAATAAAAACAAAAAATCTAAAGAATTCCATTCTTACGTCGCTCTTTTATCAGTAACACGCATTTAAGATAGAAAATATCCTATAAATTTTGCTAAATCATTTTAAAATAAAATCCACTCCTGAGTCATACTTATACTTGCTTTCATATACGATAACTTTGGTTTGAAAATCTGAATTACATTGTGTGATTTTAAAAGAAGTACATTAGTTTTAGGAGCCTATTTTTTATGACATAGTTTAAAAGTATTATTGGTAAATATATATTATTATACATTGAACTTACAGTTCATACTGAAAAATTGTTAGAAATAATTTTTTTTTGTTTCTAAATTCTATTTTTTTGAAAGTACCTATTATTGGAGTTTTTTAGTAAAAAAAAAATTTAATCGTTTTAAGAGATAACGAGATAGTTGAAAAAAATGGTTCTATGAGAGGTACACCTATTGTAAATAATGGCTTAATGCAAAATTTGTTATCTTTAAATGATGGTATATGTGTGTTCTCTGCCAAGTGTGATTTTTTTTAATCAAAATTAAAACTCATTGAAAATTTTTGTTTTGATGTGTAAACATCTATACTGGCGGTAGGGTGAAAAAAAAGTGAGTACCGGGACTCACGTTTAAGATGTGTAAACATACGTAACGTAAAGTAAATCAAAATCACAGAATTACAATCACAAGCACGATCACAAGATACGTTACGTTTTTTTTCACCCTACCACCAGTATAGATGTTTACACATCAAAAAACGTAACGTATCTTGTGATCGTGATTGTGATTGTGATTCTGTGATTGTGATTCACGTTACGTATGTTTACACATCTTAACCGTGAGTCCCGGCACTCACATTTTTTTAAATTTTGTTTGTGTTTACAAAGACATGGTTTTAAATCTGTGAGAGCATTTTACTACAACTTTTAAGGAACAACAAAACATAGTGGAAAGTGTACTAAATCTGTTTTTATGTTTTCTGAATTTGAATACGATTTTCAATCTTTTTGATAATATTTTTGATGAGGTTCTGAATTCCCTAATTTGTTTTAACGCTTTAAACTTTTAAAGCCAGTTTTTTCTTCAAAATTGCCCGGATTTTTTTATTTGTTTTGTCCGAAGTACTGGTTCCATTCAAAATAGAAACAATAAAAAGATTTTTAGCACTATTGCTTGAAATCATTTAATTTAAATTCATTATAAATTAATATACCACGGTATACAATCTTTGGAGAAAAAATAATTTTCGACATAATTTTAACTAATATGACTTATTAGAAATAAGAGAAATACAATACAATATTCTAAAATTCAACCCACAAAATTTCATAACACACTACCACGGTACTGACAAGTACTTTTGTGACATACGTTTTTAGAATAAAAACACTTGAATCTTACAACACAACACGTTAATAAAATAAATTGACTTTTTTTAGCAATAAATAAATAGTTCCTCTTTCAAACGCAACCACACAAGCGCCATCAAACTAAAAACAAGATGGTGGTTCAGCGGAAAATCTTTTGAATTCAAAAATGAAATGAAGTTCGGGGACACCACTCAATTATTAGGCATGTTCAGGAAAATGAGATCTCGGAGATCTCAGCAATCTCAGTTACCTGAACAGGATTCCTCAGCAAAATTTCTCAGCTTTGCTGTCAAAACTCTGAGGAAAAAAAATCTTGGATTCGCGTGCTCACTTTTTGAGTGAGAAAAATCTCTGAGATCTCATTTTTCTGAACACGCCAATTATTATTTAATTCGACAGCAAGTATTTTGACTTGATATTGTCAAAATTTAATCAAGCAACTTGTATTGAAACTTTTCTGAGTAGAATATTTTTATTCAGTGATGTATTTTAATAGAAAACAGTAAATTTAATTAAAAAAAAACAAGGATGGGACATGTCACGGTACTGACATATTGAGTATACTTTTTCAAGTCAAGGTGAAGGGGTAGCAGATTTTTAAACAGTCTTTAATTTAAATTGTATTTCCACAATTCAAACTAGAAATTTATGAGAAAATTTTTGATTAAGTGACAAATAAAGCACTGGACACAGAGAATCACAGTAATTGGCAGAAAATCATTCATATATGCATGTATATAACACACAAAATAAATGTAATCAAAATCGAGGTAGTCGTTTTCGAGAAAAATAAGATCTTCTTTAAACGTTTTTAAACAATTGTTTGGAAGGTACATATGTATCGTTAATTTCGACTATAAAAGCATTTTCTTTAAAAAACAATCGCTTAAGCCAAGTTGAGTAAAATTCTATCAAGTCGTTTTCGAACTTCTTTTCAAACAAAATTTTGGAACACGGTATTTCAAGTTTGATCAAAATCTTAAGTTCAATTTCGTCCTACAAAAATTGGCGTTTCGTCCCGGTGATCTCACTTGGACTCATCAGTTGACTAGTGAGGGCCTCTGTCAATACGCCATTTTTGTTAAGTTCAGTTCATCTTACATAGATTTCATGACGAATATCTAGTTTGAACTATATCCAACAAGACTAGAATTCCTTATCATTAAATTGGAAGTTTTGGTTTTTTGTCCATGGCCTGGCATAGTTTATATAAGAAGTTTTTTTTAATAATACAAATTCTATGTACTACTGAAATACATCAGCTAAGTAGAAGACTTAGCACTATTTTATTAAATCACGAAATCTATGTAAGATGAACTGAACTTAGCAAAAATTGCGTATTGACAAAGGCCCTCACTATAGTCAACTGATGAGTCCAAGTGAGATCACCGGGACGAAACGCCAATTTTTGTAGGACTTAAAGGCCGTTAAAAACTATTTTAAATCTATATTTTCTATTGTTTTGGTTTTTTCTTCTTCGTTGCCTATAAAAAAAATTTTAATAACATATTTTTTTTTCTGTTGGGAGAGTTTTTTTCAATGAAAAATATAAAATTTAACTGAAACTATGTTTCAGGCATCCGGATTTTTCACGCAAGTTTCGCTTATCTAAGCGGTGTGTTTTATAGGTAATTGGTCGACAAATACTCGCGGATGAAAAAAGTGAAAGGCGGGTTTTTCTCTCAAGTGGGTTTTTTTTAACTGGGTTTTGAGTTATTCACTTAGAACTATTTGATGACTTGAATGATTTTATTATTATACTACATCTCTTTTGAAATATTTTTTTAATACATTTTCTTAGTATTCCTGACTTTTTTTAACAATTTGTTTATTAAAATTTAGCTCCATTATAATTGTTATAACCACAAGTATTAGTTCGTGCGACCCATTCGTGTATATTTTTTTTAAATAATACTCAAAATTGATGACTTCAGTTAAAGTAAAAATTTCAACTAACATATTGGCATCTGTCAGAATAACGGAAATTAATATTTTCCAAAATAGTGTCAATTAGTCGGACGATTAGTTTTGACAAAACAAATTATGTTCACAATTTACCCTCTTGACCCTAATAATGAAAAATTAAATTCAATTTGTCTAAACTGAACTGATTTTTAAAATATCAAACAAATCGAAGCCGTATAAAGATACATTTCACGATTCCGATTTAAATATGTATAACATATTTATTTGGGTTGAATGAACTATAACGAATAATGTCAACGCAGCTCTTCCTTCTAAAATGAAGGGATTTCTATATGATTTTTTTTTTTTTTTTTGGGATGTACATACATATTATATTCAGCTAAGCATTTACCCTATTCTAAAACTGAATCACACAAAAACTCAATGTAAATAGTAATGGTGACAGGAAAAAGTCAATATTTTGCAAGGATAATTCCCATGCTGTAGTATATACTGATACTACCAGTAGGCCGCCCGTTACATATAAAATTGTTTTTTTTTTTTTACTTTTATTATTACTGCCTTTTGACTCAGACTGGGACTTTATGCACGAGACAATTTACAATAAAGCGTATCGAGGCATGTCATAGGCGTATGTTATTTAAAAAAGAAGACAACAAAACTTTTTCCTTTATTACGACTTATTTTTTTGTTCGTTTTGTTACTTTGATAAAACCAAACCCTTATGTCGGTAGGTATAGGTACTCTACCCTTCTGTATACTGATTTTTTTTTATGGTATGATCACGTTGGAACAAACTAGAAAATATAAATTTTTGACAAATTATTATTTTTCTTTGTTGGAGAAATGATGATGTTAATGAAAAATTGTATCTATAGTTAGTTTTGTTAATGAATATTGAGCTAAGGATGTAAGTATTTTGACAACGGCCCTTCTGAACTTGAGAGGATAATTTGTATTGCCGTACTGCCGGAAGTACACTATACATACTTCAATTCACATTTTGGAATATAATGAACTGTGATTTATTTAAAAAATCTGTTTTCATCGAGCAATCCTTAGGCTATCATAATCCAAAGGAACCATTCGTTACATTGCCATGTATAACCATAATAATAAGCCATAATAATTTCGGTCTTCTGCTACCTTGAATCGCATCGAAACTTTAACCCTTTACTAGAACCTTTAGCGCAGACAAAAATATGGTGATTATTAATCAGTAAGTACTAATACTATCCTGCAAAAAATGGGGTCTGAATAAGAGGCCAAAACGTTTTTTACGATTTTCTTAAAACAACGAAAATCGAGTTGGCTGGTTCTTGCGCCATTCAGGTGACGATATATAACCATGACTTCACGCCGACTATAATACGCGTTGGTCAATTGGAAGTCAACATTCATCGTGTTTACTTGCTCGAACTCGAACTACTTGCATGTCAGTCATTCCTTTTTTATATTGGTTTGTCCAGAAATTATGGCCATAAAAACTTTCATACGAATCTTTCTAATATTTTGTATCTATTAATTTTAAAATAATCACGTATACGCCCGAGTGGTCACAAGTAAAGTTTAAGTTTCAGTTACCATCAACTTACACCGTCAAGCGGACTGCATCGACAGAAGCATTTCCAGATTAACATTTTTCGAAGTCCGAACAGTTTTTACCTGTTCAATACGGAAAATGTTGGTTTCGTATATATACAAAATAAATTGCACGGCTGCAGGATCGCACGTACTTGGTTATATGTACCATCAAACTATCCTTTTAATACCTGAATACAAAGCTATATTCATTTGATTTTAAAACACCATACATATACACAACTAGATACGAACTTGCTCTTGTGGTTAAAAACTTTAACGTAGCTCAATTTTAACGAAAAACAAGTAAAATAAATGAAAAATGGAAGTTGTTGTAATTGGTCCAATTTGTCGAATCGAAAATTTTGATATATATTTATTATGACCGTTTTTTTTAAAGCAACAAAATTGTATAGCAAAACTATTAAAAAATTGTTCAAAAATGTGTTTCGACTCAAATATCTCGAAAACAAACAATGTTATCGACTCTGGGATAATTTTATTTTACACAAAATTCTATAATTAAAAATTGATGGGGTCTAAAAAAAATTCAAAAACCCATGTTTTCTATCAACATTACTTCTTGTATGAATTTTGAGACACCATTTATAAGAACAAGAACGTGCTCCCAAAGTCCTCTTGTTTATTTTTCTTTAAATTCACATCAAGTGAAGAATTCAGGAGTGATCTATTGAAAAATATATTACAAAACACTTTTAAAGTTGTTATTAATATTTATTTATTTCTCTAATGTTTAAACCAGAAGAGGAAATGAAGAAGTTTATTAAGAATGTTTTATTAAGAGTATTATATTTGTATATGAAGAAAAGATACGTGTCATTTATGCGAATCGCCGAACTTTCAGGTGACATTTATTCCTCTGGAAGTCCTCTATATCCTCTTTCACTAATATTGTCCTTAATTCTTCAATTTTTGTTCCTTTAACTTTCAATCTTACAACACAACACCCCCAACCCAACACACAAAAAGTAACGAGTTTGTTTTCAAATCACGCGCCGACAGCGGCTCTCTCTCTATCTATGCACGAGGATGGATTTTTAAAACATTTTATATTAAGTATGTACAGTACGAGTATACAATATTGTAAAACATTTTGAAAGCATGGATGATGAGTTGGAAGTGGGCAGATATATCAGACTCCAGACTAGAGATGGGAGACGTAAAAATGGAATTTTCTGTGTTGCTTTTTTTTGTTCTTGTACCGGAAGAAGTGAGTGAGTACATATACCTACTTTTTCTATGTTAATGGTATTTTTGTTATAATCCAAATGGATTTTGATTTGCGAACGATGAACTTTCTTAACAACTGTTTTGATGTTGATGGAATAATAAAAAAAATGTTTGGCACACGGTGAAGTTTTTTTTTTTTTGCAATAAAGGACAAGTTTTGCATTCGGAAAAAATTGACCCTTAAATTTGAATCAAACCACAACATAACAATAATTGTAGACAAACAGAAAACATCCATTTCAAATCCAGTCAATAAAGGATTTTGACTCGAAAAAAATCGCCGGAAAGCTGGATTTTTGTATATAGCCTCCTCATGGTGTTCTTAAGAAACTGTCAAAATTCACCATCAATATGAGCGTCGCTTACAATTTTACGGGGTGTTGAAGGCCCCCAAATTGTTTTTTCAGGAATAACTTCCAAATGGTTAGTTGTACAGAAAAAATGTCAAATGCTAATTTGTAGCTTAGTAAATTTCCTACAAAAAATATTAATATTTTTTTTTTTCATAAAAATTACCGTTTTATATGGTGGAGAAGGCTAAGTTAAAAAATTGTGCATTTGGGATATAAGTACATTATATGAATATGATTTTAAGATATTTGGCCACTTAAGGTATTATTATAAAATAAAATAAAAATAATTTCATTCTTAATTATGTTTTTAAATAAAGTTAAGTTTGAATAAATTATTTTCAAACTAAATTTTAAAAATAAAACCCGAAAAAAATTATTATTTTTTTTTTAAATTTTACGTTTTACTCTTATTAAATTTTAATTAAATTTAATTAAAGCTAAAAACTTGATTGAAGTAAGGCTTTAAGTTTTTAAGAAAATTGAAAATTATAAAAACAACATTTTTCTCAGAATCATTTTAGAATTCACACATTTCAGAGTAACAGTAATGTCGTTTTCGATTAGATTTTCTGACTATTTTGACAAATAATCCAACAGAAAACCTTAAATGTAGGTATGTGTGTGTTCCTCGTCGTGTGTTGACTCCTTTATGAAATTGGAAAAAGCAAAAGCACACTTCAAAAACATTACTCAGAAGTCAGAACAGCTAATCGAAGGCTTTTGGATTAGGAGTGCAAATTATGTACTCCGAACGTCCAAGTGAAAACGACTTAAAGCCCTTCCACACTATCCCACTAAGTATTAATTCATGTCAAATTGAAAGTGAGAGAGAATTCCATGCTACTAACAAATTTGTGGGACTTTTCATTTTTGACTACACACAACAGTTTAATTTAACCTTAATAAAAATGTGATGAAATGTGTGCTAGAATTATAACCATTTCTAAAAATTCTCATGTATTAACACATGTCAAATAGTGTAGGCTGGAATATCATGCTGTATATAAAATGGGCTGTCATATTTTGTTTCCACACTATTATACATGATTTGTTTCCCATTTTTTTGACATGTGTTAATACTCCGTGGGATATTGTGGAATGGCTTTTAACGATATACTACAACAATTTATAACTGTGGATATCAAATATAAAAAGAACTTTTCAAACCAATTTGAACCATAAGATCAAATAAGTGCGACCCAGTCGTGGACTTTCTATAATTTATGTGAATCAAAAATTTACAAGTACCTATGTAGTCTGCTAGGAGTAAAACAAAACAAAAAAAAACATGAATGTTGAAAGCATAGTCGACCTTACGACAGCGTGATTCTATGACGCGACGCCGAATTTATTTCTTCTCTTTTTTTTAGTTTATGAAATTTTAATGTGATTCAAAAGAATGTTGAACTCAGTTTTAAGTAATAAGTATTTTACTAAGAGTTTGTCGCGCTCTAAACAAGAACCGCAAACAAATAATATGTGTCTCTTTGTATTGTAAGACTTGGCGTTATATCTATTCGACCTTGGGGTGTGCGACATAACGATGGCTTGAGTTATTATTTTAGTAAAAAAAAATAATTTTCATAAAATCGAATTGAATAATATGTGGGATACCCTGTAACGGGTAAGCCCGTCTCAAGACTGCTTTCAGTTTTTTGCCTCCAGTGTCAAACTTAATAGGTATTTATTTTTGTTAAAAACAACCGAAATTTGTTTTTGTTTACTTTTCTGCACATTTTGACACCTTTATGATTTCATTTTGATCACGCATTTGAGTCTGACATCAATAAGATGCAAAAATCCATGGAAATTTCATCAGAAATTAAATTGTTAATTTGTAAATTTTTAATCGTTAAAAAAAAATCACTAAGTGTCAAAAAATTTAACTCATAATTAGTTTTTATGATTTATTTACATAAGTTAATTAAATAAAAGTGATAAAACAGTGTTTATGTGTCTTTTTGGAAACAACAAATGCAAGACCGTCTTGTCGGTTTATCTGTAAAAAAAATATCCATTTTTGTTTAATCCTGTGTTCTGTTTTTGGTGTCTGAAAACATAATTGTAAAACAAATATGCATATTCAGGAAAATGAGAGAGAAGAATGCATCCAGCAAATGAACGAAGCCGAGACAACTGAAGCATTTGTGAAGGCTATAATAGGCCTAAATTTAAGCGAAATAGACAATCTTCAGCTTTTATTGCTGATCTATTCATCTACTTTAACTGCCATTCCGAATTCTCGCTTAAAATATATAAAAAGGCCACCTTCTTCCTTGTCATTTTTGGAGGATACTGATAACTGGGCCAACAATTCAGCCTTCTTCTAAGGGATTCAATGGTGTGCTCACTGCTCAGTTCTGTTACAAAGGACTCATAAAGGCTTTCCTGATTGGTCTGGCACAAACGCTCAATGTACCTTCACGTAAATCAAGTTGCATTTTGTGGTGATGCATAACTTCCATTGAATGTCAAAAACCTTAACACTGCAATGGAAATCTTTTGCTTTTTTACTGGCAAAATCACTGAAGACACAAATCGCTGTGCTTTGACGGAAAACATAAACTCCAGTTTCAAAACTTCTGCCCCAGAAATAAGAAATTATGTTGGAATAATGTTTTACACGTGCGTCGCTATACCGTTATCCAAATATGGAGAGCTACTGGGGCAAAAATGCTTCCCATTGATTCAGAAATGTATTTCATGGATGGTCTTATGGGTTGGTATCATATTCGAGCTAATAGCCGAAACATCATGACAAGAGTCTTTTGCCATTTTATTGACATGGCCTCAACGAACGCATACGTTTAATACATAAAAATTCAAGCCGAAAAACGGAATAATTTCTCCGAAGAAGAACATCTTCTGCAGCTTAGATAATTTCGGGAGCAAATAGCTGCTGGGCTTGTTCCTTTCAAGGAAAAACGAGCAGTAGGACGGCTCAAGGTGTGGAGCGACCAACATCACCAGTTTCTAGCACATCCAGTATTGGGAAATAGCTGTTAACCCCGTTGCTGGTGTTCGTTTTGATGGCGAACATCATTTTCCAAATTGGGTGGGTAGAACCGAAAAGAAAAGGTGCAAGCGTCTAACAAATTCACGCCCAACATAATGTAAGTAATTCTTTAAAAGACTTGAAAAATTATTTCAATATACCTATCCACAGATCCTCTCCTAAAAATAATTTTCTTTCGATGCAGCAATATTCAGCTTCATAATTATTTCTTGGATGTCCTCTTGTTTCGGGTGGTTTTTATGTTTTATTTCGGTCATTTAATACTCGAGCCACAACAACACACGGAGAACGATGAAGTGCATTTGCAATAAAATCGTGTTACACTGTTACCTTCATCTCTTAGTTGCAAAACCAAACGACGTTCTTCTCCAAAACGCGAGTCCCATTTTGTTTAGTTTCAAAACTAAAAAATATTATTTTGGTTAATTGGATATTAAAAAAAGGAGAATGAACAATAATTTCCCAGAAATATTGCAAACTTACAGTGCACTCGTACTTGTCCGCTGAAAAATGAGTTTCGTTAATAAAAGTAACGGTGCTTTGATAAATACCTACTTATGTAAAATTTTCAATGACTGGAAATTTTTGACAGCAAATGCAAAAATAATTCGTAATTTTTTTAAAAAAGTTTGGAAGGAATTATTACGATAGAATTTATAAAGTGAAGAAAATTTATTGATTCACTCTTAATATTTTGGCCACCACTGTTTGTATATTTTATTTCGTAAAATTTAACTATTACAATTCAATATAGGTAGGTAATGTGTATACAAATAAAAAATAAAAATTTCTTATACAATTGTTTCTCCTTTACCTATGGGATATAAGAAGTTTTTTTTTCAATCTAGTTAAAACATTTTCGTTTTTTATTCCAAAGATTAAATAGTTAAGTTTCGTTAATTAAGTTCGACGGTAAGTTTTTAGGTGCCAGGTCGTTTTTCATTTAAAAAACGAACAAGAAAGTATTAAACAATATCCTTTATTTGATGTTCAACTATTTAAAGCAAGTTCGCATCCAATTAATCGATGTTTGAAACGAAGATGTTCTCATGCCTTTGTTTTGTAAAACATTTACGCCCAATTTCTTCACAGAAGTACTAAGCCAACTTAGTACCCAGTCTAGCTAGACCTGCATTTCTTCACATCACTATAAGTACCGGATCTAAGTTCACAAAGCGGTACAATACAAGGAACTTAAAGGTTCCCCCACACCAACGCGAATTTTCGGTGGCGACGACGAAAACAACAATAACAACACGTGGTTGTCAATGAAAACAACACGTTGTTATTATTGTTTTCGTCGTCGCCACCTAAAATTCGTGTTGATATGGGGGAACCTTAATACGTCTAAAACTGGTTTAAATCAGATTTTGACTGTATTTTGACATATTTAAATAATATTTTGATATTAACTGAAAATGTAGTGATTTTTTTAAATAAAAAATCGTTTTTAGAATACCCTTCAGCATAATGTGCAATTTTTAAACTACATGCATATGTAAATTTTACTTTGCGATCTATAATCTATCTAGTTCTTTGTTTATTGTGTTTTGTTTCGTATTTATGAATAAATGAATACTAGAAGTGTCGTATTCGTGCCTCGCGTTTGTTAAAAAATATTTATAATTTTTTTACGGTATATTGAAGAGACGCGAAGTGAAGAACGGAAGCGACGCCAACGATGCAAAAAAGTCACGGAGTGCAAACTGGAATCAAAGTGATACAGATTTGCTGTGCAACCTGGTACGTGATATTGGCCTTAATTCAAATGGGACCACGAATGAAATAAAGAGGGCGGATTGGATGTCCATTGCTGAGAGATTTAATTCTCATCCTTCAGTGTTAATTTTTTTTTTAAATATGTAATTTATTAGAAACTTTCTTTTTTAACGAAGGTTGCATCTCACCATTTAATTAATTAATTTATAAGAAACTGTCATTTTTTTACGAAGGTTGCATCTCACCAAATATATAAAATTTAAAAAACAAAACATAAATTAAAATAAAATTCAACAACATTAATAAAAATGCATTTATTACTTACTTCTAAAACAATTATAAAAAATATAAAATTATTTGGCCTGATTTGAGTATTAACGTGCTAGACAGCCGATTTCAAGGTACTAATACCGAGTCCTAACTACATAGTTCTCGGTACCAATTTGACAGGACTAGAGCTTAGTACTTGTGTGAAGAAATTACTTGGTACCGATTTGAGTACTAACAACTGGTATAATAACCAGGTACTAGCTGATTTTGAAGAGCTAGCTAGTACCGAGACCTAACTAACACTGGGTATAAAATTGACATGTTTAGAACTTGTGTGAAGAAATGAGTTGATATTGATTTGAGTATATTATCTTTAGGACTAGTACTGGTACGTTAGAACTTTGTGAAGAAATTGATATGTTAATTTTTATCTTAACCCATTCTCTCCCATTGTACTTTTCAAAGTACAGTAAAATGCATTCACTTCATGGTCGTGTAAAAGTATGCTACCAAAAGAAAATGACATTTTTTAATTTTTCTTTACTTTATTGAACTTTTTCACGTTTTTTTCAAATATTTTATTTTTCTATAGCGCAGTTGACTTTTGTTTAATCGTCTTTTTACGAGAACACCATTTTTAAATATTGTTCGTTTTGTTTCCATCAAAAAGTTTGTGTTCACAAAAAATTTCATAAACCAAATATTGTACTTATTTTTGCAATATTCGTTTAGAATAAACATAAAGGTTTGAAAAAATCAGGTCTTTACATTTTTTGGTAAAAAGATACGAAGGTAAGCAAACCTAAAGTTAGATGTACTTTAAAAAGTACAATGGGATCATGCATACATTATATTTTTAGTATTCAAAATGGATTTTAAAACTATTCCTACTAAACACTTTTATGAAAAACGAATTCACAATCTCCATTCTGCCCTTGAAGAAATGCGGAGATAATAAACGCTTTCATATTCATGACTCATGACTCATGATTCCTCCACCGATGGACTATGTTATGGATGATGAGGAAATGGACGAAGACAACATAAAGGCAGTAGAGTTACCACAAGATGTTCCATTTCTTTTTTAGCGGCAGACGGTTAAGCATTCGACATCGATGATGACATTCTGTTGTGTGAGTTGAAGAAGTCAATTGCACCACATGTATGGACAAAATCCATTTCAAGAACAAAATTTAAACGAATAGAGATTTATTTGAGTAGAAATCAAAACTGTGCTTGAGCTTTGTTTGGACTTACAGAAATTGCAGTATTTTAAAATTGTTTTGATGCCAAGGTAAGACAACTTATTGCTAGCCAAACCATGTTTTACGCCAGACAAACAAAACTTAACATAACTTTTCATGACTAATTCATCAACCAACATTATATTGAAATAAGAGGCAAGAAATGGTGGTGAAACTTTTTCACAGATATGATTTCGTCCAACGATGTCAAACTTCGGAAGCTCCACAAGCAAGTAAATAATAAATAAGGGCGATCGACTTCAGTTCAAAAGATCAGTAACACTCCATTACTTACGATTTTTCACTTTGAAGCAGGCACATACTAGACTTACTATCACACGAAGCATTGCGGAAAGCCCAGAATACCACTTTCCAAAAAAACTACCAAATCAACTCAGATGTCGCCAGCGCCATTTAGGATCAAAACGGTGCTGTGAAATGTGTAATGTAACAATATGTATCCAGAAAGATTGTTTTAAAAATGTTCATATCAATGAACATTATTTTGATATGCATGTTCCCATTGTACTAAATAAAGTACACCTTCATAACCTCTTACATAAATTTTTTTAAATAATTTTTATTTTATATATGTATTAAATTTAACCTCAATAAACAGAAAATATAAATATTTTTAATTTTTGATACCCTTGGGAGTTAATGGGTTAAAATAAAATTATGAAAGAAAATTCGAAATGTGGTTTAATAATAGTGTTATAAATATTAACGGGGCAAATTGTATAGTTATATTTGTACGTATTCTCTCATGAAATTGGGTACGTTCAATGCATTACGTTTTACATCTGAATTTTCAGAATTCTGATTTTTTAGAGCTTGGGTACGTTCAATGCATTACGTTTTACATTTGAATTTTCAGAATTCTGAATTTTTAGAGCTTCTGATTGGCCAGCTGTCATTAAAAGTTAGATGACTTTAGGTTACGTTTTATCTGAATTTTCAGACAAGAAATTCTCATCTGAAAATTCAGATGAAAGTTGTTTGTGGCAGGGGAAGAGCCAAATCAGCTGAAGCACTGCACATGAAAGCTGAACTCTATAATTCTCGTCTTAGTGGTAATTTGATTTTTTTAGTTTTCGTCCTGAAAATTCAATACTTATTTAAATGAACGAACTTTTTGTATACTGTTTAAAGCCCTTCCACACTATCCCACTGAGTATTAATACAAAGTGGAAAAGAGTTCCATGCTACTGCCAAATTTCATTTTTTGACCACACACAACAGTTTAATTTAACCTCAATAAAAATGTGATCAAATGTGTGACAGAATTAGAACCATTTCTAAAAATTCTCATGTATTATTAACACATGTCAAGTCGTGTAGGCTGGGAATATCATATTTTGTTTCCACACTATTATACATGATTTTTTTCACACTTTTTTGACATGTATTAATACTCAGTAGGATAGTGTGGAAGGGCTTTTAGTGAATTTTGAAATCAACAATTTTTTATATTCATGTTTAGAAAGTTTTCCTAAAATTTTTTAGACTTTTAATGAAAATAATAAAACCTGTTGCTGATTTAGTTACATATAATTTCATCCTCACAATTATTCACGCTCAAACTTTAATATACGAATGTAATTAAAGTTCTATTTTATTTCGCTTAAATGTAAATCCTATATGTAAATACAGGAATTTGACACAGTGAATTTCGGCTGAAATTTCAGATTTTTTTTGCGTTCAACGACATAAATTCAGAAATCTGAAAATTCAGATGTTAAGCGATTTTTATTGAACCTGCCCATTCATTTTGTTAACACTATTTTTCGTCATATAAGCCATATGACTATTGAAATTCAAGTTTCTATCCGATATTACCCCCCAAACATTTTATTTCATTCACTTCTACAATTTATAACCTCACTAATAATCATCACCATGCATTTCGTTTTTGAACATTATTTGTAAGTTTGTTTAATTGTAGCCACACACATAAGTTGAATAAAACTTCTTTAATATAGTCCAACATTTCAGATAATATTTTACTAATAATGAACATGAGGGTATCATTGGCAAATAGAGATAATTGGTCTGTTTGGTAACGTGAAATTTCTTGCGAATTTGCACAAATTTTCACAATTTGCTGTCAAAACCAATAGAAAAAAACCCAGTTTTTGGAAAATTTGTTAAAAAAAACTACCAAACAGGCGGGAGGATTAGAGCTGGAGATGGTGGGATAACTTTGGTGGTGGTCAGGTGTCGCACCGAATTAATGAGATGTTTTGTTTTATTAAATAAATTAAAATCTTTTATGATAAAGGATCCCCCACACCAACGCGAATTTTCGGTGGCGACAACGAAAACAATAATAACAACGTGTTGTTTTCATTGACAACCACGTGTTGTTATTGTTGTTTTCGTCGTCGCCACCGAAAATTCGCATTGGTTTGGGGGAACCTTAAAAGTCACAAAAATTTGTCTTTTATTCTTTTATTATTAATAACAGATTTCATAACAGATTTTGGCAAGCTGAATACCAAAAATGCGATTCATAAAAGATTTTTGGAGATTTCGAACTGTTGACAGTTCATAGAAGATTTTGTAGCAGATTTCATAACAGATTTTGTCATGCCGAATACCAAAATTATAATTCATAAAAGAATTTTCGACAGCACAAATTTTTATATGGAAATTCATAACAGAATATAAAAGAATAGGTTTGTTATTTGAGCCCTGAAGTCACCCTGGGATCGCCCTAAAGCGTTTTTTGAAAAACCTGAACTCACCCTGATAATCAAATTCTGTGTTTTTTGAGAGGGTCGCCCTGAACTCGCCCTGAAGTAGAACTAGGTTTTCTGCTGTGGTGAGTTGAGTTAACGAATGAACTGCCAAAGTGACACGAGTTGTGAGGCAATTATTTTTTATTATTAGTTGTGGATTTGCTTGTTGCAGGTATAGCTATTTTGAAATAGAAATTAAAAGAAAAATTGAAAGATAACAAATAGAAATAGGAAAAGAAAACGCTTGATGTTGTTTCAATTCATTTTTAAAACTAATTTTAAACACATTTTGTTTTAATTATTGAGCACATAGCTTCTTGTTTTTTGCGTTAATGTCAAAATCACAATTTAAAGCACTCTGGCGTTTTTTGAAAACCGAAAAACCCAAGTTTTTTTTGACAATTCTTGGGGTTGTCAAGAAAACCTGGGTCAACCCTGGGTAAAGTTCAACGAACGAAACTAATAACAGAATAAAAGATCTTGCCGAATAGGCCCAAATGTCTTTTAGTTACAACTTCTTGGTAAAAGTTGCTACTTGTCGTTTTTTTTATGGGATTTGACAGAAAATTGTGCTACGTCGTACAACGTTTCGAGTTACCAAACAGACCTGTTGGTACAAGAGAATTGCTTACCTAGAATCACTGTTTTTGGAGAATAATTATTGGCGAACGCTTTTGTAGTTCTTTGAAAAAGACAACTTCAAAATCCAATTTTATTTTCTGTAATGTACAAAATTCTTAAATCTAGCATTACATATGTAATTTTTAATAATTATAAACTTACACTCCTAGCGAAACTAAGATTTTTTTCTTTGCAAAACCTTGTACAAATTATAACAACTGCATCAAGTTTTAACTCTAAAATAAGACTTTATTATAATTTATAACTTTGATACTTCTTTTCAAAAATAAATCATACCTTTGTAAAATTAACAAAAATTAACAAATTATTACCACAGCAAGTTATTTTATTTCACGGCAAGTTACGAAAATTCTTGAAACTCTTTCTGCAATGCGGACAAATGTTAACTGTCTAATTTTCTTTTACTAGGATTTCTTTTAACAGCAATAACGGATTGTTGATTTACTTTTATATTTAGAGAGGGACAACTATATAAATGTTACATGTTCTTAAATTTTATCGCGACCAGTCGAAAAAATAAAAAACCTTTAGCTGTCACCCCTACTTTGAAATCTAGATATTAAGGCTGATTTGTTTTTGCGTATGGCTCGACGACATCCCGGGGCCCGTCTGAACTCTCGGTGAAGACTCCAAATCTAATAACGCGAGCCTCCCAACTGATCTCCTAGTTTTGAGTCTCCCATTTGGAAGTTTAATGTCCGCTGTACGAACTGTGCCATCTGGACCTGGATAGACTTTCTCTACGCGCCCTAATTGCCAGGCAGCACGCAACTCGTTTGGATCGACCAAAATAACAATGTTCCCCACTTCCACATTCTTCGTCTTGCCATACCATTTTGAACGTCGTGTTATATCTGGGAGGTATTCTGTGTACCACCGATTAATTAACTGGGCCATTAAGTGCTGGGAACGCCGGCTATACAATTTGCTACACAGATCTCTATCCGTAAAAACTCCTGGTGCTGATACATCTCTTTCTTCATCGCCGAAGAGCATTAAGTTAGGTGTGAGTGGTTTCGGATCTTCTGGGTCAACAGGAACGTGTGTAAGTGGTCGACGATTTATCTGTCCCTGCGCTTCTATTAAGGCGTTGCGAAGAACGTCTTCACGCGGTATGATCCCTCTCAGCACAAAATCCACACTATCCTTCACTGACTTAATGAGTCGTTCCCACGCTCCTCCCATCCAAGGAGAATATGCTGGAATAAACCGCCAACGAATGCCTTCATACTTAGCTGCGTACTCACATAAAGCATTTTCCATTTCTTTAACGTCTTTGTCGAACTGATTACTTGCACCTATGAAGTTAAGACCATTGTCGCTGTAAATAAATCGTGTAACAACACGATTGATGATGAAACGTCGAACCGCCATGGTGCATTGGTCTAGACTGAGATCATTTAGCATTTCGATTTGCACTGCTCGGAAAGTCAAACACGTAAATATCATACCATAACGCTTTACTGTTCCTCTACCGTATCTCACAAGTAAAGGTCCGAAACAGTCAACTCCAACATACGTGAAAGGTCTTGAACTAAAGGCTAATCGAGCTTCAGGCAATTGCCCCATCAATGGCATTACGGGCTTTGCTTTCAGCCTTTTACACATGTAGCATTTTGATCTTACCCGTTCCAAAGCACCTCTGAGAGATATAACCCAGGCATGTTCTCGAATATCTGCAATCACCGTTGTGGATCCCATATGTAAATTCTTTGCGTGGTAGTGTTCGATTAGTAAGTCAACCAGATGGTGAGACTTAGGTAGAATTGCAGGATTACGTGCCGCATAAGATGTCAATGCCTTTTGTGCCCTAGAACTCATTCGAAGAGTATTTTCATTGTCCAAAAACGGAGAAAAGGAAACAATAGAACTTGACAGCTTTACGTTTCCGCTTTTCTGCAGAACTTCAATCTCCTCAGGGAAAGCATCCGATTGAATTTTGCGAAACATCCAGTTTTCTGCTCGTTGGTATTCTTCTGGAGTTATAAATGTTTCTTTATCCACCAACTTTCTCTGCAAGATATCCTTGAAACGCAAGAGAAAGGCCATTACCCTTACCGACGACGACCACCTAGCTCGAAATCTCGCTTTCAGCTCATCGTGAATGTCATACGATACCCTTTGTGTCTTCTTGTGCACTAGGATGCAGTTGGGTGTATTTATTTCATCATTTACTTTGGCTACTTTCGACTTCCCTGGTGAAATGGGCCATGAATCCACGGAATACTTAAGAAACTTAGGGCCTAAGAACCATCTTGATGAAGCATCTCCTATCGATGGATCACTCCACTTTGTGGCGTCGTCTGCAACGTTTTCATGAGACTTTATATGAAACCATTGACGTGGGGATGTTGTGTCAAGGATCTCACCTACACGGACGGACACAAAGGCTGGAAACTTAAACTTTGTAGAACAAATCCAAGAAAGGACTGTGCTGGAATCCGAGAGGAAAATTGTTTCTCCTATGTCTATTGAGTGTGACTTCTTTACTGTCGCCGCTAAACGCACGCCCAGGACAGCTGCTTGCAGTTCCAATCTTGGGATGGACAGCCTTTTTACTGGTGCGACCTTAGCTTTTGCCATCACTTGGGAAACTTCAACATTGCCATCCTTTTCAAATCTCAAATAGGCGACCGCAGCAAAGGCCTTTTCAGAAGCATCGACGAAAACAATTAGGTTCACGTTTGACTCATCGGGGTTATAGGACACGTACCTCCGCGGAATTTTGATGCCTTCAATATGTCTTAGCTCCTTTATAAACTGCACCCAACAGGTCTTCAAATCTTTTGAAATGTCTTCATCCCAATCAAACCCTTCTCTCCAAACCTCTTGCAACACAATTCGCCCCCGGATAATAAAATAAGACATTAGACCTAGAGGATCAAATATTCTCATTATAGTTCTTAACATCGTTCGCTTTGTAATATTCGTCTCGGAGATCAGCATTTCTTCAACAGACTCAATATTTGCCAACTTGTATGTGAAATAGTCAGATGATGGATTCCAGTACATACCGAGGATCTTGGACACTGTAGATTCACACTCATTTGGATCTATTTTAACCAAACTTGCTTTCACATGACTCTCAGGAATCGTACGCAATACTTCTTTATCATTGGACTGTACCCCAACTAACTCAAAATTCATCGCCTTACAAATGTGAATAGCATCTCGGGTCACTGTCACTGCCTTTTCAACAGAATCATGGCTATTGAAATAGTCATCAACGTATGTACATTTTGTTAAACCCTCTACTGCTTCCGGATAATCTTTACGAAATGATTCTGCATGTTGGTTTTTAACAAACTGCGCGCTTGTGGGGGAGCATCTGGGACCAAACATCATGACTTGCATTATATAAACTGTCGGCGACTTGGAAATATCTCCATCCCTCCACAAAATACGTTGACATTGTTGATCGTCTTCCTTTATTTTAATTCGGTGGAACATTTCTTTGACATCGGCATTTATTGCTACAGCTCGCTCACGGAACTTAAAAAGACCAGCGTGAAGTGGCACAAGGTTATCTGGCCCTTTAAGGAGATAAGTATTCAGCGACACCGTCCCTACTTTAGCTGCAACATCGGCCACATCTCTCGGTTTCGGAGGGAACTTATTTGGATTAACCACCACGAAGGTTGGCGCATACCACACCCTCGGCCAGGCCTTGCTTAAATCCTCGGCGGAAGCCAATCTTGCGTAACCTTTTGACAACAATTCCTTCATGTGGTTATTTTTCCATTCTAGTAAATCAGGTCTTTTCCTTAAAGATTTTTCTAAACTTTCTAGGCGTTTTAAGGCCATTGGATAACTATCTGGCAGTTTTACTTCATCATGGGACCAAAGCAACCCAATCTCATAACAATCACCAATCCACCGTAAGGTTCGTTCCATGATACCTACTGCTCGAAGTACATCTCGGCTAATCAAGTCACCTTTAGGAACCATGACCCCGAAATCCTCTGTGGTGAAGTGCAATCTGACTAGCTCATGCAATTGGTCTTCGTACTTTATAGCATCGTGTAACATTAAATGCATCGACGGCTTTTTACCCCCGTTAAGGCACGTTAAATCAAGTGATGGCGATGCATTTCCATAGACGATCCATCCTAATAACGTTTTTATTGCACATGGCTGATCATCTTTGCCATGACGCTGACCACGACCCCACAGGAACTTCGCTTGGTCTAATCCAACTAGAACTTTAGGCTTAGCATCGACTAAATCTGACAAAGGGAGTCCTCGCAAGTGTGGATACAACCTTTGCAACTCAGCAACGTCTAAAGACTGACCAGGTAACTCTAAATTCTTTACTGTGTACACGTTCTTCAAAATATGATGTTTACGGTTGTTAACACCAGATACAGAAAGTGAAGTTCGCATTGAATCCTCTTGACGTGAGACACCCTTTGTCCACTGAAGAGTAAGACGCTCAGGATTACCTTCCAGCCCAAGATCATCAAAAATGTCCTTTTCGACCATTGATAATGACGAACCATCGTCCAGGAAAGCAAAGGTGTCAATAAATTTATTTTCGCTTCCATAAATTCGAACTGGCACAATCTTAAACAAAATCGATGCATTAAAACCAACATGTGAAGAGTGGATGTGTGGTTGCGGCACGAAAGGGGTAGCAGCAGCATTCGGAGTTAACACTTTACTCGAATCAGCTGGATGTAACATGGGATGATGGCGACGATCGCATCCGCCGGACCCGCAAGTAGACTTCTTTCGACACAGCTTCCAATCGTGCTTAGATGGGTCTAAGCAGGAGAAACATACTTGAATTCGTTTTGCAAACGCCATCCTATCTTCCACAGACAAGTCTTTAAACTCCAAGCACTGCTCCAAACTGTGTTTTTCACGACCACATTTTATACAATTACCGGTAACAGCATGTGTTGAAACTGGTTGGTGTGTCAAACACCTTCCTGACGTCTTTTGGGTCTTCTGCGAAACTTTCATATCAGCTAATAAACGCGTCGGCTTGATGAGGTCAGGTGGTAAACTAACCACTTTCTCCGTAACAAAATTGGCAAAATCCTTCAAATCCGGTTTCAATAATCCACTTTTCTTCCTAACCCAATCCTGATACAAACCCGGACCTAATTTGCTTGCAAGCGACGTCAAAACAAAGGCATTGTTTAAGTCATCGTCTCTCTTCATAGATCTGATATCTGCTACAAAACCATTCAACTTAACAGCCCACAAACGAACTTTAGGGTCGCACTTTGATGAAAGAGCAGGAAGACAGAGTAGATCCGCGGTTAAATCGTGCACAAGAACATCGTATCTCCCAAAGACTACACGAAGCGACTCCATAATAGCATCGGCATCAGAAGAATATTTCAGTCGTTCACTTACTAGCTGGTATGCCTCGCCTTTCAATGCTTTCCGCAGACGAGATACATTTTCTTTGCCGCTATACCGCCCTTCCAAAGTTGTCGTGTTGAAAACCTCTACAAAATAAGGCCATTCACGTTTGTCCTCGCCTGAAAACGTTGGCAGCTCTTGCACGTTGCTTCTGTTCAGGATGGTTAACAAACTTGACATGTCAGCATCACGAAACGACGACTCATAAAAACCTTGACCCCGTTCTGGTAAATCACTATGAGGTGTAGATTGTTGTTGATGCACTAAGTTGTCCATCAATGACTTATGATTTGCCTGGATCCTCTTGATCATTTTCAACCTGTCATCAAGTATGTTAGGAGTGGATGAACGTGCCTCATCTGACTGGCCCGCAGAACGTTCAGTTACCGATGGAACCTTAGCAAGTCTTGATTTCAGCTCATCCATTTCCTTACGAAGTGCGACAAGCTCACCATCCTTTTGCAAAACAGTCGCTTGAGCTACGGCCGCAGCTTCTATGAGCATGTTCATAGAGTCACTTAAATCTTTATCGCCGGACGTCCCTTGACCTTCAAGATCTTGGCTATGCTGAGAATCTTCATCACGAGGTTCACAGGAATCCTCCTTACAGAACCATGGGGTTGAAGTCTCGTACGCATTTGGGTCAAATTTGGCACATGAATAGTGCCACCACCTTTTGCACCTCTCACATGCCACCATCTCATCATCATCAGGTCTCCGACATTTTGACATACTGCAACTATGTTTTTCTTTCCCCATGTTTGGAGGATTTGTAATCCAATAATTGTATGCTCCTGAATTCACGTGGGTTCAGCCACACGTGAGTAAAATAAAATTATGTTGGTACAAGAGAATTGCTTACCTAGAATCACTGTTTTTGGAGAATAATTATTGGCGAACGCTTTTGTAGTTCTTTGAAAAAGACAACTTCAAAATCCAATTTTATTTTCTGTAATGTACAAAATTCTTAAATCTAGCATTACATATGTAATTTTTAATAATTATAAACTTACACTCCTAGCGAAACTAAGATTTTTTTCTTTGCAAAACCTTGTACAAATTATAACAACTGCATCAAGTTTTAACTCTAAAATAAGACTTTATTATAATTTATAACTTTGATACTTCTTTTCAAAAATAAATCATACCTTTGTAAAATTAACAAAAATTAACAAATTATTACCACAGCAAGTTATTTTATTTCACGGCAAGTTACGAAAATTCTTGAAACTCTTTCTGCAATGCGGACAAATGTTAACTGTCTAATTTTCTTTTACTAGGATTTCTTTTAACAGCAATAACGGATTGTTGATTTACTTTTATATTTAGAGAGGGACAACTATATAAATGTTACATGTTCTTAAATTTTATCGCGACCAGTCGAAAAAATAAAAAACCTTTAGCTGTCACCCCTACTTTGAAATCTAGATATTAAGGCTGATTTGTTTTTGCGTATGGCTCGACGACAAGACCTATTTTTGAAATTTTTAATACACTACAGATATCATTGATGCACATAATATATCAAAAATAGTAATGGACCAAGTATAGTTCCTCGCGGTGTACCAACATATGTACCTACTAATTGCACTTGAAGTTCAATTATTCACAAAGGTCTCATGGGTTCTATTAAATATTGGAACGATTTAAACCAATTAAGTTCAAGGTCTCTTACATTCATACATATTTTGAAAATTTAGTGAGAAGTCTAAACCTGAGCAGACGGCATATTTATTTATTTCAGGACCTAAATAATTTAAATTTTCGAAACGAGCTACTCAATATTCACAAACACAACCTGCATATGACTGCCTCGTCTGAATACCTCGCATAGGTATAGACCATAAAATTTGAATTCATATTTGCGGACACATGAATCATGATATGTAAGCACCATCATCGCAAATGCATTTGCGGCTTTTGGGACAGTTTTTGCATATTGTGTGAACCCCTATAATTTGATAAAATTAATATAGACAAAGAATAGCTCATAGCTTTATACGATCGACCGTTTCAAATGCTCTTTGAAAATTAAAAAATAATGCAGTTTTTTATTACCACTGTGTATTTCTTCCTTCAGAATCATTATCGACCAGCTTAGGGACGTTTCACAAGATTCTTTTAAATTTTTCGGGAACTCACCATGGACAAAGCAATCATCATTCCCTGCGTTCGAGAAACTATCAGATAAGCTATCCACCTATCCCAAAAGACTTTCAGTTGTTGCATCAATACAAACCTATCGGTATAGCTTTGGATAGCTCCTCGAACGTGAGCATTATTTATTTTTAATATTATTGGGCCTATAATATCGAAGTATTCTATAACAATATTTAATTGAGATTAAAGGCACTTGTTGTATTCACGCTTTTGCATATTTTTCTTATCTCATTAAAATCGATTTCCCTTAAGGACAATGGGCAAAAATTTATGGATCGCTGGCCCAACTCCAATAAGAACAACCTTTATATCATAATATAGGTACGTATTCATACATTATTTATCAGTTAACCGGTTTTAATAGAAAAAAATGTAAAAATTGAGCCACACTCCCTCCACAAATGGAACTTGTTAACTGGGTGAATATTTAATTTATTATTTAGTGGAAGTTATGACCTTTTTCTTAAACATGGAAAATACATTTCAAAAAGTTCCTTAATTTCAACTGCTTATGCTAATGTTGAAAAATAAATTTAGCTTAAATCACATGTTCAAAAAATCTAGATTGAATCTGTGCAGTCAAAAACATTTGTGCAAATAGGATTGCATAATATTTGAGGATTGTAGAAAATGACGACCATTTGAATTTATTTTGGCGTTTTCGGAAACCTTTAACCTACTGCTAAAGAAATATGAATTACATTCAAATCTGATGCAATCATGATTGTTTAGAATCTCTAGAACACGTAAATAATGAAAATTTTTAAAAGTTTGGTTATTACAATAACCGCTTTAATTTTTTGTTTATCAGATATATGTAGTAGGTATACGAATTTTGAATTTTTAGACACAAAAGGTGTGTGAGTGCATTTCTGAACATTGAATTCCTGCAATTTTATTTTTGTTTGAATCTGTCTAAAGACCCGACAATGATTTCGCGTACGCGAAACTATAGGATTTGGGCTAGGTGCGAGGTTGGGTTTACCTAAATGCGCTGATTCTTTAAATGCAAAAGAAACTTTGCATACACCCAACCTCGCACCTACCCCCAATCCTAGTGTGCCCAAGCATGGAGGTTGCAGGGGGCAGCATGCCCCCCCCCCCCATACATACCTCACTGTTTTTACGCCGTAATGCTGTTTATGTTAGCAAGCAAAAAAAAACAGGTGAGAAGCATTTAATTTCGCGTACGCGAAGTCATTTTCGCGTACGCGCTTGGGTCTTTACACCCTTTTTTTATATGAATTTTGAAATTTGTTTGTTTAGAAATTCAGTTTCAAAGTAAAGGGACTAGGCTAATGCCTCAAGTTCTTAAATAAAATGCCGCACAATTGATCAAATTTCAAGAGGGACGGGAATTAAGCTAGAAATTCCGCCGCATCCACAATTTGTAATTTTCACTTCTATGGAATATTTTGGAATGATCCACTTTGAATGCCATTCTTGAATCATCTGTCACAATTATTTCTGATTACACCATTTCTTAATCCATATAAAACCTGTCGTCTATCTTTTAGCTTTACAACTTATTTTTCCTGTAGCGTAAAAAGTGACCGAGATGTTTTAAATACAATTAATACGGCTTCACATTTTATGTCCCGGCAAGTATCAAACAATTTTGTAAGCAGTCGCATGATAGTTATTTTGATTCTTTTCACTGAAAGTTTTTTAATGAAGAAACATGTCCAAAACAATGCACATTCGAATACAAACAGCAGTGATCCCAGTAATCCAAAAATACTCTAGCAAATAATAATCCCATCTTCTTTTCATTCACAAATAAACTTTTGTCTTTTTAATTCCTCAGCAATTGAAATACACATGCGGCCACGATATAAAATAAAAAGTTATTATTTTTCTGCCTTTTTAAATTAAATTACAAAGTCATTCTCATGGTGAAACGAAAAAAGTTTATCCGCGGACGAAAACCTATTTTTATAAAAGAGCTCCAAACACTTAGTGGGGCTTCCTCCTGAAAGAGCAGCCTGAAAAAAAATGCAAACTTGTGAGCTGGTTTCTTGAGGGGAAATATCGATGATGGCACTTACCTTCTGTGAGTTTTGCTCGTCCACCAGTTGGCTGGCAGAGGATCGTTGTACAACCAGCGCATACAACAACTCCTTGGGCATGACTAAAGACAGTTGTGATCTTGTAGCATCCTGGGCATTTAACGTCCATGAAGTAGGAATTTGGGTGCTGTACCAAACGCTTTAGCTTGTGCTTGCGCTTCTCTTCAGCTGGTAATGGGTGAAGTAAATCTTTTGCTAGCTGCAAATCAAACGAGATAAAATAGAGATTAATTAACTTCTTATTTAGTTTAGGATAAAATTAAGGGATTTCGTTGATTGTACACAAATCAATCTTGTAGGTTTAAACTATTCCAATTAGACCATTTAGATTTTGTTCTACAATATTATCCTGAGTAAGGATTTATTTCTATTTTTATTAAATCAAGTGGAAATTGCTGGCGTAAAACACAAAAACACTTCGTAGCCATGTGTACGCATATCATACGTCAAACTTTCCGATGCAATTATTTCCACATAAATAAAACACTTTCACACACTTTTTATGGTCATTCGATGTGCAATATTGTGTATTTTAATTTTTAATCGTTTTTTGTAGAACGATTTGTAATTTAAATTAAATTATTGAATTATTTTATAGAATTTTCACCCACCGGCATGTTTCTTCTTTCACAGCTAACACGGAAAAGGAAATAGACATTTTCTGAGCGAAGTTAGCATGAGTTTGTAATTCTTTTAATAGGCATTGGCGACATCTGTTAGTGGGTGTGCAATTATGTACTAAAAATATTTTTGTGAAATAGGGTATGATAACATAAATTACGCTGTGTTGTGAAATTTACTATTACGTTTTCAGAGCCAAAATGAGTAATTTCACAATTTTCAGATAGTGTGAAGGCTTAACTACATAAGCCAAAAAGTACTGAAGTACAAAAGTAAAAATATTTTTTTTACCGCTAGCGCCGTTGTTTTGTGAAAAAGAATACACAAATTTGTTTTTAAACCAAAATTTAAGCTTTCTGCATCATTTTTATAAATTTTCTAGTCAGAAAAACTATCACAAAATCAATTTAAAAATTTTCACTTTTGCACTTTTTCACTTTTTTGGCTTATGTAGTTGAGGCTTGAGAATGATTAAATTCCATTTCATTTTTTCAACTGTCATGTAAGTCGTGAACGTGGGGCCAAATTTCGATGACTCAATTTTGATTTATTCTTATTTCATCACAATCGTTTCAATTAATTTCGTTGTTTTTTACAGGGCAAATGAATAAAGGCTTGACTACATAAGCCAAAAAGTACTGAAGTACAAAAGTAAAAATATTTTTTTTACCGCTAGCGCCGTTGTTTTGTGAAAAAGAATACACAAATTTGTTTTTAAACCAAAATTTAAGCTTTCTGCATCATTTTTATAAGTTTTCCAGTCAGAAACACTATCCTAAAATGAGTTTGAAAATTTTCACTTTTGCACTTTTTCACTTTTTTGGCTTATGTAGTTAAGCCTTAACTTTGCTAGGTTCTAACAGTATGTTTTGGTGAAAGTGTATAGCAATTCTTGAGGTTAGACCGCACTCGACGGATCTGTACCTCAGCGGAACTGAACTTCACTATGTGGCAAAATATTATGTAGCACCAATAGCCGCGTTTTATTATCTACGGTTCTGGGTCGGGGTTAAGGATCCCCCACAGCAACGCGAATTTTCGGTGGCGACAACGAAAACAATAGCCGTGTTTTATTATCTACGGATCTGGATCAAGATCATCCCATAAAAATAAAACGATACAGATCCATAATGACAACAGTTTTGTATACTCATCTCTTTATTTCTTATGTTTGTTTATTTTTCATGTAGATACTGTCTTCTTTCTTAACACTGCAGTGTGTACTCCCTACCGACTAAAGAGCCGTCTACTCGCCAGAGTAAAAACTTATTTTCGGATCTTTAAAATAGATCCAGATACAGAGCAGGATCCAAAGTTGTTGTTGTATTACGTGCTAAAAGATGATCCCGATCTAGATCCGTAGATAATAAAACACGGCTAATAATAACAACAGCCGCGTTTTATTATCGCCAATAACCCATATGGTTCACCCCGATATAATAAAACGATACGGACCCAAATGAAAACAGTGTCATATGCTCTTCTCTTTTTGTCTTATGTTTGTTTACTTTTCATGTAGATACTGTCTTTTTTTCTCACACTACAGTTTGTACTCCCTACCGACTGAAGAGCCGCCTACCCGCCAAAGTAAGAACTTATTTCTGGATCCATAAAGCAAACCCCGATAGAAACCTAGATCCAAATTTGTTTTTGTATTCCGTGTTAAAAGATAACCCCGACCCAGACCCGTAGATAATAGCCGCGTTTTATTATCGCCAATAACCCATATGGTTCACCCCGATATAATAAAACGATTCGGATCCAAATGAAAACAGCGTTGTATGCTCATCACTTTTTGTCTTATGTTTGTTTATTTTTTCACGTAGATACTAGCCGCGTTTTATTATCGCCAATAACCCATATGGTTCACCCCGATATAATAAAACGATACGGATCCAAATAAAAACAGTGTTGTATGCTCATCTCTTTTTGTCTTATGTTTGTTTTTTTTTATGTAGATATTGTCTTTTTTCCTCGCACTGCAAATTGTACTCTCTACCGACTGAAGAGCCGTCTATCCGCCAGAGTAAGAACCTATTTCTGGTTCCATAAAGCAAACCCCGATAGAAATCTAGATCCAAATTTGTTTTTGTATTATGTGTTAAAAGATAACCCCGACCCAGACCCGTAGATAATAAAACGCGGCTATTGACAACCACGTGTTGTTATTGTTGTTTTCGTCGTCGCCACCGAAAATTCGCGTTGGTGTGGGGGAACCTTAAAAATCGACGAACAGATGTCGCCACTGGGAGGGAAATTTAAAGGAAACAAAAATTTTCATTCAGATGGTGCTAGGGTTTTTTCAACAAAATGGCAGTTTTGGTAAAAATTTCTCCAGGAAGATGTCGCTAGAGTATGTGTGTTATTTTTCACTTTTGTACTTTTTGCAAAAATTTTTGAATGAAACAAATCTGACACCAATTTAACAGATAGCTGTCAATTTTCATCCGTGCGGTGCGCTTCAGAAGCGCTCTTCCCCTCCGAAATCAAAAATGAACGAACACTGAACGAAGCGAATGGAATGGCGCGTCTATTATATTGCTTGCAGTCGTTCGATTTCGTACGGCTGCGTACGCTGCTTTCCAACAATTATAGTTCTACCTAAAGTCGTGAAGTTCAGTTACGCCAAATGCGGTCTTACCTTAAGGGCCAGTTTGTTCACAGTGGGTTGGTTAAATCTGCACCATCACTTTAGCAGGTTCTAATTAGCCAGTTCAGGTTTCTTGAGATATCTGAGATCTCAGAGATCTCAGCAATCTCAGAAATCTGAACGTAATTCCTCAGTGAGATTCCTCACTTTTGTTGTCAAAAAGCTGAGACTGAAATTTTTTGGATTCGTTTGCTCAATTATTTTTTGTTGCAGTTGATCAATTTATAAAAACGAGTTGGAGAGTGCTTTTGACTTCTAAAGGAGAAATTTTGTTCAGGTTTCTCCTTCTCCTCAGTGGAGCTGACAGATGTTTGCTCAGTGAGATCTCAGAAACGTGAACTGGCTAATTAATTGGTGCTAAAGCCTAGTACGCAGATCGCGCTAAATTTTAGCTGCCACTTTTCTCTCCAAACATCAGCTAAAACCCTAGCTAAATTTTGACATAAGAGAGTTGTGGAGAATATGTGATTGAAATAACTGGTCTGTTTGGTAACGTGAAATTTCTTGCGAATTCGCACAAAGTTTCACAAAATTTCAGAATTTGCTGTCAAAACCAATAGAAAAAAAAATCAGTTTTGGGATATTTGTTGAAACAAAAAGTTATCAAACAGGCATTAAGCATTGTGTAGAATATGTCAAAAACACCTGGGTCGATGTTCTGTAACTCGGCGATAACTTTTCGTAGTGAGAAACGGCGAAAAATGGAACAAAAATGGAACAAAACTCATAGGAATCCTATGGGTTTTGTTCCATTTTTCGCCATTTATCGCCTCGAAAAGTTATCGCCGAGTTACAGAACATGGGTCCTGGACCCATGTTCTGTAACTTTCGAATCGATAAAAATAGTCGAGAAACGATGGGAATCGATACAAAAATCAATTTATCGCATAATCGGGTTTCTGTATCTGTTGACAGTCGATAACTTTATCGACTGAAACAAACGGAACTGAAATACTGGAAAAGTGCGATAAAATGGGTTTCTGTATCTTTGAAAATCGATAAGTTTTTCGATTTAAATGTCAAATCGTATCACCAGCAAAATAGCTGGTGAGATAAAAAAAGTTAAAACAATGGAGGTAAATATAAAGTTATTTGAATGTTTGATGACCAACATTTATCATTAAATTTTCAAAGGTGTTCTAGCAGATATGATCGAATGTGAAACTTGCTTTGCATCAAAACTTGTAGAACTGCTCAAAGAGTGAGTATAGGTATGAAAGCTTTGTGAAAATTAATTTGAATATTTTTAAAAAAATTGATTTTGCAGATTCGTTCGCTTTGCTTCAACAAAGAGTTCAAGGAAATAGCTGCGCTATCGCTTAATGGATATATTCACATATTCAAGCAGAAACATTCAAACAGAAGCTCTCTAGAAAATGGCCAAATTGTCAAGATAATGTCAGCATAGCATACCACAACGATGGACTTTATACAGTTGGATGTAAATCATACACGATATTATAGGATGCACGAGCATTACAAATATGTGGTTATTAACAGAAAGCCTTTCTTTCACATAGGGACGGTGCAAGCACTTATACAGGTTTATCATTTATGAACTTTGTACGTGGAACCTCTGTCACGAAGAAAACATTGTCCCCAGCCACCACATTCATTTCGCCAGCCACAACCAATTGGAAAGCAAACAACAAGCAAGTTTATTTTTAATCGAGTGCCTGGGAAAAGTGCATTGAGCGAGTATTCGAACTGAAGGAAGTCCATATACTCAATCATCTGCGTATCGGTCATGTCAATGAGGACATCACCATCACCAAACGCCTTATGACTATTTGAAAACAAAAAATCGAAGGTAATGGCATTTTGGAAACCTAATTGTGTTCACACTTCACATACAAACGATGCTAATTCCATTAACGAATCAAAATTGGAATATCTTGAAGGCGATAAGGTCCTATTCAAAGCCGAAGATTGTGATGCAAAATGATGAGCTATTGCATCGTGGCCAGTATTACAAGTTTGTATTTTCTTTGTTTTTTTATCAATACATATACCTACATTGAAAAATTACCCTCTTTACAGATGATAAAACAAAAATATATCCCTGCAGGGTAAATATTATCCCATACCGTCTTGCATCTTCATTGAAGGTGATACCTTGCGATTAACAATTGTATCTGCCCAGCCACTGGGTATAAAGAAATTTAAGGAAACGCGAAAAAGCGTAATAAGCTTTTACTACTTAATAAGCTTAAGTAGTAGTAGTATTAGTACTAAGCACCTAAGCAGTTTTTTAATATTATCTAAGCAGTTGTTTAATATTATCTCGCAAGTTTTAAATAAAGATTATTTTTATAACCAAAAATAACGTTACGATTTTAATTCAAATGTTTATGTGGGATCTACCATATTATTGGGAAAAAAATGAACCATTTTTCTGTTTTTTGAGTATCTCAAACCTGTTGAACCGATTTTAAATAAAGTTTTTTACAAGAGTTTCTAATAAATTTGAATAGGATTGCAAATCAGAATTTTCAACACAACAAATTTTGGATTTAAAAAAAAATGTTCAAAATAATTTTGTTTTCCTATCCCACACTCCTTTATTCAATTCTTCTCAATTTTTCATTCTAGTAAAAAAAAGAAGAAATAACATTCAAATAATTAATTAAATGAAACTTATTTAAAATATTTTTTTTTAATCGTCAAAAGAAAACTACATTTAATTCCTCTAAGTGGTTATGAAAACCATTTTCAAAACAAACTAAGATTTCAAAAAATTTCCATATAAAAGTAGTTTCCGGCATTTTTCAGTTTTAAAGCAAATGCCGAAGATACTTTTATTTGGAAATTTTTTGAAATAGTTGTTCGATTTGAAAATGGTTTTCATATTCATTTAAAGGACTTCAATTCAAACTGAAAACTGTTCCAATAATCCAAATGAAACAAGTATTTTGGAAATGACATCGTTGTATATCTACAAATTTCAAGAAATTTCTTAAAAGTAATACAAATTTCATGAAATTGGTAGATATAATACGATGTCATTTCCAAAATACTTGCTTCATTTAAATTATTGGAATGGTTTTGAGTTTGAATGAAAGCCCTCTAAGTGGTTATAAAAACCATTTTCAAAACGAACAAAGATTTCAAAAAATTTCCATATAAAAGTAATTTGGGCATTTGCTTTAAAATCGAAAAATGCCGAAAATTACTTTTATATAGAAATTTTTTGGAATCCTTATTCGAATTGAAAATGGTTTTCAGAAACACTTAGGGGACTTAAAATGAAACTTAAAACCATTTCAACCATCCTTATAGAGCTAATAGTTTTGAAACGACAGCGTGGTATATCTACCAATTTCAAGCAATTTCTTAAAAGTAATAGAAATTTCCTGAAATTGATAGATATACCACGATGTCATTTCCAAACTACTTGCTTCATTTGTATGATTGCAACGGTTCTAAGTCTTGATTTGAAGTGGATCTTAAAACCATTTTGAATTACAATCAAAAAATTTCTTATCAAACTAATTTCAAGAATTTCATGAAAAAATCATATGAAATTCTTGAAGCTTTATTTGGAAAATGAGAACTTCTTCTAAAATTGTGAAGTACGCAGCATGCATTTATAATCTTTCCTTCAGACTGTGGGGAGTAAAATAGCCCCAGTTTGAGGCATCGAAAAACCGACTTCAAAACGCCGTTTAACTTTTCCACACAGTTCCTGGTGCGTGCATATGGACAGTGTTGAACCGCCTATCATCTGCATTTGATGAAGCGCGGTACGGGGTCATTATCCATGGACGTAGTGGATATCCGGAATCTCCTTTAAACAAAAAAAAACAAAAACTGGTCAAACCCTAAAATGTGAAATGAAAATGTTTAACTATCTAAGAGCCACGAATTTTGTCCTCCAGGACCCATGTTCTGTAACTCGGCGATAACTTTTCGAGGCGATAAACGGCGAAAAATGGAACAAAACCCATAGGATTCCTATGAGTTTTGTTCCATTTTTGTTCCAATTTTCGCCGTTTCTCGACGCGAAAAGTTATCGCCGAGTTACAGAACATGGGTCCAGGTTGCCTTGCTTCATATCTACTTTTTAAAACTGTGTTTATTTGAGAAGTCTCCCAAATAAATGCGTCATGCGCTGCACCTCCGAACCTTGCAAACACTCCTAGGATTTTCAGATCGAAATCACATATCTAAAATTGAAAATACAAAATAAGTTCTTATAATTATTGTTGATTACAAATTATCTTATTTTTTTACCAATTGTACATTTTTTGAATGAAAACCCTTCCTGTTTAAGTAACAGGCCTCAATATTACAGCCTGGTTTCTGTATTCGAACGTGCGTACAATCTATAGCTCCAATACCCCTGGAAAGCCTGTTTGTTCAAAAAACCTTAAATATATTATTAAATAGAAATTATTAGTTTTTTTAATAACACTTATTTCTTTAGAAATCTACCTCCGTTTAATGGTTTCGTATTCCTCAACACTCGGGAACTTTATCCATTTGTTCATCAAATGGTTTTGAAGCACACTGGAGACATCAACTATTGATCTTGATATCATAGATCTACTCGTTGCGGCCGAAAAATCATGTCCTATGTCTCTTTGGTACGAACCAGTTGCGTAAAAATGAATTGCCGAGCAAACGCGTAAAGGAATGGGTATGAACGTTTTCCTCTGTCCCTGGGGCAAAAACGGACGTATTTCGTCCACTAAAACTGATGCGGCTTCTCGGCTCAGCCGAAATACCTCCCGAAATCGTTCCTCAGGCATTTCGAAAGGATTCGTTTTATCCCGAAGCCTACGCCTTTCAACACGCATTTTATTTCGGCGTTGATTTGCTTCCTCCAATAAACAACGTACATTTTCTTTTAATTTTTTATATTTTTCACTATTAAATCGCGGTTTAAAAGGAATTTTTAGTTCAAATTAAACTTTTTTTGTTTTAAAATGTCAAACTGACAAATAAACTTATCGCCTTCCAATGGAAATTCCAGTCAAAATTGGGTGGAAAGTGAACTTACCGCATCGACTTACAGAAACACATTTGTTTCCAGATGCGATAAGTGCGGAATGGATCGTTTCATTTTTTAAAGATGCGACAAGTTAAGTACTTTTCGAGGCGATAAACGGCGAAAAATGGAACAAAACCCATAGGATTCCTATGAGTTTTGTTCCATTTTTGTTCCATTTTTCGCCGTTTCTCACCACGAAAAGTTATCGCCGAGTTACAGAACATGGGTCCATTTGTTTTTGACATATTCTACACAATGCCTTATGCCTGTTTGATAACTTTTTGTTTCAACAAATATCCCAAAACTGATTTTTTTTTCTATTGGTTTTGACAGCAAATTCTGAAATTTTGTGAAACTTTGTGCGAATTCGCACAAAAAAAAAGAATTTGTAAAAATTCTTCCAAATCGGAATCCATTTTGCATGAAGGCAGCAACAATCTAGCTGTAAAAACAAAGCAAAGTTCACACAAAATTAAAAAATACCAGAACCAGTCAAAATTTAGCTCGAGAATAATGTCCCAGACAATTATTTCGTGCGCTAAATTTTGACAGATTAGTGATGTACAGTAAGAAACAAACATTTGATTTTTAGCTGGAGCTGCGTACCTCTCAGCTAAAATGCTTTGCTTTATTTTAGCTTGGCTGAATTTTGGAGAGAATTTCGTATGGAAACTAAAATTTAAGCATAGTACGCAGCTGAAGCGAAACGAAAATTTCCATACAAAAATTGAAGCAACGAAATCATGAACGAAAAATTTCGTTTTCATTTTTGTTCTGCAGTACGCTGTTCAACAAGCGAAATTGATAATTGTAGCAGATTATTTGGAGAAGACTACACTCTTTTTCACACTGAATTATTTGCACGAACCATTAATTGTCTGCGGAAAAATGACATTCGAGTTTTAATTTGTATTTTTATTTGTTGTTTATTTGATTACAGCAAAGGCTTCTGTAATTTCATTTATTTGTTTTTATTTTTCTTACAATTGGTGACATTTATTTTTTCCGTAGTCGTTTCGTTTACGTTTTCGTTGTCGAATTGGAGACCAGAGAAAATTTTCGTTTCGCTTCAGCTGCGTACTAGGCTTTAGCGCGATCTGCGTACTAGGTTTAATCAATGAAAATCGACTGATTAGCGATTTCCATGACTAACAACTCAAATTTTGATTTCCCTAATAAAAATGTTGGTTAACATGCACATTCTATGATTTACCACTTGCATTAATCCTTGATTAAAGATAATCAACTGTGAACAAACTGGCCCTAAGTGTGGTTCCGGCCTTAAGTTTTTGTCTGAACGATAGAATTCGGATTCAAGCCTAGTACGCTGCTGATGCGAAACGAAAATTTCTTGTGATCTCCAAACAGACAACGAAACGCTTGCGAAGACACAACGGAAAATATCCTTGGAGAGTTTCATTAATTCCAAAAACAAAATCAAACATAAACGCAAAAAATCAGAGAAACCCATGAAGTAAGAAAATGATAAAAAAAAAAAACACAAATAAAACTGAAATGTCATTTTTCCGCACACAATAAATAGTCTGTATAATTAATTCAGTGCGAAAAAGGAGCGGAGACTTCTCCAAATAATCTGCTACAATTATGAATTTCGCTCTTCGAACAGCGTACTGCAAAACGAAAAGCAGAACGAAATTTTCCGTTTATGATTTCGTTGTGTCATTTTTGTATGGGATTTTTCGTTTCGCATCAGCAGCGTACTAGGCTTCAGGTAAAAAAAATTCGGAATAGAAAATCCAATGTGAACTGAACCACAGTACACATATTAAAGGTAATATCATTAGCGTTTTCATTTTTGTTCAGTTCTGCGCATCTGTCAAAATCGAGGTATTATGGTGGTAAAATGGTGGATTCAGTGCCCCTTTCCTTGTCTAATTTCAATATTTTGTTGTTGTTTCTAATGATGCGCGTTGAGTTCCTGTGGTCACTCGAACAGCCATTTTTAATTTTTTGACATTTCCAACTTTGACAACCTGCGCAATATATTACCTTTAATATGTGTACTGTGGAACTGAACACCATCAAAATGGTAACGTGCAGTCAAAATTTATTTTTTAGTACTCTGCCACTAGATGATCCCATTTTAAATTCATTTGGAAGTGTCAAATGTGATTTTTTTTTTCCACTCGTGAAAAAATTAAAAATATACTTTTTGTTTTTGTTCACGATTATAGATTCTTAGCCAAAATGTTAGAAAAAAGAACAGAGAAAAAACAAAATGATTCCAAGCCCAGAGATGATGGTGTTGAACTAGAAAATCAATTTATTTTAAGAATTCCAGAGGTAAGAGTTTACAAAACTAAAATACATCGATTCAAATGATTTTGTTTTCCTAGGAACCTGCAAAGCTATTACATGAAGCCCTTCTATCTGGCAACCTCAAGGATCGTCTTGCAATTAAAATGGACAGCGATTTGCGCTACGGTGAAGTGCGCCTCGATCATTGGCTGCTTCATGCAAAGATCGTTGATTTACCAACAATTATTGAATGCCTCAAGAGTATCGACAACAAAAGTTTCTATAAAACTGCAGATATTTGCCAAATTGTAACTTTTATTATTAAAATTGATAATGAAAGTAGTATATATTATAATAAGCATTTTTTCTCAGATGATTTGCAAAGAAGAACCAGATGCTCCAGTTCCCGAAGATGAATCACCCAACAAAGCTAAAAAGAAAGACCCAAACAAGGTTGACAAAAAGTTTCTGTGGCCACACGGGATAACTCCGCCTTGTAAGAATGTACGCAAACGCCGTTTTCGCAAAACTCTAAAAAAGAAGTACGTTGAAGCTCCAGAAATTGAAAAAGAAGTAAAACGCTTGCTTCGAGTGGACAACGATGCTGTGAATGTAAAGTATGAAATCATCAATGAAGACGACGATAAGTCTGGTGCAATGCTTAACTCAAAAGATCAATCAACAGACAATGAAGAAACATTCCAAGACGATAAACTGCTTAACGACTCCAATAAGGACATCAATGTCGAATCTGACGGCGACGAAGAAAGGCACTCTTCGCTGCCAAGTAATATGCGGGATGTAGCTGAACATGATATTTTTGGCGAAGAAGTTTCCTCATCAGATGATGAAGATCGTCCTGTGCCGCGCGATATCGAGGAAACCTCACGTTTGTCGGCTGATGACAGTCGCATGTCGGAAGGGGATTCAATGTCCGGAAATCATAATAACCATAAGGGAAACACCATTGAGTTTAATACCAATATGTTCCTTAAAGATCCTTCGAAATCATTCGGAGGTTCCAATTCAAGCCTGGTCGGCACAAGTGGCTTCTATGATGAACAAAAACCAAACGATTCCGATGACGAATACTCGAACGAGGTGCAAATGACACGAGAGCAAATAATTTCTAAAATATCTGAGTTGCGTGGCCAGTGCGATGACCTTAAGGTTCAACAGTCACATAAGTCTCAAGAGATTTCTTCCATACAGAACCCAACTTTGAAACAAAGGCTACAAGAAACCCTCGAGAATTTATTGAGTCAAATTGTTGAAAAAGAATTGGAAATACAAGATTTTCAAAATATGCTCTAATTTTATATTTTATATTGAACTAAATATTTTGTTTTAATTTTAACTGCCACTATAAATTTGTTTGATAACTTGAAAATTCTTACAAGTTTTCATAACCCTCAATGATTTGAGTCAAATTGTTGTAAAAAAATGAATTAAAAATACAAAAATTATAAAAAACATACTATGTTCTAATTTAATATTGCACTCAATATTTGATTTATTTTTAGTTACAGATTATATGTAGGTCTCTTGGGAAAATTCCTACAAATTTTCACAAACTAAGTTTTGCTAGCAAACATTTTTGAAAAATTTTCAAATTAACAAACAGACCTTATGTTTGTCGTAATTTGTACATGAACAGAATAAATAATAAAAATACCATTCATATGATAATAAATTAAGTAACCACCAGGAATTTGAGTTTCATTTAAGCACACCAACGGCATAATCACATTTTTGCTGAATTACCATTGTTGTTGGATTCATTTTGTATATCCGTAAAGAAATTCGAATCTTTGAAATAGAGATGCTCGGGCGTATCGAGTGCAACTTCTGCTTCCTGAATATCATTTTTTATTGTAGCCACTAATGCTTCTAGAGAGTCGAAGTTCTTTTCTGGCCGCAAGTATCCAACTATTATTACTTTAAGTAGGCAGCCGTAGAGATCTCTGTTGTATTCGTGCAATATATGAGTCTCCTGCAAGTAATGAAAAAAAAATAATTAATACATTTAAGAGAAAAATTATTACAAAATTTGAAAGCAAACATCAACAATAACTTTCTCACAGATAAAAATTGGCTGGATATATGGATGGATGGATGCGAAAAATATGGTCCCAATGAAAAATGACCCAAAACTTTATGAAAAAGGCACCCACAAAAAAAAAAAAAAAACTACTCAAATCAAAAAATTACTCCACAAAACCAAGGCCAGTATTATTTATAAAGGTACTGCTTATGCATTCCGCAGAGCCCTCCCCAGCATCGGTGGGCAAACTTTTATATTTTAGCAAGAATCGATCTTTTTTTTGTACAATTATTTAATCACTGTCGCAAAACGATTTTTGAAAATTGAAATTTTGAACATCGGGTTAAATAATCGTAAAACTAACAAGCCGCGAGATTTTGAGTACTACATATTAAAATTGTAAATTCATAAACATCAAATATTTGCTTTGTTACGATGCTGATGCGCAATGTAGCTGATGCTGATGAATTGAATCAGCAACTACGCATCATGAATTTTCTCGATTCGGTTTTACTTGAAGTTTGCTCATTATTCGATGGAAGTTTGCAATAGTGAACACTACACTAAAACTGATGCTGGTTTCCTGCATTTAAGAATGTTTGACGCAAGCGATTGTGCGTCATCTCTGCAATGATGTATTTGTGAATAATTTACACAAAGGTTTTACATTTGATTTGGGGCGATATTTCACCCACCCATACAATTTTGTCTGAACCTTACCCTGTATAAGAAATTATTTGACGATATTTCGTTTTATTTTATTTTCTAAGTAAGAATATATTTTTCACAAAGATTATATTTTAACCAAGCGGACAGAATTAAAATTTACAATGTACTATATACATATGTAAACATTTTGTATTATTTATATTTACAAACATAAGTATTAAAATTTTAATAAATAGCTCTTACAAAATTCCCAAATGTAATTTGAATTATCATGGAATTACCCAACTGTGTTTATCTTGAACAAATTTTTGGGGAGATACGCCATTAATATATGTAATAAACAACACAAATATCAATAAATACTTAAAATTGGCATACCGATTTTTTTAAATTTACCAATTTTTTTTAAACAGTTGTGTATTTTATTTTGCCTACATCTACTGGTTAATTTGTATCTTGGTATTCAATGGATTGTTACAATTTGATTTGTTTGAGACCATTTGATTGTTCATTATGATACCACATGAAACCTTTCTAATCATTACACCGCTAGAGCTTAGTATGGAGCTTACGAAACTTTTTATTTCTGAGTTTGTCAGATTTCTGGGATTATTGCAGTTGAAATCTGTCAGATAGAGACTACGCCTTTGGATGAGAACAGGACATATTTAATGTACATAGATTGTACAATTGCTACATTGGTTTAACAAATAATATGAACGTAAAATTGTGTCATCAATTTGTTTGTATGTATATATTTTTAAACCTGGTAAGTTCAGGAAAATGAGTTCTCAGAAGAAGATTCCCCAACAAAATTTCTCAACTTTGCTGTCAAAACGCAGCCGAAAAAAAAATTAATTTGTTTTTTGACGGAGCGAACTCTTTGAGATCTCATCAGGAAAATGAGATCTCAGCAATATCAACTACACGAACAGGATTGCTCAGCAAAATTTCTCAGCTTGGCTGTCAAAATGCTGAGGAATAAACATTTTGGATTCACTTGCTCTCTTCCTGACGAAGCGAAATCTCTGATCTCATTTTTTTAATGTAAAAATTTTTTAACTCGGAAAACTGCCTTTAGTTTAAATATATAATAGGTATGTTAAAATAGATTCATGTTTTTATAACAAAAACATTTTTTGTGAAAATTAACGAATAAGACACCTGAAGATAGAATTCTAATTTATTTGTATTGACTAAACCCACATAAAGTTTATGAGTTAAGAAATTCTCTTATCTTATCACCACCAAAACGTGAAGCTTCAACTAAAAACTTCATTATATTTCGACTATAATTATATATGTACATACACCTATTCAAATTGACTAAAAATAAATCAATTAATGACTAAGAAAAAAATCTTCTTTTGTTTTCATAGATTAATAATTTGTTTTCATTTTTAATTTTTAAATCAAATTTATTTAACCAACATAATAATATTCTGTTATGTAATCATAAAAATTAATCAAATAGAACTAAACCACATCACAACCGAAGCCTTTTCATTTGCCATTAACCACTTTACAATGACACACATTCACACTTGAAATTTTGAGGTAAAAAATAGTTGATTTTAAGTACTCGTACATATATTATTATAACTGTGGTTTTGATTTCAGTTACAAAAACTCTCACGTTTCAAGCCGCCTCTTAAGTCATTTTAATATTCTGCTATTTTAGATAAGAACCAGTAACCATCTGCCATTTAGATTTTAATAAGTACTGCAGTTGTTACTAGGTAATTTAATAGATACATTCTATTTTAAGAGTCCAATACGAATTTCATTTTGAATAGTCTTTACGTACATATAATGCTTAATTATGAACAACAATAGAAAGAAAATTCATTTAAATAAGGTTCTTAAATAAAAGAAAAAATTAAAATACTCTGTTACAACTATTCTAGAAAATAATGATGCAATAATTTATAATATTGCTTTTTTGCGACATCTCTCCTTTTGAATCTGATAGTTACAGTTAAAACAAGAACTGCTTTTCATACGTAAGGAATAAAGTGCATAATATCAAAATTATATTTTTTTGCCATGAAATCTGACATTGAAAACCTAACAGGTCACACATACTTTCCCTACTTCAAGTTTCTAATAACTTTAAAAATTTTACACAACTATAAAATCAATTATAAAGTAATCTAAAAAAGATCCAAATTCGGTATTTATTCCGTGATAACACGAGTCACGTACTAGCAGGTACTTGAGCAGCTTGCTCATCAACTGGTTTTTGATAAAAAACATTTTTTATTTTCAGATTTTTTATCGAATTGTTCGGAGAATTCATTTCGGTTAAATTTTGAAGACTAATTAATGTTAAAGTGAAATAATCTAAAAATTTAAACCGTCCAATTACTTTATACAGAATCAAATTCCACCCCTTATCAAGAAGAATGGAGTGAGAACTGCTCAAAGAAAAATAAAACTGGGACAAATTCTCGGACATGTTGGACAATAATTAAATTTTAAATGTTGTTAAGATATTCATTAAATTACATATTTATAAATAATTTATATTTTTTGTCAAAAAGCACATTAGATAAAAATAATACAGAATTATTTGGAAAGTTTATGTTTATCAGACGAGTCTCGTTGTCTCATAGGTTTTGACAGAGTTTCCTATACTTTCACTTTTGGAACGATCATCCAGACGTTTTTTTTACTTCGATCCTGAAATCATTCTGAGGGTTTTGATATCTCAGGGGCATAAATCAGAAAAAATATCTCTCAGAGATCACAGCAAAATTAATCAGTTCTACAATCAAACACTAACCGTCATATTAATCACTCGATACATCCAGATTAAAACTTAAATCCGGATTACATTGATCTCAAAAATTTAATTACCTATTTACACATTTGAGCAACATGCCATTCAAGTTCTTAAATGATGATAACGCATGAAGCACGCTTATTTTCAAATCTCACTACCCCTTTGCAAATAAAAACCGACAACAATCTTTTGTTTGCTACGAACTTGTGTTTTCTCCAATCTAGAGATACCTATGTGCTACAGCCTACAACTGATTACAAATAACTACATACGTATTTACTTCCCCTTCTAATGACGCAATTAATAAATCATCGATATAAATTAAAGGTCGAATTCAATTTATTGATAGCAAATTAAACACAACTGCCTGTTGATTCACTTACCATGCTTTTCTGTTTATTTTCATAGAATGGATTCCAGCCCACACTCATGACCATTTTGTGCACATCTCCACCGTCTATATTCGCCCAGCCATAATAGACTCCAGTAATGAACTCCGTAGGCAATGCCTGCACAACGTCCAATGGAAAGTTAGCTATTTCGCAAGAGATGTTTAATACAGGTAATTTAGAAAAAAAGTAGCTAGTCATCTCAAATATTATGCAACTCATTAAAAATCTTACCAGTAGGTATGCCGAGTTCTTTAGAACCACGTCCAAATCCAGGAACAATTTTTCCAGATGCGTAATGTGGGAGACTTTTCATTTTTTTAAAAGTCGTGATTAAGCGAATCGATGTTGAATGAACGTCTGCACCTCTCGCGAGCTTATTAAAAACTCCAGCCCCAGCAATCAATCGCAAATTGAAACGTCTAAGGTTAACACATATAAAGCAGAATTCAGAACAATCGCGAAAATTTAATTTTGTTTTACTTTTATGTGAAATTTATTTGGCTCTATCATACCCTAAACAAATAGTCATGTTAAAAATCACAGTAAAAAAATTTGATTTTATTTGAAAGTGGAAACTTTTTTTTACAGCTGTCAAACTGACAGATTGATATGACTTTCCACATGAGTTCCACAAACATGGTTGCGTTCCAGAATAAACAAATTTTTCGTCCTTGGACAAAATACTTTTGCCCGAACTTGAAGGCCTTCCACACTATCTCACTGAGTATCAATACATGTCAAAAAAGTGTGAAACAAATCATGTATAATAGTGTGGAAACAAAATATGATATTCCCAGCCTACACGATTTGACATGTTTATTTATTTATTTATTAACAGAACTAAATTGCTAGTTATTCAATTACAATTTTATAAACATACATAGGTGTGAAAAGATATTATTTAATTAATTAATTGCAAATGAAAAAATGTTGATTTAAATTTACAAGAATTAGTTATTGATTTATCAAACAAATTGTTAAACTTATTATTGTAGATATTAAATAATTTAAATATTTTATTTAATGGAGAGAATTGTTCATAATTGGTACGATAGCTTGGGATGTGTATGCTGTCCGGTATGTACCTTAAGTTTCTTTGAGGAATATTAAAGTTAATACTAGACAGAAGGTGCAAAGAGTCTATTGTACCGTTAATTATTTTTACAATGAACACGAAACATAGATAGGAACGTCTGTTCTCAAGACTAGGTAAGTCAATAAGTCTAAGCCTGTTCTCGTAAGGTGGGAGATCATAAGGATTGTTCCAACCTAGTCCTCTGAGTGCAAATCTAAGAAATCGCCTTTGCACCTGTTCAAGCCTATTTTTATGGCATTCATAGTGTGGTGACCAAACTTGACAGGCATATTCTAAAATGGGACGAACAAAAGATATAAACAGTTGTTTTGTAACGTAAGGGTCGGACATGTGTTAATACATGAGAATTTTTAGAAATGGTTCTAATTTTGTCACACATTTCATCACATTTTTATTGAGGTTAAATTAAACTGTTGTGTTTGGTCAAAAATTTAAAAGAAATTTCTCTCTCACAAATTTGGCAGTAGCATGGAATTCTTTTCCACTTTGTATTAATACTCAGTGGGATAGTGTGGAAGGGCTTTTAAACACAACAAAACTTCTGTTTAATTTATAATTTTTAAGTACAAAAACAGAAACCTTTGACAACTAATTAAAAAATTAATAAAATTAAATTGTACACAAACATACAAAATTTCAACAAAAATATTTAGGTATTGCACTTTTATTTTACTTGAATTTTTACTTTGATTTCAAATATCATATTTATTAATGTGTATCTAGCTATGCTCTCGGTATGGGGAAAAAAATACAGGTAAATGCAGCGGAAGTGGTAAAATAAAGTTTTTACGTAATTTCAAACCAAATTTCGTTCAAATTTTGTTGAAATTACCTCATTTCGAAATGTGTGTTTGTATGTGAAATGAGATAATTCTCATAACACTCATTTGGACCAATGAAAAAAGTATAGAGTAAAATAAAAAAGTGCTCAGACTTATAAACTTGCCTATTAACATAAGTTAATTAAAAGTTGATATATTTTTGAGCATACAGTGGAAACTTTTCATTTCAAATGTTCAATCTGTGCTTGTATATGGGTGCAGCACTTGTTAAGTCTCAAGGCTTAACTACATAAGCCAAAAAGTACTGAAGTACAAAAGTAAAAATATTTTTTTTACCGCTAGCGCCGTTGTTTTGTGAAAAAGAATACACAAATTTGTTTTTAAACCAAAATTTAAGCTTTCTGCATCATTTTTATAAGTTTTCTAGTCAGAAAAACTATCACAAAATCAATTTAAAAATTTTCACTTTTGCACTTTTTCACTTTTTTGGCTTATGTAGTTGAGGCTTCATACTGTGCTGACGGTTGCTGTAACTATTTTCGGTACAACTTGTGTGGCTAAAAGTACAAGTACAAGTACAGTGAAATATACATTTGGGGTATTCATGATCTGATGCAAACTGGTCTTGTATCATTGCAAAAGTGCAAAGTTTTTTTTACAATGGGGTTATAGGGTACAGCAATTTTACACTTTTGCATTTTTGCAATGATACAAGACCAGTTGCATCGGATCGTGAATACCCCTATCATGTATCTAAAAATAGCAAGCGATGACGCAGAGTGGTGAAATGCCTATACCCTTTAAAGGTAAAACCGTTCTCACGTGCAAAATTGAAAAGGGAATTTTATTTTTGATGCGATCGTGAATCTTATTATTTGGTTCCTTTAAAATAAAATTCGTTTTCGTTTAACATTTAATAAACTATGTTTTTGAATGTATAATAATAATCAAAATTTTTCACATTTTTAAAAATTTTTTAGTTTTTTCAATTTTTGAATTTGTCAAAGTTTTTGACTTTTTCAAAAATTTTTAATTTTCTCAAAATTTGTGATATTTTCCCTCAGTTTTTGACTTATTTCAAAATAATTTTCTCATCAATTACTTTTTTTTACTTTTTTCAAAAATGTTCATTACAGGGCTATATTCTGGCGTTGTGAGGGCTCACAAGTCACAAGCCTTTGTGAGGTTGATTTCTTGTGAGGTTGTTGTGAGGTTCTCAAAAGGAGATCACAATTTCGATAGTTTTTGTGAGGCTCACAGTTGTGAGGGTACGAAAACCTCACAAAATCGATTTCACCTTTCCTTGTACGGTTGTTGTGACTTGTGAGGTATCAGTGAGGTTTGCCAGAATAGGGCTGTTATATGGCCAGTTGAACAATAGTGGTTCAGCCTCGGTTCAATATTTTAACTCATCGATTTCGGCGGATTAACTAATGTTCAACGCTGGTTCAAGTATGTTATTGTTTATTATCACACACTTTAACAGTAAACCACTGTTGAAACTTAATTAATCCACCGAAATCGGTGGATTAAAATTGCTTTGTTCGTGAGAGAACTATAAACTTTTATAAATCGAACATTTTATCGTTCGCGAACTATATATTTTTTATGGTTCGTGAGAAGATCGATAAAGATCCGCGTTTTATCATTTGATATTTTCTACGTAGGTATAAATCCATTTTTTTAGAAAGAACGTGCTGGTGCCTATTTACATACCTTTATATATTTTATATTTATTTTTTGAAAAATAAGTAGGTATGTATTTTTTTTAATTTTGTACCTACCCATAATCATTTGTTTTCCAAAAAAAGGGAGGTATTTTATTTTTTTTGAAAAATTAGTGTACATACCTATTTTAATTAATTTTTTTTTAAATTACCTATAACATTGTATAGATACCTTCCTAGGTACCTACCATTATAAATATACCTAGCTATATAACCTATTGGGGCATATTCATAGTCACTGTTTATAAGTTGTTTCTAAAAAAATACTGGGTTTATCCTATCTAATTTACATTGGATAAACTCCAGGCTAAGATAAACTGGGGTCTAAAAACGACTATGAATATGCACCATTGTTTTTAGCTGCATTTTTCAATAGTTTTCTAAAATTAACATACCCATCCTATGGGTTCAACATTTTCAATTATTTTCTTTTTTTAAAAGGTATAGGTACCTGCCTACCTACCTATAAATTTTTTGTTTTAATGTTTGAAAAATTATCAATACCTAGGTACATATACCTATTAAAACATATTACTTTAGGCCTAGGTAGGTAGTTGATCATAATAGCTGTGTTTTATTTTCCCCCAGATCCAATCCAGATCAGATTATGAAAATAAAACAACTCAGTGACAACTTGATATATACCCAACTCTTTTTTCCTTTGTTTTTTTTTATTTGTATACACCCGTTGTGTTTTTTGTTTACACTACTGGCGACATTTACAAATTAAGGGTGTGTGTTCAAAATGGATTTGGAAAACCAAATCAAAGTTGGATCTTGTGTAGTTTTTTTAATACTTGTATTTTCGTAAGCAAATCCAATCTTGTAATTTTTCGTTTCGCAACAGCAGCGTGGTTACGTAGCTATAATATAATAGGGGTATTCCCGATCCGATGCAACTGGTCTTGTATCATTGCAAAAATGCAAAAGTGTAAAATTGCTATACCCTTACCCCATTGTAAAAAAAAAACTTTGCACTTTTGCAATGATACAAGACCAGTTTGCATCGGATCGGGAATACCCCTAATCTTTAACGATTAATCGAGATGAAAACTTAAATCGGGATGTAAATTAATTTAAATTCAATTTTTTACATCCGGATTTAAGTTTTAATCTGAATTAACCGAGTGAATGACGGTAAGTGGTTGTATGCATTTTTAAGACTACTTAATATGCAGTTCTAGAAAAAAAAATTATAAGCCAAAATTTTAGAACGGTATTTTTACATGCAGTATTAGGCCACAGCAATTTAAATTGTGGTTTTTGAGATCGTGTTGGACAGCGAAGCACTGAAGTCGAGATTTAAACGTAATTCGTATACTTTTATTGTTCTTTATTCGATGTTTATATTTTTTCTTTGCAGTAATGAATGTCAACGGTCGACACAAAGTCATGCATCATCGCTACCTTTGGAATTAAATTTTCTAGAGCAAATTATGCAACGCAGTAAGATCATCGTCGATCGCATATCCGATACACAAAATCAAATATTTCGATAGCAATGACACAAGACCAGTTGCATCGGATCGTGAACATACCCCTATTGTCAACTGATAAATACGAACAAATTATTTTATCCTTACAAGCATTGAATTGAACCTTACCTAAAATTCTCAATGCATTGATTAGAGTTCCCTCTCTCTCACTCTTAGATCTAATCCTATTAAGTAAGCCAAAAGGGTTGTTCTTAGAAACGTAGAAACTTATCATGTTGTTCCTGTTCAGTGGCATCGGGATGTCTTATCGAGAACAAATTCATCAATTTAAATAATTAATCTACGGCACCAGCGTTATATTCTTGAATGCCCATTGAAGATTTTGATGGGCAGCCAATTGTCGTGTCAAAGACCTGCTGACAGCATAAACGCAAGAGGTCGTAGGCAATATGGCACGATTGTAGGCTTCTATTTCAGAATCATCATGATCCGCACTATGTCAAAATTGAAAATAGTACACGCAATTTGAAAGAACTTTGTTTAAAATTCACTTAGAATATAATTAAATGCAATATTTCTTGTTATTTCGGGACGATTTGCAACAATTTGTGCTTTAGAATGTTTAAACTTATGTCAAATTCCTTTCAACAAAAGAATCTAATGTCGAATTCCTTTCAACAAAAGAATCGAATTTTTTTCTAAAAGAATCGATTTTTTTTCTGAACAATTCGAATTTTTTCTGTCAAAACAAATCTTGCTAATTTTGCAAGATTCAAGAAAGATTTTACACCGATTTGCACACACACTTGCAAGATTTGAAATTTCTAAAAATGTCAAATTCAATGCCGCAGTGTTTTAAGAACACAATTTTTTTATGAAAACAAATTGTGTTTTTGGTTGCAACGAATTTTCGGTGAATTTTATAGTAAATATTTGTGGTTGTTTTTCAATTAATAATAATAATAATAATTTCCAAATTGAATATTTTCTGGATATTTTACTTCAAAATTTGCTGCTGTCAAGTGCCACACACACAATCACAAAAAAAAATCGATTCTCTCGTCTTTTCGTATTCCTTTCAACGACAGAAAAAATTCGATTCTTTTTAGAAAAAAATTCGATTCTTTTGTTGAAAGGAATTCGACATAATTTTTTTCTAAAAGAATCGAACATTTCAATTCTGAACAATTTTTTCTATCAAAACAAATCTTGCTAATTTAACAAGATTCAAGGAAGATTTTACACCGATTTGCACACACACTAGCAAGATTTGAAATTTCTAAATGTCAAATTGAATGTCTCTGTGTTTTGAGAAAACAAATTGTGTTTTTAGGTGCAAAGAATTTTCGGTGAATTTTATAGTGCGTTGCTTTTCAATTAACAATAATAATAGGGGTATTCCCGATCCGATGCAACTGGTCTTGTATCATTGTAAAAGTGCAAAAGTGTAAAATTGCTATACCCTAACCCCATTGTAAAAAAAATACTTTGCACTTTTGCAATGATGCAAGACCAGTTTGCATCGGATCGGGAATACCCCTAATATTTTCCAAATTGAATATTTTCTGAATATTTTACTTCAAAATTGCTGCTGTCAAGTGCCACAATCACAAAAAAAAAATCGATTCTTTTCGTCTTTTCGTATTCCTTTCAACGACAGAAAAAATTCGATTTTTTTTAGAAAAAATTCGATGCTTTTGTTGAAAGGAATTCGACATTACTTCCTTTTTTGTTTTTGAAATTCCAAACTGAAATGTCATTTTATAGCCTTCCAATGGAAAATTCCAGTAAAAAAATGAATGAAAAATTTAAGGTATCGCTTCGACTTACAGAAACCCATTTTTTTTAGAGGTGATAAGTAAGGAATGTAGCGTTTCATTTTTTAACGATTCGAAAAATTATTGCCTGAGTTAAGGATCCCCCAAACCAACGCGAATTTTCGGTGGTGAAGACGAAAACAATAGCTGTGTTTTATTTTCCCCGAGATCCGAACCAGATTGGATTTGCTTATGAAAATACATGTATAGCAAAAACAACACAAGATCCAACTTTGTTTTGGATTTGGATTTCCAAATCCGTTTTGAACACACACCCTTAATTTGTAAATGTCGTCAGTAGTGTAAAGAAAAAAGACAACGGGTGTATACAAATAAAAAAAACAAAAGGAAAAAAGAGTTGGGTATATAACAAGTTGTCACTGAGATCCTGGGTTGTTTTATTTACATGATCTGATCTGGATTGGATCTGGGGGAAAATAAAACGCAGCTAATAATAACAACGTGTTGTTTTCATTGACAACCACGTGTTGTTATTGTTGTTTTTGTCGTCGCCACCGAAAGAAATAATTGGTGCTGCATCCACATTTTTACCGTGATCGCCACCGCCATCGCGTCGGTTTGCGTGTAGCTTTAAAGCTAGGACCGCACTCGGCGGAACTGCACTTCAGCGGAACTGAACTTCACGACTGATTTGTAGGAAATTGTATGAGCTATATCGCACTAAGCCACAACTGCACTTCATGGCGCGGCACTATGCGACAAAGTTGGTAATCTGACCAACTGTGTCGCGACGTGAAGTTTCGTTCAGTTTCGTGCGAAAGTGCGCAAGGTGTCACTGAAGTGCAGTTCCGCCTAGTGCGGTTCTACCTTAAGAATCTAACAAAAATTAATCCGAAAATTTAATGAGCCGAACAATTTTGGCTTTTTTTTTGTGCAATTTGTGAAATTATATCCACCTGAAATTATATTCACCTATCTTTGTCCGTTCTGTTTTCGTAACCATTTTTCGAATTCGAATTTTTGTCATCGAATTCCTTTCAACAAAAGAATCGATTTTTTTTCTAAAAGAATAGATTTTTCTGAACAATTCGATTTTTTTCTGCCAAAACAAATCTTGCTAATTTTGCAAGATGCACACACACTTGCAACAAATTTCTAAAATGTCAAATGGAATGCCGTGGTGTCTTTGTATATATATATCTATAGTACTATCATCGTGACAAACGCCCGACGCGCCACCATGCGTCCACACATGTAAATACTTACTATCCACATTCCACAATGTGGAGAGTTGGGTCGGAGACTAAAGAATTGCCATCCAAAGAAGAAAATGCGATAATAATAGAATGAGAGCACAGTATACAAAATTTATAAGAGTTGGAAGGAAAAAAGGATGCTACAATTTCGTGAATTGTTTTTGTTTTTAATAGATTTAATTTTGCTTAAAGAAGAGGTTGGCAGAAAGGGAAGAATGTTGGTTGCAGGGTTGTTAGGAGGTTGGTCGAATATTATTTTTCTTTGCAAGCTATAGGTGATGACTATATATTAGGGTGGAGCGTCAAATATTTTTTCCGATTTAGCTTTTCGAATAGGCGCTACATAAATTCAATTTTTTCATATATTTGCGCTATGGAAATCTTTTTTTATCTTGAGCGAATTACAAGTCACATCACCCCCTTTGTTGGATAGAACTAAAAAAACTTGAAAAATAAAAAGTTTAATTGGGTTAGTTTCTGAATGGTGTATTATGAATTTTTAAGTTTTTATTTTCCAGTTTGTGTTAATTTATTTAAAATAAATAAAAGATGTTATTTTAAATAACTTAAAAACACTTATTTTATTTCGTCAGTAAGTTTTATATAAATAATAAAAAAAATTTTGTTTGATATATTAAATACAAATAACTCATTACAAACAAAAACAAACTACACAAACAAATTTATAGTGAATTATTATTATTATTATTTATATAAAACTTACTGATGATGGAAGCATAGCTTCCGAAATGCATTTAAGTAAATAAATAAATAAAATAATAATTATTTGTATTTTTCCTTTCTCATGAATGATATCATATAATTTATTTCAAACTTGTGAAATAATTTTACCGTTTCCGAAAAAAAAAATTTTTTCCAAAAAGTCGAAACTTTGAGCTAAGGTAGAGGGCTAAAGACTTAATCCAAACTTTTTTTTTAATTTCAAGTTATTCTACCCATCGAAACGAAATTGATACAAAAACTTTTATTTTTCTCCATACATCGACGATCCACCCTAATATATATGTTTATGAAAAAATATAAATTGAAACTATGGTTGCTACTTTTTGAAATTAAGTTTTCTGCCAAAATGACTAATTATACTGAAAAAAGTATAGAAACTTATTTTTATATCAATTTTCTCAAAAAATTGATTATTAATAATATAAAATTTTGAGAACAAAAATAAATGAACAAAATTTTTTTATTTTTTTTAAGATATTTAAAAATAAAATTTCACAAAAAAAATTTTGATATCTAAATTCGATTATATTGGTTGTTTGACAATCGAAACAAAAATCTAACAGGCGTATTTATTAGATTTTTCAGTTATACAGTGCCTTAACAGATCAAAATAGTTCGTAATAGTTAGAAAAATGCTTTATTTTATTAAATAAAATGTTATATTAGCCAAGGTTTAGACAACCGTGTCCGTTGTCTAACGCCCATATTATTCACTCGATATATCCAGATTGAAACATAAATCCAGGTGTATTTACATTGAATTTGTATACTTTAAATTCAGATTTAAGTTTTAATCTAGATGTATCGAGTGAATAATATGGGCGTAAGTAAATGGCTGTCCAAAATTAGACAACGTTTATAAATACGACCGCAAGAATCTATTCTACTTGCAAAATATTATATAACAAATTTACTGGAATTCAACTAAGGTGGCAATCATGCCTTTGTCTGATTTTCTTCCTGAAAATTTTAACGGTTGTTTTACTGAAATTGTAAATAATCATAGTAACATATGAAAAAAAACTTTTTTTCTAGTTACTTTACACGGTATTAGCTGATTTAGATTTCAGATTCCGTGTGTTTATACGTACCTACCTCTCTAGTCTGTGAAACTTAATAGTTTTTTTTTTCAAAACTTAAGAAATTTAGTTTTTCAGTGGTATCAGTGAATACAAAAGTATTTTGTTTTATAATAATAATAGATTGAGTCTATTAATTAACTAATAAAATAGTTTTGTGAATTTTGCCTTGTTGTTTGTTTCGTTACCTATAAATTTGAATGGTTTTTTCAAGAAATTCAAGTGGTTTTTTAATAATTTTAAGTGCTTTTTTATAAATTAAGTGCTTATGCATATAAAACCCCTTACCAGTGATTCTAAATAATATTTATGTTTATTAATTAACAATTGCAATTACAATATTGCATTTAGTGTTTTATATTTATCATAATAATTGCAGAGTTTGTTTTCTCGGTTGCTTGTGATTTTTATAAGCTTTTTAAGCTAAAAATTGCCTCTTTGTTTTCTTTTCTTGTTTTCTTTGCTACATTCCAACGCAAAGTTTGTTTTTTCCGAAACCTATTTTGTGAATTTAATTATTTTGTTTTTTCAAACTTTTCACGATTTCGTTTCTTCCGCTTTTTTTTAAGTATCTCAACTTCAGTGATTTGATAGAAAAATTCTTATTTTTCTAATTTTATTGCAAGTGAGTGAATTTAAGTGAACAACAATCTTGCCAAGATTTTTGGAATATTTATTTGTATTTTGTTTTTGATAAAAACAAATAAAAGAGTGAGTTTGTAGCTTGTCGATTTTAAATTTAAATTAAAATCCTTTATAAATTTTCTATAAAGTTATTATTATTTTGATAAATAAATACTTTTATTGATTCCAAATAGCCTTTAACAACAACAACAAAGTCTTATCTGCTTTGCTGATGTATTTCAGCAGTATATAGAATTTGTATTATTAAAACAAAACCTTCTTAATACCTTTGTTATTTTTAATTTATATTTCTTGTCACATTGGTACTTTTTTAGATTCTGAATTGTTTGGTTTTTATTAATAAAATAAAATATTTTTTCAAAAAAAATTTATTTATTTATTTAATAAAATACATATTTATATTTAAACATTTAATAAATTTAATATTTATATATATTTATTCTATTTTTTACTTTTATTTGTAATTCCGGGGCAAGTATCATGGCTGCGTGTCGTTATACGTGCTGTAATGAGCAGCAAAGACCTCTAGGTTCTGTGTCTTTTTTCCAAATCCCTAATGATCACAGAAGGGCAATTTGGTTAAAGCACGGAAGAGTTTCGAACGAAGTTTTGCCAAAGATATCCCTAATGTGTGAGAAGCATTTTTACGCTAAAGACATTTTGATTAGGTCTTCGCGGAAATGTTTGACCAAATATGCACTGCCCATATCTTCAGTATTGGTGTGTAATTGCTCTGAGCTTGTGAATGATGCATTATGTATTCATTTAATGGATGAATGTAGAGCCAGGAAGCAGCCTTCTTCCACGGTTACTTCTGCCATTATAAGCTCTCAGCCTCCACCCGTATTTTCACCCACTTGTGCCATTGTAAGCTATCAGCTTCCACCCATACTTCCACCCACTTCTGCCATTGTAAGCTCTCAGCTTCCACCCATACCTTGCAGTCCAAATGAACTATTGGTAAATATGGCTTCGAACACTACCAGCACATATGTTAGAGATTATTCTCTACCTGTTTTGCCTACTTCTTTCCACATTTCACCCTCACAATTCCCTTCACCGAGATACCGTTCTTATAAATCGTCGCGGAAAATTAATCGTAGGCGCGTTGTATCCCGGTCTTTGTTTGACACGCCAAGAAAACAAAAAAAAAGCCGGGAGTATAATTTGAAAAAAGGTGTCGAAAAGCAGATGGAAAATTCGACACCTGAATTGTGTACGTTTGTTTTGGCGCAACTTTTCCACAAACAAAATTCTCCTTGGGAAGTAAGTGAAAAAGATCTGTGTTTGAAAATTTTTTATAAATCTCCGGCCTGTTATTCATATATGTTGAGTGCAGGATTCAAACTGCCATCGGTAAGTACGATTTACCGTTGGCATTCGGAAATTCGCTTACCAACTGGATTCAGCCAAAGAATATCGGATCTGCTAACAGAGAAAGCCAAAAGCATGACAGAGATGGACAAAAAGTGTATACTGATCTTTGATGAAATGGCAGTTAAAAAGGAATTGGAATACAATATCAAAGACGACATCATTCATGGATTTACAGACTTTGGGGAGTATGGAAGAACAAATAATATAGCTTCTAAGGTTATGGTCTTCACTCTTAGAGGCTTAAATAGAAATTGGAAACAATCGATTGTGTATTACGTTGGTTCACCAAATGGAGAAATCCTATCAAAAATGTTGGTCACAATTATTACTGGAGTAATAAAATGTGGTTTGAATGTTGTCGCGACAAGCTGTGATCAAGGAGCGAGTAATATTGCAGCGTACAAAAGACTTACCCCACCCAAGATTTTGGAGGTCAAACCATATGTGGAAATAGAAAACCATCGTATTTTCTTGCTGTTTGATTACCCACATCTCTTTAAGAGTGTGCGAAACACATTGCTAAAACACAAAATTTATACAGGAGATGATATTATTGATTGGCGCATTCTCGAGAAACTTTATGAAGAAGACGCAAAAGGAAACCTGCAAGTGTTTTTTAAACTAAGTCAGTCCCATATTCGACCCAATGGTTTTGACAAACTGTCCGTGAAATTGGCCACCCAAGTGTTTAGCTCTAACGTTTATTCGGGAATTATGTATGCATTGGGCACAAACTGCTTCCAGACAGCAGAGGAAAAGAAACGTGCTGAAGCAATAGGAAGATTCATCAACAAGATGAATGATCTGTTTGATAACCTTAATACGGGTAAGCTTTATTCAAGAAATCCCAATAAACAAGTTCTTTCGGAGTCCACCGACATACTTAATTCTTTGAAAAGTGCAAGAAATTGGATATCTACGTGGAGATCCTCCGGTTCACATCAAATCCCATATTGCTTTAAGGGATTGCAACAAACTCTGTTGGGAATCGAACAGATGTGGGAGTACCTAAAATCCGCGGAACAGACTTTTTTCTTACTCGCACACTTAAATACGGATGTTGCGGAGAATTTATTTTCAATGGTGCGCAATAATAGAGGCTCCTATGAGAGAAACCCTTCAGTTTGGAGATTCGTTCGTAATCTGAAGCAGATTATCTTCCAGCATCTAAGTTCGGCTGACCGTTCTGGATACGAAGATGCTGGAGCAGAGCCATTACTGAAGGGAACTGAACACGAGGGAGAGGTGGAAAATGCGGAAAATGCAGATGACAAGGACTTTCTTTTCGATATTCCAATAGAGGACAACTTATTGGAAACAGCATTGACCTATAATGATGATGACAACGTAGAAGGCGATGATTCGGAACATGCCATGGACTTAGACCCGAATCCCAATGCGAATGCAACATGCTCTTCGAAACTGCAGAAAGCAGCTTCTGCATATTACGCTGGATTTGCGGCATGGAAGCTTAACAAAAAACTAAACTGCGAAACTTGCTCTCAATATATGATCGAGCAAACAGGCGGGACCAGAGAAGCAACATTGTTAATACAACTGAGGGCTTATGAGAGTATCACGACACCATCAGAGTTTGGAAAACTAACTGTTCCGTCGATACTGTTCGAGGAAACATTTAGAAAAGTACAAGCAATTTTCGAAGCACAAATTCCTCAACGACAACAAAAGGAAATGTTAATAGAAAAATGGTTGTGCGAAATCATGAAGTTCAAATACAGTAGTTTAACAATGAACTGCAACACAGAACATAAGGAAAAAATTGTAAAGTTCCTGTTGATCGGACTGGTCAAATTTGCAATTAAGAAAACAAACAAGGATCTTAAACCAAAACCAGCAAATAAATATCTTTAAATAATTTCAGTATTTTTGTATTTATTATACATATAATAGAATTAATTATTATTAATACACAATTATTATAAACTTTTTACTGTATGTATGCCTATATATGTATGTATACCTACTCAATATCTCTTATATACCAATTATGGCAAAATAAACATTCCACGATAGACCAAGTTTCCAAGAATTACAGATGTTGTTGAAAAAGAACTTGAAGAAAAACAAGTAAATATTATGTTCCACACTATTTCTAGATGTTGCTCGATCCGTTGACAAGGTTTGACATTTGGGACTTGAGTACAAACTGCAAGGCAGTTCAACAAAATACTGAAATCTTATGTTACCGACCGACTCTTTTGAGTACGGTACGAGCAAGAGTATTCGGAACTTAATAAAATTAAAGCCGGTGTACCACAAGGAAGTTTCCTAGGACCAACAATTTATTTGTTATATACTAGGGGTATTCCAGTGGACAATAATGCTATCATGGCCACATTTGCAGATGATACCGCAATTTTAGTGTCTGATAAATGCGTTGTGAAGGCTAAAGAAAAATTGCAAAATGCAACCCATAAAGTAAGAGATTGGACGCAACAATGGCGTATCAAACTAAATGAAACAAAATCAACTCATATAAACTTTACCAACAAAACGATTATTAATGTTCCAATTTTTATTAACAGTATATCTGTACCTTACACCAATACTGCCAAATACCTCAAAATGACTTTAGATGCCAAGCTAAAGTGGAAAGAGCACATTAAAAAGAAAAGAGAAGAACTTAAAACCTAGAATATAAACAAAATGTATTAGTTATAATGCTAAACAACCAAGTACATGAAACCCGTTTGGACTTTTGGCATCCAACTGTTGGGTTGTACTTATAAAACAAGTGCTGAAACCATCCAAAAATTCCAAAACAAAGTCCTTCGTGGAATAAGTATCAAAACTTTCGAAAAGTTTCAAAATTTTTTTAAAAATTCAAAAATTAAATTGTTTTGTAAAATATAATTTTTGATTTTTAAAAAAAGTTTAAAATTTTTTTTTTTAAAACTTAATAATTCAAAAAAACGACTTGATCAAACTTGGAATCTAGCAGTTTTAAGATTATCTACCAGATTTTGAATAAAAAATTTTCGTAGGATCAAAAATAACCATACCTCATCTACCATATTTTTAGAAAAAGTTGTATCCATCGATATTTAATTTATTGTATTATTATTTATTGAACCGATTTTAATACTTTACATAAGAGCTTCTAATAAGTTTTAATTATATTGCATACCTATCAATATTTAAAAAAAAATTAATTTTGAATTTAAAAAAAAAATTTTAAATTAGTTTTTGTTGCTTAAAAATTGCGTACAAATTTTTTTCAAAATTTTATATACCTAGGTATAAAAATTATCAGCATATAAATTTAAAAAAAATTAAATTTTGAATTAATAAAAATTTTAATTAGTTTTTGTTACTAAAAAAATGCGTACCAGTTTTTTTTCTTAAAAATGTTTACAAAATTTTTGATATTTACAAAATTATCAGCATGATAAAATTAAACTTTGAATAAAAAAAAAATGATAAACAAAAAAACGAATTTTAAATTAATCCCTTATTAACATGAAGATTTCCACCTGTAAAAAAAACTTTTTTTAATACCTACATGTGTTCAACTTATCTTCATCTATCTTGATATTTTATTATTATTTAAACATAACATTTATATTAATATATATTATTTATATATATATATTTATATATCTATACATAATTTATAACGTAGTAATAGAGAGGAATAGGCCTATCGGGGAACCTCAAAAAAAAAAACGCATCTAGTATTTTACCCCACTGGGTGATGTGGAAAAAAATACAAAAAGGTAAGTCATAATATACCTAGCTGAAAATCTATTTTGCGAATAATAAAATTTTCCTTATAGGTACCTATGTACCTAACGACTTATTAGACTATAAGTTAGGTAGGTACCTATAAGGCATATTTTTATTTTTATTCCAAAAAAAAAATGATAAAAAATGAAAGAATTTAATTTTAAATTTTTATTAAAAAATATACATTTTTGATTTTTTTTATAATATTTTTGCCAAAAGTTGCAATAAAATGTGACGTTTTTGAAAAACTAAATTATTTTATTACAATACCTACCAATATAGAACAAAACAACCAAATTTCGCAACATTGCCATTCCCATACGACATAATATAGATTATACCTACTTAGATAGTGAAAAAAGGCAACAACGAAAAAAAAGAACAAAATACCTACCTACCTACCAACGAAAACAAATTCGACCCATATAATCCAATTTATGCATAGGTATACCGTATAATACATATAAAATTGTCATAGCTATATTTTTATATGTATATACCGTTTTCACAGCATGGACATGAGTTTTTTGTTGTCGTTGTCATGACGATAACTTCTTTAGCTATCTCCCTTATTCCCCCTATTGTTGTCAGAATCACAATAATACAACCCTCTCCTTCTATTTTTTGCTTTTCCTTTTAGTATTTTCTTCCACTTTAACTCTCCATTGTCAAGTTTTGCGATTCTTGCGCCACGTAGTGTCCACACATAAAGATAAAATTTTCAACCTCATGATAGTACTATAGGTTTTATATACAATGACTTAACTACAAAGTGCAAAACTTAAAACATTCTTAAATCATATATTTTTATAAAATTGTCCGTATTTAAATAATTGTATTATTAATATTATTAAAATAATCCATAAGGTAAAACAACAATGTAAATAGCATTTTTCAGCTGCGAGCAACATTTTACACCGGAAACTATTAAAATCGATTTCTTGTTTATCTTCTTCCATCAAACAAAGTAAAAGGAGCGTTCACTTTCGGTCACTTTCATCGTCGCTTTTGATTCAGAAAAAAAAAAAGTAAATTGTTAAACTTTTAAAGTAGTTTCCTTTGCAGACATGACGCACTCAGTGCATGCTGAAAGAAGTATACACGAAATGCTTAAAGATACCCCGCCGATGAATGAAAGTGGCAGTGCCATTCATTCGGGCACTGAAGGCAGGCAATTTAAGCCACCAAATAGTTTGCCACTGCGCAGCAATCATTCCGGTTAGTTCTCTTCAGATCAGTTGTTAACATTTTATACATTTGTTGCTTTAATTATTCTATTATAATTTCAATCGAAAGCACCAGTAACTCCCATGAGTCCTAGCAGTCCACAAAATGGCATCGATACGAATTTTCTTCGAACAGGAGCTTCGAAAATTGACACTATAAAGAATTGGAGTATATCAACTTACAAGTGCACGCGCCAAATTATGTTGGAAAAACTGGGTAAATCACAGCGAACTGTTGACTCTGAACTTGAAGCTCAAATCGAGCAGTTAAGAGAAACTCAAAGGAAATATCTGTCTATATTGCGTCTTACCAGAGCGTTTAGCTCTCATTTCCATCATGTAGTAGTAACTCAACACGCCTTGGCTGAGGCATTCTCGGATTTGGCCCAAAAGAGTCCCGAACTTCAGGAAGAGTTCACTTGCAATTCGGAAACGCAAAGAAATCTGACGAAGAACGGAGAACTTCTGTTGAATGCTTTGAACTTCTTTACATCGTCTGTGAACACTTTGTGCAATAAGACAATTGACGATACTCTGCTAACTATTCGTCAATATGAAACTGCAAGGTAATTTAATTTATTTGTGTTTGTATATAGGTATCACTTATTTAACTCCTCGATATCTTGTATCTAAAGTAAAGTAAAATAATATTTTTAAATAATAATTTTTCTTGAAAAATAATTATAAAAATGTGATATTGCTAGTTTGAAAACTAGTAAGGGATACTGTTCAATTATATCTATCAAGTTCAAAGCTTTAAATTTTTGTTTAGCATGCATCTACATATTATGTTGCTTGTATTCATTTATAAATAAGTTTCATAGAGCAGTAGGCTTATCTAGGAACAAAATTGGGTTAGTGATGTTTGGCAAAAAGCCATAATCCCAAAAAGAAAACCTTCAAAGCTAAAATCCATTGTTGGACATTCTAGATTTCTAATGAAATAAAAACAAACCGTTCTGCAACGTCCTTTTAACTTCACAATAATTTCTATTTGTAAAGATAAGGGGCCAGTTATAGCTTTCATTGAAATTCGTCATTGAAAAATTTAATTTCATATTTTGAGACACTTTGAAAGCAAAATCAGTGGATATTTTGATGCTGATGACTCAATTATTGTTTGTTGTAAAAAAAATATTTTATTTTGCCCCAACCTTTCACATAAAATTACTTCTAAGATTTCAATGATCAATGGTAAGGTAGTTCAATCATTGAAATAAATTAATTCATTTCACGTGTTAACTTTGGCCAAAATGAAATTAATAATTAAGTCAATAGCTTTATATTGCCATCAAAATAATCACCGATTTCGGTTATTAAATGCCTCAAAACTTAAAATGTATATTTTAAATGGTGAGTTTCAATGAGAGCTATAATTGGCCCCTAAATAAATGAAAATAAGGCAAATCAACATAAGCTCAAACAAAAAACTTAAACAATAATGCAAAATATTTCATCAGAAACATAAAAAGAGATCATACGAATGTGGACCGGATTGCTTTTATTTAAAAAAAAATATTTATATATATTTTACTTCATATATTGGGGATTACTGCAGATTTTAGCAAAACAAAATATTTATTGGGAAGTTTGTACATAGGGTGCCTTTCCTCATGGGTATTTCAAGCGTGTTTTGGTAAGAAACTGCAACCCAGTCGGTGAAAATTTAACAAGAGATACAACAACCAAAATCTACTGACATTTATACTTCTTTCTCCAGTCAAATCTTACTTGCTAAAAGTTTTGTGTTCTACTCAAAATCAGTTGGATCGTTTTCTTGATTTTTTTTACTTCACTGACCTATATTCTCACCAAAACACGGATTTTTTCTTGTTGGAATGCATTTTTTTTGAGGATTTCCTATGATTGAGATTTTGGTTTTTGGAGATAACGGTATGTTTCCCAAAAAAATTACTAAAGACTGTTTTAAACAATACCTTCCTCAGAACCGTTCTTTTTATTTTCCACTTTTAAGTTCTAGTTCATTTCACCTCCCGTGAAACGTTTCAAAATACATGTGGAAATTCAATATGAACCATGTTCTGCATTCCACTTATTGTGAATTCACATGACGAAATTGATTTTCGTTGTTCCACAATTCGTTCGAAATGCTAATAGTGAATTGGAATTTAGAAAATGAAAATTTATGTTCTGCATTTCTGTTCCTTCCGTTTTCTGAACGTATTTAATCCACTTTCTTTATGAAATTGAATTTGCAGATAGTTTTGTATTTCTTTGTAAAAAATGTAAGTAAACTTTATATTTTTGTTTCTTGTAGTATTTATTTATTTTCATAGGAAGCATAAGATCATATCAATAAAAGAATACAAAAATCATCTGAATCATTCATATTAAGGCATACTCACGCCACGCCGCTCCGTCAGGCAAATCTAATATATTAGATTTTCTCGCAAAATTGTTTGGCAAATTTTTTCTTTAGAGTTCCGCTTACTTTTTTCTCTTATAAATGCAGTTACGTGGGATATATTAAGGTTTTTAACCTTCCGTCCACAACCCTATTTTGTTTTTACAATACGTTCTTGCTACTGGGGGTGACATATTACCAACATAAGTATTTAAAAAAAATTATTTTTACTAAACTAATTTTTTAATTACGATGTATGTACATATGTATGTAGGTACTTTATGGCAAGTTATGGATTCGTAAATCAAACTCGCGATTTTGATCAAATTTGACATTACGATGAAAGCGAAGTCAAAAATAGTAGGTCTCGCAATTCTGTCGGTCTGTCCTTTCGGCTGCAGCCTAAACGGGTGGGTCGATTTTAAAAGTATTTTTTTAAAGGCTACTATTTTATAAAATTTCCGAAAAATGGTTATAAATGGTACCTTCCACAGAAACAGTTAATTGATTTTCGATTTTCCCAAAAACTGTTAAACCGATTTTGACCAATTTTTTCTTATAAATAATGGCTTAATTTTTAAAAGTTTTGTATACAAAAATTTTCTTTTTTTTTTTTATTTGTTAAAAAAAGTTTCAAAATTATTTTTGAGAACTTCATAATTCGAAAACGACTTTATGGGTTTTTATCAAATTCGGCACCCAGCAGTTTTTTTTAGATTCTAGCAGATTTTTAATAAAAATTATTCTTATAACCAAAAATAACGGTACCTGCCATACAAGTGTTTAAAAATCGGTAAGGAAAATCTCATTTCTCTCGAAAACAATTCGTATGATTTTGATTAAATTTTTTTGTCAGCTTATATCTTATACCATCTACTATATTTTTAGAAAATAAATGTATCTATTGTTTAATAATGGTATCTCTCATAGAACCATTTGTTTGGTTTTCGCATCTCATAACCTGTTGCACCGATTTTAATGAAATTTTTTACACAAGAGCTTCTAATAAGTTTAAATAATATTGGATATCAAAATTTTCAAAGAAATAAATTTGGGATTTAAAAAAAAAAATTAAAAATTAGTTTAAATTAGTTTTAATTTTAAAACGGGTAGATGGTTTTTTTTTCAAAATTAATTTTTTAACACCGCATCAATAAATGCTAAAATACTGATAACCATTTTTTTTTTCTTAAAAATGTTTAAAAAATGTTATATATTATGTACATACATATTATACAAACATAATATTTAAAAAAACCGCCATACATACACATATTCAAATAAGGTCAAAAATTCCACCCGCCTAAAAAAGCAAAATAGTAATTAAAGAATAAAAGGTATTCAAAAAAAGAGAAAACGGTTATAATCCGTCTGCCGCATAAAATTATAAAACTAAACAACCCATATCAATGAACTGTAAAAAACAAGCAGTTACAGCAGTTATTGAGCGAAACATCGAAATATTTTTTTCTCAAAAAAAATCTTACCTAGACTGAATAAGCCAACTATGGAACAAAAAATATTGTAATTTAATTAAAAAAAAAATAATAAAAAAGGCACTTATCTGACTTATTTTTATAATCTTTATTTTAATCTGTTTTTAATTTTTTAGAGTTGAGTTTGATGCCTACCGAATGGACTTAGAAAATTCAAGACCAGAAATACCACAGAGCCCAATATCAGAAGAGGCACAAAAGAATTTCCTACGGCAAAAAGAACTGTACGAAAAGCTAAGAGCAGATGTGGCAGTTAAAATGCAATTCCTTGATGAAAATAGGGTAAGATCCTGATATTTTTAGATAACATTAACATTTTAATTCTTCGAAAACCAATTTATTTTAACTTTTAGATTAAAGTGATGCACAAGCAACTGGTGCTTTTGCACAATGCAATTGCTGCTTATTTCTCTGGGAATGCTATAGCTCTAGAGAGTACTCTTAAGCAGTTTAACATAAGAGTAAGTTTTTGACTTATTTAATACCTATACAAAAATTATTAATATTTCTTAATAGTTGAAATCTCCAAACACAGCAACAGGTTCATGGCTAGAGCAGTAGTGTTAATTGCAACATCCACCGCGGGTATCAATTTACTTAGAAAACAAAAGTATATCCCATCCATAGTTCCTTCGGGAACAAAACCCGAATTAAACATTTTTAAACTCCATGTATGTATGTTTTAATCTTCTTAACTGAAATAAAAGAAAAAACCTCTCGCGAATCCAAAAAACAAAACATACAACAAAGTACTCAATGTAATAATCTCACATAACACACACACACACACACACTTCGTTGTCCATTTGTACATTTTTGAACGTAAATTTATTCTAGCTAGGCTAGAAATTTTATATAAGAAGAATGAAAACACCGTCAAAATCTAAATATTTTTTGTATTAAATATGCTGGAAGATTCGATGAATGCAGCCTACATTAATAAATTCCATGCAACCAAAATGACAATTAACAAGCATTTTAACAATATTTTTATTTGGGATATCGAACTCCTTTTTATTTTTCCCACGCGAACGGATTTTACAAATTATGGTAACCCTCATTCTGCACTTTGCTGATTCATTTTTATTTCCTTGTTTGTCATCAACAGAATTGCAAGCCCCCTAGTATTAATTAAGACAAAAAAAAAAAACAATGTTTAACCTAGTCAACGTATATAATTACATTCTGTAAACATGTAACTTATTAATTATATATTAAACATAGTAATAAAATTATATATCGATCAAAATTTCGTTTAATTTTTTTCCAGACTCAGTTCATTTAGTTTATTGTGAAGCTGTTCATCTTCCTGTTCGGCTTTGAACATTTCCTAAAGGTGGAATATACCTTTATATACGGTTTTTAATGTTTATTTTATTTATACTTACAGGATCATAGATAACTTTTACAATAAGTGAGCAACTAGGACACGTAGCTACTTCTTCGCCTTCTATTAGTTCATCCTAGAATTTGCTTTATATTATAGAAAAGACCATTTCAATTTGGTTTTGGCTCACCTTTGAAATTTGAAATCTATCGCCACAGGGACAAGGGTAATAATACATTTCCTCTTCTTCGTCATATTCAAAATCTTCAATTTCAACTTCGTCATGATATATACTCATCGTATTTTTTTCTTACAACATTTGATACAAGCTAAATTCAGAAATATTAATAAAATCAGTAGTGTTTGGTCAAATTGTATTGCAATGGAAAAGCAATTCAGACACATGTTATGACTTATAAGAATTTTGGTTGCAGTTTTCTGAGGAGTGAAATTGCATTTGTGACGTTTATAAAATGAGTGCGTTCCATCATCCATGACTACATACTTTTGAAGAAGGCGTTCATAAATACAACGATAAAGGTTTCCTCACACCAACGTGTTGTCATTGACATCCACGCGAATTTTCGGTGGCGACGACGAAAAAAATAAACAATGTGTTGTTTTCATTGACAACCACGTATTGTTATTGTTGTTTTCGTCGTCGCCACCGAAAGTTCGCGTTGGTGTGGGGGAACCTTTAATTGTATTGCAAACTTTCATTGTTTTGCCTGCGCTTTTTACTTATTCCTTTGACTCGAGTGTAGTACATGTTTATTCGATGTTATTTGTTTTTCTATTTAAATAACATTAATTTTTCAGCAATTTCAACTCAACTCAAGTGAAGAAAAACCTAGGTCGAAAATCGGAATTCAATCTAACTCAGGCTATCGATCCGTTCCATATCAAGGTTCCCCCACACCAACGCGAATTTTCGAAAACAACAATAACAACTCATGGATGTCAATGAAAACAATACGTTATTATTGTTTTCGTCATCGCCACCGAAAATTCGCGTGGATGTCAATGAAAACAACACGTTATTATTGTTTTCGTCGTCGCCACCGAAAATTCGGGTTGGTGTGGGGGAACCTAATACGTTTCGTAATGTGATATTTTTTTCGAACTAACACAAATTTTCTCAATTTATCGACAAAACGCATAGAAACAAAAATCTAGTTTTGGGTAATTTGTTGAAAAAACAAAAGTTCAGTCTACGACGATTAGTGTAAACATGGCTTAAGAGAGGGACAAAACCAGGAGCATCGAACGAAGCTTTTTTATGTTGTCAAAGTGACAGCAGCTTTTGTTTTTTTTTTTTTTGAATCCCGATTCCCGACCAAGTGTAGTGCTCCATTTGATAAATCAACAAACAGAAACAGAAAAATGTCGGTGGAGTTTGCAAAATTGAATCTTTATGAATATATCGGTGTAGATATCGATGCCAAAGAGGCAGATATACGGAAAGCATATCGAAAAAAGGCACTTGCATGCCATCCGGACAAAAATCCCGACAATCCAAAAGCAGCCGAAACCTTCCATATACTTTCAAGAGCCTTAGAAGTTCTAACTGATGCAACAGCAAGAGCAGCTTATGATAAAGTTTTTAAAGCGAAAAAAGCAGCTGAAGTACGCAACCAGCTACTAGATAGCAAAAGACAGAAATTAAAAGCCGACTTGGAACAACGCGAACGTGATGCAATTGTTATAAGCCAATATAGCTCAAAAGGATACTCAACTGCTACAAAGACCGATGAACAAATTTTACAAGAGCAAATCGATCGGTTGCGTAAAGAAGGCTCTAAATTGCTTGAAGAAGAACTAGCTTCTATGCACCGAGAGTTGAAAAAAGTAGTAGTAACTCAAGTTCCTAAATTTGATTCTACTCTTCATCGCATAAAAATCAAATGGAAGGCAGAAAAGAGTGACCCATTAAATGGCGGCTACTCAGAGTCTAAGTTAATGAATTATCTTAAAAAGTATGGGGAAATCGAGGCTTTTGTCATGTCCAAAAAGAACGGCAGTGCGTTAGTGGAATTCAAATCTCTAGAATCTAGTGAAATGGCCTTATTATATGAAAAAGGGGATCTTAGTAATTCTTTGAGCCTGGAGTGGATTACACCACCACCACCAAAACAAAATGCAAATGGTTCTCTAATTGGTTCATCAAATGATTTTGAAAGTTTAGTTTTAAGGCAATTGCGGCAAGCTGAAGAACGTAAGAGACTAATTGAACAAATGCAAAAAGAAGATCAAGATATTCCATAGGAAATGTTTACGTTATTAGTGTACATAAGTCGTGGTATTGTACTAAAATACTTCATGTTTTTGAATAAAATAATAAGAAAAACTGATTCTATCCTCGTATATTTAATTTTGTTGAAACAAAAATGAAAGCAGATTGTTTTCATTTAGCCACAACAATATCTAGGTATTAAATTTTTAAAACCATTTCGATGCCAATAAAGATGCTATCCCCAGACAATTTTTTGAAGATGGTGGGCATACCTGTGTACTTTCGATGCAGTATTTCTCAGTTACGTATTAATAGTGTTTTTTATTTAACAAGATAGGTACATATATTAATTTTTATATATATGCAGATAAGACTTTTTTAAACGTTTAAAATCGTTTTCTTAAAATAATAAATTATTCAGCCATTTTAGCAATTCCGGGGGAGAGTTCCATCCCTCAGATTATAAATTTTTTCCAGCAATCAAATATGTACAACCATTGACTTACTATATTATAATAGGAATACAAATTGACCTATTATAAAGGGTTTTCCAATAAGAGGTTTCATTTTGATAAAAAAAACCAAGTATTTTTTAAGAGAAATCAATGGATGTTTATTTCATTGTAAAGCGGAAGATATTGTGGTACATTGGCATAGACCTTATCTTTCACGTGGCCCCAAAGAAAGAAGTCTAAAAATGTTAAATCCTTACAATGAAAGAAACATCCATTGATTTATCTTAAAAAAAATACTCGTTTTTTTTAAGATCAAAATGAAACCTCTTATTGGAAAACCCTTTATAATATGTCAATTTCTATTCCTATCGTCAATCTCCCCCGAATAAAATGTTCCTCGGAATTTCGATCCAGTTTCGAAATTTTTTGAGGGAATTAATATTTTTGTTATTATAACTGTTACAAGTCTGTGAAATAAAGTTAAATTTTTGAAACATTTCGGTTATATTTTTAAATGCCATATCCATATTAATTGCTCATGAAGGTGATCAAAGGAACCAACAGAGATAAATTAGACAACATTTAAGGAAATGCTCAAATCTATTAGAACAATCGCAAACGTTTTGAGCTCATTGAAAATTACTTTGTATTTAAATAAAAATGCATTTTACTTCAACCAGCATTAAAATATTAACTGAATATTCTGGATGACAGTGACTGACACTAATGAATAATATTTTTCTTGGGAGTTTTACCTTTTTACGACAATTTTGTATGATTATGTTCCCGATAAGGCTGAATAAACAACGATTGCTACCGTTTTTAATGTCCCATCTCAATCGTTAAATCCAAGTTTTAACCAAAAATCTGGAGAACTAGGGCGTCTGTTATAGCTATCACAACTTAATATGTACATACATACATATTATGTATATAAATCAGCCTATCACATGTATACTTCAGATCTAAATCCATTCATTAAAAATATGTATATAAACATATTAAACTGAAAACTGGTGAAAAAATTCTATTCAAAAATTCCTGAAAAAAAACGGTGAGTACCTATACATTTTTTTCTAAGTTTTACAAACGTAGACAAACGATTGTAATTAGCAAATTTGCTCAACTCGAAAGTCGGTGTGCTAGGTATAACTTTCATTTTATTTTCTAAAACTTTTTGAATAATTAATTTAAAAAATACATACATACATACATATGTATATCGAGTAGGACCAACGTATGTTTTTTTTCCATTCCAAATTTTTTGAATAAAAATAAATTAAGAAAATTAAAATAAAAATAAAAACTATACTCCAAACAATAATTGATATATCGAGTCGGGCCAGCTCGGTAATTTTATTTGAAGTGTCTATATGGAAATATGGAAAAAATTCCAAAATTTGTAGAAACGATGTAATTATCAGTTTTGCTCTACTTAATGGAAGTGGAAAATAGGAAAGGTACTTATTGGGATGATGAAAAACAGAATTTTAAATTTTTGGAGAAATATATAAAATATTAAAGCATCCAATCACAAAGCGGTTAGTTAGCGTGGGAGGAGTTTGATATGATTGTCAATAAAATTTAATTTAAAGATTATAAACTTGTATTAGCTAAGGTTTACTCTTACTTATGTTTCGATTACTTCCTCGTATTTTCTTAAAAATGAAAGAGAAAACTAAGCGATATTTGAGAAATGTATTCGTTATTTGACACAGCAAATTTCAATAGCTGCGGTGTCCGAGTGGTTAAGGAGATGGACTTGAAATCCATTGGGTTCTACCCGCACAGGTTCGAATCCTGTCCGCAGCGTCAGGTTTTTTTTTTTTTTTTCTTTTACAGTCATTTATTTTTTATTGATCACAAAATTTTCTGTTCACTGTTCTGTTCCGTTTTTTAAATTCTTGTGTTCAAGTTCTTCGTTAAACTATAATATTGCATTTCATTGTTTTGAATTTCAATTAAGAGGACTAGGATCAAAGTAACCTTGGTAAATAGTTCTTCCGTTTTCCGAGTTCTTCTTTTTAGTTTGAAGTTAATTTCCTCTTCTTTTCGATTTTAATTATTTTTTTGATGAATCTTCAATTGCAAAACTTATCAAGTCAGCAAAGAATTTGAGGAGTTTGTAAGGATAAGAAATATTGTTGCCCATCAATTTTTAATTTTCGCAACCCAAATTGATCCTCTGTATGATGTGATGTGATATGATGATGGGGAAATGATCCGACTCGAAGTGGTCAATACAATGAAATGCGAGATGAATTTTAAATGAAATAATGGAAAACCAAATAAACTTAAGCAAGTTAGTGCAACTGAATGCAATTTATGGAATCAATCAACAACAAAATGAAAATAAAATGATTCGAAATTACCCATGTTCCCAGTTTTTGAAGGAGGGAAACATTCCCATAGATATTTTATATGCCCTTCAAGATGCAAGCGAGTTTAACCAAAGATAATAAAAATATCATATTATTTTTGGTTTATCCGAAAATCAAATCACTTTAAACTAGAGCCTTGGGTTATTAATGTATGTGAATATGTTTTTCTATGTATACGTAAAATTAAAATTTTTGTTACGTAAGATGATTGAAAGTAGACAAAAATGCTTTTCGTTTTCTTCCCAAAATTTATTTCATGAAAATAAAATAAAATTAATTGTTTGGCTCTTGTACCCTAAGCACTCTGCCATCCAATAAATGACTGGTGTGATTCGTAGCATTATTTAATCCGTCACGTGTTGCAAAAACAACAAAACCATAGCTCTTGGAAAATCCATTGTTTTTATCGAATATTACTGAGGCATTGCTTACGCTTCCAAATTTTGAGAAATATAACTGTAGCTCCCGGCTTCCCACTGTCCATGGCAAGTTTCCAATAAACAGCTTATAAGAATTGCGAAGAAACGACGCCTGAGACATTGTAGAATTTGGTTTTATAATCTATTTAGACACTTCTACTAAATGGATGGTATGACCACCCATTAATTCAATCAAATCTACCCCAGAATACTTTCCAATGTCATCAATATTTATCTGAGCTGCACGTAAATTCCACTTCTTGAGCAATGCTTCGATAGACCAATCAGCACTACGTTCTTGATATGTGAATATAAACTTGGCTTCGGGATTTCTATCCAACAAAAAAGAAACTGTAACAATAATATCCTCGAATACACCCGGGTCGTAGAAACAATCTGCGGCTATGATCAAATCAAGTGTGCCTAAGTTAAACACACTGTTCAGCAGTAAGCCCCAGCTGAGACCAATAACATCAATACTTTGTCCAGGAACTAAGTTATTTGCTAAACAAGCTCGGCGAATGTGTGCCAGGGATTTTGGAAGAATACAATTGTCACTTAGAACAACCTGTGCTCCACACTTTGCGGCCAATATACCAGGAAGAGCAGTGCCAGCACCAAGTTCTAGAACTCGTTTCCCAACCAAAGAATGACGCCTTTCCCACAAAAACCAAGCAAGAATGGGGGCACAAGGCCAAGTGTAAAACGAGTAGCCGGATTGCAGAAGCTGTAAAAAGAATTTATATCCAAGTTAACTGAAATAAAATGAAATAATCAGCGTGAACCAAAGAGCTTACCTCTGGAATAAGTATTTCAAGAGACTTTTCGGGTGGTATTCCCTGATTCGGTTGTGTTACGTTAGTGAAGACGAATTTCTTCAAATGTTCTGTAGTTGATCCATCGGTCATTTGAAAACTTCCTGATGTCATTTAGTATGCCAAAATAAAAAGAATAAAAATTTAGCGAAAATTTAAACAAAAATTAACAAAATGCGCAGACGCACTTTTGGTTCTGTGACAGATTTCAAATAGTGGCATCGTTCAACACTTTAACCACTATCACACGAAGAGACTTAATATCCACTTTCACACTAGGAAACTGAATTTCCAGCAACTTTCAGTTTATAGGTGAGAAGGGCAAGAAGTAAGAGGGGAATATGAAATCTCCCCGGTCAACGATTTGAGGAGATTTTTTTGACATTCCTCTTCACATACACAGTAGTGTGTGTTCAACCAAGCTACTCTATAAAGAAACTACAGAAAATTTCCACGATTTTGTTTCTTCGTGTGAAAGGTAGTCCCCTTTCACACAAGGAGACTTTATGGAGATTTTTTGACGTTTTCTTTTAATTTCCAATTCCCACCAATCGGAGAACGTTCATTCCTCTTACTTGGTGCCCTTCTCTCCTAAAAACTGAAAGTTGCTGGAAACTCAGTTTCCTCGTGTGAAAGGGGACGTACAAGAGATTTTTAAGGAAATTAAAAGAAAACGTCAAAAAAATCTCCGGCAACTTGTTTCCTCGTGTGAAAGGGGACTTTGCAAGACAAAACGTTTTCTATCTAGTTCTAGTTCCTTCAAAAGCCCTTCCACACTATCCCACTGAGTATTAAGGGTTCACCCACACCAACGTGAATTTTCGGAGGCGACGAGGAAAACAATTCTTCTCAGAAGTCAAAATATATTTAAATGGCTTTAAGTAACCTCCAAAAGCCGTGATTGGCGTTTAAGTTAAAAGGCCTTTAAGTAATGGTGCTTAAATGTGAAAATTGATTATAGATACCGATTTCGCACTTAAGAGCTATTAAGAGGTATTTTAAAGTTAAGAGGGCTTTAAAATTTCTTTATATGTACGGCTGAGAATTTCTAATTTTTGGGCTTTTGTTTACTGCCTTCGAGACCTTCGACTGAGAAACTGGAAAAAAAGTTTCTACGTGTGAAATGGGATGAAGCAAAAAAAAAAAAAAGCAACATCCCTGGCTTGTCTAGACATTTTTGTTAAAAAAATAGCAGAACACGTCAAATAACTGTATTTGGAGTGCATTTGCATTTTTTTGTTTAAACTTTTAATCTTTTTCTTGCGGGACGACGCCGAAAGAGTTGAGCAATTACTTTTATATAATTTTGCTAATTTAATCTATTTTCCGATACCTATAACAAGATCAAATTTTCCCAGCGATGGATGAAATCAATGACTTTTTTGATTTTTCCAAAAAATTTGAGCGTATTACTGTGCCTACAGGATGCCTCAATGGTCAATCTACAACGTACTATCCTCAAACGGCAATTGATACTCGAATAATTAAACGCGAAGAAAAAGGAAATGAATATGCTCTCGAACATACCATTGCTGAGAAAAAGCGCATGATGGAGGTGAGTTCTTGATTGGATACTTATTTGAACTAATTTTGTTTTAAGTATTGCTGCTCGTTTAGGAAGATAATGTTACTGTAGGTCCTTCATCATTTACCTATGCCGAATCATCTATGCTATCAGATATGGAAACATTGGATGATATTGATGACGATGAAGATGATATTGAACAGAGAAAAACAGGTCCAACTGATGATCCCATCTATGATAAGTATCATTTCAATATGCAATGGAATGATGGTCTTCCAATTCATGATTCTCATAAGGAAATAATTGAGACAATACGTTCACGACGTGTTGTTATTCTTGAGGGTGATACGGGATGTGGAAAGACCACACAGGTAAATTGATAACTGGTTACCTAATAAATAAAACTTCTAATAAAACGGTTCCGTAGGTGCCACAATACATCCTTGAAGACGCTTATAAGCGTCGTGAGCGTGTTAACATTATCGTCACTCAACCACGCCGAATAGCTGCAATTAGTATTGCACGTCGCGTTTGTTCCCAGCGGAAATGGGAAGAAGGCAGCATTATTGGTTATCAGGTTCGTACTTCAGATAAAATGTTGGTGTTCAGATTTTTATGTCAGAAAATTTATTCAGGTTGGATTACATGCCAATATGTCGGAAGACACCCGTCTTCTGTACTGTACAACAGGTGTACTTTTGCAAAAATTAATCAAGGAGAAATCTTTAAGAAACTACACTCACATAATTTTGGATGAGGTCCATGAACGTGATCAGGACATGGACTTTTTATTGATTGTTATACGCAGATTAATGATGACAAATTCGAGGAATGTAAAAGTGGTTCTAATGTCTGCCACAATTAACACCGGAGAGGTCACCAATTCCCTTTTCCTCAAATATTTCTGGTTCTAATTTTTGTTTTTAATCATTAAAGTTTGCTGAATATTTTACCTTTGGAAGAACTCCAGCACCAGTAATTAAGGTGGATTCAAGACGTAATTTCGTCGTTAAGGAGCATTACCTTTGTGAATTGTCAAGAATTAACAATGTAAGTAAGATTTATTTCTTAAAAAAGAAATGTAGGGTTTCCCCTTAAAATTTCAATCACAACAAGATTAAACAAAAAAATTATTTAAATAGTTCTTATCTTAGAACTAAAAATAATAATTGTACCTACCTACTGTTGAAAAATCGATAAGAAAAATCTTACTTTTCTCAAAATAGCTCCAAGGATTATTGTTGGATTTTGCTTGTGTGCTAATAGTACGACTATTTAACATTACATTGAGCCGCTATTAACAGTAGCTTTTATAGAACTGAATTTAAATTTTCGACTTTGCCGTTATTGGCTCAACTGATTTAAATTAATTTTCGTGTATTTTTTTAAATATGTAGCTTAAATTGCATCAAAATAAAAAAAAAAAAAAAATATGTTGGATTTAAAACAAACAAATTAGGGATAAATTTTTTTTTGAAAATTCGATACATACATAATATGTGGGTCAATATTTCAAAACATTAATATTCTGCGGTCACGTGTTTAAAGCTTATGAAACATTATTATTTTTTTAAATATTTTCCTAAAAAAAACTAAAATAAATTTCAAAAAATATCAGTAGCAAGTTGTATTTCATGTAATGTAGGCATTTCAAGTTTTCGGTCAACCTGTCATTACTGTGGTATGTCGTCGCTGTAGATCGAATACCTCGTAACCCAGAAAAGTTCACTTTTTAGGTAATGATGCACTTTTATTGTAAACGACTTTCGGGATCTAGTGAAAAATACCTTGTTAGCCTAAGAACGATTGTTTCAAAGCCAAACGCATAAATAGTAGGTCAATGTTATTGGTCCTCAATACTTTTATATCAATTTTTTTGTTTCTCCTGAAAAATTAATTTTTGTGGGTTACAAGGTATTCGATCTACAGCAACGATGTGTTTTTTTTTAATGTTATATGATACTTCGACTTCGAAGTTGTATGGACGAAGAAGATGAAGAATCGATTCCCTACCCTCTCTGTAGATGTCCTGCTCTATCTCATAGAAGTAGGCTCTACCTAGGAGAATTCTACTACAGTGATCCTAATGATCTGGCAATTCATGACATAAGTAGTCTCGCGCGATTCGTAAGAGGTTCAACGAGTAGGAAGAAAGTTTCCTAGATTCCTGTGGTATCACAATGGGCCAACCCCCTGATCTAAGTGTGTCTAGCGTTTCTGCTGACAACCACATAAACCTAACCTAACCTAACCTAACCCTATGATAATAAAAACCAATTTGTTTTCGAACGCATGTCTTTTTAGGCATTAAATAATAACATGAGCTTCGAACAAAATATTCAGTAAAGTTCGAATTTATTAAACAAAAATCATTTTATCATTTCTGTGATCAAATTTGGTCATTCCCGTGTCAATTATCTCATATAGATGATATACAAAAACAGTTAAAAAAGATAAAAATAGATGGCCCACTGGCTTAAAATGTTTAATAATGTGTTTTGAATGCAGACTAACAAAAAAATTATTAAATTTGTTTATATTATTAATATTCATCTTGAGGTGCAAAATATTAATATTTTGAAATATTGACCCATGTATGTATTTATGTATTTCATAAACGGGTTTGTGTTTTTTTTTATTAAATTTTTAACTGCATACATATTTATGTATAAATATACAGTTTAAATTGGTGTAGAAAATAAAAAAAAAATATATATATACATACATATGTATATGAGGTTGTTATAAAAACAAAAATATCACAAAATAATCATCGTTTTCCAATTATTTAGAATTAAAATGAATTATTTATAAATATACAGCCTTTATACATTAAACTTATTAAATTGAAAAAAAAAATTAACTTTAATTTTCAGAACGTTCAAATAGACTACGAAGAACCCGGCATCAGTAATGAAATGTACCAACTTGCTTTGAAATTAATCATAGTTATCGAAAATATTGAGAGTCATGAGAGTTCAAATAATCCGAATCAAAAGACTTCTATTCTTATGTTCCTTCCTGGTATTAATGAAATCGACAGAATGGACAAGAAACTTGAAACTATTCAAAACATGTAAGCTTTATAATCGTAGGTCAAATCAGTAAAGTCTGTAACTCCAATTTGTATCATAATAATGTTTCAAACACAATTAATTAGTTTAACTGATCTATATCCCACTCTTCAAAATGGGGATTTCTTTAAACCCATTATTATAGTTTAAAGGTTGATTAAGTTCAGACATTTCATATCATTGATAAAAAAATGATGTTATTTTAATTCTCGTTGATAAAATTTTCTAATTGGATGTTACACACTTTTCTGATTAGTAGAGTAAATTTTTTGAAATTTAACATTTAAACATTTTTCGGTGATATCTTCGAATATACAAAAAAAAATATATAAATAAATAATTATAAAAGAATAATGTTAATCCAAATTAAAAAAAAAACAAGCCTAATAATTATGATTCAAAAGAATAAGTCCTACTATTAATAATTTTTTTTTTTTCGTAGGCAAGGTAGTGGTGTTAAGCTAATGCCAATCCGTTTGCATTCTATGATATCACCTGATGAACAACAAAAAATCTTTCATCGGGCCCCACCGGGTCACCGTAAAGTAATTTTGGCTACAAACATTGCAGAGAGTTCGATTACAGTTCCTGATGTTAAATACGGTAAGTAAATAAGTTTTGGTGTTTCTATAATAACATTTAAAAATAAAATTACCGTTTTAGTAATTGACTTCTGTTTGACAAAGTCTCTGATAACTGACACAAGTACAAATTTTACATCATTGCAATTACATTGGGCTTCCAGGGCAAACTGTCGTCAGAGAGCTGGACGTGCTGGACGTGTTATGAACGGAAGAGTTTATAGAATGATATCAAAACAATTTTATATGGTGAGTTAACGTAAAAACGAATTTACAAATATTTAGTTAAAATGGTTGCTCACATGAGTAATAGTTTGCCATTAACTTGAAATCTATATTTATATCCAGAATATGTTTTTTTTTTAACTAACACTCCTTTTTTTCTTTTTAATTAGAATTATTTGGAGGAATTTGGAATACCGGAAATGGTACGTTGCCCTTTAGAGACATTGGTTCTAAAAGCAAAACTTCTTGATATGGAACCTCCGCCAGTAATACTTGCTTTAGCAATGACTCCACCAAATCTTTCAGACGTTCACAATACAATATTAGTGCTCAAAGAAGTTGGTGCTCTTTACAAAACAGTAAATGCAAAGTATTCAATTCAAGATGGTGATTTATCATTTGTTGGTCGTGTAATGGCTGCTCTACCTTTGGATATTCGTGTCAGCCGTTTGATTATTTTTGGATACATTTTTAGTGTTCTTGAAGAGGCTATTATAATTGGTAAAATTAATTTAATTCGAATTGAATGAAAACTAAATTAGAGATTTTCTTCTAGCGGCTGGTTTGAGTGTTAAATCGATTTTCACCTTCTCTGATAAAAAGAGGGGCGAATTGGCGGCATATTCTCAAAAACTAGCTTGGGCAGATGCCTCAGGAAGTGATTTGTTTGCCATGCTTAAAGCCTATCGAGTAAGTTAGATTTTCTTTAATTTTTCTATTGTTATTTATGTTTACGTAATATTGAAAAAAAAAATTCCTTCTTAGGTTTGGTGTACAATGCGCGAACAACATAATATGAATGAAGAATCTGGCGAATACAACTGGGCTGATCGATACTTTATAAATATTCGTTCCATGAAAGAAATGCATTTACTTGTGATGGAATTAAAAGAACGTCTTATGGGTTTGGGTATTAAAGAGACAACAGCTTATCAGCGTATTCATTGGCTTGATCGAGAGAAGACTATTATTTTGAAAATTGTTATATCTGGGGCATTCTATCCATACTACTTTCTTCGTTCCAATTTAAATAATTCGGAAGCTGAGCGTTCTACTTATCATACTATTTTCGGAAATGATCCGTGTAACACTGTTTATTTTAATAATTTTAACACAAAGCACATTGGCCAGTTGTATACAAAATCAATTAAGGATCTATTCAAGCAAGCTCGTATTCATCCAAAAAATATTGATATACGTTTCCAGCCGGGAAGCGAAAAGGTTCTTGTTACCTTTAAGAGTGACCCTGAGGATGAGTATGGCGGAGAAAATAGCAACCGAGTTCAAGTTCCTGGAAGTGTGCGGCTAGAGGTATATAAGGCGATAAAAATGAGACACTTAAGATTACCGACTGTTATTAAAGTTATGGAGTAAGTAAAATTTTAATCGTCAATTTTCTTCACAAAAATAAGTTGAAAGAGTTCCGTAACGTCTGGTTTTATTTTTTTTATACAATAATGTAAAAATTTTCCACATAAAATTTAAATTTCTATATGAAACTTTATATGCTTTGGACTGGCTTGTCGGAGGTCTGGGATCGAATATTGTTTTTGAGAACTCAAAAATTTATAATTAACTTTTTATTTAAAATAGCAATTTTGTATCATTACCTAAAATTTTCTCAAATATGTATGTATAATTACAAACAAATTAAAGGCATTCAGTAACCACTTTTAAATCTTTCATTTTAGTGCCAAATCTGGAGTAAACTATGCCGAAGAACGTGGAATTGGTGTCATGTTCGAAGGAACATGGATTCCAACCAAAAAGCATATCAAGAACCCAGAACTTGTTGTCATACCAACAGTTTTTACAAAACAAACACGTGGATATTTGACGCATGTAATGAATTAATTAATAATTTTAAATGTATAAAATATATAAAATATCTTAAATAAACTTATGTTTCTCAGATTGAAAACTGTGGAAAGTTCTATTTCCAACCTCTGACTGAAATGGAACGCCTTAAGGAAATCTCATCTTTGCTAAACTGTCCCGAAGCTGATGAACGTAAATTTATAAATGCTTCTGCAGTATCAAAGGGTATGCTTTTAGCTGCGCCTTTTCAAAACCAATACTATCGTGCAAGAGTTGTTCAGGTTATCCATAGTTCTAGACAGCATTTGGAGTTCCGGGTAGGTGTATTGAAATTTTTTTTTAGTGAAAAATAAACTTCTTTTTAAATGTTTGATTAAACAGGTTCTCTTCATTGATTTTGGCAATACGTCTGTGGTTAATTTTACTGAATTGCGACGTTTAAGCTTTGAAGCTGAATATCTTATTGACATTCCACCCCGTGTATACGAATGTCGTCTAGCAATGGTTCAACCTTCATCAGTCAAAAGTCCCAGTGGAAAGTGGTTAGACGAGGCAATGGAATATATGCAAGAAGTTGCAGATACTGGTGTTGTCGAATTAGAAGTCTATTCAGTGGTTAATAGTGTGACTTCAGTATTAATTAAAATGGGGGACTCTACTGTTAATGATATTCTCATTGAAAAAGGACTAGCACGAAAATCTGACGAGAATTACATGTCCAAGGTAGAAAAAAAAGAAAATCGCATACAAATTTTATTAATTTTTAAATCAATAATTTATAATTTTCTTTATTAAGACCGATCATGATTTACGAATGAGAAAACAATCTGTGGCTGAAAGATTCATGCAAGAAGATTATTCTAAACAAAACGAAGAATATTTGCGTTCCATTCAACCGGAAGTTGATTTAGAAATCGATCCACCACCACCAGAGCTATGCTTAAATACTCTCTTTCTTCGAGGTCCTTTTTGTCCATTGGAAGCAAAAATCTTCTCTGCAACTCGTGTTGGTGCATGGAAGGGTGTTCATGTCGAACGGGATTCAGTCAATTCAGTTTTAGTTGACACCGACCCTCAGGATGTTCACGAACGTTTGATTGTCGCTGCCGGTGTTTCTGAGTCGGTAGATAGAAGTTCACTCACAGCACGTCAAACCACTCTTATGCCAAATATTCATGGTTTTGCATCTCTTATGGCTTTAATATTTTGTCCCACAATGCAGATTCATAGGAATTCCAGCAAATCTAAATACGTTTCCATCTTAGCTGGTCTTGGACATGATGAGAACTATAAGCCATTATTTGAAGAGCATGACATGGTGTTGCATTTGGACTCAGAGATTTTAACAACTGATCTTGAATTGGTAAGAGAATTACTTGAAACAATAAGACGGGAATTGATATTGAAGTTGTATTTAATTATTTAGATAAATCAAATTCGTTATTCCATGGACACAATTTTGTATACCGATCCAGGCGATGATAAACCAACAGTTTTGCCTAACATTCGCGCTGATCTTGCAGCGAAAATTAAGAGTCTCATTATAAAGTAGGTTAATTTATATACTACTACATATTATTCTAATCTTATCATAACTTGTCTTCAAGGCTTTTGAGTAAGACTCGCAAGTATATTGAAACTCACGTGGATTCCCAGGATCATGTTTGGGTTCGACCTGACGAAAAGGATGTTATAGAAAGTCCTCTTATTTATGGACCCAGATGTATTTTTCCTATGCACTCAGCTCTACGACTTTACGATGAATCATTTGATCGTATGCACGCTCTTAATGTACATTGCCGTGAATTACATCGTATGAAGCAATTGTATGTATTTAAATTGTAAATGTTTCTTGTTTTGTATGTCAATATTTAATCTGTTTTCTTTTTTTTCTTTTTAGTGATGGTTCTGTAATGGCTATAACCTGCCAACTTTGTGATCAATCTTTGGAGAATATTGTTCATTTAAGAATCCATTTACTTTCTCAACTTCATAGAGATCGCGAATATCAAATTAATTTTAAAGTACCCCATTAAGAGTTAGTAACTTTTTTTCATTTATGTATGTTTTTTTTATTATCTTTGACTGCAATGAATTTTTTTTTGTTAAAACTTCTTCATTGTGAATAGACAAGTATTTAAGTTAGTTTATTCAGTAATAAAGTTATTTGGAACTCTATATCTTGATTTTTTTTGTTATATATTTGGCTAGCTAACAAAATAAGTAACATTTTTAGAAAAAAACCGAGCTATCCCACTTTTTCAACTTCGTTTAAATTAGTTATAAACCTTTTATAACATCACCAATTCCTTCCAATACAATTGCAGTAATACTTAGATTATTGGTTGAGGGAAATTAACAATTGACAGTCCGAAAATATTTAGACAGCATTGGTGTGGCATATAATTTATAAGATTATTAACGAATCTTTAAAATTCAAAATGAAAGTTTTCATAAACAAATTTCCCAAACTGCACCAATTAATAATGTAATAATTCAAAAAGCAGTATCAAAGTGGATTGAAACAATCAACAAATGAAATAGCCGATTTTCCATTTCGATCAGTGAGTGTTATCCCGATTAAAATTTCCCTGAAATTTAACTGTCACTTCATTGCATTTTTGCATTTTGAGGGAAATTTATTTCGTGGGAGGTAAATAATTTTTCTGCAGTTCTATTGCACAGGCTTTTCAAAATTGACATCATTGTGATGATGACCGATCAGTTAATTTATTTGCTGCTAACATCGTCGAATGGTGCAAAAATTCGAAAAAAATTAGATTAAAGGAATTGTCCATCAAATAAGCATTCAATTCAATAAAACAAAAAAATATTTATGAATTTCTAACGTATTAATATCATTATTAAGTTTTTATTTATTGTATTTAAAAAAGTCTTTTCCTTTTAATGGAAGAAGATCTCTAGCATTTTTGCTTTACATTAATTTTATGTACAGAACTTTAAAAAAATACCACAGTGGTATAAAATGTATTTTATTTATTTTTTTTTACAACATAATCATCATTTATGTTATAATTTTTTTTAAATTTAATTTTAAAATAAAATATTAGAATTTATTTATTTGATAAAGAATAAAACGTCAAGAAAGTGCACTTCTAAGCACAAATTGTATAGCCAGGCATCCGATTTAAAGGCTTGCTACATAAACCACAGATTTTACTTTTGAAAACTCCAAATATTTCCAAGTTAAGTAGATTGTTCATGTCAAATTGTAAAGTTGACTTCATCGGATTATGCTCGATATTCATAATATTCTGTTCATTCACGCCAACTCTAAAAATTCAAAAGAGTAAATCGGAATTTAAATTGTAATGATTTTCAACTTTAAAAATTTTACCTAAATTCAAAGTTCTTTTTATCGGCTGGATAATGGAATGGACTTGATCTAATGTCCACTTTGTATGTATTGTTTAGGGCTATGTAAACAGGCCCTTGTCTTGATACGTTTGTCTGAGGATTGAATGTTAAAAAGCTTTCACCAAAATGAATTTTTAAACCGTAATTGCTTTGTTTTTCGTCCACTGGTGGAATAAGGAAAATTGCCATTTTTGGTTGTGTTGAACAATCTGCTGCCAGGAGAGTTATACAAGATCCATTTCGCTTGAAATAATCAATGATATTGAGGCTATGATCATCAAATGTGTTAACCATGCCATTGATGATGGAACAGGACCCTGAATTTTAACAATAAAAAAAAAACGAATACATTGAGAGAGGGAAAAGTGTTATAATTTACTTTTTAATCCAGTGTCATAGAAAAACTGCTCAGAAATATCATATTTGGAATCCAATTTCTGAAGAAGTGGGATGTCATAGGTGCTCCAGGTTACATTGTTAACTCCAATTATCAACTGGAAGTTGTCGTTGGGAGTTTTAATAGAAACATCAAGTTCCTTATCGAGATTCAATCGTTCCACCTTCTTGCTAGACAGAGCAGATACAAGGTGATCTAATCGATTGGACCATAATGCAAACCATTCTGGCATCTACAAAAAAAAAAAAAAATAAATTCAAAAGCAAGTATTCTCATTTTCAAGTTTTTTTGTTTGAAAAATAAAAACCAACATCAGAAAATTTCAAATCGATACCATATCGAGTAATTGAGGTAAAGTTTTCAAAATTAGTTCGCTTGCAGTACTTCGATGTTGGTATTGGACTGAATTTAAGAACTTCCTTTGGACAAGAGTTCGTATCAATAAGTTCGGTGTCATTTAAGAAATATTGATGTGCATGTTCCGAAGGCTACAACAGGATAAATGTGAATAATATAAGTTTATTTTTTTTTTATAAATTAATGAAGCAATATAAAACTCACCCCTGCAGTGGCAACCATTATTACTGTTGATGCATCATTTGGGCAAGATTGTTCGCCTAATGTTTTGCCAAATATAATTTCACCATCGAGTGTATGTGGACGTTTTGTGAAAACTAAAGGTGAGTATGTAAAGTTAAGACAAGCCTGAAAAGTCAAAGGAGTTAATAAAAATAAACAAAAATAAAATAAATTAAAATAAAATAAAATAGATTTACTATATTACGAGTGCGACACTTCTTCATACAAAAAACAAAACTCAAAAATATTTGAGCATTTGAATAAAATAATGGCCATATTTTGCGGTCCGTTCCGGATTTTTTCGAAAAACTGTCACATAGATACTAAAACAAGATGATGCAAGATGAACGACATTAAAAGAAGTCCTTATTTCATCAGTATTTAACAATTTTCAAAGTCAAGGTAGTGGCATCTGTTTTGCGAGTGAGAGAGATTTTCTTGGAATTAATATATTTTGACGTTTTTTGTTAATACCAAAAGAATTCCTACTCAAGCCTAGTGACCTAAAGGTCACTTATTGGTCACAAGAGCTGGGTTGGTTTCTTAAATTTGTCAATCACAGGCGATTTTTAATGAATTTGTAGGTCGAATAGACCTTCTGCGATAATTAGTTTCCTTTAATTATATTTTATTTTTTTCGAATATCCTATATGGGGTGCTAATAATCGCTACGCGACCTTGAAAAAACTTTAAAATCTATAAAAAATTTCCCTTGGCGATTTGAAAACTGTAAATACACTTTACAAAATAAATTCGTACACAGTTTGATTATTTACCACTTAAAAAAATACAAAACCTTGATCCTAGCAACGTTGACTTTTTAATATTTGTTTGATCGAAATAATAATATACAAAAAAAAAATAACAACGATAAATACGAATTTTTCTTGAAAGAAACCATTTAACCATTCAAATCCTGTGTATACAAATTTAAAAAAAAATATTTTTTTTTAATAATATGACATCTGTGAGTTCTGAAATTATTTTAACAAAATAAATTTCATTAATTTCATTGTTGATGTTTTTTATCAGCTTGAAGCTAAGCGCACCCAATTTCGAAAGTACTTGGAAAGAAGTGGTGTTGTTGATGCACTTAGCAAGTCACTAATAAAACTTTACGAAGAACAAAATAAACCAAACGATGCTATTCGTTTTGTACGCAAATACATGTGTGAATCGTGTCCAGATGATGCCATGTATGAAACACTTAAGTCTGAAGTAGAAGAAGCTAATCGCACGATTAACCGACTTGAACAGGAACTAGAAAGGATGAAATTGAAAGTGTAATATTCTATTTTATCCCCATTTATGTGCCACATTATTCTCGTTCCCTGCTTTATCATATCATATATAGGAAACTAACCCCCGATGAGGTATCTTTAATGATAGATACAGGATTTCAAAATCTAATGGAAGATGAGGAGTGTGTGGATTCCCTGTTGCGCAAGCACTTAACAAAAGAGATTTGCGATGAGTTAAAAAAATTGTTCACTCCAGCACCCATCGAAGCAAATTTATTAGATTGTTTGAAATCCGGATTCGAGCACCATGCATCATCGGTTGGTGTATACGCAGCCGATATGGCATCCTATGATGTCTATCGGAGTCTCTTTGATCCCATTATAATAGATTACCATGGCCAGTCGGAAAATGCGAGCGAAGAACGTTTGCAGAAGGACTCGGATTGGGGTGATATAGATGAAATCGAAAACCTCGATCCGGATCACAAGTACATTGTTTCAACAAGGATTCGCATTGCTCGCAATTTGGCTGACTTCCCTTTCTTCCCTAAGATGACAGAAGGGCAGTTGGTTGAAATCGAACAAAAGGTTGGTTTATATATATAGGAAGCTAAAATATTTTCGAGGAATATTACTAGCTGGTATTTTAAAATTGCAGATTATGGAAGCAGTTGAGTCCTTGGATGGAGAATATGCTGGAGTTTATTTATCTTTAAAGGATCTGGATGTAGACACCCAAGCCGATATGGTCAGTCGTAGAATTTTGTTCCGTAGAGGCGATGAGTTCCTCACAACGGCCGGTTGTTATCGTTTCTGGCCAACAGGTCGTGGTATTTTCCACAATCCAGCTGAAACTTTCTTAGTTTGGGTTAATGAAGAGGATCATTTGCGGATTATATCAATGACTCCCAGCGGTGAAATAGGTATAAGGTTTTTTATTTTAAGTCGAAACATTGAGAGATGTTTTTTTTTAAATAGGTGATGTTTATCATCGAATGGTTAAGGGATTGCGTGCCTTAGAGGAGCGTTTGAATTTCGCACATCATGACCGTTATGGTTTTTTGACTGCCTGTCCCAGTAATCTAGGAACGACTTTACGTGCCTCAGTACACATAAGGTTACCATTGATGACACAAAATATGGATAGATTGAAAACTTTGGCGGACCAATTGAATTTACAAATTCGCGGGACTGGGGGTGAACATACTGAAATTGAAAATGGTATCATGGATATTTCTAATAAACATCGTTTGGGGCATACAGAATTTGAATTAGTTAAAACTTTACACGATGGCATAGCAGAGCTTATTAAAGCTGAAGAAGATGAAGAAATGAATGGGTAGACCTATATAATTTGTCAATGACATTTGGACGATAATAAATTTTATTTTTACTTCCGAACAAAAAATGTTAGTTGCCGTTTTTTTAATTAAATTTTTGTGTTTGTTTTTTTGTTTATTTATTGTAACAATTTTGTACAAGATTTAGTTTGAAAGTTTTTACTTCCGAAAAGGAACAGGTAAACAAATTGGAATTAACTTGCGAAATAATATCCCCAGATCTGACCCAAACATTTGCCGACCCCATATTCCCCACAGAAAAAAATGAAAAACCATAATTCTGGAGGAAACACCTATTGCCCTTAAATTACTTCCATCACAAATGGAACTTCCAATATTTTGATATACTCTTGAAGTTCATGTGATATTGCAGGCAGATCTGGAAAGTCGACCATGTAATTGGGTAAAAACCCTAAACCCATACAAATGTGCACTTCACCAATTGTGTCGATGGATTTTTTTATTGAAGTTGACTTTTTGTACAGTAATTTTATACAAATTCCTGTTGGTTTACTCCCAATAATTGCCAATTTCTACCAACTTAAGTCCAAAGTTCACTGTAACAATAAAATTGGACTAAAATCGACAGTTGTGCGAACTATTCGAACAGAACAGGAAAGGAAAAGGCATTATTTTTGGAAGCATTTAATAAAAATTAAAAAAAAAATTTAACTTTCCAGGCTTCTTGAAATTTTTGATTAGACTTTTTCACAAAACATATGTACGCCTGAACATGTTTCCAAGAGCACTAACACAGCTTGGTGTATCACTTCATTGTATATTTTTAAAACTTTTAAACAAAGCATTATTATGGATTTCACATTCAAATTACCAATATTTTTATTGACCAAATTGAAGTGTAATTAAAAAAAAAATGGATAAGATTTAAAATCTTGTTTTCCTTCGGCTTTTTGTTTCATTTGCCACATCCATTGTGACCAAAAAGCCGAAGGAAAACAAGATTTTAAATCTTATCCATTTTTTTTAATTCAAATTAATTACCTTCCATCCATTATCATCCGATCCAGTAGTACGTTCAATATTACCAATAACATTATACCATTTAGTTTTAGTAGATTGTTTAAAGTCCATTGTTGTATTCCATTTATGTAAGATATCATTTGATATATCATCAGTATGAATCATGGTGAAATCAAAATGTTGTCCAATATTATCATCTCCATTTATAATTTGTGTATTACAAAGGCATCCTTCGATCTTTTAATAAAAATAAAAATTAATTAAAATAAAATTATGTTCTAATATTTAAACTATTTAAAAATTTCATACTTTTGTGCTTTTGTCATTTGTTACTAACAATGAAAAATTTCTATCATGTCCCAAATGAATTGAACTTAATTGAGCAACTCCAAAAAGATGCATAAGTATGTTAATAATGCTACTTCGTGAAAAACCACTGGAATATAAAAATATAAAAAGAAATTAATTATAAAAATTATAAAACAAGGATTTTGAAAATTTAATTAAAAAGACAGATATTCGTATTTTTATAAAGAAATTTACTCTTTTCGGTCAGAGAGGTAACTACCCGACCATTCAACTTAGCGTTCGTTTTAACATTAACCTTCATTTGTTTCCCTTCTTTATTTTCATACCTACTACATTTGTGCAGCTGCCTTTTCTTATTTTTCTTTACTTCTTTATTTTTGTATACATCTTTTCACATTTTATTCTTAACTTGTATATTTTTGTATATTAATGTACATTTGTAAAATTATTTGGTTATCTTTGATGTTTGCACAAATGTTGTATGTGCGTACTGTATATATTGCTTAAAAGGCACAGGAGCAGTATGCTCACAAAATATTATGAATATAATAATAATAATATTATATATTAATATAACGCGTTTAAAGAATTTTTTTTTAACCAAAAAGTCAATTTTTTAGTTCAAAATAATTTTCTAAGCTATTTCCCAAGAAAATGCGTTATTAAAGGTTATACACGCAGAGGGTCGTAAGTCCACAGGTCAAAAGTCCACATAGACTTTTGACACATAAATAATTTTAAGCCCTTATGATACTACATTTTTAATTAATTGAAAATGAGACTAAAGCATCACGAAGGATTCATTATTGAAAATTCCCATATGATCGAGTGTGTACACATCAAACCCTAAAAATGTGAAAATGTTACAAAAAAATGTGAGAATGTCAGAAAAAATGTGAAATATCTGAAAAAATGTAGCCAGTTCAGGTTTCTTGAGATCTCTGAGATCTCAGCAATTTCAGAAATGTGACGTAATTCCTGAGTGAGATTCCTCACTTTTGCTGTCAAAAAGCTGAGACTGAAATTTTTTGGATTCGTTTGCTCAATTATTTTTTGTCGCAGATGGAGAGTGTTTTTGACTTCTAAAGGAGAAATTTTGTTCAGGTTTCTCCTTCTCCTCAGTGGAGCTGACAGACGTTTGCTCAGTGAGATCTCAGAAACGTGAACTGGCTAATTTGTGATTCGATTTACATTTCTCAGCTTCTAGCAGCTTTTTCAGAATTGAAAATTAAAACATATTTCAAAAAACATTATAAAACTAATTATTAATAAACATTTCGGACAAAATTCAATCGGATATAGTTTTGTGTTGCCGTCAATATAAATTAATCAAATATTGCATCATTAGAAGAGAAAACAAAAAAAGGATTTTTTAAAAATGTTGACAATTCATATTATTTTTTTCCCAGATATGTGCTTTTCCTTTCATAAGAACAACATGTTTCCTTTTTACTCTTGGCTGACACTTTAGTATGATTTAATGGGCTAAAAATGAAGAAAAAAATGTAGTGTCATACGGGCTTTACAATTGATATTTGATTAGTTCAAAATTTTGAAAATATTATAAAGTAGTTTTTTTTTTTAATAATTTACTAAAATTATTTTATTACATTTTAAAAAAACAAAAAAATATCAATAACGAATGTGAAGAAAATTAGAAAAATACTTGTGTTTAGGTGGAGCGATTGAATATAATTCAAATTATAAGTTTAAATGACCTCAAGTCCAAAAGTGCGTTTCGCCAAGGTACGACCGTTTTGGGCTCATCAGATATCGGTATCGATTTTTAAAAAAAAAATTCTCGTGAATTGGTTAAGATTATTTTAATAAATTTCCCCAAAGACAAATGATTTTCAAAAAATCAAATTTCATTTCTCTCGATTATATTTCAAACAGAATTTAAGTAGGTATGTACTTACATAGCTATTTAATTAAATATTTTATGAAGTGTGTAAGTAAAAAAAAGTCAAATTTTAAATGCAAATTTTTCAAAATAATTTTTTTTTAAAGTACCTACCTTAACTTCAAAAATTTTACCGAATTTTTAAACAAAAATTTGAAAAAAAAACAGTGTGCGAATAGACCAAAATGAATAGGCGAGAATTCTATAGAAATAAGTCCTCAGGATTAAAAAGTCACAATTAATTTTTCAATTTACCTAAGCCACTGAAGGCCAGGTCAAAAATCTATTGTGAACTTTTGGTCTGTAGAAGTTTTATAAATCTCTACAAAAAATCTACATAAATGAATCTTAAAACTTAATTTATGTTTAATAAACTTCAAGGCCTTGAAGTAGGGTATATATTTCAGTTGAAAGCTCCAACCAAGATTTTTCTTTGTTAATAAATAAATTCATTTTCAATAATACTTTTCTATCAACAAATTTAAAGATTAATAGAATCGAACATAATATGTATTTAAAAAAGCACGTATACGCCTGAGTGTACCAATATTTTTTTTTAACTAAACAGCTTCTTGCATATTCTGAATATACGATATGTACAGTACAGATTTAAAAATTGCTTTATACTTACTTTTTGAAGCCATTTACAATGGTTATTTTTAATTTTTTTTGTGTAAGAGCAGGTAATATAGAGCACGAGAGTTTTTTGTTTTTTAATATACAATTTTCCACATCCCCGCTGGGGTAAAAATTTATGTAACGTCAATTCATTCTCTAAAAAGATAACCCAGTAAATTTAAATTTATACTTTGACTTCTAAAAATATTCCACAGGGTCGAATTTCGGTGCACAGTTTTGACGTATTAAGCAAATCGCTGATTTCATAAAGGCGCAAAATTCAGTTTTTTTTGTAAATATATCCAAAAAAATGGACTTTTTCTGGGCAAACTCTACTACTTATAAAGAACAAGTAATCGATTTTAAGATTCAGTTTTTGGTCCTCGGGAAAAATGACAGAGCTTACTTTTCTATTAACACTTTCAGCCTTATTGTGACTTGTGAGTTTCGCCCTAACAACATTCCACCCGGAAATTTTGATATTTCACTTTTCGCCTATTGTGAGTTTCACCCGAAATTTTGTGCTAAAAAAATTCCCCTTATTGTGAACATTTATTTTGGGCGGAATGTAATGTTATTGACAACCCAAATGTTCACTTATTTTTAGTAGGCGAACGAAATTTCGTTCGGGCGAAACTCACAATAGCTTTTAAAATTTCGGGGGAACAAAAAATTTTAAGGTGAAATATTTTTCAGGTGAAACTCACAATAAGGTTGTTAATGTAAGAATTGAAGTGGTTATATCCGTGATACCAAAATAACAATTTTTGACCCTTCACTTCTCCAAAGGCGAAGAAAAACTTTTTAATGCGGTATCTGGCCTCTAGTACCTCTAAACTCACATAATTTTAGTATAATATTTTGGTTCCACTCCCAAAATATTTTGTCGGCTATTGGTCTAACGTCATAAGCTACATTTACCCCCACTGTCAAATTGCGTATTGACAAAGGACCTCACTAGTTAACGATGAGTTCAATTGAGATCGCCCGAACGAAATTTTATTTTTATTTTAAAAGCTATTTTGAACCAAAACCTAAATTATTTAATTTATGTAAACTAATCTTTATGCAATCATTTGTAATACGAAATTGCTATAGGCTCATACATTCAATTTAGATTCACTTACTTTTCTACGAACTCCGACTTAAGTAGCATTCCACAATATTTAATGAATTCATTATGATTAGTATTTACAGCCAAGGAGACACCAAGATCATCTGAATCATATTTAAAAAGCTGAAACTAATAACAGAAATTAATATATGTAATTGTAAGCTCGAAAAAAAAAATTCGACAAAATACATACCAATCCTTGTTTCCTTTCAGGTAAAATAAGTTCTTCAAATGGTTCAGAAGATGATTTAGTGATAAAACCTTTAGTAGATGTAAGTGATCTTGATTTGAAAGACATTCCACTTGTAAGCTTCTCCGGTCTAGAAAATGAATACTTGAGACAAATACTTGTTATATTCAAGACAAGATCATTATTAAATGGAATATAAATTAAGAATCCTTGTTCACGATTTATTTCATGATCCAAATTCAAAAAAGGATTATAGCTTCGACTGCGGCATGATGCATAGGATGAGTATCTGAAATATAATATATAAAGGAAGAAGGTTAAAAAAACCACTGTTTAATTCAAAATTCAAATTAAATCGTTTTCCAAAATTACAATAAAAAAATAATTGAAAATGATTATTTGAAATAATAAAAAAAACTTTGGTTACATCTACAGAACATCAAGTATTGGTTTCGTATAAAAACAATTTCAAAGTTTTAATCGAAATGTTTTAAAAATTTGTTAACGCTAAATTGAAGATAATGAAATTAATGTTCAACATTTTTTTTTCAAAACAACATTAAGAAAAAACGTTACCTAGCATCAATTTGATGAGTTCTCTTTATGGCATCTGGTAATTTATGTTGTGTTATATTTCCCCGTAACGAAGTTAAAACTGTGGTTTCCAATAAAACATCAGCTGCCGTACCCAATACTGTTGGTACAGTGTATTTTGTCATAAAAGGCCAACGCACTGTCTGCATGTTGATATGACTATCAGTTGCAATAAGGAAGCTTAAACGACTTATCACTGAAAAATACAAACAAATATTTTTTTTTTAAACTAAATTAAGTTCTTAAAAAAAAAAGAAGTTTCTAATTAGATGATTACAATCTTGATAGCTTAAATTCATGTAGCTTTGTTGATTTAAGTAAAAAGACAAAACAGTTTTGCCTTCCATTTGTACGATCAACTCCAAATGCAGAGGTTTGTTTTCAATTCGAGGAGCTTTTAAAAGTCCTAAAATTGTTTTCAGATTTTCAAACTTTAGTGAATTTAATTCAGGTTTCATAAGTCTTCCAATAACTGCATCAGGTAGGCCACGAGCTTTTATGTAAAGCTTTGAGAAAAGAATATTAGTAGGTATATGTATGTAAATTAATTGTATTAAACAAAACTTACCGCTAATTGTCCAGTGAACTTTCCTAAAGCTTCTGTATCAAACTTAAAATACATAACAACAGGTAAATCTGATACGGGATCTCCAACGATAAAAGCTTGAAGCATAGCTCCAATTCCGAACTTTGAGTCACGATAATCAAAAATATAATTACCCGTTACCCAGTAACGAGGTTCAGGTTTTTGTGGTAGATGTCGATGCATGTAGGAAAGTAGACGACGTCTTTTAGATTCAAAAATAAAGAAAATAAAAAAAAAAATGTTACTCACGAAATTAAATTTTTTTTAAACTCCAACTTTAAATAGCATTTTTTAACTTACAAACTTTGATAACAGGGAAACGTAGTTTCCGAAATACTTATAATTGTTGTTCTATAATAATTGATCATATGAGGACATGTTTCGCTTTGGATGATGCGATGAATACTTATCAAACGCGCTGGAGTCGGATTTGAAATTAGTAGTAAAGTAACAGCTGCTACTCGTAGTTCCAGAGTTGCATTTTTTGACTCGAAAATTGGCCAGTAAATTTCGTAGATCTATTTATTATGAGAGAGGTCAATAAGTTGTCTATATTGTATCAAAAGGAATCATATAAATGAATATCTTAAACACCTTGTCAGGACGAGATGGGGCCAAAGGTAATGTAGCCCAAGCAGCAAGAAATTTAATATCAACATTTTCGTCATCATTATTTACAATTGGATCTAAATAGTTGGCAACATTGCCAAGTTGCAAGTTACTAAGACCTTGTAGGTACAGCATTTTATTTTCGTAGTCATTTTCATCTGAAAAAAAAATTAATTAAATCTTCTATTGTACCTATATAAAAAATGAATTGATTTTTTTGTTAGTGGCAGCATAGCTTAGCAGAACATCAACCAATTTGCGTTGAGATTTTTTTGTTGGACTCGTATTAAATCAGGTAAAAGCACAAAGGAGCCGAAAATGTTTAAATTGCATACTTTAAGGGGTGAATGGTGGCGATATCGGAAGTATAGATCACAAAATATACCCAGGTAGAACACCAATACGGTGATTCCGTGATCATGTGTTTAACACACAATGATACTGCTGGCCGATTGTACATATACCTGATGTACCACTGATGCATACTTCTCTGGTGCCAGGTAGAAAGGTGTTAGTTAAAAAATAGCTCTTAGAAGAGAAGTCACCAGAAAATAGGTAAGCACTTATATTTTTTGGTCAGCAGCCTAATATTATTAAAGATGACTGTTTTGATGATTATTTTGCATCATTATTTTTTGAATATCTGGATTTACTAAACAAAATTCAAACTGCAATTTTATTTTGCGAACAAAACATACTTAACCCTTTTCTACATGGCACCAAAGAATTTGCTACTCAAAGTCGGAACTGTCATCATAATCTTGCGCAATCTGAACACAGCGAAACTTTATAATGTAACCAGGGACCTATTTCACGAAACACTTTTCACTTTGCAACTTTGCACTTTTACTTTACAAATTTCGTTTCATCAAACGCAAATTTGTAAAGAGGAAATTATTTAATTGAAAAGTTTTCCACTTTTTTTTACCAAACGCAAACTTGCTAAATGCAAAGTTCTTTATGCAAAGTGAAAAGTTTTGTTAATTTGCAAAGTATTTGTTCTTTGTGTTTCACAAAACAAATGAACTTTGTAAATTATATTAAGAATTTTGAAAAGCTTTTTAATAATATGCAAAGAGAAATTTTCATTTGCAAATAAGAGTTTGTTTTGAAAAGTTGTCGAAAAATAATAAAAAAAAATGAACCATTTTGAAAATGAAGAAGAAAATAATAGTTCACAATTGACAATGGCTATTCTGCTATTTTTTTTTTCAAAAATTTGACGAGTTAACCAAATAACATGAATTTCAGGGTCAACGCGTTGATTATTTTGTGTGATCGTGTAATCACCCTGTCAACGCAGTTAGGACACATTGACAGAATGCTCGTCAGAGTGCCTTGAATCTATTAATCAAAATCGTATAGGCATCCTTCAGCGGAATTTGAGAGTTCATAGCTTGACGCAAAAAATTGTTGATTTCTGTTCGAACATGGTCAAGTCATAGTTTAACATGTCCACGCATTGACGACAAAGTATTAAAAATGTGTTGGCACAGATAACACGTTAAAGCATTTTGGGACAATATTGAACGACTGGCGTTACTTCGTGTGACCGTCAACATTTCATGCGTTGACAATATATTTATAATATTTTTGATGACGTTAAGGAATCAATGCAATAACGTTCACCCCCTAATCGTAGCTTAATTGATCTAGATTGATACAATCCAAGTTTCACATTGTAACTTTGTAAAATACGAATTCAATTGTAAAAGTTCTACCGAAAATTGGTGAAACACTTTTACTTTAAACTTTTCAAAAACAGTCTGAAGAATTGAAAAGTGAAAAGTCTTTTCACTTTGCAAATTTTGTGAAACACTGCACTTTTACTTTGCAGGAAATTATTTTTTTTTGCAAAGTTGCAATGTACAAAGTGAAAAGTTTTTGGTGAAATAGGCCCCAGGTTACATTAAAGAAACTGATGGGCAACGTCATCCAAGCCTTCATAACCATATAAGGCCAAAACTATCGAATACACAGGAACTGATTCTGAACTAGGTAAAAGATGTTGAAGGGACTGCTTTCAAGGTAACTTGCTCATTTAAATATATAGTCGAAAAACCCTCCTTTTATGTAGGAATGAAGATTTGTCTAATCTCAAGTAGATTTTACAATACAAATTTTGCAATAAATATCTACCAGAAACATAAATTTACAAAATTTTATAAAGACTGCTTTATAGGCTACAAGCGTTCCTTCATCGACCAAACGACAAGGATGGAGAGAATTCTGTCAATCAATTGAAAATATTTCAGATTTCGCAAGGCTTCGTATGAGAATATTGTTGTCTCTCTTTTACAATTTCTAAATAAGAGCCCTTGGAATAACTGATATCGACATATTTTCCGAGCTGTGAGGACATCCGCCCCGAACCGCTTAGAAGTCGTGGACCGTGGTATGCAGTTAGCTTGCATAGAGCATATAAATATTGCTATAACACGAGAAAGTATTTCCTTGTCAATTAGTATTTTCTGTCTATATAAATCTCTATAGGTCAAGAAGACGCGACGCACCACTGGTTTGTATGGGAGAGCGGAAAAAAGTCTGTTAGGTAAATCTGAACCATTTGAAGGATTCTAGGAAAATTTGCCACACTTGTTTTAATTAACCTTATACATATTTGATTAAAATTTGGTTAAGAAAAAATGATTAGAAGAAAATTAACTCACATTTTTCTAAATGTTGAGCCAAAAATCAGAAAAAACACCCATTTTTATTTCTGCCTGCTTGTACTTTTTGCGTGAATTCAAAAAAACTGTAGGATTATCCCTAATACTTTTATTTATTCTTTATTAAACTCTATCATATAACTCAGACCATCATAAAATAATAATATTTTTGCATATTTGTTTACCAAGAAAATTGAGTTGAAAGCTGAAAAAATTGCAGACAGAAATAAATGGTTTCGCAAAAAATCGAATTTGTCAGACCTGGGTCAGTGTACTGATTTTATTTTAATTTTAAAATAAATATACACATTTTTCCAAAAAATAATATGCCTAACCAGTTCATTCTGACAGTAAGTACCGAAGAAATCATAACTTTACTTAGACATACAAATAAAAAGGCTACATATGACTTTCTCTAAAGACCTTTTTTCCGCGCAAAAACCACTGTGCACGTATTGCCAATTCAAATTACAAGATACATTTGAGTTCATTTTTGTTTTTGAAAAAGTACTTTTAAATGATTCACCTATTCTCAAAAAAAAGACTCAAATACTACAAAACTGACTTCTCTGAAAATTAGTCCATTCTTATAAGCAGTGAGAAGGGTTAGAAAATAGTCTCGGCAAAATCGCCCTCTGCCACACCCAGTTTTCTTTTAATTTTGTTTTTTCCTTAAAGCAAACATTATGTAACTGCACTCTCTTAAAACCATAGTTTGACATAGATTTGTTATTTTTTCTCACGCATAATTAAAACATGTAATAGTGGACTATCACGCCGAATCTAGGAACAGAAAAGTTTTTTATTGGTACTTTCTCTTTCGAAGAATTCAAAAATCTTCCTAGAGTATATGTCTTGTCATGAAAAAGTGCCTCTTACCTTAGCCATTCGGATTGGGGAGAAAATTGTAGTGTAGGACAAGTGTAGGTATTTCCACTAATACACAACTTACGTTGCCCTTATACATACCAACTAACTTCATTTTCCCAAAATATCCCTTTATTTAAAAATTCTTTCACTTGAATCATTGCATTGGAAGACACAAAATACTTCCAATTTTTTTTACCTTAAATTTATCGCTATAAATCTTACTTACTCAGAAATAGATTGAAGTATTTTTGAACAAACATATCAAAGAAGTCCTTTGATATTCCTCCGCCTACGAAAACATTATGCACCAGCGTAGCAAAGCTCAAAATAGCCGCTTGTCGCACTTCAAGCCGATCGGGACCTAGTATATAAAACACATACAAATTATAATTAATAAGGCTTTCATTGTTGGTTCCATTTAAGAATAAAATGACTCACCAAGAGTTAGAAAAACTTCGCATTCATTCACCAAATCCTTTGATATTTCGAAAATATGAAACGGCAATGAAACCAACAACTGAACTGCAGTGGTTGATTTTATTGGCTTTTCCATCACCAGATCCCTTGTCAGGAGTACCGAAGCCTTTGTCCCAATCCGAGGAATAATTTCATAGAAGATATTACGTATGGTCTCCTGCCGGTAGGATGTTCCGATATCCAATTCAGTGTAAAGTTTCTGCAGCGATTGGTAGTCCATTTGGGTGAGTACTTTTATTATATCGGACAGGGTGCTGTCGTATGGTTCGCCAAATTTCAAATCAGAACTCTCCAGTCCCTCGGCCATAGTATTAAGCATAACCGATGCATTGCTTTTTAAATGTTCCTGTAACTGCGAATGCCTGCCACCAGTTGGATCATTTGAATCCAATGGAAATAGTTCTAGTCCGGATGGAGTCGTTGCCATTGCTGTTTCAATATCGATGGGTATGTCGATGGTGGTTTCGTTGAGGAAGTTCAACAGAAGTCTGCACAATTAGCGTATGGTTGCCAAGTTGTGGGTGGTACGGTGGTACAAGGTTGATGGGGCAAAAAGGAAACAAAACATTTTCAACAACTTACATTCTATTACTCTGTTGGGGGGGCTTAGTATATAGAGGGGTGGTTAATCAATGTGAATCTCTTACTCTGAGTTAATATATTGTGCCTCGCCTGTGGACTCGAATGTATGGATAAGAGTATTGCCCCTTACATGTGCCATATTGAGAAAATACTCGGTATCATTGTGTGGAAGCAGTCCGTAGACAGCTTCATTTCCAATTATAACGTTCTTTTGAAAATCGAACTCGCACAAGTTCGGCGGCACATTACTGCGGGTTATGTGTACAGCCTCGGCGTATGGAGTACAAGTTTTAAGTTCGGGAGTCTTTCGGATAGATATGTAGTTGGTCTTGTTGGACACAAAGTACTCAGTGGAGCATTTGCCATGGATACCCGTCTGTTCAGAGATAATTGGTTACAATTTGAATTGTTTACTTACTGCGTTACCTTTGGTTACCTCATCAACAACAAAAGCTCCAACCGATTTCATTTGGAATTGTAGCGTAGATGCTATTGCCCTTTTCAAATTTGTCGACCAAATCGGATCGTTTTCTTTGAATAGCAAATGCGATATAGTCCCTTCTTTGGTGAGTGAGATTTTAAATGGTTTATATGGGGGATACATTTCTTTGTTTTGTAGGAACTTTTCACCAGAATTATTGAGTCGCACTTCATCGATGGAAAGCTGAAATTTTAAGGAATTTATTTTTAGATAAACTTGTGACTGAGATCAATGATTAATATATCAATAAATGAGTCTTGCTGAAATGAGGTAAATGAACATCTTATTTTGGCACCTTCAAAACTCATAATTAAGGCCTCATTAATAAAGGTAAGGCTGGCATTTTTTTCTTGCGATATAATATGGGTACTATAGGGCAAGTTATGGATTCGTTAAAAAATTTTTGATCAAATTTAAAATCACGAAGATAAAGAAGTCGACAAAAAGTGGGTCTCGCAATTCTGTCCGTCTGTCTGTCTATCCTGTCCTAAACGGTAGGTTCAATTTTCATTAAACTCGGTACATTTTCATTTTTTTACTACCAAAAATATCAGTAGCTGCCGTACAATTTTTTTTTTGCAAAGAATAAAAATCTTATTTTTCTCAAAAATTTACCCACAACTTAAAAAAAAATTAGTAATTTTTTTTACAAATTGGCTACCATTTTATAAAAAAAAATTTCCGAAAAATGATTAAAAATGGTACATCCCATAGAACCAGTTCTTTGATTTTCGATTTTCTCAAAAACGATTTAACTGATTTTGATAAATTTTTGTATGGAGAATGTTTCAAAAAGTTTTGAATGAATTTTCAAAAACATTTTTTTTTGGATTTTTAAAACCACAGTGCAGTCGCACATAATAGCAAGATCGTGCATTTTATTTATTTGATGGTCATGAATATTTCTGTGACTAAAGTTTTATCCTTGCGGAAATGAGGTGAGTAAATCCGTTGCTACGTTACGTCAATTTCTAATTTCGTTCCTTCTGTTCTTTCGTAACCATGTACAGGTATTCACAGATAATACAAACATAGGTAAGAAAAATTAAGAGAGTTGTTTATAAATAAATTTTGCAGGTGTTTCAGGTAAGAGGGGTACCGGTCGATTCTCTAGATAATATAATATATACGTACTCTATGATTCATCTAATGTGCAAGTAAGATCGCCCGGGACGAAACGCCAATTTTTGTGGAAAAAAAGCCAATAAAAAATCAATTTTCAATGTTTTGTTTGCAGTTATGTTTTTTTACAATCATAACTTATTTGTAGAACAACAACATAATTTAAAACTCATCAAAAAGTTAGTGGACAAAACTAAAGCACGAATTCACCTTATTTATGTCAATATAGCACCACGGTCCACATTATGCATGCACGAAACTTACAGTTTAAACTAAAAAAATGGTAAAAAGTTTATTATATTAGAAAAAAATTAATTAAACAAAATCTGAAATTAAAATAAATCTTAATTTATGAGAACAAAAGCGTTTTTTTTTTTAAATAATTTTGTATATATGTATATGTATAAAATTTTGAAAGCATGTTTTTAATGCGAAGTTTAGAACAAAATTAAAAAAAAAATCATGTTCCCATTTTTGAAATATCGAATTTTCAAAAACTAATTATTAATTTTTTTTTTAATTCAAAATTTTGTTTTTTTTTTGAAAATTTTTATATGCAATATTTTTGAAACTTATTAGAAGCTCTTGTTTAAAAAATTTCATTAAAACCGGTTCAACAGGTCATGATGTACCTACCCGAAAATCAAAAAAATGCTTATATGAGAGATATGTACCATTGCTAGACGGTAGATAAAATTTTTTTTTCCAATGGTCGCGTTCGGGGATCAATCCAAAAGCTATCCGGATAGGTTTGTGTTGTTGTAATCCCTTGTGACAAAACAGCTGATGCAACAACAACCCAACGTATCTGAAAATTTTTGGATACATAGATAGGCTATCTGATAGTTTACCGAACGCAAGGAGTAATATGGTAGATCGTACTAATATTAAATCCTATATATTTTTTTTTTATTTAAATCGTAGGAGTCGTTAAAAAAAAAAGTTAGATTTTCCTTACCGGTTTTTCAACACTTTCATGGGAGGTAGTGTTTTTTTTGGGTTGGGTTCGATATCCCGCTTTTTATAATCCCGTTTTTTTAAATCCCGGATTTAAAATCCCGCTTTTTCAAGATCCCGCTTTCTATAATCCCGTCTCTTATAATCCCTCTTTTGCAGTTACAACTTCTTGTTTTAACTCCCACCAAAATTTCGTTGGAACTTATTTCATAAATTTGGGAGTTAGTTGATTTGGGACTTAATTCATTATGAAATAAGTACCAAAGATTTTAATAAACAGTGAGGTATGTGCAACCCCCCTGCTTGGGCACACTATATGATTTGGGGTAGGTGCGAGGTTGGGTATATGCAAAGTTTCTTTTTTTCATTTGGTAGTTTTTATTTGGTGGGACATAACCCTTCATTTGCATTTTGTGACTTAGTTCAATTTATGTTGGGATTTAGTTCCAGGTCCAACTTTTTCAATGAGTAAATATATGTATTTAATTTTGATTTTTAGAGCAAAAACAATTGTTTACAGTAAAAATCAAAAACACCCCCACATACATATTTTCTTTTATTCGAGTAATTTTTATTTTTTGAAATTTACGAACACGTTATAATTTTTCGTTTAATGCCCAAATGAATTGCGAAAAACGGGATTGGCGGTATTAAGCGGGATTTTAAAAAGCGTAATTTTAATACATTGGGATTATGAATAAGCGGGATTTTAGAAGACGGGATTTTTAAAAAACGGTATTTTAATAGACGGGAATAAAAGTCGATCAAGTCGTTTTCGAATTATTAAGTTCTCAAAAAAAAACTTCAAACTTTTTTAAAAATAAAAAAAAATAAATTTTTGAAAATTTTGGTATAAAATACTTTTTGAAACAATCTCTGTAAGAAAGTTAATCAAAATCAGTTGAACCGTTTTTGAGAAAATCGAAAATCACAAAAATTGATCTATGTAATTTTTTTTTATAAAATGGTAACCTTTTTGTCCTTTTTGTAAAAAAAATTACTGGAATTTAAAACAAAAGTTGTGAGCACGTTTTTGAGAAAATAAGATTTTCATTTTTTGCCAAAAAAAAAAATTGGTACGACAGCTGCTGTTATTTTTGGTCCTAAAAAAATAAAAAAAATTAAAAATGTTTCGGGGGAATGATCAAAAAACGCTATATGTACCGAGTTTAAAGAAAATCAAACCTACCCTTTAGAATGAATCCGAAAGGACACAACAGACAGGCAGACGGACAGAATTGCGAGACCCACTTTTTTCGACTTCGCTATTATCGTAATGTCAACTTTGATCAAATTCTCGAAAAGAAAAACTTTTAAGAGATTAAATCAGACTCGATGGCTTTTTAAGTATGAAGCAGTCGATGATTTTCTTGAAAAAAAAAAATCTAGGAAAGTGACGGCAACAATGTTTTAAAAGCTATGCACTTCGTAATTAGTTTACAGGTTATCAATTTGGTTTACCAACAACTTTCGATGCTTTTAAGCAAACGAATTTTAACAGGTAAATTTAGATTTGGTATGAGCTAAGAATGTCGTCAAGAATTAACGCAATGAACATGAAAGGATTCGAGCAGATGAAGATCCGTTTTCTGGAATTTATGAAGCTTCAAAAAAATTGCGGAAACTGTTGATTTTAGAACACAGAAGAATAGTGGACAGACAGAAGAATAATTCAAATCCTGAAGTTAAAAGTACAGAAAATTAGTTTCGTATGGCGGTGTTTATCCATTTTCGGACTTCTTTATCATGGAATTTGGAGGGAGATTCACAAATCATGGAAGTATCGACGGTTAAAGTGCCGAATCCCGTAAGTAGTTTTCAATGTTTTTTTATCAGGAATCAACAAAAACCTGCCAAATTTTGTATGGTGATCTATAATAAGAGGTTTTTCTGTAAAATGTTCAGAATAATATTATTACGCCGAAATTGCCAAAAGGTTCCTCTGGTGCTGCTGATTATTTTGTATTAATATTTTTTTATTGTTAGAATTTTTCGATTTACGAGGTCCCACACTTTTAACGTATACATATTTAAAAGACTTTTGGTGCAATTCAAGCTTGATTCATTCGAAATGGACAAAACAGCTGAGAAACTTATAAAAATTGTCAAGTGATATCAAACATTTCTTACTGCTTGCCATCTGTTGGTCTCGTCGAGTTAAAATGGGGAAGATATGTATTTTGATCCTTATATAGAGGCGATATCAAGCTTAAAAACTCAGTTGAAGCGCTGGATGGACAACTATCTAGAAGAAAATTTTGCTACCATTAATAAGTATGTTGCTAAGGATTTTTGCTACTCTGCCAACTTCTTCTGCCAAACGAACAGTTTCTAGTTTGAAAGGGATAAATATATACGATTAAAAGGAACATAACAAATGAAAAGTGTTTTTCTCTTCTAATAATCTGAATTACAGTTCGGAATATAAAACTCAAGTTAGGGCTGTTTTGTTGTTATTTTGGTATCTACCGTTTTAATGGTTTGTCTCCTCTGAAAATTCATAGAAAGATCAGAATCTTATCGAACTAAGTTTTATAGATGAACTGATGTCATCAAGAATTAACGCAATGAACATGAAAGGATGTCCCACTCGAGTGTGACGTAAGCCCCAAATGAAAATGTTGGGGGTTATGTCCCACTAATTAAAAACTACCAAATTATAAAAAGAAACTTTGCATACACCCAACCTCGCACCAACCCAGATCCTATAGTGTGCCCAAGCAGGGGGGTTGCATACATACCTCACTGTTTATACGCCGTAATGCTGGGTGCTAGCACTGTACTAATTTTCTTTCAAATAAAACATCAACAAATTATTATTATACTAAAAATTTGGAACTAATGTCCCATTGTTAACAAAAAATATAATATAAAGGGTTTTTTTTTAGATGTGTGGTTTTCAAGAAGAAATAAAACGCATATAATTTAATGTTATGGCCAAGAATTTAGCTTTATTATAAAGAAAAGAGTTTGCCATTATGTTTTAAAAATGATTTCAGGCAACTGGCCGCCGTGGCTGGCTCGAATTAATTCCAGCCGAGAGGCCCAAGAGCTCCCAGCTCCAATTGCTTCGCGCGATGGCGGATGGACTCACTCGGGTCTTGTTCGATACTCTGCTCCACAGCAGCAATAGCGTCTTCGGTGCGCACTGTATGGCGTCTCTGAGGATGCGCATTATCCACTAGAGTAAACGTGGTGCGAATCCGATCCATGGTTGCTCGAATTACTCTGCTGGGCGATTATGTCGACCGAATATTGGACGCAGCGCGCGATGTGTCGCGCGAACCGAACCATTATTTTGGTAATAAATTTGCACGATTTGCAAACGTTGTTAAGGAGTAAGTCTATTCATTATGAAATGGCAAATCAAACTAAGCATAAATCAAGTGACAGTTGTCAAAAAGACCAACTCCCAAAAAATTATTGCCAGATTGAAAACCACACGTCTAAAAAAAACACCTTTTACAATACCTAAATATTAAATTTGGGCAAGTGGGACATAAGCCCCAAAAATAAAATTTGTTCTTTATGTCCCTGGGCCTTATGTCCCTGCGCCATTTTTTACCATGTCAACCATGTCAAAAATTGATCATGATCATGTGAAAAATAAAGTGCAACTAATATAAAATGTATACGAACAATTAAAATAACAAGTATAAACAATAAAAAATGAACAATAAGTAGTCCATGATATCATTTCCATTTCCACAACACTAATACATCGAGCTGAAGTTTTGGTAAGTCAAATACAAATAAGTAAAGTTGATATAACAAAAACAATGACGTACATTTAAATTATTATCAGCTGTGCTGTACCAACACAATTGAGAGCTGATAATGAATGTCGTTTCTCATTTCAAAAAAACCGTATTTCCTTAATTCATCAAATTAGTTTAAAACCGGCATATGAACACAGATTAATAACAGATGTTTAGTGACGATCCGTCAAAACTGTTCATTCATAAAATGAGAGGTTAATTTGATTGACACTTGCTCAATTGCGGAATTGTCATATGTTTTTCACTTCTTTTTTATTAAGAACTGCTGACACTATAATAATTACTGTGCCACTGATAGAGGAGGGCAATATAAGAGCAATGCTAAAAGCTGTTCGCTTCTATTTTTGTATATTATATGCAAATTGATAATGAATTTATTGATAGCGGCATGAAATGATTTTTTTTCTCACAATCGTATATGCTCCGATTAGGTCTTTTTTTTTGTTTTTGTTTCGCCTTTTATGTAAATAAATATATATAATAGAAATTTAGGTTGTTAGTATTTCTGTTGCACATATTAAAGTGGTCAATTTTATATTTTTGATTTTTGAATTAGTTGGTTTTTATAAAAAAAAAAAATTAATTATGAACTTTGCTATTGGTAAATTGCATGCAATATATGAAATGAGAAAATTTAACCGACTGTTTATTTGTATTGATTTAAGTTAATTTCAGATTAAAGTGCCGGCCGGTGTGTAAGCCATAAGTTCATCATAATATGTAAAATGACCTTCAAAAAATTTAAACAATCACCACAAGGAAACAACAAAATATTGACAAATGAAAGGCAATGAGTTTCGACCAATGATTACTTATAGTGTTTTTATTTTTACTTACTCTTTTTAGCATTGGTTTCTTGCATAGAAAAAAATTGTATGTTTTAATGGAGAGATGATGAAAAAGTACAAAAAGTGGTTTTCGCCATAAAGTATATATTGGACTTTTGATTTTGACTCTCTTAAGTGGGTTACAAGCAGAGATCGAAAGTAAAACTCAATCTTTTGAAAGGTTTCTTAAATTACTCACTTGTTGAGATTTTCAAAAATGATTACCATTAGGAGCATATGTGTACTTTTTCGGGAAAATCGGGCTGGAGCTTAAGCCGCAGTTGTGCTGAGGCGGAAAAAAAAATACCAAAAATGAAATTTGAAATATAATGGAGTTGTTTCATTTATTGTTTTAAAGACATATTTCCCTAAAATGTGGGTAATTTAGGTCAAGGAATATGCGAGATACATCGCTCTAAAGTTAATCTTTCTTTTAGCTTTGAAATTTATGTAATTTATTGCAACTACTTTTTGGCATGAAAAGTAGCATTTTTATAACTGTTTGTTAAAACTAAATTTATTAAGGATCTGTTTCACAATGTCTGAGTAAGTTCTGATTAGTTACTCGACACATTGAATATTGACACAAGGTCATAATTTTAATTAACGAATTGTCTTTTGACGACTTGAATAGGTTATAAATGCAAAAGTAATTTTATTTGGACTTATGATCTTGTTACAATATGTATGTGTCAACTGTCAAAAAAAATTCAGTAATTTTTTTTCCAAAAAAAATTCCGAAAAATAGTTAAAAATTTTTTTGATTTTAAATTTTTTCAAAAACAGTTCAACTGATTGATAATTTTTTTATGGAGAATGTTTGAAAAAGTTTTGTATACCAAAATTAAAAAAATTTTTTTTAGATTTTTAAAAAAAGTTTCCATTTTTCATTTTTTTTAGAACTTAATAATTCGAAAACGACTCTGTCAATTTTTATTAAACTTGATATCCAACAGTTTTGAAATGAAATTTTAAATGAACATTATTCTTACAACCAAAAATAATGGTAACTCCCATACTGCAAATGTTTAAAAACCGTTATTGAAAATCTCATTTTTCTCAAAAACGGCTCCTACTATTTTGATTAAAATTTTTGTGTGTACTTATATCCGTACGATCTACCATATTATTGGAAAAACATTATCTATCGTTTAAAAATGGTCTCTCATATAGAACCATTTTTTTGATTTCGACTATCTCATTATCAGTTGAACTGATTTTAATGAATTTTTTTGCATAAAAGCTTCAAATAAGTTCTAATTTTCAAAAGAATAACTTATTGACTTTTAAAAAAATTTTCAAAATTATTTTTTGAAAATCCCATATTTCGAAAATGGGTAGATGATATTTTTTTAAATTAATTTTTATCTCCGTATTAATAAAGGCTAAAAAATTGCGTACCATTTTTTTTTTTTAATTTTTTCAAAATTTTATATAGGTATAAAAAACTATTTTCTAAAAAAACCGCTCCAACGATTTTCAATTTTTATCTCATAAATTGAGATTTCCTTAAGAAATCGGATGATGTACATCGCATTGGTATCAAAACAATTTCAGAGGTTGTTTAATCAATTTATGTTTAAATACATATTTTTTTTTACAGTTTTTCGTCTTAACTGCAAGTTCCATGCATATTTACAACACTAACTTCGTTTCAAGCAGGTGGTATACACTATACAATATAGGCTCCCATAACTAATTTATTTCCTTTATAAGATAAATACAGTTTATGAAATATTAAAACTTTAAAAACACAGTGTGATCGCACATATTATGAGCAAGTTCGTGTAACCCAGTCGTGCAACAATTTTTCTCCTAGTGGTTGTTCTTGGGGAAATGAAATTGTTGCGTGAAATTCATATTCCACTTTGATATTTTGGTACTTACTTCGTGTTGTGAATTTCATACCAGTGAATTAGGCTTCACTTTTGTATGAAAATTTCATATTCACTTGAACCGAGTAGGTACTAGTTATAGTAGAAGATCCCGCCATAGGACGACCTACCCTCATCGAGTTTTTTGAATTTTTTTCAATTATCCGCCCGGCTTATATGGTAGGTTTTAGTGATAAACACAAATATTATGCCAAAGAAAACTTTATTTAAAAATTTTAAAATTCGTGATTTTTTTAAAATCTGAATTTCAGTAGCGTAAATTAGGGTAAACAATGAAAAAGGTCTATATTCTATTTTCTAAGCCAATAAAGATAGATAATTGATTATTCTTGTAATCGATAGATCTTTTTAATTCAAAAAGACATAAATACAAAAGAAAATTCTTGAAAATCTAAAACTCGAGATAAAATCGTTTGAAAAAAAAAATCAAAATAGACCTTGGAGAAAAAAAATCATCTAAAAAACTGCATATTCCTTATCTGGAAACTCGATGAGGGAAGGTCGTTGGTGGGATCTAAGATTATATGGTTTTTACATTTAAATTTAAAAACTCTTGTTGTTTAAATATAACAATTAATTCATTATATGTCACTTTTCCACGAAAAATTGTTGCCTCTTGAAACGTTTTTCAATTATACAATCACATGCCATTTTTTAAAATAAATTTTACGGAAATTATAAAATCATTATTTGAATAAACTTAATACACTTCCAAAATTTAATTTACAGTTTAAAAAAAAATCGAACAAAAAAACTCAAATCATTGCAAAAATTCCAAAGGAAATTCCTATTTTGTTCATATTCTTCCAGCACCAATAGATCAATGTCAACATACCTACAACAACTATCCTATCTAAATGTATCTAACTAGGAAACAGAGTGAGAAATCAACTCAAATTAGGAGATAAGTAACACAATTTTTTTGGGTGGTCAATAAAGCCTTAAAAACAGACCAATTAGGAAATAATCGCCGGAAAGCTGGATATTGGTATATAACCTCCAAATGGTCTTAAAAAACTATCAAAATTCACCATCGATATGAGCGCCGCTAACAATTTTACGGAGGGTTAAAGGCCCCCAAAATGGTTTTTCAGGAATAACTTCCAAATGGTAGGTTGTACAGAAAAATATCAAGGGCTAATTTGTTGCTTAGAAAATTTTCTACAAAAAAGATTAGCATACTTTTTTTTCGTAAAAATATCCGTTTCCGAAATTAACTATAGGTGTGTTTTATTCATTGCTGCATAGCCAGCGCAGCACAAGTCTGAATAAATCGAAAGCTCACTCTATACGTGCATTTCAATATTTGAAAGCTCTATCGCCAGCACAGCCATCATTATTTTTACTGACTTCTTTTTCGCCAGCAATCAAATTGTTTTTGTTTGCCAAGGGAAATTTTGCTGCGATGGCTATGCAGCAATGAATAAAACACACCTTATGTAATTGGAACCCCCATAAAATTGTTAACGGCGCTTATATCTTTTGACTTTTGACAGTTTCTTAAGTACGCCATGAGAAAGCTATATACCAAAATCCAGCTTTTCGGCGATTTTTTCCGATTCAAATGCTTAATATGACATGGACTATAATTTTTGAGAAACAACATAAATGATCCCACTGTGTGTACGCTGCGCTATAATTATGTGGAATTTGTTTCCCTTCCTTTTGTGATTGACTAGTAAAGTTGAAAACTCATGTGGGAAAATTTCGCTACTCGATTTGAAATCAAAATCCACTCAAGAAGCACTAATACATTTAAGCTATGACTTCAAAACAAACTCACTCAAATGTCAAAAGTAAACATAGAAATCTGTTTGATTGTATGCCTGTTCGATAAGATGAAATGCTCTCGACGATTCACCAATACAATGAAAAAATTTCTAAGTTGAGTAGAAGTAGTTAGAATTGTTGCATTGGATTTTAGAATGAGTGAATCCCTGAGTGAAACCAGTGGAAAACGACATAAGTCAGCTTGTGAAGTTTGAATGAAAAAACAAGTGACAAAATTTAAATTATAAAGATTATAGTCATGTTTTTGTTTTATCTAGCAAACGCCAAACATACATAAGTCATTTTCAATGTCAATTTATGAGTTAAATCTGTATTTTTTTCGTTTTTATGCCATTTTTCACAATGAAATTTTAATCCAAACTGAAAAATGAAAAAAAAGGATCTAATAGATCTAATATATGAAAAATCACCCCAAACTGTGAAAATAAATCAATTTTTTATGCTTGTTGCTCATCATATAAATTTTTGAGTAAGTTTTTAATTTGTGGTTTGAGCATAGGTATTTTTTTAATTATCGAGGGTTTTTTTTTATTTGTATTCATTTGTGGAGATTTTTTAATTTTGAAAGTGGGACCATTTTTCGTTATGAAAAGTTCCATTTCATTTCTTAATATTGAAATAGATAAATGAAGTTACACATCCGTTTGTTTCGACGTTTGGGTTTGAATGTATTAGTGTTTCTTGAGTTATATCTAACTTTAAACCAAGAAGCAAATTTCTTTTCTCAGAACCGTCAAAATCGTATATTTTTTTGGAATTTCGAGAACCAGGTTTTGATTTTCAGTTTTAGATTGACAGATTTTAGAAGAAGAGTTCTTTTTAATTCTGGATACTTCGTTACACGTCCCATGAAAAACAACATAAATATTCGAATCCCAAAATAAAATGGGGAATATACATATATATATATGTATAGTTTTATGTATGTATGTATGTATCGTAATTCAACCAGTTTAAATTAAATTCTTGACGTTAACAAATTTACATTATTTATGAAAACTACCACCACCACCCCATCACATCAGTCATCTGTCTATTAAAATTTGAATTTAGATTTTAATTAGTTTATTCTGTTTCTTAAAAAGACAAGACGATATAAAATTTAGCAAAATGTCTTACAAGTAAACATCTTCTTTTTTTTTCATTTTAATTCAAAGAAACTTACTTCCTTACAAAAAAAAATAAAATAAAATAATTTGCGAGAGTAATTTTATCAAAAACCAACACATTCCAGTTATTATCCGGTTAAGATAAAGTGTTTCTTTAAGATGATTATAATTTCGCATTCAACAATAAATTTCATAATATTTGAAATGAAAATTGTTTGGAAATACTTTCACTGTGAAGTTATGAAAATTCACTTGAGGAAGGACACTTGCTTTGAAAGATTAAAATGTTTTTTTTTAAGAAGGTGTTACACAAGCATACAAAATAAAAAAAAACAAAAATATTGTTCAATTTCTGCAAGCTATATGAAAAAAAGTTCATCTAAGCTTAAAGAAAACATGATGATATCACCTTCAGATATCCGTTTAAAATCACTGACATTTGTCTCCGAAAATTCTTTAATATAGCCCTAAAGTGTTTTAAGAAATAGTACATCAGTTAAAAATTCACCTCTGTTGGGTGGGGGTCCATATGAAATTGTGCTTATGAAAAGTAGAACTACAATATGTACTTGCGATGTTCTGGTAAAACTAAATATGGGTAGGTATACCTATAACGTTACATATAAACTAATTCAAGAAACTATAGAAAGAATTAACTTGAGATGGATAAATTTCACAAATTCCAACCAACAAACCAGGACTATATATTTCATAAAAAATGACAACTGAAAATTCAACAAGTTTGTCACATTTATCTGAAAAATTGTTAGTTAGTTGATATAATTGTCAGTTAAATGCAACAAATTTGTCTGAGTTCAAAGAATGATTTCTCTTTATGGGGTGCTGTAAATAAACGAAACTTAAAACTTGTGCATATCTAATTTTGGACAATTTAAAGTAAGAAAATCAAAATCTTGTCCTTTTTTATAACACTTGACAAATGTGATAGAAAATAATGTGTAGAGTTCAAATTTCTTAACCATAAATAGGTTTGTTTAATGAAACTGTTCTGCACAGAAAAGAACAGAATATATCAGAAAAGTACATCAGAATTGTGTGTTTTATGAGTAAAAACCCTACCCTTAACTGTTCTACATTTTGTCACTTTGTGTTTCATGAAGTTGTCTAGAGACTAAAAAAGGTTAGAACACCGTTTTCTGCATCTATACTTTTAAAGTGAAGCAAGTGAATTAGAAATTTCAAAACGCCAGCTGATTTGTGATTTTTGGCAGAAAAGCTTAAATTTACCACAAAAATAACAAAAAACAAAAACAAAAATAAAAAAAGTATTAATTGATATTACTTCAATTTGAAAATCAATTATAATTGAAAATTAGCGTTTGATATTTAAATTTCACAGATAATATGCATAAAAAACTGTCAACTACATAAAATACAAAGCTGTACTTTTCTATTCTGACAGTTTTCACACATTATTTGCTTTAGTTTTTCTTCATTAAACAAAGCTAATAGGCATGTTCCGAAAAATTAGATCTGAGAGATTTTTCTCACTCAATAAGTGAGCAAGCGAATCCAAGATTTTTTTCCTCTGAATTTTGACAGAAAAGCTGAGTAATTTTGCCGAGGAATCCTTTTCATATATGTATGTATAACTGAGATCTCCAAGATCGCATTTTCCTGAACATGTCTAATAATTTGAGAGGAAGGTAAGGGCGTGTAGGTTGGTTAGAGATAAGAACGAATTCAACCCCCGTTTAGCCGGTAGAAAATAACAACAATATAAGTTTTCATTAATTTGACTTCAATCCATTGTTTAAGTTGTTCTAAAGACCCGCCTACACTCGTACACGCCCTAGCTTATGCAAAACATCTTGTATATTTCGTGTCTACAAAAATAGGAGTTTATAAACAGCACTTTCTGTCATGTTAGGGATTTTGAATTTTTTTGGCGGAATCAAAAACTTTTGATATCTGAATTTGTAACAAATTAAATGCTAATTTGTAGCTTGCAAAGTTTCTAAGTTATTAAAATAATTCTCAAGTTAGCGGAAAAAATCTAAAATAAAATAAAAAGATAAAATAATAATCGATTTTTTTTTCAGTTTGATTGACATCCAAATTTGTAGTTTTTTAAATGCGAAAAGTAGAAATTTGAAGCTCTGGCTGTTTTTTTTTTTTTTATTCAAGTTAACTCAAAACGGAGCTGCCAAAATCTAAAAAATTCAGAAAAATTGTACGAATTTGAAGTCTCCCTAAACTAACTTACACGCGTGTAATTTGAAAACTTGATTATAAAAAAACCCGTTACAGTTACAAATTTCTGAGAATTTTTTTTTTTGAAAATCTCATTTTGTTAGATTTTGACATTTAAAAAGTTTCAAATTTGGGTGTCAATCAAATTTAAAAATTTGCATTATTTTTATTTTGTCCGCTAGCTTTAGACTTATTTTAGCGGAAACTTTTAATAATTTAGAAATTATGCGAGCTTCAAATTTTTGGTTTGCGTAACAAGTAAGCATTTATTTAGCTAAAAATTCAGATATTAAATATTTTTGATTCCGCAAAAAAGTGTCCGCTAAAGTAAGGGACGTAAAAAAAAGACAAACTTGCGAGTTACACTCTTTTTGTATTTTCTATATAATTTTCATAGTTTAAATAAAAACTTGAGGGAGATTTCACTTAACAATGCACAACTTGCCCTATTTCAGGTACCTAGGGGGCATTTTTTTTTCACTATTGCTCAACTTGAGGCAAACTCTCAAGTTAGCCAACGTGAGAGTTGAATTTAACTCGAGAGTTAAAACGCAAGTTGAAATTTCTTTTTATTCACTAATTATATTCTCAACTCAGTTGAAAATCTTAAGTTGGACAACTTCGAGTTTGAAAAATATCCCTAGGATATTTGTGAAATATAAAACAAAAACTGTCATTTTTAAATTTAAATTTGAATCATCTGTCAAACATATCTGTTTGTTAGTGTTAAATTGTGTTTTTTGTGTCAAATTATGCTAAATTATGAATAAATAATTCAAAAATAATGGTTTAAAAAAAAAACTTTCAGTGCTCGAAGAAAAATGACTACTTCGGAACATAAGTGTTTTTTTTAATATTTTGTTTTGCCATAACTGAAGCCAACATGCTTTTGAAACAAAAATAAACAAACAAAAACTTTTGTACATAAAACCTCAAGTTTGCTTGGTCAACTTCTACTTTTTCCAGAAGTTGACTAATCTTAACTCTAGAGTTGACATTTGAAAGTTGAAAACGTAAACTTTGACAGCCTTATTTATTAGATTTCACTAATACTCGTTTCAACCTCGGAATAGTTAAACCGAGTCGAAGCACTTACTCCGTCTTTACCCCGCGTCAAACAAATTCTTATTTATGAAGTCATTTTAGCGACGGAGTAAATTTACTCCGACTTTACTTCGCCTCTAATCCTGAAAAACTTATTTATAAAAAAAATAAACGATGATTAGAGGGGGAGTAAGCTAAAACTGGTACATAGTAGGATTAAAGCCGTAGTAAAACCGTTTTAGTATCTAAATGACATGAAATTTAGTAACTAAAAAGGAGTGTAAAAGAAGTTTTTTTTATCCGTTTGTTACTAATTGTAAGGCAAAATGGATAGTTATTTTGCATTTATAAATGATTTAAATTCTTTAAACGCTTTAGTTGCAGTACAAAACTGGTTTAATCCCATATTATAATAACCAGAGAGATTGTTTTTTTTTGATAATATATTTGACATAAGGAGGATGAAGCTAAAACCGTTTGACGTGGCGTTGACGGAGTAAGTGCTTCGACTCGGTTTAACTATTCCGAGGTTGAAACGAGTATTAGTGAAATCTAATAAATAAGGCTGTGAGTGTATAAAGCTGGAATATATTTTGGTAATTTTTGAAAACAATTAATCGTATCGTAAATGGCAAATATTATGAAACTTCAAATGACAGCAGAGTTTGACAAGTGTCAAATGCCAGCGCTACCAACTTAAAACCACAAAATGAATGACCCTGTACGAGTGAGTCGCACGAACTTTACTTTTATACTTATATGATCACACTGTTGTTTTAAAGTCTGAATATGTATTTTTAACCTTTATCTGATTTTAAAAATCCTAGGAGCGGTTTTATTAAATTTTTAAAACATTTTTAAAGAAACAAAGAATTGGTACGCCGAATGTTAATATTTATTAATGTGGAGTTTCAAATTCAACAAAAAAAAAGCAACTACCCGTTTTTGAAATATCGAATTTTCAAAAAATTAATTTTGAAATATTTTGTTGAAATCCAAATTTGTTTGTCACATAACTAAAATTAACTAGAAGATTTTGCATAAGTTAGTTATTTCTACCAAAAAGAATGCAATCGTTTTTATTTACCATTCATTTTACAACTATCAATTGAATGCAATCTTTTGGGAATTCACCTACATTCTTTGCATTATTTTGCATTCTTTGCAATCTTTTGCATTCTTTTAAATTCTTTGCATTCCTTTGCGTTCTTTTGCAAGAATGCAAAGAGTACAAAAGAATGCAAAAGAATACAATGAATGCAATGAATTGATGGGAAAAAAAAAATTATTGTAATCTTTTTGATTCAAGAGAATGGTGACTGCAAAATTTGAAGTCTGAAGTCTCAAAGTGAAAGCAATGAATGCAAACTTATTATTGAAGTCATCAACGTTTGCATTCACAAGAGATTGCATTCTTTTACAAGCCTGGTTCCAAGTTTGTTAAAAATCGTCGTTTTCGAATTAAGATTAAAAATTAAAAAAAAAAATTGAAAATGTTAGGTACCTATGTTATTAAAACTTTTTAACCATTCTCCATACAAAAATAAATATTTTTTAACAAAAAAAAGCAGGATTCATTTTAAGAAAACATAATATACTTCCTTAATGTTTTTATGGAAAATATCTTCATTATTTTTATAGCTCGAATAAAATGGCACAAAATTTTAGATTTTAGAAATTTAGTGTGATGTTAGTATGATGCTAAGTTTAAAAAACAAGATCTTTCAAAATTTTTAACGAGTAAGCATTGAACTATTTTTTAAGTAAGTCCCAAATATGGAAAACAAATGCTCAATTTTACAGTGTAAACTTTTCGGAATAAGTGACACTTAAGTTTCCCATGTAGTCCACTTAATAGCCAGTTACTCAAACAGTAAAACTATACGTCTAAAATGCCAAAATGAGAAAATTAAGTGCCGCTTATTTTGTTAAGTGTGGATTGTGTGACTGGCCCTAACTGGCCCTATGGTCACTTTCTTTATTAAAAAAATAGGTTCCGTATGTAATAGCTGAAAAATGTTTAAAATTAAGAACATTTTAGTAAAAAGCTTTAAAATTAGAAAATTGTAAAGTAGTATCATGTTTTTATACGTCAACATCGGACTGTTTAAAGGTTTTCCCGACAAAGGTTTCTCCTTAAGGAAAATATTTAAAAAAAATCTTTTGTAGCGGCTATGGTTGTAGGTGGAAAAATTATATCTATGGAGGTATGGAAAGACAGACACACATGTGTAGTGTCAGGTTTGATTAATATCTCAACTTTTTGTACGAATGCAAATTAAGATTTTTCTGTGAAAATGAAACTTAGCCATATCATGTATTGGATACTCACAGCTGCAGCAAGCGTTTCCAAGCTAGGTCTTTGTAGTGTTAGCTTTCCTTTTACAACCCATCCAGATTCGGGTGGTGCAGGATGATCATCGTCCTGCGGGGATTTTGCTCCTACCGCAACGTTACCTTCATACTCATATAGCATTTGTTTATTTATTCCAATAATATTAAATGTGCTACCAGCATCGATAATAATTATTAAAATTGAATCTGAATCAAGAAAATACAAACAAAAAAAAAATTAAAGAAGAAATCATAATCATTATATTGACACTGATATCCGGTTATATTCCCAAGAATAAAAAAAAATTGAAAATAATTTTAAAGAGACAGAATTAAGAGCCATTTCGAAAAAAAAAATTTGAATTTAATTTTGTGATCATCACACAACCAAAGATTATCGAAAAAAAAAACTCTCATACATGGTTGATAAGCATTATCGACAGAGCAAAAAAAATTAGACATTTTTATATAGTATACAACAAAAAAATATGTACATCGCGCTAACTTTCCGACAAGATTTTTCAACAAAAAAATTAAATTTGGAATAAGGATGACAATTTAAATTTAGATCTGAGTTCATCATTCATTTTAATTTAATTTAATTTAATTTTTTTTAGCTTAAAAAGGATACACAAATCTTTAAGATATACAACTACATATGATCATTAAATCGATAACATACAAAATAATACTGAACACTTAAGACGGTTCTTCATTTTGCCGCCGGAAACACTTTTTTGTTCACTTCTTTGGTGGAAAATATATATACTATGTAGGTTTATATATATATATATAATTAAAATTAACCGCTTGATAAAAAATATAACGAGATATTTAACAGTATAGCCACACCACGGTTATATAGAGAAAAGAGTCGATAACACTGATAAGGTTTCTTAATGCGCGCATTTAAGAACAAAAGGTTGAATAGAGATAGAAGTTCCTGATATCATGCTTTTCGATGCAAGATGCGCGCCTCGATTTAAATAAAAGAAGAAGATAATAATCAGAACTTGTCCGCGATCCTCGAACCTCGACGTTTGGGACCAAGACTGAGACTGGGAACGGAGAGAGTTAATTGGCCGTCAAGTCGAGTTAAATTTGATTCCAAGATCAAGTAGTACCAATCAACAATGATGATGATGATGACGACGTCGCGCCGCGTCGCGCGGCGGAATCAATGCGATACTGGTGCTGGATGGTTGAAGTCAGTCATCGCTGCTGCTGCTGCTGTTGCTGCTATTACCACCCGCGTTGCGATGTTCGAAATTCTTCCAACCAGTGCTCTCGGTCTGGAGCTGATAAGCGGAAAGAAAATGTTGAGAAGTAAACTAATCGATGCTATATTTTCACCATAGCCAACCAGTGTGACCAATAGTTATTGTTTGTGGTCACAATTGATATAAGGGATACGAAAAATTTATTTTCACATTTTTTAATCAGCTTTAGTAAAACGCAAAAGCAAAGGCCCCCAATTCTGCACCAAATTTGTTCGAAATTTTGTATTAAGCTAGGTTCAAACTGTCAAACTTATTGGCGCAAAATTTTAAACGATTTAGTAAAATGTTAATGCAATTTAAGTAAGTTACTAAGTTAATAAGATGATTTTCCTAATTTTAAACGATCTTAGCAACTTATTATCTCTTAACATTTTACTAAAGTTAAAATCACAAAATGACTACTTTAACTTTTAGTAACTTTATTATTGTATTATTCTCTGCCTCCAAAACAACAAACTTTTCACTATTTTGGTGAATAGGAGATTATTATTTTTAAAAAAGAAATTGAAATAATATTATAAAATAAATTCAAACCTACAACGAACAACAACTAGGCAAAATTAAATAACAAAATAGGCATGTTCAGGAAAATGAGATGAGCAAAATTTCTCGGCTTTGCTGTCAAAACTCTGAGGAAAAAATCTTGGATTTGCTTGCTCACTTTTTGAGTGAGAAAAATCTCTGAGATCTCATTTTTCTAAACACACCAAACAAATTGTAGGTTGTCACTTTGACTTTTGACATTTCAAATTATTAGGTTCGTTCCCTAGATTTGGGTTTGTTTTTATTTCACGAACTGTCATTGTTTGTACGTGTTCAGATGCACTGTTTTTAATAAAAGGGAATTAGTAGGTATTTTACTAGTTAGTAAAACGAAAAAAAAGGATTACAATTTTCGAAGAGCTAGTAAATTACTAACTGTTTAGCAAATTGTTAACTAGTAATATGGCAAAAAGACTAAAATGCTGTTCTCTAATAAGCTGCACTTTGGTCCTTACAGGTAGGAAGTTTAATTGAAATCGTTACAGCCGTTTTTGAGAGCATTTAAAAAAAATGGTGTTTTTTATGAGATAAAACAAGCATTCGAACAAGGAGTTACAAAAAAATGCTCTGTACCAAATTTGAAGCAAATCGGTTTACCGGCTTAACCTCTAGGTCAAATTACAGTGGACGCATCAGATACATAGACCCACAGACGCAGAGACGCACGGAAGCTCAATCGCATAGAAGCACATACGTACAAATGGACAGGCGTATAGCCTAACATCAGACGCGGTCCATTGGTACTAATGCAACTAATTATTTCATAGATATAATATAATCTTTAAAAAAATATGGTCACACCACAAAATAAGCCCATCAACACCAAACATGGTGTAAGTAGTAAGATAGTTATGTTGGGCGATGAAAAGAGATATTTAAGTGTCAGGTGCAAGGCAAATGCTATAATACTAGAGAGAGCAGTCTGACCTCCACCCTTGGTTCAAATGCAAGCCGGCCGGAAAGTGGACAAGTGCAATAACTTATGTAAGCAATTGAAATAAGTTATTGTTTTTGTAATGTAGTTGATGATGAACACTTCAATTTAATTTAAAGCGCAAGATTACTTAAGAAACACATACATATAGTAAATATATAGCCAGATCGTTTGTCTCTCAAGGCAGACCGATTTAATTGTATTTGAGGAAAAGAGTTGTTGAAATTCACACCCAGTCAGAGCTGTGATGGTATTTTTTATTTATTTGCTTTAATGAGAATTTCACCGGTGAGTAAAATGTTGAAATAAAATTTGTATGTTCATAGTTAAAATATTTCTTTGGCTTTTGTAAAATAATATAAATGGAGATTGCAATTATATATACCTACATTTAAAAAAAAAATAAACATTTACATAAAAAATAAACATGATATGTAAAAAAAAAAAAATTGGGACGGTTTAGCAGATTTCGGAATTCATTATGGCTGCTGTCCGTTTATACCGATTCGCATTATATTTATTTTTGTATTAATAGTCAAAAATTAGTGTTACATATTAAACACGTGGTAGAAATAAAAAATTTCGGTTGTTTTATTTTTACATTAAAAATTAATTTTCCAGCATAAAGAGATAACTTTGTGTAATTCTCCTATTTTACAATTTTCAAATACAATTCAATGTTTGATAAAATTTTTTGCCGAACGAACCAAATACATATATTATTCCAAATGTTTTTAATAACAACGTAATAATTTTTCTCCTTAAAGAAAAGTTACGGAAGAGATAGAGCTAAGTTCTTCTAAAACATCAAACAAAAAGTTTTGATGCGATAGCATTTCATTATTCATGCGCATCTGGAATGCAAACCGGATGCTTTGCGTACATTTTACTTTGCAAGAATTTGACATTTCGGAATGCAAATTTAAAAATGAAAGAGCGTTCATAGATTTTGTTTTGGTAAAACGACAACCATTTTTCGTTTAAACGTCAAATTGTCAAACGAAAGCATGTAAAAAATTGGATGCATTTGCTGCTCAGTTAATGCCAGCGTAACCAACTCTGGAAAAGCCCAGAACTGGAGATTTTTTCCGAAACTATCGTATGTACCTACATATATACCTTTTCTTTACCCCGAGTAGGCGTGTTTTTTGTCGCTTTGACGCCTTGTCGCTGTGTCATTTTAACACTTTTTCGCTTTTCCGACTTGTCATTTTGCCACCTTGTCACTAAGACGTCTTGCTGCATTGCTGCATTGCTGCTTTGAAGCATTGCTGTTTTGCTTCTTTTTCGCTTTGACGCACTGTCCAACAATCTGACAGTTTGGTAACTTTTTTTTCTACAAATTTCCCAAATTGTAAAAATTTGTGAAATTTTGTTCAAATTTGCAAAAAATTCACGTTATCAAACAAATCCGACACTGTTAACAACACCGCAAGGCGCAACAACAGCGAAATAAACTTCAATTCTAACGAAAATGATAGATCAGTGCCTATGTTCAATAACTCTCGCAACGAGAAACGTCCAAAAATGAAAAAAAAACTCAAATGATTTATTTAAATTTTCATTTTTTCCCGATAAATTTTATAGATGCGAGGGTTGCCGAACGTACACACAGATTAATTGGCATTCTATATTCGGTGTATTTCGTAAATTAAAATTTCTTGTATCCAAATGTTCAGAATTGTATCCAAAGCGATCTGAATAGCTTTGTGTTGTTGTAATCCCTTATGTAAAAACAGTAAGATATCACTGACACAAAAACAATTCATATCTAATTCATTTTTTGAACGCTTTTTAGCCAATGGATACTAATTTGAACGCAAGGAATGGAAAATTGCAATTTGTGTTTGAGGATTTCTGTTTGTGTTAAGGAATGCGTTCAAGAATCAAATAAATAATTAGATCGAATTCCTGGAGTCTCCGGGCGAAAATACCCCTGTTGGTAGCCCTGGTTAATGCGCATCGCTGACTTTTGGGATGCGTTTAAAAATTTATGACTTTGTCACCATTTTCTATTTTGACTTTCCATACTCAGGGCATTTGTTTTGGAACTCAGCCATATTACATTTATTTTTCAATATTGCTAAGTAAGCATATAAACGTTGATGGCTTGCATTTGATGCATATGTGAACATAAACAACAAACGTAGTTGAGGAAGCAAAATTATTGTTAATGTATATCTAGAAAATTGATACGGAATTTTATATATTGTCGATTTGAATATTTTCGTTATTCCTTTACAACATTTTTTATTAAAAAATGTTTAATTTTAAACTCACAACTTTGCTGCTTTTTTAACCACTTTTTTTGTTGATGTTGCTAAGCATTATCTGCAAGCCATCAACTTTAACGCATCAGGAAAAATTTTCTTTTGGATAATTTAATGTTTTATCATACGATTTGGTACGAATTGATGATAAACAAAATTTTCTTTCGAGGAAATATTCTTCCAAAAAAGCATTTCTTAATTTTACTGATTGAAATTTGTTATCCGTACGGAATTTTAATCTTCTGTAGAAAGATATTTCCTCCAAAGTAAATTTTTAGTAGAATCGGAATATTTTCTACTTAAAGGTTTTTCCCCACTTATCTGAACGTATCTTTACCGAAAACCCGTTGAACTGAGATACAAAACGCAATATTTTCCATTTTAACTGAAAATTCCATCTTAAGTGAAAAATATTTCTTCTTATTTTTAGAATTTAGGTTACCATATCTATGTAACCTTATAGTTTTATGTTGATAATGTGGATGTTGCTTGCGTATTTTTATCTCATTTTATAATTATCACATTTGTGATTGAATAACAATGAAATTGAAAATAACGTTGTTGATTCAGTATTAAATCATATTTAAATCAAGTACAAGAATTGCTATAAACAACATGTTGTGTGGTACCTTTCACACGAGGAAACTGAGTTTCCAGCAACTTTCAGTTTAAAGGTGAGAAGGGCAAGAAGTAAGAGGGGAAAATGAAATCTCCCCGGTCAACGATTTGAGGAGATTTTTCTGACATTCCTCTTCACATACACAGTTGTGTGTGTTCAACCAAGCTACTTTAAAAAGAAACAACAGAAAGTTTACACGATTTTGTTTCTTCGTGTGAAAGGCACAAGAGATTTTGAAGGAAATTAAAGGAAAACGTCAAAAAAATCTCTAGCAACTTGTTTCCTCGTGTGGAAAGGGACTAACTAAACAAAATATGTCACCAAAAATTGATTTGATGATTAATCACGAAATTTTGTTTCATTCAAGCACAAACGTATTTAATTTCACAATTTTAAGCAAAATTTTAATGCTATCACGTTTGTGGTTGACTAACCATTAAATCAACAATGTAATTGTTGCTTCGCAATAAAATCATATTTGAATAAAGTACAAACATACTCAAATCAAATATTTTTGTGATACTTTACTGATAAGTTGATAACCTAAATCTGAAATAAACTATACTAAGTCAATTCTCTGTCTATAAGTAAGTTAGCACCTGCCATTACAGTGCCAAAACCATTTACTACCACCATCACCAATTAGATTATATTTTGATTGCCTTCCACTTTTTTGTTTGTTTTCCCCTTAAAAAGTCAATAAAGAGTCGTATGTAAATTATTTAATCAAACCATTAAGGGATCCTTTTCAAAGAAACTCAACCGCCTACCAAAGAACTTTTCATAATGATTAAAAAAGAAACAAAAGGCAATCGATTACTTTGGGGGATTTAGGAATAATTGATTTTAATTAGCATTTTTGCGTCCTTTTATTAGATATAGAGTGAATAAATCATTTCTTGCTATCAACCTTTCATCAAAAGTCCATTAAGTTTGCGGATTATCTATATTGAAAAATTAAAGCTGAATTGACCAAAAAAAAGGGTTTTTTTTAATCCTTATAACTGAATAATTGGTTACTTGATTTTTAATTTCAAGTAATTTGAATGATTTTGTCCTTATAAAAAAAAGATTCTTCTTCGAAATTTTTTGAGACAAGGTTATTATTTGAATAAATATATTTTGTAAATTTAAAATTTGCATTCATAACACCTTGAAATACCCATTATTTGTTTGTTTTAATTTCAACTTCAAAATAAATAAGAATTAGATATCACACACAGCAAGTTTTCGCCAAAAACTGTTGGTTAAATTACCTACTTGGTGAGTTAAATTTATTCACGAAGCTAGCACTTGATCAAGGCGGAGAGGTATAAGCCTCACTTCATACAAGGATGACAATTTATTTAATATTTACAAAAATATTTATAGCCATCAAAAAGAAAAACGACAGTTTTACACTCCGGTTTATGTCAAATAGGTCTTTTGATATTGCTACTAGAGCCTACGATTCAGTCCGTGTATTTGAAAAACACGGGTACACGGACTCCGTGTAATTATTATTTATTTGCTTAATATCCGTGTATCCGGATATTAAGCATACACGGATCTTTATTACACGGATTCTTAATACACGGAATGGTTTTTGATTTTTATCTTTTCAATGGGTGGGCTTACAAGCTCAAAATTTTGATGGATAATGGATATTACAGATTTTTATTTTGCGTGATTTTCCAAAAAAAAATCGATTTTTAAAGAAAAAATTAAATAATTCTAAATTGAAATGCACTGACAGATTCGACTACCAAGTCGTTGTCGTATTTTTATCAAAAAAATCCCATAAATTTGACCCTCTCCAGTGATGATTGGATTGTTTAAAATACACGGATCTTCGGATACACAAATACACGGACGCACGGATGCACAGATACACGAAATACACGGATTCAAATCCGGATATTACAAGAACACGTGTATCCGTGTTTTTTAATATCCGTGTAATAGGGAGCTCTAATTGCTACTTTTTAAAATATATACAGGGGTGGAATCGGCTAAGGTGATAAATGATTGTCACATCAACCATAGTCACATGTGATTGTCATTTAGTTTTCTGTCTGAGAGGTGATTCAACTCAATTCAATTCAATTGAATACTTTCCAATGGCATTTGTCAAAAACATGGTTGCCATAGTAAATGTTTCAAATGTTTGTAATTAGCTATCGAAAATATATAACGAAAATGAAGTCTTTGCGATATAATTCTTTATCATCCGAAATGTAGTAAACTTTTTTGGTTACAAGAATGTTTATTTTTGTTTGTATGAATGATTAAAAAAAAGAACTCCGAAAAAGTTGTACAATTTTTGTAGGCTGGTGGTAACTCTAGTTGTACTGCGGTGGATACGTCAAATTTATTGGAAAATGACAATCACATTTTTGACGTGATAGCTCTTTGGCTATCAAATGTGATATCATCTTACACAGACTGAATCGGTTTGACCAAAGTTGCATTCTTATTAAAATTAAAAAAATAAATCGGTTGCTAATTTTCGATCTATAAAACATGAAAGCATCCCTTTATTTTAGTTTAGATATTCCAAGTTTTTTTTTTCTTTTTAATGTGCAGCCCTTTATTTTAGTTTAGATATTCCAATTTGTTTTTTTTTTTTTTTAATGTGCTACATAGAGCAACTGCGAATTATATAGTTGCTACAAGTCTTCAAAGAAGATAAATTGTAGCTATTTTTTTCTTTTTCAAAAGTCCCATAGCAAGGCAATAAAAATAGCTACAATTTATCTTCTTTGAAGACTTGTAGCAACTATATAATTCGCAGTTGCTCTATGTAGCTCGGATTATATGGAATCTCGATTTATTCGGGAAAATATGCGTCAAGACAAGATGTAATGGTCATCTTCTGATGAGCCCAACCATTACATCGGGGCGAAACGCATATATGAACACTTTTATGCTGGTTTATATTTATTTTCTTGATTTTAAATCATATTTATTAAAACTACATATATAAATTAAACTAAATTAACATACAGCCCTATTCTGCTATCCGATCCAATCGAATTTTTTGATTGTTCACTTAATTTTCCGCTCAATATTCTTTAAACTCTTCAATATTTCAATCAATAATTATTTTTGAAGTTCTTGAGAGAATCTTGTTAAAATTTTATTTTTATCGCAATTTATATGATTTTTGGAACATTCGTTTTTCTTCAATGGATAATAAAGTTCGGTGCAGTGCTATAAGACCTGCAAAAATAAAGCTCACGGGTCTTTTTCCCAAAATTAAGGGAAATAACACCCGTGGGCTTTTTTTCCTTTTTGAAATGGAAATAAAAGCTGTGGGTTTAATTATTTTTTGGTTTTAAATTCAAAGAAATAAGGACAAGTCAACAGTCACTTCTAGAAAACTTTTGACATATGCCTGACACCATCCCGCTTTTGTAATCAAAACTAGTTGTTTTATTTTAAAAAAATCTCGTCATTTTTGAAAATAAAACAATTAGTTTTCATTGCAAAAGCGGGATGATAAGAAACGGGATTATAAAAAGCGGGATTTTAGAAAAGCGGGATTAAAAACAGGATTATATAAAAATCGGGATTCAAAAATGGGATTTTATACGTACCCTTCCTTTAAATACACACATTATAAGAGATTAGCGGGAGTGTATCGGAATCCCGGTTTTTAAAATCCCGTTTTTCAAAAATCCAGAAAAAAGTTTTAAAATCCCGTCTAATAAAATACTGATTTTTTTAAATACTTTTTCTAAAATCCCGATGTATTTTAATCCCGACTTTAAAAACTCCGTCAGTAGTGTTGTTATTTTTTTGGAATAAAACAACTAGTTTTGATTTCGAAACCGGGATAGTAAAAAACGGGATTATATGAGACGAGTTTATAAAATGCGGGATTTTAAAAAAGCGGGCCGTTTCCTGTTGGCTCTGGGCCAAAATGGAAAAGAAAGGGATAAATGTCAACACATTTTTAATAAAATTCAAAACGACTATTTTTATTATTTTTGGGAGAACGAATAGCGTGTAAAGTTTTTTAGTTTCCGCGGAAATTTACGATAATTTCATGGCTCCTCAATTGTTTCTTTTTTGAAAGTTGTTACGCTAACTTAATAGGCTCAAAATTATAGTCTTCTTACAACAAAAATTTAATTAAACCATAAATGTATCAGTATGAATTTGTGTGTCTAATAAATTAAACTATCTCATTCAATATACAAACATTTCACTTAAAAAGAAATATTATCCTCAACTCTTAAAAAAAAAAATCATTGCTCAAATCCAATTGCTTGGGTTTAGAAAGAAGTTTAAATCAAATTTAATCAAGCCTGTTGGAATGTACAATATACATAGATAGTAGTTGTATAGATTGCCAAACGTTTTGCTCTTTCATTTCCATTCTACCGCAACAATTTAAACGTGCGGACGTTTATTGAAATCTATTGCCACATCGGTATTTCAAATATAGCATACCATCTCAGCTGGAACAGGCTATTTATTGTTTGTGGCACATTCTTGTGTGCTCTGCCAGTTGCAGTTGAATATAGCTTTTTTTTTGTTGTTGTATTTATTTTCTCTCATCCTAGATCAGAGAAATTGGTTCAGTTGCATATAATGCAAAAAAAATAAAAAAAAAATAAATTGAAATTGCAAAGCAAATCCGTAAGGAATCAAAATGAAATCTTGGATTTATATTTAAATTTCATAAAAAAAATTAAATAGTTTAATATAAAAAACTATTGCACACTGTCAAATATGAACTTGTAACCTAGGGTTAATGAAGACAACCAAATGAGTTTCTCATAGAAATTAATAAAAATGAAGACAATCAAATGAGTTTCTCATAGAAATTAATAAAATCCGCAAAAAAACTGTTTGTCAATCAAACGCTTTTAGTTTCCATAACTCTTAAGTTTTTAATTCAAGGCTTTATAAATTAAGAAATTTTCATAATGTTTTATAAGAGAATCCCTATATTATATCCATCCTTTAAAATGCAAAGCAAGCGCGAAAACCCACAAAGCTTTCCCATATCAAAATTGTCAGTAATAAGCAAGTCAAACACGCGAAGACTTTTTCAATATTTGATGTTGTGGTTGCCATTTTAAGTGAAGTGGCGTAGAAATTTCCCGAAGGCACAACTGCCTATAGTACATACATATATCCCTTCCATATCCTTGCAATGGGGTTATTCAAAAGTCTTCTAAAAACAAAAAAAAAAAAAACAAAATAAAGGAAGCGGCTTTTTCTTTCCACGTCACTAATAGAGATATTATACTTTGCGAATATACTTACATCTGCGTTCACAGTGCAGTGCATACAATTTTATTAAAAAATTTGGCAAATTGGTTTCAAGACATATACATTGTACAACGATTTTTTTATATGAGCATTTTTAAACTGTTTTAAAATTTTTGTGTCATCAAGAGATCAAGGAAACGTCTTAAATCTTTGTTCTTTTTGAATTTTTCAACTAATGTCGTTTTCCATTGGTTTCACTCAGGGATTCACTCATTCTAAAATCCAATGGACCAATGCTAACTACTTTTACTCAACTTAGAATTTTTTTCATTGCATTGGTGAATTGTCGCGTTCGTGAACATTTCATGTTATCGAACAGACATACAATCAAATAGATTCCTATGTTTACTTTTGAATTGACATTTGAGTGAGTTTGTTTTGAAGTTATAGCTTAAATGTATTAGTGCTTCTTGAGTGGATTCTGATTTCAAACCGAGAAGTGAAATTTTCTTCTCAGAAGCGATCGTTTTTTTTGCCAATGGAATAGTTTCAGAAGAGTTCTTTTTGATTCTGGACGCTTCCAGACGTCCAATAGAAAACGACATAAGTAATATCCACTTAAGCCTAGTACTGACCTCCAGTGAATTGAAATATAAAAACCTCGCAAAATAGGCGAAGACATTTAATATGAATCCATTCTTAACATGATTTTTTGATACACAGTTTGGAATTTCGAATACTCACTTTTTATAAAAAAAATTATTAACTTGAGTGAGTGTCTTCAAAATTTTGAAAAGGTTCCTCAAAAGTGTTTAAATTCCGCGATTTCTTCTTTTTTCCGACTTGACGAGAAAAAATATTTAATCCGAAATATTTTTTTTTATTTCAGAATTTATTTCAGAATTTACTAAAATGTTCTTAGTTTAAAACTTATTTTTCAAACTAGTATCATACTTTACCTACATATTTTCTTAAAAAAAAGTTCAACTGAACACGTCTAAAATAGTGAAAAGTCAAGCGAAAAAATACAAGCAAACATACCATTTTAACATTTATAACTCTCAAAATGACATTTGAAGTTTTTAACTTAAGATTTTTACTTTAGTAAAATGTTAAAAAGATAGTATACGGTGCGAACTCATTTAAAATTTGGAAAATCCCGTTTTGAACTTAGCTTCATATTTAAAATTCTTTAACGTCGTACTAAAATGTATAAAATTTTGCGTCATTTCTTTTAAGATTTCTCTGATTCATCACAGTGCAGCTTAGTTGAAGCTTGATTTTTTTTGAGTGTGTAAAATAAAATTGAAGTTTTTTCTGATTTTTTTACTTAAAAAAATATGTGTTTTGTAGAGTTTTTTGGATAAAGTAGACCTTCAGTTGATTTCCAGGTTTGTTCGAGTTGTTATTTTTATGTCATTTAAACATGTATTTTACTTTTGCATCAAACAAATTTGATACTTTTTTCCACTTTTTGTGATATTTGGAGTTTTATATGGTTCTTTCTATTTGTAATTTTTACTTGCGATAAATATGTAAAGGTACTATATTTCAAGTTATGGATTCGTGAAAAAAATCGAACTTTAGATTTTTATCAAACTTGACATTACGATGATAGCGAAGTCGAAAAAGTGGATCTTGCAATTCTGTCTATCTTCCTGTCCTTTCGCCTGCAGCCTAATAAGGAGCTTAAACTTGGTACATAAAGTTTTTTTGGGCACTCCCCCGACAAGTTTTTTTAAATTTTTTTTGAACAATAATAACAGTAGCTGCGTTACAAATTTTTGTAGCAAAAAATGAAAATATTTTTTTTTTCAAAAACGTGCCCAACAACTGTAGAAAAAAAGTCAGTGATTTTATAAAAAAAAATTCTGAAAAAATGGCTAGAAATGGAACCTCCCATAGAACTATTTTTTATTTTGATTTTATAAAAATGGTTCAACTGATTTTGATTAATATTTTTGTGGAGTTTTAAAATATTGTATAAAAAAATTTTAGTTTTGGATAAAAAAAAAATTTAAACCTTTTTTTGAGAATTTAATACATAATTCGAAAACGACTTTATCGATTTTTATTAAAATAAGTACCCAGCATTTTTTTTAATTGCTAGCAGATTTTAAATAAAAATTATTTTTATATTACCAAAAATAATGGAACCTCCCATATACAAGTGATTAAAAACCGGGAGGTAAGAAAAATCTCATTTTTCACAAAAACGACTCCTAATAAAACAATTTTTTTATGAGCTAATATTAGTATTATCTATTATATTGACGGAGAAAATTTGTATCTATCGATTAAAAATGGTATCTCTGATAGAACCATTTTTTTGGTTTTCGATTAACTCATTATCTGTTCAACCGATTTTAATGAATATTTGCATACAAGAGCTTCTATTAAATTTGAATATCAAAATTTTCAAATGTGCTATATTGCTCATATTTATGTACTTCATTACCTTAAACTAAACTTAAAAAGCTGGTGGCCTAAAATATAGGCTCCCATAACTTATTTATTTCTTTTAAAATCAAATGAATAGATCCCAGACTGTGATCGCACATAAGAGCAATTTCGTGCGACCCAGTCTTGCACTTAATTTTTTAAAGGTTTTACTTCATATTTAGATGATGCTGTTGCCACTCTGTATAATTTCAATTACTTATTTAAATTTATAGATATTTTGTAGAAAAATAATATATTGTAATAGTTTATTTATTAAATATTAATACGGAACCTATTACCCTTCAGTTTTATTTCAAAAAAACATAGAAAGCAATAGTTTGTTCAAATATTGCCCCGCAATATTAATTACAAATTTCTATGGGTGAATTATTTAAAAGGATGTTGAATAAAAATGTTGCATAGAACACAACCCTCTTGTCTATCAATATTAGCGATAATATTACTTTAAAAAAAAGTTAGCGTATCAGAAGAGAAAGTTTAATGTGAAGATGCCGTACACCAACTCATATAACACCTCAACATTTCATAAAATTCGGTAGTGTTTCAGATTTTGACAATTTATGAACTATCGGCAAACAACATGAACCACTCTAAAGTGTAAAGTAAAAGTTTTTTTTTATTTAATGGTGGTGAAAGCCATTTAACTATATTTTGCTGACAGAGTTTCGCAATGGAGTTTTTAGACATTGTTTCTGATCCCAAAATAAGAATTACCGTTAAAAAATCTTCAATTGGATTAGTTACTAGTAAAAGTAATATACGAAGTTAAGCTTAGATATTACCAAAATTTTTCACACCGCACTGCATTTAGAATATAAAGCTATATATGAACCTTAAAAAACTTGATTTCAATCAGGCCATATATGAGAAGGATATGTGTTTACCAATGAGTGTCCCTTTCGATGAAGTCTGCCTTGTGGGTGTATCAAAAGTATAAATAATAGAATGCACATAAATCCGCAAACTCATATCAACATACATACATATGTAGTATGTACATACATTCATATAATGTTTCTCTTTATTTTGTTGCCAAGGACGTTTTTTTCTGTTTTCTTTTTTTTTTTTTTTCTTTTAAGAATACTAATATTAAACGTAAGGATTTGCCACTCCTTGAGAGATAAAACCAAAGTCAAGTGTTGTGATTAATGATAATGATTTGAGAATGGAAATCACACACTCATTGCAAACTTGCGATTCTCGAATGAGTGATCTATGTTTGGCCGTATATGCAAATTTGTTTTACATTATAAAAAAAAATTACTTATAGAGGATTGGGTCGGTTTTAAGAGGAGTTTCCGTGAATTTGATTAACCCAAAGAAATCACCATTGGCTTGGCATAATTTTGTTTTTGGTTTTTTTTGGCAAACAGTTTTTCTTAAAGCAGTTGATTATTTTTTATTTGATGACAAATGAAGAAAAAGTGTCTTCTTTTTTTTTTAGAAAAAGTAGATAATCTTCGTATTATAATAAAAAATGTTTTTAGAAAATTAAATGTGTAGGTATCAAACTCATACTTTTAGCAAAATTAAAAAATGGAAGAATTGCAGTATTTTAGTTTTAACTTATGTTCACTCAGAGAAAATATCAAGTCAAATTAAAAAGAAACTAAGGTAATTATTTTTTAACTTCCCATTGGAAGTTATTGAAATTGTTCCGAAAATTTTGACGTTTCAAGGTTCTAAGAATCCAAATACATTGTTTTGAGAGAGATGTCAGTATGTGTGTACGTATACGTTCGTACGTTCGTGATACATTCTATCGTTCACCATATCTTAAGAAGAAATAGAGATATTGACTTCAAATAAATTTTATTTTGCAGATAATTGGCGTTTTTTCTTTTTTGGCACTGAGCAAAGCTCTGAGAAGAGGCTGAGCGATCAGACCAAAGCTCTGGGGAGATTATGATCAGAGCCCCAGATTTAATTATGAAACATACTTGAGCACTGAACTGTAATATGCTTAGTAATCTGTCAAATTACATAAAAATTGTTTGAAGTTGGCTTCGGTCAGCGTTTTGCTTCATTTGCTCGGTCATTTTATTCTGAGCATACAGAGCTCCGAGCTAGCTCCGATGGAAAAAAGAAACACGACTTATGTGCTTTGATTTGTCTGAGGTAAAAAAGTAACATAGAATTTATTTTTGACAGCTCAATGATCTGCTTTGAGGTAAAAAAGAAAAACACCAAATAACGTCATGAAATGCAGAAACGGGTTAAAAAAAACATCAATTAACGGTTTTCTTACTACAATGATTTAATAAAAAGTTGTAAAATGCCATTCGTCTCGAATATCTCGAGAACTAAATATGCCAATGATTTCTGCTTGATTTTATTCTACACATTATGACGTAACGAAGAATCGGAAAGAATAAAAAAAAATCAATTGACAGTTTTTTTAAAGTAAACAAAAAACTACAAAAAAAAAAACAATTTTTGGCTTGAATATCTTGAGAAAAAATACTGATTTCGTAACCAGAGTAATTTTATTCTATACACAATGACGTAGTCAATAACTGATAAATTTTGTAGAAAAATTCAATTAAAAGTTTTTTTTTTAAGTCACAAAATTTCGGAACAAAATAAAAATGTGTTTTTACTGAAATATCTCAAAAACAAATAATGGTATAACTCTGGTATGATTTTATTTTACACACAATGCTATAACCAAGAATTGATGGGTTTTATAAAAAAATTCAATTGACAGTTTTCTTAAAACAAACAAAATAAATTACGAGAAAATACTACAAAATTCTTGAAAAATATTTTTCGTCTTGAATATCTTGAGAACAAACGGCCCATTTTTTGGCCCTATGGATTGCATATTGAACACCCTGATAAGGATATCGAAGATTTTGAATTGGGAATTTTCTTATTACAAAATAACATCATTGGCTGTTTGGTTCTTAGATCTAGAAAGGTTTTTTAATAACATGTTTTTTAGTATTTAAGTGTTACTTATGTCTGTCCGTTCCTCACTTTATTTCGTTTGGTCAGAGTTTCTGAAGTGACACGATCGCGCTTTTTTCACCCCTATTGCGGTTGTCAATGATCAATTGATAGTTGATAAATTTTGAAAATCGATAGTAAAAAACCCAATTGATACAACTTTTGATCATTGAGAATGGTGCAGAACGTTGTGAATTACAAGAAAATTAATAATTATCACAGAAAAGTTGATCAGATTTTAAATAAATAGAGTTTAAATGTACCAAATTTCAATATATTTATCAACTATCAATTGATCATTGACAACCGCAATAGGGGTGTTTGACACAAAAATTTTAGTTCCAAGGTGGTGGCATCAAAAAAAATTCAATGTGGCACGCTTTTCTTATTTTAATTTTGTACTTCATATATAGCGAGGTTGACGAAATTCTAGTATTTCACCCCATAATTAAATAATATTTTATTTTAGTAGAAGAATTCGCGTTTTTTTTTCATAAGACACGAAAATGGCACGGGTTCTTTGTTTTGGCGGCAACACTGCTACGTTGGGTTAACAATTTCCGAAAACAGTGATAATAACACGGATGACGCTAAGCATCGCCACTGCGATCAGGCTCAATATAGCAAAAAAAAGTAAGTACACCTTGTAATTTTAACAAGACGATTGTTAAATTTTTACTTGGTGTTTTTGTCTGCTGCTGTTTATTTTGACTACAAGTCAAAAGCCAATCTATACCTGATATACAGGGTGTCCTGAAATCACCGCCTCAGAAGAAAACCATGGGGTCCTTAGTTCATTCCAAGTTTTCAATTTTTTGTTTTTTTAATTTTTTAATAATTTTAATAGCACCTTTATATAGGCTTTTATAATAATAACAAAATTATACTTCACGTGTTTTTGTGAAAAAAATCATTTCCAAGTACAAATTTCTAACTGCTCTTGTTTAAATAATTTTTTTTTTCAAAAATCGGTTGTATTTTGGCAAAGTTACAGCCAGTCAAAGGAAAAAAGAATACAAATCATAAAAACCGTTATAAGTCGAAAACGAAGCCAAAACGAGAAAATTATCTCTTGAGGTTTTCGACTTGAAATCACCTCAGGAAATTATGGCTTTCTTCTGAGGCGATTATTTTGGTACACCCTGTATAGAGCAAGTATTGGCTTTGCGTAAAAATAAATCGTGGTTTTAATCAAAACTAACACTACGATGATTGAAGTCATATCATCATATATCGTCCATCCGATTTACTTAAAATTTGATACAAACCATGAAGAATTATCACTGTTTTTTATCTGACTTATTAAATGTTAAACCATGACCATGGCGTGGCGTTATTGTTATTGCATAGAACTATTATGCCAAAGGTCTTGGGTTCGATTCCCGGCCTGTGCCCACATAAAAACAGAAATGTTTTTTTACACTGGTTACTGCTAGTAATTGAAAAATCCTATAAAAGTATCTTTTGTCATGAAAAAGTGCTTCTAAACATAGACGTTCAGATTCGGCAGAAAATTGTAGGTCCCCAATTCCTGCCAATAAGACGCACACAAGAATGGCAGAGAGTTGTAAGCCTCTAAGCCCTGGTTCAACCATGAGCTGTCGCTCCACCCAATTTATTTATTTATTTTATGTTAACCCATGATTCCGGAAGCTGGAATACCAAATGGACAATAACTAAAAGTTCCAAATAATGATTATTTGTAAAATTCAAACAGCATGTTACGAATAATCTTTATTTGTTTTTAAACTAAAAATTAAGTTTAAACAATATTCTTGCTATCTCTATCTAAAGTTATCCTAACTAACAAACTCTTCAGAGCTAAGCTCTCGAAATCTGAAAAAAAATCTCCCATACGACTCTTTCATATCCAATTGCTATATTAAAGAATTATTATCTTGTTATGAAACTTAAATATAGGTCTCATAGCATTTTTATTTTAAGAGCTCAACACTTTTCTCTCTTTTTCTCTCTTCAAAGTACTTTAATCTTATAGCTAAATCAATTTTTCTTCTAGGATGAGGATTATATAAATTTGTAGTCTTATAAGAATCCTGTTGTGAAAATTCAGCTCTAAGCATAGATTTGTAGTCTTTTTAATCCGATAAAGAAACTAATATAAGAGTTTTAGTCTTTTAATACTTCTATGAAAACCTTTAAAGGAACTGAGTATAATGCCTCCTATATCAAGAGATATCTGGAGTTCAAACTTCAAATACCAAAAGTATTGCAATGGGAGGCTTATGAGATCATTAATATATAATAAAATAGTTAAAATATGCACTATTTTGAAGGCGCGAATTGTTGTTTTTCGAGGTAAAAGTTCAAATTAGTAGATACATATTTAACCGCTGATGTTTTTTTGGTTCACATAATATGTAAAAAACATTAAATACAAATCATCGCCATTATAACGCATTATAATAATTGATTGCCTTACAAAATAAATATTCTCACACAAGCCTTTCAGTTTTTTTACATAAGATTCACACAAAGCCTTTCAGTTTTTTTACATAAGATTCACACAAAATAGTTTGTTTCTCTCTGAAAAAATACTAAATTAGATACATAAAATTTTTTTAAGTTTACAAATATGTACTCTGATCTCTTTTCAGCGGAACTCATTGGAATAAAAGCATACTTATAGCAAGACTTAATTGAGGTTAGAGCCTCCCATAACTAGGCCATTTAACGTTTTTAATGGTGTCATATCAATCTAGGAGAATTCTTCAAGATTACTTTTAGCTCTTTTATAATTTTCTAGTCAAGCTGTTGGAGCATCTTATTAGAGAGTTACTTGGTTTATTTGTAAGGTGTAACAGAACCGTTTTTTCAACGTGTTGATTGTACAAACATAACGTCAAGAAAAACTGTTGTACCATTTGACTTTCCCTACCACAGCATATGTACATATGTATATACTTGGTTCCTAGAAAAAGTTGGAAATCAATTAAAACATTTATGGATTTTGCAAATTATGGCACTGAATATCAAAAATGTTACTTTCTAATTCACTCTCCCCACTTAAGACTTTTTTTAAAACAATTTTTATCCGAAACATTAACCTTATAATAATTAAGAAAAACCTTAAATATTTAATGCTTGACAATTAAACCATATGAGAAAATACCAAAGTCGATTTATATTTCACTATAAGCTTTTGCATTTATCTTGTTTTAATTTTAATTTGCAAAGAGTATAGAAGTACCTTTTTCCTTATAAATTAAGATTTTAATTAATTTTGCTATTTGTCAGAAAAATTATTTCAGTTCCTTAATTTTATTATTGCCCCCACAATTACGCAAAACATTCGTGGCTAAACTCAGAACAGTCGCGTAGTCGTCATCTGCACTAACAAAACCCAACCTACTAATACTGCATCATTTGGCAAAAGAAAAAAAAAATCATCTCAAAAAGATAAATTATCCCACTAGAAAACACTTATAACTTCCGGAACTCGGTAGCTATTCCGTATGTAGCTAAAAGTGTGTCCGACGAACGGGTTGCAGTTTAGGTTTGTTATTCTAATTGATTTCCAACTCATTAAGCATAATTTTAAACGTTTGGTTTGAGTGGGAAAGAAGAGGTATACTTAAAATCCACTCAGCAAACAAGAAACCTTCAACTTATATCATTCGTGATTTTTCGTGAGCATTTCCAGCAGATAATATGTATACTGTACGGTCCAGTGGACTTTTATAGCAAAATGGTTCCTGCAAGTTTTAATTGTTATTGTCTTGTGTGATGTGGAATATAGATTTGAATCTTTATTCTTTATACCATCAAAACTATTTTTTTTCGATTTTTTTCAAAGGATTTTGTGTGGGTTTTATTTTACCTTTGCAGGTAATATATGAAATTTTAATCAATTTTTTTTCACATTTTTTGACGTTAAGCACCTGCCATTAATTGCATACCAACGCCCTCGATTACCTATACGCGCAAATATACGTATCTCATACCATGAGAAGACAAACCTAAGAGTGGGTCTAATCCGACGGAAAATTGTGTCTTATAAAATAACTTTTATCAACAAGAATGGGTTGTTTAAAAATTTGAAAAAGTATAAACACGAAGAAAGCGTATAATAGTTCAAAATGGGTCAAAACCCCAGTTAATAAAAGTAATAAAATTAATAAGAATTTATAAGAATTTATTTTATTGAGTTCTATCCGGATTGCCAATGCTGGCCTTATTTTTTGTTCAGACATTTTGTTTATGTCAAATCATCATATGTCAGAAGAATGAATTTTTAAATGAATTGATGGAGTTTATAAAAAAAAGATTTTGGAAGCACTGTTTTGTATTCGCGAAATTCATAAGCGGAGATGTTTGTCAAATGGCGTTTTTGAGTAGCAAAATGGAAACAAACAAATGGGACTGAACGCACTAACGATTTAAATAAAAGTCTTGTTATATTATCTTCTAAACTAAATTTGGGACTTTTCATCGCAACATTGAAAACATATATACATAAATTTAACCATGTAATTTATTTAATTAAATCAAATTTAAATTTCCTTATGAAAGCTTAATTAACTAAAAGATGTTAATATTAAAATTAAGTTCCTTTTTTAGTCGTAATAAATAAATAAATATTTGAAAGTAGAATGAAAATTGCAAGTGTGCTCCTAGCCAAGGTTCCGAAAAAAAACAGAACACACTCTAATAACCACTGACAGCGCAATAATGCACCGTCTATGATGGCATGTTGTTTTTGAGAGGAGTTTTTAGCCGATTTTTGTACAAGATTTGGCATGTGAATGGGTTACCTTGGTGTTATCTAATTATTTTAGGTAGATTCAAACCAAGAAGGAAGATTGCTGTTGCAGTTAAGTGAACAGAAAACTGGGTTGTTTCTCTAAGAAAATAAAATTGGAGGAAAATAGGTATAGGGAGGTAATTAAGTAGTAGGTTGCTATTATGGTAAAAATATTGTCTTCCCCTCCAATAAAAAAGGGTTTGAATATTTTCCCCCCATAGATCCCACCATGAATTTTTTCCCACCATTGAAATTTAGGTCTGTTTACAACTACTCCAGAAACTTATCAGTAGTTATTTTCACGTGTTACTCGACCTAACTTTCCTTGTTGATTTTTCTTTATGTGTCTGAAAAAACTGAAACTGGGAAGAATAACAACAGATAATAAGAATAATGGTCTAATGAAATTGTAAAAATCTACTGGGCCCTATTGGAGATCCCTTAAGAAGATGAAATAAGTCTTAAAAACGGCATGTCCCCAAATTGGTAGGTATGTATAATGAAATAGGTTGAAATTTTTGGGCGTATTTTTATGTTTTTAATACATTTCAAGAAACGAGCACGAAAACTTATGATAGCTTAGATGCTGTAAAATAGTCGGTTCTGCATTTCGAATGAAATCGAATTAAAATCGAATTTCAAATTCACGTGATTTTAAATTCCATGTTCTACAATTCGTTCGTTTTCGAAAATTTCGCAATTAATTCGAACTGTCAAAATTCAAAAATCTTTAATTGAAAATGAAATTATACTGCAGTTGAAAATGAATCATTGGTGGATCCACTGGGGGGTTTTCGGGCCCGGACCTCCCCAAACCAAATTTTTTATATTAATTTATTTGTTTATTAAATATTTTCAATTTTGCAAATTTTGAGTAGGTATGAAATTTTCCCAAAATTAAGTTTTTCTAAAAATTTAAAGTTGAGTTGTTTTGTGCTCAAAAAATGATACTATGAGAACCGAAAAGATAAAAAATCACGTATGTATTTTCAAGTTTTATGACCGAATGTAAATGTTGCGTGAAGTTAGCACCGCCATTTTCGATTTTCAAAAAAAAAAAGCTGTGCTGTATTGTGCTCAGCTTGTGTTACCATATGCAGTAAATATATATAAATTTGCAAATGTTACGCACGAATTTTTTTTTCAAAATTATGATTTTTCATAAAGTTATAATTGCGCTGTTTGAAGCTCAATTTGTGCTGCCATGCAGCGTAAAATAAAAATATTGCATTATTGCAACTTCTCCGGCCAACCAAGCGTGAATTATTAAGATCGACATTTTCGATGCCTAAGTTGAGCACAATACAGCACAATTTTTTTTTGAAAATCTAAAATGGCGATGCTAATTCACGCACATAGATAATGTAGCACAAAACCCAAACAAGTTTTATTTATCTTTAAGTTTTCTACTTAATTGTAGTTGCACCCCCCCCCCCCCAATGACCAATTCCTGGAGCCACCACTGAAATGTATTCATTATTATTGGCATTTATAAGAAAACAAGAAATTTGAATTCTAAAGAAAAAAATTTGCACGGCGTGAAATATGGATGGTTCAGATGAATTTTGTATTCTTTTATTGGTATGTCTTGTGTTTCCTACGAAAATCATAACAAATAAATACTAAAAGGAACAAAAATATAAAGTTTTCTTACATTTTGTAACAAGAAATACAGAACTATCTGCAAATTCACCAATTTCACAGCGCATAAAAAAGTCGATTGAATACCTTCAGAAAACGAAATGAACCGGAATGCAGAACTTCAATTTTCAATTTCGAAATTCTATTTCACTATTAGCATTTCGAACGAATTTTGGAACACCGAAATTCAATTTCGACATGTGAATTCACAATATAAGTGGAATGCAGAACATGGGCGAGTAATTCTTGTTGACAGAAGGTGGTCCATCTTCCACCGTTTCGACAGAATGTGTAAATTTCCTTATAACGACTTAAAATAAAAAAAAAATAAAAAATTCCCAAATGGTAAGTTGTACAAAAAATATCAAGAACTAATTTTTAGCATAAAAAAGTTCCTAAAAAAAAGATTAATATACTTTTCTTCATAAAAATATCCGTTCTCGAAATAAACTTAATTAAAAATTGTGCATTTTGTGATGGAAGCATCGATTTTTTTATTGTACATTATACGAACCTGATTTTAAGATATTGGCCCACTCTATTTGTCCACCATTTAAGGTGGGAGGAAATGAAAACAAATATAAAAACACAAAGGCAACACCTACAATATTATAAAGCTTTTTTGAAAGCCACAGTAATTCATTCTTTAATTATGTTTTTCAATGACCGTTATTTTAGTACTTAGTTTTTGAATAAATGATTTTTAAACTCAAAATTTTGAATATAAATTCGAAAATCAGGAGTTTTAAAATCACTTATTCAAAAACTAAGTACATACTAAAATAACGGTTATTGAAAAACATAATAAAAGAAAGTATGTACTAGATTTAAAAAAATCTAAAACATGATATTGGAAGTGTTGCCATTGAGTTTTTATATTCATTTTCTATTTTCAATATTTATTTTTTAATTTAATTTTTGAAGAAAGCATCCCCAATATAACTAGAAAAGTAAAACCTTTTACTCTTCCGATTGGTTTATTTTGAAAACGGTTATTTTTATGAAAAAAAGTATATATATATTTTTTGTAGGAAATTTTCTACAGCGGTTATTTTTATGAAAAAAAGTATACAAATTTATATTTTGTGTACGAAATTTTCTACCAATTTTTTACAAAAAATTTTTTTGACGTTTTTTCTGTGAAACTTACCTTTTGGGAGTTATTCCTAAAAAAACATTTTGGGGGGCCTTCAACTCCTCGTAAAATTGTTAGAGGGGCTCATATCGATTTACAATTTCTTAAGAAGACCAAGAGGAGGCTATATAGAACAAAATCCAGCTTCCCGGCGAATTTTTCCGAGCCAAATGCTTTATTGGACTGCTGGAATCACATCCCTTTCACACTCATGCCAATTTTATTAATTTTTCTGCAACTGAATAGTAAAAAACAATTCTTTAATAAGCACCTTCGTACGACGGATGGCTTTAACAACAAAGACACATAAGAGGTTTAATTATGGCAATATTCTTCTACGATATTCAAAGTTTTTAGAACAAACTATTTTGTTACACTTATGATGTGCTGTAGGTACATATGTAGAATGGCGGTTTCCAAAAATTGCTTTTGTTCACCCTTTGCCATTCCCTTTACATCTTCAATGAAACTTTTTCCTTTTCTCTTCTATATTTTAGTGGTATTCATTTTTTTTTTTTCTATTTTTTCACATTGTTTTTTTGACTTTTGTAAAATGTTGTTTTTCCTTCTCGGTGCTTTGTTGTCCGTTGACTTGTTATAAGAAGCCTTGGGGGATGCAGTAGGAGGCAAACTTGTGTAGGTATATGCAGTATATAGAGAAGGAGAGGCTGGCCCTGTAAATGTAAAGTAACTGCTCAAAAACACACGCCATTCTAAAAGCAGGAGGGGTTTTTTTGGAATTTTGGTTGAATTCACCTAGAGGTTTTTTTTGTTTTGTTTTTTTGCTACCAACTTTCGGGGATATTAAGTTGGTTGTGCAAAATCACAGAGGAAATTTAATTTAAATATTTCAAATTTCTCCTGAGAAATGGTTGGCAGGCAAAAACAACTTGAGTGGAGCAGTGAATTTCGTTTGAGCCAGTTTGGTGGACGACAACGACTACATCAACGAACGGACGTATATAAGGTATAGAGGTACCAGCGAGCAAGACGTGTATACCTTTTACAGTGCGGTTCATTAAAGAGTACACAGTTACGTATTGATTTGATTGATAAATAAAACATTAATAAAAGTCCGGAATTAATTATGAAAACAAAACAATTCGGAATTTTAATAATGCTGCTGAAAATTTTATATTAACTGAAGCGGAATTAAAATTTTCTGTTGTCTCAGATCTGTTTTATCAGATGATGCGCAATGATGATGACAACAAAGAAATAGTGTCGATAACTTAGACAGTAAGGGAATATAATAGTTGAGATAAAATTTTGGAGTTTCTGTAGAGTGTGTGAAGTTAGGCCTCCTTTTTTGGAATTTACTATTTTTGAAATTTGTTCCAGATTGTTCCCGATTTGTTCCGCATTGTTCCAAGTTTTTTTGAAAAAACATTCAAAAATCGGGGTTTAGATCCAAAAAACCGTTTAAGTCCCCCTTTTTCGAAAATCAAAGTTTTTTAAAGTTGTTCCAGATTGTTGTAGTTGTGTTGAACATTGTTCCAAGTTTTTGAACCCCTAAAATTCTAGGAATGTGTATTATTAAAGATGACGCCTTCGAAACGTTTTTCAAGAATCCAAAAAATGGCTCAGCAATATTTTATTTTTTTAATGCAATTGCTTTAGAACAATTGATGATAAATGCATATATTGAATAAAATTTTCGGAACTTACATTCATACTATCAGCTTAAAAACGAACTTTAAAAAAACATCTCCGAGTTTTTTAACTTTTCTAAAACTCCATTAGCCTCCCTTTTTCAAAAACCTAAAATTCAAAAGTTGTTCCAGGTCGAACGCTATTTTGTCGTAAGTTTACCAACATTTCACCTTAAAATATAAACAATTAAAGAAAAAACAAAAACTGATATTATAGCACTTTTTTCGCTCCCCAATAGCCCCCTTTCAAAATTTCAAGAAATAAATACTTGATTCCAATTTCGTTAGCATTTATTTAAACGACATTTCAATACTGTTTCCTTAAAATAAATTTTTAATACAAAAAATTTCAAAAACCTGTTTTTCTCTTTGTCATATTTCCCCATGTTAATTTTGGGACTCCGTGTGTAGACGAAATAAAACTTACACAGATGAGGTGGCGTAGAACTTTTTGGTGTTGAGATTTTTTAATTTTTTTTTGAGATTAGGTAGTTAAGATTGAACTTGCATAGGTCTAGTGGGATCTTTAATTTCACGATATATTTTGAGTTAAATTCTCCTTGAATGCAACAGTGAAAGTGATGTTGGTTAGTGTGCAGGAAATAACTTAGCACAGTTGTGATGGATGTTAATTTGGGATTATTTGAACAAGTTTTGCGGTTAAAATGCAAATGGCAGTACATTTTGTTTGCGCAAGATCATATTACATTTTCTTGCTCCTGGTAATGAGCCCCCAGAATTTTGCGCCCTTTCCATTTGCACATCTTGCACATATGGTTGGTCCGGCCCTGGCTCCCCCTCCTCTTCGCAAAAAGAATTATGTATTGAATTTTCCCTCGTTATCGATGTGCTCTTCCCAAACAGTTCAATCTTAAATTTAAAAATAAAAATGTGTAAGTAGGTATAATAAAAAAGTTTTTTTTTTTCAATAATTTCATCAAAGAAACCCCAAAACCCCATGGTTTTTTCAAAATCGAAAATTGATAAAATTCTTATCGCGACATCACTTCATACAAATATACATATAGAAATTACCAAAAAAAAGAAAAGAGTTTTTCGATATTAAATAAGACATAATTTTTCGCACCCCCTTTCAGAAATCCAAAAAATTTTAAAATTTTTCGAGCGTTTTTTCGCTCGAGGTTGAAAACTTGGGTTATTCATTAGGCTAACATCATAAATAAGTCAGCAAAAAATCAGAACCACCCTTTAAGGTGACAAGGCTACTCAAATGTATTTAGCAAAGTAGATTTTGGCATTTTTTTTTTTTTTTTTTTTTTTTTTTTTTTTAAATAGAAGGCTATTAATTGATAAGAGCACTGAATATTTAAAACAAAAACAGTGCTATAGTAACGTAGAATTTGAAAAAAAAATAACTTTTTTTCTTTTTTTAATTCTGTACTAAAAACAATTTTTTTAAAAACTATTGACTAAAATAACTTTATTTAAAAGAAAATTTAAGAATGCTTTTCTGACTTTAAGGAAAGGTATAGGATTTTGATGCAGATGGTGCCATTATTTGTCTATGGTTCTTTTTCTACTTCAAGTTTGTTTTTTAGAAAATTTCCGCTCCAATCGAAACGGGGAGAGATAGACACCCCCTCCTATACAATTTTTTTTTTCTTCTTTTGACCCAGCATATACGCTGCATCTTATGCCAATGACCATAAATTTGTTCTTATATTGTTTTTTTTATATTGTTATTTTTAAGTAATTATTGCCAAATTTTGAGAAGTTGTAATTTGGTAATTTTGGGTATCTAGGCAAGGTTCATAGCTCAAAGTAAAGAAAATTTTGGTTAGTTTGAAGTCAGTTGAATAAAATTAAAACCGAAAACTATTCCTTTATAGGGCTAAAATTACCAATAACTGAAAAAATCACGTTTTTTGTCGATTTTTGACCAAGATGCGTTCGCTGCTCAAGGTCGAAAAATTGGTTTCTTCAGTATAGACCAACATCAGAAACAACATACCAAAAATCCAGAACTACCGGACCTAACGCAAGGTCTCCTCCTATGAGACGACAAAGATACTGGACTATTTTGTTGCCTCACTTTTTTGGTTATGAAAGTACTTTAATAACATCAAAATGTGCTTATATAATTTAAAAAGATAAAGAAGCGTGTTACAACTTAACAATCCATTTAAAAATTTTACCATCTACCCCATCAAATTGCGAAAAAAAAAAATCAAACAAACCTAACTATTTGTACTAATCATTTGAACTGCACTGTAAAAAATAAAAAGGGGGTTCTGTTTCGTTGTCGTTGCGACGCGCCGTCATTTCAAAACTGAATGGAAGGAACAACGAACGACTTTAATTTTTTGCGTCCTTCGGGGTGTGAATTTTGTTAGTTTCGAATGTCAGGGAACTTGGAGTGCTTTTTGCAGTCGCCATCCAAAGTTTATGTTACTATTTCTAGTACCAATACCAACCCACAACTCTTCTTCTGTTAAGACTCTTATACCTATATCCTGGTTCTTTTGAGCAACAATGTTACGAGTGAATTTTTAATTAATTATTTTACCAAAATTTACAAGCAAAAAATTAATAACACTTCTATGCCGCATACTTTACGAGTAGGTATAGATATATATGTATATTGTATACAATATGCATATTTACAGACTATTAATAGGACTTTTTGTTCTTATAGTTTTAGCTTGAAGCTCTGCGTGGTATAAATTGCTATATACGCAGAACTTTGATTGGAGTTTTTCGTTTCGTCGTCATCGTTGTCGTCGCTCGGTGAGATTTAGATTTGGGTATAGGTATTGAGGTTTTTCATAAATTTTAGTCAGCAGATTAATTCATCTACCTATTTAGGTATAGGTACTCGTAGGATGGGTTTCGATTCGTGAGTATGTTTTTATTTTGTTGTTTGCAATTTGTTCATTTAGAATTTGTGCAAATTCATCGACGTGTAATTATTATACTTATCCTACCTATTAAAAAGAAACCGTGATTATTATAGCTGTAGGAAGATGTAATTAAAAGTTTGGATAACATTCAATTATATGGATGAAGAAGTTTCTGTTTGAGATAGTTGGACTTTATCCCGGATGAGAATCATTAATCTTTTACTGCGTGGCTAATGAAATAAATGACCAGGTATAAGTAAAGAATTTTCTGATATTGATATGGTTTGTATATTTGCTTATACTTCCTGGGCTTCATTGCAGAATACCTACTCCCATTTTCCAAAAATTAACCTGAAACTTAGATATGTGGCTAAAGATACGGTGCTAAAGGCTCTTTTTTTCAAAATATTAAGTGTTGTATATACCAGAATTTGTTTTAAATTTGAGTTTAGAGTCAAACTATTAAAAAAACTTTGTTTAAAATTAAAAAAAATTGGCAAACAATACTGCCTGAAATAAAAACATTTCTCTAAAAAGGACGAATATTATTATTTAATTTAGTCAATCTAATGAAAAAAACTTCTTACATCAAACAAAATGTACCTACTGCATTCAATTATTTTAAACATTTGAGAAGCTTTAACAAGTATTTTGCACTCTTGATGCTGCGAGTCCTTTAGTTTTTTTCCGGTTTTATCACACGATTAATGAACTTTCCTGAGCACATAAAAATATAGCACCGTGTTGCACACTATGCATGCATGGGACTTATTATATTTATGTAGTTTAAACTAAACAATTGTAAAAAATCAACATTCCTATTGCAGAAATAAATTGATCCTTGGAGAGACTTAAAAAAAAAATATTATGTACCTAGGTACATACATATTTATATGAAATTTTGCTAACATATTTATAAGAAAAAAAAAATTAGTTCGCCATTTTTATTTATTTATTATTGCGGGGCCAAAAAATAAATTTCGAAAAAAGTCAACTACCTTTTTTCAAAATATCGACTTTAACGGGCTGAACACAATGCCCTGCTGCAACTGTAATTGGGGCCGCAGTTGCAACTGCTTTCAAAAAAATTTTAACGTTAGTTTTTATCTGCCCACAATGAGCTGTACAGCTTTTTGTATATTTTGAATAAAAAAAACAACCACGAGTTTATTATTCACTTTTTTTATTTCCAATATTTTTCTTTTAATTAATATTTTTTCCAGCTATTTTTTTCTTCATATAAATTGAGACGTCAAAAGTGCTGCACTGCACGTGAAACGTTAAAAGTTCGCCAACCAATGCGACTCCGACTGCAGCTCTGTCTTCAGTTGCGTTCCATTCTGCTCGTAGCATTGATTTTGTGTGTATTCCAGCTGCGGCTCCTTCGCATTGTGTCCAGCCAGTAAAAACATCAATTTTTTTTTTCTTAGTTAATTTTTTTGAATATAATTTGAATTATTCTTATCAAAATTAACTCATTATTATTTTAACTCACAATTTTTTTGTTAAATCTGTGGAGACATACTGGGCCCTACCAATAATCAAATTTAGTGACGACTTAAATATTTCAATAAAATGGACCATAATAGAATGGGCTCTAGCTAATAAACCATACATAGTATGACCTTATTATTCAAGTGGACTCTTAATAATGAATCATATATGGAATGGACTTCAAAAAATTAAACATTCCATGAATGGAACATTATTTGGGACCACCAGAATTAAGGTTAATTTTACTGAAATATTTAAGTCGTCGCTAAATTTGATTATTGGTAAGGCCCACTATGTTAGAGAAATACTGTGTAGTAAATAACTTGATGATGGCTATAATTGTGATCGGGAGAATATTGAATAATAATTGTATAAAAATGTCACTTGGAAATAATAAAAAGGGGAATCTGTTCTTTTGGAGTTCATTCTAGTTTGGACTGTAAAGAAGAGAGCCAGTGGTGAATTTGGCACAGAATCTAAGTCCTTTATCATACATATTTGATAAAAATAACATTTTCAAATAATATTAAAAAAAAAATCATATCGTTATTTTTGGTCTTAAATTTTTTTTTTTAAAGCCTGTCGGGGGAATGTCCAAAAAACCATAATATGATACCAAGCTTTAACAAAATCGATCTATCCGTATAATTAGTCAAAAATTTATTTAAAAAATCATATGGTGTACAATGACATGCACATCCCGTTAGATTTGATTTCGGAAAATAGTGGAATTGTAACCATAGAATTTATGGCTTAGCAGACATCAACGGTTAAAGTGCAGGTTAATGCAAAAAAAATCAGCTGAATCGGAGCCACATTTTGGTATTAAAGCGTAATAATGTTCTGAGAATTTTACAGAAAAATGCAGAATACAAAACCCCTTTTAATAGATCGCCAAAAAGAATTGGGCAGGCTGTTTTGATTTCTGAAAAACATGGAAGATTTTAAGAAAAACGTTCCAAAACGTATTTTTTGTTTTAAAATTTTCCACATCATCGGCATCGTGGGGATAAAAACTTATAAAAACAAAACAAAACCAATCCCTATAAAATATATAATATGTTCCTTTAACTTACCACCCCTTCCTTCAAACATTTTCGACTCTATTTTTATTTATTTTTCAAAATTGGACTATTTGGTTATGAGCACATTTACATACATTGTGTGATATTAAAAACACATGTTCTTTTTCTTCGTAATTGCAATAACCAATTTAAATTTATATAATATTTATTCCATAAGACGACGTAATATTAAAGTATTCGATTGAACTTATACAAAACACAAAGTCAGAAATTGAAAAAATGGAAAAAAAGTGGTTTTCAGTAAAATCACTCTATTACAGATTTAAAATAAAAAAAACCTTGAAGTTGCTGCAGATCGCAAGAATTAAATTTGAACTAAATCCATTAATTGAGAACTGAAACCCTCAGTTTCAGTATGGGTTGGATTTAAATCTTACATGCCGTTGGACTCTATACCTACATGCCATTTATTCAAAGGAAACATTGTAAAAGGGTTGATCGGCTTAAAGTCTTCCACTCTATACCCATAGAGTATATCTATTTGCTTTATGTCTATAGGTACCTATAACATCACAAAAATTGTATTTCCAATATTCAATGCGTAGATATCATATTCATTCGCTTCCATCCAATAATCTCTCCTTAAGGAACTCTTCAATTCGTTTAGTACTCTAATGTTTAGACTTCTTCTTTAAATTTAAATAAATAGATCCTTGCATAATATTCCTCTAAATACACATTATACACACCCCGATTTGTATAATGAATTGATTAAAATGAGGGAGACCACAATTTATTTGCAAAAAAAAAAAAAAAACCAAGTCAGAAAAAAAAAATACAGCCCAAGCAAACCTCAAACTCCGGATGTAATAGTTTTTGTCTAAATTGCTGGAACGTTTTTAACTTTAAGTCTGTCAATAGTGAGGATTAAGCATTTCAAGTAACGGAAATGATAATATCCGTTTGGGTTTCCCATTACCATATCCCATTACCAACAAAAACTGACAGCAGAAAGGATATTTGCACTCAATCCTGGAGACATAGAAGTTCCCTATATACCTACTTGATGTGAGCTCATATAGTTTTTTTTTTTACGGCTTGTTTTCTGTGTCCCTTCTTTAGTTGCTACTTCAAAAAAACATATGCATAAACCATCAGGATCCTTGCACAAGGGGTGTGGTGTGGAATGTGTGTGAGTGTGTTATTCTTTTGGCTTATATGAAGAACATACATATTATACTCTACATGAATTAAGCATGTGAGAGGGTAAATTCAGTGAGACAGTATCACATTTTACTTTCAAAATCTAGAAGAGTCATCTACGACCCTGAATCCATTACTTGTGGGAGTGTATGATGTTTTTGTTTTATTTATTTTTTTGAAAATTTTGCGAAAATGTTCTCTTAAAATTCAGAATGCGTTGACAAATTGTGATTTATAAGAGTATGTGCCTTTAATTACACACCTGAGTGCGGAAAAAGTTGAGAGGAATGAATCTGTGTTTCAAAAGTATGAGTATATTTTAATAAGGTATCACTAGACAAGTTTATCAGACGCATTTTTTATTTCATATTTAGAGCTAAGGCTAAGAGGATAATAAAAGCTTAACTTTGTACATTTTGAAGAAGAACATGCATATATGTAAAGCAATAATGTACCTATATGCCTGTATATGGTTAAAACATTCTTATGCTCTTTTAGTTTGTTTAGTTTATACCTATCTTGGTATAGGTTTAATCCGCATTAAATTTCATTTCATTTCACTCGCACTCATCAAAATAAATTCAGTATAGTTTGGAAGATTAGCACGAACAAACAGAAAGTATAACGGTCTATGGACAGATAGACAAAGATTTTGAAAATCGGTTTTTGGCTTTAGACACAAAAATTAATTCTTTAATTTTTACTTTGAATACCTATATGTATACAATGTACATGTAGGTACTCTATGACAAGTTATGCATTAATACAAAAATCGAACTCGAGATTTTGATCAAAGTTGACATTACGATGGTAGCGAAGTCGAGAAAAGTGGATCTCGCAATTCTGTCCGTCTGTCTGTCTGTCCTTTTGGCTGCAACCTAAAGTTGGTACATAGGGGAGAAGGGGGCCCCCTTGACACTTTTTGGTTTAGAGCCTCAATAATCCAGTGCGAAGGAATTACTTCGAGGAACGTATTTAAAGTTTAATTTAAGCCTATTTTTTAATTAAATTTAGTCATATTTTTGGGGCACTTTTGAGCGGAAATATTTATAATTATTTTTAACAGTAAATAATGTAAGTATAAGAGCATATCTATTGACGAAAACAATAAACTGTAATAATAAGTTAATTATGTAGAGCTGATAATATACAAAAAACTTTAATAGGATATAAAATCTTTTTAAAAGTATTAGGTACTCACTATTTAAAAACAAAGATATAAAATCTTTTTATAGGTATAACTCACTATTAAAAAAGTTGACTTTTGGAAAAAAACAGATTAAAACAAAATTTTTGAAGCAAAAAGTCTCTTTGAAGCATTAATTTTAATATCCATCTGTCTTATGAAGAAAAGTTTACACATTTTTTTTTTTAATAACTAGTTTTAAACCTGTTCAAAGGTGCCCCTACCGTTTCGTTCAAAGCTGCCACAACATGTTAAGCAACACAAAATTTGGCCATAGTTATTGTACCTAACTTATTTATCAAGAACTTTATCTTTATTTTGATCAAAATGAAGGTGTAAATTTAATAATAATTTTTCAAAAATGAAAAAAAAAAAATATTACAAAAATACAATTCACGCATAAAAACTACATATTTAGTTATTGTCTTATGAACTTAAAGATGTCGGTATTACCTTTAGCTGGTATTATTATTAGCCATGTTCAATGGTATACCCGCGTTTAAATGTTTCCCCTCTCTACAGGTGTTTTTTTGGGCCCTCGACTCTTTTTAAAGTAAAACTTCTTTTGCGGCATGGGGGTAAAAAAATTTTCTATGGAGCTGTCAGTGACATGTCAAACCGACATACAAATTCCCGTCACGAATTTCAAAATTCAGCGTCACGATTTTGCAAATACTTGCCCTGTTGTCGTGAAAGAAGTTTTACTTCTAGCGTGTGTACATAAGTACGCACACTCTTTTTTTCATGTTTTTTGGAACAAAAGTAAAAGTAACTGTGCAGCTACTTTTTTATAAAAAAAAATTTCCGAAAATGGTTATAAATGGTAGATATCTATTAAGAACCATTTTTTTTTGTTTTCGTTTTTCTCAAAAACGGTTCAGGTGGATTTGATATATTTTTTTGTAGAAAATGCTTCAAAAAGTTTAAAAAGTATTGTACCTATACCAAATTTTTCAAACATTTTTTTTTTTGATTTTTAAAAAAAGTTAAAAAAATTTTTTTGAGAATTTAATAATTCGAAAACGACTTGATCGATTTTATTAAACTTAGCACCCCCCTACAGTTTTTAACATTACCTATCTGATTTTAAATAAAATAACGGTACTTCTCTTGCAAGTGTTTAAAAACCGTGAAGGAAAATCTCATTTTTCTCAAATTTTCCTCTGATTTTGATTAATATTTTTTTTCAACATTAATATTTAAACTCCGCATTAATAAATTATGTAGTGGCCCGCGTGGTTAGTGCTTAGGACTGTTACTCACCGCGCCGAGGGTCTTGGGTTCAATTCTCAGCCTATGACATCTAAAAACAGTAATGTTTTTCACGGGTTACTTACTCCCTCTTGCGAGAGATTGACAAGTCCTCCAACAAGAGTATCTCTTGTCATGCTTCTCATCTTAGCCTTTTGCAATCGGCAGAAAAAATAGGTCGCCCCCATTCCTGCCAATAACAGGTTTTTTTTTTTTTTTTTTTTTATGTATAAAATTTTGTAAACATTTTTAAGAAAAAAAAATTGTTACACAATTTTTTAGTATTAAACCGGTTCAATAAATAATGAGATAGTCAAAAACCAAAAATATGGTTCTATATGAGATACCATTTTTATTCGATAGCTAAGATAAAAAATGAATAAGAGAATTGTTTTTGAGAAAAATGTGATATTCCTTTTTATTCCAATTTTAAACATTTGTATGGGAAGTACCGTTATTTTTGGTTCTAAGAATAATTTTGATTTAAAATCTGCTAGATAATGTTAAAAAATGTAAGGTACCAAGTTTGATAAAAATCGAACAAGTCGTTATGAAATTAATAAATTCTCAAAAAACAAATTTTGAAACTTTTTTTAAAAATCAAAAACAAAAATTTTTTGAAAATTTTAGTAAACAAAGCTTTTAAAACTTTTTAAAAAATTCGTCATAAAAAAATTGATCAGAATCAGTTGAACAGTTTTTGAGAAAATCGAAAATCAAAAAAATGCTTCTATGGGAGGTAGGTATAACCATTTATAACCATTTTTCGGAATTTTTGTTTTAGAGTTGCATTTTAAAAGTAATTACTGAACTTTTTTTTTAAAAAAATTGTAGGCAAGTTTTTGAGAAAAATAAGAAACTTAATTTTTTGCTAAAATTTTTTTTACGGCAGCTACTGTTATTTTTGGTCCTAAAAAATGAAAAAAAAGGCTAGGTACCAAATTTAAAGAAAATCGATTACGCTGCAGTCGAAACCACAAACAGACAGACATACAGAATTGCGAAACCCACTTTTTTCGACTTCGCTATCATCAACTTTGTACAAAATCTCGAGTTCGATTTTTTTTATACGAATGCATTACTTTCCATATGGTACCTATGAATGTATATGTATATCGGAAGCAAAAACATTAGATATTTGTATCTATATAACGTCACCTGATTGCAAGAAGCAGCTAAATGAATTTTCGAATTTTTTAGAAAGTCCCAAAAAACATCTTGGCCTCTTCTTCAGGCTCCATTTTTTGTACGATAGTTGGCGATATTATCAAAAAACAAAAATTCATAAAATTGGTTTCAAAGCGTTTTTAAAATAGGAAGTTATGTTCCTACACCTTATTCTTCTTTACTTTAGTTATTTCACAAACCACTGGGCTGATTTTAGTGAAATTATATTCTCTAATTAAAGGAGGGTGCCAAATCATTTTAACTTAGACTTATGTTTAACAAATTTCATTAAATACCGTTAGAGGCTTTTTTAAAGCTTTTTTTTGTATATTTAAATTGAAAACATCTCAAGAGCTACGCACTGGATTCATAGGAAATTTGGCTTATTTATAGACTTTAATATATAAAAAACTAAATAAAATATTTTGCTTGTATAAATTGTAATGATATACCTAATTATACAACAGTCGAAAATATATATTCAAGGCGGCCTGATGAAGGCTTAAATGCTTTGTCTTTTTTATTCATTAAAAGTTATCTTTTTGAAGTCAAGCTGTCAAGACGAGCGTCTTAAAACTAACGCGAAGAAAGTTCATTTAATTTCGTTAAACATACGAAAAACATTACACCGTTTCAAATATATGTATATGACTTTTTGGTACCAATAGATAACTAAGATAAGATATAACTAAGATGTAAGAAAACCATATTTTCTTAAGATTCTTGATTTCAAACTTCTAACTACAAAACAAACTTTTCCATACAAATTTAGTTTTATTTAGTAGGTAAGTTAGAGGAGAAAACAAATATGTACCTGGAAACAAAAATGGTGTCGACCGATGTTACAGTGAAACATTATATGCACCTATGTAATCCAATCAACGTTTTAAAAACAAATCTCAAACTCGAATCCGTTAAAGGCTCTAAACTTTGCTAACTAAAGCTACTTTCGAACATTCTACCTCCGATATAAGTTCAACAAATGTTCTTTAAATAATATAATAAACTTCATTCCAGTCGGACGAGCCTCCTTTTTCGATTTATAAAACACTAACTTTTTCACATGTTGTCTTTCCGTTACACCAGGTTCCTCACAAAAACGACACAAACCCAAAGATAGCGCATTAAAACTGAAAATTCAAAAAAAAAAATCAAAAACTGAAAAAAAAGGATTCTTAGATAGAAAAAAAACGTCCCTTAAATTTAATTCAATAAAAATCGATAAGGAAAATGTGTGTAGATGTACCTTTAGCTTCAACATTCAAGAAAAAAAAAAAAAAAGGAAGCACATTGTCGCTGGTCATGAAAAGGAAAAGGTTTTCCTTTATATGTGGTAAATAGCCCAAAGGAGTATAGACCGTGTTGGAAAGGATTTAACATGGTCTTGCAAGGAAGATAACGAGTTGTCTTTGGTGTAATCAAAAGTCACAAGGACACAGTATTCAAGAATTAAGCATTGGGATTGTGCAATGAAATCTATATACATATATAGTTTTTATGTATGTATATGAATACATACATGCATATGTATATATGTAACTTCTAGGTAAAAAGGAAAGGAAGCGTCGTCCCGCACTCCCGGTCCTGGATCCGACCACGCACTGACCCAGGTCCTTTAGAATCAGGAATTTCCCATGATTTAACGAAGATAACAACGAAGACTGTTATGTCCGGTGGCAAAAAAAAAAAAAAAAAAAAAAGGTATATGTAGCCAGTGAAGCATGTCAATGGAGAGCCAACTAAAAAGGATTCGTTTATTCTGTGACTTTTTTTTTTGTATTTTTTTTTCAGTTAAAAATATAATTTAGGGTCATCTTTGCCATTTCACAAATTGATGTTATTTCTAGAGAAGAGGAATGACTTTTCTGTACGACCGACGAACGAAGGATGAGACTGGCTTTTAAATGAGATAAAGTATAAAAAGGGTAACGTTTTTGTTGCTTTCGAATTTATGATAGAATATAAAAAAAAAGAATAAAGAATAAAAACAGAAAAATGGGTGGGGTGAGGTGGGTTGGGGGGTGAGGCTTTCGGTGAATGTATATTTTTTTTTTTTTGAATCTTATGTTATATTTGTGCTCTTATTTTTTCTTTGATTTGGGTAGGACGATGCTTTGTGGATACCACATAATTCGAATTTTATCATGCAAATGTTTGGGATATATATTTTTCCTTAAATCAAAAATGTGCAATAACTTTTGAGAATCAGAGTGATGGGATTTTCAAGTTTTGTGATATTTTTTTTTTTATTATTTTTATTGTAAATTGACTTAAGTAAGGTAAGGTTTCTATTATTATCTGACTTATGAGCATGAATATAAAATTTTATGAATTGTCTTTAATTTGAGAATCATGTTGTAAAATGAATACCTTTAAAATTGTTGTATAATAAAGCACATCTAGAAGACTATTAGTTTTTTTGTAGTGAGTTTTAATTTGGGATAATTTATAAATTTTAGGTAAGGTATGCAGAAGAATTACAAATCAAATTATATAAAAATACATTGAGAAATATAAGCACACCCTCTATATTGCTATTTAGGGGACCAGTTAGAGTGTTCATTGAAACTCATCACTGAAAATTTTAATTTCTTGTTTCAAGACGCTCAACTAGGCTGACCAGACGTCCTCTTTAAACCGGACCAGTTCTCTTTTTGAACTAAGAAACTTTTGTCCGGTATCTTTTTGAAACAAAAGTGATTTGTCGTCTTTTTATGTACATACATATTTCAATTTTTGATTTTTTTTAAGCAATAACAAAATCAAAAATAAATTGTTTGGCAATTTTTGTAATTTAAAAACGTTTTTATAAGAAAAAAAGTCACTACTAATTTCGTATATGTAAGCATAGGTAGATAATTTTAAAAATAAGTGCGATCCAGCATTAAATAGCGAAGTTTTTATAATTGTACAGTCTGTATCTAGAATTCCTGCCTAAAATTCTAACGTTGAGCACATATAATATTTTGATTAATAAAAAGTCAATGGACTAATGAATGGAATAGGCTAAAAGTGGAAAATTTAAAGGCAATTCTCTTTGTAAATACAATTTATAAATATGTATGGATGTCTTGTACTGAGTTTTCCAATTATGTACATTTTAAAGAGCCCGACATTTTAATGAAACGGTCCCTTTTGAAACACCAAATTCCTGTGTCCTTTTTGTTTTAGCGTTTACATTCTTAATTTTTGGTCTTTTTTTAATCCAATTTTTTACTTTTTCAAAATTTCTTTAGCTAAATACGCTCTTGTTCAAATAAAATTCACTTCGACTATGAAGAATAAAACCTCATTAGGAAATACTAAAGAAATTTCCTAGGATTCCCCTTTTCTAAATCCATTTGCATTTTGTACATCCTAAATTTTGTTCAAGTTACAGAGTTTGCAAAAATTTTATTGGTTCAACTTATAGGGTACTTAAGGGAAAAATTCAAGATATGGAGTCTTAAAAATAACCTGTTCAAGTTGAGTGCGTGAAGTTAGCCCCCCTTTTTTGGAATTTGTTATTTTTGAAAGTTGTTCCAGGTTGTTCCCGATTTGTTCCATTTTTGAATATTTTGAAAAATATTCAAAAATGGGGGTTTTAGAGCCAAATAACCGTTTTTACCCAGCCCCCTTTTTTCGAAAATCAAATTTTTGAAAGTTGTTCCAGATTGTTCTAGTTGTTCTGAACATTGTTCCAAGTTTTTGGACCCCTATGTTCAAAATATCAAAAGTTATGGGCAAAATTCGAAATTCTTAATTTTTAAATTTTTTTTTCGGGTTTCAAAAAGTGTTCTAACCATTGTTCCAAAAACTTAAAATTGTAGGACGTGTTTTTTTAAAGACAAAACCTTACAAAATTTTTTTCAAAAATGTAAAAAACGGCTCTCTAATATTTAATTTTTTTTTAATGCATTTACTTTTCAAACTTGATGATAAATGCATGTATTGAAAAAAAGGTCTGACCTTACATTCATACTATCAGCTTAAAAACTATCTTTAAAAAACATCTCCGAGATTTTTAACTTTTCAAAAACACCCCTGAACTATGATTGCGAGTTCATACATAAATTCCCATAAAAAAAAAATACTTAAAATTTTTTTTTTTTGAATTTTCCGTAAAAAACTTTTACGACAAAAAATTAAGCAAATCGGTCTAGCCGTTCTCTAGTGATACGCTTACCAAAGAAAAGAACAGCGTTAAATTTGTATTTAAAAAATCCATTTTTATATTTCAGTTCCTTACAAGTGTGAATATTATTTATCTATACATATAATATTGGTCCTAAAATGTCATAAATAAGACTTTGGTGCAGATGAGCGAGTTTTAAATTTTTTGGCAGCTTGAAAATTACTGGTTTTGCAAATTATATTTTTTTTTTATTGTTTAAAGTTATTTACCGCTTTTAAATAATACTCTCTAATCTATTAATTTCCTGCAAAGAGTTTTTTTTTCTTTTGAGTTGTTTTGAAATAACCTTATGGCACTTTATTATTTCGATATTTTTTGAACACTGACTGCAGTAGCTCTGGTTGGTAACTTGAAATTTCTTGCAAAATTGCACAATTTTCCACAAATTTTCACAACTTGTCTCAAATTCCTGTTTGTTAACTCAAAAAAGTTGCATCGAGAGACCAAATAATTTCCCCTCCATTGGATAGTTCTTGCAAAATTTCTGCTACACAAATTTTAGTGAGTGTAAAAACTGTCAAATACACAGCTGTCATATGTAAGTCACTAAGACGTCGGTTAGGAATTTACAAAATATTTGTGTAAAACATTGTCCACATTCACTTGCTGAATATTCAGATAAGTCCATCAAAACCGGAGCTACATTTTCGTTCGACATTTTTCAGAATAAAAAATAATTTTACAACTTAAAAATTTCAAAATGATTTGCCACCATTTGACGTCGTGTACAAAAAGTTGGCATTTTATACAAAAAATGGTGCAGTGTGTTTGTATAATTTTTGACAAGTTTTCACCTCTCTGAGAATATTCTCCCCCTCTTGCAAAGTTTGACAGATTTTATACATTATTATTAAAAAAGATACCAAACTGACTTTATATCTGTTAGAAACTAATACTAACCTGTCCCTCAATAATAATATAAACCACGCATAAAAACTTCAAATGTTCTTTATTGATTCCCTTATAGTGCATACATTTTCTGATATAGATATCACTTGGTTTTACCAACCCGTTTGGCTTTTTAAAAATGTATCGAACAAGTACGTTTTGCGATGCACAGTGGCCCGTTTATGCAAAAGTAGTGGTAGTAATAATTTTACAGGTGTGTCGGTAATATAGAAAATAAAGCTGAAGTGGGAATGAAAAAAATTCTTTTGAATAAATAATTTTGCTTGTAGCGCCAGTCAAAATAGAAAAATTTGTATAGTGGCAAAAAAAAAATGTTTTAACTTTTTTAGTTTTCGTTTTAAAGACTGAAGAGATTGCGTGAAAAAACTTGTGTTTTTTTATTTTCCTTGATACATTTGTTTATTATTAAAATAAAAAATGATTTTTACAATTTTTTTTTTAATTTATAGTCTTTTTAACTGAATGTTTTTTGAAACCCAACTTTGAATATACTTTTTGGCTTTAAATTGAGTTTCCAAAAAATTTTTTTAAAAATTCACGCCTTAAATTAGACGAAATAATCCTTACATATTTGTTCACAAAATCTATGAAATTCAGCTGCATAGATTTGCATAGAGCTGTGCCAGAGAAATATAATTTGAAGAAGGCAGCACATTTTTTTTGTTTTTCTTTAAGAAAATAAATTTTTCCGAACTTTCATTAAAACAATTTAATTTAAAAACAAAATAAGGATTAATAGATGGATGGAAGGTATAACATGCCATTGTAATAGTTGCAGTTGATTTTTAATAAATACAATTTACAACTTATCATTGCTGTAAAGTGTATTTGTGTCGATAAACATCATGCGTCTTAGAAAAGTACGGCAGCATCTAACTGATGAGCCCAACTGACGTGCCTGGGCGAAACGCATATACATATAAATACAATATTTTAATGAAACAAATAAGAAAAACAAATATCAATTATGGACAGGTCGACGAAATTCCTTGTTCAAAGTAGGGGTTTTTCAATATTAAAAAAACCGTTATTCTTAAACCGTTATGATTCGGTACAGACAAGTTACTAAATTCTAAGTGGCCATGACCTAGCCCGTTACAGTTTGGACCATTGATTATGGGACACCCTGTATGTATTTTTTTTTTAATTACCAGCTTTTGAAATTTCCTGTAAGTTAAAAAAATTGTTACGATATCTTCAATCGTTTGATTTTAGAAACCAAAAAAAGTCGAAACGGGCCACTGTGCGACGCAAGTCTATATATGCTTTGGTACAGTTGCGGTTTCACACTTTTGACCTCACTAGAAAACAACCCGTCAAAACTGTTCACTTATAAGCAGACACATGTTATATTTGTACATAAATGTAAATTATAATTCATAAACATAGAACATATTCGTTATCCATCGTTTTAAATTCTCTCCAACGAGTACTTATTGAACGACCCTCACAATTTCCACTTTCCCCAAAACAATCATAGAACTCTGAAGCTACGTGCAAATACATACCGATTGATGTTTATTTTTTTGTATTGTTTTATTCAAAATGAAGATAAATTTTCAATTTTCTCCAACTTTACAATTATCAGAGGTGTTGCCCAAATATGCATAGTCAACTTTTAAATGTCAATACCTTTACCTTCAAATATGTAGTTGAAAGTTCAGGTTTAACTGCTTAGATCAACAGGTTATTTTAATGACAATGATGTAGGGTTACCGTTAGATTACAAAGGAAACACATATTTTAGGGTGCGAATCTGGTTGCTATAAAACACCGTTCGTTTATCTTTTGACAGTCAATACAAAGAATGAAGAAATGGAGACAGAATACACTAACTCCTTGATTACAAAGCAGTAAATTACATACAACCTACATATGTATATACATATATATACCTAACCTATACCTATTGTATATAGAAAAAAGTAATAGAAAAAAAAAAAAACATGAAAGAAAACATAAAGAAAAAAGAATACTTGATAACTCTATTTCCGGTTAATGATACACCAGAGAAATCTTCAAGAGATGGCGAAAAAGACGAAGAAGAGGGATATTATTATAATACTGGGTCTGCTTGCAAAGATATTAGGGATCATGATAAAAGTGTCCTCAATCCTATATAGCCAAAGATGACACTAACTCAAGCATTATTATGATTATTGTTAACATCTTCATTTATACCCCGATCCGTATTGGCAATGTGGAACATGGAATCTATAGAATGGGTATAGACAAACAAAGAGAAGGCAAGGAAGGGAATAAATTTGTAATCAAACTCTTGTTAGCAATCATGAAAATAAGTTCAATGTAAAGGAAACAGAAACAGAAAAAAAAAAAAAAAAAAACAAAAAAACATTTTCGGGTTTTCCCTCAGTTCTTAGCTTAAGGATGTTTGCATTCCTCCGAGAAAAAGGATTACACAAAAGCGGGCGGGCTACCAGCGTTTGGTGAATTACAACATTTTTTTTTACTTTGCATTATTAAAAGAAAAAAAAAGAAGTTATTCCGGCAACCGGATATTAATTGGGGGATGGTTTATATGTTTGGGTTTAGGTAAAGTGTTTTTGGAATAATTTAAGAATTTTCAGTACGATATTTTCATGGCTATATATTTTTTATTTATTTATTTTTTCTTTTTTTTTTTGGAAAAAGGGCTTTTTGAGAATCTAAGGAAGCTAAAAGGATTAAAAACATGTTTCGGTCTCTTTTAAAAGAACAGACAAAATCACACAGTTTGGTGTTTGGGGAATTAAAGGAGGTTTTAAACAACGAATGACAATCCTTTTTTTTTGTAGGTACCTACTGTAAAAACAAGTCTAGAGCAAGATAATAAAAATAAATAAAACCGTATCTTTGTTTCAAGTTTAAATAACAATTTTGTGGTTTATTAAATATGTATGTAAAATGTTTTACAATGAAATACCTACACTGAACCAAAAAGGTACGTAAATACAATAAAAAAGTTTGTTGGGACAATAAATTTATTTATCAATTTTCGTCCAACAAACTGGTTTATTGGGCCAATAAAAAGCGGTTTATTGGCCCAATAAATATTTATTGATACAAGCAAAAGAGGTTTATTAACCCAATAAACGTTTATTGATACAAGCTAAATCTGTTTATTGGCCCAACAAACATTTTGTTGATACAAGCAAAAGCGTTTATTGACCCAATAAACGTTTATTGACCCAATGAACGTTAATTTATACAAGCAAAAGTGGTTTGTTGGCCCAATAAACGTTTGTTGAGACAAGAAATTATTTATTGAATAATTTATTATTTTGCAAAAATGGTGAGTAGCGGCAATGTACTTTTTGTATTGGCCCAATAAACTATTTACTGGTCCAATAAACTATTTATTGTCCCAATAAACTATTTATTATCCCTATAAAGTGTTAATAAGTTTAATTTTGTTTTTTAATTATAATTGACTGTTATAGAATTCACATTGTGTACATGCTGTGATTCTTATAAGAGTCGCTAAGATTCGAACATAATTTGCGCCTTAGAAGGGTGCGACAGCATTTTACAAAACGCATTTTGGAGTTGAGGTCACTTGAAAATTTAAATTTTTATTCAAGTGACCTCAACACCAGAATGCGTTTCGTAATATTATGCTGTCGCACCCATCTAAGATGCAAATTATGGTTAATTCTTACCGACTCTATATAAAAATCACAGCATGAACAGACTGTGAATTTTATGAGAATCGACCATAATTTGAAAAAAATAAAGTATTTAGCTACTCCTTAAAACTTTATTGGGACAATAAATAGTTTATTGAGCCAATATACAGTTTATTACGATAATAAACAAAAATGTTAAAATCAATTAAAATGTTTATTCCCATTTAATAAATTGTTTATTGCGCCAATAAACGCATTTATCAAAGTAAAAAAAGAAGTTTTATAAAAAAATTGTTTGGCGCAATGTATGAGTTTATTGTGCCAAAAAAAAAGTTTATTGATACTAGCAACCGGTTATTAATTTTTAAATTTTAATTTTCAATAAACGGACTTTTGTTGAGCCAACAAATCGTTTATCGAATACAAATTTTTTAAACAATAAATGTTCGTAGTATCAACAAAAAGTTTATTGAGACAATGAAAAAACAGCCAATAAACGGTGTTTATTGATATTACAAACGATTTTTTTTTCAGTGTATACCAAAATCATTATTTATGTATCTATCTTCTAATTAAAGTGAAATAACCGGTGTTCTATATGGGTGAGTCGGTCAAGTAGTCGGTCAGTAAGTAGGTACATACATATACAAGGTAATATATTTTGTGGTTCCAAGAGTAAATTTAAATAAAATACATTTTTGATTTAGATTAAGATCAGATTTGTATTTCAGTATATAAGATGGATCATTCAAATGTTATCCATGAGAGTTCTTGCAGGACTCGGTCCGGTAAATGTAATTCTCAATGATCTACTGACACATATTGAACAATATAACGGCCATATCGTGACGAATATGGTATGAAAAGTTTCAATAGTTTGCGGATTGATAATCACATAGATTTTCACTTTCCCATTTAGGTGAAAATTTTGTTTGTTGACGAAGCTATCCACCGTGTGAAAAAAGGAGCCTCCATCGCTGAAGAAAATGCCTCGTAGTACACGAAACGCGTATATACTACAAAATCACTATTTTATTAAAAAAAATTCTTAATTTTAATACGTTCCGAAATTGTCAAACGATTTTATTGTAGGTAATATAAAAATAAATATAAATTGGGTGGGACGACAGCTCGTGTAGAACCAATTGGCACAGTGACTTACAACTCTTAACCATTTCTGTGAGCGTGTTATTGGCAGTAATGGAGAGGACCTACAATTTTTTGCCAAATCCTAATCTTTGAAGCATGCTGTTTTGCCGTCTGCCCTATTGACAGTTTGTTTTACTTAATTTTTGGTAATTTAGTTGAACAAAAAACTTACTGACGATGAAAGCATAGCTTTCGAAAAGCATTTAAGTAAATAAATAAATAAAATAAGTGTTCTTAAGTTATTTAAAATAATATCTTTTATTTTTTTTATTGAAACAAATAATAATATTCAACTAATAAAAGAAAAAAAAATAGTATGTTAGGTTAAAGAATTATTACTAAGCTGCTATTTAAAAGGCTTCATTTAGAATTTGATTTCGATAGGAAATTGATTTTTTATAATACATACATATAAATAGAGCTGGTTTGTATTTCCTTCGCAGTTGCGAAGTACTAACCCCTCCATCATCGCCCATAATGTTACTGCCAAGAAAGGTTCTTCGCATCTTCTTTCAGACTTGGCTATATGGAATTTAAAAATAAAAATATTAAAAGAACCTAACTCAAGGTTGTTTGTATTTAAATATCAAATGCTTTTTCAACCAGACACCTCATTTTTTCAGATGTTGTTTCTTATAACTCTTTTGAGTTAGAAAAATAATTAATCCATTTTGAAAATCTTTGGCAGAACCTATTTTTGATACAAAATCGGTTTACTTTTAAACTCTTGTTTTTTTTACTTGTGTAAATCCCAACATTTCTTATATAAAGCCAGATGGAGGGAAATATTATAATGTCACAATATATTTTTTTTGACATTCCGGTATAATATTTCGAATAGAAAAGAATCCTCCCCCCCCCATTGTGTTGTTTTTCTCCAGAAGCTCTTGAAAATTATAAAAAGGCACTGTGCCTGTGCCAAACAACATGCCAAAAATTACATACCGAAAAATTGAGAAGAAAAAAAAAATAAAAACAAGATTGCTATCTAGGAAACTGAAGTTAATGACACGACAGTACTAACACTGTACAGTGTCGTTATATTTTCGTGCCAACATCACAGGCAAGTCCTAACAACAATGCGACGATGGTGGCGCTGAAGGCACTCTTTACACAGAATCTGCCGCGCTGGCTGCTATATGTATATACAATATCGTTTGTGCTACAATTACAATGGGATCTCAAGAGTAATGAATTCTGACAACAACGGCCGGAGATATTTTAGTCTCGTCCTTATTCATTTTATGGATTCATCATTTCCGATATGATGGTATTTATTTGCAATAATAATTGATGATGCCAAACGATACCTTCTCATCAGCGCGAGTTGGGGTTGGGTTGGGACTTGATGGGAGATCCTTTCCCCATCAGCTTCTGCAGCCGATATGATGAAGAAGATGACGTTTTTGTTTTAGGCGAATCTTTGCTATAATATCTGTCATCTATTACTACAGAATTCGAAGGATGTTTGTGGTTAATGATGACGGGCAGTTCAAGAAGGGTGACAGCCACAAGAACTATAAGAATTTTACCATGATAACGACTACCAACGACGACAATACGACAGACAAACAAGAGTATGAGAACGATGACAGTTGCCTGTCCTGAAACTGGTTGGTGGGCGTTGTTCCAGCCGATGTACATACATTGATGACGGAGATGGGGGAAGGTATAGAGAATAATGGTTATTACGGCGTCTCGTAAGAAATTCGACACAGAATTTCATTCGTCGAACACGAGAGCTTCTGCTTCCACAGCTACTGGCTTGCTTGCTGGTCCTCTCTTCAGGATAAATGCGAGCAGCGGATGGAGGTGTTTATGGAAAAGCTGTACTCTTTTCATTATGAATATGTGTTATTTGGCAGATTCGTGAGCGTTGCTTTCATATAGATTGCTTGACAGGAAGTTTGCCATTTTCCATTATTATTTGACACACCGAAGATGAAGAAAAAGATCTCAGAGAATCAAAGGGGAGAGGCAGTGGAGTATATCTATAGTGCTGGGCTGGGTTGATGCCTGATGGCTGATGAATCATCACCATCACTATCGTCGTCGTCGTCGTCGTATAGTCGTGGGAAATTTAATTAATCATGAGAAAACAGCCAGCTACCGAGCTGTCATATGGCTTTGTTTTTGTTTATATGGTAAGTAAAAGGAATGTGTGTTCAAAGTTCTGGAAATAGTTAAGAATATTTGTTTCACATAAACATTGCATGATGTGTGGCGGAAAGATAATAATGAAATTAGCAGTATTCATCAGTTGATTGCCGAGAAGTATAAAGATCAAGGGGATTTCTATATATATACATACATATACCCTTTATAAAAAGTTGCAATGAAATGAAAAAAAAAACAATATTTTAAGATATTTTCTATTAAGTTTTTGTTAAAAGCTATACGAACATATAATATAAGCGTATTATGTAATTTATGAGTAATGAGCAGAAAATGACACAATATGAATAAGGGGGGCCTGTTTTGCATAATGTTGAGTTTTATAGATATACAAGATGATTCAATTCGCATAACTTAAGTATAGCTGTATACCTCAGTTGTGTTAATTTATGTTGTTTAAAATGTATCTTATTGTACCTTAAATATAGGTATGTACAAAGAAGATAGATGGCATCAGATGCCTATCTTTTTAATGTACCTAAAATGAAAATCAAACTTAGGATTTTAGAGCAATATTCATTTGTTCCCCCTTAATTTGTACCTACCTATGTGGTGTATTGGTATTGTAGATATGTGACTTCAGGAAATATTACAAGAATAGGTCTAACGTTACATGTCTTAGTAGTTGGTGGACAATTCACGTGACCTCCACGCAGTGTTGCCGAGAGAAATATTATAAGGTAGTACTGCAGCCGAAAAAGAGGAGTATTTTGAAAAAAAAATAGCAGTACTGACATTTTATAGTCTTTATAAATAAGTATGTGTAAAAAAAATTTTGTTTTAACTTTATTTAAAAAAAAAAATCACAAAGAACAAAAATTCAGTTCGATTTTGATTTGCTCGGTGTATCAACTTCAACAGCAAATACTTCTTGAGCATTTGAAAACAGAACCACCGAACCAAAATCTCAGGTAGCAATAAAACAAATACCGAACTGACAGATGACGCCTTAGAAGAAGAAATAGAGGAACGGGCATATCGAGGAAAAATTGAAGCATTTTTCAAAATAGTGTGACTTACACAAACACAAATGCATTCACGCAGGGAAGGCATGCAGTTAGACAGCTAAATCATGGGGCGCCCAAAGGAGCTGTTAGTTTGAGGAACGTGTTTTGTGATTTTAAATCGTTAAAATAGAAAAAAAAGCTTAGTAAATTAAATAAACAAGTGAAATAAAAGTAAATAAAGTGAACATATGCTATTCTTCATTGAAATAAAAATATAAAACTACATGCGGTGCTGCGTTAAATCCTGTAAAAACACCTATAATAATCAGTGAAACTTTTGTTCCTTTCACAGGTAAGGGAATTTTCGAATATCACTATGGGAAAACCTGATCCCAAAGTCTGGCATCACTGGTGGCACGTAGCGCACGCCTCTGCCCGTTCTGCTGGCATCACATGTTGTTCACATTCATATTGTTCAATTCGGTTCGGGCCAGCAAGAAACACATTAAGATATGAGATATTTTAGCATCTGGTTTTCAGCGTTTAACTTAAAATTAATAAGAGCATTGAATATTGAAAACGAAAAATCGTACTTGTATTAACAATAATGAAAAATTTTGAAAAAAATTGCTTAAAATTTTCTTATTTCATTTTTTAAATAAAAAAAATTTAGTTTGAAAATTAATTTTCCAAAAAGTATTCACTTGAATAATTTGATGAGTTTCTGGCTTTAAAAAAAAAAGACAGAACATGGCATTGGGCAAGAATACGATAACTAGGGCACCAAGAAATGATAACGGTTTTTTGTAGAATAGTTCAATACAAGAGGGGGGGGGGGGGGTCTATCTCCCCCTTTTGAGCGGGATGGGCAATTTCATAAAAAAGTACTAAAAATTGGAAAAAAAATATTTGAAAATAACGGTAATACTTATACAATTAAGTAGTATACCTACCTGAAATCAAACTGAAACTATTGTCAGATTTGGAAGATGATGTATGTAATTCCATCGTCCTTTCTAGAACAGTTAGGACTATTGAGTCAGATTTAGATGACGAAGATGAGAATCCAAGCACATCATGCTAAATAAAAAAACATCTAAAAAAAAACAAATTAAAAAAAATTAGAGAAATAAAAAAATTACAAAAAATACAAAAAATACCAACAATAATTGTGCATTAGGTAAACTGGGGATAGCACTTAGTAAAAAACGTTTCTTTTACTCAAAATCTTAGGTGATGTGGAAGAGGGTACTCAATGATAGTGAAAATGTACAAGAGCTTTAAATGCAATTTTGGTTAACATTGGTACTACGGAAAAAATTCGCATCTTTATATTTAAAAAAATTACTATAACTTTTTAAAGGGGGGATAAAACATCTGTTGTCGTTTATTAGGTTCAGCATCAAAAAGTACCCTTAAATCATATTGTGTCATATGCCCAGATACCATCAAATTAATTTTTCAGTTTTGAATACCCCCCCACCTTAACCCTTACCATCCAAAACGACTAACATAGATATTCTCGAGTCTCGTTCTCATGGAAAATAACATATTTTCACCCAGTTTCATTAATAAACATGTTGTTGTGGAGTTTTTTGTAATATAAAAACACTTCACATTTCCCCCTCCCCAAAAAAAAACCTTTTCCAACAGATATTTTTATGGGGTCTTTTCATTCTTCATTTTTCATAATAAGTGAAACAATTTAACTCAGTTTCAGGACCAGACAAATTTATTTTTGATGTATTCCATTTTACCAGTACCGTATCAGCAAAAACACCCTTTGACCCCCTGAAAATCAATGACGCGAAACTCGGATCGATGGGGATGGAATGCTTCAAATGAGCTGATTCAAAAACAAAAACCCTGTATATAATTATAATTATAATATTATATATATAATAATTTTTACGAACTTTTTTCTAATTTTCCTGGACTATAGATGATTTTATGTCTTCTAGTTCTTGAGAAAATTGAAAATTACTAAAATTTCTTTTTTGTGAGATTTTGTTTTTTTGCTTGTTTATGCATAAATACAAGTCTAGCACCCAGTATTATGGCTTATAAACAGTGAGGTATGCAACCCCCTTGCTTGGGCACACTATAGGATTTGTGGTAGGTGCGTGATTGGGTGTATGCAAAGTTTCTTTTTCATTTAAAGGATCTGGATTGAAAGAAACTTTAGTAGTTTAAGTAATTTCCTATTTTATCACAAACTAGAAGACATAAAATCATTCGGTTTTTTGTGTTCGATTCAGAATTTATATTACCATTGACCACAAAAAGGCAATTTAGCACTTCATTTCAAAATTTTGAAAAAAATGCGTTAAAACTTTTTTTTTTAAATTTTTTGTATCAAAATTTTGAGTTTGCTTTCGAATTTTTCAAAAACTATTGATATAAATAATGGTATTTAAATGTAGGATTAAAGAATGGATTTTTGGATTTCAAAACCGGTATAATACTTAATTGTAAGTGTTGTCGTTCTTTTTTAATATTTTTTTCATTTTAAGTCATTTTTTTCCTAAAAAACTACCACCTACTCCCGTAGTAAAAAATGCTTATTTTTGATCCTTCTACAAAAAACAGTTACCAATTTTTTGCACCCCATGAGAATTGAATTGAGGAAATAAGTTTGAACTACAATTTATATTACATAGTGTTCAAAAATTTGCTACCCTTTCCCCTTGACTTGAATAGTACCGTGGCATGTCCCATCCTTGTTTTTCCAATTAAATGTACTATTTTCTATGAAAATACATCATTGAATAAAAATGTTGTTCTCAGAAAAGTTTGAGTACAATAGTTGCTTGATTAAATTTTGGGAATATCAAGTCAAAATATTTGGTCTCGAATTAAATAATAATAACTGAATGGTGTCCCCAGATTTCATTTTGTATTTGAATTCAATAGATTACCCCCTGAACCGCCAATTTGTTATTAACCGTTTGAAAGAGGCACTATTTATTTATTGTTAACAAAAGTCACTTTATTTTACTAAGGTAATATTGCTGTAAGAGTGAAGTGTTTTTATTCTAAAATCGTGTGTCACAAAATTACCTGTTAGTACCTTGGTAGTGTTATAATATTTGGCGTGTTCAGAAAAATTAGATCTCAGAGATTTTTCTCACTCAAAAAGTGAGCAAGCGAATCCAAAATTTTTTTTCCTCAAAGTTTTGACAGCAAAGCTGAGAAATTTTGCTGAGGAGTCCTGTTCAGGTAACTGAGATTGCTGAGATCTCCGAGATCTCATTTTCCTGAACATGCCGTATTTCTTTTTAAGTCATATAAGTTAAAATTATAACGGATTTTATTTTTCTCAGAAGCTCTGAGATATAAGGTTATATTAAAGCCTAAGTGTCAGTACCGTGGGTGTCAGTACCGTGGTATTTATAATGGACTTTAATTAAATGATCTCAAGCAATTTTGCTAAAAACCTTCTTATTTTGTTATTAAGAATGGTAACAATATACTTCGGACAAAACATAAAAAACAAATCCATGCAATAAATGTATATATATATATAACCTAACATACAAAATAAAGACTCCAACCTCTAAACACAGATTTAAAAAACTAAAGACCATACAATTTTGAATAAAACATTGCCTTTCAAAGTTGAAATCTTCGAAACGTAAGAGGGAATTTAGAAACTCACCAAAAATATTGTCAAAAAGAATTAGAACGTATACAAATTCAAAAATAAAAAATCAGTGTCAGCACCATGTCTTCGAGATTTATTACTTTTTAGAATATTTTTTTTCCTTAAAAGTTGTAGTAAAATGCTCTTGCAGATTTAATACCATGTCATATTATAAGACAAATAAAATAAAAAAAAATAATTTTCAATGACTTTTAATTTTAGCAAAATTTTTATTTAAAAATCACAGTTGGCAGAGAATCACCCAGTACTTTTCACAATATTTTGTATTCCTTTAAAGTTGTATTTAAATGGTTGTACAGATTTGATACTATGTCTCTATGTAAAGTAAAAAAAAAAATTTAAATAAATTTTTAAAGAGTTTGTTTTAATTTTAGCAAAATTTTAATTTGAAATCATCTATTTTAAATTTAATTAGAGAATCACCCATATACTTCTCTGTCTTTAATAACAAAAAACTTATCGATTTTTGGTCCGAAACATACCTTTATTTTCCACTGTGCGGCAAGGTAGTTCGAAACACCGGTTTGAGGACCAAGTGATCTCGGATGCCAGTTCAGTAAGTAGGATTTACTTAGCCGCGAACCCTTTTAACCTTCAGTCCATATTTATTTAGGCCGTCCCGAACATAACTGTATCCTATCATGATAATAGACTACATATTTGCTAACTGAATTGGAAGCCCTAATTAAAGGTTCCCCCAGACGAACGCGAATTTTCGGTGGCGAGGACGAAAACAACAATAGCAACACGTGGTTGTCAATGAAAACAACCCGTTGTTATTATTGTTTTCGTCGTCGCGGTCGCCACCGAAAATTCGCGTTCGTCTGGGGGAACCTTAAAACCGTATCAAACTGTTTCGAAAAATTCGTTGATATGGTAAAAGTTAAATCCAGTTGAATTTTCTACAATTTATAGGTATACAAAGATACCTACAATTTTTCCACTTTCTTATACGGCTACAGAATGGATATGCAAACTGCAATAATATGGCATGTTTAAAAAAAAGAGTACCTATGTGAAAAAAAACTTATTACAGTAAAACCCGCTTAAGAGAAACTGCAAAATGTCACAGTCTTTCTTTCACTTAAGCGCTTAAGTGAAAAAAAATTTCATTTAAGTGGAGTCCGGATAAGTGAAAAAAATTGCACTTAAGCGGATTTAAAAATTCCAAAAAGGGTTCTGAAATATCAGAAAATCAAATTTCATTTTCGTGATGAAAATTTAGTTGAGGTGAAAAATAAAAAAAAAGTAAAAGCGTTCAGCAAATTTTTTGTTCTGTTCTATTAAATTTTTTTTACTTAAGAGAGTTTTTTTCAATGAAAAATATTAAATTTAACTGAAAATATGTTTCAGGTATCCGGGTTTTTCACTTAAGTGAGTTTCGCTTAAGCGGAGCGTTATAAAGGTAATTGGTCGACAAATACTCGGGGATGAAAAAAGTGTTTCAGATAAGCGGGTTTTACTGTAATATATTTATAAACATTTCGTATGGTTAGAATTTCCGAACGATAAAACATGTTACCGTTGATTATTTTGACTTTTTGAATCTTTTCCATATAAATAGGTAGGTAGATATCTGATATGGTAGTGATGCAAATTTTGCTGTGATGGTGTGGCTTAACCCATACTATGTCGCTTTTTTTTTTAAAACAGCTAATCTTGGTTTTATTTTAATGTCAACTGTTGGAAAAATACAGAAAATACATATAGAATTACAAATTTGTTTTAAAAGGTTATTTTTGTATTGCTTAATTTTTATGAGTTCCAAGGAATTCCAATGATTCCAATCTTGTTAGAAATGTTTTCTTCAGAAATTTGTATTCCATTCAATGTTTGTATTTAATAAATTCTGATGAATTTGAAAAAAAAAAACACAAATATTGTCAATAAGAATAGGGAGGTACAACTTTCGGCTTTAAAGATTTTCCACAAGAGTAATCGATTTTCCTATCTTCTCACTTTTTTTTTTGGCACACTTCCCAATCACACACAACAAAATATTTATGTGAAAGTGTCATATGATAACATCTCTAATCTTTTGCCGCAATTGTTGCGACATAATAAATTTCCGTAAAAAAAAAAACAACAACAAAAAAACTCATCTTTTATTACTCATTTGGAATTCAAGGTAATTTTGTTTAAAAAAAAGAGAACTAATGTAGATTGAAAGAGAAAGAAAAAAAAAACTGAATAAAGAGATATCTCGCAGGAGAAAGATTATAATATTGTTTCATTTTCCAATAGTATAAGAGTTTTCCAAATTCTCCTTTTTCGAGAAAAAAAGGAGATAGCTTTTAATTCAACCCAACTTCTCGAAATCTGTTCAATTCAAACCATAATACAGTGAGAGAAATTTTAGGAGCGTGACTTGCGCACTTCCTGAGATTCGTTCAGTTTTGTCGCACCCATGTTTCATGTCGAAAGGAATCAGTCAAATCTATATGGTGTAAAAAAATGGGAATCATTAATTGTAAGGAAGTTTGAATGGAAAGAACAACAACACCTGATGATGATGATGATGATGTGCCGACGACGACATCAGGAGGTAATTTACATTCTTATATACATGGTGTCGTGTCTGCCCTAAATCAAAATCTTGAGGGTTGCTGAACTACCATTGCTGTCAACGAAAATCAATTCAAATTAGTTTGGTATAAGAATCAAGGATGTAATCAATGGTGGAAAGATAATTGGAGGGACACCCTTGTCATGGGTTTTTAGTTGCTGTTGTTGTTGTATCTAGGTATATGTGGTATGGGTTTTTGAAAATTCAAGCTGTCATTACGCTTTATGAGAATCTGTTTTTTTTTTTAAACCTCGAGACACAGAATGACAAAGAAAAAATTTGAAACGAAATAGATTTTATAAGATTTTGAAGATGGGACGGCAGCATACTACAAAATAATTCTATAAATTAAAATTTACTGATTGTGGGGATAATAATTGATAGCATAAGAGAGGGATTTCACTTCTCTAGATATCAGATCATGTTTCTTAGTTATGGAAAGAGGTAAGTACATCATTTAAGGACCTGCTCAACCAACTGTTCGAATTATAATATAAAAAAGTGATCTAAATGTACCTACATATGTGCTCGAAGAACGTATAGTATCTATCCAAAATGATATAAAGCTTAGCAAAATGCTTCGAAATATTCCAAAAAATGATTTCCAGGAGTCTTAGCATGTTTCGATGGCACTAAAATCCAAACTTTAATACAAAGAAGAAATATATTTTAACATAAAAGGTTATCTAAGTACTAAAGGTTAAATGGAATGATTGGAAGATTAAGACCTACTATCAAAATCTAACTTTATTGAAACAGTAATATTTTTGAAATGCTTGTATTCATAAAGTTAATGTTGGTCCCAATGCTAATAACGAATTCAATTATTGGATTCCAACTCAACTTCAATCGTAGTTGTCTGTCATAACAGGGTCATAAGTTATATAACTTATTCAGTAAAATGAAATTTCAGAGATTTCGCTCTATCAAAAAGTGAATAGGCGAATCCGAAATTTTTGTTCCTCAATATTTTGACAACAAAACTCAGAAATTTCGCTGAGGAATCCTTTTCATGTGATTTAGATTGCTGGGCGAGATCTTATTTTCCTAAATTTCCTTTTTAATGAAATTAAACTCACCAAAAAAATTCACCCATATACCTTTGATGTCAAAAAGAAGATTTTGGAAGACGATGCGATGTCATACGATGTCTTTAACATCTCCTACTCCTCTCGGGAATAGGCTAAACTGACGTCCTCTTTTAAGAGCACATGTCATCTTTTAGACTTAATAAACTTTTGTCCGGTATCTTTTTGAAAAAATACGCAATTTGTCCTCTTCTTTTAGTTTTAAAATTTTTTAAATTTGTATTGGTTTATTAAACATGAAATATAGAGGTATGCGTCTGGAATAGAATACTGGAACAGTGGCCTCCTCGGCTTTGCTGGCACTTAATAATGGAAACGCGTTGTTCTTTCGTGCATAGCGCTCCATTTTTAAAAACCCTCAACTGTCAAGCTGTTTTTTTTTCATTGGCAACACTTTGTGTGAATTTTGGGACACCTTTTACTATCAAAGCTAAAATGGTGCAATAGTTTTTGGAAGAAAAGATTTTCTTCGGATGTCCTCTTTTCATTGAGGTTAGATCTGGTCACCCTACTCGGGAGTCCAATTTCAGAAGATAGTTTTTCTCTAAATTAACTGAAACTATTTATATAAAATTCATAGAGCACGTATTGGTTATAAAGAATTTCCGGTGTAGCAGAGAAAGACCGAAGTAGCTGTTAACGACCTTTAGTCTACAATTGGCGTTTTGTTCAGTTGACTAGTGAGGGGCTTGTTAATATGTAATTTTTTTTAAGTTCATCTTAGATTTAACAGAGAAAGACCTCAAATCAGATGGCGCAAACAAGTGGAAGGGGACTCAGCTAGCAAGGGACCTATATTGGATGAAGAAAGAAGCTTGTTGTTAAAGGCCCTGGTCCACTCAGGACTATAGCTCCATCTTAAGTAAGATGGTATAAGTCAGCGTTTGGGATATTTTCACACCATGATTTTTTTCCCACCATGAATTTTTTCCCACCAAAAAAGATGTTTTTTCCACCATTTTGGATATACATAGAAACCACCAATCTGGGAATGCAGCCTTCAATTGAAGCTTAACTGACTATTACATTAAATAAAAAAAAATTCCAGGATACACCAATAAAATAAATTAACATGTTTTTCTAGCACTATTTTGTAAGATTGTGCATTAACGGTATCTTTTAAAAAAAGATGTTTACTCCTATACATATCGAAAAAAAAAATTATTTGCTGAAAAATCTTAAACCAGTGCCTACGTTCTGTAACTCTCGCATCGATAAAATTGTTCGAGAAACGTTGAAAAATGGAACGATTTGTTTCACTTTTCATTGTTTCTCGACTAATTTTGTCAATGCGAAAGTTAAAGAACGTAGGCACTGGAATCTTAATGCTATAGAATTGTTTCTGTTTCATCTAGATACGACAATTTTTCAGAGATATATGGGTAATTCTCTGTCAACAGTGATTTTTAAATCAAAATTTTGTTAAAATTAAAAATTACTGAAAATTAATTTTTTTTGTTTGTCTTAAAATAGACATGGTATTAAATCCGTTAGAGCATTTTACTCGAACTTTTAAAGAACAAAAAATAACCTGAAGAAAACTAAATCTCGAAAACATGGTGCTGACCCCGATTTTTTTTCATTTTGAATTTTAATACATTCTAACTCTTTTTGACACTATTTTTGGTGGGTTTCTAAATTAATTCTTACGCTTTGACGTTTTAAACTTTAAAAGGCAATGTTTTCTTCAAAATTGTAGATATATTTTTTAGTTTTTGAAATCCGTTTTTCGAGTACGCAGTCTTTATTTATATGCTGGATTATAACTCAGCATTCATTGCAGGGATTTGTTTTTACTTTTTTTGTCCGAAATAATAAGATTTTTAGCATTATCTATTGCTTGAAATTATTTAATGTTCATTAGGTATAAATTAATATACCACGGTACTGACATTCATGCTTTAATATAACCTCATATCTCAAAGCTTCGGAGAAAAAAAAAATCCGTGATATTTTTAACTTATATGACTTTAGAAAAAAAATATTCTAAAAATCACCACAAAAAATTTCATAACACGCTTGGATAACACTACCACGGTACAGACAAGTGACAGGACACACGTTTTTAGAATTAAAAAACTTAACTCCTACAACAAAATTACGTTAATAAAATAAAATTACTTTTGTTAACAATAAATAAATTATAGTGTCTCTTTCAAACGGCACAACACAAACGCCATCAAACTAAAAACAAGATGGCGGTTCAGCGGGAAATCTTTTGAATTCAAAAATGAAATGAAATTCTGGGATACCATTCAATTATTATTATTTAATTTGAGAGCAAGTATTTTGACTTCATATTATCTAAATTTAATCAAGGAACTATTACGCTCTCTCTTCTCTGATAACAACGTTTTTATTCAATGATATACTTTAATAGAAAAAATAGGAGATTTAATCGGAAAAACAAGAATGGGATATGCCCCGTTAGGTACTGACATTTTGAGTATACTTTTTCAAGTCGAGGAGGAAGGGTAGCAAATTTTTAAACAATCTCTATATAAATTGAAGTGTGTACAAACTTATTTCCACAATTCAAACCAGAAATTAATGAGAATATTTTACATTAAGTTACAAATAAAGCCCCGGACACAAGGAATCAAAATTTACCTTCCTTATTTTTTTTGATTTTTTTTTAAATTTTATTAAAAGACCTTAAAAAAAAAAATATTAAAAGACCTTCTCCAAAAATTCCAAAACAAAGTCCTTCGTGGAATAATAAATGCCCCTTGGTATATAAGAAATAGCGACTTGCATCGTGATCTACAAATAGAAATGGTTACAGAAATGGTTAGAAAACACGCTGTATCACATAATTAGCGACTGCATAGTAATTCTAATGACAATGTTCGAAGACTAAGAAGAACCAAGCCTCATGACCGGATGGTCTTAATGCGATTTTGTATCTTAGAAATAAAAATCTTTTGTCGACCTTTCATAGATTGGTCCTGATATTCCGGTGGTTTTAGTGCGATACAAGTCCCACACTACTTAGTATTGAACCAAGTGTCTTTTGAAGATTTCCACCTGTAGAGAAAAAAAAAAAATTAAAAGACCTTGCCACTTTAAACAATCAAACCTGAAAAGCAAGTACGTGTGATTAACTGATGAATTGTATACGGTTTGTCCATCAATTCGATACCAATGAATAAAGAACGTGCCTTATATTAAATTAAGCTTGGTCGAGACTAAATATTAAATTTGTATTGACACTTAAAAGCGTTAAAGCAGCAATTTCACCAAACTTCTTAATGTAGCTGCTTACTACCCAGAGCTATGTAGTATGTATATACCCCAACCATGGCACCCATCAATAACGATTGTGCAACTGCACAACAAAATGTATGCAAATAGCACAACTGTTGCGTTAATAATGCGAGCATAGTGAACGATATAGAATATCATTCAATGTCGATAAGTAGAATAAAGCACTTGAAATTCAAAAGGAGCGGGCGAAAAAAATTATAAAAAAATAAATATCTCAAGATAAAATAATATTTCAGAATAGAGGCAGAGGACTGAGGAGAAGAGAGAACATTTTTTTTTGAGATGTTTTCCATTCCAAAGATAATGTTCTTAACTGTCTAGCTGTATATATGTGTGTGCATATATTTTAAAGCAATACAAAATTTAAGCATTTCCATCGAGAAGAGATATTTAAGTTTGATGTTAAATTCTATATTGATGTTGTTAAACTCAGACCTACATAAATAGTTATTAGAATTAAAAAAATAACAAGGTGTAAAATTTGGATGATTTTGGCCTCCTCAAATGCAGACTTTTGCATTTAAGATATTATGCGCCCGGGAAATACAATAATTCATAGATATCTTTGGTCTACTCAGAGTCGAAAATTCAACTACATACATACATATATGCAATCAATAATCATGTATATTATTTCTATAGTCTAGACTCTCTTTTCGACTCTTATACTACGCCGATTTTGACAAGCTTCAAACGAAGCTGATTTGATGAATTATAATTTTATTTAAAAATATGAATAATTTGTTGAAAAACTGCATTTGTTTGTTTTCGTACATCTTTTATTTGGGTCACCATTGTTTGGAAAAATTTATTCTTTGTTTCGCTTTTGTCGTTAAATATTACGTTTAATTCGCAATCCTTAATTGTCAATTTACGTTTGGTTTTTTATTCATTATGACGTTTTTAAATCATTACGCAATTAACATTCGGCGTTTTTATATTTCGCTTATTTTCAAAAATATATTCAATCATTTCGCAAAAATCATTTAGCAATTTGTTGTTTAGTTTTTTTTGTTACGTGAGTTGTTTGATTTTTGTCCAATTATTTTTTTCGCGAAATAACGTTTCGCCGTTTCATTATTTCGCAATTTTCGTTTTATTATTTCGCTGATAGATCATTTCACCGTTTAGTTTTTATAATTAAATAGTTTTGATAATTAATAATAATGGTTTTTGAGAAGTAATTTGTTTATATGGAAAATCGTTCTTTTTTGAGTATTTTTCATATTACTTTTCTTTCGCTAGTGGTATTTTCACATTTTCCTCCTAAATTTCTAACAAAAAATTGACATTTAATTATTTTTGTAAGTTTATATTAATTTTTTGTATTATTTTTTTTGCACTTTGTAGTTTCGCTTTTATTTGGCATTCAATTGTCTGCAATTTTTTGGCTTCCATTAAATTATATGTCTTAAAATTTCGCGCTAAATTGCCAAATAAAAAAAAAGCAAAACAACAAAATGCCAAATACAAAATTGCGGAAACTCACAAATCCAATCGAACTTAAAACTAAATGAAAATTGCGAAATGAATAATGGGAAAGGATAATTTTTTAAATCATTTAAAAAACGAAACTTTATTTGCAAAAAGTAAAATGCGAAACAACAAAATGCTAAACAAACAAAATGCGGAACGAAAAACGGCGAAATGAACCTCCGCAAAACGTTAGTTTTCTTGCAAAACATACAATACCCCTTTTATTTTGATGTAGCTTATTGCGAGAGTTATCGCACGGGATAGGCATAGTAGTTAAAAATTCAGTAAAATAATGTGTAGGTATGTACCAATGGTACCAAAAACCTGCATCCTAAATTCTCTGTTTACTTTGAAACAATTGTAAAAGTCTGTTTTTTAGATTAACTTTAGAAATAAATATTTTTATATTGCTCAAGTCATGAATATGCATATTTTAATTGAAAGTATTAGCCTTTAGCAAATTAAAAGTATTTTCCAAAGAAGTCTTAATTCAGAAAAATTCAGATAAATATTCATAAAACCCCAAACTGATTTTTTCTCAGAATTTCATAAAATTTTCCCAAGTTCTCATTTTAAATCCTAATTTCTGTACATCTTGTGAGATTACTTAAGAGTAGTTTTAGGACAAAAACTTTTTGGGTCGAAAATTCGAAATTCCATTTTTGTGTTAGGATAATTTTTACATATACAAATAAGACCTATAATTTTTCTGTGTGTTTAAGGTCTCAAAGAAATACATATATCCGGTTATCAAAATAATTTTGAGAGGAATTTCTTCAAAATAATATATTTCAAAAATAAAATGTTTAAACATTTGAAAGAAATAACGCCAATTTTAAGGATTTATTTACAAACACACTATAATTTTAATCCAAAACTTATTTTTTTTTTTATTATTTTAACATGAAAAAATATTTAAAATTTTATAGAAACTTTTGCAAAAAAATGTTAATCGAAATCCCAGGAGTAGTTTAAAAAAAGAAAAAAAATATTTCCTTTAACTTAGATATATCTAATAAAAATTATGTTTAAAATATCCTCGATAAGGTTTAAAACCAGCTTGGTGCCAAGTAAAAAAAAAAATCTCCCAAAGTGATTTTGAAATATTATGTATTAAGTAAAAAAAAATAACTCTTTAAAATATTTTTTCGAAATTTCGGTTTACAATATCTAGATACCTACTACTCAAACCATTCTCCATAGCAAAAAGTAACAAATTCGATTGAACCATTTTCGAGAAAAGCGAAAATAAAAAAAAAAGAACATGCCATTAATAACAACTTTGCGGACAAATTTAGTTCACCAAAATTATTATTTTTTTATAAAATCTGTGAAGCCATTTTTTGAGAAAAATAAGATTTTTTTTAAAAAGCTTAATAATTTTGTACGACAGGTAACGTTTTTGTTTTTTGTCTTAAAAAAATAAAAAAAAAACGTGTCGGGAGAATGTCCAAAAAGTGCTAAGTACCAAGTTTAAAAAAAATCGACCCATTCAAACAGAAAGAGGGATAGAATAGCGAGACTCACTTTTTTCGTCTACCCTATCATCATATTGTCAAGCTTGATCAAAATTTTGAGTTTGATTGATTGATTTGATTTTGCGAATCCATAATTTCCCATTACTGGGTGGGGCAACATAACTTCCTTTTTTAAAACGAAATAAAACTTATTTCGTGAAACTGCATTTTATTCACTGAAAAAGCAAATTTCTAGGACCATCAATCGAAGCTGACGAAATTGCACAACATACTTTATAGGTGGACCTGAATGGAAAGCCTTTTGATGCAACTCTCAGGAATTGGTGTCATCCAAGTAACGCAGCTTTTTTTGTTGTGAAAATATCCCGGTCGAAATACAAATTTGATCGGGACAAAATTTATTTGTACACTTTTTTTTCACTATTCGTTAGAGGGGGTTATGAAGAGTTTTTTTTTGTAAAATCGAGCTAAAGCTTAAGCTTTTTTTTTCAAAATTTTGAGTTTAAAAATTAATTTCACAAAAACCATTTATATTTAATTTGATTTGAAAGCAGAAATGAAGAATGGATTTCTGGCTTTAAAAAAAATATATAACATGACACTGTTAGTGTTGCCGTTGTTTTTAAATATTTTTTTTTTTTAATTTTGAATAATTTTTTTTAGAAAATATGCTCCTTATAACTATCTCCAAAGAATATGTGAAAGAAAAGTGGGCCTCAATGTAATGTGTCTATCTAATAGGCCGAGGCCAAGGGACTCCTGTTCTTCTTCTTGTCACACTCACTTTTTGTGTAAACGTACATGTGAACCTTGTAATAACTGGTTTCCGGTCCGGAACAGTACCCAACGGGACTACATTGAAGCTAGCGCGCCGGGTTGGGATTAGAGAACATTCGTTCGAAAAGTGGATCTCAGCCCACACACTAAATCGGTGCACGCCCACGTAAAGCTATCAAATAAATTTGTCGAACTGTTACTGTAAGGCCCCGAAGAATTTACCCGTAAAATATAAAAATTTCCAGCAAAATTAGTCCCAAATGTTTGGTTTTCATAATTAATTCACCATTTAACACATAACATCCAAGGTTGGTAGGATAATTCGGTCGATTTTGATTATGGTCAACAAAATTTGTATATAGGTGGCTTCTTAAATTACCGTTGTTCTTTTGCGAAACATCCACCATGAACATCGTTCACCGTTTTTATGCAAAACTTTCTTTTGGAACGGTCCCACTCCCACCTAAAGGGGTGGACAAATAAAATGGACCGATATCTTAAAATCATGTCCATATAATGTACCAACAATAAATTAAAAATTGATTCTTTTATCACAAAATGCACAATTTTGGAATTAAGTCGCCCAACTACATAGAAAAGTAAAATCCTTAACTCTTGTGATTGGTTTATTTGAAAAACCGTTATTTGTATGAAAAAAGGGATGTTAATCTTTTTTGTAGGAAATATTTTAAGCTACAAATTAGTCTTTGACACTTTTTTTTGTGAAACTTACCATTTGGGAGTTATTCCTGAAAAAACATTTTGGGGGGCCTTCAACCCCTGTAAAATTGTTAGCGGCACTCGTATCGATGGGGACTTTTGACAGTTTTTTAAGAACACCAGGAGGAAGCTATATGCCAAAATCCAGCTTTCCGGTGATTTTTTCCGAGTCAAATGCTTTATTGACTGGACTATTATGTTTAGAGTTCGTAACAAATTCAATAACGAGGTTGAATCAATACACCATACGAACAAGAACATCGATGTCTACACAAAAGCTTTATGATAAATAATTGGTGCAAAATGGAAAAAACATATGTTGAGTTGTTAATCATGTCCATCATTTCTGTTTTCGGCTTTAAATTTGTCCTTTTTGCACCTTTTTTCTGGGTTTAAATTTATATAAAAAATATTCATTGTCAATTATGTATAATGTATATGGCATTTCTTCTCACTTCTATTTCATTCACAAAAACAATTTTTGAGCAAAATCGCATTCACTATCCACTTGATTCTTGAGCAAAAGTGTCGCTAAGGGACGGTCAATAAAGGGTATCTACCACGTCCGAAAGATCATACTTCCGGTTCGAAAAATTGTCATTTATTGAAAAAAAAAAAAATACACTACAGAACGTATCTTCAATAAAATCAATCTTAAAATAATAAAAAGAAGAATTTTACTGCTGCACAAAATATGATTTAAAGTTTCACTTTATTCCTACTTCCTTTTTGATCAATTCAATAAACATTTAACACAAGCAATTTTCTGTATAGAAGCAAGGTAGCCGACCAAAAAAAAAAGAATAAAGTTTGGGAAGGGTTCGATGTGTTGTTGTTTTATTGCATTTTCGTCTCGTTGCACACAAACACGAATGCAATTCTCATCTCTGTAATTTAATTACAGAATATTTTCCTGTTATACGGTAAACTTGAACCTTTCCAGTTGGATAGGTATATATAGAAGGGCAAACACAGCAAACAAAAAAAAAAACAAGGAAACACATTATTCCCCGCTGTTGCTGTAGACTTTGTGCCTTAGCGGTATAGGTATTTGTAACATAAATTTCAATACACAGTAGAATTTTTGCGGGCATTTTGCCCCACAAAATGATTGCTTAATGTGATTTTGATTGAGCTTTTTGCATCATGTGTGTACGAAGCAAAAGGATTTCTTGAATACTTCCAGCCGATGTGTATTTTGGTAGGTAGCTAGTTGCAATGTAAACTGCTCTCGAAAACCAATCGATTGGACTCAGTTCCATTATCTGGAATGAAAGAACACATTATGTATATATTCAGAAAAATGGAGAAGGCCAACGAACTATGTATATATTCTTCTACTTTTTTGGACAGCTCTTGCTATTTGGGATTAAGTCCCACTGTATACGGTTCAGGTATTGGATGGGCGTTAAGTCAATTATTTCTTAAAACGATTAAAATGGTTAGTTGTTGAATTCCCCAATTCCGCAATGCAACTTCACCAATAAAAAAAAAACAACTGCTGATTTGACACTGCAATTTCAAGTTAAAAGTGAAAGAAACTAACAGTTTTGTGTTCACTCCTTGTCTACAGAAATAGCAGACAATTATTTTTCAACGTTTTTTTTTTTTTTTATTTAACATTAAGTAATTGTTGTCATCATCTACGCTGGCTGAACACAATGTGACGGAGCCGCAGCCGGAACATTTGCCAAAATATCAAAAACACACCAAATCAATGCTATACGAGCAGAATGCAACGCAACTGCAGACGGAGACGCGATAGTTCGCGAAGTTTTAACTTTTCACGTACAGCACTTTTGAGGTTTCAATTTATATGAAAAAAAGAGCCAGAAAAAAAATATTGAAGCATTTAGTACTTTAGTACTAGTAAATAAAGATTCCGATTTTGGTGTAGTGAGTGAAAAAAACTCCTAAAATATGTAGACTAAATACCAAATAAGATTTTTAAAATCCCACCGAATTCGAAAAAATTCCACTATTTTTGTTCAGGAATAAAAAAAAACACCATATCTTTTCTGCCTTTACTATTATCTAAATATTTTAAAACAAAAAAACAATACGCTTATAGATGAGAAAAGTGAGAAATGTGCTTTAAGAAAGCATTTGCGATTTAGATCGGCACTATTTAGTCGCAAAACACGAGTTTCAATGTGAATGACCGCAATTATGAAAAATTCACAAAGCTTAAAATCATGGTGCACGCATTTGCGATTTAAATTTCGACGACTAAAAAATCGTAGTCGCAACAAGAAATTATTATGAAGAAACTTATGTTTTTCAATTATACCTATACATGGTTTTTTAGACGTATGGTTTTAAATGTGAATTTAACACTGAAAAATCGCACTGATTAAAAAAATTTGGAACAAGTTCTATATTTTTGAACGTTTTTTTAGTCCCAAAATTAAATATATGAATGAAATGCAAACCAATGTGATTGCAAACACTTGTTATTCTAATAAAAGTATTTTTATATATTGTCATCTACTTTTTGCAAATAGCGATTAAAATTTTTGGAGGTGCAGTTAGGTAGGTATGTACATATTATGATGAAAATAAAAAAAAAAAAATTTATTAGGTTTTTAACAATTTCACAGGAAATAAAATGTTCTTAAATAACTAGGTATACGGTGTGGCTTATTGGGTTATTCCAATAAACCCCTCAATTAGCACTTGTGTTGCGTGTTTTCTATAAATCAAATATGTTGCAAGTTGTCTTGAAATGCAAACAACATGAAAAACATAATATTATATATATGTATGTAAAATGTGCATATTATGTACTTTTATTTGTGCTCAAATTAAAGTTGTATTGTTTTTTTTATGAGGTTTTTCCTTATCCTCACAGGCTTTTCATTAATATTTAATTTATTCTTTGGAAAAGCAAATAATTTATTTTAAATGTGATCCAGGAAAAACATAAAATTTTGTATTAAAGGTAAAAAAAGGCTTTTACTCCACGGAAATCGTACATTAAACTCTTTATATAAATCTAAAATATATATGAATATGTATATTCATTGTACATATATGATATGTATATATCTTGAGTGTAGGTTAAAAAACCACATTTCAAAGTCTTTTTTTGTATTGTGTATTGTGCATTTGGGGAATAGGTAATTACAGTTGACCAATGGTCATGACCTTTGAAATGGTCACGGATATATAATATGACGTAAAGATATAGGTACATACATATATAAAACAACGACATTCTTCTGATTTTCCCTCAAATAAGAGAATTATGGTAATATAAATACAATTAGCGTCAGTTTAGAGTGAAAATTCCATTTGTGATTTTTTTTAGGAAATAATTAAAAAATAAAAAAAAACATTTTCCGTAAAAATCCAAAAATATGTAAAATTATGTATTCTTATTCAGTATTAAATTATTTCAGAGGAATTTAATAGATTTTCTAAGTATAGACATTAATTATTAACGCTTTAAAAAATAATCTATTTATACATATATGCATGATGATTTAAATAATAAATTTACTAAACCAGTTTTTAATCCATCCCGAAATGTTTTATCAAAGCTATCTCGTATCCTAAATAAAAAAATGAATGAACATTAATTCAATTAGATTCACAAATTTAGTCATGTAATAATAATAACTAATAAGTAACAAACTAATGATCCAGGGGCACAATGTTGCCGCTGTATACGACTTCAGTTATATTTTGACCATTTTTTGTTTGCGTCGTGTATGAGAAGAATTTTTTAAAAACTGGTTTTTTTGACTCATTTTAAGCAATCTTGCGACTTTTTGGACCCCCATCTCTTTACAATCGCATGAACTGGATGAATTGTATTTTTAATTGTCAAAAAATAAATGCATTAAAATATATATTTTTGAAATGCTTCAAATATTTGGCAAAAAATTGCATTTTGGGATGGACAAGATTTTTTTTTGTATTTGTAGGAGGGGTAAATGTGTAAACATATATTAGGTTCCTTTTGGGCACATTTTTTTGCAGAGAATTAAATTCGTTACAATTTTGTTTGTGGTAATTCTTACTATGAATTTGAAAAAAAAGAAGTATTAATTCAAACTAGAGGATCAGTTTCAAGAATTTTTCATTAAAGAGCGAAAAGTTTTCGTCCCACCTAAACATACAAAAAATTTCGTCCTGCCCAGAATGCAAGATTAAAATTACCGAGGAACTTTTTTTCTTCGAGGCCTTTCTAAATTCCTCAGCGGCAATACTGCAGTGGCACCTGTAATACAACGCGAGATATTCCTACCTATTTGTTGAAAAAGTAAAACCGGAACACAAAACGACAAATCTTTTAAAAATTGGAACTTTGTCACGATAATATATTACAAGTGCAATATTCTTTGGTTTTGTTTGTTTTGTAATATTATTTTTATTTAAATAACGCATAATTACAATAAACAAATATCTTTGATTGCATTTCTTTGGATGCAGTTCCCTCAATAGAACTGCTATGCCTTATTTATTCTATTTCCATTAAAATTAAATATTAAATTGGGCACTTCAAAAATATTGAAATTTAAAATTTTTATACTGATATAATATTTTGATGACCCAGACCTCTACATTCGTCAATCGACATCTAGCTCATCAAAAATTTCTTCTTCGGACTTCAATTATATTTAGTTCAGTCGCTATGTACAAAAAAGCTGACCTGGAAAAATTTGTATTGTACACTTTTATTTCACAATTCGTTAGAAGAGGTTATTAGGAGTATATGAGAATTAGCCACCATCTTGAATTTTTTAAAAATTGACTTAAAATAGAAAAAAAAATCAAGAGCTACGACAACACTAACATATTATTTCTTTTTTTAAAGCCAGAAATCTATTCTTCAATTTCATTTTTTAATCAAATTATTTAAATAAATGGTTTTTGAAAAATTTATTTTACAAACTCAACGTTTTAAAGAAAAAACTTAAAAAAAAAGTTGAACATTAATTTTTTTCAAAATTTTTAGTTATTGAAAAGTATTTTTGTTTCTAATGTTCAATGTTCTTATTATTTTAAAGTCAAACGCTTAAAACCAGATGATAAAATGTCTCACAGTTTTTGAGAAAATTGAAAATAACAAAATGTACTATTAGTCTTAGATCCCTCCATAGCCCATAGAACGACCTACCCCCATCGAGTTTCCAGATAAGAAGCATTGTTTCTTGTTTTTTTTATATATGAATTTAAGTGGTTATTTAATCCTCACACAATAATTGGAAAAATAGCAATTTTTAACCTCTCAGATCTACCAGAAGCTGAGAAAAAAAAACATGATTTTGATATCATGACACTTGTACCTTTTAACCCACTTACTCACATTTTGGTTATACTTTCAGTACCAAATTTTCTGTCACCTCTCTGAGACTGTTGGAATTGTTTTCTTTATGAAAAATTAAAAAATATTGATAGTTAAAAGTTCAGAAACTCCGAGTGTGGAAAATATTTTTGGAAACAACATAAGTACTTTCACACTCGTAATAGAATTCTCTTTATGCTGATGTTGTTTCAAATGCAAATACAGAGTAAAAACGAACAAATCAGAAACCAACGAAAATTGATATATTGTTCAAAAATTCAACTAACAAGAAAATAGCTTAAATCGAAAAGTTTGCAAACACATGTCTTTTAATTTTTTATATGCTTCTCGAAACTATAAAACTTATTTCTTGAAAACATCATCCTGATTTTATGTATTACCTCGAGTTTAAAGAAACGAAACAACTCTCTATCATTTTTCGTTTAGAAAATAGAATCTAGTCTTTTCTCTTCTAATTCTAACTGAAATTCCGAATAGGGGCGTTCACATTCAACGACATGTTCATCAACACGTGTCGTGTCGTTAGTTTTTTGTAATGTGAACACCAGTCGAACTACTGTCGATCAAGCAAGCTCTGTAGTCCAAATTTTTGATAATTTGCTAATAAAGTTTCCTTTCACATGATAATTTTTTTTATCACTGAAACCTACCATATGATAATAAATATGATTTAAAATCACGAAAATAAATATAAACCAGCATAAAAGTGTTCATATATGCGTTTCGCCCCGATGTAATGGTTGGGCTCATCAGAAGATGACCATTACATCTTGTCTTGACGCATATTTTCCCGAATAAATCGAGATTCCATATAATCCGAGCTACATAGAGCAACTGCGAATTATATAGTTGCTACAAGTCTTCAAAGAAGATAAATTGTAGCTATTTTTATTGCCTTGCTATGGGACTTTTGTAGGAGAAATATTTGACTGTTAACAGTCGAATTGTTTTTTCCTGAACACCGTTTATTTTAATAAAGATGATTTAAAATCACGAAAATAAATATAAACCAGCAAAAAAGTGTTCATATATGCGTTTCGCCCCGATGTAATGGTTGGGCTCATCAGAAGATGACCATTACATCTTGTCTTGACGCATATTTTCCCGAATAAATCGAGATTCCATATAATCCGAGCTACATAGAGCAACTGCGAATTACATAGTTGCTACAAGTCTTCAAAGAAGATAAATTGTAGCTATTTTTATTGCCTTGCTATGGGACTTTTGTAGGAGAAATATTTGACTGTTAACAGTCGAATTGTTTTTTCCTGAACACCGTTTATTTTAATAAAGATGATTTAAAATCACGAAAATAAATATAAACCAGCATAAAAGTGTTCATATATGCGTTTCGCCCCGATGTAATGGTTGGGCTCATCAGAAGATGACCATTACATCTTGTCTTGACGCATATTTTCCCGATATAATCGACTTGTAGCAACTATATAATTCTCAGTTGCTCTATGTAGCTCGGATTATATGGAATCTCGATTTATTCGGGAAAATATGCGTCAAGACAAGATGTAATGGTCATCTTCTGATGAGCCCAACCATTACATCGGGGCGAAACGCATATATGAACACTTTTATGCTGGTTTATATTTATTTTCGTGATTTTAAATCATATTTATTAAAATAAACGGTGTTCAGGAAAAAACAATTCGACTGTTAACAGTCAAATATTTCTCCTACAAACTACCATATGAGCCGGATCAGATAATTGAGCAAAAAAAACAAAAACCAACCTTTAATGTGCGACAAACCTATGCCTTGACCATATTTCGCCAGGCAACCCATGAGCAAAATATTAGTTTATACTGCTTATCTGGTTACTCGATGAGGGTAGGTCGTTCTATGGTGGGATCTTCTACTATATCATGTACTTAGGTACTAGGTGGAAATAGTATTTTTGGATCAATTTAAGCCAAGTATTGGAGCCAAATTAATGGAAACATACCTACAGTTTTCTTTCACAGTTCATTCGGGGTGGTTATTAGAAGCATGTTGTTGGTTTTTCGGGAAAATTTAAGTTGATCTAAGGACGCCATCTTTGATTTTCTAAAAAATTCACTTAAAATAGAAAAAAAAAAATAGTTAAAAACCACAGCAACACTTACAATGTCATTTTATATCTTTTTTCAAAGCCAGAAATTCATTCTTCAATTCCGTTTCCAAATTTATTATTTAAATTAAATTATTTAAGTGAATACTTTTTGGAAAATTATTTTTCAAACCCAAAATTTTGAAAAAAAAAATTTAAAAAAAATTGAAACTAATTTTTTAAAAATGTTGTCTTTATAGTAATTAGTATAGTATTTTTGTTTTTAGTTTTTTTTTAGTTTTTTAGATGATAATCAATTTTTATTCAAACGCTAAAACCAGTCTCTAAAACGTCTTATAGTTTTTGAGAAATATCAGAAATAAGTTTCCATTAATTTGGCTTCAATCCTTGGTTTAAATTGCTCTTAAAATCCTAATTCCACTTAGTAAGTGGAAAAGATTAAAATACATTTTAACATCTGGTTTTTCGCGTTTGACTTAAAATTGATAAGAGCGTTGAATATTAAAATCAAAAATACAAATTAATAATACAAAATTTTGAAAAAAATAACTTTAAAATTTTTTCTTAAAAATTTTGAGTTTGAAAATTAATTTTCCAAAAAGTATTCAATCAAACAATTTGATTTGAAAACAGAATTAGATAACGGATTTCGATATAACACAACACTGTTATTGTTGCCGTTGTTTTTGCATATTTTTTTTGTATAGTTCAAGTCAATTTTTTAAGAAAATTTCAAGATGGTGGCTTAGCTCCAGCCCGATTTTCCCAAAAAAACTAACCATCATGCTCCTAATAACCCCCTCTAACGAATTGTGAATGACAAGTGTTCAAAAAATTTTTTTGCAGGTAAAATGTTTATTCCGACTGGGCTATTAAATTTGGTAATAATTGTAGTGGGGTAAAGTTTGGGAATATCTTCTGTGAATCTATTATTTCTATAGTTTCTTAAGACTTTATCTTGAACAACAACAATCCAAAACAACATACCGTTTTTTATTATTTTTTGCATTATATGTATGAACAAAAAATATATAAATAATGTATACCTACCTACTCGTATATCTTTTCAAATAATTTTAAACGACTTTTTGAGTTATAAGAGCAAGTGACTGACCTACGTGCATTTTATTCAGTAGACACAGACAGTTAAAGTATGTTACCAATAGTTTTTTTTCCATGCTTTTATTTATTAATGAGCTTCTATATAAGGACGGTAACCTGTACAAAAGTCAAGTAATTTTTTCAAACTTATTCTTTTCCCCGTGGTACTTTCGAGACATTTTCTATTCAGTGCTATACCTACTGTCGAATACGAGTTGAAGAATTCTGGGAGTTCGCAACAATAGTTTTTACGAGGCGACCGACGTTGATGCGACGAAACTTAAGAATTCTATACAAGTTGCTGTAAGAAATAACAAAACGTACTCCAGGGGGCACATTGGATATTACGAGAAGGTATATATAGAGAAAAGCATTCGACGAAGACGAATGACATATATACGTACTTATATTAAGGGTTAGCAAATATTACAGGCAACATAACTGCACGTACATATATAGTTGAATCCCACCAACACACCATCATCATCATCTAGCGTATAGCCATTTATTTCAAAGGACATGAGCTGGATTGTATTTGTTTCCAAGATTAAAGGAACACAAAATGAATGAAACGGACCAAAAAAAAACAAAAAAAAAAAAACAAACATGCATTATTCAACTTAAATTCGTGTAATTAAAGGAGAATAGCGTAAATATTCATTCGAGTGGCAATTTTAATGAAATTTACTTAACTTGCTTTATACTGATGCCATGATGATATTGCATTAACAAGGTGACCATTTCGCTACACAAAACATAAATGAATGGGAATTTTTGAAGAATTTTAATTTAAAAGTATAAATGACACAAAGCATTGACATTCTTATTAATTCAAAATTCTTAATTATTTATATTGCAGGTTTGAATGAACAACAACACTTGAGTCAGCTATACCACCAAGTTTCTGTACGCTCTGGAGTATAACTATTTCACGATTGCCACGCTGATCATCAGACTTACAATGATAACGAAGACGAAAAAATTGGGTCTCGCAATTCTGTCTATCTTTCCTTTCGGCTGCAGTATAAACGGGTGGGTCTATTTTTCTTAAACTTGGTACATAGCGTTTTTTGGGCATTCCCCCGATACGATTTTTTCATTATTTTTTTAGGACTAAAAATAACAGTTTTTTAAGCAAAAAATGAAAATCTTGTTTTTCTCAACTTTTTTCATTATTTTTTTAGGACTAAAAATAACAGTTTTTTAAGCAAAAAATGAAAATCTTGTTTTTCTCAACTTAAAAAAAAATTCGGTAATTTTTTTTACAAAACGGCTACCATTTAATAAAAAGAAAATTTTTGAAAAATGGTTACAAATGTTACCTCCTATAGAAACATTTTTGTGATTTTTTGATCTCAAAAACGGTTTAAACTGATTTTGATCAATTCTTTTAGGGAGAATGTTTCAATAAGTTTTAAAAGACCAAAGAAAAGTACCAAAATTTTCAAATTATTTTTTTGGATTTTTTAAGAAAATTCCAAAATAATTTTTTGAGAACTTAACTTAATCGATTTTTATTAAACTTAGCACCCAGCAGTTTCTTAAGATTATCTAGCATATTTTAAATGAAAATGATTCTTAAATTCAAAAATAACGGTACCTCCCATCCCACACAAGTGTTTAAAAACCGGTAAGAAAATCTAATTTTTCTCAGAAACGGTTCCTATCATTTTGATTTAAATTTTTAAGTGAAATATTATCAGTACGGTCTACCATATTATTTAAAAAAAAATATATCTGTCGATTAAAAATGGTACCTCTCATAGAACCATTTCTTTGGTTTTCGAAAATCTCATTATCTGATGAACCGATTTTAATGAAATTTTTTACACAGAACGTTTTAACATCTTTGAAAAATATTGCAAATAAAAATTTTCAAAAAAAAACAAATTTTGGATTAAAAAAAAAATTCAAATTATTATTCAAAATCAAGTTTACCTCACTTTTGACGTTTTTGTGACTTCTGTCATGTGAGTTATCAGTGAGGTTTTCCAGAATAGGACTTTTATATAGTTCTAAGTTTAATAAGGAGGTATGGTAATTTTGATCTAAAATATTTGGTAAAATGACGTTTTGTCGAGATTAACTACGTAGATTTTAATTTTATTCACGTTTTGATTTTTAAACATTTCGTTGTTTCCCATTCTACTTTTAGTAGAATTTCCATTTTCTTTTTAAGTTAATTAAAAAAATTATTTTTTCGCCATTTTGAAAATGTTTAAATACCTATATAGATTCGCTGTTATCAAAAGCTTCCTTAAACTCGAACAACAAAAATTTTATGACTGGGATCATAAGGTCTTCCTTTAATGGTTAACAACTTTATGTTTAATCTTCAACAAATTTTAAAAATTTGAAATTATTTTCAAAACATTTAAATACATATAAACTTGATGGAACTTTTAAGAAGCACCAAAATGCAAAACTGTAACAAAATCGGTCAAGCCATTGAAAATTGTTGAACATAATTGAATAATTCAAAAATAAATCAATTAAAAAAAAAAATCAAAACCGCTTTTTTCGTTACTCCAATTTTTTTTGGCAAAAAAGGTACAGGTACAAAATTTAATCAAAATCATTAGAGCCTTAAAAATCGGTCCTACCGTTCAAGCTCTACCATACATTACAGTGGACGCACATGATACGAAAAGACGCACAGAAGCACATCCACCGGAAAAACAGACGCACAGCTCAAAGGACGGTGAGATGAACTTTATCGAACTTTTCCATCATCGTAGTGTTAATTTACAACCTAGAATTTTTGTTTTGCACGAAACCAATATTTGGCCTATAAGGCAAGTAAAAAGAAGTAAATCGTAAAATTATCAAAACAATTAATTAAAAAAAAATGACCAGTCTTCAAAATAATAATATGGCGAAATCATATCTATACTGCGAACATGGTTAAATAACAGCAACTACGTACGTGATACCTTTACCAAAAGAAATGGATAACAGTTGATAAAAATTAGCAGTTTTGTTACTAATAAGGGCACAATACATTTTGAGTTCCTTAGTCGAATAAAATGTGCTTAAAATTTTAATACAAAAATAATTTTGTTCGTTAAGTAAAAACAAATAAAATGGTCACCCCAATCAAGTACAATAGTGCATGCTATAATCCCCACAATAATAGTCAATTGCCACGCGCTGTGTAGCTGTGTTATCGATATAATTGATTTAGTTAAATTGCGGCTTTTTGAGCTTAACACAATTTGCATAATGTGAATTTACTGCAACAAATTGGAAGCATACACAAAAAGCTCTGCGGATGCTGCCCTTGCTCTTATTCTCTCTTGTGCCATAGGACAAAGGCCAATAAATATTTTTATTTTTTTTATTTTTTGCTCCATTTTACCATAGACAAGGCCCAACTCCTAAGTGAATTTAGTTGGTTTCTAATTGATTACGAGTCCGATATAGCTACGTTCATATGTATGTATAGTGTATACCTATATATGTAGAAAATTAAAATCATTCCTGTTACAAATTGCTACAATAACACGCATAAAAATAAATGAAATAAAACAAACAAACTACATATACACCTATACAATACCACGGCTAAAAAAATAACATCATGTAAAGTAGGTAATACGTTTTAATTACGCCGATGATTATTATATCTAAAATGAAAACCATTAAATGTGAATTTAATTATACCATAACTTCATGAAATTGATTTACTTTGGATAATCTAGAATCTGTGTTTGATTAATTAAAAAAAAATAATAAAAAAAAACTATAACCAACATGTATGTATGTAAGTAGAGTATTGTTCTATTCTGGATGCCAGACTCGAGGCTTATATAAACTCAAAAGCACCTGGCGTTATATGCAGTGGTAAATTAATTATAATGAAAATCCAGAACACTTGTTGAGGTTTTTCAATTAAAAATTTACGAATTTAATAAGCAAAAATAAATATATTGTTTTTAGTAAATTAGGTGTTACATCTAAGCATTATTATTGAAGTAGCCATCTATGATATACAGATGAAAAAGTATACCTACATAGTACACACTATATAATAATTGCTAATCAGCTAATTAGCGATACTAAAATTAAAGGATTTTATGCATATTTAGTTTGATATTTCCTAGAAAATTATTAATTTAAAAATATACATAGTGGTTTAATAATTCATCTATCGAAAATTATCAGATCAAGGTATCTTTTATTTGCGCTACAAGTATACATGTTGGAATAAAATAGTATTAGGTAAATAGATTTTTTGACTTATAGTCCAGCCAATAAAGCCATAAAAACAGCTCAATTAGGAAATAATCTCCGGAAAGCTGGATTTTGGTATAAAGCCTCCTCATTGCTTTCTTAAAAAACTGTCAAAAGTCCCCATCGATATAAGCGCTGCTAATAATTTTACGGGTTTTCAGCAATAAATGGTAAGTTTTACAGAAAAAATATTACAAACTAATTTGTAGCTTAGAAAATTTCCTACAAAAAAGATTAATATATTTCTCATACTCCGCAATAGGGCTTTGAATACGATAAGGGTGTTGTTGCTCCTATTTTCGCTAAGGAGTCTGCCTCTTCATTGGCTTGGACATCAACGTGACATGGTACCCAATATGTTACCTCGTTGTTCTTGTCTAGCTCATTTAACCAACTCGCGCACTTCCATAGAATGTCTTAAATATGCGACGGACAGCTTCATCAATAAACTTTCGGTGATTTTTAACGAAATGTTGGAAACAGGATACATACCACAACAGTTAAAACAAGCGATTATATTTCCCATTCATAAAAAGGGCAATTTATCTGATCCAGCAAACTATAGAGGAATATCCTTTCTGAACTCTTCGTATAAGGTATTCACAAAACTATTAAACAATCGTTTGTCAACTTGGATCGAAAACAATAATTTAATCAAAGAATGTCAAGCAGGATTTCGTGATGGTTATTCAACTGTGGATAATATCTTCATATTACAAAACATCGCCGGAACATTCATCCAACAAAAAAAGAAATTATTCGCCTTTTTCGTTGATTTCAAGGCAGCCTTTGATAATATCGATCGAAAAGCCTTAATATATAAACTATACAACGCTGGTATGAGCAAAAAGTTTGGAAGGGTTCTCGAAAACCTATATGAGAATAACCAATCAGCTGTGTGGAGCGGAACTGAAATTTCAGATTGGTTTCAGACAACAATGGGGGTAAGACAAGGCTGCTCTCTAAGTCCGAATCTCTTTTCCATGTACATCGATGATCTCACCGATTTTCTACCAGGGGGAATAGAGATAGCTGGTGTTTTGATAAAAGGCCTTTTATTTGCAGATGATGTAGTTTTATTTGCATATTCACCAGAGTCTTTGCAGCTGATGATCAACCGCCTAGATTTGTACTGCCAATTATGGAATCTTACGGTTAATCTGTCTAAGTCGAAAGTTATGATTTTTAAACAAGGATCAGGTAGAACTTGTAGAAATGAAAAATGGACAACCTATTGAAATTGTAAAAGCATACAGGTACCTCGGAGTGAAGATCACTAGCAATCTCAGCATGGAACCTCACTTAAAAGAAAAACTAGTAAAAGCTAAAAGTGCCATATCTGCAACATGGAAGAGATGTTTTTCAAATCACTTAGTTGACCACAGTGTGAAATATAAAGTTTTCCAAGCCGTATCTGAGTCTGTAATGATGTACGCAGCACAATCTTGGGGTTACTGCCAGTATGAAACAGTGGAGAAACTGCTGAGGTATTACATCAAAAGATGCTATAATCTGCCAAGCACAACGCCCAACTATATGATAAACATAGAAACAGGATTATCACCACTTTTTATCAAAACTCTAAAGTTGCATGTGGACTACATAAATAAAGTCTTAGAAATGCCGGAGGATAGACTGCCAAAAATAATTGCAACATGGACGATAGAAAGGAGAAGTCTGTGGTATAAGAACCTTGAGGAACTAGCAACGTACGCTGGATTAGAATTCAATTTTGTGAATGAAAATGAAAGATATTGCAAAGAAGTACTCCACAATCTTATATTGAAAGTAGATGAACGTTACAGAGTTGATTGTATAAATTCAGCTACATCTTCCGTACATCGATCGACATATAGCGTATTAAACCATAACCTGTGCGAAAAAAATTATTTCCACAACGAAAACACAAAAGAAAAAATATCGGCTATGTTAAAAATGAGAGGAGAACTTTTACGGCTTAATTATATCCCACACCGTCCTGATTTACCACTCTATTGCAGCCTCTGCAACCTATCGGAAAGGGAAGATGTTATCCATTTCATTGGCAGATGCCCTATTCTTAAAGAAACCCGAAAACATTTCCTTGGAAGCGATACAATATCAAAGGAACAAGTTATAGTATATCTCAACTGCGAAAACGACACAAACCAACTTTTCCTTTTCTATAAATCAGCAATTATCTATAGAAACCAAATTATAAATGAAGATTTTTAACTTTGTAAAAAAAGAGAAAAAAAAAATTTTTGTTTTTATAAATATTTTTTCCTGCTTTATACGTACATATTATATACTTTAAAAAAAAAAAAAAAGCAAACTTGTAATTAAATGTTTACTTTATGTCAATCAGGCAGACGGCGAAGCCATGCTATTTGATTTTGTAATATAAATTTGTAACTTAAACAAGAAAAATTGCAATAAATCTTCATCTAATCTAATCTAATCTACTAGTTTCGAACTGATGAGTTTAATGTGTCTGACATGATGGCAATGTTTTGGTTACGGTAATTTCTTTCGAGATTTCACTCTACATATTTTGCTATGGCGTTTACTTCCGCCTGAAAAATGCTGGTAGAAATTTTGGTTCTAGGCCCAAAAATACCTGTCCCAGTCCCCTCAATTATTCTAGACCCATCATGTTCAACTTGATGGTATTTGCTTTAGGAATATATTTTACAGATTCACCTGTCCACTGTTTCTTGCTACTTAACTTCATTTGGAAGTTTTTCTCGAAGTTTTATTTTTTGATCATACCATCTCTTGGGATCGCGAGAAGGTTCGTTACTGTGGACTTGCATATCGAGTTTCTTTCTTTAGTACCAATGCATTTGCATACAATGAGGAGACAATATACCAAAATCCAGCTTTCCGCAGATTTTTTGCGAGTCGAATCCTTTATTGACTGGACTATAATATTAGATTTGCGAAACGTTTTGATCACATGTATTTTCCAACAAATTTCCCATTTAAGATTGTCAAAAATGTGGAAGATGGAAAAGTTCATGAAAAGGACGCCGCCGATAAAATTAAGTACCAAAGGATTGGTGAGGAATACAGCAATAGTCTGGCTACAGAGGAAAAGGGCGTTAAGTGTAACAGATCTCGAGACGAGAATGACCAGGAACAAGCTTGAGCGACAAATTAATACCACCTCAAAGAGCAGCGCAGCCGCGTACCATAAGTGAAGTTTTCAGCGACAACCTCAGGGTAGCGGTTGTGGATGAGCTCTTCACAGACAATAAAGGACTGTTGGCTATGTGGAGTGCCATCGATTCCAAGCTCTTACAGATGGTGTTTCTTTATACACTTTTGGTAAACGAGGGTCCCATGATCGACTCTGACGAGATTCTCAAGGGATACAGGGTAATCAAGTGCGCGGACGGATTTTCTAGGGATTTCCTTAGGTCTTACATTGTTAAGATTAGCAATGACCAGGAGGGCTTGAGGCACAAGCTTATCCCAGCTAAAGACATCTCTGAACGCCCGCATGTGGTCACCTCTCATGGTTGTCAAAGAAACCGGATCAGTGGTCTTCAGAGGCTAAATCCTTTGGTTCCCTTGCATGACTGGGCTGTCATTTAGGTAGAGGAACCTTAAAATAACAGCGAATCTTATTTTCTGATCATCAGCGAAGAAAGCAAGGGGCCCTTGAGAAGGCCGCCTTTAAACTCAGATTCATAAGAAACATTAAGTTAAAGATTTTGCAAAGTCAGGGCGCAGACTCCGACAGTGCCATGACGACAAAGTCAAGATTGACGATGTCGCTGGCGGAGTAGAGGTCCCTAGCGAACCGTGCGCCAGACCTGGATCTAGTTGTAGTTAAAATCGTGCTGAGAGTCATACAGATTAATCGGAAGCACTCTAAATGTGCTTCGGATAATCTCAGGGTTTTTCTGAGGGAGGAAAACATTGACGTCAGAATTATACAAGAACCGTGGGTGAAGGGCCTCAGAGTGAGAGGTTTCTACCGTCCTACCTTCTACAAGGATCTAAGATAAGACCATTTCTCTTAAGCATTTATAACGCAGATCTATCAGCAAACTTCATCGATTCGTAAGGGTACAAGACCATGTCACCAACCTTTAGAACTAGACTAACTGATGCAACTTTTGGAACTTTTACCTGCAGTGGAGTTTAAAGACGAAACTCATCTGCTTCCAACCACCTCAAACAAAAACGAGGAGACGAAGAAAAATTGCAGCTAGAAGTTAAAACATCAGCAACGAGTAACCAGACGGTAGTATTATTCATATCAAAGACGGCACAAAATATCTCGGAGTTGACTTCACAAAGAAGATGAAGTTTAAAAAGCATATCTTCTGGCAGTAGGTACTGAAGCGCATAAACTTCTCCTTTCATTTGCTTCATCTTTGTACTGGGAAAATAGAACTTACTGAGCAATAAGACGAAGCTTCTCAGTAAACGGATCCGGTAAGAAGTCGATGGGATCCGGTAAGAAGTCGATGAATGAAGAGAATGTCGGAAATTTCTTGAAGCACCAGGGTGAAAAACTGCCAAGATAATTTTGAATAGAGGAAGCGAATCATCTGATGAAGAAATTGTCATGCAAAACTTGTAGTATTGTCGACGTACAGTGAGATAGGGAATGTTTGACGACCATTTCAATATAATTAATAGTATGAATGAAAAGAAGTGGACCTAAGTGACACCGGAGGTAGCTAAGAAAGGGCCGGAAAGGGCAATTCTGAAACGAACACTATAATAACAGTTTTCAAAAAAGAGGAAACCCATTTTAACAAGAAGTGTTCAAAGCCGATAGTGTCCGAGGCCTTACTAAAATCGGTTGAAATAGGGTTGTGTTCAATATCCCGCTTTTTATGATCCTGTTTTTTTAAATCCCGCCTTTTCAAGATCCCGCTTTCTATGATCCCGTTTTTATTATCCCGCTTTTGCAATCAAAACTAGTTGTTTTAACTCCCACCAAATTTTCGTTAGGACTTAGTTCATAAATTTGGGAGTTAGTTCATTTGGGACTTAGTTCATTATGAAATAAGTCCCAACGATTTTAATAAACTCTGAGGTATGTATAGGGGGCATGCTGCCCCCCCCCCCCCCCCCTGCAACCCCCCTACTTGGGGCTTGGGCACACTGTAGGATTTGGGGTAGGTGCGAGGTTGGGTTTAGTGGAACATAACCATTCATTTGCATTCTGTGACTTCGTTCATTTCATTTTGGGAGTTAGTTCCAAAAATATTGGGAATTAGTTAATGAACCAAGTACCAATTTTAATGGGACACGTTATAATTTTTCTTTTGATACCCAAATGAATTGTAAAAAACGGAATTGACGGTATTTGACGGGATTTAAGAAAGCGGGATTTTAATACATTGGGATTATGAATAAGCGGGATTTTAGAAGACGGGATTTAAAAACAACGGTATTTTAGTAGACGGGATTTTAAAACTTTTTTGCAGGGATTTTCGAAAAACGGGATTCTAAAAATAGGGATTCCAATACGCTCCCGTTGAAATAACATTGACTTCGGAGCCTTTCTCTAAGGTAGATAAGGTAAACGACACAAATTCAACAAGATTAGTGGTTGTGGTTGATAATTTTTAACATCGTCTTTGGGATCCTTTTTTCGAATTGGGATTATGAAAGGAGTTTTCCATATTTGAGGAAATTCACCTTAAGTTAGCGATAGGCTGAAGATTTTTGAAAGAGGTGGAGTGAGAGGGTGGAAGTGCATTTTTTTAGAAGTATGGCGGGGAAACAATCGTTGACCAGCATATATCTTTATTAGAATAATAACCCCCCGAAATTCCCAAAAAGCTGTATTTAAGTGCAGGAAGCTTTGTTCTGTCTTCTGAAGCACATTCTTCAAAGTACAAAATTTTTTGCCATAAATATACTAAAATCAACTTAACTTGTTGCATATTTTTGTTTTTGGGGCTGCAAGTGAAGAGGACGAATGGTCAAAGAAAATTAAAACTTTATCGGGCATATACATTATACAAGGTATGTCGGTACCTACTGAGTAATTTATTTTTCTTCATTAAAACAAACATTCGTATCACAACGTTACTTATAAAAGTATCTAGTAATTCTACAAAAGTCCATTAAAATTGTTTCCTCAATCAGAGTGCGTATATAGTAAGACTGTAATATTCGTAGCCTCAAGTAAATTATCTCTTTAAAACTTCATATCCTATTGCTGTCCCAAAACATCAAGCTCAAAAAAAAAATAAGCATTTGTCTGAATGGGCCAAAGCAAAATGTCCCAGTTTCTCTTTTATACTTGGTCATTGTGAGCCAAATGAAAAATGAATCCCAATCCTTTTGCGTTGCTGGTTTTGGACGAAGAAAAAAATAAAAATTCCAACAATTACTCATGGTGCTGCTTGATGCTGCCTGATGCCTGTTATTCTATCCTTTACATTGCCAAGAGTTTCAAATGACCAATTATACGTAAAATGTTAAGAAATCTTCTCTTAAACGAAATTTAAACCCTGGAGCCGTCATCAGTAAAAACAAAAAGGCCATCCACACAGAGAGAAGAGAATTAAAATTAAAAGAAGAATTTAAATTAATTATGGCATTCCATTTTTTTTTTTTTTTTTATTTTTTAGTCCGCAACCAACAAACCCCATGCGTCCGCCCTCAAAATCTTTTAGTGAGGATCTCTCAATTATCCCTATTCCTTAATCTCGTATAAAATGACATTTGTATCCTGATCTACTTCCTCCTTTGCATCAGCAACTGTCCCATCCTTCTTATTGTGTCTGTATATACACCACGCCGTCGTCGTCCAGGCTCATTCTAAATGTGAATGAGTATATTTTTATTTTTAGTTTGTGGAATCCTTTTTCGCACCGCCTTTCCTTTCCATCAACCCCATTTTGGAGAGACATTTTGCCTTTGGCTGCTGGGTGGCGCAGGCATTAAGAAAGTAGGAACAAAATTAAAATGCAACAATTTTTCATTTTGCACATTCTCGTGTAGAATCATGACGTTGAATCATCATCCTCATCATCATCAGTTGTCCTGCTGGTAACACGCGCTCATAGAAAGATGCCACTCTGTCCAGTTCCTCCGCGCTGTACCTATGTATATAGATCCAAATACATTATCCGACTTTGTGAGAGCTTACTTATTACTTCGTTGACGATGATGGTAGTGGATCGTTCGCCCACCCACAGTCATGATGATTCGCATTTCGTTACTTGAATACGTAATAAAATCATTTGACAGGTGAAGCCTGTTTCCATCACAAGTGCAATGTTCTTTCTGGAGGCCATGGATGCCATTTCTTGTACTCAACTAGGCTAAGCTGGTATGAATGAAAGGGATATTCTAAAGGAAGTTCACATAAAAATGTGATTCCATAAAAAAAAAAAAAAAAAAAAAAAAAAACAAGATAAATATTTCCATCCTTGACAAAGCCTTACCTCCTGGCTGCTTCTTGCCTATTTTGTCCCTGTCACTACCGCCGCCTTTGTCGTATGCATAAAATGATATAGGAATTCAAATCCAAGTGGACACTAGGGAAATAATTACTAACACACGCTTCCTTTTATGCATTTTTGCCTTCTATATGTCTGACTATGAGAATGTTGAATCTTTTCAATAATTCTTTCTATGTCCTTAGGGAAAAAGTCGTTCTTCTTTCCCTTATATATAGTTCAGTTTGCCGGATGGGTAAAATAGATATACATATATACTGAACCAAATAACAGGACATTTTCCATTACCATGAAATAGTTAAATTCTTATAAATATTAGTTTTGCAAAAACCTCAACGATGTTGTAAATTACTTAACACACAGTACTCTATTATTTTTTTTTTTTTTAGTATAGGTACACTTTAACATCACACACCTGGCTGAAACCCTGCTAACACCCTTTTTGTGTCAGCTTCATACTTTATGATATATAGGTACATACATAATATATGTTGCACGCATAGTTTGTGATTTTGTATAGGTGAAAGAATTTTCTTGGGAAAATCATTAGTTTTTATAAACTTTTCTTACTATAGGGTATGTTGCCTTTATAATATAGGTTTTGACAATTAGAAACAAATTAAAAAAAAAAAAAATTAAAAAATTTTAAGCTTCAGCTGATAAAATAAAATAAAATAAAATAAAATAAAATAAAATAAAATAAAATAAAATAAAATAAAATAAAATAAAATAAAATAAAATATAAATAAATTTAAATAAAACAAATAAGTAATGTGACAGTGGTCCGGCAACTTAGGACCCCACATTTAGAATATTAGAAAAAGTTATATATTAAATATCAGTACATAATCATCTCATATCATATAAGTAAGATTTTATGTCTCTGCAATCCGTTTGTGGAATAGACTTCCGCATGAATTGCAACGAACCAGTACATCTGCCGATTTTAAGAGAAAGCTATTTTTAAACTTTGCTACTCAATATTAAGTATTAATTCATTTTAAGCTTATAAATTATTATCTTTGGATTATAATCTTCATTGATTAAGTAATATTGAATTTGCGATGTTATTTTTTAGCATTTAATGTTTGGCTTAACTTTTTTTCTTTATGTTTTCTTTTTTTCTTTAAATAAATTAATTAATTAATTTTTAGTTATTGAATATTATTAGTAATTTAAGTCATTAGATCCTATAGAAGATTTAAATCTTGTGTGTCATTGTTATTTATATATTTTGAAATAAATAAATGAAGTTAATGAAATAAAATATAAGTCACGTTGGTTTCAGTAATAGCCAGCCATATAGATGATTTTTAATGAATTTTTTTATATGAGGGCATAAAAGACGCTTATACTTAATTTATGAGATATTCAGTAATTGATCATCCATAGCCGAGGAGCTAATATTTTCGAATAGATGACCTTTATAAAAACTTAAAAGATTCATAAAAATTGCTTAGATCTAATTTGACCTAATTGACCTTTTTCAACCAATTATTGACCTTTTTTTGAATATCCCAGATATGGTTACTTAGCTCATGGACAACCAGGGGCTATAGTGGCTTATTTACTGTACTGTAAACCATTCAGGTGTGGGTTTTGTAAGTTGGCGGTGGGGTCAACAAACTCTGCCAAGACCTAATACTTTTGGAGAATTTGTCACGTCCTCGTAACAGGGATATATTCTTCTGTAGCCCAAAATATTTTTGTATGGAAATAGACTGGATTAAATCATATCACTCCGGAAAGTTCAAGAGCTACTGTTCTATATGTCTTAAGAATATCTTTATTATTCAAAGCAGGCTTCTATTAGTTACAATAAATTTAATTATATATCACCCAAAACAACAATTGGTGTATATAATAGGCTTCGTAAAATGTACTAATACTATACCGACATAGGTACAAATACATTAAAAAATTTCAAGAAACATTTGTATATTTTAAAATATTCAAAAGAAACTTTAATAGACTTACGAATTATCTTTTTAATGTTTTCTGCAATCAACGAAATGTTTGTTATTGAAATCTTTTAGAAAGACGAATGCATTCGTAAATACAACGAAATTTTTATATTTTTGCTAAATTCGGAAAAAAAATTTAGTTAAATACACGAAATATTTTGGAATATTTGGTGCATTTTATGAAATTTGTTTCCCGAAATTTGCAAAAATACAAAAATTTCGTTAATAGAATGAAATTTTTTTTAAATAGCTTTTAACGGCCTTCATTTTTAGTTTTTGCCCGTGGTGTGGTATTTTTTATATGCATAATATGAAGTATTTGGTTTTTGTATTTTTAAAAATGAATTAAAATGAATTTAAAAAAAAAATGGGCATTCTAAATAATCCTTTTGATATTGTAAAGATTTATTCTAGGTATATATTTACAAAATGTTTGTAATTTTATGAAATTATTTCTAAAGATCGTACAGTTATAGATACACGCAAAAGCAGCATTCACCTATTAACATTTATACTGGCTTAAATAAATATAATGATTGGTTCAATTATTTTACAAAATATTTGTGGCTTCTCGAAATATTTTGTAAGGACGATAGTTCATATATAAATAACCGAGTGTATTTGCCTTAGAACATGCAGATTGGGTAGAACACAACGATTGCTTCGATAATTTTCCACAATTTTGTAGTTTTACAAAATTTTTTTTAAGACTACAGGGTCATTGACATAAGCAAAAGTGTTCGCTTAGAATAACTTAGAATGGCTCATTTACATAAATAAGATTGGTAAATTTTTTTTTTTAATTTTTGTATATTTAAAAAACATTTTGTATTCGCCTAGTAACATGTACATATAGATTTCGAAGGATATTACGATTGCGTCGATAATTTACAAAATTTTGTAATTTTACAAAATAATTTGCTAAGATTTTGATATAATAAAAAACATCCGCCTAGCAATGATAGAATGGAAATTCACAAAATTTTTCTAATTTTATGCAATCATTAGTAAAGCAAATAGATATAACAAACGGTATACTTATGAATATGATTTTTCTCTGTTTTGTTGTCAAAATACTGATGAGAACTAATTTGGAACTAATATACTTAGCCTGACCACGGGCATTATTTTTCTAGGTGCACGAATTTATTCAAATTCCCCTAGAAATATATAATTTGCATTGTATGTATGCTGCAAATTATATAAGAGTCGGTAACCATCGACCAAAAAATTGCGTCTTAGAAAGGTATGACAGCATCTAACTGATGAGCCCAACTGTAGTGCCTGGGCGAAACGCATTGGACTAAAGGTCACAAAAAAACTTTATTTTGAATTTCATTCAATACAGTCCACTAAACCAAAAACAAAAATAATAATTTTCTTATTATTTGTGTTTCTCTTCTTCTAATTCGGAATCTTTTACTCAAAATCTAGTACGTATAGGGTAAAAAGGGCTAAAAAAAAAACCGGATTGATTATAAAAATTCTTATTTACATATTATTATTATACGCGATGATTATTTTTCAAACCAAAAAATGTAGGGTTAGTGATGTTTGCCAAAAAACCAGAGTATGTGTGTAGTATATAACTTTTTTATAATTTTTAATAAATTATTTTATTAAATAGTTGTTTTATGAAATTGTTGTTGAATATTCAAACTATTTTATTTAAATTTTTTCTGCTTAATGGAGTTTTTAAATCCCCTTAAGTTAAATTTTTTTTGGACTAAAGCGGGGTTTATTTAAGTGCAAAATACGATTAAGTGGAAGAAAGACTTTGCAATTTTGCCGTTTCTGTTAAGCGAGTTTTACATTGCTTTAGATGGAAGATAGTACGATAGTTGGCAAATATGTTAATAAGGAAAACTCCCATGAAAAAATCATTTTCCCGAATTTTTATATTTTTTCTTTTCCAATTTTTCTGTTTAAAATAAACTGAAATGAAATCAGTTCACCCGTTCTCAAGTGATGCGACCAAAATAATAATACATATTTCAATTGACATGAAGTTGTGTAAAGTGCAGCAACAATAATGGAGAAACAATTTTTAAAAATTCAATAAAATAAAAGTACGTATACGCCTGAGTGTTTTTGGTGGACATAAAAGTTATGCTATATTATTTTAATTATTTTAGTAATTTTAACAAAAAACTGTCATTTGAATGTAGATGGTTTTTTTATGTAGAAATAATATTGCATATACAAATTAAAAAACAAAATATTTTTAAGGGTATTTCCTAATATGAAAAAATTATAACTCTTCTATTTTTTTTTTTTTTCTTTTTAAGGTGCTTATGAAATAAACTTGGAAGATTTACTAAATTGAACTACAGCGCTTTAGAGAGGACCAAACTTATTGAATTTTTTCTTGAAAATAATCACTCAATTATTTTAATCCAAAGAGCTTATCGGCTTTGACTGCACCAGACTTTTTTCTGTGGGGTTATTTTAAGGGTAAAGTGTGCGTAAATAAACCCACCACTATCACGGAGCTGCAGGAGGACATTCGTGCTGAAATACAGTCGCTGAGCTCAGATGTCCTATTAAGTGTTATTGAAAACGCTGAAACGGCCCTTTTCTGTGAACATGAATCTGGTGATCATTTGAGGACATTATATTTCATACTTAGTCCAAAAAATCTCCATAAATCATACTTTGTGATTCTAAAATAGATTATTAATAAAAAAATTAAATCTATAAAAGTTACTGTCAATTTAAATAAGGAAGTCAATTTTGACCCACCCTGTATAATTTAAATAATTTAAATGATTTAAATCAGTTGCTTTTGTTTAATTAATTACCATGTTTTTGTATTTTTGCTAATTTAAAGATTTATCAATCTAATGTAAAAAGAATTACAATAAATAAATGAAATGAAAATAATTCCCTCCCCTAATCATTAATCGGATTCTTGAATTGGAGGTCTTATACAAACGGGTTAATAGATTTTTTTTAAATTTAGGTTGTTAGATGTAAATAACCAAATTTAGAAAGACGATTTTAATTTTTCCATTGGAATCAAAAAATAAGTGAAACCATCCGAAAAATCAATGGAAAACGAAATGAAATTCACAGTACCCATTTCCAAAATAAATAGGGTAAGTCTACTCATTGGCTCTTGTATCGTCTTGTGAAGCTATTCTTTATTAGCTTTTTGCGTTAGGACACAGCAGGACCAAAAGAAAATACAAGAACGTGTTCATTATACCACAAGGAGGGTATATATTATGATGGATGGTGTGCAATGTACATGGTATACACCTATAGTGTTATTATTTGAGTTCAAGTTAATAAGCCCCAATGTCTGGTATATGGGTGTGTGTGTTTGCTTAGGAGTATATTTCTGCTGCGTCCGATCTTTGGCCCGTAATGCTTAAATTTAACCTCATTTGGTGTTTCTTCAGTTTTTTTTCTTGAGTATAGAAGGTTATAGATACTTTTGCATCGTACGTATCTTTATATTGCATGTTGCTATACACTTGGAAGAGGTGAGAAGATGGAAAAAGTTTTAACTAAGAAATAAGTGATGTACAATGTATGTTATATGGTATAGGAGGTACATTTATTTTAATACTATACTATAAGTTGAAGTTTTCCAGAGCGTTTCAATCTTTTCACCTTCATGTTCCCGACATCGTGCCACATTCGAGTAAAGCTCATTTGAACACTTTAAGTGTAAAAGTTTTTGTACGTGTCGGGTTTTGATATTAATTTTTTAAATTTTAACGATACCTACTATATATTTTATAATTTCATTATTGACAGTAGAAAAAAAAATGGATAAGGAGAACTTTATATTTATTTATTAATTCGAAATATTGTACACGATGGACCCCGCATATACATTTTGAAGTAATAAATTTGAATCTTGTCTTAAAACATTTGTCAAAAATGATTAAATTATTTAAAAATACCGAAAATAAATGTATCTGAATATATCGAGGCCTATAACGCCATTTTATCGTAAGCGATATTTTTTTTACAAAATTGAGTTATTCACTTAACTAGTTTGTTAATAAAACTTAAAAAAAAAGTAACTTAGAGAAAAAAAATTTATATCGTAAACGACAGTTATATTTTCTGTTAACAGCTATATATAGCCAAATAGAGTAAAACACGAAAAACTATATTGGATTTAATGGTCGATTTCACGAAGGACTTTTAAACATTTAAAAGGCTTCTAAACCTTAAAATGGGATATTTTGGTTTCACCAAACACTTTTAAATTAAACAACATTTTAAACACCATTATAAACTTAATGCCCATTTTTGGCTCATTAAATTTTAATTTTTTGTCTGAAATTTGCAGACAAAATTTCGAAACATTTTAATTTTCAATTTTTGGAGATACAATATCAATTATTCCATTATTTTTTGGGTAATTTTTGCCTCTTTCTTTTCTTTTTATATGCGCATTCTTTGTTAAATTTAATGGAAACTCATTTTATAAAAACCTTTCGGCAGAGGCCCAATGTTTTTTTTTTGATTTTGAAGAAGTTTACCGATTTATTTTGCAATTCTTGGCATTTGTTTCAATACATAATGCTTTCTCTTTTTTTCTCATACATTTCTCTTTTAGAAAGAAAAACAGAAAACAATTTATTTATCCAGGGATGTGAAGAGAACTCGATTTTAACAAAAATTTCCCTGAAATTTCCCTTTTATAGATTGGTGAAACTAAAAATATTTAAGGGGGTTTTAAGAGGGTTTTCGATGAAAGTGCTTTTAGTGTTTGTTTATGAAATTGGGCATAAGGCTTTTATTTTTTAAAAGGTTTTTCGTTTAAAAAAAACTCAGTTCGTCAAAGGCAGTGTCTTGTTTATATTAATCCTTTAGTTACGCTTACAAAGTATAACTGAATATGTACTGAAAATAAGTTCGTTTAGTTTTTCAGCTCGGAAAAAAAAACATAAAAATTTCCTGTATACGCACTGTCTTCGGTTCAAGCTTAGACTACCATAAAGCTTTGCTCGGATATTTTTTTTTTAATATTTTCGAAAACGAATCGAACGGTTTTGATTAAATCACTTAATACACAATTAGAACGGCTATAATAAGTGAACAGAATTTAAATAAAAAAAATTTGAAACTTAATTACAAAAGAGCGGAGAATTCTATATGGAGAATTTGTTTCAATAATTTAAATTTCGCTCATGAAACAACAAACAACAAAACGAAAAGCAGAACGAAATTTTTCGTCTATGATTTTGCTATGTCATTTTCCTATGGAATTTTTTTTTCATATAATAAGCATACATATATGGTTTAAATCTCCAAATTCGGAGAACTAATCAAAACACAAAATTGAAAAAAATCCTTCTGCAACAATTCCAGTTATTGTTTTCTATGAAAATGGTTATGTTAGTCGATAAAACACTGCAATTAAAATCTCCATAATGAATCATGCACTGAAACCTTCATTGCTTCAACAGCAATGATGTCTTAATATAGTATACCCTAGGCGACACCGACGACGACGACTATGACAATGCCCATGCCAAGACCAAGGAAAACGATTAACCCTAATGACATCGCCATCACCCCGCAAAAAAAAAGTGTGAATTTATTTGTATTATAGTCTGAAGCGTATATATAGTACACAACAAGAGTAAACAAAGAAACAAGTTTTGGGTACATTTTTGGCAACCAGAAAATATCTGCTTACGACATAGAGACACATTACATTGTGCTTAAAATTGCTTTTTGGAACTTCCTGTTTTATAGGCTCGAGGAATGACGCCATTTAATGCAGGACGCTTCCTTTTCGAGTGATAAGTTTTTGCGAACCTCTATTATATGGTCTATGGCATCAATTGAAATGCAAGAGTTTAAAATGCAGTGTTAATGACTTGAACATGCCTTCAATTGTATTACATCTTTTATAGCATATTTTTGGTCGTCACGGTGAGAGTGTAGGTTTTTTATTTTATTGAAGAGAAATTATGCTAGAAAATTAACATAGATAAAGTTTAGAAAACAGACCAAAGAGAGAAAAACAAAAACAAGCGATTAACTACCAATTTAAATTTGAAAATTTTCAACAAAATAGTAGCAGATTTTAGATGAAAACACCTTCTTGTAAATTGCGAAATTATTTGTTTTTTTTTTTTTTCAAAAATTTAATGATGCAGAATATTTTTAAATTCAGAGTGTCATAAGGAAAAATTAAGATAAACAAAGGTAAAGAACGAGAATCTATTTTCTAAATAAAAAATCATGGAGAGTTGAATTTTTTTTGGGATCGATAGATTTAATAAAAAACGGAAAGTCAATGTTAAAACAAATCAATCACCTGAGTCCTGACATCAGGGTTATAGTTTTTGGAAATAATTTGTATATATTTGTAAGACAGATAATAAATAATTTGACCCTTTTTTGCGGGTTAATTTTTCAAATTAAGACTTTTTTTACAGGTAAAATTTTGAAAAATACATATTTTTTAATTAACTTTTGGCCATTTTAGATTTTTTCATTCTTAGAATTATATTACGAGTATGTTTGCACTGCCAGAACGTTGCTCGGAATCTCGGAGTTGCCGAACTTTTAATTATCGAAATTTTTTCCAAATTTGACCACCAAATGTTTGAGAGTCGCGTTTGAAGGCCCACCGCATCTGCCGAAAAATGGGCGCAACATTTGCACTAACGAACAATCATTTTGATAACAAAGTTCAATCATTTGGACGTGCTGCCATGGTGATTTGGCATCAATGACTAAATAATAAACAACTGATTTGACAAGCGCCACCAAAACAACATGGCCTCCACAGACTGTTAATATCGCTCGTCCCTATTAGAAAGCCCTTTCGAATGAAAAAAAGACTGGGAAGTTTATTTCTCAGCTTTTGATAGATTGAAGGTGTTAAGTATTGTTATTTTTTCAATTATTGTGTCAGTCAGTACAGTACTACTAAAATTCATATATTAAAATCAAAAAATGATGCTCTGTTATGAGCACAAAAACCTCAATCATGACGATCCGATTATTGCAACATCAAGACACAGTTCTCTAAACGAATCATATAAGAAGGCAACAACATTTGTTTTAATAGTCCTATCTTCAAGGTTGACATTTTAAAGGGAAGGTAAAATTTCAGGCTATATGCAAAGTTAAATCAGTGATGTGACTGATACAGAAAAAAGAGTTACCCTCTTTTATGACTTGAATTCTTATAAGATCTTCAAGATTAAGAATAAAATTATGCTAAAATATCAAGTTACACAATGTTTTCAGGCGACAAAGGAAAATCGGCTCATTGGAGTAACAGAGGATAGGGAACTGAACAAAGAAATATGTGCACGACTGGGTCTCACGAACTTGCTCTTATGTGCGATCACACTGTGTTTTTAAAGTTTTAATATTACAAAAACTTTATTTATCTTATAAAAGAAATAAATTAGTTAAGGGAGCCTATATTGTATATCACCTGCTTAAACCGTAGTTAAGTTTAAGGTAGTATTATGCGAGTAGGTAAATTTATTTATGAACAATATAGCACCGTGTTGCAAATATCCATGAAACTTACAGTTTAGACTGAAAAATTGTAAACAAAAAAAATGTAATTAAACATTTAATAAATTGATTAAACAACCTCTGAAATTGTTTTGACATCAATGCGATGTTTAAATTTTTTTTTTTAAATCAATAATTTATTTTTTTGAAAATTTTATTAGAATATTATCAACTGACAAAGGAGATAGTCGAAAATAAAAAAAAAACGATAGATAATTTTTTTCCAATAATATGGTAGATCGTACAGATATTAGTTCACACAAAATTTTTTGATCAAAATCGTAGGAGCTGTTTTTTAGAAAAATGATATTTTCAATACCGGTTTTTAAACATTTATATGGGAGGTAACGTTATTTTTGGTTATAAGAATAATTTTCATTTAAAATCTGCTAGATAATGTTTAAAACCTGCTAGGTGCAGTATGACCTAGTAGTTTTCGAATTATTAATGTCTCAAAAAAAATTTTTAAACTTTTTTTTAAAAATCCGACAAAAAATTTTTTTCAAAATTTTGGTAAACAAAAATATGAAAAAATGTTCACAAAACTTTTAAAAAAAATTCAAACATTCTCAGTAAAAAAATTGATCAATATCAGTTGAACTGTTTTTGAGAAAATCGAAAATCAAAAAAAATGGTTCTATGGGAGGTACAATTTTTAACCATTTTTAGGATTTTTTTTTTTTTTAAATTACTGAATTTAAAAAAAAAAAGTTGTAGGCAAGTTTTTGAGAAAAATAAGATTTTCATTTTTTGCTACAGCCGAAAGGACAGACAGACAGACCGACAAACAGACAGACAGGCGGACAGAATTGCGAGACCCACTTTTTTCGACTTCGCTATCATCTTAACTTTGATCAAAATCCCGAGTTCGAATTTTTTTACGAATCCATAACTTGGCCATGTAATACCTATACTATATCGCAAGTAAAAAAACTATCACAATTGAATGTTCGTTTAATCGTATACGCGGAAAGGATTATACCGTTCTTAAATAAAGTTGTTTTAGTAAACAGTTTATGAAAAAATCAATTTTAACCTCATAATTTGCAAAATCAAACCTAATATATGGGGTGTTCCTTTAATTTGAAACTCAATGATAACTCATTTTTCCAAAAAGTTGTGAATTGCGCATTTAATAAAACTAAATTCTTAAAAGAAAATTCTGCCCTACAATGATGACAAAAATCCATTCAAAATCCTCATCATAGAGAGCCTCTATACACACTTGAAGAAATCCATAAACGCAATGTCACATTTAATCTGATGCCAAGATGTAAACGCTAGTTCATACATCATGACAAAGTTAGTATCCTTTTGGAATGGCGTTGATCCGCATACATACATATAAGGCAGACATCCCTATAACTAACGGTCTTCTGGTGAATTAAAGCTTAAGAAATCATTCCATGTCAGCATAATTAAGTGAACAACCTTTTTTCTCCATTTATCATCGGCAAGACCCAATTTTTGTTGCTTGTATCTATTATTATTATTATTATTGTATATGTATTCTTTATTATTCTATCGAAATTCAAAGCCTTGCCTTAACGTCTTCTTTTTTTTTTTGGCTCAAACTCCCTGTGTTATATTCTGCAAGGCAAATTAAACAAACATTGCTTCAAATATCCCTTTTTTATTGCTGTCATAAGGAGGATAAAAATGGATACGACGACATTACGAACGAAGGCAACGAGCAAGGAAAAAAAAAAAACTTCATAAACTCAAGTCATCAATCTTTCTTAGGATCATCACTGATAAGAAGATATCACACTTTAGGGGCCCGTCATATAAGTTTTAATGGCAAATCGTGATTTTTCGAAAAACATTACTTACTTAAGTGAAGCCAAATTAATTTTGAGCATCAAGAACGTATATAATATACGAATCGCCACCATTGCGACGCGTCGGTTGTCGTTGCTTCGTTTCAACCCCTTGTTCTTTATAATAATCTGACAATAACAACCCTAGAGTGCATTGTTATTATATTCTATATAAGATTTTATGTATTTGATTGTTCTGTTCCGTCGTAAGAATGTATGACTTTTCAAAGTGTACTCGAGTATAGGCACTTCATATACTAAATGGCATACAATGAATCTTAAAACAGATTAATTTAAATAACAATAATAGCGCATTCAATAAGATGTTATAATTAAATAAAATGACGTAAGTTTTTAAACTGTCGCACATATTCATTTATGGGAGGTGGCGTTAACAATAATTTTTGGTAATTTATTTCGACAAAAATCTGATCAAATTAACAATTTTTTTTTTCTATTTAGCCATTTTTTAGGAAATTATGATTTTTCAAAAGTGCTGAAAAAAGTGTATATATACAGGGTGTCTCATAAGTCATAACCAATGGTCCAAACTAAAACTGGTGATAGGTGATAGATGGTCACAACCTGACCACTCAGAATTTAGTAACTTTTCCGTACCGCATCATTATTTCGAATTTCGAACGAACGAAATTTCGAAAAACCCCTAATTTGAACCAGTTATTTTTTCAACCTGTCCATAATTGATTTTTGTTTTTCTTTATTTTTTAACTTAAATAGTGGTTGATAGTAAGACCAATTTTCTGCATTAAAATATTTTAAATATCCTGCACCATTTTGCTAAAAATTAATAGATAATATGACATTTTGATCAAACCTTTTTTAACAATTTATTTTTAAAAGAGCATCCTAAAAAAAAATCTAATATCTCAATACAGTTTATTGAAGCTTCTTAAAAGCTATAAAAAAATCGATTTCGAAATAACAGTAACAGTAACATTAATGCCCGAATAAAAAAAAGTAAAACATTAAAATATGAATTAAAGGCCAAAATAGGAAAAATCGCAAAAAAAACAGAAGAAAAAGCACCCAAATTAGAGGAAATATCGCCCAAAACTGTATTCATTTTATTTTGCTCAATTTTTTTTTTTATCGAAATCAATTTATTTTCTCCCTTTAAATGTTCGTATTTTACAAACAAAGGGTTTTGGAAAAAAAAACCAGAAAAGGTTCAAAATTACATTTTAGAAATGAAAAAAACACGCCAAAAGATGTTTTTAACAGTTTCAGAGACAAATCACATCAGGGGGGTGGCAAGGTGGTAGGTATTTAAACAATAATTTTCATTCAAATTTTTGGACCATTTTTCACTTTTGTGATTTGGGTGACATGGGGATTTGGGCGTTAAAAAAAATTTTTGGGCTTTATTTCCATTTTGTTTTTTTACTTTTGGGCGTTTTTTCCTTGGTCGTTATTGCCTATGGCTATTTTTAAGGTTAAGGTGCCTAAAAGTAGGCTTTTTTGAAATCAAAGAATGTTTGGACTAAAAGTTCATTTAAATCCAGACTGAATAATATGACGGTTATAGTTAATAATATAGACATTGGACATGAATTTAAATCAAATGGAAAACAAAATTGCACTAAATATATTTTGAATTTTTTTAACAGAATTTGGGATCCATGCACATTGTTGAATTGAAATAATATAGAGTGGAAAACACTTAAAAAACAGTACCTTTAGGTGCTTTAACTTTAAAAGTACATATAAGCCCTAAAAAAAATGTTTTAAGGAAAAAAAAAGATAGTCAAATTTCGCTTGGAAAAAATGTTTACAAATTTGCGGAGTGATGAGCCGTTTTTGAGATATTTTTTTTTTATATAGCAACTTACACACAATACTCGCAGCCACACCAATTTTTAGTACCTACTCTCAAGAATAACATACCTAAAGATCATAAAATTTTATCAGTATTTTTTCATAACGAAGACTACTTTTTTTGCCTTTGCCGCTTATCCTGAAGAGGATTTTAACAAATCCTAAAAAATTATTTGCTGAATCGAGTGGATAGAGCCTGTTATTTATGCAAAATTTCGACAACTATCAATATGGTGACTTAAAAAGCCTTTAACTTCAGTTCAAATTGATGGAATATGTAAGCTAAATTTGCAAATAAAGATTTTTGGGGATATACAAAAATTTCACACTATAGAGTGGTGTTTGAGTGAAGTACCTAATCGATTCTTTGCATTCTTCATTTAAAATTTATTGAAAAAAAATCAGCATTTCGAAAGAATTTCTTACAAAAATAGAAATAATTTTACATGATTTTATTTAAAATTTCGAACATTTAAAAAATACTTTTCTGAACTTCATGATAAATCTTTGTCTTTGGTAAAAAATTGGTCAAGCCAGTATGGAAACATACGGGAATAACGAATATGGGATCGAAGGATCCAAATATTGGATATTTGCAGGAATGAATCAAAAGATGCTTTGTGTTATAAACAAAATTGTTTAAGTGAGTAAGGATTAAGGAAACGGAATATCGAATCCGGGATCTTAGAACCCCAAATGTGGGATATTCGTAAAATGAATTTCCATATCAATGGTTAGTAATTGTTCAAAAAAGGTCACGTACTTTCAGAATTTCGTCATCCATAGAATATTTTTCATTAATGGTTAAAGTTTTCCAAGGTTATCAGTAGTGAAAAATTTAGTACGCTGTTAAAGCATTTTTAGTATGATAAAAAGGCGTTAACATCGTACTAAATCGTTTAAAGCAAGTGATTTCAAGTATAGGTACCTTATATGTGGCAAATTGAAAGAAAAAAAAGTAAACCATATGAAAGGCCACCAAATCCTCATGAAAGCTCAACTATATAGTTTTAGTAATTGGTCAGCCATCATTTTTTTTTTTGAATTTTCATATTTTTTTTTTCAACGTCAAAGTTAAGGTTATTAAAACCCCATTTCCAGAATTTAAAAAAAAAAACAAGTATCTCAGTTGAAAGATTACTAAATGGTCACCCATAGTTTTTATAGATCATTTTTAAAGGTCTAAGAGATTGTTAGCACCTTATTTGTCAGATATTCGAAAAGAATCACCAAAAAATATTTTATCCATTGATTAAAAATATTCATTGGCTGACTAATTTCAGAAACCTATAACACTGATCCTTTAGATGGCATACCTTTCTTTGGAATATCCCACATATAAGGCGTTGAAAGTCCACAGTTGGAAATAACCCATCTAGAAAGAATATTTTCCAATCTTACTCGATTTATGTGAACTTTTCGCCAGAAACCTGGATAAAAATTTTCAAATTTTTTCACCGTACAATCACATAAAAATGTTTGGAAAAAAAATTGGTCCACTCATAAAAATTCTAATCCAAAGTAGAGTGCGTATGTACTTAAACGCAGATGGACAGCCCGGCTGCGTGGCGGGCAGTAAAACGTAAACTCTTTTTTTGGTTTTTCAATATTAGAATTTTTAACTCTTTTTCGAGTTCTTCATATGATTTAGCAAAAAACAAAAAAATCATTACATGATATTCTCAAAATGAAACTGTGAAATTCAGTAAATCGTACCCAACCCGTTTTTTTTATCAGATCTCTGAACTCATCGTCGTGATATATCAATTAAAACATAAAAAAAAATTATTAAAAAAGGAGGTACTTAAACAAAAAACAAAGAAAAAATGCCAGAAATAAGTTCATTTTCTATTTATTGATTCTTGTTGAAATCATGGCACTTCAAAAAACCACTCGCACAAGAGGAATCCACGCGAGACTTGCAGATTAGGCACGACAACATCGACATTGCAACATTATATCAAACAAAACATCCAGAGCATGGTACTATGGTACATCTAGATTCCCGCCATGATAACTGAAGGAGATACCCATAGCTCTCTGCAACCCCATTTTGTATCGCAACCAGTATTGAGTGTGCAATAAACTCCATCAGGCTTTAAATCACATGTTTTCTAACAACACAACATGGCAAAAGGCTTACACCCTTTTACTAACCTCTCTTCTTGTTAAAAGTAGTGAACCATTTCGAGAGCTCATCGACGATAGCTTTAGGGGTTTGAGGGAAACTTCAAAGTCGACTATACCTACGTCCCACGTATATGGAACATCAACATCAACATCAACATCGACAGGGATCATTATTATGTACGTATGTACATAGGTATGGGCCAAGAGGCGAATGAACCTATAGGTATAGAAATAAAAGATGAAAGGTAAAAAAAGAATAAAATTGTAAAAAGACGCATCCACTTTTAGGTTTTTATGAGTTTATTGTTCTATTAAAAAATTTTAAGAACTCTGCCTCTAGAAAAAGGAAGAATGGATACAGGGATACCCTATCCTACTATGTATTTGAATTTCTCAAGCTATATGTAGGTAGAGAAAGCATGTTGTCCTAATGTTGCTTGATGCTGACGAGAGGGTTGACTCAAGTGGAAGCCACGTGAAAAAATACTCGCAGGCATTCTTTCGAAACAAACCTCATCTAGTGCATGGGTATAAGTATACGGTGAAACCGTTTTTAGATGAGATTTCTCGTGGAACGTGTTCCGCTTCGTTAGATACCCAAGAGCCGGCAGCAGTGGTAATATTTCGCGCTTACCATAACCACCTCCATTTCCATCTCCCCTTTGACTTCGACTAACAAGGCAACTTAATCGATTAGATTCTTTCTCGCAATTAAGTAAATTAGACTTTATTCACCGGTTGCTTAGGCTGCTTAAAGTGCTATTACGTGGTAATTAAAAAATATTATTTTGAAGCGTTGGTGCGGATATTACGGTGCGGTGGTGGTGTGCATGATGATCCGTGTTGGGAAGATTTGTTTGGTCCTTGGGGGAGGTGGGCTGGGCAGGGCATCACTTGCATCTCCTTGGTGAAGCGTTTCATTATATTTAGATTTGTTTGTTGTTGAGTTTTTTTTTTTTTTTTTTGATTTGAATTTGATTTTAGCTTTTGCAGTTGTCTTTGAAAATTTCAAGGATGTTTTTAATTAAGTCACGGTTCTGTTACTTGAGAAACGTTCACTTTGAGCAATTAGATTTAATTAACAGATTCATGGCGACAAATTATTTTTACCGGCGTCGTGTCACGTCTCGTGGGTATAAGTAGGTATGTTTCTGGTGATTTGCTGTTTTTTTTTTTTAATTTAATTTGTGGAATTATTTTTGATTTTAACATTTTTTAAAAGCGCAATTTCTTCATTAGATGTTTGAGGTAAAGTTGGGATCTCCGGAAAAAAGATACCTTAGTATTAATTCCTTTACTTTTGTTTTCACTTACTTTATAGGGAAAGTCTTGGTTTCAAGTAAAAAATAAATTCGAGGTTGTAATCAAAATATATACTACAACGAGAAGCCGGAAAATATATATTTTTTGTACATCCACTGCAACTTGAGCTAAAACCTAAGCGGGTGTACCGATTCGCTTAAAATTATGAACAAAATATTTTTATGTGATTCCCTTGAGGAGAAATTCGAATTTTTGTTTTAGCTCATATAAAACGGATAGTTGCCATATAACGAACTTTTTTTTTTTTATTTTTTGAAAACGGCTTCAACGATTTTGATTAAACCTAGCACCAGTAATGAACTAAGTGATTGTAAGAAAAATTCGTTCCAAGCTTTTGCCATAAAAATCACATTACGGAAATAGTTCTTTTGAACTATTTTTAACCTTATTTTTAAGTTATTCATTTAAAGTTTTTCATTGAATTGAGCTATTTTGCTATAATTTTGTAGTCAAGTGCTTTTGAATAGTTTAAATAATATTGTATTTAAACATTTTGAAAATATTTATTTTTTAACATTTTTTGGTTAAAACATAGCTACATTAAAGTGGTTAACCACAATAGCAAGTTAGGGCCATTTATAGTCGTACGCATACACAAATTTTTACTTGCGATATTATCTTGTAGGTACTTTAGCCAGTCCTTTCGGCTGCAGCCTAGACGGGTTTGTCGATTTTCTACAAAGTTGTACCTATCATTTTTGGGGCATTCCCCCCACACTGCTTTTTTCATTTTTTTTAAGACTAAAAACTACGGTACCGGCCGTACAAATTTGTTTAGCAAAAAATGAAAATCTTATTTTTCTCAAAAACGTGCCCACAACTTAAAAAAAAAATCAATAACTTTTTTACAAAATGCCAGCCATTTTATAATTAAAAATTCCGAAAAATGGTTAAAAATGGTACCTCCTATTAGCCGTTAAAAGCTGTTTTGAATCAATAAATCAACAAGTCCAAATAAAATAGTGCTAAGTCTTCTACTTGGCTGATGTATTTCAGTATATAGAATTTGTATTATTAAAAAAAACCTTCTTAAAAAAAATATTTTGTTTGCTGTTTTTGAAGCTCTCCTTCTTCTGAGTTTTGTAAACGGATTTTAAAGGGAACGGGGTCTGTAAATTCCAAGATGACGTGCATAGCCACTGTGATATGTATGTACGAGTTAGTATTTCTATGAACAGATGCACACTTCAGGAAGTTGGATGAGTGTGGCTATGACAATTGACGTGATCAAAGTCTCCGGATCACTATCATTACACGGGACTGAAGAGTATACGTCAATTATCGCAAAATTAAGAGCGAGCTTTCTAGAAAACATTTAGTACCAACCTTTTTTGACATTTTTTCTTTATGTGAACCAAAAAAACCACTTCATTGATGACCATTCTCATCTTCAAATATTATTTTTTTAAAAAAAGGGTCTTATAAATTAGACAATGTTAGAAGGAAAAGAACGATATGATAGATTTTTGTTTGCACAGTGGATTGAGAAATTATAGAAATCCTAGGGGTGGCGTTCAGTTGAGGGAATATAGAAAAGAATGCTGCCTTGACTGGGGATCGAACTCAAGTAAGCAGTCAAGCACATACTTCCACTGCGCCGGCCGGGGCCACCCCGACATCACTTGTGCCCCATTATTTAACAGCAGCTGAATAATTTAATTTTATCACTTAACCATTTTGCTTTGTTAAAATAAAGTCATATACCTATAATTATACATAATATGTCTTCGAAACTTTGCCCTGACATCCACGAAATCCACTTTATGCCTGGCCGGACTCTATTTTAATGTGAAGTCATGTTATGCGATATTCTATTGCACAACACTTAGTCTGACGTGACATGACGCGACGTGACGTGAGGTTTTGCCTTCACGTCAAATCCCTATAGCAGAGGGATATATGGAGGATATATACGTATATCACACATGCACGACAAACTCATAAAGCTCACTTCAACATAGCGTCAGAGCCAGAGTCTGGTTCTGGTTCCTCTTAAATTTTCACACCGCATTCTCCGAACATTTTGAATGAAATTTATATTTCTACAAGAGCATAACGCATGCTATGATACATACACATTGAACATATGACTATGTAGTTCCTTCTTTGTGTTTAGTTATAGCCAAATTTAGTTTGTGTCTACCCCATTCCTCTAGTTCAGCCCATTAGCAGCAAAATACCCACATCACACTCGACCAGCGCAAAATCTAATGGTTCTTGGGTTAAATGGCGCACTAAGCGCATCCATCTATTTAGCTAACATCCTGTTACTATGATAAATAGTATCAGTCATAATGCCTGCAATCTTCGTTAGAGCATAACGCCGCCGCCGCCGCGACGTGGCATATATGATGCAACACGACATAACACTGTTCATACAATATAGAAAGATTGGAGAGCCTATATTTTTCATTTGAAGTTTCACGCGCCGCGTTCATGAATCTTTTGTGCGGTGGTGGTCACGGAGTGCGAGCAAGCGGAAACTGGAACTGTTGGACAATGTTGTCAGTGACCAGGTTCATCAGAAGCTCCAATTCGCCGTTATTATCATCATCATCATCATCATCGTCATTGTATCGTTGTGTGTGTATTATAATAGTACAATAGCGACAATATTGTATACCTCTTGCTATTCATTCATTTTGTTGTTGTTTTATAAGGATGCCTCGTTGGTTGGTTGGTTACGGCTAAAAAGTGTGCCATGCAAAGGCGACGAGATAATGATAATGGTGATATACCTCTAGAAGATACACCACATCCAAAAATTTTGTATACATTGTTCTCCTTTAGACATATAGGATTCAGGCTGAAATCCTCACATAAATAGACCCACAGAACGCAGCGCTTCATCGAATTGCAAATTTCGGTGTATTATAGTAGATGTGTATCTAACTTTTTAAAGGAAATTTTATGCATAATAATCCGAATGCGGACTGTGTTTATATTGTGCCTGCACATTATGGTGTCGTCAACATTAGAATTAGCTACTGAAATCGCATATATAGGGAAGAACAGGAAACTTGTTTCAGATTTGAGGATTATTATGATAATCAGAATAAAACTGATAAAATGTTATCTGCAATGGCAGCTTGAAAAAATTGCATCATAATAGCTATAGAAACTGGTAGAAATTGGTGCAAACTTAAGGTGCGGTGTGACGGAACTTATAACTTTTGCCAAAAAAAAATACATAAAATTTCATCATTTTTCGGCTACCTATAAATAGGGGAATGAAAACTTTAATTCATGCAAATTGTATAGCCAGATATACAGACGAAATGCCTTATAAACTTAAGGGACCCACTAATTTTGTCGCATCTACCATTTTTGTATACAGTTAATCTAAACAAAAGATTGGGGGTAACTACATCACAACAATTTATGACAGAATGGTACTTTGTGCATATTATTGTTCCTCAAAGTTTCAAGCATATAACATTTTAAACATTAAACACTATCGCAAAGTATTTCATTTCCTTAAATACATTTGTATGTACAGTAGGGTGGTCGCTAAAAAAAAGTTCATATGGGATTGGTCTAAATCAGCTCCAAATGAGAAAAAATAATTCCCTAATTTTTTCAAGTTTGTATTTTCATGTCCTACGGACGCTGTAAGCCGTTAAAAAATTAAGCTTTATTAAAACGAACATCGGGTGATTCCCGTAAAATCATAAAAAAATCTAAGGAATGTAGGTTGAAAACAGACAAGAAAAAATTAAATGGGAGGGGGGTAGTATATCCAAATACAATTGGATAAAAATTTATTAAAAATTAACAAAAAAACTTACAACGCTAAATTATAGTTTTTTAAAAGCCAAATATTCATACTAATATTTATTTTTTAAATTAAGTTATTTTAATGAATAGTTTTTGCAAAAAGTATTTTAAAACTCAAAACGTTAAAAAAAAAAAAAAAAAATTTTATCATTTTTTATTATATTTAATGTAATTCAGTAATATTTTGAACTTTTTGTTTGATGATTTTACCAATTTTTAGTCTAATGCTAAAAAGCAGATGGCTTTAAAGATTTTGAGAAAATTGAAAATAACTACTACTTTTGTCATACGAAATTCATTTTTTGATACATATTTTTTTATTCAAACCGTCATGATCAGAAACATTTTTATAATTGCCTAAATCAGCTCTTAATGGAAAAAAAAAATTATTTTTTCTTCGTTTGGAGTTGATTTAAGCCCATCCAAGATGAACCTTTTTTTACCACCTACATTTACCACCCTAATGTACAAATATATATATTTCGATTTGGTTTTACCAAGTTGGCAAGTTTTTCGGAAAGAGATTTTCCAATAGAATCCAACAACGACTGTCCAAACAATAGCAAATTATCCCAATGATGTTTTCAAAAAAAGTGGTGTTCTATAGAGCGATGAAAATTCCAAGTCATTCGAAAACGATGTGAAATTTCAAAAATCCAAATATCCGGCTCGTAGGACCACAGCTTACGAAGCAAAATTTTCTTTTAAAATTATGTATGGGAGTCATCAATTGGTTTAAAAGTTGTATCCATCGAAAAAAATGTCAAATATTCATACTTAAGTCTTAAATTAATTAAAACGAACAAGATGATTGCAAAACAACAATCTTAATCGTTGAAACGATTGTATTTGACTTTTCAAGTAGTTATACGAATCTTATATTGAATCGCCTAGACGACCGCAAAGTCGTCTATGCGATTTAAATTTTGTTTGCTACTCGAAGCAAAACAATCGTCAAAACGACGTCGTCAGACGATCATCGTCTTACGCATCTTATCGTCTTGTACGAACATCTAAGAACAAATCTAGAAAAATCCACTTCGAAACTCGAATAAACATCAAACTATCCACAGTAGGACTCCACTTTAACTTTTTATCGGTCGTTATACTACTGGCCATGTTATATTTGTAATGCATGTAAAATCTTATTATACAACGCATAGTTTTACCAATAAAACACGCCTATTTAAATGAGATCTCGGAGATCTCAGCAATCTCAGTTAAATGAACAGGATTCCTCAGCTTTGCTGTCAAAACTCTGAGGACAAAAAATCTTGTATTCGCTTGCTCACTTTTTGAGTGAGAAAAATCTCTGATATCTCATTTTTCTGAACACGCGAATTGATTCAGGTTACTAAGCGGTTAGATTTAAATGAAAAGAAAGAAAGAGAAAAAATACACAATTAATACATAGAGATACAAAAATATTAAAAGTATTTTTTTTTTTAGCTAAGTTATGTATGTATGTATTTTTAAACAATTTTCGTAAAAAAATGTTAAGAAGTGTATTCACAGTATTGTTAATAATAATATCGTCGTTTAAAAGTCACAAGTGCCTCCGAAAGACACTGCAACGAGCCGCAAGAATTTAAAAATAAAAATTTAAAATCTACCTATGTATATTTCGAAAAATAACATCTATTTTGTGTTATCGTTATCACAAAATAAAATAACTACTGGCTCTTATTCTTCTATAGATATCTAGTTTTAGTAAAATTCAATAATATATTATTATTAACACATCCATTGCTTTATATTCTCAAAAGCTATATTTTCATCTAACTTATCTGAAAATTCATTAAGTGCATATGGGAATCACCATTACAATCTATGGTAAGTATAAACTAAATATTGAACAAGCAAAACATGAGTATCCTCTAATACGATTATAAAATGATTTCTACAAAAAGTGCCGCCAGCAACTACACACCAACTTACCCAGCAAGCAAAGTCACTCAAAATAATATTTTGCAAAAGGTTATTTCATTTCATATTTTAATGTAAATTTACAATCCCTTTTGTATCTAATCTTCTTTCAATTACTACCAAAATCATTCGCATATTGGAAATTCTGTAATCATAATTCAATTTGGGTCTTATAACATAATATCCAATATTCAATAGCTTTGTATCTTTATATATGTATATGTATGTATTAGATATGTATTTATGTAATTTAGGTATGTTCAGCACCTATGTATACACAATCCCTTTGTTATTGGTGATTTAAATAGGAATAATACCATGAGCAGCAATATACGAGTATATACATACAAGTATTACACAAGTACCACAATGCATAATGGCATCGTCGACTTTATATATATTCTCATTGCCAGGACTAGTTAACTAACTAACCAACCAACTAAATTATACCCATAAGCCCTGGCATGTTCAATATAAAAGTTTTTGATGCAGCTATATTCAGCTGCATGGAATTATATTGACCCTCTCTACTCGATACTCCATATATATAGTCTCAGGGGGAGCTGTTGGAGTTATAGAGTTTGAGCTGTCGGGTTGTGTGGCGGGGGGGAGAGCGGGCAGTCCGGCATTATCATGCTTGATTAGGGTAGAAATCGTAACAAGCAATCAGCTTGTAATTGACTTGAAATTATTTTATTTCTCCGATCATCACCTCTATCTTTCATTTTGTAAGTTGGTTTGTATATGTATTGGTATTAATAGTCGATTGGAGTTTTTCATTTCGATTTTACACTTCATGCAAAATGGTTTCCGTGGTGCTAGTTTGGCTGATTATCAGAATTCTGCGAATAGTAATAGTACAACTAATTTTTTGGTAAAGCAATGTCGGTCGAAAATTATGTGCATACATAATTATGTAGGTATACTTATGTTTTCATTTTCTTTAAATTTATTTTGTCAAAACTTCATTACTTCATTACCTCAAGGAGAAAAAAATCTGATATTATCCAACTAATTTGACACTAATGTACCCATATTATGCTATCAGAATAAATTTAAACATTTTCTTCATCAATTTCATTTATGATGGCAGAACGTTTGCGTTTTGCAGTGTTGCCACCACATCAGGAACATTTATAAATTTACAAATTTTCACAGAAAATTTTAAGTTTTTAATTACTTGAATTTGTAAATTTACGCGTACAAGATCGATATTAACAAAAGAAATAAAATCCAAAGTACCTTCGTATTCGGTCAAGCATTGATTTTTGTGTCAAAAAAAATTCGCTTTTCTAACCTTCAGACTATTAGAATCGAAGCTATAGCTTAAAAACTAACCATACCTATTGGTTGATGTTGAATTATTACTGGATTATTCTTTAAAAATAAAGAAAAATGACGTAAATATGAACATTTAAATAAAAACGAATAACACATATTGGGCTTTCATAATATTAAAAAACAAATTATACTTAATATCGTCCTTTTGTAAATAAAATCATATCGAATTAAAAAAAACAACCTAAAAATGCTTAAAAAATGTATTTGATAATAAATAGCGGAAAACCGTTATCCACACAGAAAAAAGTTGTATGGTAGTCACAATTTTGTAATTGTTCTTGTTTAAATAAAAAAAAAAAATATTGTTAGTGTTGCCATTGTGTTTTTATATTAATTTTCTATTTTCAATATTTTTTGTTTTTTATTTGCTCCTCCCACCTAAAGGGGTGATCAAAAAGAGTAGGACAACATCTTAAAATCATGTTCATATAATGTAATAACAACAACAAAAATTTATGCTTCTATGACAAAATGCACAATTTAAACTAAGCCTCCACGCACTATATAGAAAAGTAAAAGCTTTAACTAACTCTTCCGATTGGTTTATTTCGAAAACTGTTATTTTTATGATAGAAAAATGTAAGTGTTATTTGTAGAAAATTTTCTAAGATACAAATTAGTTCTTGACATTTTTTCTGTACAGCTTACCATTTGGGAGTTATTCTTGAAAAACCATTTTGGGGGGGCCTTAAACACCCACGTAAAATTTTTTGCGGTGCTCATATCGATTGGGACTTTTGACAGTTTCTTAAGAACGCCATGAGGAGGCTATATATCAAAATCCAGCTTCCCGACGGTTTATTTCGAGTTTTATTGACTGGACTAATAACAAATTTATTTTTTTTAAACTCATAGTAAAAGATATAAATTATCCAGACTTTAAAACAACAGTGTGTTCGCAGTTCGCCCCTGAGAGCGAATTCGGGCGACATATTCATGCACTATATTTATGAAGAATGACATAAGTTAAAACTTTTACCACTCTTATTTTTCAAAAAAAAATAGTTTTTGAGAAATTATCTAAATTCTGAATCTCAACCTCATAAAACTTTATAACCCTGGTACTGGCACAAAGGTACTTTTTAGGAAATGCTTAATAGGCTTAGTCATTAAAGACATCGAAAGTTGCAAAAAACTGATTGGTTGGATTTTTAGGAAGTTGTTAGAATAGATACCAGTAGTGTCAAACCAAAGTTTTCAGTTTCGAAAGACCTGTGCTAACTGCGTGGTGTCCAAAAAACCTCGACGTTTTAGTCCTTTTTTCAGTTTTTAGCTTATAACTTTTAAGAGGTGCATTCTGTAAAAAAATTACGTGTTTTACTTACAAAGTACATTAATTTTTGTATTATTAAAGCTCAACTGCAACATTGTAGGTTGAATATTTTTCAAAATTCAGCACTTCAAAACATGTAAATTTTTATTAAAAGAGATCAAAATTGTAGTTTTAGCCGTCTTCAGAGAATATCGGCAAAAATATTCATTCTTCGAGGTAAATCATTGAGTGATGATTGTAGAACAGTTATATAGCTTTAATTTAAGCATATAGTTTTGTATAACCAATAGTTCCCTTGTTATCAGGGAAAAAAACGAAATGATCAAGGAAATCGGGTTTTTCAAAGCTATTCAACCTGACTAATTGAAAGACTTTTGTAGGAATTTTTGTTGAATTGAAAGACTTTTGTAAAGAATAAGAACGATACAACTCTTAGGTATATTATAACCAGACGATTCCATTGCTTGAAAAATCGGACTTCCTTGATCATTTAATATTTTTTCCCCTGATAGCAAGGGAATTATTGGATGTATTGGCTACAGAGCTGCGGTTGAATTCCAATAATAGAAAATTTAGTGTTACTCAAAAGTATTATAGGTAACTTTTTTATAGGATGCACCTTTTCAAAGTTATAGCTATAAGCCAAAAACTGAAAAAAGTACGAAAAAGTCCAGTTTTTTTGGGCAACCATGCAGTAAAAACAGGTCTTTCGAAGTTGCAATGGTTTTACACTATACTGGTTTATATCCTAACAACTTCCTAAAAATCAGTAAAGTGCAATTTTTTACCACCTAACGCGAATTTTATATCTTCGTTGACTGCCCTGCAAGCAGGGTGACCAGATCTATCCTCAACGAAAAGAGGACATCCGAAAAAATCTCAAACGAAAATTAAAAAAAAAAATTATTTTTTTGATTTATTGGATCAAAAAAGAATTTCATGTGTGTTATATAACAAAAGAAAACAATAACAATAAACAAAACAAATTAAATCTATTAGTTATTTAATATGAAAATAACTTTAACTTACTTAAATGGCTAAGTAATACATTTTTTTAGTATCGCCAAAAATGTTTTTTTTTTAAGAACTATTCAACCGTTTAAGCTTTGATTGTAAAAGATGTCCCAAAATTCATGCAAGGTGTCGCCAATCAAAATAGACAGCTTGGTTTTTAAAAATGGAGTGCTACACGAGCCGAAAGCCGAGCTGTCCACTTACACAGTATTCTGAAAAAATTGTTTTCTATCAAAATTACTTCTTGCGTGAATTTTTGGGACCTTATTTTCATATAAATATCAGGAGTCTTTAAAATATTGTTGTAGAAAAGGACATTTTTTATTGTGATTTAGAAATGAGTGAATTCAAAGTTTTATTTTTTTTTTGCAAATACTTTTAAGACCCTGGTTACTCCAAATTAAATTTTGTATTTTTGTTTTGTTTCATGAAACAAAATTTTAAAATTGTAAAATCTAAAAAAGAGGACAAATCGCTTATTTTTTAAAAAAATACACCGGACAAAAGTTTATTGGGCCAAGAAGAGGACTTGTCCTCTTAAAAGAGGACGTCTGGTCAGCATATCTGCAAGGCATAATACAAATTTTTCACTAAAATTCCATTTTTTTGTATTTTTTATTGTTTTAAACATTTTTTTACCTAAGCAATGACGTTCTCCTCTGTCCGTATTTTGGGTACAAAACAACGAATTAAAACTAACTTCCTGACAAGCTAGAAACGTGTGGCGCATCTATGGCACTCTCTAATTTCCTTCTATTATTACATATCGATCCGATAGGTAGTCAGCAAATTCTGTATATTTATAAATCGAAAAGACTCATATTCACAAGCAATATATGTTAGTTTAGTGTAGTGTCAAAAAATTAACAAATTCTGAATCCGAAAAATGGGGCTGTGGTCAAGTTCTTAATTATTTTTATATAAGTGGAGCAAAATGACTAATATTCACAATATATTATGTAAGTCATTCTAACTTTGAGTCCAAATAAAATCGTACTAAGTCTTCTACTTTTATGATGTATTTCAGTTGTACATAGAATTGTATTATTAAAAAAAAACCGTCGAACCACATTTAAAAAAAAAATTCAATTATGACCAAAAACCTCCCTTATATTATATTATTAGATGTGTCGTAGTTCTATTTTTTTAAACAACTATGAAACCATGGTACACTCGGGCGTATACGCACTTTTTTTAATTTTTAACAAATTTTCATCCCTTTTTGTTTGTGCGTACTGTTATGTTACCTGACGTCAATTGAAATAATAAAATTCACCGTCTTGATTCAGATATAATTTCATTGTTGAGACTTTTAGATTAACAAACATTTTCTATCGCTTTTCCCGCAAATTTTCCAAAAACTATGGTTTTCGTTCCAATTCTTAGCTTAGGTGATTGTTGAACAGATAAAAAAATATCGTAATAGCGAATACAAAACTGTGGAAAGTTTATTTCTCCGCCTTTATGGGGGGTTAAGTTAGAAATATTTTCAGAAGTTTTATCTTAAAAAACCCCTGAAGAAGTCGTGAATAACGACGAAACGTTGAAAATAAAATGAAATAAAATTTATTTTATTTGCATTTAAATTCAAATCGACCAAAAAATCCAGCAAAAATATTTTTTGTTTAATTATTGTATAAAATCTCCAAAAGAGGCGATAGAGGTTACTTAGTTAATAGCTACAATATCTTTAAATCTATTAATTGGATTGTCAAAATTAGAATTACTGTAAGTATATTATTAGTAGATATTTTAATTGTATAAAGGAATCGTGATTAAGGCAACTCTGACCGGGATCAGACTATAGGCGCCTGTTTAACATTTCTGTATACAAGTGTTAGTTGTCCAGATAGTGTTAAGGTGACTTAGATGCTACATGCTGTTACAGTTCTATCCATCTGCATTTGTATGAATGCGGCAAATGCATCGTTACTACTCATAAATCATAATCCGATCAAAATGTATGCACAATATACGATTGCTGAAGGGTTATGTTCTTACATCTTGTGTATATGTGTATAATTGACTTCCAACATATATATAGTGCTTTTTCGAATGCATCCTCGTATAGTCGGATTCGCCCTAGTCAAAATTCATATGTTAACACATACATTCATATATGTATGTAAGGGAACAATACAAAGGATTGTACGCTAGCACCCAGCAGACGCAATAAAGTTAAGTGCTGAATGTCGAGATGGATTATTATGTGTTAAGCTTGTCTAAGCGTGTGTCTAATATTACAAATTTTACTTATTTTCAAAAGATTTCAATTACTTACAGGTGGAATGTGTGTGAGAGGATTTATGTAGGTATGATAATGATACTTGATTTGGGTCTTTTCTATATAATACAGTCGAATGTGTTCGATTCATTCAACAACAAAAAAAACTTCGAGAGTATATATATTTTATTAAATAATTATTTTGATAACTAGAATATTGTAAGCAATATTTTAGTTTAAAAACTTTGAGTTTGAAAATAAAATTTTCAAAACCTGTTGATTAAAATAACTTTATTTAAAATTAAGAATAGTTATAGGAGTTTAATGCAGATGGTGCCGTTATTTTTGTATGGTTCTTTTTCTATTTAATGTTTTTTTTAGAAAATTGCTCCTCCCACCTTCCCATAATATTTTTTTCTTCTTTTGAAATAAATAATAATAGTTTTGAAATAATATTAATTTCAACAAAAGATTTCTCGGAAAAAAATATTAGAAAGATTTAAATTTAATTTTTAAGAATTAACATTAGAATATTTAGAAATTGTTTAAATTTTTATTGCAAAAAACATCTTCTCATTTTTAAACTTAATAAAATATTTTATAAACCAGACCTGATAGAGCAATTTAGTTTGTATTCGAGCTAAGCATTCTAAAAACCATCGGAAAAATGCAGTCTAGTCCGGATACAAAAACACTGTAATTAATATCAGCAATGGCCTGTTTTGACTGTATTGCTGTATTGCATTGCTTCGTTTAACTAAAAATTCATGAATCGTCTGAACGATGCACACGATGCGACAATTTAACTATTGCCTCATTTAGCTCCTGAAACTGTCATATATTATGATTGTTTTAGCGATTGTGAAGGACTAAGGGCATGGGGCTGATAAATATGACACCACAGAGGGTCAACGAAGAAAACAAATCACCTCCATAGCAGCACAGGGTTCAATCGTGGAGCCGGTTATTTGGAACATCTCCTATGATGGAATGGAGTCCTTAGAAGAAGACTCCTGATGTCGAATATAAATGTCATTCCCCTTATGAATGTGAGATCTGATCAAAAGCTCTCCAGCAGGAGAAGTACCGGAAACAGATGGCGACAGCAAAGACGAGGAGCACTATACTAATTGTAGTCAGTTATTAACGAATAGTGCCGGAACCAGCCGAATTTATAGTTGCAGGTGTGACCCCCATCGACTTATTAGTAAAAATCAGTAACGATCACCAATCGGAAGTTGCAAGAGCGTTTGGGACTCACAAAGCAGAGCAAAGTGGACAGCGCGACTAATAAGGAATGTGGCTAAGTGGATCGAACGGAAACATGGCGAGGTAAACTCGTAATACGTCACTCCTCACCGTTCACGTATATTTCAACGTCTTCCTCCGAAAGATCGGCAAACAGAATAGTCAAGCCTGTCAGTACGGCTAAAATTTTCTAGCCCAAGGTAGTTAGCGTAACGTTTTTTTTATTCACATAAAACAAAGCTTAGCTAGAACTTTCTAGCTGAAGCTACAAGTGTAAACTATGACTATAGTCAGCTTTAAGTTCCTCCAAAAAAAGCTTTTACTTTTTAATTTCCAAAACCCAATAACCATTTAAATCAAATAAAATTGATTATCTTTAATCAAGGATTACTGCAACTGAAAAATCATCGAATGTGCATATTAATCAACATTTTTATTAAGGAATCGAAAAATTAAGTTGCTATCGCTTATCTGCAGTTCATTTTGGTTGATTAACCCCATTTAACTAGAACCTGTGAAAGTCATGGTATAGATTTAACACACTGTGAACAAAATTTCCCTTAGTGTTATTACTTATAATTGAATTTCCGGCCGTTTTGTTTCTCTAAGGAGCTCCGCTTTCATTTAGTTTTTTGTTCCATAGGTTGTGTACTTGTACTTAAGGATAAGGGTTCTCAAGCACTAGACATTGTTCTCTTTTGACAATTCCACCTGTTTTGCTCCCTAGGTTGTGTGATAGGGCCAAGGATTTTCCTATGAAGATCAAAGTTCCCACTGGACAAGGTTCTCCCTCAAGAGTTTCCGACAGTTGGGAACACATCAGGATTTACCTTCTCATAGTTATTTCTATAAGCCATTGAATACTATATTATGCGAAATACCTTGTTAATTATCTTAAGAGAGAAAATACTATAACCACCATTATATGAAATACTATTTTAAAAACTCAAATTAAGAATTAAAATAAATGGATATTGTGAAAAGAATTTAAACAAAAGAAATAAAGTTGTTTTGTTCGGAGTAAAGAGCCTATAAATCATAAAACTAATTAATTGGTTTAAATAATTTTTCTTAAATTTGGATTTCCATTTGAATGATTCAGTAATAAAGTTCCGAATTTTAAATTACTCAATTCTTTGTATTATTAGCTTAAGAACTCAAACCCACCTTTTTAAGTACATCAAAGTACTTTCATACGTACTGATTAGAAAATTTAAAATGTTTCATTTTCCTTGAAAATCCGCCATTATCTGTAATTGCGGACAAATATTGTAAACGAGTCTTCAATTACTGCAGCTTAACACAGACATAGGTATACTTCACCCTCATTCGTTTGAACATAGAATCGCTATACTATATGCACAATGAGATACCTTTTACCTATACTCATGGAGAGTCGCGATGCAGTCTTTCCGCTAATTACCCTCAGAATAGTATATCTTTTACCTTCCATGTAAAAAAAAAAAAAAAAAAAAAACGCAAGCACTCGCAAATTTAAAACAAAATTAAGCACTTAACAACTAAGCCGTCAAATTATTCTGGAATAAACACGAAGCGTATATGCATCGTGGCGCTGCACTGGCTGCAGTTGTTCTGTATATGTAAGTGGTGGAAGGAGGACGCTTCCATACCATTTCAATGTAGTATGTATACTGTCGTGCCAATTCATACAGGTAATTTACAGTCCTTTAAACAAAAGTAAAACAGTTAAGCATTTTTTAAGTGCAAATTGAGAAAAGGTTGCCGAATTTTTATATTGTGTTTCGTTCGTAATTCAGGGCTGTCGAATGGAGTTTCATATTTCGCTTCTTATTCACATTTTTGGCAAAAAAGGAACCTCTTCTACTGAACCCAGTTGTTACAATCGAAGTAAGTGTCATTTAAGTGCTAAATATGGAAAACAATAATACCCAATTTGATAGTGTTAGGGCCAGTTTCACAGTGCACACTTAAAAAAATAAGTGGCACTTAATTTTACCATTTTGGCTTTTTAGCCGCAGGTTTACTTTCTAATTAAATGGAACTTAAGTGCCCAACATGGGAGACTTATTTCATTAAGTTTACACTGTGAAATTGTGCATTAGTTTTCAATATTATGCACTTAAGTGACACTTAATGGAGTGTGAAACCTGGGCAGTAACTAATTGAAATAAGCGTCACTTAACTCTGCCATATTGGCCACTTGAGTACCACTTACACCTAAAGTGTTCAAAGTAGGAAAATTAAGTGACACTTATTTTGCACTGTGAAACTGGCCCTCAATCTCCTATTCAATTTATTCAAAAACATTTCCTTAAATTTATATTTAAAGAACAGTCCCATTTGAGAGAGACAAAAATACCAAATCTATATGTCACTCCCAATGGGAATAAATCCCAAAATAAAGCCTGGGGACTATTGTCCTGAGGTTAAAATGGGTTTTATGTCTCTTTTAACTTTGACAATACCCCCAATATAGATTTGGGACTTACATTCCATTCAAATGGGACTAAAGTTCCTAATAGAGACTTTTTTGTGCGAATTTGCTTTAAATTTGGTACAAAGCATTTGCATTCCTTAGAGGAAAAATTCGATTTTTTTGGTATATCTCATCTAAGTCGGGTAGTTCTTACACAATGATTTTTTTGTTTTTTCAAATTTGCTCAAAAAAGATGATTTTGATTTAACTTTCGTTCCTATAATGATAAAATAATAAAGTTTCAGGATTTTTTCAAAAATAATTTTGGGTTATTCTCGTTTATATTTTTAATGGCTTGATCAATTTTATTTTAATTTTGCAGTCCGCTGCTTCAAAATGGTTCAAACAATATTGCATTTAAAAGTTTTACAAATAATTTTTATTTTAAATAAAATCAAGTTAAAAAAAACACGTGTTTTTAATAGTTTTGACTTTTTTTTAGGGTTTCTTTATGGTTAGTTATTTTTAAAAACATTAACAGTCGCTTAAATATTTTATATATTTTCTAAAACAAACCGTTGTTACTTTGGTTTTTGTTTTTTACAAGATGACAACCCTGCTTTTAGGTAGTTTTTCTCGCCTTTTTATTCCTTCAGAAAATTGAGCAAATTAAACGTTAAAAATAGTCACAAAGATTTGAAAGTACCCTAAAAAATTAAAAACCCCCATAATGAAATACTTTTGTCTGTACTTGATTACAAACGAAGTTATGAGTGCTGAATGATTAAAGGGTGTCTTAATTTAACATCATATTTGCAAAAATACACATTATTCAAAAGAAATTTTATTATTTGATGTACATATACTTAGTACAATAAAACTCAGTTAAGTGGAACCTGCTTGAGAGAAAAACCGAGTATTTGTCGACCAATTACCTATAAAACACTCTGCTTTAGTTAAATTTTATATTTTTCATTGAAAAAAAAAAACTCTCTTAAGAGAAAAAAAAAATTTTGTATTTAAATTTTTTCTAGGTAACTCGAAAAGATAAATTAAATTTTTTCTAGCTTTAAATTTCCGCTTAATGGAATTTTTAAATCCGCCTAAGTGATGTATTTTTTTTTTGTTTAAGTGAAAAACCCGCTGAAGTGAAATAAAGACTGTGGCAATTTGGCCGTTTTTCTTAAGTGGGTTTTACTGTATTAAGTATAAGTGAGTTTGAGTAACTATGTTAAGCTCTTAGTATTTTTTTAATACATGATATGAGTGAATTTAACGTCGCAATTTTCGATGTTCTTAAAAAAAGATGGTTGATATGCTGTATGTGCCCTAAAAATTGTGGTTTACATTGGAACCATAATTCTTAATTTATGAGCAAAATATTTTAAAAATCTTTGAAGCAGTTTTTTAAAAAAAAATATTTTTTTTAATTTAAAATTTTGAAAACATTCTAAAGAAAATAAAATGCACGACTGGGTCGCATTAATAAATTTTTTATAGACATAAAAATTTTTTTTTTACAATTTTTCAGGAATTTATTAATCCAGAGTTGAAAAACTAATTTTGAAAAAAAAATCATCTGATTTTAGTAGGACTTAAATGCCGTTAAAAGCTATTTTGAATCAATAATTCACAAAAGTCTATTAAAATAGTGCTAAGTCTTCTACTTGGCTGATGTATTTCAGTAGTATAGTATATAGAATTTGTATTATTAAAAAAACTTTCTTATATAAACTAGTCAGGCCCTGGGCTAAAAACAAAAATTTCCAATTTAATGATTAGGAATTCTAGTCTTGTTGGATATAGTTCACACTAGGTATTCGTCACGAAATCTATGTAAGATGAACTGAACTTAGCAAAAATTGCGTATTGACAAAGGCCCTCACTATAGTCAACTGATGAGTCCAAGTGAGATCGCCGGGACGAAACGCCAATTTTTGTAGGACTTAAAGGCCGTTAAAAGCTATTTTGAATAAATAAATTATCTACCCATTTTCAAAATGTTGAATTTAAAAAAAAAAATAATTTTGAAATTTTTTTCAAAAATCCAAAATTTGCTTTTTTCAAAATGATATACAAATCTAGTAAATCTGAACAAATTTTTCTTGGTTGGTGTTTTTTCTGCAATAATTGAGCAAACTTCTATCCTGGTTTGTGGACATACTTACCTAATACCATCTTGGTTGTTTTTATGTTCAACGCCTAATGGTCAATCCACACGCTCCAAGAGCAACTATACACGAACTGCTGTTTTTTTTTCAATTTTATTTTTTATAAAGAATGCTCAAAAATTCAAGAAGATAAATTTAACTTACATTCTTAAAAGTAATAACAATATTATTTTTGTTGATATGTACTGTGTGTGCTTCGTCAACTAACTCCTGCATCGATTTTCATTTTAATGAACTCTTTAGAATGATCGTTGATCTATCAAAAGATATATCTTTCTTAAAATATAAAATATGTGAAAACAACAACACAATTGCCCTGTGGTCAGTACCCCAGACTATGGCCCAAAATGTATTCAAACCCAGCAATCATGAACAGTAAAAAAAAAATTATATCGGAATTCCATTCAAGATGTTGCACTCCGAAGTCCAAAGTATCTATTTTACTTGTATGGTAATTACCGTTATTTTTGGTTATAAGAATAAAACTAAAAAATAAAAACTGCTAGATAATGTTAAAAATACTTCTAGGTATCAAGTTTGATAAAAATCGTTTTTGAATTACAGTAGAATCTCGAAAAGATGAACAGATATAAAACAGGACCCGTTCATCTCTTCAAATTGTTCATCTTTTTAAGCATCAGAATTTGGTTGAAGAAGAAGATATAGCTAAAAATTAAAACATTAAATATTATTTACATAACAAATTAAAACAAGCCCCAAAATTCTGTTTAAGGGGAACTTAAGGCAAAGAAAAAGTACAAAAATATGTAGTGAATAAAGCGTTCATCTTTTCAAGTATAAAATTTCAACCCGTTCATCTTTTTGAACACTGAAAAGTAAAAATATCTTTCCGAGCTGTTCATCTTTTAGAACCGTTCATCTTTCCAAGACTCTACTGTATTAAATTAAAACTTTTTTTAAAAATAAAAAAAAAAATTGGCAAATTTTATTATACAAATTTTTTTTAAAACATTCGTCATAAAATAAATTAATCAAAATGGGTTGAACTGTTTTTGAGAAAATGAAAACTTATGTGACGTACCATTTATAACCATTTTACGAAAAAATTTTCTTATAAAATGGTAGCAATTAAAAAAATTTACTAAATTTTTTTTAAACCTACTGTAATTTTTTATTCTAAAAAAATGAAAAAAAAAAAATGATGCCCCAAAAATGCTAGGTACCAAGTTTAAAGAAAATTGAACCACTTATTTAGGCTGCGAGACCCATTTTTGGGACTTCGCTGCCACCGTAATGTCAACTTTGATCAAAATCTCGAGTTCGATTTTTTTACAAATGCATAACTTCCCATATTATAGTACCTTCATACATATCGGAAGTAAAAATTATTTATTTTTAAACCCAAAATTTGTTTTTTTTTGAAAACTTGATATGCCTATGCTCCATACGTATTTAACAGTAGGCACTGAATGAAAATTAGACTCCTGTGGAAAGTTAGGCAAAAAGGAATTTTTTTTTCGCACGAATTAATAATTTAGTCATCACCTTTATATTGGCATCAAAATAATAACTGTTTTTGCTTTTAAAATACCAACAAATTAAAAGCAAAACATTTTTAATGATATATGGCTTTATCTGACGTCTAAGTCTTATCGGCGTTAGTCGTGAGTTATTTCTAAATGTTTAAGTAATTTGGTATATACATATATGAGAGATCTGTTCGTTCTGACCTTGATGTTAAAACATTTGGTATTTTGTGCTTTACCACATAATACCAAATGGATGCACAGGCCGATGCAGCGGACTGTATCTTTCTGACGCACTTTTTATAGCTCCAAATGCTCGATAGCTTGTTTCATTCATTATTTAGCACATACATATTTACCAATGGAAACGTTCTTCTATTTAATTATGAGTAAAACAATATCCCCTTAACAAACGATGCAGACAACACATATACATGCATACATTGGTGTTATATTAAAAGGAAGATTGAAGAGCTTGAAGTATTATCCTTCCATTAAAAATTCCACGTCAGATACAACATTTTTAAGAAGTAAAAAAAAGTGAAATTAACAACCAAATTCCCTTTTCATCATCGTCATCAAAAACTCATATTACAGTTCAATTATAAATTCATTTCATGTAGGTTATACCTTATTTCTTTTCTCCTCCTTCATCGCAGCAAAAGAAGAGTAGATCACCTAAAAACGTCTAATCCAGCAAAGCCTTTTAGCGGGCTATTTTCTCAATTCAAAAAGGACTCATTTTGCAATTTACAACCCCAGCAGAGAGAACTCCTTCCACCATCATCATCGTACATACCATCAAAAATATTATAATATGTAGGCATGGTGGTATATGTATGTAGGTTTATTGTACTTGTATAAGGATTTCTTATTTCCTGGTTTTGTTGTTATCCAAAAATTGAGATTCATTTATCATACATTACCCGATATTCCACTTACTTTGTAGGAGATTATCCTTTCATATTTTAATATCCGTTTGGGCGTGCAAAGACGTCAGATGACTCGATGATGTGTCAAAGAAAATAGTGCGCCTTGGTGCTTGGTTCGGTATACCTTTGCGAATATAAATGTATATGTACCTAACATATAGATATTATATAAATATGGAAGATAGGCGCTGGCATTGGCTGGCTGTTGCTTGCAAAATGTCTCCTTAATAAAAAAAAAAAAACTGGTAGCGGCAGGAGCAGGAGCAGGATACTGCTTCTAATGTTGAAGAAGACTTTTGTGATTGTCATGACGTGCTCGTTAGAGGTGGATTCTACACACTGAATAAAGAAAATAATATATTATAATATATACCTACATCTTCTTCTTCATACATACTACAGGGTGTCCCAATAGTATTAATCCAAACTTGAATTGGTGAAAAGACCAAATCATATTTGATGTGAAATAAGGAAATATTAAATTAAGTAAAAACTCAAAATATTGGCCTTATTTCGTTTTTAATATGGACATAAGTCCGAATTTTAGAAAATAATGCAAATTTTGCTTCCAATTTTTTAAAACTCAATTTGCAATTTTTTTTCAAAAAAACATTTTGTTTTATATTTAAAAATAAAATTTGGATATATTCCACTTGGCTTTATTTCATGTCAATCAAAACTCTCAGATTTTAGTGATAATGTTAAAAACATACTTATCGCCAATTTCAAAGTGAAAATCGATCGGTCATTTTCGAATTATTAAATTTTCAAAACAAAAACTTTTTTAAAAAAGTGGAAATCGATCGAGTCATTTTCGAATTATAAAATTTTCAAAACAAAAACTTTTTTAAAAATCCAAAACAATTACAATTTTTTTTCAAAAAACTTTTTTAAAAATCCAAAACAATTAAATTTTTTTTATTTGTCAAACAAAATATAAGGGAACGGGTCGTTATTCTGTATTCCAAAATTCTGTGTGACAAAAATTCTGGTAATGAACTAAAAATTCTGTATTAACATAATTCTGTAAATCCCCAATTCTGTATATAAAAATTCTGCTAATCCAAAATTCCTTAAAAAAAACATTCTGTGAATCGAAAATTCTGGAAAATTTTAAAATTGTGTATTGTAACGTTGTGCATTAAATGAAGCTTGCCTTTCAATTAATCTTGCATTTTAAAATATAAAAAAACTGTCCATCCGCACATTATTTTGTTAAATCAACGATTGTGCCATACTTGATAGGATAACTTGAACAAATATTTTATGAGCAATATCTACATAAATAAATTTAATAATAATTTTTATTTTCAATTATAATAAATTGTTTTGAAGTTGAACTAGAAATAACCAATAAAAGTTTCTAGATGGACGTTTAAAATGTTTAAATTCGGCTCTTATGTTAAAAAATGTTAACACACCTATATTAAGTTTCAAACGGAAACAGAAAAATATTGACAGATGCAATCAATATCAAGCGAATTCGGAAGTTTTATCAGTTGTGAAAAAAATTCATAAACTTAAGATGAACACACTTTTTCTAAAAATGTTAAAATAAACTAATTTGAACTCTAATTAAAACTTAATATAGGTATAGATATTTTTAAACTAATTTGAACTCTAATGAAAACTTAATAGCTATAGATATTTTTTCTCTGTTCTGTACTCCTAAAATCAGCATTTTAAAGTATACTGTAAATTATAAAAGATAAAAGTGCGCAATTTTTTTGATTATCGAAATAATTTTTCATTTATAATTTATAGTTCATATTTTGAAATATAGAATTTTGGAGTACAGAATTTTGAAATATAGAATTATGGATTTACAATATTTTGAAAAACTGATTTTTTGATTTTCAGAATTTGGGAATACAGAATTTTAGATTTAAACAATTTTGAAATGCAGAATTTTGTAATACAGAATTGTGCAAAACGAATTTTGACACATACAGAATTTTGACCCCAACCCAAAATAGGAAACGGGTCGTTATTCTGTATGCAAATAATTCTGTATTTCATCGTTTGGAATAACGTGGTTTGTCCTCGGAATCTGCTCAATTTGGAGTGGCTTGACTTTAGAAACTTCGGGCAGGTAATCCAATCTTAATGCCATCAGTTAATTCATTTTTGGTCTAATTTTCTTGGTTCTCAGCTTTAGGCATAGGGAAATACAAAATACAAATAAGGACGATTAACGCTAGTTTTAAGTAAATTAATAACAGCTTCTTCAATCTGACTGCTGATACTGCTGACTTTGTTCAACCCACCACCTGTTACCTTAATTTCTATTTCATTTTCATATTTTTGTTTTGTTCTACTTTTGTAACGAACTAACATCTTGTCCAATTTATCCCAAGTTCGATTGGGAGGAAAATGGACCTAAAATGTTAAAATTCGCAGCAAGATTTTTTCACTGAAGTTTTCTCTGAGTTTTAGTGTATGGCACGTACTCCCATTGGTGTGGCTATTTTTCCATGAAATCAACTAGTGATTTTTTTTGGATTTTTCGTTGAAACTTATTTTGTCCTGCATTAATAATAATTATAATCAAATATTTTTTTATTAAGCAGAAAACATTTATTTTAATAAAAAAAACTCATTGAATTATTAACTTTTTGCATTGACTACTTCGATCACGAAATTTTGTTAACTATAAGTCTTTTTCATAAACAAAAAGTCAAGTTTAAAAATAAAAATTAAAGACAAAAAAAAATGGTTTATTTAGTACAAAAATTTAATATCTCATAACCTATGGCCTTTCACCAGTTTGAGTTTGGAGTATTACTTTTGGGACATCCTGTATTTATTGTATTTATTGTACTTCACACGTGAGCCAGCTAGAGACAGCAATGCCAGATATTAACATTTTTGTTTTAGCTTAATAAATCTTTTAGTCAGTCTAGTTATGAGAATTAAGAAATGATTCTTCTGAAAAACTCATTTATTGTTGGTACATATTTTTGTTAAGAAACCCCTTGTTTTTATAAAACAAATTCTACAGAAGTAATATTGAAATAAATCACCAAATGTTGAAATCCTACAACTTTTAGATTGGACTTATTGAATTCAAAATACCTTTTAACAGCCTTAAGTCCGCAAAAATTGGCGTTGCATCCTGGCGATCTTACTTGTTGACTAGTGAGGTTCTAGAATATTCATATTTACAAAAAAAAATAAAATTTCTCATAGAAAACGTTGATTTTGAAACATAAACTTAGAAACTATTTGTTAAATATAAGCGTTAGTGTTTTGAAGAAGAAACGAAGAAGAAAAAACCAAAACAGTAGAAAATATTTTTTTTTTATTTAGTGGACTATGTTGAATGAAATTTCATTAGAAGTTTTGTTTTTTTTTTTGCGACCTAAGTGTCAAATATATTTATAATTTATATGTGTTTCGCTCAGGCACGACAGTTGGTGTTTTGTAATATAAACCTAAAATTACATACGAACTGCATTTGATATGTAGTAAGTTAAGGACCTTCTACTCTTATTTGGATAAATAAATTGTGAATGGCAATGCTACGATGGAAATTATATCATGTTCTTTGCGGTGGCAATCACTTTAACGAACGACGACGTGTGGGCAAATGGATTTCCTTTCGTTTTTCTTATCCCCGTATATTCCTTATTTTTTTTTTATTTTTTATTTGTTGCTGCGTTTTATATGTCAAATTCAAAACAGGAGATTGGAAAATTTATTTTAAAATTTTGGTTTTTCCTTGTTGTTGAAGTTTGTCATTTGTATAGCTTTGTATACAATATAAATATAGTTTAATAGCACCTTGGGAAGATACACAAAGTGTCTTTCACAGAAGAAATAGCTTTATTGTGTGCAATTTTTTGGGCGAAGGGGGTTTTGAAAAAGAGGTCGACATATTGATTCACTTATATTTGAACGCAAAAATGTTTATTAATTGTATTTTCAAACAATTGTTGCATAAAAGGAAGAGAGGATATTTATATTTCTCAATGAAAAAAAACATGAAAACCTTAGTGTTATTTTGCACCTTCACTTTTTCACAGTGAAACTGACATTACTATGATGGGACAATTGGAAATTTCCTAAATCATTTGAATAAACCCAATGATAAAATTTTGAAGGCCTTGAGAGAACCATAGATTCCACCCATAATCGTACGACTTTAAAAATGACACATATGGACCTCGTGTATTTCGACATCAGTGGCTAACTGATTATTTTATCATTTATTTCCTATTTAACTGGCTGAATACAATGCCCTGCTGCAACTCGAATGGGAGCTGCAGCTGCAACTGCTTTAAAAAATGTCGTACGTCGTTTTTTATCTGCCCACAATGAGCTGTACAGCTTTTTATATATTTTAAAGGAAAAAAAAAACAACCACGAGTTTATTATTCAATTTTTTTATTTCCAATATTTTTCTTTTAATTAATATTTTTATCGCGACACAAATGATCACTAAAAACTTCATTATTTTTTCCGGCTCTTCATATAAATTGAAACGTCAAAAGTGCTGCACGAGAAAAAGTTAAAAGTTGGTGAACCTTTGCAGCACCGTCTGCAGCACCGACTGCAGTTGCGTTGTGTTCGTAACATTGAATTTGTGTGTATTCAATATTTTGACAGCTATTCAGTTGCAGCTTCCAGTTGCAGCTCCGTATCCATTGTGTTCAGCCAGTAAGACGTGTTCTTTGCCGAAATTGTATTCAAAAGTTGCCAAAAGTTGATTATTCTGAAAGAATTTACAAGATACAAAAACTTCTTTGAATTTGTGAAACACCATTTGAAATCAAGATGGCACTCTTAATCTACAGAAAAAGTTAACGCATTTTGCAATGTTACAGACAACAAGGCCAAAAGTGTTGAGTACCACAAAAATTTGAATCAATTTTCAATGAAATATAACATCCGAAGAGAATTTATAAATTAAAAGTACATAGGTACTTTCAAGCCCAGAAATCAAAATTTATAAGGGGACTTCGATCCAAAACTCAAAAGTTTCTTAACCCATTTCACGTTTCAGATTTTAAAGCACTTATAGGAGTTCTAACGGAAACATGGGTAAAATGCAAATTCTTGAACGAACTATTTTTTTCGATTTCATGATGTATCGTAAAGATTGTCACTCTGGATTCTGATCCTTTAGCTTCTGTGGGTGTTGGAGAATTATCATTGCTGTGAGAAGTTTTATACTTTACTGTTTTTTCTCAATTCCTGATGCTACATCTATAGATATAATTTGTGTCGAGAATATTGGCAATTTTACTCACTTGAAAAGATTTGCTCAAAGCTCATTCTTGAGGGACTGGACTACGACACTTCCAGTGGTCTTGACGAAATCCCTGCTTTATTTGAAAAACTATTGCAACACTTTTATGGATCAGAAATCATGTCGATTTTGTTACCCTTAGATGATGATTGGTGCTTCTATAACATTAAGTTGGGTTTATTAATTTCGTACACAATGTGCAGGAGTAAGTCCATTGAAATGTTACAAAATGTTGCCCTTACATTGCATTTTGGACATGACAATTTTTTTTTTAAGTGCAGGTGGGGTTGAAAGCTCTTCAATTTGCCGGTGGGATGTGTTTTAATGATCATAATGGCCGATTTAACGAAGGACTTTTAAACATTTAACAGGCTTCTAAATTTTAAAATGGGATTTTTTGGTTTCACCAAGCCCTTTTAAATTAAACAAGCTTTTAAACATCCTTATAAACTAAATGCCCATTTTTGGTTCATTTAATTTTTAAAGTGTCATTGAAATGTCATCAGATGCAGTTAAAAAGTGGATATGTCGCCTGATATTTGCAGAAAAAATGTTTAAAAATTTTAATTTTCAATTTTTGGAGATACAATATGAATAGGTAAACAAATTTCACTATCCGCTAAAAACTCCACCAGTGGAATCAAATCTTGATTAGATCTCTTTCTCGGTTGCAGGTATTTTGGAGTTTGTGTTGTTTCAGTCTCCGATCATTTGGCATCCTGTACTTATAGCATGCAGTTCTTGCATCTAGTGGAGGTGACACGAATCCAATGTCTTAATCTGTACACGATGTCCTTTTAAGGTTTCTTTATATGTTTCGAGTTGTTTCTTATTCTCCCGCGCAACTTTATGAAAATAAAAAAATAGTTAATAATATTCTGCATTTTTTCAGTTATTTATTTTTAATTTACAATTTTCGCCGCCACCAAGTTTCTACTGAGTTGGAAAGTGAAAATACAATACATGACCACATACATAATGCTTTCACATTTTTACTCATACATTTCGCTTATTAGAAAGAAAAAACCGATTTATTTTTCCAGGGATGTGAAGAGAATCTATTTTAACAAAAAATTTCACGGAAATTTCCCTTTTATAGATTGGTGAAACTGAAAATATTTAAGGGCCTGACAAAATTTAAGAGGGTTGATAAAAGTGATTTTAGTGTTTGTTTATGAAATTGGACATAAGTCTCACTAATAAAGTTCTTCCAAAATTTTGTAGAAAATTGAATTCTTTACAATTCGATTTATCTTTTCTTTTTCAAGCAAATATTTTTGGTTGTCCAGTTTTTTTTGGGTGATTCTTCATTATGTTTTGAGAGTTTTTTTTTTTCATTTTTTATATTTAAAAAGCCTCAGTTTTGGAACCATTTTTCATTTTTAGATTGATTCCATATTTTGATATTGTAAAGTTCCGTGTCTAATAGTCTGGGTTAATTTTTCATAATGAAATGTCACTCCAAACTAAAAAAATAAAAAAAAGGCACTTAAATATGAAAAATCCCCAACCGTTAAACTAAATCCATTTATGTTGTTGTTGTTTTTGTTGTTTTGTTGAATATTTTTTTTTTTTTTTCATTAACTTTGGGGCAATTTTTTCATTTTGAATTTTTCACTGTAAAAAGAACCAACCGACTAATCTTATTTTTTTTCGTTTTTTATGCTTTACAAAACATTTAAAAAAATAGCTAACATTTTTACTAACTAATATTTATACAACTTTTATTCAGTTGTGTATAGATAGAGCGGTGATGTTACGGCTTCGCGGTAGCCAATGTTAAAGCAAAAAATTTGAAAAATCTTTATAATTTCTATACTTGCAAACACCATATTCTGTACTACCATATCCTATGAATCACCGCGGAAATTAAGATCTCACTTAATTATATATATTTTCTGGGATTAATTTTATTTATTTATGTAAATAAAATAATTATTTAAATAAAATAAATCGGGAATGTATACCGAAAATTTCGATCTGGCTCCGTATATTTATAAATAAATATTCATATTAATACAAAAAAAAAATAAAATAATTATCATAACCATTATAATATCGATTTTAATCATTAAAATCATTAGAAGCGTTTTTCGGGACAAGTGAAAATAAAAAAAAATGGTTACTAATAACACCTTTAGGAATTTTTGTACCAATCAAATTTAGTACTTTTTACTAATATCAAAATTTTTTTTTTTACAGTCAAATAAAATAGAAATATTTGTTTAAATAATTTAACTTAACTAATCTAAAAAAAAGAATTCTAAGACTATTTGTTTTTCGAAATCCAAATACATAAAAACATAACAGATTTTTCGAGAAAAAATTCAAGATTTTTTGTCAATTAAAGAGGTTTCTGCCATTCAAGGTTAATTTACTTGAGATGAAAATCATTATAGGTATTTCGAAATTTTGTCCATTTCGTATCAGATATCGATTAAAAGATTTTAACACAATTAAGTCGTTTCTTGAATAAAGAAATATTAAAGAAATAGTACCTACATAAGTCGAAACTATTTTGATGTCTTCGCACATAAGCCGTTGAACGAAAAATAAATAAATGTCAATCTGCAGAACTTCAGCCGTAACTTTTTTAAATTTTGACAGACTGTTAGCTTTATATACACAATTGCTTTGAATTGCACTTGAAGACTGCAACATCCTACAGAGCTAACTCTTGACCTTAATCTATACCTTCCTTCCTGAAAAGAAGAAATAAAAAAAAACAAAAAACAGCGGATAACTGAATTCCTGAGTAAACTTTTGGTTTCCGATTTAAATTCAATTTTCAATCATTCCTAGTACACACTAGTGCGAGACTTTTCCTTCAATGGGTATATACATAAACTAAACGACAAAACTAAAAAGAAAGAGGATGAATAAAAATAAAAAAAAAATAAAATAAATAAAAAAAACTGTAACTAAAAACTAACACAAAAATACTCGGAACTTGTCAGAGAAGTTCTATCAATAAAACAAGTAAAAAAAAGTGAAGGGGTGGCGAAAATGTATCCCTCTATACATACATACATACAAAAAAAAAACACGAAAGCTACGGAAACAGAAATTAGCATTGATTTGTGATGAAAGAATTTCAACAAAATAATGCGAAAGGACGAATGAAAAAATCCAAAGAATCTGATTAAAATAAACGAATTTAACTTAACGTTGGAGAATCTTTTTACTGCCATTTCGACTATGGATCGTTGAAGTTTAAACTTTTCCTAGTACATTTTCAATCCAAGTATCCTTCTTTAAAAAATAATAAGAAAAAAAAAATAGGAACTCAGAGTGCACAGCAAGAAATCACAAGATTTTCAACTTGGACACATAATTTGATTCTTTTTTAAGAGATTTTTTTGTATCTTATTTTTTGTTGCTGAATCTGTTAAGTATATTCAAATAAAATAGTTGGTTCAGTTTTATGCTGATGATGACATTTTTTAAATTCTTTCAATATTTAGGTTAATTTTATTGATAATATTGGGTAGAAAACTAATAAAGGTATGTATGCTACTTAAATTAAAGAATTTTTCTGTGTTCAAATAAGCCAAAATTGTGTTGAACCTAAATAGATGGTGCGTGGAAACTTTAACTTTGCTATAAAATTGAAAAAATAATTATTGAAATAAAATACTTCGGGATTTGGACAGACTACCGAAATAAAAAAAAAAACCAAAAAGCACAGAATCAAAAAAAAAAACAAAATCCCTAAAACTCAAAATCCCAAAATACGGAAAGCCCAAAATTCGGAAATACAAAAACCAAAATCCCCTTAAACTCAAAATCTCAAAATACAGAAAACAAAAAATTAAGAAAACTCAAAATTATTTAATAAATATAATTTTTCGGGATTTCGGACAAATATTTTTTGGAGACTCGAGACTTTAATCAAAAGTGACCTTAAATAAGAAATAAAAAATACAAAATGTCTTTTGATTCCTTTTGTCTGTCTCTTCGTCTATAGTCCGAAATCCCGAAAACGCAAAATACCTAAAACCCAATATCCCGAAAACCCAAAAACCCAAAGTTCAGAAAACCCAAAATCTTGAAAACTTGAAATCCAGAAAATGTGGGTTTTTTTGGATTTAAAATTTTCAGGATTTTGGTTTTTGGGATTCTGATCCTAACTTGAACTCGAGATTTTAATCAAAAGTTAGCTTAAATAAGAAATAAAAAAAGGTCTTTTGATTCCTTTTGTCTGTGTCTTTGTCTATAGTCCCAAACCCCGAAAAATCAATATCGCGACAACCCAAAGTCCCAAAAACCAAACGAAAAGTTCAGAAAACCCAAAATCGTGAAAACTTGGAATCCAGAAAATCCAAAATCACGAAAGCCCGTACATTCCCCTCTATGACCGTACATAAGAGGAAATACATGTCACGCAGTTACCTATGCACTTTCTTTATTTTATTTTTTAAAAAATTTATAAAATTTATAAACTTTTCGTTCAAATCTCCAAAATTTTTCACGATCTGAAATAATGACAGATGGCCCAAAAATTAAAAAAAATTTAAATTGACAAAAAATAAAATAAAATAACTATAATTTTTTGCGCGATTTATTTCAATAGCCCAATAGATAAATTTATTTGTTTTCCTGCCCATTTATGTAAAAGGTGACTTTATTCTGTTTCCGTCAGAGCGAGATTACCATTTATTTTTTTACTTAAAACAAACAGATTTTTTATTATTTATTCGAAAATTGCAGAAATTTTTTTTGTCGTCAAAATATCTAAAATAAATATCGTAACACCAAAATTAAAAAAAAATATTTTGATTGATATGACAACTTTCTAAACTTTGGGACTTACGTATCATCACAATCTAATTCCCCAAAAATAAAGTAAGTCCCCAAAAATTCATAAAATAAATCTCGAATTTAATTGTCGTTTTCACTGGGGAGTTAAGCGTTTCAGGTTTTGGCTAAAAATCAAATACCGCAAAAATATGGCGTTGATGGTTTTAGTAAAAGTGGCTTGTGACCAATTTCACTCTTTCTTATAAGTAAGTTATTGTACTCTAAAACCAATACCCACAATACTCATCTTAAAAATGAATCTCTATGACCCACATATACACCCAGATACATAATATGTATAAACAATTCAGTTTTACATTTTATTTCGATTGTTATACCACCATGATTTTTTCTGACACATCTGTTAAGTATAAACCCGATTAACACTTCTTCAACTATATGTACAAAAACGTATCGTAATAAAAAAAATATGTAACAACAGACTATTATTTAAGTTGTTTAGTACTAACAAGTTCTGTTAAAAGCTTATCCGTGTTGGGTCAGCTTATGATTCATCTAACCAATTTTAAATGCACGCCCGTAGTAACTATGTAATACTCTGCGATGACGATGTTTGGAAAATAAATGTCATATTCAATTAGAATTCGTTCCTATTTATACAAACAACATACATGAAAATTCCCGTACAAAAAAAATTTGGCATATTCAGCTTTATTTTAAGCTTCGATATATGTATATGCCCGGCTTATATGTAATAATGTCACTATCCTTACTTTGCCAACAAAAAAACATTAGATATAAAAAAGACCATATTCAATGCATCTGAGTACACTGAAAGGAAAACTTGTGGAAATTCAATAGTCAATATTTTTGCTATTGACGGCGCTGATGCTGTTGTTGGTTTAATCTGTTTCGCGATTTAGGCTTTTTTTTCGTCTTTTTGCCTGGGCTATTAAGCATCACATTCATACCTATACTTTAATCAAAGTTGCTTTTTTCAAGAAAATTAAGAAGAAAACAATTAAAGACATTGTAAAGGAGAAATACGTATTCAAGATAAGCTAAAACAAATATGCAGTGTGACGGATTTTATGATGAAAACCATCAACGTAAATTATTATTATATAATTTTTATTAAAAGCTTGAGTTTTGGGTTTTCTTCATTCAGTGTAGGTTCAGTCATAAAACCATAATTTCTCTTATTTTTAGCAATAGCTGCAGCTATTGCCATAATTGTAAGTCTTATAATAATGACATCAATATGGCTGTAAACAACATCTGTGGATTTAAAACCCGATTTTCTTACTCGAAAATGTTTAATGTTATTAAAGTAAATTTCTAAAAAATCGAAAAATTAATTAAAATCAACGACTGTACTTACAATGGGCGAAATGCAAGAAAACAACATAGTAAATGCTTTTACTAGAGAATTTTAAAGTACATATTTACTTTTTTGTTGATATGCATAAAATTGCAGTTAATGCTGAAAATTAAGTAGCTACCATTTAGAAAATTGATTTTCTCTGATGAATTTTTGTAGTAAAAACTTTATTCCGCATGCATATACATAGGGATTAATTCACTTTTTCAAAATAATTTTTTTTCTTGTAGGTAATGAGTAAAAGTTGATAGGAGCATTGAATATGAAAACAAAATAGGTACCTGCTTTATAGGTAATGTAAAATTTTGAACAAAATTGGTTTGATCAAAATTTTTTAATTTTTTTTTTTAATTTTAAGTTTGTAAATTAAATTTTCCAAAACTATTCAGTAATAAGAGTTTATTTGAAAACAGTATTGAAAAATTAATTTCTGGCTTTAAAAAAGATATAATATGACGTTGTAAGTTTTGCCGTTGATTTGATTTTAAAGATGTAATATGACGTTGTAAATTTTGTCGATTTTACAGAAAATTTCCAATTTCTCGTCATGAAAAGGCGAAAATAGAACACCCCCTTCCATATTTTATTCTTCTCACCAAACCTTCATGCCCTAGCCTTTTGTCCCATCTTATGCGAAATATTCTGTATATCCTTTAATAATTGAACCACATCATATCGTCGTCGTTCTATGAAAACTCCCTAAGTCCATTTTTTTTATTTTTTGAAACCTTTGTATTAGTTATGGAATTTTTACTGATAACAACTCGGACATTTTTGTGTTTGAGTAATTTTGAATTTAGCATTAAAACAACATTAAAGTTGAGACCAGGCAGCGTTGCCATTAATGTTCCCGTTTGTTTTTCATTTTGGCCCAGCAAAAATGTCCCGCATATTCTTAAATACCATCTCAAAATCAACAATGTGTTTCCCCCTTAAACAATTTCATCCATTTATTCAGGCAGTTTATTGCAGGCAGTGAACGATATACATATACCTACGTCCTACATACATTATGTATCTTATCGTTACTTTATAAAAAATCAACAAATCCCTTGCCAAACGTATTTTGCAACGTCTATCACCTGCCATATCTGTATATTCTTATTGCAGACAATTTATATAGAACGAAGTAAAAAAGAAGCCAAGACTGTTGAAATTAATTGTTTTATCAATATTTTTCATTTGACGCGTACAGAAAAATTTCACTAAACATGGTGAGGGGTACAACATATTAAGAAATCATGACTGTTGAAATGCATTTTATTTTCGACGTTAGCTCTCTTACTATTTCTTCCTGGATTTTTGTTAACAAAAATAATTCCAATCCATCAAAACAATGTATCTATTCTTTGGGTAACCCTTCCGTCCAGGTCAATGAATACGATGGGTCCTTAATTCTGAGGATATATAAATACAGACCTGCGTCCAAGGGAAAATTCAAATTCAGTCATCAAGAAGCATTTTATTTGAAGAAGAATTTTTGTGGGATGCTTTTATTTAAAAAAAAAAAAAACATTCAATAAACAAATGATAATAAAAAGAAAGGAATCTAACGTGACATCAAAGTAATTAAAAAATCCAAGGTTTTTCTTGTAGTGTAGGTATGTACATATGTATGTAGGTATGTATGGCTAGGTGAATGTTTGTCGTTTTAAGATTCATGTCCCTGGATTTTTGTGTATAGTTTTTTTTTTTGTTATTGTTGTTGTTTGGTGCTTAATTTTTTTATATTTCACTTTAATACACAATATGTTGTAGGAATTTTAATAACAATAACATATATTGAGGCCTTATATATTATATAGCCAGTGCCAAATCAATCGTGACGAACAGCGATAAATTCGATAGTAGATATATTCACAGAAAATTACATCGTCGGACATGTAGTGCATACTATATTCGAAAATTGGGGCGAGCAGCTGAGCGATATAGAAGTAAAATAATGTATATAAAAAGCCCTTGAATCTCAGTCTCATAGTCACAGTATATGGACTGGGAAAGAAAAATACACTCGTCGAATGCATGAAAACATAGACAAACTTTAACACCCAGGGTTAAGGCATGTGTCGTTGTTTCTTGTTTTATGACTCCCTCTCGTGCCTGTCCAGAATGCTGACAATATATACCTATCCACTACCCATATTTATATACAAAACACCCATACAACCTTCATATAAGAATATAGCCCTTAATCGCTGTCTTTTTGCTCCTATTTTATTCGTTTATTTTTTTTGGTTTGCTTTTGTAAATATATCTATCGAGTTCTTGTGGATATAGAATATAGGAATAGGCGATTATAAGGGCCGTATTCGTGTCAATTGATGGAAAATATTGATAGTTTGAAATAAAATTAGAAAAATATGATTTTTTTCGCACTTTAAACAACTTTTCATTTTTTCAAATTCGTAGCTTCAACATTAAGGCCTTAAAAACAAGATAATTGAAATGTAATACTCGTTTTATTATCTTATTTAACGCCGCACTGTGGTCCAAAATGACTATTTTAGTTGCAAAAATCATAACTTTTGGACGCATAAAGCTATCGCTTTAATTTTTTTACTTCTTAAAGAACATTTCAAAGGCTACAAAAATAGTGATCTTTAAAACGTGTTTCTAAATCTTAGACTGAACAAAGATGTTCTTTGAAAAAGGAATTAACAGAGAAAGAAATTAAAGAAAAACTTTAAAAATTATTTTTAATTAACGAATTTAAAACAAAGAATGCGGCTATTTAATTTTTTAAAGAGTGTTTTAAAATAAATGTCCATAAAACAGTGGATGTATCAAATTAACGAACCAATTTTTGATATTTTAAGCAAGTATTTAACAGTATTTATTTTTTAATTTTGTGCTCATTGACATTATCTTATAAACTGTTTACGTGGCCAATTTTATATGAGACAGTGTAGGAAAAAAGTGAACGGACCAAAATTTTAGTAAACATTTTTTTTTATAAAATAAAATAGAATACATGTGTAATACGTCTTTTTCATCATTTTTAACATTTAATAGACATAAATAAATTGTCATTAATTTTTCGGTTTCGAAAGTAAAGCTAAATAAAACACACACAGCAATACATTTTTGATGACAATTTTATTTCATTATAAAGTTTGGCCTTTGGCATTTATTGTGAAAAGCAATATCATTCAAATGGCCGCCTCTGGAAGATTGATTGATTGATAAATTGATTATATGTTGGTTTTTTTTAGAGCATCTAGAGTTCGGGGATTATTCGCGTAAACACCGGTCTTTTGCGTAGCCCCATAATTTGACCATATCGCTCCGAATTGACTATAACCGTCTGCTCATTGGCATCTTCGAATAAATATGGACCAATGACACCTTTCGACCATGGAGCATACCAAAGAGTCACTTTTCTAAGCCCCATATGCGGCAATTTTGTTTGTTTACATACCCACCGAGTGAAAAATGTGCCTCATCGCTGAAGAAAATGTTCAAAAAACGCGTGAAAAGTGGCTACATTTGAATCACCACTTTTGTAGTAACTTTTAATAATTTTAACGCTTTGTTCGATTGTTAAGAGATCCATTATCGTAAATGGCTAAGATTCAACTAATATGAGGTCTGTTCGCGTACTTGCCCGAATTTGCCAGATTTTACCAGATTTATTATATATATTATATATTTGTTATATATATTATATTTATATTATATGAACTTTGACAGTCGGGCTAAAAATGGTAGAAATGGGTAGGTTTGGCAAGTAAACGAACAAGGTTATTATGACACTTCAAATGACAGCTGAGTTTGACAGATGTCAAATTCCAGCGCTACCAACTTAAAACCACGAAATGAATGACCCGTTACAAATACCACTGAATGTTCGGTATCCTTCACACCCAACATTTGCTGCGGGCTCTCGGTCCATGAAGTAAAAACCTGTATATCTCAACCCGTCAAATTACAATTTAAATTTTTGTTTTGGAAAAAGTCTTCATGAGCCTATTTGCGAGTACAGCCCTGGATGTGATATTTAAAGGACGTTGGTTATAGTTTTGAACTTTTTTTTCATATTATTTGCTTATACTTTTTTGTATATAGAAAACTGTATATATAGACATAGCAATGTAGATTTAGACCCGTTCGAATATAGGAGCTATTTGACTTTTGGTCTTTCCGATGAGGTTCAGTCCTCCGCCTATATTTGTCCTTAGACAACGATAAATTGGATTTTCGAAAAGCAATGGATAAGCGACGAATTGTGATCCAAGCTAAAAAACAAATACCAGTTTTGCAACCATATTCTGGTTCTATCTAATGCTGAAAGAGTGGTAGTTAATGTTTTTTTTTGGCTATAGGTTCTTTCTGTTTGTCTGTATGTGTTATATTCGATCACTTGGAATGTGGAGCACACATTTATTTTACACAGATCCACAGAGATGTACATAGTTGACATATTTTTTTTTATTTTTTGTTTTCCCATTTAGTTTTTTCTATGTAATCTTGGGACAGAATTTATAGTGATTATATTATTGAAGTTACCAAAGTCATTTACTGATATGTGAATTACCACTAGAAAAGGCAATAATATTATACGTTAATACTTTAAGGTTTAGTTCTTTTTTTATTTAGAATTATTTATTTGGAAGAAAAGCGAAAACAACAATGCTTTCTTTAGGCTTATTGAATGACAGTAAAAAGAACAATTTTATTGCATGTTGGATTGCATTAAGATCCGACAAACTGGCTCTTAAAAATATTATTTCTCAATTAACTTAAGCTATAGCTTAAATAGGAAACCCTAAAATTGAAATAATGTCCCCAAACAGAAAATAAAATAATATTACAAATTTACTGCATATTATAATGGTGTGGATGAGGTGCTGAGCTTCTGTCTGTGTTAAATCCCCAATCTATGCACATATGAAATTGCGAAAATATTAAAGACAGAATTTTGATTTTTGGTTATCATCATCAGATAAGATACATTGTTCCTGAATTTCATTCCACAATCTACCAAAAGGGGTTTTTTGAGTAACTTTCCTATTCTAAAGGGTGTTTTTTTAGACGTGTGGTTTTCAAGAAGAAATTAAACGCATATTATTTAATGTTATGGCCAAGAATTTAGCTTTATTATAAAGGTAAGGGTTTGCCATTATGTTTTAAAAATGATTTAGGGCAAGTGGCCGCCGCAGCTGGCTCGAATAAATTCCAGCCGAGAGGCCCAATTGTCGACCACTTTTTGCAGCAATTGGGGCCGTATGTCAGCAATAACGCGCCGAATATTCTCTTCCAAGAAGTCAATCGTCTGGGTCTTATCTGCGTAGATAAGCGACTTCACATAACCCCACAAAAAATAGTCCAGTGGTGTTAAATCGCACGATCTTGGAGGCCACGTCAAAAGCCCACGACGCGAGATAATGCGCTCACCAAAATTTTCTTGTGAAAATCGGGATCGGTGGCCATCTCGTCGCGCGAACCAAACCATTATTTTGGTAATAAATTTGCACAATTTGCAAACGTTGTTCAGGAGTAAGTCTATTCATTATGAAATGGCAAACCAAACTGAGCATAAATAAAGTGACAGCTGTCAAAAAGACCAACTCTGGAAAAAGTATTGCCAGATTGAAAACCACACGTCTAAAAAAAAAACCCTTTATCAAATTTTTTTTTGAATTTTCAATTTTTTTGTATCGTGAATTGTAGGAGTTAACTGTATTTTCCACAATAATTCCCTTTCCATATAATTTTAAACACTTAAACGCCTCTCTGAACACTTTTATTTAATATAAAAAATTCTAAGTCTCTATTACTGTCATGCAGCTGCCAACTGTTTGTTTGCAAAATATTTTACTTGCCATTGCTGCTGCAGTGTCTGTCTCATTTCAGGTAACAAGGTTATAATTTACTTTCCCTTTTGTGCTATAAAAGATGCATATGACAATTTAAATTTAATTCTAACTTTTGAAAAGCAACAGTGCGTCGCACTGTCGATCGTTACCAATAAATCAAGTCGTATCTATAAATATAAAGTCCTATATATGTATACTTGATAGGTTGACGGAGAAAGTGCAGATATTCTACACATATGTATATATGCCTACCTATATAGGAAGCGAAAACAAAAATAGAACTTCCATTCGCCAAGTGTTTTTTCCGATAACAATATTTGCAAATCCATTTGGAAATCTCAGAAGTGCAAATTGGTAGAGGAAAAGAGTCCTTTTATATCCTTTCATCGTCTTGAATGCTATACCAGACTTTATCCATATGTACAATTCAATACAATACAAATATAGGTATACGAAGAAGCTCCCCGTATATTGTGAAGGTATGACCTCTAAGGATATTCCGTTATTCACTACTTTTTGTTGTCCCTATATATACAGCGAGCGTTAGTTTTTACTTCGAAAGCGGGTATCCTTTTGCTGATGTGCACTGTGCAGTGTGCAATCACATTCAAATTCAGAAAATGAATGCACAGGCCACAGGAAGGACTGCAGTAGGAGACGACTTTCTGTACCTCAAATTCCCCAATGACTTCCTCAGAACTCAAAGCCACCATATATGGGTGAGGCTGTTTGTGGCTGCTGCTGCTACTGACTACAATTTTGGGCGGTATATAGGTATGCTGATGCTGATACAGATGTTGATGTTGGTATTAGTGTATTCGTAACGTATTTTTTTACCACTCGGTGTTCAGTCAAGTGTACGGGACCCTAGAAAACTAAAAAATAACAATGCATCAAACCGGCAGTTAGATATTTGAATAAAACATATCCGGTTGCTTCCGCCTGCTTTTGCTTGCTTACATTTCACGCCCAGATGCTCTCTCACGTATATATGTATGTGTATATGGAATGAAAAATTTCATCATCTTCAGGTGTGCTATGATGGTGCTCTTTGCTGTTGGGGCGCTGGAGCTGGCTTGGTGTATATGGTGTCGTTCTCGGTCGACATTTTTTGTGATGGCGCGGCGTGGCGGTGGTGGTGGCTGTTGCACTTGTGCCCTGCATGTATGACCCCATATTCGTATGCGGATGTTGTTGCAATAAAATACAAAAATACGACAGCGACAACAGCAAGTGGGAGTTCAAGTCTTCAAAATTTTTTTTTTTTTTGTTTTTTTCCAATTTGAGGAAGATCCAAACGAAAATAAAGGAAACATACAAATTTACCAAAAGCACTAGAATGGGGAACGTTTTATTTTGAGTTTTTCTCTTCTTATAAATAAATTTTCGTTTTTCGTATTTTTCGTATATTTTTAAAAGTATAAATATCAACGGTTATGCATACCTAACATACATATAAAATATAAATTATGTACATAGATAAATTTTATATTTTTTTTCTTATTAAAAAAAAAAAAATCATATTGCAATCGATTTTTTTTTGTTGACTTTTGAAAGTAGATTTAAATCCAAAACAGGTGGGTAAGCTAAATAAAAGTCAAAAGAAAAATAAAAAAATAAAAGAAAAATGACTTCCATATTCTGTTTAACAGGATGTTCGTTTAAATTATTGAAATTAATCTTAGTCTTGAAAGGTTCTTAGAGAATCCTGACCTATTGCTTTTCTAGTTTAAGTCAACGACATTATCAGAAAAATAGTCTGAGTACTGATAGTACTGAGAAATAGTTGCGGCAAAGATACATTTTTATAACAAGTAAACATTTGTTTTGGGAAATTTTTTTCTTTTATAAGCAAAGCAAGGAAACAAAATGGTTGCATGCTAATATTTTCAGAGTGATGGCAAAAAAGATGCTTTTAAAGGTTAGTCGCATGACCAGCGATTTGTATTTGTTTTTTTGGCTTTGAGCACTCTTTTACTTAAAAAAAAAGTAAACCAAGTAGGTGTATCTATAGCGAATTGATTTATAAATTTGTAATGTACCTACTATATTATAAGTCCAAAAATATTTTCCCTTCTTTTCTTAACTGAATTATACGAACATATAAAGTGTACAAAATATTGTTCCTTTTTTATTTATTTATTACTCTTATAATTACGTCCTATATATGGCGGAATCAAATAATAATTTGATTTCTGCATTCGTAGAAATTTGTATTTAATGTGGAAATCAAAAAATTGTTACTTGAATACTTTTTCTGTAGTTAAATTTTCCACTAAAAAATTAAAAAAAACCTGCAAAAATTTGTATGGCAATTCATAGTAAGATGCTTTGAATTCTACCTTTTTCTATAAAATGTTCAGAACAAAATTGTTATGCTGAAATTGAACAAAGTGTAGGTTAGGTATACAAGCAAAAGGCACTAAGTCAATTTTTTAGGATTTTTAAATTTTAATGCAAAGTACCTACTTCAAACACCTCCTAAGTCTTTATTCAACACTAAACATAAATTATTTTAGGGTTTGTTTTGCACTAAGTCAGTTGAATAACTTATAATAAGCCTTAAGGTTCTCCCACACCAACGCGAATTTTCGGTGGCGACGACGAAAACAATAATAAAAACGTATTGTTTTCATTTGTTGCACTTTTTCTTCCACGATGGGAGTAGGTTAATTAAATTATTAATAATATTTTATGTATTTGTTTATGAATTAAACACCGCGGAATTATTTATACTAAATAAATAAACGAGTCAAAACGCACTTTTGCCACACGAATGACAACGAGAATAAACTATTTTGACAACTAGGTCAAGACGAATTACCGAAGAAGGTAACAAAAGAGAATTAAAAAAAAGTGCACACAAGCAGCACAATGAAAAGCTGCCACCACGGCTGCTCAGCTGGGTTGGGTTCCGTGGAAGAACTCGCGAAAATTAATTTGATGGATTATCGAATCAATCAAAATGCAAATACACCAAATGTTTTATTACAACTACAGTGGGGTACTTGTAATAAAAAGTGGGCGCCAGGAATTTTAATTAGGCTAAATTAGCAAAATTCCAAATCTAATTTTAAATTAATAGAAACACAATGTAAGAGGAAAAGGACAATGAATAAAATAAAACACAAGTTTTGATATACCCAGATGGGGATTTAAATAATTTTATTTGGGAAACCGTGGGCGAACCCTGGATTAAAACCCAAAATTTTTTCAATTTTCTAAAAAGATAATATATAAAATAAAGTTTTAAGAAGGCTAACGGAGAGCCGTTAAGCCGAAAGTTTGAAACAAAGAATTTAGGCCGTTAACGTACGGATAATGAAAATTAAATAACCGAGTCCCAAAGATAACTGGGAATAACGCGTCTTGAATTAAGAAAAGATTAATTTAAATATGGACCACCGGGGTTTGAAAAACACTAAATTAAAAGCACAAATAATTACTTGGACGATAAGACAAAATGCCCAACGTAGTTACTTATCTTTTTATGATTTATCCTCCTCTCTATCTCCTCGAAAATTTTCCAACGTTCCTTCACCTCTCGAATCACTTTATTTCTTTTTTTTTAAACTCCTCGAATTCTATCTAGCTTTTCTAAAAAACAAAAAAACTTTTCCTCGATTTTTTTTTTCTTTTAAAATTCTCGAAATTTTCAAAAATGCAAACTACTCGCTTGGTTAGCTCTCTCAAGAGTGAACTTTCCCAGCTTAAACCAATTCCTCCCTCGACCATTCCAATCACTCCCCCATTCATACATTCAGCCATTCGTTTTCGTTGATCTTCTGTCACGACCACGGCTTCCTGGAAAGCTTCCCTGCCTCCAAGAGAACCTCCGTTGCCGAATCACAACGAAACTTTACTCTCACACACACATTCAAGGATTCAGCAAGTTGTTGGATGTCTTTCCAAAACTTGCCGAATCTTAATGGCCGAGTTCAGACCTATCCCGACTAACTTCTTCGAGAAAAATTAAAAGAACTAAAATCGAGAAAAGGCTTCTTCTGAGCATTTTCTCAGTTACAAAAATATCAATCGCGAGTGATTCGAAAAGTGAATGAAACTAATACTATTTATCCTTCGAGCTAAGATAGAGGAAGGCATATTCGTAAACGTAAACCCTACACTCGATTAGTTCAATCCCGATAGTCCTTAAAAATTTCACCAATTAGACTAAGTTAATAATTAAGAAATTGAAAATCACGTTAAAGGCCCATTATTATACAATATTAAGATTAGTTATTTAAATTTTAAGATAAGTTAAACTAATATGTTAGATAAAAGTAAGAGTCCAGCTGACTCGTTACTTCTTCAGCTCATCCGCTGGCATCATGAGACCGCCTGTCTACATGGTCAAACGTTTCATGGATTTGGGACCATCCTCGTCCCTCTCGAAAATGGAATAACTCGAACACCTGTTTTTGTTGCTTTTACAAAACTCTGGCTAAGTACACCACTGGTTGATGGTACCATGGCTGCCCTCAACCTCGCCAGTGTTGTGTAATCGCAACGGAAAAGAAAGTATAAAAGAGACAGTCGAAGACTGGTTTTTGTTGCGGTAAATTTTACCGTAACAAATCCCACCCTTACCTCCCAAGAAATGTGTTTACTTTTCAAGAAAAATAAACCATTTCTTATGGCTGTGCTTAGGAAAAAGGAAAAGGGGAGGTGAACAACACAACATAGAGTTCCATCATTAAATTATTCGACAAAATCTATAGAAAGGAAAAAAAAAATCAATAATAAAAAGTACAAAAAAAATGAAAAAAAAATGGCACGAATCAAGATAAGTTAAAAACAAAAAGAAAACAAAAACGAAAGATAAAGGGACTTTCTGACTCAAGTGTCAATATACGGCTTTAAATCTTTGACGTGCCACGTCCCCCGATCTTTCCCCTTGTCATCTTTTAGCAAGTATGTCCAGGGTGACACACGCTTGCTAATGGTAAAAGGCCCCACAAATTTGGTAGCCAGCTTTGCGGCGTAATAATTTCCCGCATCAGACAGCGAAAAATTTCTCCTCCACACGAGATCGCCAGGTTGATACTGCGTGTCTCTTCTCCTAAGATTATAAGTTTTTGCGGCCTTTTTACCTGCCGCCTCTAACTTTCTAGCTATATCCTCACGAAGTTTCCTAAACTGTCTACCTATCTCATCACTATTTTGATCCCTATCACTATTGTTAATCCCTATCTCATGACCGCTAGTAGCCATGTTCCTACCAAAATTCGCATAATACGGCGAAATTCCTAATACTTCATGTTGCGAAGTTCGGATCGCACAGGCTACCTTTGCCAGTTGCGAATCCCAACTCCGATGATTCTCGGAAACAAACGCTCGAAGAGTCGTTTTAATAATCTGGTTAATGCGCTCCGCAGGGTTCGCCTGCGGATGATAATGCGCTGTATATCGAAGTTGTGACCCGTATGCTTCACAAAGCGTTTTCAGTTCCTTGCTACGAAACTGGGGACCGTTGTCACAGACGATCCACTTTGGAACACCGAACAGAAGAAACACGTTTTCTTCCAACTCCCTACAAACCGCTTTCGCCGTTGCCGAACGCAAGGCGAACAACAGTGGAAACTTCGTAAAGTAGTCTACCACCGTTAAAATATAAATAAATCCCCTCGATGACTTTGGCAATGGACCAACCAAGTCCACGCACACCATTTCCCAAGGTTTTGAATTCCCTACTCTCTCTGTCATAAGACCAGCTGGTTTTTCGTTAACCGATTTCACTTGTTGGCAAATCTTACAATTCCTAACGTATTTTGTTATATCCCCCCTCATTTTGGGCCAGTAATACTTTTCTGCTATCCTTGCAAAAGTTTTCTTGATTCCCATGTGTCCTGCTAACGGACTATCATGGCAGTCCTTTAAAACTTTTGCCCTATCCGTTTTCCCTACTACTAATTTCCACCCTTCACTCTCCTCGTGAACTACGACATGGTTCACCCTAACATGTTTATAGAGTCGCCCATCCTCCACTCTCCAGGATGGGTACGTTAATGGACTCTTTTCTACTAAAGATTTCATTTTAATCACCCAAGGGTCCGAATCCGCTTCAGAGATTCCAGCTAAATCTGGAACTCCTCGCGATAACATATCAGGAACGACATGTTCTTTGCCCTTTCTGTGGATGATTTTGAAATCAAATTGTTGGAGCCGAATGGCCCAACGAGCTAACCTACCCTGCGGATCCTTGAGGTTACTTAGCCAGACCAATGAGTGATGATCAGTAACGACAGTAAATCGAACTCCTTCGACATACGGCCGCAACTTCTCAATCGCCCAAAGAACAGCCAAGCATTCCTTTTCGGTCGTAGAGTAGTTCCTTTCATTCCTATTCAATGACCGACTAATGTAACAAATCGCTTTTTCCCCATCTTCAAACTCTTGAGATAATACGGCTCCGATTCCATAATCGGACGCGTCTGTTTGAACAACAAACGGCCGAGAAAAATCCGGACACGTCAGAATCGGTGCCGTAACCAAACACTCTTTGGCTTTTCTGAAACTGTCCTCACACTCTTTTGTCCACTCAAATTTCTTACCTTTCTTTAAGAGATCAGTAAGAGGCCTAACTAGAATAGCAAAATTTGGTACGAATCTACGGTACCACGAAATAGTCCCTACAAAACTCCTAATTTCCTTTACGTTTTTCGGTGCAGGAATTTTTAACATGCTTTCCACTTTTTCAGGGTCAACGTGAAGCCCATTTCTATCAACTACATAACCAAGAAATTTCAAAGAAGGCCTACAAAAATTACACTTTTCCCTACCTACTTTAAGTCCTGCTTCTCTTAATCTCTTAAAAACTTCTTTGAGAATTTCAAGGTGTTTTTCGAACGAATCGGTGACGATGATAATGTCATCCAAGTACACAAAGACAAATGGTTCTAGATCAGGACCCAGAACATCGTCAATGAACCTTTGCCAAGTTGCCGGGGAGTTGTGTAAGCCGAATGGCATTCTCAAAAATTGGTAGAGACCCCTTCCCGGCACAGTAAAGGCTGTGTACTTGCGCGATTCTTCCTCCATGGGTATCTGCCAATATGCAGACTTAATGTCTAAAGATGACAAAAACTTCGCGTTTCGAAGCTTGTCTAAAATCGACGAGATAAAGGGTAGTGGATAAGCATCCCTATCAGTAACTTCATTAAGTTTCCTATAATCTACGCAGAACCGAAAACTACCGTCTTTTTTCTTTACCAAGAGAATGGGAGATGCCCAAGGACTCTTGGATTTTTCAATCACACCAGCTTCCAACATCTCTTGGAGCTCTTTATCGATGTGTTTTTGAATCGCAGGCGATACTGGATAGTATCGTTGCTTAATCGGTTCTGCGGAGGTCCTAATTTTGTGCTCAACTAAGTTGGTGCACCCTAATCCCTCGGTCATTGACTCAAAGAGTTCTCCTAAAACTAAATCTAACTTTTTTCCCTCTTCATCGTTCAAATCCGATTTTTCCCTTATTGCTACCATGTCTGTCATCGACGACACCATCTCTTGGCTCGAAAAGCTCCAAATACCTGATCTCAAATCCGGGACTATACCCGAGAGTGCCCAAAAATCGGCACCTAAGATCAACAGGTAAGGAAGACTTGGTATAACTAAGCACTCTATCAGTAGGGATTTGTTCTCAACCTCCATCGGCAAAGAAACAGATCCAGCTACACCTACACCCGCCCCATCTGCTAAAGCTACTGACCCAACACTAGTATTCCCTAATTTCAAACCTAAATCTTTTAAAATTTTCCACCCATCTCGTCCTATAATAGTGCGTGAAGCACCTGAATCAAGCAATCCTAAAAACTTGATTCCATAAATGTTTACGCTCAAATAAGGCCTACTATCCCTACCATTTGCCGCTAAAGTGAAACTAAGTTGAACTCGATCATCCAGCTGGTCGCCAGCAGACGACCTAACTAACGTTGACGGGTCTCTTGTCCTGCTGACCCAAGAGCCCGATCCCCATTTCCCGAACATGTCCTACAATCCCTACGATAAACCCCTGTTGCACCACAACCAAAACAACGTTTTGTAACTGAACAGTTATGGGCTAAATGCCCATCCCTGTTACAGTTGTAACACCTAACACCCTGCCGGAATGGATTTCGGGGAGCCGAACTGACAACCGCCACTCGGTTTTGCCCCGATGTACTCGGCCGGTACCCACATTCCGGTTCTAATAAATTTTTGCCTCTAGAAGGCGGCGTGAAAGCGTCAACGTTCACTTTCAGCGAGTCGAGTTCCCTACCTAACACTGCAAGTTCCTTTACCGTTTTTGGTTTGGCACTTGCGATCTGCAATTGGAAGAATGGGTCAACATTCTTCCTCAAAATTGAAAGCATCCTTCCCTCTGACAAAGGTTCCGACAGTCGTCGAAACAATGTCCTCATCGTGGCCAAGTAAGCTCCGAAGGACTCATCCTTTCCCTGCGAACGACGATTGATCTCTTCCAACAAAAGATCATCGTAATTCGCAGGTAGGAATTCCGCTTTGAGTTCCTTCACGAGCTCCTGCCAATTGCCAATATCTTCCCTAACCGTCCTAAACCACATAAGCGCCCTACCAGACAAAAGCTCAGAAGCGGATCTAAAAAGATGGGTTTCTGGAACCTCGTTAGCCAACCGAAGTTCCTCCACCCGTTCTAAGAACGAATTTACTGATGCTCCGTCCGAGTCACCAGTAAATTTTACCCCCCACTTTCCTATACGTTCAGGCCACCTTTGCTGAACAACAAAACGTTCAGGGTATGCCTCAACCCTACGCTCTGGTACCCTAATAGTCACCCCTCCCAATGAAGGACTGCTGACACCACGACCTGGAGTAGCCAGATTTTCTAAAACCGGCCCTAAAGAAACCCTAACAGGATTCGAAGCTGTTGAAGGATGCGGACTTGGTTCTGTCCGACCAACTTGTACCTTTAGTTGGTTTTCTACCCTAACCGGAGTCTTCTTTTTCGGTGACTCTTCTTCCCTATCACTAATCTCACTTTCTCCAGTAAGATCCCCTAGCAAAAACAAAACTTCATTTCGAATGGAACTTATCTCCTCTTCCTCATCTTCACCGTCACATGGTGTCCTAGCTAATCTACCTATACACCATTCTATTTTGGTCGTGATTTTGATATATTCGGATGACTTTGGATTTTTAGGTGCATCTTTTAAAAGAACCCTAATCTCTTCAATTTTTGCTTTCACAGCATCCCTATCCTCATCAAAACTAAAAGGGTAAGCAAAACTAATATCAATCGAGTTCCTCTTAGCGAGTAACCTCGATGACCTTAATGCTTTCCGCATCTCCTCCACTGTGCCTACTTTCAAACCCCTGAGCTTCATCTCATAGGCCAGTTCGTCCTGTGCTAAACGCCCTATATTCATTTTTATAAAGAAGATTTTAAAGAAAACAAAAAAAAACAAATAAAAAAAATTTTCCTTTTAAAAAGATTTAAAAAAAATTAAAATATCTTGCTTTGTTATTCTGTTAACCAGAATCCAAGCAAACCTCGAAAATACAAAACAAAAAAATAAATATAGTTTTGCAAAACAACCAAAACCAGAATAGAGAATATTCTTTGAAGCAGAAAATATTTTCCTAACCACTCGAAAATAAATCGAAAATAAAATCAATTTAAAAAAAAAATTAATAAAATTTAATTAATAAGTTTGTATTAAAAATGTTCGACAACCTACACTTGATTAGAAACAGAAATGTTCAACGGAAATTTAAATTGAGTTGGCAACCACACAGATTGCTCGCGCACTCAATTTAATTCAATTCGAATTAATAACAACAAGAAAAAAAAACAAACAACTCAACTACCCAAAAAAAGCTATCACTATTCTCGATTCTAATCCCGAAACAAGAAAAAAGCGCAATATGCAAATGTAACTTAAGATTCAAATTAAATTATATTATTTAAAGACGCGAGTAAGAAGTTAATAAAAAAAATCAACAAAAAAAATTAAAAAAAACATCAACAAAAAAAAAATTGTTAGATTTCTGTCAATTTTTTTTGTTTGTTATCCCACTGTATGCTCTCGTTGCAATCGCGGCATACAAAACAAAAGCACTCAAAAAAAAATTCAATTAAAAAAAAACTCAAAGGAAAAAGAAGAACTTTCACTCAAAATTAAAAGTAACTCAGTTGCAAGAGAAAACTATCATAAACTAATGTCATGAGAGAAGAAAATGAAAACAAAATGCCGGCAATTAAATATTAAAAAGAAATAATAAACTAAAAATCACTTGCAAATAATAAGTATGCGAATAAAAATTTATCGAAATGATATGTATGTTAGCAATAATAAATTTGGATGTATATAAAAAAAAATTAAAACAAAATACTTGCGACCACTATTATTGAATGCAGGTATAGTAAGTTGTTGGTAATTATGTAGGTACTCCCTCGATCTATTCTCCTTCTCGTTTAACCACCACTTATTCCTCCACAGATTCCAATTAATTCAATTTACCTAATAAAACAAAAAAGCAGTTTAATTCTTAAAAACAACACAATTAAAAAAACACTTTCCACACCAACAATATTTCACAATAATACCACAAAAACAGGGAACAAATTCTTCCACAGGTGGGCCCCACACGTTGGGTGCCAATTTGTTGCACTTTTTCTTCCACGATGGGAGTAGGTTAATTAAATTATTAATAATATTTTATGTATTTGTTTATGAATTAAACACCGCGGAATTATTTATACTAAATAAATAAACGAGTCAAAACGCACTTTTGCCACACGAATGACAACGAGAATAAACTATTTTGACAACTAGGTCAAGACGAATTACCGAAGAAGGTAACAAAAGAGAATTAAAAAAAAGTGCACACAAGCAGCACAATGAAAAGCTGCCACCACGGCTGCTCAGCTGGGTTGGGTTCCGTGGAAGAACTCGCGAAAATTAATTTGATGGATTATCGAATCAATCAAAATGCAAATACACCAAATGTTTTATTACAACTACAGTGGGGTACTTGTAATAAAAAGTGGGCGCCAGGAATTTTAATTAGGCTAAATTAGCAAAATTCCAAATCTAATTTTAAATTAATAGAAACACAATGTAAGAGGAAAAGGACAATGAATAAAATAAAACACAAGTTTTGATATACCCAGATGGGGATTTAAATAATTTTATTTGGGAAACCGTGGGCGAACCCTGGATTAAAACCCAAAATTTTTTCAATTTTCTAAAAAGATAATATATAAAATAAAGTTTTAAGAAGGCTAACGGAGAGCCGTTAAGCCGAAAGTTTGAAACAAAGAATTTAGGCCGTTAACGTACGGATAATGAAAATTAAATAACCGAGTCCCAAAGATAACTGGGAATAACGCGTCTTGAATTAAGAAAAGATTAATTTAAATATGGACCACCGGGGTTTGAAAAACACTAAATTAAAAGCACAAATAATTACTTGGACGATAAGACAAAATGCCCAACGTAGTTACTTATCTTTTTATGATTTATCCTCCTCTCTATCTCCTCGAAAATTTTCCAACGTTCCTTCACCTCTCGAATCACTTTATTTCTTTTTTTTTAAACTCCTCGAATTCTATCTAGCTTTTCTAAAAAACAAAAAAACTTTTCCTCGATTTTTTTTTTCTTTTAAAATTCTCGAAATTTTCAAAAATGCAAACTACTCGCTTGGTTAGCTCTCTCAAGAGTGAACTTTCCCAGCTTAAACCAATTCCTCCCTCGACCATTCCAATCACTCCCCCATTCATACATTCAGCCATTCGTTTTCGTTGATCTTCTGTCACGACCACGGCTTCCTGGAAAGCTTCCCTGCCTCCAAGAGAACCTCCGTTGCCGAATCACAACGAAACTTTACTCTCACACACACATTCAAGGATTCAGCAAGTTGTTGGATGTCTTTCCAAAACTTGCCGAATCTTAATGGCCGAGTTCAGACCTATCCCGACTAACTTCTTCGAGAAAAATTAAAAGAACTAAAATCGAGAAAAGGCTTCTTCTGAGCATTTTCTCAGTTACAAAAATATCAATCGCGAGTGATTCGAAAAGTGAATGAAACTAATACTATTTATCCTTCGAGCTAAGATAGAGGAAGGCATATTCGTAAACGTAAACCCTACACTCGATTAGTTCAATCCCGATAGTCCTTAAAAATTTCACCAATTAGACTAAGTTAATAATTAAGAAATTGAAAATCACGTTAAAGGCCCATTATTATACAATATTAAGATTAGTTATTTAAATTTTAAGATAAGTTAAACTAATATGTTAGATAAAAGTAAGAGTCCAGCTGACTCGTTACTTCTTCAGCTCATCCGCTGGCATCATGAGACCGCCTGTCTACATGGTCAAACGTTTCATGGATTTGGGACCATCCTCGTCCCTCTCGAAAATGGAATAACTCGAACACCTGTTTTTGTTGCTTTTACAAAACTCTGGCTAAGTACACCACTGGTTGATGGTACCATGGCTGCCCTCAACCTCGCCAGTGTTGTGTAATCGCAACGGAAAAGAAAGTATAAAAGAGACAGTCGAAGACTGGTTTTTGTTGCGGTAAATTTTACCGTAACATTTCATTGACAACCACGTCAATTTTACAATAAATTTTTACATTAATTGTGAGTTTCACACGGACAACATTCCACCCGGAAAATTTGATATTTCACTTTTCGCCTATTGTGAGTTTCACCCGAAATTTTGTGTTAAAAAGATTCCCCTTATTGTGAACATTCATTTCGGGCGGAATGTATTGTTATTAACACCCTTAATGTTCACTTATTTTTAGTAGGCGAACGAAATTTCGTTCGGGCAAAACTTAAAATAGCTTTTAAAATTCCGGGGAAACAAAAAATTTGAAGGTGAAATATTTGTTAGCTAATATTTTTAAGGCTGAATAGTGAATACTGTTAAAAAGCACTAAGTTTCGGTCAAACAAAATTTCTTGTTAGAAAAATTCGCCTTATTGGCAGTACACAATTCCTATGAAATAAAAACAAAGATCAGCAGCCAAAAAATTCACTTGTTTTTTGAAGGCGAACAGGAGCAGGACAAAAATATTCAAATGTAAGCTTATTTGTATATTTTGGTCCTGAAAGAAAAGAAATTACGCTTTTTCTGTTATTTTTTTAGGAGCAAATCAATAAATTACAAACAAAATGATATTTTACTTAACAATTTGCAGGGAAACCATGAAATCGCCAGAGGTTTTGTCAAAGAAAGCAAAAAAAATATATGTTCTTTTTGGAAGCAGATTACCCTAGAGTTGAACAGCGCGGGGCCTGCAATTAAAAGTGAGTTCGAATGGAAGAAGGTAAGAATTAAACTTAAATTTAAATTAAAGCTGTGTGCTTAATATTAAAATAAAAATATTTTTCAATCAGCTTTGGATAGACCAAAAACGCTTCGTGTGAAAGAATCAAAACAAAATTCAAGATAGAGGAACGGGAGGTGGGCCAAATAAGACTCAAAAATGTTCCCTTCTGAAGAGGCTATATTTTCCAACCCTTTGGAATGAAGAAAGCTGTCTAGGGTGTCGTTGCGTCACATTCCTTTGGATTACACCCACCTCAAAAGAGAAAAAGGGAGGACGTGGAAAATCCAATCGAGTTGGAATATTTTTGGACTAAATTGTATGCGACGATAACACAAACCAACAATGCGATGAAACTACGAAATTTTCATCTTCTGTTTCTCCTGAAATCGAAGCCGCACCTCACAATGACTGCAACCAACCAACCACTTCTGCTTCAAGCAGTCAGGATACTAGAATGGTAAAGATTTACAAAATGATCACCAAAGAAGTAGTCATGGAACTTTCAACCCAAAAGGAACTTTGTGCCATAGTTGTTGAAGTTGTATTTATTGTGAAGGAACACAGAAAGGAAATAGAAACTGGTATAAAGAAGGTACACCGATCTTTGGATGGTCTTTATAATCAAAAATAAGATCAAATGAAAGAAGGAAATCGGCACAACGCAGAAATGGAAAAATTTAGAAAGCTTGAAATAGAAAACTATATTGTAAAATGATTGAGCTCAAAATTGAAATCATGCGAGGGGAAGAAAGAAAAAATAGTGAAAAAATTTTTTTTTGTTACGTCGTTTTGTTATGTTTATTTAATAAATAACTTGGTTTGAAATTAACAATTTTCTTGTAATTCACAAGGTTGTGATGTACTTTTTATTTAAAGCTGAGGTAAGCTCGCCGGTCTACCGGGGTTCTTTCCAAAGAAGTACGTAACTTTAGATTATAGGTCTGTTCCTTTATTTCCTTAAAATTCTTATATTAATTTTACATTAGTTCGACTTAGATTTAAATATACAAGGTTTGCTTCTAGAGAATAGCTTTGACTAACTGTTTCTGCCGAGGGCGTCCTGTGATTTCTTATATTCTTTCGGGCGTTGGCGGTATCTGCAGGAGTCTTCTTACGTGTCCTCTTCGGCGGTTAGGTTCCCTTGGACGAATGGCGTATTTGGGTTTACGGATGAATCTGGGAAGCAAGTACTGGTAAACCAGGCAATCACGGACGAACCAGGCAATCACGGACGAATCCGGCAATCACGGACGAATCCGGCAATCACAGACGAATCTGGCAATCACTGGCGAACCAGGCAATCACGGACGAATCCGGCAATCACGGACGAATCCGGCAATCACAGACGAATCTGGCAATCACTGGCGAACCAGGCAATCACGGACGAATCCGGCAATCACGGACGAATCCGGCAATCACAGACGAATCTGGCAATCACAGACGAATCTGGCAATCACTGGCGAACCAGGCAATCACGGACGAATCCGGCAATCACGGACGAATCCGGCAATCACAGACGAATCTGGCAATCACTGGCGAACCAGGCAATCACGGACGAATCCGGCAATCACGGACGAATCCGGCAATCACAGACGAATCTGGCAATCACAGACGAATCTGGCAATCACTGGCGAACCAGGAAATCACGGACGAATCCGGCAATCACAGACGAATCTGGCAATCACAGACGAATCTGGCAATCACTGGCGAACCAGGCAATCACGGACGAATCCGGCAATCACAGACGAATCCGGCAATCACAGACGAATCTGGCAATCACAGACGAATCTGGCAATCAACCTTAAAAAAATCTCGAGACCCCTTACCGCTGGTGGGGGGAAGTCTTTTAATTATTTTTGGGTTGTTTTGTTACCTATTGATTTTTTTATTCTGCGGCTCTGGTATTTACTCCTTCGATGTGCACTTGTCGGTTGCTTAACTTGAACTGTGCTCTGGTCGTCTGAATGACCTCCTCTTATATAGCTCATCAGAGGAACCAAATGTGAGTTATAATTCACTAAATAGTAATATTCTATTGCTTGATACTCTTCTAGTCACGTCATCGCTTTGTTGTCTATTCGACAGCATTGTTTCCTCTTACTGGTGGAGAAAGGTAGTGGAGGGGATAGTGCACATCTGCGGCTTTCTTCTGTGTAGATCTTATTGATTGATAAGCACTTAACATTATATTCACCATATTGTCCATAGGTTTATCCGCATAGCGTGGTGAATTCCGATGTTAAAATTATTACACTCACCATCAAGGTTGGCTGTTCGTTGCCTAGATGCTGTCCTCTGTGTATATCTTACTAACTGATAAGCATTAAGTGTATGTATTCACCATAGGCTTTATAGATAATGCATTTTATTGTAACCATCGGCATGGTAATTTGTTTATCAGTTGCTTATGGCATTTCGTTATGAGAACATGCGGTCGGTAGGGTAAGTATTTATTTTCTATTGTAAGCAGGTGCGTAGGTCGAGGGAGGGGGGTATTTATTTGGTAAGTGTTATTGTATTGTTGGATAGGATAGGATAATTTGTGGAGAGGTAAGAGGTAGTTTATTTCGCTGGCGCGTAGTTAGGGTAGGTAGGAATTGTAATGCTTCATTACAAACTCCTCTTTCTTCGGAGACGAGAACCTTCTCGTCTTGAGTTCTGGGTGAGTTTTTCTTTTTTTTGTTGTTTTTGTTTGTTTGTTTTTTTTTTTGTTTTTATATGTATTTTTTTTTTTTTTTTTTTTTTTTTTTTTTTTTTTTTTTTTTTAAACCAAGTAACTAGCTTCTTGCTAAAAAAAATAACTACTATTTTAACAATGATAAAAATAAACCAAAGAAAATGCTTCTAGCTATAATGCAAAAAAAAATAAATACTAATTGATAACGAAAAACAAAATACTCTAGGCTTTGTAGGTAACCTTTTTTTTAAGGGCACCAAATTGTAGTGTTACTACCCCAGGCTTCGTAATGAGCGCGGTGACCATACCCCAGCTCCTTTTAAAAACGAGTTTTTGACGTCTGTAGCTGCCATTATATAGCTTATGTTGTTTAATGTTGATCCCCTCGAATGGATCTTCTGGTACCTGACGGTTCCGTCCCTTGCTGGTAGAAGTTACCCTTAGCGTCGACATATAATGCTGATCTCTGGCGTTCGTATTGGCAGCGGAGGTTCCTGTGTTCTGTTCTGATTCTTCGGCGGTGTTCGAGGTATTACTCGAAAATACATTACACCATTCTTCCAAATCCATATCAGTCATTATCTCAGGTAATTCCGGCGTCCTGGGTAGGTTAATCGGGTTCGTTGTTGTCGTGTTTGCGGGGGTGGGTGTCTTTGGTTTTTTTTTCTGGAGTGGTGGTGGTGCTGCGGTTACGTCAGCAGGTGGCGGCTTGCTCTTCTTGGTGATTGCACCTTTCTTTGCCCTTGGCTCACCCAAGCGGACAACTCGCCTCGTTTTTTCCGGGTCTTGGAGTGGCGGTGGGATTATTATGACTGACTGGATATTGGGTTTTTCCGGTATTGGAGTCTGCGAAGCACCTGGAATTGTTCGAGGTGGAGGTGCCATGCCCATTCGTTTAGGTAACGTCCTCTGCCTGACCCATGGCTCGCACATTTTTTTAATTTTAGTGGATGTTTTTGCTTCGGTGGATGAATGCAGACTGGTGTTTTGACCTTTGTCGTTGGTCCCTTTTATATCGCGCAGATGGCAACGTACCATCTGTTTTTTGGAGGTTTTGCTTTTTACGGAATTCACCTCTCTCAACAGTACTATAACTGGAGAAAGAAATTTCACCACTTCAAAGGGGCCGTCGTAACGGGGGGCTAATTTCTCCATAAAGTGGTGAATTGCTGAAGACAGCACCCTAACCCTTCGGTAAACATGATCGCCTATATTCGGTTTCCATGGCCTTCTCCTCAAGTTATAATACTTGCTTTGTGTTTCAGCCGCTCTCTTTAGGTTAGATGCAACCAGCTGATAAATGGCCTTCATCCTTTCTCTTCTGGTCGAAATATTTTCAGGGCTGTCTTCGGTGTTTTCGCCTGGTGGATCTGGCTGTCGAGGCATTCGTAGCTCTCTACCGTAATTTAAAAAGGCCGGCGAAAAATCAGTTGACGAATGCTTGCTTGTATTTATGGCAAAAGTTAGCTCAGGCAGGTGTTCGTCCCAATTCCTGTGATTATCTTGAACGTATTGAGCAATCATAGTTTTCACTCTATTCACTCTTTCTGTGGGATTCTCTTGTGGCGTATATGGGGCGGTTAGTAATTGCTGTATTCCTAGTTCTTCTAAGAAGGTCTTAAACTGTTGACTCACGAACTGAGATCCATTATCGGATAATAATACGCGAGGTATGCCGAATTTATAGATTATCCTTTCTCTCATACATTTTATCAATGCGGCCGACGTGGCTGCGCGTATTGGTATCGCTTCTACCCATTTTGTGAATTTATCCACAAATACTACCATCATCGTATTCCCTTTCAATGATCGAGGTAGTGGTCCGACGAAATCCACAGAAACTGTGTCCCATGGGTTCTCTGCCGGGTTGGAATGCATCAGGCCACTCGGTTTCACCTGGGGTACCTTGTACTGATTGCAGGTCACGCACCTTTTTACATACTTAGCAACGTCGCGAAACATCCCTGGCCAGTAGTAAGATTTCATTATTTTGTCGGTGGTCTTTGCTATTCCTAAGTGCCCGGCTGTAATAGCATCGTGGTTTTCACCGAGTACTTTACTCCGATCTTTCAACGGTACACATAACTTCCAATCATGATCATGGTCTGCTAAAGGGTGAGCTGAGAATTTCCTATATAAACGGTTATCTTGTACCTTGTACTCGGTAAATTTTTCGGGGTTAACTTGCATTTGTTTGATTCTTCGTTGTGTCCAGTCTTCTTGTTCATCGTTTATAATTAATAGGTCACTTTCTTGTATTGGCAACGGATCTCTTGATAAGGTATCTGCCACTACGTTCATACAACCTTTTCTATATTGAATATCGAAATCATATTGTTGTAACTCGATTGCCCACCTCGCAAGTCGTCCTGATGGATTCTCTAGAGTATGTAACCACTTTAGAGAGTGATGATCGGTTACGACGGTAAAGTGGTATCCTTCAAGGTATGGCCTCATCTTTCGTATTCCCCACAATATGGCCAAACATTCCTTCTCTGTTACCGAATACTTTTTTTCTAAATCGGTTAGCGTCCGGCTAGCATACGCGATTACTCTCTCCTGGCCTTTTGTATTCTGGGATAAAACCACTCCTAAGCCGTACTGACTAGCATCCGTTTGTAGAGTGAACGGAAGCTCGAAATCAGGGCACTTCAAAACTGGGGCTTCGGTAAGTTTATTTTTTAAATGTTTAAAAGCTGGTTCTTGGGTTTCTTCCCACTCCCAAGGTTGACTTTTCTTAAGTAATTTCGTGAGAGGCGTCGCTATCATTGAAAAATTTTTTATGAATCTTCTATACCATGACGCGATTCCTAGGATACGGCGTAACTCTTTTACGTTTTTAGGAGACTTCAGTTCCTGTACTGCAGCGATCTTATCGGGGTCAGTGCCTATACCTTGGTCGCTCACCACGTGGCCAAGATATTTCAGCTCTCGCTTGCAAAACTCGCATTTTTCCTGGTTGATTTTCAGATTCGCTGCTTGAAGGCGTTTAAAAACTTCCTTTAAATGTTCTATGTGATCTTCAAATGTTTTACTTATTATGATGATGTCGTCAAGGTATGCAAAAGCAAATGGGTCTATATCCGGTCCCAATACTGAGTCTAGCATACGTTGGAATGTTGCTGCTGACGAGTTCAGTCCGCAGGGCAGTACTTTCCATTGATAAAGGCCACGGCCTGGGACGGTGAAAGCGGTAGCAGGACGAGATTGTGGTTCAAGGGGTATTTGCCAATATCCTTGTTTTAAATCGATGGTGGATATAAATTTGGCCTGCCTTAACTTATCTAGTATTGCTAGTATCTGAGGTAGGGGATATGCATCCATTACAGAAACCTCATTCAGTTGCCGGTAATCAACACAGACTCTCCAGCTGCCATTTTTCTTTTTCACCAAAACGATAGGTGAACTGTAAGGGCTATTGGAGGGTTCAATTCTATCAGCTTGGAGCAATTCATCGATTTCATCGTCTATTATTTTCTGCATAGCGGGATTTCTGGGGTAGTACCTTTGACGGAACGGTTTGTCGGATTTTAGTTGTATTCGATGCACGGCAGCGTTTGTGGTATTGGGTAGTTTCTCGAACTTTGGTAATTCTTGCTTAAGTAAAGCATTAAGAAGGCCTTCTTGGGTTTGGGAAAGAGGTTTACCCCCCAATAGGCATAATTGCTCTCGTTTTTCTGTTTGTCGGTTCGGCATCGTCAGGAGCTCTGTACCCCCTAAGGTCAGTGAGAGATTCAATTTCTTAAGTAGGTCCATGCCAAGAACAACCGTGTCGGCTAATTGTTTTAAATATGTTATTTCCCCTTGAATCTGTTGGCTTCCCACGTGCATATTGACATCGTAATGTTCTTTGCTGTTAACTGGGGTACCATTTGCTAAGTGTACAGCATGTGGCTGGTAACGGAGTGGGATTTTCAGCCTCCTTAGGAGTCTACGCACCTTAGTGTTTATAAAGGATTTTGTAGCACCGGTGTCTAGCAGGGCGGTGAAGGTGTGACCATACAGATTAATAGGTAGAAAATACCGAGGATCTGTCCACAAATCTAAACTAGGTGATTGCTGTGGCATCTCCGGCGGTTGGGTGACTGGTTGTCCTTGTCTTAAGTCTTTGGACGAAAGATTTGGATTTGTAGGAGGTTCGGTTCTCACTTCTGGGGTGTTTAACGTCGTAACTTCGGCTAGTTCAGTTCGGAAAGGGTTTCTATGGGGCGTAACTTCATGTGTCGTGGCCTCCTCTGACTCTTGGGTTGGGGTGTTAAGAATGGGAGAGGCGTCGGGTACAACATTTAACATTGCAGCTCTATGCGCATGGCAAGGGCAATCTTGGGTCTTTCGACCATCTTCTCCGCGGTAGGAGCAGAACATGCGGAAAGGGCGGCGGCAATTTGCCTTTGAATGCCCTCGCTGCTTGCAATTCCAGCAGTGGGTTGTTCGGTCATACTGCACCGCTGGCATGACTGGTGTTTGGTTGCTGGGTTGGCGGGGTAGCCAAGCACGTGCATTGGGCGTTCTTTGTGCTGGTGTAGTGACTGCTGTTGAGGCTGGATTTTGGCTTTCCTTTTGAATATATTCGTATTCTTCTGCTAGCCCCGTCAATTCCTCTAAGGTTTTAAAATCCTTCCGCCGGATGTACAGGTGGTATTCTGGCCTAAGTCGGTCATATATTCGGTCGATATATTCGCTGACCCGCATCGTAGGATGCTGGTGTATCAAATATTGCGTTGCACGTATGAAATCCTTAGCCTTTTCCCGAGGGCCTTGTCGTTTTTTGGCGATTTCATCTTCCAGCTTATTAATGAATCGTACGGGTAGATAATGGTCTAAGAAAGATTTGTAAAAGTCTGGCCAGACCTTAAATGCATCCCGGTTTATGCGATACCATTCAAGAGCGGTTCCCCTAAAAATTTCGGGAAGGGTACGCAGCATGTCATTAGGAAGTATTTTATAGCACTCGGTAAGCTCTTCAGTATGCTTTATGAATTCGAGTGCATTACCAGTTCCGTCGAACTTGACGCCCCATTTCCTCACAACGTTCATTACTTCGGCCTCCCGGCTTAGTGAAGTTTTACTGACGCCGTGGTTCGGAGTTTCTATTGTGGGGGAAAGTAGGTTCTGGCTTGTTACCGGGGTTGCCGCTGGAGTAATTACATGGTTCTGATTGTTACCCTGAGGGTAATACCATTGTCTATACTCAGGTAGTTTTGTTAACCTCTCAAACTCAGACGTAGCCGGATTTGTTGTTCCAAGGTGTGGAATTGCAGTCATGTTGGAAGGAGCGGTGGTCGTGCATGTGGGATTGCGTTGGATTGGAAGGCTGGGTACCGAATAGAAATAATTGGTATAGCCCTGTGGCTCAGGCAATTTATCACTCTCAGTAGTGGTTACTCCTGAAGTGTTTACCTGGTTTTCTGTTTGCTTACTTGGGGCTTCCAATGGCCATGATCGCTCTATGGCAATTTTCCCCATTTCCTCACAGAGATTTTGAGTTGGTTTTCGAGCCCGTGCCTCCTTTATGTAATCGCTAAAGCGGGCACGGAGTACGCTCATCGTGCCATCCGTGCTAATTCCCAAGCTTTCCATGCGTTCCATAAGCTCCTTCTTGTTGAGTAGGTAAATCGCTCCTATACTGGCGAATATGTCAAAACCTTCTTCAGTGTCCGACATTCTGGTTTATTGTAACCTTTTTTTTGTACCTCGTGGGTCTTTTTTTTTTTCAGTTAAGATCGGCTATTCGACCTTCGGGTTTCGGTTTAAGATTGGCTTATCAATCTTCAGGTTAAGGTCGGCTTATCGACCTTCAGGTTCGGTTAAGATTGGCTTATCAATCTTCAGGTTAAGGTCGGCTTATCGACCTTCAGGTCCGGTTAAGATTGGCTTATCAATCTTCAGGTTAAGGTCGGCTTATCGACCTTCAGGTTCGGTTAAGATTGGCTTATCAATCTTCAGGTTAAGGTCGGCTTATCGACCTTCAGGTTCGGTTAAGATTGGCTTATCAATCTTCAGGTTAAGGTCGGCTTATCGACCTTTAGGTTCGGTTAAGATTGGCTTATCAATCTTCAGGTTAAGATCAGCTTATTGATCTTCAGGTTCGGTTCGGTGAATTTTGTCTGGAATGGACCTTAAAGTCCCTGCTCGGGCGCCAATTTGTGATGTACTTTTTATTTAAAGCTGAGGTAAGCTCGCCGGTCTACCGGGGTTCTTTCCAAAGAAGTACGTAACTTTAGATTATAGGTCTGTTCCTTTATTTCCTTAAAATTCTTATATTAATTTTACATTAGTTCGACTTAGATTTAAATATACAAGGTTTGCTTCTAGAGAATAGCTTTGACTAACTGTTTCTGCCGAGGGCGTCCTGTGATTTCTTATATTCTTTCGGGCGTTGGCGGTATCTGCAGGAGTCTTCTTACGTGTCCTCTTCGGCGGTTAGGTTCCCTTGGACGAATGGCGTATTTGGGTTTACGGATGAATCTGGGAAGCAAGTACTGGTAAACCAGGCAATCACGGACGAACCAGGCAATCACGGACGAATCCGGCAATCACGGACGAATCCGGCAATCACAGACGAATCTGGCAATCACTGGCGAACCAGGCAATCACGGACGAATCCGGCAATCACGGACGAATCCGGCAATCACAGACGAATCTGGCAATCACTGGCGAACCAGGCAATCACGGACGAATCCGGCAATCACGGACGAATCCGGCAATCACAGACGAATCTGGCAATCACAGACGAATCTGGCAATCACTGGCGAACCAGGCAATCACGGACGAATCCGGCAATCACGGACGAATCCGGCAATCACAGACGAATCTGGCAATCACTGGCGAACCAGGCAATCACGGACGAATCCGGCAATCACGGATGAATCCGGCAATCACAGACGAATCTGGCAATCACAGACGAATCTGGCAATCACAGACGAATCTGGCAATCACTGGCGAACCAGGCAATCACGGACGAATCCGGCAATCACGGACGAATCCGGCAATCACAGACGAATCTGGCAATCACAGACGAATCTGGCAATCACAGACGAATCTGGCAATCACTGGCGAACCAGGCAATCACGGACGAATCCGGCAATCACGGACGAATCCGGCAATCACAGACGAATCTGGCAATCACTGGCGAACCAGGCAATCACGGACGAATCCGGCAATCACGGACGAATCCGGCAATCACAGACGAATCTGGCAATCACAGACGAATCTGGCAATCACTGGCGAACCAGGCAATCACGGACGAATCCGGCAATCACAGACGAATCTGGCAATCACAGACGAATCTGGCAATCACTGGCGAACCAGGCAATCACGGACGAATCCGGCAATCACGGACGAATCCGGCAATCACAGACGAATCTGGCAATCACAGACGAATCTGGCAATCAACCTTAAAAAAATCTCGAGACCCCTTACCGCTGGTGGGGGGAAGTCTTTTAATTATTTTTGGGTTGTTTTGTTACCTATTGATTTTTTTATTCTGCGGCTCTGGTATTTACTCCTTCGATGTGCACTTGTCGGTTGCTTAACTTGAACTGTGCTCTGGTCGTCTGAATGACCTCCTCTTATATAGCTCATCAGAGGAACCAAATGTGAGTTATAATTCACTAAATAGTAATATTCTATTGCTTGATACTCTTCTAGTCACGTCATCGCTTTGTTGTCTATTCGACAGCATTGTTTCCTCTTACTGGTGGAGAAAGGTAGTGGAGGGGATAGTGCACATCTGCGGCTTTCTTCTGTGTAGATCTTATTGATTGATAAGCACTTAACATTATATTCACCATATTGTCCATAGGTTTATCCGCATAGCGTGGTGAATTCCGATGTTAAAATTATTACACTCACCATCAAGGTTGGCTGTTCGTTGCCTAGATGCTGTCCTCTGTGTAGATCTTACTAACTGATAAGCATTAAGTGTATGTATTCACCATAGGCTTTATAGATAATGCATTTTATTGTAACCATCGGCATGGTAATTTGTTTATCAGTTGCTTATGGCATTTCGTTATGAGAACATGCGGTCGGTAGGGTAAGTATTTATTTTCTATTGTAAGCAGGTGCGTAGGTCGAGGGAGGGGGGTATTTATTTGGTAAGTGTTATTGTATTGTTGGATAGGATAGGATAATTTGTGGAGAGGTAAGAGGTAGTTTATTTCGCTGGCGCGTAGTTAGGGTAGGTAGGAATTGTAATGCTTCATTACAAGGTTCGGCACCATTCTCAATAATCAAAAGTTGTATTAATTGGGTTTTTTATTATCGATTTTCAAAATTTATCAATTACTATCAATTGATAATTGACAACCGTAATAGGGGTAATAAGCTTACCTTCTGGTGTTCAGTTCAGTTCCCAGGTTATAAAATAAGCCAATTATAACTAGCTGCTTTGCTATAAAATAGCGCATCTTTCTTAAATTTGAAAATTTGTAAAAAAAACAAACAAATGAAATCTTTAACAAATTTTCTATAAATAATATCTAGATATGTACATACTACATATGTACATATGTATAATAAAAAAAGCAAATAAATTTTTTCTTCGAAATGGGTCCCCTTGCTCGTTTCAGTAACAAATTAAAACCAAATTGATTTTACTTCTTGATAAATGTTTACTCTTTCGCTATTATTCTTACTGCTGTCCTTCGCTTCGTGCAGTGCTTCCTTAACAGAACTTCAAAGATAAACATTCATTTCAGATCGCGCTGTGCTGCAATTTGTCACACCCAGTCTTACATGTAAGCCCGAAACGGTATATATCATGGCATATTCCGTTGAATTTGTTACAATCCTAATGCACCGTGATACAACCGCTACTAACGATTGCATCAAATCCAGTACATCAAACATTGACGCTGATTGTTACATTCTTCATGAATCATGCCCATGTGGTGTATTTACCTTCCTTATATTCTCGCAGAGTGCAAGCACCAAAATGGCCATCCATCATTATAGTGAATAAAAATGTTGTGGTAGGTATTGGTCCAAACGAAACGTGAGTTGTTTTGAGACGCGACGTTAAAATGAAAGGACAGTGTAGTTCCGTCGACCAACAGACAGACCAAGATGGAACCCTATGGCATATGGAATTTCTGTAATCTGTATAGGTATATCAGAAGGACCAAAACCATACAGTGTTATCGTTTATATATTTTCTTTACAAAATGAAAACTTGTTCGGTTTAGTGGAAACATACATATCTACGAGTTTATATAAAAAAAGTTCTCATATGTATACTGTACCTCTATATATGGAGCTTTATACCCTCTCGTGAGTTTTTGTATTTATAAAATAGTCCTGCCATTTTATGTTTATCCCCTGTGTCGTAATATGGTCATGTTTATTTATCAGTATAATGACTTTATTTCAAAATGACAAATTGGTCCCATATGAATAAAGGACGATGAATGTACTACTATGTATATTCCAAACAAGTCAGTAAATGGAGCTGTGTTAACTTGGCCCCAAAAAGTGTACGATTTTTTTTTTGATTTTTGAAAAAAAATGTATGCTTTTTTTATTATTTCTATTTTGTTGTTGAATTGTGAAAAGTTGACCATTTAAAAAAAAAAAAACAATTATCCCAAATCACCTCTCAAATCCTTTCGATAACTCCTCAAAAAATATTTTTTTTTCAAACGATTTTTTAAAATAAAACAACTAGTTTTGATTGCAAAAGCTAGAAATTTAAAACAAATTAAATAATGAATGATTTTTTAAATGCATTTTATTTTGACACACAACAAATATTACATACCTAATTCAATTTAAAAGCTCAAGTGACCTCAACTACAAAATACGTTTCGCTCAGAGACGACAGTTATAATTTTTAATTAAGTTATTTTATTGATTAGCTTTTGAATAAATGATTTTTTAAATAAATTATTTTGAATAAATTATTTTTTCAATTTTAAGGTTTGTTTCACAAAGTCTGATTAAAGTTCCAATTAAGCTACATGGAACTTATTCAACAATTACCAACCTCATTTACGTTTCACAATATCTGAATACGACTAATTGGCAATTAAAGTTCTAAGTATTTTACTGGCCAGATGAAGTGCCGATTAGCAAATTAAACTGCCAATTAAAACATTCAAATCTGTCACTGATCACACACACTTCGATTCAACACACTTCGCTTTAACGCACTTATTTGTTATTATCCAGAGCTCTTGGAATCAATCCTCTCGACACTTTTAAGACGTACAATAAGACGACCGACACTGCAAAATTAACTTTTTGATTTAATAAATAATTTTTCTTTGATATTTGACAATAGTCGAATTTAATTTGTCTGGAAAACTGGAATAACGAAGGAATAGCAAATTGATCATTGTGAAACACAAAGTTTTTTAATGGGAGGATTTAATTTTAGGATAAATTAAATGTCGGATAACTAATTAGAACTTTACTCAGACATTGTGAAACAAACCCTTATTCTCATAATTTAAAGTTTAAAAATCTTTTATTCAAAAATAACTTAATTGAAAATAATGACTAAAGAACAAATTATTGGCTTTAAAAATAGCTATAACATGATATTGTAAGTGTTGCCGTTGTGTTTTTATATTCATTTTCTATTTTCAAAATTTTTGTTTCCAATTTGCACCTCCCACCTAAAGGCGTGGATATATAGAGTGGGATAACATCTTAAAATCATGTTCACATAATGTACCAACAATAAAACAAAATTAATGCTTTATCACAAAATCCACAATTTGTCCACTATGTAAGTCGCCCCCAGTGTACAGAAAAGTAAAACCCTTAACTCTTTCGATTGACTTATTTCGAAAACGGTTTTTTTATGAAAGAAAGTAGGTATGTTAGGTAATCTTTTTTGTAGGAAATTTTCTAAGCTACAAATTATTAGCTAACAATTTTTCTGTACAACTTACCATAAAAAAAAACAGCCAGTAAGACCTAGGGTCTTACAAATTAGGCAAATGTTAGAAGGAATTGAAGGATAGGATAGATTTTTGTTGGCACAGAGGATTGAGAAATTAGGTTTTGATTATCTCATTAAATCCCAGTGGTAGCGTTCAGTTGAGGGAATATAGAAAGAATGCTGCCTAGATTGGCGATCCAACCCACACAGCCAGGTTAGCGCCGGGGCCACTCGTAGTTATTCCTGAAAAACCATTTTGAGGCACCTCCAATCCCCCGTAAAATTGTTGGTGTCTATCATATCGATGGGGACTTTTGACAATTTCAAATCCAGCTTTCCGGAACGGTGGTGAATATGGTAGTGTAGAATTTAAAGTTCTTAGAAAAGGAAGGTATTGGATATCAACATACCACACCGTATACACCTGAACAAAACGGTCTTTAGTGGAAATGGCAAGATGCTTGCTCCTGGATGCATGGAAGAACTAATAGTTCTAGCGTGAAGCAATCATGTCGGCAAACTATTTACAGAAGAGGATACCTATTAGTGTTCTCAGGGAGTTAAACCAGAAATTAAGAATCTTTAAGTTTTCGGAAAAAAGCGTCCGTTTATATTCCCAAAGAAAATCGGAAGAAACTGGACAATGGGTTATTAAGTTGGTTACGATGATCATTCAATGGATTATCGATTGGTTGATGAAAAAACGAAAAGGATTGTTGAAGAACCAGATGAAGACCAGACATCGCTGCAAGTGAATGAATTGGAATGAATTAAAGCATATTACGAAATACCTCAAGGGCACAAAAAATCACTATCTATGGCTGAGAAGAAGCAACATCAAAGGAGGAGAATTGATGGGTTATGCAGATGCAAACTGGGCAGCAGACAGAACCGGTCGGAAATCAAACTCAGGATAAATATTTTTTATCAATGGAGGAGCAGTTAGTTGGAGCTGCAGGAAACATAGCTGTGTATTACTTTCAACAACAGAAGCTGAGTTTATTGCTCTTTCAGAAGGATGTAAAGAAGCAACTTGGCCACGAAAAATTTCAAATGACTTGGATTGTAAACAGAATATGCCAACATTCCACGAAGACAACCAAAATTGTTTAAAACTTATTCAAGAAGGGAAGCTTAGCAATCGTTCAAAGCACATCGATACCAAATTTCATTTCGTCAAGGACTACATCACGAAGAAAATTATAATATGCAAGTATTGTTCATCAAATGAAATGTTAGCAGATATGTTATCAAAACCATTGGGATCAGGACGAATCAAAGAGTTAAGAACATAATGTGGGCTTCATACGAATAAGGAGGAGTGTTGAATATATCTAGAATTTAACATTCGTACATCACACAAAACACAGTAAACTTTATAAGTTTTTCCTTGAGAAACATAAATAATTTATATCAACTGAAAATATTATTATGTTTTTATTCTCAAAATAAATATCGTTCTATACCTATAGTCGTTTATTTTGGTCCAAAGGAATTTATATTTGGTCCTATATAATTCTAATAATCTGGCGATGCAATATATCTCCTCAAGGCAATCTTTATCCTTGCACGGGAAAACATATATGAACAAGTTATTGGCCCGACTCGATGAATTGGCACCTCGATATATTGTTACACTGTTGTCTTAATCCGATTCAGGTCAGGTCTCGACGGTTTATCAACACGTGGTCTACGCGGTAACGCCTGGCTCCATCGCAGGTGATAAACCTACCCATCAGATGTGATATTATATCAGACTAAGTTTTTCAATGCTGTTGCTTCGTATACCTACATTTTCATAAATCAAAACCATCCGCCCTTTTATTATCAAAACTAGATGACCTATAATAACCGTCTCAGGTCTTTCAAAATACGGTAGCATCTACAATCTACATAGTATATGCGTGGTCAAATTGAATATAATCACATTTGTGCTGCACAACCGATTTGGTCAAATTTATTATGAATAATTCAAACTGACGCTATTGACCGCAATCATTATGCAATTTATGGTCCGTGGCAATGTATGTTTGTGTGTGTGTTCATGTTGATGATGAACATTTATATACGGCATATTGTCATTATTTACATGCATAATAGCAACCCTTATACGTAATCAGGCTGGCGCGTAAAATTAGTGGCTATACCTATAGTGCGTGGTGGTTATAGCGTGGGAGGATTATTATATATGTATGTATGTATGTATGTATATTTCCGACATCCTCCCGTTGTTGTTGTTGTTGTTGTCCTGTCATATAGCGTAAAGTCCAAAGGACTTTAATTACTAATCCGACAGTTTAGCCCAGTTACTATACTCTTCAATCTATGCTGTTGACAATGTTTCTTATAGATAATTCAAGTATGGCAATTCGTTGGGCATGACGCACATTTATAGAGGAAGGAAGTGCTTTTGGTTATAAGAGGATGATTGGTTGCGCTGTGTGTTGAGTTGATGTTCTTTGTTTATATATGTGTTATTATGTTTCACGTTTGTTGGTTCTATTTACAGAGAATTGGCAATTCAAATTGAATCCAATCAAGTTTAGTTGATTCGCACTAAATGGGCTTAAATAATTGTTTACATATACTTACATATACATATATACAACCAAATCCAATAGCTGTCCTGTCACAAACTATTATTTAAGTTTTGTATATCTAGGTACCACCAACGGACGTAGAAATTTGTGTATATTTTGTAATGGTACATATGGAAATCTCCGTGCTTCTAATATTCCACATAATTGTCAAGAGGGAAGCTGGTCCTTAAACAAACGGCCATTGAAGGTTAAAGCTTATCATAAATAAATTAGGTCAACAAAATTGAAATGAACAACCAAATCAAGAATCGAAAATTATGTAGAGAATATATAGGCAAACGTACCTCTGAAGATTTGTAATGTCCAATCCATATTATGAAGAAGGCGACAAGTTCTTAAAAAATTAATAGGTACCACAACTTTGGTAGAAGTTTAATTTGAAGTGTCCTTTAATTTAAGAGGCCTCCACCCATAAGTTTGAAAAAAAAGTGAGAAATTGCATTAATGGTTGCGTGCAGCGTGAAGTCCGTAGTTAATGTACACTAAAACCCGCTTAAGAGAAACTGCAAAATGTCACAGTCTTTCTTTCACTTAAGCGGAGTCCGGATAAGTGAAAAAAAAATTAAACGGATTTAAAAATTCCAAAAATGGTTCTGACTTATCAGAAATTCAAATGTCATTTTCGTAATGTGGAGGTGAAAAATAAAAAGAAGTAAAAGCGTTCAGCAAATTTTTTGTTCTGTTCTGTTAAATTTTTTTTCACTTAAGAGAGTTTTTTTTAATGAAAAATATTAAATTTAACTGAAAATTTGTTTCAGGTATGCGGGTTTTTCACTTAAGCGAGTTGCGTTTAAGCGGAGTGTGATAAAGGTAATTGGTCGACAAATACTCGGGGATAAAAAAGTGTTTCAGATAAGCGGGTTTTTCTCTTAAGCGGGTTTTACTGTATTACAAAAATTTAAATTGTGTATTTTAAAAATGGAATTTTAGCTTTGAATTGCTTGAGGCCTTTTTTTTAATTTTTGACTTCATTTTTATTGTATTTTAATATTTCGGTGACTCATTTCGCAAAATTACTCAAAACTGCTCTATATGGATGCCTGTAGAACGATGAGAAAGAAGTTGAAATTGGATTTTATTTTCATGTTGTCTTAAAGGTAATTAACAGATCTTCAATTTGTTTGGAGTGGATTTTTTAATATTCATATATTTTTTTTGAAAAATCCGGCTTGGAAAATTCATAAAATTTCTCATTTTCTAATGGTTTTTCTTACCTTTATTAACAATTCGTATACAATATAACTTTTACAATATGACATTATATGTTTTCTTCAGTAGATTAGATACAAAAAATTATTCAAAAAGTCACAAACTTTTTTTTTCTTCAATATATCGTTTTCTCATGACATTATTCATTTTTAGTGCACCTATTCGCCACAAGATGGCTTGATTTCGAAAATGTTACCTACAATTAAAAAAAGTATGTGGAAGTGAGAGACAATGTAGGAGTAAGAGAAGGAGAAGCGAGTGGGCAGTTTTTGTGTGACCGGTTTTAGAGTGGCAGAAAAGAAGATATTATCAACAAGTGACAAAAATTATTGTTTTGGTTTTTATCCGGGTTGCATATCATGCAAGTAGTTATTTGTGTGTATGATTAATAACCCGTTTACATTATACATATAAGTTGATCGTTGTAAAACAGAGGACATGAGCAACTGTGCAATAGTACCTAAACTTCATATTTGTGTAGCAGAAATTTGCAATTATGCCAATTATATTAGGGTTATTCATGCAACATCGTAAAATCGTAAATTTTCCGACACACGCTTCATGAACACACCTAAAAACATTTTGCGTAGTGTGGTAGAGGAACGGGCATATTTTTCCATGATATGCCCGTTCAATGAAGCATTTTTCAAAATAGTGTGAGTTACAGAAATACAAATGCATTCACACAGGAAAGGCGTGCAGTTTTTTTGAGATTTTAAATCGTTAAAATATTAAAAAAAGCTTAGTAAATTAAATAAATAAGTTCTCGTATCCGGACAGTGCTAGTCTCCGGAAACTTTGTCGTTTATTTGGAAAAATTAAGCATATCAATCATAAATAGTCCCAAATAACAATCAAAATGCAATCCTTTATGTATCACAAACATATATGCAAAGTTTCAAATAAATTAAGAATATAATATAAAAGTTATGCGACCTTTCAGTTTCTCAGATCTAAGAGAACGATTAAAATGACGATTTGAGTAAAAAAAAATTAGTGTGAACATTTGAAGACTGAATTATTTTACGCAGTACATATTTATTAGTTTATTGGTAAAGTCAGTTGCCGGACATAGCGTCCGGATACTGAAAATAAGAGAAAAATCTAAAATTCTTATTTTAATGCCCTTAAATGAAAGTTACGTATATTCTACATGATTAAGAAGAAGAGAAATATATTTTTCTCATATAATTTCAGTATTCGGACAGGGTTTTATCAGTGAGAACAAGAGTTTTATCACTCAGAAAACTCTGTCCGGATACTGAATATCCATGAAGTTCAGTATCCGGACAAGTCTATTTTTTATACAATATATGGCTTTTGTGTCTTTAATCTTTAAATAATTTAAGGATAAGAGCCTTGCGTAATTTAATTCCTTGAGCATATGATCAACCATCTAACAGAAAATATTTATTGGGCAAAAGCAAAAAAATTGGGATTTAAATTCTAAAAATATTTTTCCTTATATACGCTTACTTTCAAGGTTTTTTTTTATGAAAAATGGGGGAATTCTATATAAGACAATTCTGAAGACCTTCTGTGATTCTATGAAGATAGAAGTAATCATTATCCAAAAAACTCGAAAAACTTTATAGAGACTCAACTGAAATATAAGAAAATTTAAATCAAATAAGCATTTACTCACAATCGTAAGGATTGTTTAATATTCAGAATAAAAATAACATTTATCAATTCTTTATTTCTATCAATTGATAAGTTTCATAGTTTATCAATTGGTATACCTATACTTGGTAGGTATTTGACTACCCTGAGCCGGTTTGGGCTTCAGAAATCATCTAAATACACTGTATTTACATAGTAAGTACATAATGTTGAGTTAACAAAAAGGAGATTTTTTTAATTTTTGCATTTTATATTTTACTTAAACTTCATACAAAACTAGTGCGTCCGGATACTTAAATAAATGTGTCCGGGCACTAAATTTTGTTGTCCGGAAACTAGCGCAAATCGAACTTTTTTTTTTTTTAAATTGTATAAATTATGCAATTATAAAATTAGTAAGATATTTAAATGTAACATAATCAACAAATATCCAAACTTTTAGAAAAACCATAATTTGTTTCTTAAATCTTCATAGTATGAAAATAAATTGAGACCAAAGTGAAGAAATGTGTTAAGTGTCCGGATACTAGTGCCTTTACTACATGCCATACTTCATTGAAAAAAAAAAATATAAAACTACATGCGGTTCTTGGTTAAATCTTGTAAAAACACCTATAATAAGCAGTATAATTTTTGTTAATTTCACAGGTAAGCTATGTCTCATATTCCACATAAAGTAAGTAAAATTACTCTGCACAACGGGCGCTCAATGGATTTGAGCGCCTTGCCAACATCAACAAAAACTAATTCCACCCTGGACGAGAATTTCAATTTTGGCAGATCGGGTTCAGATAATTCAGGTGATTGAAGTATATTTTTATTTTCAACTAATTTGCTTTTTTATAGCAAAATACTACGAAATATCAATTGAAAAGTATTCCAAGATTATGTAATTACTTAAAAAAATTTCACTTCACATTACTTTATGTGGAATTTGAGACAAAATTAGCCCGTTAAAAGAAAAAATTGTAAATTCCATATTATAGGTGTTTTTACACGATTTAACGCAGCACTGTATGTTGTTTTATATTTGTTTTTAATAAATTATTGCTTTCACTGTGTTAACTTTAATTTTAATTTTTTATTCAGTATTTTCACTTTTTTAAAGTTTTAAAATCTCGAAACACTTTCCTATAGCTCGCCAAAATGACAGATCGGATTCTTTTTGTTTTTTTCAATTTGGTTATTCACTCACATAGATACACTATATGGCCTGTATTCACCGAGCGCTCATATGAGCCTCATAAGTTTATGAGGCTCATAACTTTGTAGTATTCACCAAGCACTCATAAATATGTTTCGAATTTCGAAAAAGAGAGCCACTCTCTATCAACCAGGCACTCCCAAACTTTAAAATCAAACTTTTTTAGGTAGATGGGGTGGTATCGATGGAGATTTTTGTGTTTGTGGGGGTGGTGGTTGTGGAAGTAGTTTCGAAAATTTCGGAATATTTTTCGAAGAGAGCGCTCATAAGTTATGAGTGGTCGGGACCACCCATAACTTTTATGAGCGCTCATAAATTATTATTGCTTGGTGAATAGGTTTATGAGGCTCATAAGTTATGAGTGCTCGGTGAATACCGGCCTATATGTGATATACACCTCTTCCTTATCTTCTTATTCTAAGAAAGAAACAAACGAGATACACAAAAATTATATTCCCCATTGCACAAACTAAAAACAAAACTGTCACTTCAAATATCGATCTGGTTTGGTTTTAAGCTGGCTACACACCATGCCCGTGTTCATGAATTTTTCACAACATTGAAGGTTATTATAACAAGCAGCGCTGCCGAAGTGGCACGATTGTGCTTTTTTGATACGAAAATTTTTTAGTGGAAAATTGCTCCAAATGGAGTAAAAGCTGGCAGAAACTCTTATTTTTTGACAATACTCAAATAGAGCAAATTATATTTTTTCTAATTTTGTATTGTGTTGCACCCCACAATTGAATCATAGTTTGTTTTTTGTGATGTTAGAATTTGAGTTTTTTCATATGGCACGAAAATGGCACGTCATGAAAATTTTTGTTTGGGCGGCAAAGCTGATGACAAGGCAGTCATAGTGATCATTTGATCATAGTGGAATTTTTGGTTTTCCTTGTTTTCGGCAACTGAGGTACCATATCGTCAGCTAAATGCCTATAATGCTTTTTAGTCCACTTTTGGCCGAAAATGAGACTTTGATGCCATTTCATTAAGAAAAACATTCTGCTCAAATTGTTATAATCACTTTTGTCCAATGTATCGTAGTTTTTGTAGAATATTGAAGAGAAAATCAGTTTTTGTATAGAGCGTTATGCAATTTTGTTTTGTTTTTTTTGCTCTCCTGTAAAATTTGCGAAAGAGGACTTAGCAATTTTACGTATATTCAGCCGAATCGACAATATGAACTTCATTAGAAGATTAAGCACTAGTGAAAAAAAATTGTATAATTTGGTGGGTCCCGCCAGCGATGTTCACGGTTCATTCCAAATTTATTGACATTTTATTTTATTATACATCTACATTGAGGTTAAATTTTTTTTGCTGATAAAATTAAAGCGTTCCATTCATCATCTACATGCGAAGTTCTAAGAAGTATGTACTTTTCAAGGTTCAATGGAACACACTTAATCTGCCTATCATAGAAATAAACATGGAATGTAGATGGGTTATATACATTATGTATGTATACAAAGAATCGTAGAATACCACTGATTGCAATCCTTTCGGCTATTTGTTGCCTTATAGCCATCAACCGATTTTAAAGAAGAGGCAAGATTCAAGAACAGTACCCACTACCCACCTAACAAATACCTTTTCTAGCCAGATTTTGGTATACTTTATGCAATTTTCCCGAAATGCAATGAAAAACACTTGTCCTCTGGTTGTCAACCATGATGGTATACACCACATAAGAAAAGCAATGTATCGGATTGTTTTTCTTTGCAACTAACCCTATCACCGCTACAATCATCCACCGTGCGTCGACGATGTCGTCGTCGGCATTGTCATCATTCTCTCACTGACCACAATAGACGAAGTTTGGTTAGCATGTATAAGAACTACGACTACGGTCTTGTTATAATCTCTTCAGTTGGCTTACTCACTTTCGTACTATTGTATTGATGATATATTCGAGGGTGTTCAATTAGCTTTGCTTGTCTATAGATATTGAGTTAAGCCTTTGAATCCATTGAAATTGAATTTGATTAGATTTGACATTGAATGAGTTTCAAGCAGCTACAACAAGAGGTTTTTCACATTTTTGTGTTTTGTATGGTTATTCCTTTTGAGTACTGAATGAGTGAGGCGTTGTTGAAATCTGGACTTTGTGTTTTAATAGCTATTGGATTTCGCAGTATCTATTAATAATTTAAGTACCTTCTTATACTGTTACAAAATCAGGAAACATTGTAAATTTTATTGAAACAAAAAAAAAAAATCTAAACATTAAAAGTTAATTAATAAATAAAACAAAATCTACAGTCTTTTAATAAAAGTAAATATTCATACATTTTTACAAGGTAAATAGTAGGTAGGTTTTTTACCAGGATTCTTTGAATTCTCTACAAGTCATATTAAAATTTTGTTTAATCAACAATCCCGCTCCTAATACCTAAAACTGAGAATTCTTTAAGATCTGGCATTCGAAATTAGCAAAGAAAAAACAAAACCAAATAACTTTTCAAAGTTACTGGCTGAATTCTTTTAAACAAAAATGTACCCAAATATTGACAAATTTTCGTTCTTAATATTTCTATGTTCTTTTTTATAGAACAATTTAAGTTGTAAAAATTCTTCAAATAGTTTTAATTTAAAAAAATCAACAATTTTGAAATATTTCTCAAACTCTGGATTATTTTTAAAACTTAAAGCTGATAAGCATTCAAACTCATTATTAATTTTTTTTCTCAATAATTAATAGCAACAACGATTGTGAGAAGGAGAGAATCATAAAGTCCGAATTATAAGTCCGATTTCTTAAGGAAATCTCAATTCATGAGAAAAAAATTAAAAATCGTTGGAGTGGTTTTTTACAAAATAATTTTTTATATATTAAATTTTTAAATATTAAAAAAAATGGTATGCAATTTTTTAGGCATTATTAATGCGGATTTAAAAAAATAAAAAAATAATTTTGAAAACATTTGTATGGGAGGTACCGTTTTTTTAGGTTATAAGAATAATTTGGATTTAAATCTGCTAGATAATGTTAAAAAACTGCTTAGTGCTTAATTTAATAAAAATTGATTTAGTCGTTTTCGAATTATTAAGTTCTCAAAAAAAAAATTTGGAACTTTTAAAAAAAAATTTTTTTTGAAAATTTTGGTTACCTACAAAACTTTTTCAAACATTCTCCTCAAAAAATTGATCAATATCAGTTGAAAATTTTTTTGAGAAAATTAAAAAAATGGTTCCATGGTAGGTACCATTTTTAACCAATTTCGGAATTTTTTTTTATAAAATGGTTGCCTTTTTGTAAAAAAAATTACTGATAAAAAAAAAAGTTGTGGGCATGTTTTTGAGAAAAATAAGATTTTCATTTTTTGCTAAACAAAATTGTACGGCAGGTACCGTTATTTTTGGTCTTAAAAAAAATTAAAAAAAAAGGTTGGGGGGAATGCCCAAAAAACGCTAGGTACCAACTTTGAAGAAAATCGACAAACCCGTTTAAGCTACAGCCGAAAGGGCAGACAGACATACAGACAGACGGACAGAATTGCGAGACCCACTTTTTTTGACTTCGTTATCATCTAATGTCAACCCGAGTTCGATTTTTTTTATGAATCCATAACTTGCCATTATAGTACCTATAATATCGCAAGTAAAAATCGAAAATTTTCATACAGCAAATTTATGTTGTAAATATGTTAGTAGATTAGAAATAAAAGAAGTTAAGTCTTCCTAGGGCTAATACCTACAATAATTTTACAAATCGAACTACTCCACACATACCTTTTTCGACCTGAACGAATTGATTCGACAATTGAAATATTGTTCGCTTCAATGAAACTAAGGTTCCAAAAACTAAGGCTCGTGAAAACTTCAAAAGTGAATTTTATTTTGATTTTTTGCCATGTGCATTGGCCATGTGTATAAGGCTAGTATCTTCAATTCTCGGCACCAGAGTGCGCGGGTAAAAGAAAAGAGTCCTGATCAGTGGTCATCGGTAATCGGTCAGTAGGCATTAGAAATTAAGAAGTCATAAGTATAGTGTAATAAATTATTATAAAGAATTACATACATTAAAGAAGTCTAAGTCCTGTTTTACAATGGCAAAGGCAATATTTTTTTACTTTTTTCAAAATTATGTATTTTCTCAAAATTTTTCACTATTTTTTCATATTTTTCCAAATTTTTTTCACTTTTTTCAAAAATGTGGAGTTTTTTTTTTCAAATTTTGACTTTTCTCAAAGTTTTTCACTTTTTACAAAATTTTTCATATTATTCCAAATTTTTGAATTTTCTGAAAATTATTCAGTTTTTCACTATTCTTCAAAATGTTTCGTACTTTTAAAAAATTTTCATTTCAATTCTTGAATTTTCTAAAAATTTTTCACTTTTTTCTTATTTTTTCCAAATTATTGACTTTTTCAAAATTTTTTATTTTCTTCAAAATTTTGACTTTTTTCAAAATTTTGAATTTTCTTAAAATGTTCCACTTTTTTCAAAAAATTTTTTACAGTCTTATAAAATTTGGATTTTTTTCAAAATGTTGCAATTTTTAAATTTTTTTTTACTTTGCAACTGAACCGAATGAATGAAGAATGATTTAAGGATCTTTCGTATCGATCGCGAGCAAACGATATTCTACCTGAATTTAATCTTTCCGAGCTCTCACGACACGAGAGATACAGAAAAAAAAAATGGATTTAGTTTGTTCGTGAGTGAACTATAAATTTGTAGGTATAGATCGAAAGTATCGTTCAGGAACTTTATTTTGTATGGTTCATGAGAAGATCGATAAAGAAGGATTGAGAAATATCCGTATTTTATGATTCGCGAGCAATATACACGTCCTTTAAAGCTTTGGAAGTGAGAAATTCCACTTCGTTTGATTTGCAGTGGAAACAAGATATTATACATAATATGCCCAAGATCACAACCATAATCTAATAAAAATTCAACAACTTTAATATTGGGCAAATTACATACAATATGCAAGTCACTTCGATTCATTTCATAACTTAACCTTCCTTATGAAAGTCACAGAAAAAATATCCAAAAATGTGCATGCCCCCTTTGAGACGAGGAAACAAGTTGTCCGAGATTAAAATTTTTTTTTAATTTTTCTAACCCAGCGCTTCCATTGGCAATATCTGAGAAAATAAATGTTGCAAATATGATGAGTTAAGTGAATAAATTTTTTTTATAATCAATTATAGTGATTTTAAAAAGCAAAAGCGTAATATCTGTACTTAAGTATATTTAAATTGACCCTAACCGCCATATTATTCACTCGATACATCCAGATTAAAACTTTAATGCAGATGTAAATCATACAAATTCAATATAAATATATCCGCATTTAAATTTGAATCTAGATGTATCGTTGAATAATATGGGCGTAAATAGTTAATATTGCATGGTACGGACTTTAAATATAAAACATGTAATGTATGGTTCATTATTTATAGTCCATACTACATACCATTTTGGTTCATTTTACTTGAATATTTAAGTCGTCTTTAAATTTGGTTATTGGCAAGGCCCATTGTCTTTAAAATTGACATTGGCTCAAATATTGCCAATCTTCTGTACCTTTCACATTTGGTATAGTTTCCTTTTAAAGTCTTTGGTTGAACGAACATTATACGTGAAGTTTGAAAAGAAATGTCAAAATAAAACTTGAAATGATTTGTTTACTCATCCCTCGCCGCAACGTAGATAAAAATCGAAAGAAATTGCATTGTTTATATCTGGCGCATCGGTGGATTTTCTACACACATAAAATCCACCTATCTCACTGGATGCGCCTTTCAGTAAAACGACTGTGTAAACAGGCACTAAGACTGTTTTGCTCTACGCACATGTAATACAGGCATTACACCGATGACACTTCACTTCAATGCACATCACACGACACACCACACAAATGTGGTCACGGCTTAAGCCGACCGAACAAAAAAAAAATGTATATTTGAACTCTACCGCCAAACACAGCTATGTACCTATATTTATTTCCTAAGCACTTCATATAATCAGCATTGAGAAAACCGAACCGGTTCAACGACAAGCGACATGACAGTTTTGTGATTTGTCATCAGTTTTCTTCTTTCTTTTACACGTGAATGCATATTACATAGTAAATAGAATTTCTTTGTGATTCTATTTAATCCAAGTTGCATGCAAATAACAATACAAAAAAATTGGAATTCATCATTACAATATGAGTGAAGGCAATATTGATCATACATTTATTGAAAACGCATGTGAAATAAAAGTGCCAATCATAAAAAAAGGACAAAATGTTTACAATTTGGATTTGTTCATTTCTACATACGTTTTCGTTCTCGTTTCTGATGATGATATCCATAAGTAAGTATAAATTCTTGATAAATTTTAATAACTTTATTAGTTATCAGGATTAATTTCACAGATTTTTATGCCCACGACAATTCAACCTTGAGGAAATGAAAAATATTTCAATTTCTTTTAACTCAGAACAGTGGGAATATACCTGTATTCTTCCCTGCCATCCAAATGAACCAAATGAAAAAGAAATTCCAGAAAATGTAGAGCCTCTAATACATCACTCTGAGTTTATAAGCATAACGGACTCGTGTGTTCTTTCTGTGGATGGAAAAATTTGTGAGCTACAGGCTGATTTCCCGTATGGATTTGATGGAATCTATCGAGGAAAGCCAAAGTACACCGAAGTCTGTATTTATTTTCTAATAAAACAGTACCTACATATATAAATTCAAGTTACAATGAATTGATTTACTTTCAGGATGACATGTCAAAGATTTGTCGTGTTACAGATCCCAGTCGTCTAAGTGCATTTAAACGCACAATGCTGCGAGAAAATGACGAAATGAAAGATTTCTCTCCAGAACAATATAAATTAAATTTCGCTGAGCTGCAAATACCTGAAGGGCATGAGAATCCCATGATTTACGAGATTCCATACGACGGTAGAATAAAATTATGTGAAGGTTTTTATCGTAAATTTATCTGACCGGTTTTTGAACTCCTTTCAGACGTCAATCTTACAGAAGAGGAAGAATGCATTTTAGAAAAAATACGAAATCAACATGCTATCCCTATCGATGTCAAAACAACTCGAAACAAAATCGATTATGGACTTGTAAGCATATTACTGGGAATAATGTATGACATACGGTAAAAAAAAATCATCATTGCAATTTCCTTTTTTTAATTCAACTAATGTTATTATCTTTATAGCGTTACATCAAATGATCAAACCTGTGAAAGTCATTGGACGCGCACCATTCTTTCGCCGGTTCTCAGTTACTTTGAGGAATTTGAAAATATTCATTTTGCTGTTGAAAGTTTCCTTCGACGTTCGTTGATTTATCCGCTTTACCGAAATTTTGATCTAGCTCAGCTTTGTATATGTATGATGTAGTGAAAGGTATGGAGAAAGGGAAGTCCTGGATATTGAAGCAACTTTTAGTCACATACAAATGCTTTTGTGAAGCTGATGCTAATCGAAAAGCTTTGAATAAATATTTTATTAGACACTATATTTGGTATGTGGATACAGAAATGAATAATGACTATATTCAGAAGTTATCATATGAAATTCCACAGTATATACCTCCTGATAATGATTTGATACTCGGATTAAAAAAAATACAAATGGAGCTACTGACAGAAATCATGGTTGATTTGACACAGGATTTACAGAGAATAGTAGAGACCAACAATGAAGGAAGCGACACCGAATCAGACAGTGAATATGGAGGTGATTCCGACTATTCAGACTGATTGCAATTTTCAATAATTTATATTATATTGTTTATATTTCCAAATATAAAATAGGTAAAATAAAATAAAATATGATATTTATTTTAGAAAGAGGTCAGAGCAAATAATTAATAATTATAAAATAACATTGAATCAAATGCTTACTCAAATATAGCTAATAAAACATTTAATTTACTTATTGAATGATTTTTTAATAAAAAAAATAATCCGATACTATGCTCATTATTTATACAATATACGTTTAAAGCTCTTAAGGTTAAACCAAATTGATGGCGGTGATGATACCGTTTATTAATAATGACGCCTCAAAGTCCACAGCCGACGCCACGCCATAGTTTGTAATTTGGTAGATTTTTATGGCGCGTAAGGGCTACTTTGGTTTTAGAGCTCTATCGCTGCTATATTGATTCTGAAAAAATTGGTTTTGGTTTGGTTTTATTGCACTGTATTTCGTCGGTCATGATTGGTATTGAAAAAAAAAAAAAACAAATTATACTGCCCTAGCGAGGTATCCGTCGGAGCGGAATCGGAGGATTTTTGCTTCGAGGTATTCTTCCGAACAGCGCTCGGAACGTTTTTCCGACATTATAGAACGTGCATTGTTGTTTTGCGTTTCAGTGCGATCAAGTGTGTTTTGAAGTGACATTTTTGACATCTCTAATGAACTTTGAACCTCCGACGTCGTATGCGTTTCGGAGTGTTTTCCGCTCCGAACGGATACCTCGCTAGGGCAGATATTCTTTCATCATGGTGTGATTGCTTTGGGTTCGAAGTTTTCACTGCTTAGTGCTTATCGTATGATGATCATAGTTGAGATGCTCTATTGCAGGTCTTAGAGCCTACCGTGATAACAAATATTATTTTTTTGGGACACATTTTTATTTGACATTACTTTTTAAAAAATAGATAATTAAACAAACAAAAACAAAAAAACAGTGATAATGTACCATTATGATGGCGCAAACAGAACATAGTGATATTAATATCAGGTAGTGGAACTATAAAATCTTAAGTAGCTGCAAACTCAAGTTCAAGTTAATCCCAACTATAACAGTGAAGGTGAAAATTCACGACAGTCACGACTATAATCCACGAAACTACCAAACCTTCAACAACAATTTCAGAGGATCCATCATTCTAGGACAAAAGTGAAGATATATTTGACTACCTGTTACCTAAACCATAGTTTCAAGCAGGATTTCAATAGAAATTAATTTTATTACACCAAAAAGGACGTTTGGCAATAAATCCGAGTATTGCTCTTTGAGTTTGTTTAACACTGACCTAGAAAATGGCGAAAAATCCAGGAAATTGTAATTACTTTATTCGCAAAGTATAGGTTGCATTTATTATGACCCATGTCGATTATTTGGAGGAACTACTAAAATACCAACACAAGGGTTTGACGTTTGTAAACACGGAAACAAAGTAGGTAGATATTAGGTCTCATGAACACTCTTCGGAACACAAATCATGCGTTTAGAAGATGGATACAAAGCAATACATTCTTGGAAATATCCCTTGACTGATTTGGTGAAATTTAGTAACGTATCTGGAGATGTGGGCCCACTGGACCCAGCAATTTTAAGATGGTAATAAAAGTGAATTTATAAATTATTTCAGATTTTTTTTTACCAAACTTCGTCATTGTTTAATGACAAATATAATTTAAAGAGAAATCAACGGTACGAAATTTCATTTTACATCAAATTTGAAATTTCACCAATGAGTCGCAATTTAATTTACTTAAAAACATGTCATGTAAAAAATTATTATATAAAATTAAAAAAAAAATTAAATCAAACAAAATATTTGTCTTCCTTTTAAATGCTTAATGCTCCCTTTTTAGAATTAGTAGCTCAGTACAATTAATACCCAAAGGCATCTTCATTGAATTTCTTGAATATCTGCCAATTTCGGTCCCAAAGCAGGATAATTGAGCATTCAACCATTGCTCCAACATGTCCTCTTAACTTTCAAACACAAAAATTTGAATTGCCATTAAAATATTTGAGATAAAGCAATTAAACTAAATTTGTAACAGAAACAAATTAATCACGTATATCTATAGTCGTGGGTCCAGGAGACCCATGCATATGCTGAAACTGACCTTAGGAGCAGCGTGTAAAATGAGTCCATCTCACTGCGCACTCTTCGGCTCACATTAGGTAGGTACCTAAAAGCGGGGGCAGTTGCGGGCACCACGGCGTTTTTTACACACGTTATAAGATTGAATATGGGTCCACTGGACCCACCACATCAGTTAAGGGATATAGACTATAGGTAGCTAATAGCTATCTTATATACTCATCATGAAAAAAAAAAAAATTCTGGCTTCATATATTTTGTAACAGGTACTTGGAGTTATTCAACCGCTCGCTTGTAATAATTTAGTATAAAAAGGACATGCTAAAAATGTAAGTATATCTATAGAAAATAGTGGAAATTTTGTTATAGTCATGAAGTTATTAGCTGAGTTTGATCAATTTCTAGCACAACACATCGACTATACCAAAGAAGCACAAATATAAAAGTCAATTTTTCTTCTGTGCAACATAAGCAGGATTGTTGAAGAACTATAATATGAAAGCGATTGAAAACATTCCGCAACAACAATCGCATGATTCGGAATATGCGGTTTGATACCGGTAAAAGAACTTCACACTTCATCTACAATTGAAATTGCAGCATGATATTGTTTTCACTCTTAACAGAGTATCCAAGTCACATGTGCTTTCGATATCAACAAATCATTCAACAGTAGGTCGACTTACATAGATCCAAGGGCGAACTTTACCATTCACATGGCAAATGATGGCTATAATTCTGACGATTTTTTGCATTAATATAGTATTTCTTTTGGAATTTTTCGACTTACGAGGTTCTACACTTTAACCGTTGATATGGTTCATGATGACCAAAAATTACATAAACAAGCTGGAAATTTTCTAGAAGAAGAACTTATAAATCTCCATGGGTATGCATTTCGACAGAATACGATGGACAGACTCAGCAACAAAAGAATCTACAAAATAACCAACCGCTTAAGAGAAACCCGCTTAAGAGAAAAACCCGCTTATCTGAAACACTTTGTTCATCCCCGAGTATTTGTCGGACAGTTACATTTATACCACTCCGCTTAAGTGAAACTCGCTTAAGTGAAAAACCCGGATACCTGAAACATATTTTCAGTTAAATTGAATATTTTTCTTGAAAAAAACTCTCTTAAGTGAAAAAAATTTAATAGAACAGAACAAAAAATTTGCTGAACGCTTTTACTTCTTTTTTATTTTTCACCTCCACCAAATTTTTATCACGAAAATGACATTTGAATTTCTGATATGTCAGAACTCTTTTTGGAATTTTTAAATCCGCTTAAGTGCAATTTTTTTTCACTTGTCCGCTTAAATGAAATTTTTTTTCCCTTAAGCGGGGTTCGTTTAAGTTAAAAACCCGCTGAAGGGAAAGAAAGACTGTGACATTTTGCAGTTTCTTTTAAGCAGGTTTTACAGTATAATTCATCTTGCACCAGAGAGGTTTCGGGGTTTAGATCTTTTCCTTGAGAAAACTGTCTGTTGCAAGAGTATGCGAGGAAGGAGTGGGTAATGGATTAAATAGGAAAGAGGAAAAGGTAGGAAAATAGGAAAGGAAGAGTTGAGAAATGGAATGTCAAGTTCCGGGGGACGTGGCCTGCTTGCTATGCACGATATTAGCTCACCGGAATGGGGGGGATCTTGCCCCCGAAACCTAACCTCACCTGCAAACAAAAACACATATCAGGCCAAAGAAACATACACAAATAGGCAGCGGGCGTTACAATCACCACTCAAGTTGTTGCAGTGTTGGCATACCTCATCCAACCTGGGAATTCGGCGGCCATGTTTGGATTTTACCAAAATGTCGATTAACACGTTCGGGTCACACCATTTTCCCCGAAATCATTTAGCTGCCCTCGACCAAAAAATTAGGTTTTCAAGTGGTGCGCGTTTCATTCATACGAAACAAGTTAATACACAAAGTTTCATCAAAAGGCGTTTAATGAAGTTTTATTAAAAAAAAGGACTGGAAAATAATAGAACAAACAAAATCAACATGAAGGATATTTAACTTTATCCGCTACTATAAACTTTATAATTGGATTTAAATAAATTTTTATGTAAACGAAAACTGAAAATTAAAAATAAACAATAAAACACAGGTGACACAGAAATGTTTCCTAACGGGATTATCAACACGATACAAAAAAAGAATACCCTGGGTACGATTGCAAGACTTAAAGTTTTTCTTTTTTTATATTTAATTTAGGCGTTGAACTTAAATGTCTGGAACGAGCTTTTTGGAGGTGGACTAAGGTTTTCGAGATAAAACTTATCAAAAGCGAAGATCGACTAGGAAAAAAGATTTTTTCATTAACAAGCCATATTTAATTTTTTTTTTAACCAACAAAATGCTAACAACTTAAACGCAATTTAAAATTCATATTACGTAGGTATAAAATATAATAAAGATTTAATCTTTTAACAAATAAAAAACAGCAAGAAAGCAACACAACAAAACCGGAAATAGTTTTTCGGTGTTATACGCAACTGTGTAAACCTTAAAGTTGTTGAAATTTTACAAACTAGTTTAAGTACTCCCGTTTTCTTTATTTTAAAATATGTTCGTAATTAATTAATTTCAAAGTCATATGAGATGCAGTTAAAAAAAAGAATTTAATTCAATTGGCAACAATGAACAAATTAAAATTTACCCAGCACTTGATATTTTGTGTTAAAAAAAATTATTTTTTTATTCTGCCACTGCAGAACTGAAACGTTTGTTCTCCTTTAACTGTTTGAACCAACAACAAAAAATTATTTGTGATACAAACAACTGTTTGTTTCTATTTCTGCTCCCATCCAATTTACGTCATACGATCCAATATTCCTGCTACTTTTTTTTCTTAAAACATCTATGCATGTATAAATGAATATACCCCTATTCCCTTTGACATTTAAAACAAAATTTCCTTCGCTTAAAGTAGTGATGTCTATTGCCTAGCAGAATGAGATAGGTGGAAAATTGAAGATTGACCTAGGACATTTCAACAACTTTTTTCAAACACTGCCAAATTCCAAAACTAACAAACAATCTACCAAAATAAGATTAAGGTGGTTTCCTTCTGGTACTTCAATTAATTTTTCGTCAAATCCAACTTTTCAACTCCACTCAATTATTGTGTCAAATGCAGCTACAAGTATAGGTTTTTTGGGACTTTTCTACGCAAGGGATTTTTTCACGAAGAAATGTCCTCAAAATTTATAAACTTCTCTTACATATTTTTGTAAACGTAAAGTTGAATGTTTGACAGATCGGAATAATGTACCTATGTATGTTTACTTTTATGTATGTTTTATTTTATTTTTTTTATTTATTAAGTTAAAGACGAAGATAATTGTTGATGTGTGTTGGACATTGAATAAAGTACATATTCTATTTATCATTTATCCAATCATTTTGTAAAAAAAATTATACTACCTTTCATGTTAGTTTTTGTTTTATTACAGCTAAACTAATATCTACTGATTTTATTCTTCACTTCCAGAAACAGCCATGTGATTATCAACGGATCGACTAGCCGTCTGCAACATGTTCTTTTTTAACGTCCATTTTGAAATCTCAATTTTTTTCTGTGACGGCGGGCGTTGCTAATCCCGAAGTCGTTTTATCGTTTAGTTCCATCCGGGATTTTAAATAAACTACTGCTGCCTTTTTTTCTATACAGATGGAAATCTTCAAAAGATTAGTACCGCACTAAAACCACCGGAATATCAGGACCAATCTATATATATATGAAAGATCGACAAAATATTTTTATTTCTTAAATACAAAACCGCATTGGGGGAAGTTTAAAGTTTTAATACTTCCCATCGCTTTTAGACCATCAGCTCATGAGGCTTGGTTCTTCTTAGTCTTCGAACATTGTCACGTACATTTACGACAGTCTCCATCTCGGGATTAGAATGACTATGCAGTCGATGTGATACAGCGTGTTTTCTAACCACTTTTGTAACCATTTCTATTTGTAAATCACGATGCAAGTTGCTATTTCTTATATACCAAGGGGCATTTATTATTCCTTGAAGGACTTTGTTTTGAAATTTTTGGATGGCTTCAGCATTTATTTTCTTTGTACAACCACAACCGCAGCCATAGGTCCAAACGGACCTATGTTAATACAAATCGGAATATTAATAATCTTTTTGTTGTTAAAGTTTATATGAGCTGATTTTGTTTCATTGAGATTGATACGCCATTATTGCGTTTAATCTCTTACTTTATAGGTTGCATTTTGCAATTTTTCTGTAGCCTTCCAACACATCTGCAAATGTGGCCGTGATAGCATTATTGTCTACTGGAAAATCCCTAGCATATAACAAATACAGTATTGGTCCTAGCAAACTTCCTTGTGGTACACCGGCTTTAATTTTATTAAGTTCCGAATACTCTTGCTCGTACCGTACTCTAAAGAGTCGGACTGTTACATAGGATTTCAGTATTTCGTACAACTGCCTTGGGAGATTTCTATGCAGTTTGTACTCAAGTCCCAAATGCCAAACCTTGTTAAAGGCTTGAGCAACATCTTAAAATAGACCGGAACATTATATTTGTTTTTTTCAAGTGCCTTTTCAAAAACATCCGTAATTCGACTTAGCTGCTTTCCATAAGGAGTATTCGTCGTCAAACTTTTCAGAAATCTATTATGTAAGTGATTCGTTTTTGAATTCACAGATTCTTTTTTTTAGCTCATTACTCAGACGGTTTAATACATCCTTATCATCAGGGAATCTTGTACTTTGCCATTTTCTTGGAGCCTTTCTTTTTTCCAATATCAGCTAACTTTATTCTGCAGGGTATTTTCTCCTACTCGAAATAGTTGGTGTAATTTCTTCTGCAGCCTGCTCTACTTCACGATCAATTTGTTCATTTGTTTCCATAGGGGATCCTAGGTTTACATACCTTTCTAGTTTTTTTAAGAAGTCTTCCCAGTTTGTTCTTTTATTCACAAGTTTAGGATTACTTTTTTCTCTTCTATACTTCACTCAGTGATAAGATAACTGGAGTATGATCAGATGATGAACCGTAATTGCCTTCGATACTTTTATGAATTCGTTTAATATCTTTAGCTACGTAAAAATCAATAAGGTCTGGTATTTTATTTGGATTAGATGGCCAGTAAGTTGGCGAGCCAGAGAAATAAAATTCACAGTGTTGTGCTTGCGGCCAGCTTGGTAAAGTGGTTTATCTTTTCTTGTTATGAGCCTATAGATCCCTATATCAAGCGATAATGGTTGATATGAATAAAAAGAAGCACATGTTCAATACAAAAAACTGACCAGTGATGCGCAATTCCGTTGCCAGTGTAGTTCCGTCAAGATGCAATCTTACTTTTATTAAAGTTTTCAGAAGTTCATACTTAAATGAACATTATGTATAATGTATATACTTACCCATTACCTACGCATTAAAAAAAAAAATACCTAAATGAACCCGATTGAAATTTTAAATCCAATTTAAATATTATATTTATGTAAAAGGAAAAGACGTGATCTGAATAAATTAAACAAAAAAAAATATTCAAAAATACAGTAGGTACATATTTCATATTGACAAGTGATGCAGACATTATAAAGTGCATCATATATTCAATTCATTCATATATTTAAATGCCAACATAATGATTGATTGATATTTTTTATATACATACCTATATAGATACTCATAAAGACAGTTCCAACTCTCTCTATATAGCAGCACACGCAGACAATTTCTTATATCTACATATTAACTCATATATTTTGTTGGTATAAAATCATCAAACCATGTCGCACAAACAATCTGTGTGCCAATTATCTTGTCCGAACTCACTTCGCATACGCATAGTATTTATAAAAAAATAACCAATTTCTGACACCAAGCGAATAAAACCTGATTAACTGTAGATTATCCGCGAGCTTTCACAAGCGCCATAATGCATATAGTATGCATATTGTTCTTGCAAGCTAATTATACGCGGCTTAATATCAATCAATTCTACCTTCGGTCTCACAGTACTTATATGTATAGGTATATGGCACAGGTAAAATCACATATGGAAAATTCATTAAAATATTAAAATTACATTATTTCCATAAATAAATATCAAAAATTCCGGTAAACATATCTACGCAAATAATAATAATAATAATAAAACGTGGGCTACCTTAGTTCACAAAAAAAAAAAGAAAAGTATAACTCAAACATATGACATGAGTTAATCATAAATCACATGTCACTCTGCCAAAAAGTGTTTTCCATCACAATTCCACCACTGAAGGTCCTTCAGCCCATCACTTCTCGGTGAGTTGAATAATAATATTCCCATCATAATATATATACATAGATAGATACGTACATAGTTTTACACAAATTAATTGGAAAATGAAAACGGCTCGACCGCAGTTGATAATCAGCAGCAAATCCAATCAATTGAGAGTCGAGCTCCGCGGCAAGTTATTTATCATAGTGCCCTTCCACTCGATGAGCACAAAACTCACGCATAATATCTATATACTTACATTATTATGAACTGCAAATATTCTTGCACCCTCACGATGACGTTTCGACCGATAAAAGTGAGTTGTCCCTCGATATTATACATTTAACGTATACAATAACATTCTCTATGTTCCTGATACTATTCATGTAAAATACGCATGAATCATATGAAAGTTTTTTGACGATTAATCATTTTATATATGTATAGCTAAATAAGGATAAATATGTGTTAATTTTTGTTTTCCCATGGGACAATTTTAGCCACATAACACCCCAAATTGAAATTCACTTCTTTGGGTATTCCAAGGACAAAACTTCATCGTTTAGGATTAAATTGTTTTATTAGTTGACAAGAATTGCGTAAAGAAAAGTTTGTGAGAAGAAAAAAAAAAAAAAAAAACACTCACAAGGCGAACATAAAACAAAAAACTTCTTCTAATCCCAGAACTTAATGTTGAAATACTATTTATTTATTTTTTTTTTCTCTTGCAAAAATCCGATTATTTAATATTCTTACCTAAGGTACTTAACAGCCGCTATGCCGATATCCATTTACAAGGCCGGATCCCTGATTTAAATTTCTGTAACTTAGGGCGTGTCCGAATTGCGTTAAAATGTTGGTTAAAACTTGGCGTTTGGTTTAAATTTTGACACTAGCGTGGTGAATAAAATGGGTTAAAAATTACCCAGCTACAGAGCAGGTTAAAGTTTGACACTAGTGGTTAAATTTTGATGTTTCTCAAAAAAGAGAGAAAATTGAATTTGAAATTATTTTTATTATGTGCATGTACATATACCTCGCGTAGTCGTTGCTGTGTTATTGCAGTAATAATACGCTGATATTTTAAAATATATAAAAGAATTAATATAAAATACTTCCTCGAATTGTTGTTCATCTTGCAAAATTAAAGCCAATTGGTTGTTTTGTTTTATTTAGTTTTTTTTTTTAGTTTGTTGACTAGTTCACAGCTAACTAGTGTTTGCAGACTGCATAATCAAGCAATACACAATAGGATTTTTTCCGTAATGTTTGGGGATATAATCGATGCAAAACCTTTTGAAAGTAAATAAAATTAAGAAATTTTTACTTTATTCGCGTCGAATTTTTATTTTGATACACGGCCTTAGGCGATAATTTTTCGCATCGTTAAAAATGAAACACGATCCATTCCGCTTTTCGTCTGAAAAAAAATGTGGGTTTCTATAAGCCGATGCGATATTTTCAATTTCCACATTATTTTGACTCGAATTTCTATAATGTTGTTTTTTAAGTTTTTTTTAATCACCCTAATGTATATTCTTCTTTGTTTTCAGCTCTTTGAAGAAGAGTGTAAACAACAAACATTACCCGGTTAATTATTATTTTTTTTTTAAGTTTAATTAATAAACTCCTAGGCACAGGGTCAAAGGTCCAAAGTCCAAAAATATGTACTAGATTTTTGACACCCTTTTGGTTAGTTTTTAGTCTAGAAATCAAGTTATAAACCGTTCTAATGGGCCGGAAGTTCACAAAAATATGAATCTATATTCCCAAATTTTGAAATGGAAGTGAATCATACGACTTTTTTAACTTGTATTGAAAAAATTATTTTGAAAAATTCAAAAAGCCAAATTTAAATTTTTCATAATTAGAATTTTTTAAAATAATTTTTGAATGTTTTAACAAAGTTATTTTAAAATAATACACCTGACTTGTTTTCTTGAACAACAATAACGTAGGTGACCTGGTTCGCATGACCTGGGTGGCTCAAAGTGCCAGCTACTTCACTAACGAAGCGGGTCACCCAGGTACTGTTTTACTATAAAAAAAACTGTTTATATTAGGGCCAGTTGTACAAATATTTAAACCGTGGTTCAGCAATTTGTATCCACCGATTTCGGCGGATTAATTGAGTTTCAACAGTGGTTTACTGTTCATGTGTGTGATAATAACCAATTACTTACTTGAACCAGCGTTGAACGTTAGTTAATCCACCGAAATAGGTGAGTTAAAATCTTGAACCAAGGCTGAACCACTATTGTACAACTGGCAATTAGTGCCTTGCCTGCCAGATGACTGAACAGTGAGCATACCGTACCCTATCAAAAGCAATCAATGTACAGGTTGTCAAAGAAAACGCGGTTGTGTACGGTATTTTAGCTAAAAAAAATATTATTGCTTAGTGAACTATTGAAATGTATACCTATTAAGCTTCAAAAATTTAGTAAACATTTTTTTTCAATAAAAAAATTAACTGAATAACTATTTTTGACCCCAATTAAGTGGCTCTGGGATCTTGGCGCCTCGTATGCGGGATAAAATATGCCATCTAAAAGTTCAGTATTTGCAGTTCATAAAAATAATTACATTTTTCAGAAATTGGTCGGGCTTGGAAAATTTGTAATCTAAGCTTAAACTTTTTAACGATCATTAGCGATTTTTGGCCCCTCCATTTATGGGATATTCGCAAAAAAACGTATTCAATTTTAAAGGTCAACGGATCGTGATAAAAGGACAGCCAGTTTCATTAATTGGTCAGCCATACACTGAAACAAAAAGGTACGTAAATACAATAAGAAAGTTTATTAGTACAGTAAATTTATTTATAAATTTTCATCTAATAAACTGGTTTATTGAGCCAATAAAAGGCGGTTTATTGGGCCAATAAACGTTTTTTGATACAAGCAGAAGCAGTTTATAGGCTCAATAAACGGTTTTTGATACAAGCAAAAGCGGTTTATTGGTCGAATACGCGTTTATTGTCCCAAGTAACGTTTATTGATACAAGCAAAAGCTGTTTATAGTCCCAACAAACGTTAATTGGTACAAGAAAAAGTGGTTTATTGGCCCAATAAACGTTTGTTGATACAAGAAATTATTTATCTTTTACAAAATTGGTGAGTGGCGGCAATGTTATTTTCGTTGTTTCCGCATTTATTTTACCATCGTAATAAACTCTTATAAGAGTTGGTAAGCATCGACCATATAATTTGCGTCTTAGAAGGGTGCGACAGCATATTATGAAAAGCATTTTGGAGTTGAGGTCATTTGAACTATTAAATTCAATTCAAGTTACCTCAACTCCAAAATGCGTTTCATAAAATGCTGTCGCCCCCTTCTAAGACGCAAATTATATGGTCGATGTTTACCAACTCTTATAAGACTGTAAATTTTATAAGAGTCGACTATAATTTGGGAACAAACGTATTAAGCTACCCTTAAACACATAATTCGGACAGTAAATAGTTTATTGCAGTTTATGACGATAATAAACAAAAATGTTAAAATCAATTAAAATGTTTATTGATATTTAATAATTTGTTTATTGCGCCAATAAACGCATTTATCAAAGTAAAAAAAGTAGTTTTATAAAAAATTGTTTGTCATACATTACATGAGTTTATTGTGTCACAAAAAAGTTTATTGATAGTATGTACTAGCAACCGGTTATAAATTTGTAAATTTTTAATTTCAATAAACGGAGTTTAACGGAGCCAACAAATCGTTTATTAATAGAAATTTTTTAAACAAAAAATGTTCGCAATATCAACAGAAAGTTTATTGAGACATTGAAATAGTCAATATAAACAGTGTTTATTGATATTAAAAACGATTCTTTTTTTTCAGAGTAGATTTTTTTAAATATTATTTTTTAAATTTTTTCTGAATTCTGAATTTATTTTTTTAAAGTTGTGGGTACGTTTTTGAGAAAAATATAATTTTCATTTTTTGGTAAAAAAAAATGTATGGCAGGAACCGTTGTTTTTGGTCTTAAAAAAAATGAAAAAAACAGATGGGGATAATGCCCAAAAAACGCTAAGGTACCAACTTCTACCGAACCGTTTAGGCTGCAACCGAAGGGACAGAATTTCGAGTCCCTTCGTAATGTCAACTTTGATCAAAATCAAGTTAAATTTTGTTTGCGAATCCATAACTTGCCATATAGTACCTACATACATATATATCGCAAGTAAAAAAACGTCTCGTCTGTAGTTATAGTTTTTGACATTTATCTTATAACATATTTTATTTTGTTTATACAACAATTTTTGTGGCGGTGTTACTCTCCTAAACAAAAAAAAAATTATATGTATTCAACTTTTTTTGATTAAAATTCAAATATTATTTATTACAAATATATAAAAAAAAACATCAAATTCACGCCCTACACAATGCTTTTTAAATTTTTGAAAAATCTTGAAAAATCTTTTCAATGTATCTACAGATTCTCTCCTAAACATTTTTGTTTCTTTTTTAAGTGGATTAGGAATCTACAATCGATGGGTCAAGAGTTCAGAATAATTATATAATTTTTTTTAAATGTTAAAATTGATGCTTTCTTCTTGCGCTGTTTTAAAAACAATTATTTGCTTCTTTTATTCATTTTAAAACAACAAATATTATTTGTGAATGAAATCAAATACATACTTACTTTTCAGTTTCAAACCATTATTGTTAATTAAGATGTTGCTTCAATTCTCCTAAACTCCATTATTAGTTTTGTAAATTTTTATAAAATGCAGCCCTGACCTAAATCTAAACCAACAAACAAAAAGAAGAGAAATGGAAAAAATAAAAAGATCCTCTCTTTTGACTTAGTGTCACATACAAATGGGTCATGGGAAATGTAAATGATACTCAAGCACGATGAGTGAATGAATGGGCGTTTTGGAACACATTTATGTATATGTACGTTCGTACATCGTATCGTACCTACATATACTCTTACCCTCTTATACACAAGTTAATTAATCCTTGTAGAGCAATTTCATGGATTCAGGATTCCGATATTGTTGCCGGATAGATACATACATACTATATGACATATGTACATATATTTGGGGATAGATATCTATACAATAAATATATATATATATATATATCTTCTATACTATCAAGCTCGGGCGTCGTATCCGGTTGACTTCTATGCAAAAGTAGATTAAACTTCAACTAATGGGAAGAAACTTTTAATATAAATTTTAGCATCAAAAATGTTGTGTGTGTTGTTTGTGTGTGGGAGAATCCGACTCCATACCTAATATTCTATTTTGACACAAAATTCTATATGGGAGTTTGCAAAAAGGATGACATGTCCCGGTTATATATATAGACGCATAAGAAGGAACCTCTGTCACACCATCAGTATTATAGCTCTCCTATAGTTGTTGCTCAGAAGGACCGACAATCCGACACATGAGTTCTTTTCAATTCCCCCAAGAAAACGACGATGTATTCGGAAGTATGAAATTCATTCAAAGTTCGGAAGTTACCATTTGATGCGATTAATTTGTATATAGGCGAAGAAGAATATATGTATGTATATATTCCGGAGAGATCTTCTGTGCCACATCCAAGTCAAGGCTTCTATAGGGGGTTATTTGTAATTTGAGAGTGAACTTGCATGCCAATCAACATCAATGTCGGATATGTACATATATAAATTGGTGGTGGGAAATTAAGGCCGGAGATGTTATTTGGTGGCATTGAGAAAGATTTCGACAAAGTAGGTAGATATATAATATGTGTGCCCTATTAATAAGGGTCGCTGTATATTGATTGAAACTTCACAACAATGAAAACAAAATGATTCGTGAAAATTTAAAGCTTTTTTTTTTTAAACTTATTTTCATTTCTTTTTTAAATGACGAACAACATGATTCACTTGTGTTGTGTCTAGAGAAATTATGAATAAAAATGAATCAAAATTTTAAGTCTAAATACCATTGGTTTTTTTTGTCAAGCCTGGACTGGAGATATTTGGAACGACGAAATAATGTGACACCTCATTTTTCGACTTACGACTTACTTACTTGAAGACCTCACAGGGCTTCAACGATGACTAACTGGCTGAACACAATGCCCTTCTGCAATTGGAATCGGAGCTGCAGCTGCAACTGCTTTAAAAAAAATGTCGTACGTCGTTTTTTTATCTGCCCACAATGAGCTGTACAGCTTTTTATATATTTTAAAGGAAAAAAAAAACAACCACGAATTTATTATTCAATTTTTTTATTTCCAATATTTTTCTTTTAATTAATATTTTTTTTCCCGACACAAATGAGCACTAAAAACTTCAATATTTTTTCCGGCTCTTTTTTTCTTCATATAAATTGAAACGTCAGAAGTGCTGAACGTGAAAAAGTTAAAAGTTGGCGAACCTTTGCAGCACCGACTGCAGTTGCGTTGCGTTGTGCTCGTAACATTGAATTTGTGTGTATTCAATATTTTGACAGCTATTCAGTTGCAGCTCCGTATCCATTGTGTTCAGCCAGTTACTGTATAGATCCTCACGCAGATTCAAAATAGTTGCAACTATATTTTTCATCTAGTTTTTGTAAGAAAAAATACAAATTTGCTTCTTCAGTTGTTAACATTTTTTTTGTTCAGTTGATAAAGTCTGCCAAATCCATCAATTTTTTAAAACAAAAAGATCTCCAGTTGATGTAGTGTTCTGCTATATTCTTCTGGGAATCCTGCTACTGCTCCATGATGAAGTTTTCAAGACATTCGAAATGTTGTTTAAGAAGAGGGGGAAGTCCTGTTTCCAGGTACAGCATATAATTTGGTGTTGTCTGCGAAAGTCTGAAGAGTCGTTTTAAAAATGGCCTCAATAATATTTCTACGCTTTCTGATTCCAGAAACCCCATTACACAAGATTGACTTTGCTAGTAGCTTCAAAAACTTCATAAATCATGCTAAGTGTTAAGCGCAGGGCCGGCCTCAGCCAAACTTGCGCCCTGTGCAAGATTTGTTGTAAACGCCACTTTTTATATGTGCACACATACATACACATGGCAAATGGTAGTACATATTTGTTTGTGCAAGATCAGATTTAATTGGTGTTAGGCAAAAACGCCAAAGGAAATAACTCCCAAATCGATTTGGAAATATCGCCCAAATTTTTTTTATCGCCCAAAAAAAAAAAATGGAAATATCGCCGAAATTTATATTTTTCCAAATCTTAAGTTGTAAATATCGCCAAATATTTTCAATATTAATTGTTTTTGTAAAATTTTGGTGTCATTTCTTCAATTTTGGGCGATCAAACATTTTTTGAAGTAAAACTTCTTTTGCGGCATGGGGGTAAAAAATTTTTCTATGGAGCTGTCAGTGACATGTCAAACCGATATACAAATTCCCGTCACGAATTACAAAATTCAGCGTCACGATATTATATTTTCGTTAAATGCAATGGTTCGTGCATTTAATATATTCGTTAAGATGGTTAGTGAATTCGAGTAAGGGTTTTTTGTGGGAAGAATTTTATTTCTGAGGATTTTTGAAGTAAAACTTCTTTTGCGGCATGGGGGTAAAAAATTTGTCTATGGAGCTGTCAGTGACATGTCAAACCGACATACAAATTCCCGTCACGAATTACAAAATTCAGCGTCACGATATTATATTTTCGTTAAATGCAATGGTTCGTGCATTTAATATATTCGTTAAGATGGTTAGTGAATTCGAGTAAGGGTTTTTTGTGGGAAGAATTTTATTTCTGAGGATTTTTTTCTGTTGTGTTGGATTTTCGGCCATTGGTCGATTTAATGCGAGGAAGCATACATTATGTATAGTTGTAGGTTTATTGGTTTTGCATGGAAATATTCTGCAATCTATTGTGTCTCTCGCTCATTGGGTGTTGTTGAAGTAAAACTTCTTTTGCGGCATGGGGGTAAAAAATTTTTCTATGGAGCTGTCAGTGACATGTCAAACCGACATACAAATTCCCGTCACGAATTACAAAATTCAGCGTCACGATTTTGCAACGGTTCTGAGTTTCAAATCGGGTGCTCTGAGTGGTAGGACTTGAAAAATACTTGCCCTGTTGTCGTGAAAGAAGTTTTACTTCTAGCGCGTGTACATAAGTACGCACACTCTTTTTTTTTAATTTGGGCGTTCTTTCCTAAATTTTGGGCGATATTTCCAAAGTGAAATTTCAATGATAAGATAATCTTAAATAAAATCGCGGTGCATAAACAGTGAGGTTTTTTTGGTTTTTTTTTTGCGATATTTTCAATTCTTGGCGTTATTTACCATTTGACTTTTAAAATTTGTATTTTGGGCGTTCTTTCCTTAAAAAAAAATTTAAAAATTGGAAATAACGCCCAAATCGAGCAAAAAAAAAAAAAACAACAACAATTGTTGAGAATTTCTTGGGGCGGTATTTCCAAATCAATTTGGGCGTTATTGCGTAATGCCAATTACTGCTCCTGGTAATGCGCCCCCAGAATTTTGCGTTCTGTGCATTTGCACATCTTGCACATATGGTTGGTCCGGCCGCGGTATCAGAGCATTGGATTCACGTTTGTGGTATAACTCGGTTAACAGCAAGTTATCAATGCTCATTGTTACTGAGCAATTTTAAAAAACAATTTAGTGAACCAAATCTCCCTGTGAGTTTTTAAAAACCAAACAACAACAAGCTTTAAAATTTGAGCTTAAATTTCCGACCGGCTACGGGTTAAAAGTACATGATTGACAAAAAAAAAGAAAATTCTGCGAAATGTCGCTAGAAGAAGCGATCTCACCCAAAACAAACAGCAAAACATGTCCCTCGTCGGCATATTCTAAGGATGAACTAAATGCTGTCTGTATGAATGGGCTTCGTTTACCAAGTGATCTAGTTGACTTTATGCCCATACTTAATTTTCCGTTTTTATTAAATTAACCATTAACTATTTCAAAAAGTTATTTTGTGTCTCCTCTCAGAAATCCACCACTAAAAAATACCCCGATTAATGTTTCTAATTTACAAGAAGAAACAGCGATTAGCTGCCATGATTTTCACATTCAAGAATTCCAACAACGAAAATTACCCCATCAATTGCGATTCTATCAGTTCTCCTTCTACCTCATACTGTTTCTATACTTTCCCCATATTATATCCTAAGCGCTAACATGGTAGATACATCGCGTACTACTATAATGTGTCGCTTGAGTTCATCACTTGTTCTTATCCAACTAACCCTTGACATCCTATCTGCGGCCATCGCTATGTACACGATATAACCTCTATCCTGCCATCATTGAGCTATACGTACGATTCATGATGGCAAACAAATTAAGCAGTGTTTTGTTGAAATAGTTGTTGTCCTCTAAACAGCCATTTGCTGTTGATGTTGTTGCTGTTGTTGTTAACGTGTCGCTACCCTGTAAATGTAAAGTGCCATCAATTATTATTTTGTTAACACCTTTGTGATTATTTATTACACGTTTCACATAGCCTGAAATGTGTCCCTTACCATCGGTATTCCGGATTCCCTTCTAGCTTTTTCATCGAAGACATTCGATATTGGTATAGTTTGTGCTTTACCCACACCATAGTTTGGAGAAATACTAATATGTTTTAAGCTCGTAGATTTCCTCAGAAATACTCTTGCCACTATTTCAGCGGTTTTAATGAGACTGAAATTCGTATCCGTAAACAAGTAGGTATACGGCAGACGATGACGCCGCGCTGGGTCCCGCTCCGAATTGACAAAAACAGCCGAATGAGAAAACCGAAAACAATTTATCCTAGGGTTCTTGTGACTCAGTCAGTACCTAATACCTATAGTTGAAGAGGGAACGGATATGTTATAGGATGTGGGACGTGGGATATAGGAGTATTATAGTGTCGTACCTACATTAATATGAAGCGCCATGCATGCTCGCTCGTAATATATCCTTTTTGATTTAAAAGTGGGTTCGGTTTGTCAGACAATTAATTTCAACCCTGCAAGGCATTTTGGTATAATGTCTTATTTGTGCTTTTTCTTAGACTACCTACATATATACTCTTCACGAAGGCGGTAGCGGAAGTAAAAGAGCTATAGGTTATAGGCATAACACCTGCTTTATTTATACAACCTATGCTTACGAGTATTATAGACCAGGTGAGACTTTTCTGTCTCCTTTTTTGTGTGTCCTTTTTTACTGCTGCTGGGGGGTAAAGTAGAGCACTTTCTTGAATAAAGATGTGAAAATGGTCTGCTAAATGCCCAAATAGAGAAAGGGATATTTTTTTTTTCTTTTGGTTTCTTATTTGTTTTGTTTGTTTTTTTTTTTTTTTGATTCGGGATGTCGTACTTTAACCAGGAAATGAATACGAACCGCCTAAGGATGTAAATTTGAGAAAGGACACTTTTGTATAAGGTAGATATATACCTAAATAGAACCCTTTTTGTGTGGATGAAAAGTGATTGCTAAACTTTTTCTCACTTTGTTAGGTCTCTTCGAAGAGGAATTGAGGGAAATTAATTTAAATTTATTTATTTGGAATTTATATATTAGTTAAGACTGCAATATTTTGTTTGTTTTCTTTGGCTTTATTTTGTATAAATATAAAACTATATACATATATAATAGGTATACAAACTCCATATGTGTGTATAGTATAGGTGTTTGCTGACTCCAAAGCTTAAATAAATAAATTTAATTTTATTTTTGGGGTTGAGTTTGACTTGTGTTCCTCAAAATAATTTCAGTGTTTAATCAATTAATAAAAACAAAAAAGGAGAAAGAGTTTAATGTTATATGGTAGAGGTTATAAAATTGACACAACCTGAAAGAAGAGAGAACCAGCGCGATAGTAGGAAACTTCGTTCTTGTTGATTCTCATTGATAGGTGTAACAAAACATTACGCGGGAAAGATAATTGATACTGATGCGCTGTCGTTTTGTATCCCGCATGTATAACCGTACAAAAACGTAGCTACGATTACGCAAAGAGAACTGCACGAGGAAGATCACAGACAGCCCCTTGTTGCTGGATGTATATCGCCCCCCTTTAGTATCGTAATTTAGTGCCTTGATATAGTTTTTCAGCTAAGTTTTTAAAAATCATTACATAAAGAAAATATTTTGCTTTTACAAACACGAAAAATTGAGGTTTAAAAAAGTACGGAATCCATTCCGTAATTTTTTCGAAAGCAATTATTATTCGTTTCGTTTCGATTTTTTTTTATATTATGCGCGCACTAAACGGGATAAGAATACCTACCCTTAAAATGTTCAAACACAGTACGAGCGTTTAGGGAAATGGTATAGGATTTAAAAGGAGATACCGATGCACATTGGTTTTGAATGACTGATCATCGCAATGCGTAGACAAAATTGAGCCGGGTCAAAAATTGCACATTCGTGTAGTGCGGCTAAAGAAAGAATCTCTGTACTTAACAGTACGTCCGAAGTTGGGCACAATGGTAAACAGATGGGCTGGGCATTCCTAGCGGCACGAGTATAACGGTGGAAGTTTTTTAGGGGAAGAATGCAGCAGACTATTTCACTAATATATTGATAGAATAGTAATAGACAGGAAACATTGCCACGGTGTTCGAGAATCGAGAGAAGAAAATGTTTCCTTCAAGGTAAAACCGCACTCGGCGGAACTACACTTCATCAACACTGCACGCACTTTCGCACGAAACTGAATGAAACTTAATGTCACGACAAAGTTGGTCAGATTATCAACTTTGTTGCGGTGCCGCCCGTGAAGTAAAATTGCCGTTTAGTGCGATATAGCTCATATAATTTCCTACAAATAAGTGGTGAAGTTCAGTTCCGCTGAAGTGCAGTTCCGCCGAGTGCGGTCTTTACAGTTCTATCACCTATCATTTCCAACGCGCTATTTTGGGTTCTATCCAAAAGATTTAAATGTGTGATCGGAGCACCTGCCCGCAGATAGGCGAGTTGTACTCAAGCTTTGGACAGATGAAGGCTATATAAATTATTGCCAGATCAGAAAGGGTGAACAATTTCTTGCATTGCCGAAGAAAACCTAAACACTTAGTAGCGTTTTTGGCGACAACTCGAATGTGTGATCATTCCATAAAAGGTGGCCTGTGAATTGTAATGCACATACCGAGAGCTGAAAACTGTTCAGTTTCAGCGGCATGGCAGATGGGTTCCGCCTTAACGAAAACAAGCAGCATTGAGTAGTAGAAGTATTAAATTCTACGCGGTTTTTGATTCCACATTGGACAATGCTTTCAAGATCAGAATTTAATGAGCTTATCATACGCTGCCGTTATAGTTCTACATCCGAAGAACAGGGATAGAATCTGAGAACCATTATGAAAAGCTGAGTGTACTATAGTGAGCAAAACAATTTTCAAAGGATTAGAGGTTTCAGACAAAAGATCATTGATGAAAATAAGGAAGAGAGTCGGAGACAAAATCGAGCCCTGGGGCACACCAGCATTTATTTATATACTTATTGCTACGAAAGCCGTACTGGTCGATCATTATGTAAGGACCTTTCGTTCTTCGAGATATTTCTTAAGCTGGTGATTAATCAGCGTTTCCATGAACTTGGAAAGAATGAACGTAAGAGCAATTGGACGATAGTGAGAGGGGGGGGAAGATTCACCTTTTTTAAGGACGGGCTGGACAAATGCAGTTTTCCATCCATTCGGAAATAGACCGCAGTAGAATAGGAGAGATGGAAAATCTTACGCAGAGGCTTTGCCAGCTTAGAAGAACACCTCTTCTGAACGATGGGTGAAATACTATCTGGAGTCTGGACCAGCGGATTTGTGTATTTCGAGATCTTTAAGGACTCTGGCAACTGTTCGACTGCGAAAAAATATTTGTCCCATGAAAACGTCAATGTTCTTAAGTACAGGAGGAGTCATGCTACTTTGTGGAAGCCTTGAATTGCAGCAAACTGTACTGCAAGCAAATTAGTTTTGCCCTGTGGATTAACCACGAGCGTTGGAACCGACGATGAAGTACAATTACATAAATTTTTTGCAAATGCCCAAAAAAATTTTACATACCTTTGGAACATTGTAGTATTTTTCGCCTTATTTGTTGGTCATGTCTTTCTAGTTTGTTTGAACTTGTTCCGGTTTTCCTCAGTGGGTTTGGCTTTGTAACATCGGAAACTTACTTCTCTCAACCTGATAACAGCTCTTTGCAGCTCGAATCGTACCAAGAATTTTCTTTCGGTTTGATGCTTTTGGTCCTGTTCGGAACAACATAGAGAAATATCTTTACCCTAACGTCCTATACATACATGCATATATCATCAGCTATAATCACAATATCGTTCCTCTGTGTCCTATATGTAATATGTATTTACATATATAATAAAACAATAAATAAAAAAAAAAAAAAACACTTAACCAGCTAGCGGCTTCTATATATTGTCAACAATTCACTTTTCTTTCATACCTACACCAAAATGTACATAATTATTAAACTCCATTCTTAAATCCTTTACAAGCCAACTGAAGCACACTCAATATAACAACAACCGAATCATATATCCTTTTTCGCACACACTAATACCAAATTCGCGTGCCATTTGAAAATACTTTTAGTTCCAATTATCTTCCTTTCAGTCGTTTTGATTTCGTATTTGCATTATTATTGTTGGTTGTTGGTAAAAGCACATTTGTCATGCGGCACTATGCACGGTCTAGTGCAATTGTAACAAATGCCCGTGAACTGTGTTTAACACAAAATATCATGTTCGTGATTGAAGCTGTGACGATAATGTTTATTCACACACAGGCTTTTGTATACACATTGCTTATATATACTCGTATACCTATGTGGTGGCCAGCTTATGTCGTGAATGGCAAATGTTATCCTTATCACTTATCCCAACCTTTTGCACAACACATGGTACTATACACATAGTTGTAGTGCTATACAATGGTCATTCACATATAAGGATGTCCAATGTCCATAGCACGACCAACCAAAAAAAATAAATATCCACTGAATGATGATGATGGCTATACAAAGTATCCAATTGTATCGCATTCGCAGTCACCGAAGAAGAACTCAGTTAAGGTTCCGTTCCGTATAAATATGTATAGGAGCAGTATAGCAGTGTAGTGCTTTTATATCAAGATTGGACACAATTATTTATTGCGGTTGTATCTTCAGATTGTGGTCGTTGACCATTTGTATGTTTATACAACTATGTCTTACTTTGTACACAATTCACCTGCTTGTCTGGTAATATTTCACGTCCTGTCCAGAGATGGACATTAAATATGTCCATCAAGACGCGTACATGAAAAGCATAGTTTTTCATGTCTCGTCATGATGTGGTTTAAAATTGCAGCCTTATTAACCCAACTTATATCAATGTAAGTACAGTAAAATGCAATTGTAAGAAATCTACTGTCTCCTTTCACACGAGGAAACTAAATTTCCAGCAACTTTCAATTTTTAGGTGAGGAGGGCACTAAGTAAGAGGAATGAACGGTCTACGATTGGTGGAGATTGGAAATTGAAAGAAAACGTCAAAAAATCTCCAGCAACTTGTTTCATCGTGTGAAAGGGGACTTTATCACCTAAAGTTTCTTGATGGAAATATACTCTAATTGTGTTGGTTGTTCACATTTTTCACTAGGTATGTATGAACAATGAACATACTTTCATCAGGCTATATATTGGTCTGAACTCTGAAGTATAGCTGTTACCTTTCCACTTATTTGTAGGCGGAAGTGATCACTCAAAATTCAACACTACAATAAACTCAAGAGAAGGGGGTAAATATTAAAACAAATCGTGCGTGTTTTTTTTTCTGCAAATGTCAAAGTTCAAAATCTTGGTATAATGAAATCATCTCAAAATTGTGACAAATTGAGGTGTTTAAATGCTTGTTTGTGTTAACATGCGAATAATATTTTGACATGAGTGGGTAATTTCACATGTTATACTTACTTACTTAGGTCCTCTGTTACGTTTGTGAGGGCATCAATTACTCCTACCCGCCATTGTTTACGAATTTTGCAGATGAATCTCAGCTTTCTCCAACTCTTTCCCCGTTGTGCTCATTCCTATCTTCGACCGTTCTTCGGCGAGTATACTTCTAGGTCGGCCCACTTGTTTCACATGTTGGTTAAATTATAAAAAAATAAAAATGAACCTAGTCGAAAAGACAGTTTTAACACCATAACTTATAAGAGAAGTAATGAACACTTCCTTTACTTACATAGTCAATGGGGTCAGTTACATTTGCTTTATAATTTAGATGGCGCTTACAGTCCCCAAAGGACTGCGGTATTAACCAACAAGCCCTTTCCGACAGTTCGGTTTCTATCTAGCTTTCTCCAATTAAGCAAACCAAGTTCGTTGAGGTCGTTCTCCCACTTGTTGGCGTCATCTAAGGTGCTGGCATATAGTTTCTCAGGAGTAGTTTCCATGTATTTCGTCTTTGTCCAAATGCTTCAAGTGTCCAAGAAAGAAAATTTTCGTCTGTTCTTGAGACAAGGTAGAGATTTCTTTCTAGATAACAGCATATATATAGGATATGCAACAAGTCCTTTTGCTTAATAAATCTGTAAGGTTCCAGGCCAGAATGAGAGAAAAGCCATTTGGTAAGCCATTTTTCAACGACCTTAACGAACTTTCAGAGCTAAAAGTCAAAGATTTGGTCTATATTTCCTCAACGCGACAATGATTCAATTGCAGATCGATTTTCCTATTTGCATGGCGTAAAATAACATAATTATTTTTCAATTGTAGATTATATTTAATAATAATAAGATAATTATTTTTCTTGACAAATTTAGCTATATTATCATTAAAATCATTATTTGGTTGTTGCGGCACTTGGCAATATACTATTTTATTTTTAACGGTTACTAACGAATTTCGGGGTGGCTGAAAAAAAAAATGTCCAAGCAAATTATGTAAAAATGTTTCTGGCTCGTGGTAGTCATATATGAACAAGATTCCAATATGTGTATTACACCAGGAATACATTTTAGCTTGATATCTCAATTATTTTGTGTTTTATTTAAATACCTATTGATTTTTATTGAAAAATCCTTTACATAATGTGTATTCGACTTTTATATTCAAAAAATCTTTCCTCGAAATATCTTAACCTTCTTTTAGAAAATCTGCGAAAACAGAATTCAATATTTAAACCAAGATGGTGGAAACCCTACAAGAGGTATGTGGTCAAAAACTCAAATTTATGCTTCTTTTAATGTATGTATATACTTTAATGATAAAAACAAATTGTTTTCATCAGTCTAGACTCTAGACTCACTTTCCCACTCTCATATATACTACACCGATTTTGACAAATGAGTCTCAAACGAAGCGAAATTACCTGCTGATTTGACGAATTATATATTTAAAAAATGTTAATAATTTGTTCAAAAACTGCATTTGTTTGTTTTTTGTGCGTCTCTTATTTTTGTGTAAATGCGAGAGGCTTGTATTAAATTATTACAGAAACCTTGTAGCTCATTAAATACTAGGAGTCACAAAAAATTCATCGGCGGAAAACCGCAAGGGCCCGATTTATGGCATTTTCCATCACTCATACTTCGAGCGATAGGTCCTCGCATTCTGGGGGCCGATTCTGGTTCTGTGAAAAGTAAATCGATTAAGTTTTCACCGATCCGATTCTCGTTCTGTGAAAATGTGAATCCTAACGTCAAAAACATTCATATGAATAATTTGCTTTCACGTCGGCATTTGGAAGTGAATCTGTGAAAAGAAAGGGTAAACACGAATAAACATATAATTAATGGTTGAATCGATTTAAACCTGACTTTTTAGACATTTGAAAATTTTAAAACTGTTTTCACTTTCACATTTATAGAATAACTTAAATGTTTATTTCAATAAGACGCACACTAAGCAACAAATAAGCATGAAGACTGTTTTCCCAAATAATGCACAACGGAAAATTAAACGGCTATCGTTTTTGATTAAATTCCGCCTGTACTTGTACGCGGCGGCGGAAGTAACATAGATTCAATTTTTTGGAATCCGTGTTCAAAAATAATATAGATGTGTTTTTTTTTTGAACAAGTGGTTGAAAAAAAAACGAAAACGTGGTTTAGCGAAATTATTACAGAAACGGTAACCCGTGGTACTGTTACGCCGAAAGATTTGGGTTCGATTCCCAGCCTTTACCACCTAAAAACAGAAATGTCATGAAAAAAGAGCTTCTCACCAAAGCCGTTCGGATCCGGCAGAAAATTGTAGGTCCCTTCCATTCCTGCCAATAACAGGCACACAGGAATGGTTAAGAGTTGTAAGTCATTAGGCCCTGGTTCTAAGCGAGCTGTTGCGCCACCCAATTTATTTAATTTTATCACAGAAGTAAAAAGGACTTTTCATACAAAATATCGATAACAAGCATGTAACTCATGCCGGTAACACAGTTTTTCTGTGCGCTTCAGTTAAGCCCCGAGAACTTTCTGCGTCTAGTTAAACCCGCAGGGGATTATTTGTTTTTGCATTTAACATGGTGATTGTTAAGCCCCGACGTCGTTTTTTTCGTACAATTCCGCCAGGGCTTGCAAAAAACACGATTAATAAATATTGCTTACAAAAAATATTTTTTGTTTCTATATATCCATAAACTATACACACTTTATACACTAGTTTGGTAGGCAAATGATGTAGATTCCATAATAATAGCCATGACAACTGGTTAACTATCACAAACTATTTTAAAACCACTATATAACGACACTACACCCTACCCTATATATCATTTAATTTAATTCCGATCAATTGAACCTTTCAAAAGATCCAATCTATTACCATCAATTCATTTAACAATTTGTCCATAACATGAAAAGAATTATTTAAAAAAAAAATCCATTTCCCTTCACCATCCTGTGGCACAAATTTAATTTACAAAAATAAAATTAAAAATAAAAAAAAACTCAAACGAAAACAAAATGTTTCATATAATAAGCGAGATCAAAACTAAATTTAAACATTATAATCGAGTTTTAAACTGCACTTTACCATTTACCGTTATACAGAAGCTGCAGGTAGGTAGGAAATGGTTGATGATGGTGCTGGTTGTTTGAGAGCACGGAAAAGATTCAGTTGTTAATTCACTTGTAGCGATATTTAAAAACCGATTACAACGATTTATTGACACTGCAAGTAGTGTAGTTCTACATAAAGTTCGCGATGTTTTTTTAACTTGTTTTTTTTTTTTATTTTTTTTTTATTATTATTTAAGCCAATTCGCATGAAGCCAATTCAGGCTCTGCTTCGATATAGACTATGATATTGGGGTCCATTTGCCGCTGGCGATTTATTGAAATTTTCACTTCGTAAACTTTTGAGGAAATTTCCATATAACAACATTCGCTGTAATTAAATGGCAATAAAATATTAAATTGACATTCATTTTGTCGCTATAAATATTCAATCGCATACACATTCTCACTTAGTGCGTGTGGTATACGGTGCGACACGCTACAATCTATACACACCACGGTTGCATCATATCCATACCTTCGCTCAATATTTTCAGTTTTATTCGATTGCAGTATTGTTTGTATAGCCTATGATTTCATATTTTTTCTTCATCTAATGGAGAATGTATGGCATTTATAATAAGTTTTGATTGAAAAAAAACTTCTAAAATTCAATGGATCAAATAATTAAAACGTGGGGCCTGTACTGTAACACAACGTAACAAGTACTTGTAGGACAAGTGAAAAGCGACAGTTTTTCCTAAAATTCTATTACACAAAGTGACAAAAGTATGAATGATAAAAACTTGTCAGGATAAAATATTACAAGTGGAAAATCCTTTGGTTTTGTTTTCTCTGTAACAGAAAGTGATAAGTGTTAAGAATTTTTTTGTATGAATAACACAACATGAATTGTAAAAAAATCTAAATTCATCTTGTATAATAATGAAATGTCCGAGAAGTACCACTAAATGATGTAACACAGCTGAAACTAGTAAACTTGTGCCCCACTTTTTCACAAAGAGAATGAAGCTATAGACATAAAAGCTGAAAAAATTGTGCGTTTTTGAGGATTGTGAAGGGGGCGTATAGGGGCGTGGTTGTGGAAATTTGATTTTTGAATCTACCAGCCATGTATTAAGTAACGCTTATTATATTATATATTATTTATAACCTTTTATAGTTATATCGATTAGTCCGTTTTTAGTTTAAACAAGAAAGTCAAAATTTTGTTTTGTTGACAAAAACGACGCACGGTTAGCTGTTTGGCCCCAAAAAGTGTTCGATTTTTTGATTTGATTTTGATTTTTTTTTTTTTTTTTTGAATTTTGAAAGATCACCATTTTGAAATACAACAATTACTTTTTGAGGGGTTAGAACAATTCTACAGGATGGTCATTTGAGATATATGTGTTTTTCAAAATAGTCATTTTTCCAAATTCGAAAAAAAAATATTTTTGAGGAGGTGGTCAAAACAAGTTAATGAGTGGTAAAAATGGTCATTTAATTGGTCATCTTTTACAAAAAAATCGGACACTTTTTGGGGCCAAGTTAACACAGCTCGCACGGTTTAATATTTCTAAGAAAAAGTAGTTTTGGTAATTTTCAATTTAATAAAAAACTAAAAGACTAACAGCCAATTTCTTCACAAAGTTCTAACGCTAGTACCGGTTCTAGTCCCAAAGTTAATACTCAAATCAGTATCAACTCATTTCTTCACACAGGATCTAAGTTCTAAACCTGTCAATTTGATACCGGGTATTAGTTAGGTCTCGGTACTAGCTAGCTCCTCAAAATCAGCTATTACCTGGTTATTATACCAGTTGTTAGTACTCAAATCGGTACCAAGTGATTTCTTCACACAAGTACTAAGCTCTAGTCCTGTCAAATTGGTACCGAGTATTAGTTAGGACTCGGTATTAGCTAGTACCTTGAAATCGGCAGTCTAGCAGGTTAATACTCAAATCAAGCCAAATAATTTTATTCGTTTGATAATTTATTGGCTGTCGGTAGTTTAGAAGTAAGTAATAAATGCATTTTTGTTAATTTCGTTGAATTTTATTTTAATTTATATTTTGTTTTTCAATTTTATATATTCGGTGATTATCCTGTAGAAAATGTATTTAGTTTTTGGTGGTGACAATTTGTTTCGTGATTTCGAAAACTTCGAGAACAATGATGAAGGAGAGGAAATTCGTCGATTTGTTCGCCGCATTTACCATATGCCACACCGCAACAACTTATGTAGTTGGGATGATGTTGACTTCTTTCAACGTTTTGGACTATCAAAAAGAACCTTTCAATTTGTTTTTCAATTGGTAGCAGACGGATTACAACATACACAGATACGGTACACAAATATTTCGATACATATGGACAGTACCTCCATATCAATGAGTTTTATCAATTGCTTTTATACCTTTTTCTATTACCAGTTCCCGTTACATAACACCCGAACAGCAATTACTTATTACTTTGAGGTTTATGCCAAGTGGTTCCATGCAGATAACGGTTTCCGACTTTATAAAAGTTTCGCCAGCTAGCGTGTGTCGCATATTGCCAAAAGTTTGCAATAATAGCATCAACATTGCGCTGAGATGCAACCTTCATAAAAAAGACAGTTTGTAATAAATTACATATTTGAAAAAAAATTATAATAACACACTGAAGGATGAGAATTAAATCTCTCAGCAATGGACATCCAATCCGCTCTCTTTATTTCCTTCGTGGTCCCATTTGTTCGAAAATAAAGAACATATTTTAGGCCAATCTCTCGAACCAGGTTGCACAGCAAATCAGTATCAATTTGATTCCAGTTTGCACTCCGTGACTTTTTTGCATCGTCGGCTTCGCTTCCGTTATTCACTTCGATTCTCTTCATTATACCGCAAAAAATATTTTTTAACAAACTCTAGGAACAAATACCACACTTCTAATATTAAAATTACTTCATTTATTTATAAATGCGAAACACAATAAACAATAGAACTGGATAGATTATAGATCGCAAAGTAATATTTACATATGCATGCAGTTAAAAATTTATCATTATGCTGAAGGGTATACTAAAAACGACTTTTTATTTAAAAATATCACTATACATTTTTCAGTTAATATCAAAATATTATTTAAATATGTCAAAATACAGTCAAAATCTAAATTAGACCAGTTTTAGGCGTATTAAGTTCCTAGTACCGCTTTGTGAACTTAGATCCGGTACTAGTGATGTGAAGAAATGCTCAGGTACTAACTTTTCGTTGGGACCGAGTATCAGAGCTAGTACCAGGTCTAGCTAGACTGGGTTACAAAAGAAAATACCAAAATGAACCTAAATACACAATCGATGAAATATGAATCGTACCTACACGTTGATCGTCGCCAACCGACGAACTTCAGTGGAGGATAGTTGAATATGTATGAAATCTTAAAATCACTCGATTTGAGCGCACTTAGAAGCCTTCTACTCAGGTTATAATTATCGGATGCTTAATATTAAGATATGTAGATAATTAAAGATAAAATGACAGGCTACAAATTTTTGCAAAATCTTACAAAATTTCATACTAAAAACGTGAAAGATTGGCTTTTGAGAACTAATTTCATCACGGCAAATGACGGGAGGAACAAGAAAACAAAAAGAAAAAGAAAAAGAAAAAAACGTACCCACAAAGAATATACATTGCTGTAAGGGTGTTGGCAAGACGTTGGTTGGAGTGGAATGTGTGCAATAAAAAACCACCACTTCACTGGTGGCTGGTGGAAAACAAAATTGGCTTCGCATCGGGAATAAAAATGATATATGTACATACATAGCTACATTATTAAGTAGGTATGTCTGTAAAATGTTATGTTGATTAAATTGTTGTAGGTATTTTGCAAATATTATTGGTAATGGTACGATTAGGTTGGTTTGGTTGGCTTATAACTTCTGTTCTAAGACTAACAATCGGATATTTAAAATAAAGGTCTTAAAATGAAGGTAAAATATCAAACTAATTTATTCAGTTAAAAAATAATTGAAATAACATAAAAGTGTAGGTGAAAAACGTTTAGGTTTAATTCATCAAAATAAATAATTGCATTAATTAAAAACCTGAATAAAAAAAATTGGCTTTGTTAGCATCGCCAACAAAATTCATATACCTACGTATCTATATATGTAGGTACATACATTGTGTATCTACATTTATATAAAAGGCTTGATTTAGTTGGTCTGGTTGCCTCTTTTTACTTCTGTACTAATAATCGGATCTTCAAGATTAAGGTTTTGAAATAAGTAATGTCAGGTTTCAAAATGTATGTATGTAACAAAACTTGACTTCATTCTTAATCAATTCGATTGTTGAACATAGAATATGCACAGAGACCTATACTTGAACCTCTTTGATTATAACTTATAAATTTAGTTCTCTAAGGGCCAGATGTTGAAGGTTAAGGTATTTAAATTAAGGTTAACCAGGCTAGAGGTAGGATTAACCTAGCGAAGCAACTTAAATATAATACCTAATCGAAAAGGGTTGATTTGGTACCTATCTTCGGTTCTAATTATCGGATAATCGTTAATGTCTTAGAATTAAGGTAAAATCTCAGGCTACAAATTTATTTGACAAAACAACATCTAAACCAATGCGATTTTTTAACTCGACCAACGTCTAAACCAATGCGACTTTTGAACTTGACTAACGTGTTAACCAATGCGATTTTTGAACTTGACCTACGTCCAAACCAATGTTATTTTTGAGCCTTTAATAAACTTACAACATTAGTTCTAAGAGCCAGTTGTTGAAGGTTAAGGTATTTAAGTTAACGTTAATCAGTCTAGAGGTAGGATTAACTTACCTAAGCAACTTTAACATAAATATCGAATAGGGTTTATTTGGTTAGCTTTTATCTTCTGTTCTAATTATCGGATCTTTGAAGTTAAGGTCTTAGAAATCAAGTAAAATCTCAGGCTATAAATTTATGCTACAAAACCTACGTCTAAGCCAATGCGATTATTGAACTTAGAATATTCAATATTCTGCAATATAATTGAACTTCTTTAATAAACTTATATAGATTTAGTTCTAATGTTCAGATGTTCAAGGTTAAAGGTAGAACTACAGTGGTCGTAGGAAACGAAACGAATACAAAGAGTTCATATGACCAATTTTTTACTTTTGCTTTCGGAAGTGAAGAGCGCTCACCGACCGCTTCAATGCGTAAGTGAACTGAGTGAATTTTCTTCCAACATCTTCCGACTATTACAGTTCTACCTTAAGGTCCTCAAATGGAAAAAAAAAACGATTCAATTTGGTTGTCAACTCAGCTGTCAACTTAATTGGTGCTTTTCATATACTCAGATAAAAGAATACTGCTTAACTGTCAAAACCATTAATATTGTCTTAAGAAATTATACACTCGAGTTTATTAAATTTATTAAAAAAATAATTTCAAAATGCAAAATATTATAGAATACTTAAAAACAATTAGGTAAACAAGTTTGCATTGAGTTTTAGCTACACATCAAATTATTTATAAATTTTGTCTCGCGTTAAAAAGGGTTCACTTTGACAGTAAATCAAATAACTTGCCTATATATAAATATTTCAATAAGTTGAGATTTGAGCAAATTTGAGCAAATATTTGATTTTCTTCAACATCAACGCCGTGATTAAACAAACTGAACTGAACAACATTAATTTAACCGCCAACTGGGATTTGACATTAAAAATATCTACTAACATATTGTAATTTCAGACTGAAGAATGGTTTCTTAGACAGCTTCAGAAGTTTTGGTGCAACTATAGGATACAAATTGGAAATCACCAAGAATATTCATGTTTTTATTTTATCGAGCTAACATAAGTCATTTTCAATGTCCCCATAGTTACTCTATGAGTGAAATCTGTAAATTTTTTAAAATTAAATATGATCCACCGTGTTAAAAAATTACAACCTGATAACTGGGTAATTTTGCCTGAATTTTTTCCTGGATGTAGGCTCCGTCCAGGAGGTCTTAAAACTCCTACTTGATAGAGTCTTCCAGCTTTAACGCCTAACGATAAGCTTAATGTTTTGGAAATTTTTTTTATGAGGAACACAATTCTTAACTGATCATATCAACTCAAAGTAAGTAGGTATAAATTTTGAAAAAAAAAATTCTGAGACCAATCGAAAAGCCTATTATAGATGTATAGGAAAATTGAAAAAATAGGAGTGATGAAATGAGATCCGAGGAAATCTCTCTTCATTTATTTTGAAATAGCAAATTATGGACCTACACCTATTGATTTATTTTCTTATAAAAGTTGAACGGCACAGACCAGCTCCTTAAAGCTCAAAAGCTCTTGTAATAACCGGAATATGGTTTTGAATAAAACAACAAACACCTGAGTGAGCCAGAGCAAGTACTGACGACAAAATGTTGTACATTTAAGGTTCCTTTCACCATTTCGAATCGAAATATAAATAAACTAAGGAACCAAAAAAACGGGCATCAGTTGAAAAAGCATGGTGTGTGCAAACACAGTTCCACAAAACGCCGATGACATTTTATCAAATGGGATTAATAACAGAAAAAACGAAAAGTCGTCGGTCGTAGAGAGAATCGGGATATACATACATACATATACTATAGGTACTATCTAGGATTTATTTTTTTATATCCGTGTTTCTTTTATACCGGATGTAGATACACATATCCGCGCCCGTGTCGAGCTGCTATACTCCAGTCGTCGTTTATATACGCTGCATTGTTGCAATGAAACATCAAAATCCCACATGTGTCATCCATGATGATGACGAGTTTTATTTATCCGTTCAAACTAGTATACCCAATCAACAAGCAAAAACTAATGCTTCAAGCCAATATTATGTACATATATATAGAGATATGCCAGAAGGATATACCTACTCTCGATAACAAAAACATATAAACTGTAACTAACCTTATAGTTAGCTATATTGGTATACTAAAACTATAGACTGTGTAGGGTATATAGGTTAAAGGTAGTGTATAGGAGTGTCTGTAAAGGTTTCACCATTGAAGTACCTATAGGTACGGTTTGGTTTTTGGAAGGTCGCAAGCGTGAGAGCGTAAGTTAAGGTAGGCAAATGCATAAAAGTTAATTTACTAATATATAGAAAGGTATGATATGGGAATGTTTTATATGAACCTTTACCTATAGGTATAAGGTACCTTATGTGGGATTTCATGCCCTACAGTTGTTTGATATTTTTTTTTTATTATTTAATTATTTCAGTTGGAATAAATGTTGAGGGATTTCTATTAAGATTGACAGGGAATGACAGCTTGATTGGTTAGTGATGTGGAATTAAGGTCGGTTGGAAGAAATTAGGACACACGCACCGGGACTCAAAATATTTCCTCAGGGGAGTTATAAACTTGAACAAAATATTAATGTGCTTATGTTTGAAAGTAATTTAATTTTAAGTTTCAAAAAGGATAATTTAGCTTTTCGAATATATAGGATCAATACAGGTACATGATATATGTATATGTATAATATGTGTATTATATAGGTATATAAAATTTTGTAAACATTTTTAAGAAAACAAATTGTTATACGCTATTTTTAAGTTTTTTTTTACCTAATGTGGAGTTAAGGAGTATAAAATGTAGGTTTTTCCGTTTTCGAATTAACGAATTCTAAAAAAATAATTTTGAAAACTTTTTTGAAATTCCAAAATTTGTATAAAAAAAATAATTCAAATCGGTTACTCGTCATTTGTTGTATAACATCATTTGACTTTACTGGCAAAAATCTTATTCTAAGCTATATACCCAACCCCTCTGAGCAAGCAAATGCACCAAGATATGTATATGTGAACGGTTGTAACAAAACATAATTTGAGAAGCGTTTGTAAAATGTTATACAACTGTCCACCCCACACTTTTTTATATAAAAAATCTTTTTAAAATGAAAAAAGAACGCCGATCGAAAAAGAGTTACTCCATTCGATTCAAGACAAAATGGAGTACGGTAAGATAGCATCGAATAAGAGATTTATTTTATTTGAATTGAAAAAAATCATCACAAAAAAAATGCTTTTCTATTCGATTTGTACGTTTTTTTATAATTTGTTGGCACATTCCGCTATACTGCACATATGCCTATACAAAATACAAATAAAATTTTTGGTGCAGCCGCATAAATGATATAAATGAAAGTGAAAAAAGAAACAAAATTCAATTAAATTTTAAATTATTCCATTTTCCTAAAAAATATCTACATAAAATTGACTTAACTACATAAATTAAGTCTTTGGTTGCTTAAAAATAAAACTTAAAAACAAACACTCTAAAACAAAAAAGTCTTACAAAAAAAAAATTAAAATCTAAATTAATACAGTTGATTTTTACGGATTTGGATATTTTTCTGAAGAGTCAATTTTCCTTCACTAAGTTCCGTTTTTTTTTTTATAATATTCTTTGAACTCTAAACAACTGAGTTTATAATTATTGTATAGGTATTTAGTTAACAAAATAGATTTTGCAGCTTCGACCTCCATTTGGGTTTTTTCATTTGTCCAAATATTATTTAGAATAAAGAAAAACTCTTTCTGTAGGAGCATTTGACAAAATAAAATTGTACTAGATGTCTTGATCGTTTTTTCAAACGGATAGAGTATACATAAGCAGTAAGCACCATTTTTTTTTTGTCATTGAATTTTGCTTTAATATTTGTATAAGAATTTGTAGTAAATACAGAACAAATAATGAACAACTTCTGAAATACAGAACATTTATGTGTTTTTGCTAACAAATAATTCATAATGAACATCGTCTTCAAATACAGAACTGTTCATTATTATAATGAACGGATAGTCACCGTTTTCGGGAAAATCGAAAACCAAAAAATGGTTTCATGATAGGTTCCATTAAGGTTCCAGCTATAGCTTTCATTGAAACTCATCATTGAAAATTTTGATATTTAATTTTGAGCCACTTAAAAAAGCGAAATCGGTGATTATTTTGATACTAATATAAAGCTGATGATGTCAAAAAAATATTTAATTTTCGTCCAAATTCTCACCTGAAATTAATTTCTTTATTTTAGTGATTGAACTACCTTACCTGGCTAGGCCAAAATGATATATTTTTTTTGAATAAAATTAATTATATCAAGTATTATATTGGGTCAAGAGCTTTTTATTGGCACCAAAATAATCACTGATATTGCATTTAAAGTGTCTCAAAATAAGAATTTAAAATTTTCAAAAATGAATTTCAATGAAAGCTACAACTGGCACCTAAATTGATATTTTTTTTTTCCACCAAAAGGTAGCCTTCATCGATTCAAAATAGGTTTAAACGGCCTTTAGTCCTACAAAAAATGGGCGTTTCGTCCCGGCGCGGAGATCTCACTTGGACTAAAAAAAGTGTAAAATATAAAGTAATAAATTCGTGTCTGTTTTTTTTTTAATTCATTAACGGTCGCTAAATAAGTTGCTGAGATCACATCAATAACGGGACTCATCGGGATTTATGTACGAAACTATTTGCAAAAAGCAGAACAAAATATCAGTACCAGTTTGTATTTCGTGTATTGTGTAATAATGGCATTTCAAGTTTTCGTCTACCTTATCTGTCGTTACGGTGTTTTTTTTTCATTTTTATAAAATGATAATAAAATCCGACTCTTTTTCCAACGCATGCCTTTTTTTAGGCATTAAATAAAAACAAGAGTTTCAAACAAAGGGGAGAGTACAATAACTCAGGCGCCAAAAATTGATAGCGGTTTTTTGGAGAAGGGTCTATCTCGCCCCGTTTAGGAGGTAGGGGCAATTTTAGAAAAAAAAAGACTTAAAATGGAAAAAATATTAAAAAACAACGGTAACACTTACAATGATTAATCCTTATTCCCTTATTCCCTTTTCTTTAATCCTAAATTTAAATTAAATTATTTATGTCAATAGTTTTTGAAAAACTCACATGCCAACTCGAAATTTTGATACAAAAAAAGTTTAGACCCATTTTTTTTTTTCAAAATTGTAAAATGAAGTGTTAAATTGGCTTTTTGTGGTCAATGCTTATATCAATTCTGAATCGAATATAAAAAACTGTTTATACGCCGTAATGCTGGGTGCTAGCACTGTATTTATATAAGTAAGCAAAAAAAAACAAAATCTCATAAGAACGTAGTTTTAGTAATTTTTAATTTTCTCAAGAAATAGAAAACATAAAATCTTCTAGTTTTCAGTTTTTGATTAAGAATTAATTGGACCAACGAATTTAAAAAAAAGTAACATATTTATTTGTATAATTTTATAGTTTTGAAAAATTACACTTTTAAAAAAAAATGCTAATAGTACAGTATTGGCTTTAAATAAAGGCATAATACTTAATTGTAAATATCACCGTTATTTCTAATATTTCTTTTTTTCATTTTTAGTACCTTCCTACTTTTTTTATAAAATTGACCCTCCCGCCCCCCTAGACCCCCCTCCCATAGTAAAAAATGTTTGTATTGAACTGTACTACAAAAACCTTTTTATCATTTCTTGGCGCCTGAGTTATCGTACTCTTGCCCAGAAAAATTATTCAATAAAGTGCGGTTTTATTAAAAAAAAAAACGTTTTGGGCGTCATTTCCATATGTCATCATTTTTGTGATCAAATTTGGTCGTTCCTATGCATTGAGAAAAAACTTCATCAATAAAAAATGAAGTTATTTCCCACTATAGATGAAGATATTTCCCATGTGAAGATAGTTCCCGCGAAGTTAGTTCACTGCACCCTTTATTTATAACAAAAATTAAATAAAATTTGATAAAAATAAATATCTTATTTAATAAACTTAGTATAAAACTTCCGTCAGCTTACATTACTGACCAACAAACATAATAACATAACCTACATTATGTTTCTTCAGATGTTCTATATCCTTATTTGTAATATTCATTTATTTATTTATTTTTTGTTCAAAAAACAAAAAGTTATTAAACTGTCATTTATGACGGTAATGATCACAAATAAGTACCTTTATATTTTCTTATCATAAAATTTCATATTTTCAATACACAGTTACCTTTACAAACCTCACATAAAAAAAATACAAAACAAAACATTGTTTAGTCCATATAATAAATAAGACAAGGTAATTCTATTCTTATTTTGGCAAATAATACCTATACCCAACCCATAGTTATGTACTTTCATCCAGTGTCGGGATCGGGATTCGGGACTAAGAAAAGATACATATAAAAACTATCTAATACGAAATACACCTGCATTTTGAAATTCTCATGCTTTCTTATGGACAAAAGAATAATCGAAATTTTTTTTCGTTGTTTTTTGTTTTTATTTTAACATTTTTATTCTAACAGAAAAATATAAGAATGGCAGAACAAAGCTACAACCGTAACATTCATCCTTATGCTTAAAAGCGTATTATCTTCGGTTATAAAATGTAAGTTGTGTCAGCTGTATATAGTATAGTAACCGTAAAAGGGCTAACAATATATAGAATAGCGCAGGAGATAACTGTTTTAACAGTTGTAGTAAATTTCCCAGTTTTCAAATTTATATACTTTTCGCTTTATCTTTTTAAAGGGAACAGAAGAAGAAGAAGAAGCAGAAGAAACGAAAGCAGGGGCAGGGCATATTCTATGAGTTATGAGTTCTTACTAAGCTTTTGCTGGCCATAGAAATTTGTGGTCCAGAGTTTGTTTGTTTGTTTTTTTTTTGCCTTTTTCGTGTACGCATATTTGCATTTTAAGTTTTGAGTATTTGCTATGCATATATGAAGAGAAAAATAGTTATTCATTTTTTTTTATAAAATTTATATACCTAACATTCTCACATTTTGAGGAATGCTTATTATTTAGTTTTTCTATGGAATAGAAATAAATTTCATGTTGAATTTCCAACGAGGTAGATTTAAATAAAAAGAAATAATGAAAAATAAAGGCTGTTAAAAGACTCGGTTTAATTAAGTATAATAAAGGATTAATATCAGTTAGGTACGTATAAAATATAGCAAAAAAGGCTACACTTTTATTTAGAAATTCTTTAAATTACAACAAATTATACAAATTCTGTGTAGATATAATTTAATTGGAATTTTTTTGATCGAGGCCAAAGTAAGTTAGTCGTGTCGTAATCCAGGATAATCCCGAGAAAATCAAGTACCTACATAAGAATCGAGTGTGAAAGGAATGAACTCAAATCATTTACCAGGTATATTTATAGATCTTTATTTCAACAAAAAAAAAATTGTTTTTTAAAATTTCATCAAAACCTTATTTTTAGTAAAAGTAGGTAACCTCTTCACTATCTAACAGAGTTTTAATGCCAAATTGTATGAGATGGATTGTCAATTCGAGTGAGATGAAAATTCCTATTTTGTTTCCACACTGTCTTGGAGAGAATTTAGTAAGGTTGTATTTATTCCCTCAAGGCTGGTAAATGCTCCAATGTAAACCCAACGTATATCATCATTCTCTCTCAAAAACTTTCGAACGACTGATTGATATCCATCTAAGAACGAGCATTAACACAAAACTTCTGTTTTCGACTCAACATGCTAACTGAAAAGGGAAATCGGTGGACAGGGCTCTGCACACACTGTACGGTGCGAATCATGGAACCAGGAACAACCGTATAGAGTTTAAGATGGTCGCATTCCCAAAAATAGAGGGCGCTTTTAACATATTCGATACACCTGCAATTGCATCTGCAATGTCATTTCTGAAAGTAGATGGTGTGCTTGGTGAATTGATCTATCAAATGCTGACTAGCAGGATTATTAACTCAAAACTGGGCAGCTTTTCTGCAAGAGGTACGCCACAAGAAGGTTTTCTATCTCCCCTTCTTTGGAATTTGGTTGTAAATGAGGTTCGGACATGCCTAAGAAGCAGAGAGCTATAGTGATTGCCTATGCGGACGTCGATATTGCTATTGCAATATTAGGAAGACTTCCCAACGCACATTGAAAGAACTCTTGAAAAATGCGTTAAATAAGCTAATAAATTGGTCAGATCGCTGTCCAGACTTCGATAGTCTGACCAATTAGAGTGTTGCCCCCCCAACTGGTTCAAAATGTAGCGTCGCAGATTTAAAATGTAGTACAATGTCGATTACTTGGAAATGACTCGTAATTTGTTTAATAAAAAAACATAAATGCTTCATGCAACGATAATTCAAGAGTTTACACAGCAAAAATCAATGATTTAAAAAATAATAAAGATAACATAAAACAATTATTAAGAGCTAACTTAAACTTTTCAGTTAAAAGTTTTAGCGAAAAAGAATAGTTTAATAAAATAATAATTATTGCCAATTTGTTTGGTTTTTAATTTTTTTTTGCATACATACCTGTGTAGTGTATTTCTATATAATGTGTTGCATTATGGTAAGAAAAATTTGATCTGAACATTCGGACATCAAACAAAATCATAAAAAAAATTCAAATAAAACAACAAAAAAACCGAAACAGCCGCAAATCGAGTCAAAAAAAATTTACTTAAAGTTTTCCGAGTCATTTAAAATTGTTTAAGTTTGATGATATTTTGCAAGTTTCAAAATTATTTTTTTTTCCTTGATTTTGGAGCGTTTACACTGGTAGGAACTGGTGAATTGAAGGGCCAAACACAAGATTTTTGATTTCTGAAATTTTGAAATTGTATGTGTTTTAAGAATATTTTGGGATTGTACGTAGTGACTTTTTTTGGAAAAAAAATTTAGTAAAAACGCTACAATTGTAGTAGGGGGCAACACTTACCAATTCTAACATTTTTGTCAGTATGGTGAACCACCACAAAACAACAAATTATAAAAGGGTAAATACGCTCGACTCTCTCAGCTTCATTGGAAATTTTGTTCCATCTGACATCCCCTTGTAGACAAACAACTGAAAGCACAGGCATCTGTCTGAAAACTTCTTTACTATAGAACAATAATGCATTTGACCACTAATTCGGATCACTTCCAACTTCCATGTATTACAGAATATGTTATTCTACAGCTACAATTCCATCAAGTTTCCATCCCCAAGATCTCTTAGCGAGGACTTGAATTTCCTGGAAGATAAATTGATCCATTTGTACACCTATACACGGATCAAAAACTGATGATGGGGTTGGTGGAAATGTGTACTCAGACAGGCTAAAATGAAGTCTTTCCCATTTTTTTTGCAATTTTCTCAATCACTGTAGCATATTTCAGGCGAAACTTGACGATAAAAGAAGTCATGCCTTTGTTTAAAGACAACCTGATACCAAGCACAGATATCTGCATCTTCTCGCTATTAATGCCCATGGTTAGAATGTCAGTAGTTAAATTTCGGAGTAGATTTATAAAAAAGTGAAATAAATCGAAATTTTCCGGAGTCAATTTGAAAACGAAAGAAAAACTCAAGTTTTTAAAAACTGTATTTTTGACAAAAAATTTATTTTAATAAAAATAATTTTTTTTAACAAAAAAATATATCAAATAAATTTCATTCGTTTCAGAACATAATAAAACTCCTGGGCTTGTGCTTGCTTTATAAATTGGTGTTTGATAATGGTAATTGTTAATATAATAATTAATTTATTTATTGAACTGAAATATATACAATTGTTTCTTAATTCTATTTAACATAATATTAAATTGACATTTTATTTTGTTTTGGCACATAATGGGCATATTATTGTCTTTTATTTTTATAAATATTATAAACAACAAATTGTCGTTGATTATACTATTTATTTAATTCTAGATGGTTCATCTCGGGTTGTTGAAATCCAGTTGTCTTTGTTGTTAGATGCATGTAGTAAGGGTGGCTACTATAAGCCAAGGTGGTAGTCTGACTCTGCATCCTCGTAGAATTGGATTGCCTCGTAGTCGGTCGGTAGTTCTGTCACATCTATAGGTATCGTGGCTCATGTTGTATCTCTCCGCGCTTGTGATGGTTCTCACTAGCCAAACTTACGTACGTAATTTTAACAAAATTACTATTTTCAAAAAAACATCAATAAGTTTTGCTTTATTGAGCTCCAAAATTATATTAAGAACCAAAAAATTAATAAAATAATTCGCATATTTGCAGAATAAATTTTGTGAAGCGTGAAGTTAGCACCGCCATTTTCGGTTTTCCAAAAAGAAAAAAGTTGATTTGTACTGTGCTCAAATTGCGCTTGTCAATAAACTAACACCACCCATCAAGAGAATTGCCCGCGTCGAGCACCAATATCCGTTAGCTAATTACCTTTTCAAAAACGTTCATATTATAGCTTTGATGGATTGTTGCATCAGTGGCCATCAGCTGTTTTTGACCAAAGGATTCTTTGTGTTGAAGAACCTTTCCGAGAGTGTTTCTACATTGGTATTTTTTTATTTATATATACATAGATAAAGATTTGTATGAAGGAAGTTTGGATATTTGAGCCAAAATGTGTGAATCCACACTTCTTTTTCTTAGATTAATTTTCCAATCGATCTTCAAATTATCATTAAAAAAAACTACAGTCCTTAATAGCACAACTTTGGTTAGATATTGTTTTTTTTTTATCAGATTTCATTCCTGGAGGTGGATGTAAAGTCATATTAAAAAGCTTAATTCTTCATAATATTATCCCAAACCATACCCGGCTACAGAAATTTAACAGAACAATATTATACAAAACTTACCAAAAACATCATTCCTCCACCTTTAACTCTATATATAACGCTGCTGACGGCAATATATCTGCTCTTAACCCAGTTTAGACCTTTTTTTTTAGTCCTTATAAAAATATAATTTTTTTTTTTGGTTGTGAGTTTATTTAGCTTGTTCACCAAAAGAGTTAAACATCTTATCAAATATTCGCATTCGCACAAAACGTCAAAGGGTGAAGGATATCTATACGCTAACGTCAGTGAGTCTGAATCGAGAGCGGTTGTCGGTTATATAGGAATTAGGAGGATGAAGGTTCACTTCACTTCACTCCACTCGCGCACAGGATTTAATCAATATAACATGTGATTCTGAGTGGGTGACAATGATGATATGGGTGGGCTTTGTGTTATAAAGAGCATTCATTCTTCTTATGATGATCTTTAACCCCTTTTTTTGATATTCATCCTTCCTTATATACGTCATGCTCTTCTTTGCGTTTACCATCCACACAATCCAATAAAAGTGGCGAAATTAGTCGCATAAAAATTTAATTATTCCACCGGAAATTGCGCAATAAAAATTCCACTTAAACTTTATGTTTACGATGTGAAGTTTTTTAGGGCATATGACTGTCATAACGGTAAATCCAACGACTGCGAAATACCCTATATCTACCTATACATAATATCTATCTCCATATATCTATACATAACCTATATATGTTCTGGTGGTGGTGCTGGTTTGTTTATCCAAAGGTGAGTTGCGAATATGCAAACACAAGAGAGGAAAGCTATATATGTATATACCTAGGGGGAGGAGGAGTATAGCAGGTAGGTATAGTGAATTTAGAATTTACATATTCAGAATTTATAGGATGATCCCGGAAGGATATCTATTCGCACTTTGGATATGTGGAGCCCTAAAAGTCGCTAAACTTTTCGATCTACTATATAACGGTATAGCAGTAGGTCGATTTAGGGGTTGCCTTTTCTGATTATATTATATTTTAGCCAAAATGCGAATGTTTTTATTTCCACAGTTCACGGATCACGGTTGCAAAAAGGAATTTTATATGAACATGAAGTAGCTAACCCCTAACCCAAAAATTCCGATCTGCTCCGGCTCCGGCCCCACTATACGTTTCACATCCTGCAGTTAAGTTGAATTGGTTTGGTTGAAGTTTCGTTTTTCGGAATAAATTGTTTTACACGAAAACAACAGGTTAAACTATTTTATTGGGATAGGTTTGACCTTATTTTTACAAAAAACAGAAGGATAATATAAACCCAAGTAGGTATATAGTATGTTGAATGAGATAGGTACTCATATATTGTTCAATCCTTTGTCCCGCCATTATTTTTTGAACTCACAGTGGGAGGTATAGGAAAATATATAGAAATGTTTCAATTTCTATATACTATATAGAATGGTAGGCACCCAAATGCTTTTAGATATTTTTGTTCAAGGATGAGTGAATGTATATTGTTGTATATATAGAGTGGATGCTGGTACATATGAGAGTTTAAAGGTTTACGAGGCAGGTATTTTGGTTTATAGTTAGCTATACAGCTACCTAAACTAACCTACACATTTTTTTTTTAACTGAAGCAGTTTACACAATTTTTATTGGTACTTTATGATAAAGTGGTCGTGTGTGGGTTGTAGTTTCGGGCAATCAATTTTGTATTCAATTGTTTATACTATACCTACGTTTTTTTGAGCTAAATTTATACTATCTTTTCGCAATTGAAATAAAAATTTAATTTTAAACGAGGAGGTATATTACTTATATAGCATATCTAGTTTTAAAAGGAATTCTGCTTTAGTAAGCCCTTGAATTTCAAGAGAAAATTGGCTACGCATTCCATATAATAAGGATTCTCGACTTGCTTTGTTGCAGAAATCATCCCAAAATATAATCAAATTTTTATATTTCGGACCATTTTTGAAGTTTTTTTATTTTAGTATTTAATTAAAGTTTAGTTAAAGATAGAGATCGTTAGCCGTAAAATAAAATGCTTATTTTAAAAACTGGTTTCGGAGAATTGAAAAAATAAAATTTGTTGACCAAAAACCTTTTTTTTAAATTTATTTTGACACGAAATCAATACTTGTTTTATGTAGGGGAGAGGGGGGCAACTTTGAACATCTTAACAAATTAATATTTCAATGATTTTTATTCCCATTCATTTTACAGCTCTCAATTGAATGCAATAATTTGGGAATTCATGCATTCTTTTCCATTCTTCCATTCTTCCATTCTTTTGCATTATTTTACATTCTTTGCACAGGGAAATGGCAATGTAAAGACGATTTACAAGCATTTCGATTTGAAAGCATTCAGTAAACGTTTTTCTTCTAACGATTATATTTTGTGCGATAATTATAAAAAAGCCTGACAAAAACTGACGAGGACTTTGTGGTCAATTGCGATATAAACCGCTTTGTGGATATTTGTGGTGATAATGCTAAAGATATTTCCTTTGGAAGTTTTTAAGAAGCCGACAAAATAATATTTCACCTAAAAGATGATCTTAAAAATAAAAACATTGACCACAAAGCTGTGCTTGACGGTATTCGTCAAGCTAATCAAAAGAGTACCCAAGATTTTGAAGGGATTTACGAAGTTACATGCGATGGCACATTGATGAGAGTACCTCAACCCAGTGGAGACAGTGTTCAGGCAGATAATAGTCCACACGATTTGGAAACAATCATAGGTAAATAGCTATAACTTTTCACAGGAACCTGCCTTTTCAGTATTTTTTATAGGTAAGATACAATGGTGAAGGGGGGATGAAAAAAGTTTTTCATCCCAGGGAAACGATAACATACAAGAAATGTCTTCCCAGATTATGGAGGAAAATACACCTGCAACAACTCGTATGCTTCACTTTTAAGGTGATAAATGATTTTAAATTATTATTCTTACTGTACAGCACCGCAAAATATCTAAAATACCCGAAGGCCGAAACCAATGCAATTTTTAAGTGTCCAAAAACGCTTATGTCAATATCATCTTAGGCCTGGAAAAATTAACAATAAAATAAAGTAGACAAGAAAAAAAACTTTAAACCCTTCGAAGTAGAAAAAAGAAAGCTTGGTCGCTAAAAAAATAGAGAAGGGAAGAAAAAGTCAACTAAACGAAAAACAAACGAAAACAAAATATCCTTCATGCAATGAAGATATCCTTACGGATGTAAAAGAAGATGGGCTCAAGAACTTAGGATGTGATAAATGCGACAAATGGTTTCATCCCAAATGTACCAATTTGTCAACCATGCCTTTTGTAGATGCTCAGCTCCAAGGTTTCACCTGTAAAAAATGTGATAGTTTATTGCCCAAAATGTGATAAAACTTTAATGAATTTTCTTCAATTAAGCGTTTGTTATGTACATTAGGGTGATTCAAAAACACGCTTTTCTCGAAATTCAACCGGAACCGGGCGATATTATGAAGCTTAGATTGAATTAGATTTTTTAGAAAATAATTTTAAAAAATATTTTTTTGGCGCACCCTGCGTACAATACGATATGAGTTTTTCTACATCATGTGTTTTTTTGAAAATATTATTTAAGCAAGAAAAGAACTTTGGGTCAGGTTCTTGGTCATTGAAAATTGAAATGCATTTGGTTTAATTACTCGTAATTGGAAGCCAACACCAAGTCCCAGATCCCTTGCGGTTTTTTTTCGCAGACGTTTTTTTGTATTTATAAAATTAATTTTCTAACTAAATATTCGGAAATCACATAAAATTACGAACAGTCCCTGAAAATTTCATGCTTTCAGCACCAAAACTCGAAAAGTTAACCAGGTTTGAACATTTGAGAAAAATTCCGATTTTCAAGCAAAATTATTGAAAAAACGCTGGTAGCGACCTCTAAATGGTGTTAGATTTTGAATTTTTTAATCTTAATTTTTTGTGTTCAAACTAAGCTTCATAATTTCGCCCGGTCCCGGTTGAATTTTGAGAAAGGCGTTTTTTTGAATCACCCTAATGTACATTCTTAAGAGTGTTTTTTTTTTAATATTTATCTATTAAACTGTTTTTATAATTCCTGTTAGCTTTAAAAAAAATGTTCCTAACTGAATTAAATATAAGAATTTTTTTTATCTGTTTTATTTTTTGCTGTTAAAGTCTCAAAAATGGAAAAAACTAATTTAATTTTTTTTTATTTTATTTATTTTTATTTAAATAAATGTCTTTTTGTTCACTTTTTAAAAATAAAACATTTAAATAAAAACTATAAAAAAATAAAGAACGTTATTAATTTTTTTCCGGTGGCCGGAAATGAGACACCTGCAGCTAGCCGGAAATAGGAAACAAGGGGCCAGCACTGAAAAAAATTACTTTCTTTTTTACAAAAATCTAAATAAATAATTTTTTTTATTTCATCGATGAAGAAATTAATAAAGAATAATTTACTTCAAGAATTATTCGAAAATGTTAATATGTATATGTTGTAACTGTGCTATAATTTATGTGGAAAAATCCTTAAGGGGCCTGCCAACTGGCGACTCCACCCTGCCTGCTTATAAATTTAGGGAAACAAATCATTTAATATATAGGTAAATTATAAATAGATAAGCCAATTATTTTAACACATTTGATCACGTTAAATATTAAATACGTGACATATTAAATCAACATGTTAGATGATTTACTATTTAACCAATAAAATGTTAAAGTAACATGACAATCTATGATACATCAACTTGGTTTACCTACTGTTAAAATGAATAAACTTGTCGGTGTTAGTAGCTCAGTTAAGAATAAATTTTTTTACAAATTTTAATTTTACTATCTATAATGGTCTAAAAATGTATATAAACAGGTCAAAAGTTAGAGCATGATTGGGTTACAGAAACAAGAAAAATATCTTTTTTGGTGTAGAGGTCTACTTCGCGACGTTTACGGGGAAATTAAAAAAAAAATACTTAAAATAGAAAACAAATACTTAAAAACTGTCAGCAGCTTACTGGATTTTCGGTTTTTATTAAATAGTTAATAATTTTATCAATTGTTCGTTTACGACTGCTCAAATTACGACTGTAGCAGTGCGAAACAATAACGATGGCAACACTCATTTTTGGAAACATACGAACCACATCATATCAGCTACATATGTACCACAGGCACCCAGTTTCATCTTACATTCATTCATTCGACATAAAACGTCATGCAATTTATGTTTGCTATTGCTATTGACATTATCAGGGTGTTCAATATGCAATCAAGTAATGTCCAAAAATTAGCCGTTTGTTCTCGAGATATTCGAGACGAAAAACATTTTTGAACAAAACTGTCAATTGAATGTTTTACAAACTTTATCAGTTATTAACAACGTCATTGTGTTTAATATAAAATTACCCCGGAGTCGAAATCAGTTTCCATTGTCAAGATGTTCCAGATGAAAAACATTTTCAAAAATTTATATTTTCTTTTTTTTTGCTCTAAAAAAATTGTCAAATGAGTTTTTTTTTTTAAATTATATCAGTAGTCAAATATTGTGTATAGAATAAAATAAGTCCGAAGTCCAGATCATGGTTTGTTAAATAAATCTGAAGTCCATATATCATTGTTTGTTCTCAAGATATTCGAACATTCAGCAATTTTTACCATGTTTTATTATTTGATTTTGATTTGTCAGTTCTTCATTACGTCATTATGTGTAGAATAAAATTAAGCTGAAGACGATGGCATTTCTTGTTCTCGAGATATTCGAAACAAATGGCATTTGTCAGTTATTCTTTTAAATCGCTGTAGTAAGAATACCACTAATTGAATGAAAAGCCTTTCTGCTCTTAATGACGTTATTGTATGTAAAATAAAATTTATTTGAAGTAGATTTCTCTGTTGGTTCTCGAGATACGGTGGACAAAAAAATGTATTACGAACGTACAGCAGACATCTCTCTAAAAATGATGTTTTCGGATTCTTGGGACCTTGAAACGTGGAGATAATGTCGAAATTTTCGACCAATTACAATAACTTCCAATGGGAAGTTAATAAAAAATTTAAATTTACACAATTTAAAAAAAGGGTAAAATTAACACTGGGGCTATGTAAAAATGTACACAATTTTAAATTTACAAGAATTTTATTTTGAATAACGTGTCATCTTTTTTTAAGCATAATTTGAGATGACTTTTACAGTTCAAGTTTGACTGCGCAGTAAAAAAAACTTAAGAATAAAAAAAAAAATTGGATAATTCCATATTTTGAAATTAAACAATCCACTGTGACCTCGGGGCTGAATTTTAATTAAAAATTAATTTCAATTACGACAATCACAATATGTATGTGTGTGTATTTTAATATGAGAACCTATACATGGTGATAATCGAGTATAGCTTACTTGCGAATTTGTGTAGTGGGAGGGTGGTGAGGGGAGGTTAAAGATTGAACAGAAATGAACAGAAAAACCATTGCTTGCTGCAGCGGAACGGTTGAATTTGTTTGCGTTTTATTTTTTTTTTTTATATAAGAACAATAGAAAATCCTGAAATAATTGCTTAATGAAATGCGTTCTTCAACGCAGCAATCGAACGACGAACATACGAACAATAGCAAGAGTGAGTGATTGGTTGCAATTTATATGGAATGTGGTTCATTGAGCAAGACTAAAAGTCTTTCAATAGAATTGATAGGATATTAGCTGGATGTTGAAGGGATTTTAATTGGTTTTTGTGGTTTGCTTTAAAGTTATTTCATATGGATATAAAATTTTATTTTTCGTTTGTTTTGCTTTTTTGTTAAGAAGACAAGATAGATCTACCCAAAAGATAAATTGTGGAAAATTAAATCGATTGATTTGATATTTTTTCAATAAAAAAATGAATTAATATAGAAAACTATAAAAACCTAAGTCCTTTAATTTTTTAAATCAATTTGGGTCACATGTATAGTTCTTAAATTGAGACAATTTTTAAGGCCCACATCAGATGAACTCAGTTCTTTATTATGGGGAATTAATTTCACTTATATGGATTCTCACTTAATGCAAAATATCCCCAATTTTGTGAAGTGAACTTAGTTTCCATGCAGGTGGGCAAAATGTCCACTTTATCTCATAGAACCTTATAAGTTCACATTCAGAAATAACTGACCCCGTGACATGGCAAATGATATTAATTTTCACATGCCAGAGCATCGGGAATATAAATAAACAGTTCAGGTTTCATGAGATGTAAGAGCACTCTGAAAATTCAGAAATTTAAAAGCAATTCCTCAGCAAAAATCCTAATTTTTTCTGTCAAGAAGGTTAAATTTGAATTCAGTTTGTTTATTTCTTGTCGCAGTTATAAAAGAGGAGACAATTTGTTCAAAATTTTTCACTTGCCCAGTGAAATTAAAAGGAGGAGAAACGTGAACTGGCTATTTGGCCAATTCAAAACTGTCATAGAGAGAATAGTGGGGTAATATTACAACAACACAACTGTAAAAATGATGCAAAAAACCAGCGTGTCAATTACTGGGAGTGGGAATTTATCACCAATGAAAGAAAAATAAATAAACAATTCGACTCAAATAAAAAAAAATGTGTGTTCAAAAGTTAAATTGAATTTACGTAGACCCGCAGGGCTGTATACTTACACCTGAAGGGTTGGCGGCATGAAACTTTTCAATTGGTCCTTAACCAATTGATACTGAATATTCTTCTTCAAATAAAATTAAAGAATTACTCCATTTCACCCTATAAATAGATAAATGATGAATATATTAAGCCATGACGCCAAAAAATATCAAACCCTTAAGTGATTCCGTAAATATAACATTAAAATTTAATTTTTGTTGTTCTTACTTCACCCTGTAAATAACTATGTAAATAAATGTTGGAAATTTTAACATTGCATAAATCCATACCTACCTTAAGTTTAAAAATCTAAGTTTTTAAAATAAAGTTCTACTTTTTTACCACATTTTACCCTATAATAGTCTTAGGAAACGGATTTGAAATGTTTTAAGAACTGACAAGAACAAAAGACTGTAAATTCTGAGGAACCATATTAATAAAACTGAGATTGTTGAGATCTAGAATATCTTTACATACACATGTATAGAATTTTGTTCACATATTTCTGTTGTATTCGGTAGAAATATGATAACAAAGCCATGTCGGTCATCTCTGTGATCCTTGAATTGTTATTTTTGAGCATAAATCATTGCCAAGATGGATCATAAGACGTTCATGAAACTGGTGGTGCTCTTTTATTGGTGTCCTGATGAAAGTTTCAAGGACACATATCTCCCCTTACACACCTCTTGTTTTATATTTCGTAACAAAAACAAACACAAGTCACTCTCCTAGCAAACAGGAGGTTTCTCTATGAGTTCAGTAATTATTATATATACCTACGAACAACCTTGAAAAAGTTATTTAAGAATTGCAATGACAACTGCATCATTTCTTCTGTTTTCAGATTTTAGTAATTTCCAGCCAAAAATATATATATATTTTTTTTTTTAGGAAAATGTGGCCTTCGAATCTATGCCCACTTGTACACCCGTTTGTTGTTTTCTTTTGCGACTCTATATGTACCTAGTTATACGTAGGTATACTACACTTTCTTAAAGATGCACTTCATATAGCCTGTTCGCCGTCGTCGTCGCCGCCATCGCAGCCGATGACAGCTGAGTAAAGTAGTTGGCTGCTGCAGCAGTGATTATAGCTCAAACTTTCTCAATGCGGAGACGGAGACAAACATGCTTCTGGTTCTGATACTACACTGCAGCGCATCCTAGTTAAACCTTGAACTCATTCCGTCCTTTTGGCAATAGGATTTAATGAATCGTTAAAAGTGCTGCAACACCACCAACAATATAATGTTGTAGCTATATGTATATACATCAGCAAGATGCAACGCCGCCATGGTATCTTATATAGAAAAACAAGAAAAGGTATCTTAAAACAAACCTTCTAGCTGAACTTAATGATGATGGCAATGGCAATAGATAAACATAGATATACAATCTTTCTCTGGGAATAAAAAAAAAAAAAAAAACAAAACAAAAAATTTATATTTCGTCGGTTGGGTTTCGTGTAGGACGTATCCTTGCCGCGAACGAAAAACGGTTTTAGGTCTGTCAAAGTTAATTTTATGCAATTTCATAATTAAAATTCCACACACAGTAGATGATGTTGGATGAGATGAGAGCGGTTTATTGTTTTCGTTTCTTTTCAGCACTGAATAAATCATCATCGTGTACCTATATCTTGTTCTTTTTGTTTTTTTTTTTTTGCTTTTTTCTTCTTTTTTTTTTATAAAACATCGTCTGTAGGTGGGTTAGGACTTAGGAGGTATGGGTTGGTTGGTTCTCTACTCCCACAGAAGACACCGACATTTTTACTCGAATCTTCTGTTCTTTATATCCATGTATACCGAGGAGCAAAACAGTGTTTTTTGTTTTTGTATCCTTGAATATCATATGTAGTGTAGAGTGTGTTTGATATGTTTGTCATTCGTCATATGAACATGATTGCCACTTAACAGAAATTCATATTTAATTAAAAAAAATTCTAAAATTGTTTTTTATTAAATTAAGGTTGTATGTACAGTACAGCCTCGCTAGTCCGGACACATAAAGTTTCTACCGTGTCCGGAATAGCGAAATGCCCGGACTATAGAGAAAAAATTAAATACAATGGACAACCGAAAACTTTTCAAAACCTTTTTATTACAAATAGAAGTACATATACACATAATTTAAATACATATATACATGTACTTATGTAAGAAATATGAACGCATTTTAATTTATTTTAAAGAGTAGGAAAGCACGTGTTAATTTTTGGTTGGAACGCTTTATCTAAAAACATCTTTTCAGCTTTTTCGCGTAACCTCTTTAGGAGAAGGATATCCATTTGAGATGCATTATTTTGTTCGGCCCACTGAATGCCCTTGGCAAATATCTTCCTTGCTTCATTGTTTGAAATTTTCGAAACTTCTTTGTTTACATTTTCATTTTCACTGTCTTCTTCTTCAGCTTCAGTAACATTTTGTTGGATTTGTAAAGCGGACTGAATAATGTCATTATCAGAAAAGTCGTAGGAGACTTCATTTTGACCAGTTGCCCATTTATTGATTTCATATGTGGATGTGTCACCATTCGGATCAATTATTCTTATCATGGCATGAATTCTATTTAAATCAGCAAGCGAAGAATCCGAGTCAATTTGTTGGCGTAACTGTGAAAGTGGTATAAGGTCTTCATTATTCCATTGGGATGCCAGTTCTGGCCATAATATTGACCAACTCTTTTTAATATTTTTCTCTCCGATACCTTTCCAAGCTGAATCTAAAAAATAAACAGCATCTCGCAAATTGAATTTTTTTAAGACTGCTGCAATGTTTTTATCATCTTCCAGTAGAATGTGGGTCAATAGCTGCTTTCTATATGCTACCTTTATATTCTGAATTAAATTTTGATCCATCGGCTGCAATACTGCTGTACAATTAGGCGGTAAGAATAAGACTCTGAAGTTCGGATCAAAGTTTATTTCGTCTTCTTTAGGATGAGATGGGGCATTATCCAAAACCAAAAGTGCTTTCAACGGCATGTTAATCTCTGTCAAAAACTTTTTCACACTTGGAATAAAATTATTCTTGAACCAATCAAAAAAAATCGTTGTAGACATCCAGCCTTTTTTGGTAGCTTTATATGCTACTGGAAGATTAACGTTTTTAAAAGCCCTCGGATTAACTGATTTTCCAATAACTAAGAGGGGTAACTTATGAGTTCCTGCAGCGTTAGAACATGGCATAAAAGTAACGCGATCTTTCGATATTTTTCTGCCAGGAGCAGATTTTTCATTCGCATGAACCCATGTCGTCCCCGGAAGAACCCTCCAAAAGGCAGCTGACTCATCAGCATTATATACCTGTTCTTCACTTATGTTCATTTCTTGAATCAGTTTTAAAAATTTTTCTTGAAAAGGCTTAACAGCAGCAACGTCGCTGGATACTTTTTCGCCACAAATCTTAAGGCATCGAATTCCATGTCGCAATTTAAATTTTTCCAACCAACCAGAACTTGCTGCAAAATCTTCCTTACCTGTCATCTCTTTGTAAAAGAATTTGGCTTTGGTTTGAATCATATCTGTTGAAATTGGCACATGATGATTTCTTTGTTGGATGAACCATGTCATCAATGCTTCTTCTACCGCTGGGTGTTCACCTTGTCTGATAATTTTTCTCTGTCCTTAAAGCAATTGTTAAATGATCTTAGACCTTAAATTTAAGACCTTTTGTAAGCTTACCTGATCCTTGGAATGTGTTAGATACAAATTTCCGAATTTTCATCTTATTCATTTTTATATCAAAAACAGTTGACTTTGAGACTTTGAAAATTTCTGCTACTTGCCTGACTGATTTGCCAGTTTCAATATCATCCAATATTTTACATTTCTCAGAAAGTGTCAAAGTTACATGCTTTCTTTTCTTTGTAGAAGCCATAATAAGTAATAACTTATGTTTTAAAAATTTTCAATGAGAAATTCAAATTACACCAAAAAATATGCCTTATCCTCAAAGAAAGCTCACGATGAAATGTAACAGAGCATGAAAAATCAACGACCACAAATATAAACTTCCAATGAGTAAATTTGCAACGATTAAAATGTCTAGATTCCAGAGCCAACTACAAGCGACAAAACTAGAAGGGGATTCCCTGTAATCGTATGAACAAACGTTTTTTCCAAGAAACAGAGACAAATAATATATGTATGTGTATTGTACATAAGCATTTTAATACGCTGTCCGGACTGTAGAGGTAAACTTTTGAAAGTGTCCGAAACATAGAGGTGTCCGGACTACTGAAGTGTCCGGGCTAGCGAGTGTCCGGACTAGCGAGGCTGTACTGTATTATTATTCTCGGCACTAGCAATTTTTTTTTAAACAAAAATTTTAAATCCATCTCTAAAATCCGCCCACTCTCACGCCCACTTTTATCGTGTTTCTTTTTTGAACAGTGTTAGAACGTTAAAAATTTGTAATTAATTGCTCTCTTAAAACCAAAGTACCTACAACACGTGTTATTACCCCGTCCACTCGCAAGAAACATTTTTACTCTCATAAGATGCTTGAAGAGCTTATTAGACTTTATCTAAAACTAATCTTGAAGAACACTTCTAGATTGTTATAACACGGTTAAAAGCGTTAAATGGCCTAGTTATGCGGGAGGCTCTCACCTCAACTACATAAGTCTTGCTAAGAGAATGCGTCTCTTCAGTTCCAATGAGATTAACTCAAAAGAGAACAGAGTACCTACATATTTGTAAACTTTAAGAAATTATATATTATATATTTCTCACTTGGCATTTTCTCAGAGCGAAAAAAACTATTTTTTTATTTGTGATGTGTATGTCTTATGTCAAAAACTGAAAGGTTTTTGTGAGAATATTTATTTTCTAAGCCAATCACTTATTATTATGCGTTATAATGGCGATACTTTTTATTTATTGTTTTTCACATATGTGAACCAAAAAACATATTATGCGTTTGAAAATGTATTTATCAATTTAAACTCGAAAAACAACAACGCACTTTAAAAATAATGCATATTTTAATTATTTTATTATTTATTAATGCTCTAATAAGCTTCCTATTGCAATACTTTTGGTATTTGATCTTCAGGTGCTCTTGATATAGGAGGTATTAAACTCAGAACCTGCAAGCTTTTTCATAGAAGTACAAAAGACATTTATCACAAAATGGACAAGTTTTTAACTAAGCCGCCCAACATATAGAAAAGTAAGACCCTTAACTCTTCCAATTGGTTTATTTCGGACACGGTTATTCTTTATATGAAAAAAAGTGTATTAATATTTTTTGTAGGAAATTTTCGAAGCTACAAATTATTGTTTGGATTTTTTTTGTACAACATACCATTTAGGAGTTATTCCTGTAAATCCATTTTGGGGAGGCCTTCAACCCCCCGTAAAATTATAAGCGGTGCTTATATCGATGGGGACTTTTGACAGTTTCTTAAGAACGCAATGAGAAGGCTTTATACCAAAATCAAGCTTTCCGGCGATTATTCCCAATGTGGCTGTTTTTATGGCTTTATTGGCTGGACATGCCTGAATAGCAGTTTTAATCAGGGTTCGTAAAATATCGCTCGTGAATCATAAAATATGGATTTTTATCATTCTTTATCGATCTTCTCGATAAAATTTTCGATTTATATTCGAACAAACTAAATCCATTTTTTCCTGTATCTGTCGTTCGTGAGAGATCGGAAAAAATTTAAGTACAATATGGTTCGCTCCCGATCGGTTCCGAATAGATCCTTAAAACAAATCATTCTAAGTATATCAAGCAAAGCATTCACTTCGGTTGCAAAGTGAAAAATAAAAAAAAAAAAATGAAAAAATAAGGAAGAAATGAAAAATTTTGAAAACATTTAAAAATTTTGAGAAAATTACAAAATTAAATTGAAAATATGAATAATTTTGAAAAATAAAAAAAAAATTTAAAAATATGAAACATTTTGAAAAAAATTGAAAAATTTTGAGACTCAAAGTTTTGAAATATATGAAAAAAATTGGAAAAAGTAAAAAAAAGCTGTAAAAATGCAAAAAACTTTGAAAGAAGCAGAAAATTTTGAAAAAATTTAAGAAAATTCAAAAATTTTGAAAACAATTGAGAAAATTCATAAATTTTGAAAAAATTTGAGAAAATTCATAGATTTTGAAAAAATTCAAACATTTCGAAAAATGTGTATTAACAAAATTGAAAATTTTAAGAAAATTCAAAAATTTAGAAAAAAGTCAAAAATTAAAAAAAAATATGAAACATTTTGAGAAAATTCAAAAATTTTGAAGAGTCAAAAAATTTGAAAAAAGTCAAAAACAAAAACCAGCTTAATTATGAAAAACTTTCTGCACACCATGAGATTCGAACCACGCATATCAGATTTGCTCAGTCTTAGAAGTCGTATGCACTACGCATTCCACTACTGTAGACCACTGACGTCACAGGCCGAGATGTGTAGGGCTTGGCACCCCTTGAAATAGCTATATCTCCAGCCAAATAATTAATTAAAACGAATTATAAATTAATTCGTATACCATTGGTGGTAGCACCTTTAAGTTGTTGTTGTTGTTCAGAAATTCAATGAAATTGACGGAATAAAGAATGGTCAAGTGTAATAAACTGACATTCAAATATGAATAATACAATAAATAATAATAATAAAACCAGTTTATTTAATTTAATAAGAAAAAATGTCATTTTACATATGTCTATACTACACACATATCTACACAGTACATAAATAACACTTTATGAAAAACTAATTTTTTTCTTATTTGAGTGGATCGTGAATGGATCATCTTCAGTAGTTTCCACGTGAAAAATTCGGGAACGAACCATATTTAACAGATCCCAACAGATTTGATTCAAACGTGAAAACGTATTTTATTTTAAAGGAACCAAATAATAAGATTCGCGATCGAATCAAAATTAAAATTCCCTTTTGAATTTTTCACGAGAGAACGAATCATATTTTACCACTCTTCGAAACATGGTTTTAATACAATTATTTTGGTCATAAAACGTTCAAATTTGTTTTTACAAAAACCCATACAACATAATTAAAATACCAAATTGGTAACCATGTGTACATTGGACGAACTTGAATATGATGCTACTTCTAGCTGTATACTAGCTCCTATATACACAGTCTACACTGCTGTGCTGAGTGCTGCGAGGAGACAACACGAATTCTTCTTCTAGACAATTGCGGATGGTAATTAACCGATGTGGAATGATGCTTCAGCTTTTTCTTCTCACGGTGTTTGTTATCCTTGAAAATTCTATTTGGGAAATGAGTATGGTAATTTTCAGCGTTTTCACAAAGTCTCTATTTCAAAGTGGGATATGTGTAGGTATGTATCTACCTACTTCATTCTTGTGCATATTATATAGATAAAAGAGTGTTAAGCTATACACTATATGATAGTACGGAAAGTACAATTGACATTTTTCTCTGCACTTTTGTTAAGATATACACACTTTGAAGAGTGCCATGAGAAAATGAATGTCCTTTGATATAAATAAAGTAAAAAAAAGAAAAACGTTTATTTTTTGTTTGACCATGTAGAAAACAAGTTAAATGATAATGTTTCATATATACGAAAGTATTCTTTAAGAAGAAAAAAAAAAATATCAAGTTTAAAAATAAAAAATTTTTTTTTGTTTTCAAACGAACGCACTTTCTTTTATCTTTATGGTAGTAGAGAGTAAATCACAGGTAACTAGTTGAAATAAAATCTGAATTACATATTATACCTATTGTTTAATTTAGCTGTTACGTAAGCGCAAAAACATTCATCCGATCGAGAAGTTGAATTATTTATTTATTTATTTATTTATTTAATTTACGATAGTTATAATCCACAGATTTTTTGCTAAATTTAAAATTATATTAATATAATATAACCATATTTCTAAAATTAAAATGAATTCTGTAATAATGTTAACAATGATGTTTTAAATTTATATCTTGAGACAAAAAGATCGAGATCATCATAATACATGTTACAAAATTTACAGCAATGAGAAATAGGCTCACGCCGTCCATAATTTGTAGAGTGAGGAATTTCAAAAATAAGAGTTCTCATTCTCAAAGGTCTGCTTGGTGCGTAAATGTTAATTAATGAAAGTAAAGATCCACAATCAATATCACTCGAAAGAATATCACGAATTCGTTGGGTAATCCGTTAATTGGTTGTGATAATTTCGAATTTGTCGTGCAATATTTTGGTTTTTTATGTGTAAACATCTGTGACAGCGGTATGGTAGACTCATAGTACAAATATTAACGGTTTTAATTTTTGTGCAAATCTGCACATCTGTCAAAATAAAAGAAAATGACAGATGCAGTGCCCATTATTTTGTCTAATATCAATATTTTTTTTTTTTTTTTTTTTTAAACAACACAAACATATATATGCCAGTAAGACCTAGGGTCTTATAAATTAGGCAAGTGTTAGAAGGAATAGAAGGATAGGATAGATTTTTGATGGCACAGTGGATTGAGACATGGGGATCGAACCCACACATCCAGGTTAGCAGTCAAGCACTACTTCCACTGCGCCGGGGCCACCCCCGTGTGTGCAGATTTTGAGGGCACTCTAACCGCCATTTTAATTTCTGACACTTTTAACTTTGACAATTATTTATTTATATTGGAAACTTTGTACTGCAGGATCGCAAGACCAAGTTGGTCTTTGTTATAAGGTTGTATTTCAGTTGACAGTGCGAACTTAAGGCTCGCGTAACGTATTACAAAACATGGGCTAACGGTGTCAGCAAAACTCTAAGCTACCAAGTTCTGTGATTTCAACACAGTCTTTAAATATTTTATACGTACCTACAATATTCGTCCCATATCGCACCATTAGAATGAAAGTGACATAACTAAAGAATTCGGCATCTTTTTTACAACCTGGTTTTAGAGTTCATTTCGCTTTTAAAGGTCAGTTTATTGAAAAATCAGAAGTAACAGAAATTTTGAGTTAGGTCACTTTCATTCTAAGGGTGCGATATATGTATGTTAAACCAAAAATATAGTTTAAAATATTGCTCTATAACAAAAATCTATATGGACGGTGGCACGAACAAAATTAATATGGCACCATTTTCTTATTTCAATTTTCGATTTTTACGAACATTTCTCCAAATGGCGTACAAATTGGTATAGAAATTCCTAAATTTCGACACTAAACAAATTATGTCTGCAATTTTGTTGTACTTATTACACCTCGTTGTAATATCGAATTATATTTTTTTTTTTTATTCAGTCTTCCACTTGATTGTGGATATTCTTGCTGATTTTTTTCAGTACCTTCTTATATTTTTTAACAAAAATAGGGATTTGAATTTTTGGTATGAAAATGGCACGGTTTTTCAAAAAATGTGGCACAATAATTTAGATTTGGGTGGCAATGCTGAATACTACTATTCTCATATTCAGATTTGTTGGGCTGGTTTTCAATACAAAATCTGAAAATTCATATCTGAATTAATAAATAAAAAAAAATAAAATTTTAGTCGCAAGTAAATTTTTTCAAATTTTTGCTTTTACTTTACTTATAGGATTTACTTGAACTTAATTATATCGTAAATTAAAAATTCAGTATAAGTAGATATGTGCTGAAGACGAAATTTTTGTTTTTTGCTAAAGGGAAATTAATTTTTTTTTTTTTTAGTTTATCAAATGTATGGCTTACAAAATATACCAAAACTATTAAAACTTCAATATAAAAATTGTTCTTAATAATTTATAACAATTTTCACACTGACAAAACTTATCTTACCCACTTAAAACACAATACAAAAGAAATGAGGTTTCACTTACAACCTTTAACCATCCGCATAATCCAAACAGAAATGACTAGACACTTACTCTGGAAATATACACTGCACACATAAAAATCAGAAATATTATCAAGTGTCACTTCTTTCAAGGTCGAATATGGATGGGGTGATAGATGGGCAATTTGGCACTTCCATCGCATCATAACACAGATTGACGACTCTCGCATACAAATTTTATCTTCATTGCTGCGATTGATTGACTTACCAACGAGCACTCCTTGTGGTAAATTAGCAAATACTATGGATTAATCATTCCCTCACTTATGATAAATCCAATCTGTTTGCATGGAGACGAAAGACTATAATGTTCGTGCTGGAATGATAAACTCATTTGTTTTAGTAAGAAAAATAGCCGACACATTTTCATTGATGTCATCATTGAGTTACAGTTATTTTTCGAATTATGGTATTTGCATGTGATCTGAATCAAATTGTCATGAAGGTTCAGAACATAAAGACCAAAAGTTTAATTTGACCGCTTAATTTTCTAAGAAGAACGAGAGGCGATAAGCATATGAACATTCAAGGGAAAAACTTGGCAACTTAATAATCTAGCAGATTATCCCGTTATCTACAAAAAGCAAAAAAAATTGAACTCATGTTCTGTTTTACGTCTCCGTTTGTTTTTGAAATTTGGATATGAAAAAATGATAGAACTTATGTAAATAAACAAAAAGAGGCTGGGTGCGACCCACACTGGTAACTTCTCATTGGTTTCCTTGGAAACTGGACACCCAGCCGATGTTTTTTTTATAATAAGGACATTCTTAATCCAAAATCTTTTAAGACCTTATCAGGTGTTCAATATGTGATCAAGTAAAAACCAAAATTGGAGTGTATTATATTTTTTAATTATTTTAGTAGTATTTTTGGCAGATTTTGTTGCTTTAAAAAAAACTATCAATTGAATGTTTCTACAAATTATCGGTTATTGTCTACGTCATCTTGTGTAGAATAAAATTTCAAAACATTTTTTTTTATCGTTGGTAATGGTAGTTTTTTTATTTTAAAGAAACTGATCAATTTAATTTTTTTAACTCAATCAGTAATCAATCTGTGTAAAATTAAATTATTCGGTATTCAAATATCGTTACCCGAGCCTAAAAACATTTTTGAACAATTTTTAGTAGTTTTGTTTTGTATATCTTTTGGTTTAAAAAAAAACTATTTATACATACTTTGTCATTTATTGACTATGTCTTTGTGTGTTTGATTAAATAAGTCAGACCTCGAAATCAGTGTTTTTCTCAAGATATTCGAGCCGAAAAAAGTTTTTATAAAGATGTTTGTATGTCTTTTCATTAAAAAAAAAAAACTGTCTGATTATTTTTTTTTTATTCTTTCTAATTTTTCATTTGTGTAGAATTTTCAATGTGTAGAATAAAATTAAGCCGAAGTTATTGGCATTTCTTGTTAATAAAAAATTATATACATCGTTTTTTTAATGTTACACATAGTCCAGTCAATGAAGCGAAAAAAATGCTCAATTCGGAAATAATCGCCGGAAAGCTGGATTTTGGTATATAGCTTTCCCATTGTGATCTTAAGAAATTGTCAAAAGTCCCCATCGATATGAGCGCCGCTAACAATTTTACGGGGGTTGAAGGCCCCCCAAAATGGTTTTTCAAGAATAACTCCCAAATGGTAAGTTCTACAAAATAAGTGTCAAAGAATAATTTGTAGCTTGGAATATTTCCTAGAAAAACGTAGAACATACTTTTTTCATACAAATAATGGTTTTTGAAATAAACCAATCAGAAGAGTTAAGGGTTTCACTTTTCTATGTAGTTGGGCGATTTAATTCCAAAATTGTGCATTTTGTGATAAAAGCACCATTTTATTGTTGTTGTTGTTGTTGTTATATTACATGGACATTATTTTAAGATATTGTTTTACTCTATTTGTGCACCCCTTCAGGTGGGAGGGGTAAAATTTTTTTTTTCTAAAATATAAAATGAATATAAAAACGCAACGGCAACACTTACAATATTATGTTATAACTAATCTTAAGGACAGATATTCATTCTTTATTTATGTTTTTAAATAAAGCACTAAAATAGCTTAGTTTTTGAATAAATGATTTTTGAACTCAAAATTTTAAAAATAATATTAAAAAAAAAAATGACACAAAATTGATATATCATTTAGTTTGAAAATTTAAAGAATATAATTAAGATTTATTATGAAGCGCTTTTATAAAAAAAATTAATTAAAATCGTATTTTATATAATTAGCTCACAAAAGAATTTTAATCAAAATCGAAGGAGTCTTTTTCGAGAAAAATAAGATTTTCCTTAACGGTTTTTCAACCCTTGTATCGTAGGTACCGTTAGTTTTGTTTTTAATTCGTTTAAAATCTGATATATAATGTTAAAAAAAACTGCTGGGTACCAAGTTAAATAAATGTAGTCATTGATAACTTCAAATTATGTGTTGAGTTTTAAAAAAAAAACATTTTTTTAAATCAAACAACACAAACATATATATGCCAGTAAGACCTAAGGTCTTATAAATTAGGCAAATGTTAGAAGGAATAGAAGGATAGGATAGATTTTTGTTGGCACAGTGGATTGAGAAATTAGGTTTTTGATTATCTCATTAAATCCCAGGGGTGGCGTTCAATTGAGGGAATATAGAAAAGAATGCTGCCTAGACTGGGGATCGAACCCACACATCCAGGTCAGCAGTCAAGCACTACTTCCACTGCGCCGGGGCCACCCAAATCAAAAAAAGAAATACATAATTTTGAAAATTTGTATATACAAAACTATCAAAAACATTCTCCTCATAAAAAAACAACATGTTTTTTACAATGCTTATGTTTTTTCAAATAAATAAATATCAAATATCAAAATTGATCAAAATCATTTTAACCGGAAAATGAAAATTAAAAAAAAGAGGTTCTATGGAAGATGCTTATAATATGTTTTCAGAATTTTTTTTTACAAAAAGTTAGCCTATACAGTGGTGTGAAAAACATTCCGGATTTTTTTGGTAAACTGCAATGATTGTTGGTTTGTGATACAAAAATGAAAAAATCAAATGTTTGCAATTTTTTCCCATTTTTATTGAACAATTTTATTATTTAAAACAAAAACCATGGAACTTTATCCATCAAAACAAAAAAAAATTCAAAAAATTAAAGTTAATTCAAAAATTTAATGTGACAAAGTAACCGGATTTTATTTTTTTGCAATTAACTTTTATTATTTATTTAATATTTTGTCCAGTAACCCCTGTTTTTTATCACAGCTCGGCATAGACGAGGCATTGACTGGATTAAATTCTCGAAAACAGAAGCAGGAATATTCTCCCATTCATTTTTCAAAGCTGCAAAAAGAGAAGTTGTTGACGTGTGCTTTTTTTTCCCAACCCGCCTTTTTAAAATGGCCGACAAGTTTTCTATTGGGTTTAAATCGGGTGATTGAGATGGCCATTCTAAGACACGAATATTTTTAGTTGCAAACCACTCTTTTAGCAGCTTTGAAGAATGTTTGGGGTCATTATCCTGCTGAAAAACGCAGAGGAATTTCTTCCTCTGCGTATGGAAGCATTACTGACTCCAAAATGTCCCTACATTGGAAACGGTCCATAATTCCTGTGATTTGGTGTATAGGACCGCAGCCTGCTTCTGAAAAACAGCCCCAAACCATCACCGAGGCTCCACCGTGCTTAACTGTAGGGAGTACATTTGCAGGCTTTAATCGCGTACCTTTTGAGCGCTTCACTGTCCTTGCTGCATCGGAGTAAAATAAATTGAATTTGCTTTCATCACTGAAAAGCACACTCCTCCATTTGCTTAAAGACCGGTTAAGATGATTTTTTGCAAATTCAACCCTGGGTTAAATGCTTTGATTAGGAATTTTAAGTCTTTCCAAAATACCTTTTACGGATTACCTTTTTTAACGATGTTTAGCAGTAAGAAGAAGTTTTTTAGCTGGTCGAAATGCAAAAAGACCGAAATCTCTTAAACGCTTCCTGACCGTACTTGGCCCTATGGGTAGATTAAGTTCATCACAAATTGTCTTTGAAGTCGCAAAAGGGTCTTTAAGCACGAAATTCTTTATGCGCTTATCAGTTTTAATTGTTGTTTTGCGAGGGCGTCCACCAAAATGATCTGCTTCTACTGATTTTCAACTTTTAAATTTTTTAATGATGTCGCAAACCTTTGACGTTGGAATTTTTAAGATTTCAGCGATTACTTTTTGTTTTATACCGGCTTGGAACTTTTCTATTATTTCGTATCGAATCGCGTTGCTATAACGTGTTTTAGCCATTTTATGCACTATATAATTTCAACTTACACAGCTATCAACTTGTAAAAACGTTTTAATCTACGGCTTGAGTCAAAAGACTCGAAAAAACCGTTACTTTAACACCGAGACTCGCAATCTTCTTGAAATTCGGTTAGTTTTGCACAGGCATGTTACTGAGTAACTTTATAAAATAATTTGTTTTATTGTTCTTGTCATCGTAGCATTAAATTTTTAAGTTTATTATTAACTTGTATCATACTCTTTACAAATTATTAAAAAACTTATGGAAAGTTGTTAGTTTTCTTCTTGGTATTAAGAAAATCATTACTATGGGAAAAAATCCGGAATGTTTTTGGCAGCACTGTATGTAAAAAAGACAACTGGATGTTTTTATTTTAAACTTGTGGGCACGTTTTTGAGAAAAATAAGATTTCAATTAATTGCTAAAAAAATTTCTATAGCAGGTACCTTTATTTTTGGTATTAAAAAATGAAGAAAAATGGGGAATGCCAAAAAACCGCTAGCTACCAAGTTTGATGAAAATCGACCAATCCGTTTAGGCTGCAGATGAACGGACAGGCAGACAGACAGATGGATAGAATTGTGAGACCAGGGCCGGCCTCAGCCAAACTAGCGCCCTGTGCAAGATTTGTAAAAAGCGCCACTTTTTATATTTGTACATACTCATACATACATACATACACGTGTCAAATGGTAGTACATATTTTTTTGCGCAAGATCAGATTACATTTTTTTTATCGCCAAAAAAAAAAAAATGGATATCGCCCAAATTAAATTTTTTCCTAATCTTAAGTTGGAAATATCGCCCAAGTGTTTGCAACGTCAATTGTTATTGTAAAATTTGGGCGTTATTTCTTCAAGTTTGGGCGATATTTCCTAACTTTTTTTTTTTATTTGGGCGTTGTTTCATAAATTTTGGGCGATATTTCCAAAGAAAAATTTCAATGATAAGATAATCTTCAAAAAATCGCGGCGCATATACAGTGGAGATTTTTCTGGATTTTTTTGGCGATATTTTCAATTATGGGCGTTATTTCCCATTTGACTTTTAAAATTTTAATTTTGGGCGTTCTTTTCTTAAAAAAAAAAAACAACAACAATTGTTCAAAATTTTTTTGGGCGATATTTCCAAATTGATTTGGGCGTTATGGCCTTATGCCGATTACTTGCTCCTGGTAATGCGCCCCCAGAATATTGCGCCCTGTGCATTTGCACATCTTGCACATATAGTTGGTCCGGTCGTGTGTGAGACACTGCACTTTTTTCGACTTCGCTATCATCGTAATGTCAAGTTCGATCAAAATCTAGCGTTCGATTTTTTCTACGAATCCAAAACTTGCCATTTAGTATGTGGGTATATCCCACTTTTGTCCCATATCAACTTATTTAATTTTATGAGAAAATCAAAAATGGCAGTGAAGATCTCTAAATGTTAAATTTTGTTAATAATTTTAGAGCCCGAAGCAACCAAGTTTCATGGTTTTAAAAATAAAAACAGAAAGTTGATGTTATTTGGCCTACCCTATTTTATATGTTTATATGTTTATATTTTATTGGTTTATCAAATAAATCCGATTAAATTTTTTGAGGTAAAAGACAAATTTCTTTCCAACAATGCTGAAAATAGTTAATATACAATGGATTCTATTCCACTCTGCCTGTATAATATATCCATTGTCCTTTTAATATTTTTTTTCTAAAGAAATCTAAATTCGTTTACAACAACACTATTGTTTGTCTTTATTTGGTAGACACAGACGTCTCAACTTAATAGATATACCTTTCTTTATGTCATTCATTATCATTGCCATTATATACGCAAAACTGAAGTGATATTAAACATTAATTTATTTATATATTATGTATCTACTCCGACGCATTGATGTTTCTTTATGACATTTTGCCTTACACGCAACCTGTAAAATCAATCGAATGTGCTTTCGTTGTTTCTGTCTCAAAAAAAAGCTTAAGGGGAATTTAACGATATTTTGGAATTGCTTTGTTGGTACTTGGTACTAGAAAAAGTTTATTTCAAAGAGAAAATTCGAATGCGCTGAATCTGTTTTTGGGGAAGAAAATGTTTAAATTTTGGAAACTTGGGGAAAATTCCCATACAGAAAAGCCGGTCATATATATTTCTCTCATTTTGCCAAAGAGTTTACAAAATCTTAAAGAGAATGCAAATACATGAACTTTTTTCTCACTTAACAAATTTTACCGCTTAAATATGTAGTTGAAGGTTATTGCGATAAAATACCTTATATACCTTTACAATCCTAACAACCTACATATCTTATTAAGGTAGGCACGCATAAAGATTTATGATTTCGTTGGCCCTAAGACATGCGTCTGAAGGTAGAATGAAGATATTATGTATTATAAAATTTTTGTGAAAATCAGGTCGAACACTTCATAATAATGACTATAGGTATAAGCACTTCAAATTATATAAAGCACGAAAAATATGTTCCTTTTTCTGTGCAGATGATCGATGATGTAATATTTCACCAGACGTAGGTAGGTACATTCTTATTAAGATTACTCAAATTTTGAATTTCTTTATGGCGTTGGTATATAATTTTTAAGCTCAAGAGGCTTGTTGAATCTCACTTTCTAAGATCTTTTAACTCAAGTGAATTTTCCAAGTTCATGGATTTAAATATTAGTTTGTATTAGAGCGGGTTAAAAAATCAAAAAAAAAAAACAATAATATAGCTATACTTTACAAATTTGTCATTTGCATTAGTCTTATTTTTTTTTTTTAACTACATGCCTGTAAGACCTAAGGTCTTCCTACGGCACTAGTAGGAAGGAATAGAAAAATAAGCACAGCGGACTGAGAAATAAGCTGGTGTATATTTACATATATCATAAAATCCCACGGGTGGTGTTCCGTTGAAACTGATGGTATAAATAAAAGAATACGTATACATTTAAGCATCTAATTTTAAGCGCCTGACTAAAAATTGATAAGAGCATTGAATATTAAAAACAAAAGTAGTTCTTAATAAAGTAAAATAAATAAAAATAGCTTTAAAATAAAATTTTTTTTTTTAATTTTTTTTTTTTTTAATTTTTGCTTTGAAATTTAATTTTCCAAAGAGGTAATCACTTAAATAATTTGATTTAGAAACAGAATTTAACAATCGATTTCTGTCTATTCAAAAAGATTTAATATGATATTGTAAGTGTTGCCGTTATTTAAATTTATTTTTCTATTTCAAATTAATTTTTTAGAAAATCCTAAATGGCGGCTTAAGCAACATCTCGATTTAAAAACAAAAACACAAATATTCTTCTAATAACCCCCTCTAAAAAAAAACTGTAGGTTCGTTTCTATTGAATTGAAGTAGTACATTTTGTTATTTTCAATTTTCTTAAAAACGAGAAAATATTTTAGCATCTGGTTTTAAACTTTTGATTTATAATTGACAATAGCACTGAATATAATAAACAAAAATACTACTCAATAACGTAAAATTTCGAAAAAAAATTGTTTTCGTTTTATTTTTAATTTTGTTTTTCAAAGTGTTGTGTTTGAAATTTAATTTTTCAAAAACTTTTTATTTAAATAATTTGATTTACCAACAGAATTGAAGAATGAATTTTTAGCTTTAAAAACAAATATAACACTACATGTTTTTTAAATTTTAAGTCGATCTTTAAAAAATTCAAGATGGCGGCTTAAGCTCTAGTTATGTCTATTTTAGATCAAAATATTGTCGGTAAAAATCTAATTCTTTTATTTACGAATATTTACACTGCATTGAAAATATTCTTATTCATACCTGTCTCTAATGCAACACAAGAACGTTGTTTTTCTGCCTTTAAACGCATTAAAAATTATTTTGGCAGTTCTTTGAGTCTATGGAAGATCAACTCTCGTAAAATTATATAAAAAAAAGACTGATAATAACGGTTTTAAAAGTGACTCAATACAAGTATTTTTTTTTACTATGAGAGGGGGGTGTTGTTAGGTGTATCTCGTATCGTTGAGGCGGGAGGGGCAGTTTAATAAAAAATTAATTCTAATGAAAAAAACAATATTGAAAAAACCCGGCAACACCTAAAGTAAAGTACTATACCAGGCAGAATGGTATGTTCTTTTATAATATTTTAAAAATAAGTTATTTTATTAATAATTTTCAAAAAAATTAGTTTCAAACTAAAAATTTTGAAAAAAAAACAAAAAATTTACAGATTTCACTCATAGAGTAACTATGGGGACATTGAAAATGACTTGTGTTAGCTCGATAAAATAAAAACATGAATAGGTGATTTCTAATTTGTATCCTATAGTTGCACCAAAACTTCTGAAGATGTCTAAGAAACTATTCTTCAGTCTGAAATTACAATATGTAGATATTTTTAATGTTGAATCCCAGTTGGCGGTTAAATTAATGTTGTTCAGTTCAGTTTATTTAATCACGGCGTTGATGTTGAAGAAATTCAAATATTTGCTCAAATTTGCTAAAATTGATTTACAAGTCTCAACTTATTGAACTATTTATATATAGGCAAGTTATTTGATTTACTATCAGAGTGAACCCTTTTTAACGCGAGACCAAATTTATAAATAATTTGATGTGTAGCTCAAACTCAATGCAAACCTGATTTACCTAATTGTTTTTAGGTATTCTATAATATTTTGCATTTTGAACTCATCTTTTAAAAATTTAATAAACTCGAGTCATTTAATTTCTTAAGACAATATTAATGGTTTTGACAGTTAAGCAGTATTCTTTTATCTGAGTATATGAAAAGCAAAGCACCAATTAAGTTGACAGCTGAGTTGACAACCAAATTGAATCGTTTTTTTTTCATTTGAGGACCTTAAGGTAGAACTGTAATAGTCGGAAGATGTTGGAAGAAAATTCTCTCAGTTCACTTACGCATGGAGCGGTCGGTGAGCGCTCTTCACTTCCGAAAGCAAAAGTAAAAAATTGGTCGAAACAAGCAAAACTCAATTATGGGCACGTCATATGAATTCTTTGTATTCGTTTCGTTTCGTACGACCACTTAGGTCGGCATCCGACTATTATAGTTCTACCTTTAACCTTGAACATCTGAACATTAGAACTAAATCTATATAAGTTTATTAAAGAAGGTATTGCAGTACCTATGAATATTCTAAGTTCAATAATCGCATTGGCTTAGACGTACATAGGTAAAGTTTTGTAACATAAATTTATAGCCTGAGATTTTACTTGAATTCTAAGACCTTAACCTCAAAGATCCGATAATTAGAACAGAAGATGAAAGCTTACCAAATAAACCCTTTTCGATATTTATATTTAAGTTGCTTAGGTAAGTTAATCCTACCTCTAGACTGATTAACGTTAACTTAAATACCTTAACCTTCAACAACTTAGAACTAATGTTGAGAGTTTATTAAAGACGCAAGTAGGTACCTTTGCATATTTCAGGCTCAAAAATAACATTGGTTTGGACGTTGGTCAAGCTCAAAAATCAAAGTGGTTTAGACGTATAGTTCAAGTTAAAAAATCACATTGGCTCAGACATATGTCAAGTTCAAAAATCGCACTGGCCTGGACTTAGGTAAAGTTTTGTGACATACATTTATAGCCTTAGATTTAACCTTAATTTTAAGACCTTAATCTCAAAGATCCGATAATTAGAACAGAAAATAAAAGCTTACCAAGTCAACCCTTTTCGATTACTACATTTAAGTTGCTTCGCTAAGTTAATCCTACCTCTAGGCTGATTAATGTTAATTTAAATACCTTAACCTTCAACATCTGGCCCTTATAGAACTAAAGTTATAAGTTATAATCATAGAGGTTCAAGTATAGGTCTCTGTGCATATTCTAGGTTCAACAATCGAATTGATTAAGAATGAAGTCATGTTTTGTCACACAAAATTTTGAAGCCTATTTAACTTATTTCAAAACCTTAATCTTTAAGATCCGATTATTAGTACAGAAGTAAAAAGGCAACCGCAGAACAACTAAATCAATCCTTTTATATAAATGTACATACATAATGTCATACTAAGGGGTCAAACCTCTTACGTCTCTGAGCCATTCTGAGACATTCCAAACCATTTACATCCACATGTCCAACGAGTTATGGTAACAAAACGGCGCACTCTAGCGCTAATTGGGTCAACGAACTAGGTTGCTCGTAATCGCCATTTCTACCTACCTACCTACCTACATACATAATGTATGTACATACCTATATAGATACTTAGGTATATGAATTTTGTTGGCGAAGCCAATTTTGTTATTCAATTTTTCAGTTTTTGCAATTATTTATTTTGATGAATTAAACCTAAACGTTTTTCACCTACACTTTTATGTTATTTCAATTATTTTTTAACTGAATGAATTAGTTCGATATTTTACCTTCATTTTAAGACCTTTATTTTAAATATCCGATTGTTAAAAAAGACGTTATAAGCCAACCAAACCAACTTAATCGTACCATTACGAATAATATTTGCAAAATACCTACAACAATTTAATCCACATAACATTTTACAGACATACCTAACCTACTTAATAATGTAGCTATGTATGTTATATGTATATCATTTTTGTTCCCGATGCGAAACCAAATTGTGTTCGCCACCAGCCACAGTGCAGTGGTGGTTTTTTATTGCACACATTCCACTCCAACCAACGTCTTGCCAAAACCCTTACAGCAATGTATATTCTTTGTGGGTACGTTTTTTTCTTTTTCTTTTTGTTTTCTTGTTCCTCACGTCATTTGCCGTGATGAAATTAGTTCTCAAAAGCCAATCTTTCACGTTTTTAGTATGAAATTTTGTAAGCTTTTGCAAATATTTTGATGCTGATTTGTAGCCTGTCATTTTATCTTTAATTATCTATCTTAATATTAAGCATCCGATAATTATAACCTGAGTAAAAGGCTTCTAAGTGCGCTCAAATCGAGTGATTTTAAGATTTCATACAAATTCAACTATCCTCCACTGAAGCTCGTCGGTTGGCGACGATCAACGTCTAGGTACGATTCATCGCTTGTGTATTTAGTTCATTTTGGTATTTTCTTTGGTAACACCAACCAAAAATTCGATCCTGAGCCCCCTATACGCTAGAGTTCATTTCGTTCATTTGTTATATATTCATTTGTTCATTTAATCATTTTGGTAACACCATATTTTTCTCAAAACGACCCTATAAACATTTTCAATGTTAAAATAGATGTATACTATTTATTCAAATTTGTGAAATCTTATTACTTTAAACGAGCAATTCTTGTATATATAACTATATATATATTATTGGTTTCTCGAAAACGGTTCTAACGATTTGGATGAAATGAAAACAGTTTATTTCAATGAATGAGAAAAAATTTTAAAATTTTGATTTTGTAAAATCCGCCTACTACCACGCCCTCTTTTCTTATTTCTTAGTTTCTTGGAATTGGTCGGAAACATCTCTTTTTCTCGGAAACGACCAAAATGATTTGAATGAAATTTTCAGAGTTTGTTTTGATGAGTGAGGTTAAAATTAAGAAAAATAGTTCTTGAAAATCCACCTATTGCCACGCCCACTTTTAATGTTTCTTCGTTTTTCAGAAACGGCTCTAACGATTTTCATCAAAATCGTTAGAGCCGTTTCTGATTTGCAGAGATTGTTAAGATCAACGAGAAAAAATTTTTTAATTAGTTTGAAATAATTCCGCCCTGTACCACGCCCACTTTTTTTAATATAATGGGATCTCAGAAATGGCTGTAACGATTCGGATGAAATTAGCAGGCAGTATACTGATGAATGACAAAAAAAATTTGAATTAGTTTGAAATAATTCCGTCCTCTACCACGCCCACTTTTTTTAATATAATGGGATCTCAGAAATAGCTGTAACGATTCGGATGAAATTAGCAGGGAGTATATTGATGAATGAGAAAAAAAAATTTGAAAATAATTTTGAGAAAATCCACCCACTGCCACGCCCACTTTTATTGTTTTTTGGTTTTCGGAAAAGGCTCCAACGATTTGGATGATATTTACACAGTTCGTTCAGATCACGGAGTCAAAAAATTTGAAAGTTATTTTAGTTAAATCCGCCCACTGGCACGCCCATTTTTCTAATATAGCTAATTTTCGGAAATGGCTATAAGGATTTGGATGAAATTTGCAGGGAGTTTAACAAAACAAAAAATTCAGAAAACGGTTTTAGGAACATCTGTCCACTGCCACGCCAACTTTTATTGTTTCATAGTTTATCGAAAACGATAGTAAATGCCTCTATTTTTTGGAAACTAATGAATCAAATTTTCAGAATTTATTTAAAGGAATAAGAATAAAATTTAAAAAAATAAAATTTAAATCCGCCCACTACCACGCCCATTTTTATTAGTTTTTGGTTTCTCGAAAACGGCTCTTGGATGAAATTTTCAGAGTTTATTCTTATAAACAAAACAGATATTTTAAAATTGGATTTAATCCGCCTACTGCCACGCCCACTTTTATAATTTTTTCTTAGTTTGACGGGATTAATTCAAACGATTTGAATAAATGTTTTAGTTTATTCTTATGAAAAAATTTGAAAAATTGTTTTACTAAAATCCTCCCACTGCCATGCCCATTTTTATTATTATGTACTTCGTTTCCGAAAATTTCAAGAAATTTTCAGAATTTTTTCTTATGAATGTGAAAAAAAATTAAAAATTATATATATACAAAATCGCCCACTTTTACGCCTACTTTTCTTATTTCTCGCGAGGGCTATATTTTTTTATTGGATTTTATTTCACATCGTTATTCCTATTTAAAAAAAAAACATTATGCTCAAACACTCCACTGACACCACTGCAGTCGCAATAAGTTTGGAACCAAACTATAAGTACATCTCGGATAATTATCCAATGGCCTTAATGTTTCCATGATAAGAGTAGGTTCGTAAGTGAAGGGTAAATAACTTAGACCATGTTTAAACTAGAATTTTTTACATTTTTAGGACACTTGATCATGCGTAAAAATAATATCTGTTTTAAAACTTTTAAACAATTAATATTGCTTATTATTTCACTACTTAAAATAAATTTTTCTTATGAAATAAAGTCAAACCAAAAATAATAAAAAAAATTCTCAAAATAAATTTTAAAGATACCGAGCGTAGCTTGGTCTCCCAAGTACTAAAGTATTAAGTTGGCATTGAGTTGTTATTACTTCTATCAATTCTTAATCGGATATACTGAAGCTGAAAACTTCTTCTAGTATTTGAAAAAACTTGAAAAATGACGAATTAAGTCACATTTTTCTTCTTTTATTTATTGCTCCGCTAGGGCTATATTCAGTCAACAGGCAGGTGTGTAGTGTATGACAACAGTGTTCACGCGGACAGAAGTTTCTTGGGTGGCATACCTCCAAGCATTTTAACACCCTTTTTGGGTCTTCGATCCCACTCAATTAACTCCGTTGCTCCGCTTTGGGTATGTTCATTCGCCACGCCGCGCAGGTGCCCCAATGTCAACAGTTTTCTTGGGCAACTTTTGTGGCTTCGCGTTCGTTCATTCTTTCAATAACTTCAATACATATATAAAAAAAATAAAACTTTTATAAAGAAATGGTTTTCGTAATTAATAATTAATTTTCTCGAACACCAATAAGTAGATTTTAAACCATTTAGTTTTCAGTATTTTATTAAAAATTCAAAAAATGAAAGCCAAGTTATATCTTGTTTCGCAATTTAAAACGTTAAAATGTTTTAAAGTTTTTTTTTTCAAAATTTTGAGTTTGAAAGTTTTTTTTTTCAAAAACTATTTATAGTAATGACTTGATTCGAAAATAAAATTAAAGAATAGATTTCTAGGTTTCAAAAAAGGTCTTTGTTGTAAGTGTTGCCTTCGTTTTAAAATATTTTTTGTTTGGTTTTTAGAAAATTTCCCCACCCGTGTAAACGGAGTGAGACAGACACCCACCTTCCATAAGAAAAAACGCTTTTATTAAGTCACTCTAAAAAATTCCGTTATTATTTTACGGCACAGTATGCTTCGTATATATATCCCCGATACATTTTCTTCATTTTTTTATTTTTCTTGTCAAATTTAAGTATGTAATCATTAAAATCATTATTTGATTGTTGCGTTGCGGCTCTTGGCAACCAAAAATTTCAGGGGAGCCAAAAAAAAAATTTCCAGAGCGAAATTATGTAAAAATGGCTCTGCCACCAACCAATCAATAAAATTCAGAATTTATCTTAATAAATAAAGTTTGTCTAATGGGTTAGCGTTCATTAAAGCTTTCATTTCCTACAATAAAAATAGTGTGGTAAATATATTAGTTCCTATAGGTAGTAAAAGTCTTTGTTTATAAAAAGCGAGAGGACCAATTTCAAAAACGTATAATCAATTATTTTATATCAGCATATTATTCCAACTTTCAATTTATTTCGGTGGTGTTGTCTTTAAATGAAATTCCAAGTGTTTTTCATCATAACAGAGGAGTCTTTTACGAACAATCCTTAGCGATAAAATTTTAAAATCTAATAGTATTTCAATTTTTTTGTTAACAAATGTGTTTCCTCCCTTTTTTTGCGTTTCTTAATTTATTTTAGGTGAACAAACTTCAAACCTATAGAGAAGTTCCTTTATAAACATTTTGATTCAGATAAGCTAAGCTGTTAATGAGAATGAAGAAAATAAATAAAACTGTTCTAGGGCAGGATTCTGTAAAAACTATTTTTGGTAAAATTTTGATAACTTAAAGCAGACAAACTACAGTATCTAGGTACAATATAGTACATAGTAATCTTAGAGCTATTTCTAATATGAGTATCCTTTCTCATATCGATTGTATGACAAGTATAATTTTACCGATTTTTTTTACTCTAAAAAAATTTCAATTCCGTATCTAGAGAATCACTTAAAAAAACTTTAAGTTTAAAAAAAAGAAACTCGATTCAGTGCTTAAGGCTGTAGGGTAATTGCTACAGACTCAGAGAGAAAGACATTCGGGATTGCGAAACCATTTTTTTTTCGTGTTATATCTATTATCGTTTTGTAAGGTTTGAATAAAATGATATGATATCAATCATAATCTTATTACTTACAAATATCGCATTTAAAAGCATTAAGATATTAAAAAAGACAATAGTTATTTGAATTTTATATTTTTGAGCTACATATATGGGTTTAGAATTCTGCAAGTTTAAAAATTGAATATTTGAATACCTGCAATTCTGTAAAGCGGCAAAATCTACGATTTTATATAATTACAATTTTAAATGCCGGCATTTTTTCCTTTAAACCTGAGTTAACTCACCAAATTTGTTAAGTTAATTTTATACGAGAAACAGATTGGCACAGCAAAATATCGACATCGACATCAACGTTAGAAATTACCCTAAATTCGATGTCGCTGTTGCTGTTTTAATGTATTCAAAGCCATTTAAAACCACTGGCTCTAAAAGGTTGTCAAAGTTGCTATTGAAGTTGATGTGCCAATCTGTTTCTCGCATTATGATTTACTGAATAGATGCTTTTCATCTTTTATCCTCTCAAAATTTGTTTATAATAGGCAAAAGGACAATATTTTCAAAATAAAAAAATTATAAAACATTTTTGCAGAAAACCACATAACCTACAAAATTTACATAAACTACTTTGTGATGTCTCGTACCTTTTCAAGAGTTATATACGAAAAACCCATATAAGTATCTTGTATACATTTTGTTTGGTCATAACAACTTTCACAGAAAAAAACCAATAGTTTCGCGGATATAGATAAACATTTTTCAATATGGCTGGTTTCACTCTAGGCACTTGGTTCACCGAAAACAAGGACTTGAGCTTTTCTCATAGCCCTTTTTGAGATTTATGAACAAAATTACACCTTCCTACATTTCGTTCTAAAAAAAAGGGAAAGCTAATATGGAATATTTGCTATGTGCTTTAAGACTTTGAGGAATAATAAAACGCAAAATCCAACCTGTTACAAGGTATTGATGTGATGTCACAACCTGTAGTTTGACTGTACTATAAGTGTGTTCCACACCCAGTTTCAAACAGTTTCAGACTGCCAAATTTAGTCATTTTTAGTCCGAAGTCGTTCCAGACTTCAAAAGTTGTGCTAATTCTTACAAAAGAGAGCGCGCTCGAGAGAGTAAAACATTTCCCCTTCTTGCCAGTTTTAGTCCGAGGAATTTCTTCTGGCTATTTCTGGGCTGGATGTCAAATGCCTGGTTGCCGTATGTCAGATGACGTAATTTGTCAGTTGAGTACAAATAACAATGCCGGACAAGGGTTGCCCAAGTGTTAATTTTATTTTGATTTTAGTTTTGAAAGATAAGCATACTTTTTATCATTTTATTAATCTTTTAACTAATCAACTAATTACAAAAAATTTACGCCAATAAGCAAAACTATTTCTTAAAAAGAAAATTTAAAATTGACAATATTGAGTATTACTTATATTATATAGTGCTACTTCAAGAAAAACACGCTTAAGCTTCATAATTTAATGTATAATTAAAGATTAGTTTGTTTGTATATTAATATACTTGATGTAAGTTTGTACGTTTATTCTCTGTTAACATTTTATTTTCTTGGGATGTGATTCTTGAAAATGTTGATTAAGATTTATCACTGATCTACGGCAACCATAGTCGAATATATTTTTTGACGTTTAAAAAGTAGTCCAATTTAGTGCGAAAACCGTTCCAGACATTTTTTCAGTTTTCTTTCTCTTTGAGAGCATTTCATCCCCACTCCTCAAATTTGACATTTGACCAACTTTTAGTGCGAGAAATCTTGGGAACGGACCTTATATGTGATGTCTTACAAAATAATAAAGTAGAGTTCATTACACATTTAGACTCTCCCTTTATATATAGCAAAGAATAAATAAACATTATGATATAACGCAGTATTTACTCTTGAGTCTTAATCTACGCAATTCTGGTTCATAGTATAAAAAGTATCAAACAAAAAAAACTAATATCATTTTTCACAGGAAAAAATAAAAAGAAGAACCTGATGCTATCAACTATAAATACTAGACTTGTATTTTTATTCTCATATATTTCTTTGTTGCAAAAGATTTTCCATAGTATTAGAATAAGAAAATAAATAACGGACTTTCAAAGAGACTTCCTAAGCACTAAAGCTTCTTTTATGTAGGTCTCCGTCTGCCCTCCTATAAGCAATCCTCTTCAATCTTCTTTTATCTTGAGCTCCAGGTCTATCCCTCTATTAGAAATCATTTTTTACCGAAACTCAGAGACGCGTGTAAACTTGTGGCAACTATATCATTGAAACAAATCAAATATGCTGCCATGAACTTTCCCTACATATCTGCTCTGCTGCTTCATCCGGTCGGTGATGGAAACAAAAAAAAAAATAAATAAAAGAAAAGAAACAAAAACCTTAAAAATATAAGAAAAACTAAAACTCGACTATGTTTTTTTTTTTTTTTTGACTGCGAGGGGGGAGGATCGTATACGTTTTTGGTCACAGATGTATGCCACAGCTTCAATAGACACTTTCACACCCGAGAGCTACATGCAGAAGTGAACCAATCCAAAAACCCAGAGCAAGCAAAGCAAAGCAAAACTATATACGATATATAATATGTACGTAAACGTGATTCTCCAAACAGTTTGAATGTGAATTCACAAACTTATGTGTTGCGTCCAAGTGTCCTCGTTCTCGTCTTCGTCCAAGTTCAACTATAAAGAATCTATTCTATGTGCTCGTCCTGATTTTGGCCTGGTCAAAAAGTATCTCTCTATCTCCGGATAAAACTTTCTCCTGAGGAATACTATATCGTACATAATATAAATTTTGCCAACAAAATTCCTTAGTTTAATTTAAACGTTTTCTCAGTTGGAAATCTTCATAATCCCTCAACCACAATCAGGACAAATATCGTCCTGGTAGATGCTGCTCTGAGTCTTGTATGTCCTTTTTGCATTATAGTTGTGTGGGTTTGGGTGGGAAATAATGAGAGAAAAAATAAAAAAAAGGAGAACACATTTTATACACTCCACATCAATTGATTTAGATCATTGGTTTGTAAACTTTTTATTCGAATATTTGACAAATAAATTTGTAAATATGGAGATTTGAATTTTTTGAAGCGGAAATATTATTAAATTTTAGTATTTAAAAGCACAAATGTATTAACTGGCAGAAAATCCAAGCAAAAGTTCTCAAGGGAATTAAGCTTTGGCTTGAAGTCGCGTGTAATCATGACAGAAAATCAAAAACACGTTTATTTTAGGACTAAAAATAACAGTAGCTGCCGTAAAAAATTTTTTTTAGCGAAAAATGAAAATATTGTTTTTGTCAGAAACTTACACAAAACTCTTTAAAAAAAGTCAGTTATTTTTTTTTACAAAAAGGCTACCATTTTATAAAAAAAAATCCGGAAAATGGTTATAAATGGTACCTCCCATAGAACCATTTCTTTGATTTTCGATTTTTTCAAAAACTGTTCAATTGATTTTGTTCAATTTTTTTGAAGAATGTTTTGAAAAATTTTAAAATTTTGTATACAAAAATTTAGAAATTGTTTTTTGTTTTTATTTTTAAAAGAGTTTCAAAAATTTTTTTAGAACTTAATAATTCGAAAACGACTTGATCGATTTTTATAAAACTTTGATACCTAATATATAATAAAAATAAAAATAATTTTTATAACCAAAAATAATGGTACCTGCCACACAAGCGTTTAAAAACAGGTATAAGGAAAATCTCATTTTTATCGAAAATGGCTCCAACAATTTTGAATAAATTTTGTGTGTGTGTTAATATCAGTACTTTCTGACATATTATTGAAACCTTTTTTTGGTTTTCGATTATTGAACCGATTTTAATGAAATTTTGTACACAAGAGCTTCTAATATAAGTTTGAATAATATTGCATATCAAAAATCAAACAAATTTCGGATAAAAAAAAAATTTGAAATTTTTTTGAAAATTCACGTCGAAAACGATTAAATAATTTGAAAGATTATTCCTGTCGAACACATAGATTACAGACAAATTATATTGTCTCTCGACACAAAATAAAATAAGATAAAATTAAATTAAAAGTTTTTGTTAAAATTCTGATTCCGTGAAAGTATAACGACATGTGCTATAACCAAAACAGTTATATTGAATTTACTCTAATTTAGTTTATATGATATAATTAAAGGCTTTTAGGTCTTAAATACATTTCAGAAAATAACAAAGGCCCCAACTACGGCATGCAAGACTTTTATATTTGAATATGAAAAGTAAAGACTTACCTAAAAATACCAGTTAATTTTTTCTATCTCTCTCACCCAAAAATGCTGTGGGCTCTTAGTCTATAATTAAACAAAAAACAAATGAACATCTATGTCAAAAATTAACAGAACTTCAAATTAATTGAACAACATTTGAAATTCTTTTGACGGCAACAAGATGTACAAAATCTGATATTCAAAATAAATGTTTATTTATATGTATATGAAAAAAAAAATAAAAATATAAATAAATAAATAATAGCAACTTTAAGATCGGTTAATCGGGGTTTACCACGATATATAGAAAGCAATACTCTAGAAAGCAAAAAATCCCTAAAACAAAAATCTAGAATTGAAAAACTCTCAAAAAAAAATCTGGAAAGCAAAATCTAGAAATACAAAATCTAGAAAATAAAATTTCTAATGCAAAAATCTATAATTTATATATTAACAAGTCTACCCGTGCGGGTATTCTCGCAATTATATAAAAATAAAAAACGCTCGAAATTAAACAAATTCAGTTTTTGAACAAATTATTAACATTTTTAAAATAAAATTATAATTAGTCACATCAGCAGGTAATTTCGCTTCGTTTGACACTTCATTTGTTAAAATCGGTGTAGTATGAGAAACAGAAAGTGAGTCTTGACTATAGAAATATAGATTAAGTACTTTTTTCCTGTAGAAAATTTCAATGGGAATTTATTTTCCCACATTTTTGACTTTAAAATCAAAAATTCTATTTCACGAAATTCATAATTTGAAAAAAAAGAAGCAAACCTTCCAGAAGAAGAACAGCAAAATAGGATTACATGTTTAATATGCAAAGAGCTCAAAGTGCGACGCGACCACTTCGACAATTAACTCACAAGTGACGCTATAGTTAAAAATAAAATCAAAAAATTCTCGCATCCCAGGCTGCGATGTGATGCCAACGGCCCTGCATAATATAACCGTGATTAGTTATCGTCAACTAACACAATTATATAATCACAAGTGGGCCCATAAAAATAAATTGTTTTATAAACTGAACATATAATGAGTTTTATTTGAGTTTAAACTCCTAAAATAAGTTACAAAAATCTCGAATAATTTTTTTTCGAGATTTTTTAATTAATAATTACAAAAATTTGTAAAAAGTACGTATACGCCCGAGTGTACCATATTTGTTCACAAAGTTGTAGATTGCTCAAAACTCAAAACATGGAAACTGAAGCCCCAAAAATAAAATATAATTAAAGCAGCTAATGCTAAAGTCTGGGTTCAAATAATGAAGAACCTAAACAGAAATTACTCAGTTGACGTTTACAAATTTTTTTTGGCCTCGACTTTAAAACAAATTAAATGCAAAAAATTCCAAAACGGCTCCACGTTTATTTTTAGAAACTCAGAGTACAATAGTAAGACAATGACATGTCAATGGTTGTGGTATATATGTGAGTAATGTAGTGCCAGAGTGTTTTTCAGAAAAAAAAAATGCATCATATAGATGGTGCTCTCATTAGGCATCATCTATGCAATCAAACAAGGCGGAGTGTGTTTTTTAACTATATTAATACTGCCCTGAACGTTGTACGATGATGGTCCAAAACTTCATCCTCAATTTTTGTTTTTTCCACACTGACTTCATTCTATCGTGCTTCACTTCGATTTCTTTACGCAGTTGTATTTAAGCATCACCAAGTGGTATAATAATCAATTCAGTCACGTTTTCCAAGTCTTTTCATATCCGGAATTAAATGCGGTCCTTGATAATATTAACATTTACTTCTTTGTGGTTTGTTGGCCTTCAAGATTGGATGTTGAAGCTTCTGTGTATATATCATCACACACTATATACACATATGTTGCCATATAGTTAAACGAAGTGTTTCCTGTTAAATCTCACTTCAAACATTACACACACATACAAATGCAATTTCATCACATATATTGAGCCAACCAACCTAAAACACATCAGCAACAGAGTACGAGTATATTATAACGAAGTTATGAAATTTTCAACAAATATATCCTGTTAGCCAAGTGTCATTTATTATTAAGAGAATAAAAGAAGAGCCCTATTCTATACAGACACTATATATGCAAACAAACACAAACACACAGAAGCAGCAGTTACCAATACCACTTTGATAAAAATCTAATTGCGTCAACCGATATAATGTATCTTTTGGGCGGATTAGACTTTTTTGGCAACGTATGTGGTTTGACTGAGTAAACTTATTTTGTTTGGATAAAAAAGGGTCCGAAAAGTGTGAGTGTTCGCATATACCAGATCATTCCAGAATTAAAATTTGAATTTAAACTAAAAAAAACTTTATTTTTCAAAATGTTTTTTTTTTTTTTTTTAAATAGTTTTTCGTATAAAAAAAAATAAACTATTCCAAACGAAATTAAGTTTTCAGTTCACAGTATTGTGAGAAAGAAATAGTCTACGTAATAAAGAATGAGAACTTTTGTAAAATAAACACCCTTATCTACGAACTATTTTACCACTTTAGGTATAGTTTTATTTATGCTTTAAAGTCGTATAGATATTAACTATATAAAAATAATGTGCACGGCTGTTTGGGATATAATAATATACCACCATAAAGAAATAAAATATCACTGAATGAGCCTAAATTTTGTACCACCTTCGAAATACATATGTACATACTTATAGCTAAACTTAAGAATATGAAATAAAAAAATAAAAAAATCGCCTCTGGAGTTTGGAAAGTCTAATTTGTGCATGTAATTTTTTCGTATCTACCATTCGTTGATCCGAAGTTATAAAGCTCTAAATTTTACTGTATTTCCTTTTAAGTTTCATGGTCAAAAAAGCTCAATAAAAAAATAAAAAAAAAAAATAAGGAACATCGCCCCTAGAGAAACGTATGATCTACACAGTGCAATTTGTTTTTATAAACATTTACTATGGTCTACCTGCACGTCTAAAAAAATATAACTTAAAAAGTTTAGAAACTCAGTTAAAAAAAATATAACTAGGCTCAATTAAAAAAAAAGTAACGGACATCGTCCGTGGAAAAACTTGCCCTCAACATTTTGGAGTTTAAAGTTTTCCAATACCATTGATACTTATCGAGAGCTGCAAGCCTAAAAAAAAACTTCGGATGCAGCAATCTTCAACTTCATATTAATTTTGGCACAGAAATTTTTTTTTATCACAATCGTGTGGCCGTGTTTTAAGATGGTGCTAAAAACCGTTAGGTTTTAACTTAAAAAAAAATCAACTAAAGATTTTTAAAATATATTGCAGACGATATCCTACAAATGCAAAGGAAAATTTGGGCGAGCTTGTGGTTGTCGAAAATCTGGTCTAAATTATTTTTATAATAGTTCTACCACCTGTAAGCATTGTGGAAAATCTCAGTAGCGATCACGATTATATTCATACAATTCTAGATTTTGTTAATTTAATACAAAACTTTCACAACTCTAAAATAGCTTGTCGCACAGCCTGTATATTTTACTTTTTTTCAAATAATTAATTTTGCTAAATATGTGTTATATTTCCATCCCTCTTGTAAGTTTGGTCAACTTATAGGGCCAAATACTTCGGCAGGTTCCGTTTACACAAAAAAAAATCATTTGAAAGGTCTCAATGTATATACATGTATGTACATACATATAAGTTCATATATAAAAATATATATTAGAAGGAAAAAAGGTATTATTTCTCAAGTAGGAATATACTCGTATATATGTAGGTTCATGATGAGAAACCTTTGGGAGTTTATATGAATTTGGCACGTCCTCTGAACGGACGACGATATGAAAGTTAAGGGATAAAATTGCAGCATTATAATATGAACACACAGACTTTAAGTAAATTTATTGCAAGATTTGCTCTTATATAATTTTTTTTTCTGTTTTTTTTTTGGTTTATTTGTCGTTTCCTTTTTGGATATCGGTTAAGTTATGACTGCAAGATTATCCTTTTGCGACTAGACAAATTGGCAAACAAAAAGTTGGGTAAATCATAATTATGGACGTGATTATTTTCTAAGTAAAGCAGAGCTTTGTGACCATAATGTCACCCAAGATAATATAACATTAAGATGTCAGTTTAGTGCTATGTAATTCCTCTAGGGCTAATTTTAAGAAGCTTAATATATATTTGTTTGTATAACAGAGTTAAATTCTTTTTAGTTCTTTTCTATAATAACTTCTGATTGAAATTGGTTGAAGAGAATAGTAATAATAATTTTGAATTTTATTCGTTTATTCATCAATTTTGTTAAAGTATTAAATACATACATAACTTACGCATGTTTTTTTTATCTATCTTATAACATATGTACATATTAATTAATAAATATAACCAGAGATTATGTACATTGTACACTGTACAGACTACACGAGTATTGTACATAGATAAAATTTTAAAATGTTGGTATATTTTGTTTCTTAGAGTTTTGTGGAAGGGTTCTTTATTGCCTAGGTAGGGTTTAAGAGTTCAAACACAAGCTTTGTAGAAATTATATTTTTTAGGCATTCGCGGTTGTACAGGGTCTTTCATTAAGCAAAGCAAAAAAAACAAAGTGTGTGAGAAAGTATCATATAGAAATTTTGTATTCGTTTGAAAGGTCTATCGATGTCATTATGTATGGAATATAACGGGAGCGTATCGGAATTCCGCTTTTTAAAATCCCGTTTTTCGAAAATCCCGAAAAAAAGTTTTAAAATCCCGTCTAATAAAATACGGTTTTTTTTTAATCCCGTCTTCTAAAATCCCGCTTATTCATAATCCCAAAGTATTAAAATCCCGCTTTTTAAAATCCCGCCAAATACCGCCAATCCCGTTTTTCGCAATTCATTTGGGTATTAAACGAAAAATTATAACGTTTTTGTAAATTTCAAAAAATAGAAATTACTCGAATAAAAGAAAAGTACCTGGGAGACCGAGCTTCGCTCGGCTTTTTCTAATTGAAAAAAGTGAAATATGTATGAGAAATATAGACATGGCAGTTAATAGAAAACAACATATGTCATACATTAAATTTGTTCACTTTATAAATGCGTTCAATGGAGATGCTTCCATATTATGTACGTGGAGATAAATATGTAGACAGTTTGACATAATGTACAAATTTTATAATTTTGTCGAACAAAAAAATGTTCCACATACGTCTAAGTGACCCCTAATAAAATACATTTTCTTCGAAAATTATACAATAATTCTTCCTTTCCCATATACAGGGTGTCCCGAAATCACCGCCTCAGAAGAAAACCAAGAGTTTCTGAGGTCATTTTAAGTCGAAAACAAAATCATCAAAATTGAAAAAAACTAAAGCTTAGCTCCTCTTTTAAAAATAAAATTGCATCGTTAGACTTAAAATAGAATTCAGCATCCTTTGGCACCTCCTTATAAGGTCTGGATGATACTTATTTTTATTAGCTTTGAAAGTTAAATCATTATTTAAATACAAAATTTCCTCCAGATAGTTAGAACTGTTGCTTTAGCGCCCCTTTAGTTAAGGGCCTGGGTGATACAACAAAAGTGGGCATGGAAGGGCGTGGGCGGTTTTTCCAATTTTTTTTTTTATTTTGTTCTTGCTTATCAGTACACTTCCTGATAATTTCATCCAAATCGCTGAAGCCATTTACAAGATTCCAATATATAACAAAAGTGGGCGTGGCAGTGGCGGATTTAAATAACGCTAAATTCCAAAAAAAATTCTCGTTAAGCTATGCAAACTGCAAATTTCATTCAAATCTGACCGTTCCCGAAAAACCTAAGAAGTAAAAAATTTCATGCAAATCGTTGGATCCGTTTCGGATATTTTTTGTTTTTCAATTTTTCTCACTCATAAGAATGAACTCTAAAACTTTTACTCAAATAGTTTGATTAGCTTCCGAGAAATAGAAATAATAAAAGTAGTCGTGACATTGGCGGATTTTATTAAAATCAATTTTCAATTTATTTCTTGTTCATATCTAAAAATAAACTGAAAATTTCGGATTGTGTTCGAGAAACCAAAAACTAATAAAAGTGGGTGTGGCAGTAGGCGAATTCTACATATTTCTTTTAAAATTTTGTTCCTACTTATAAAAGAGAACGCTCACTGAAAATTTTATGAAAATTGTCGGATAAACTAAAAACGACAAAAGTGGACAGAGCAGTGGGCGGATTTCACTAAACTTTTCTTTACTTTTTTCGTCTTATTGAGGAGAAAAAAATCTGAAAAATTCATTAAAATGGCTAGTTCCGTTTCCGAGAAACCAAGCAATAATAAAAGTGGGCGTGGCAGTGTGTGGATTTTAGTAAAAGAATTTTTCAATTTTTTGTTATAAGAATAAACTCTTATAACCTCATTTAAATCGTTTGAATTGTTTTCGAGACACTAAGAAATAATAAAAGTGGGCGTGGCAGTAGGTGGATTCTACTTATTTCTTTTTAATTTTTGTTCCTACCTATAAAAGAGAACGCTCTCATAAAATTGTATCTAAGTTGTCGGACCCGTTTCCGATAAACTAAAAACGAAATAAGTGGGCGGTGCAGTGGGCGTTGCTGTGGGCGGATTTCACTAAATTTTTCTTTAAATTTTTCTTCTTATTGAGGAGAAAAAAACTCGGAAAAATGTATTAAAATGGCTAGCTTCGTTTCCGAGAAAGCAAGCAATAATAAAAGTGGGCGTGGCAGTGGGTGGATTTTAGTAAAAGAATTTTCCAATTTTTTGTTATAAGAATAAACTTTTATAACCTCATTGAAATCGTTTGAATTGTTTAAGAGAAACTAAGAAATGATAAAAGTGGGCGTGGCAGTCATAGAATTTTACTAAATATATTTTTTTATTTTGTTTCTCGATCATAACAATAAACACTGAAAATTTCATCCGAATCGTTGGAGCCGTTTTCGAATAGCCAATAACTAATAACAGTGGGCGTGGTAGTAGGCGGATTTTACTGATTTTATTTTTTTAATTTTTTTCTTACCCATGAAAGTAAACTCTGAAAATTTTTTTCAAATCGCTTGAGCCGTTTCCGAGTAATAAAGATATTTCAGACCGATTCCGTCATACTTAAAAGTAAGAAAAGTGGGCGAGGGGTGGGCGGATTTTACTAAATTTAATTTTTATTTTTTTTCTCGTTCATCGTAATAAACTCTGAAAATTTTATCAAAATCGTTGGAGCCATTTCCGAGAAACCAAATATATATAAATATATAAATATATAAATATATAAATATACAAGAATAACTCGTTTAAAGTAATAAGATATGTGGAGGTGTTTTTGATTTTTACTGTACACTTTTTTTTTTTTGCTCATAAAATCAAAATTATGTACATATATTTCCTCATTAAAAAAATTGGCCCCGGAACTAACTCCCAAATGAACTATCTCCCAATGCACTAACTCCCACTAAAATTGGGACTTGGTTCATTATTTTTGGAACTAACGCATCCCAATTCCCAACATAAAATGAACTAAGTCACAAAATGCAAATGAAGGGTTATGTCCCACCAAATAAAAACTACCAAATGAAAAAAAGAAACTTTGCATACACCTATCCTCGCATCTACCCCAAATTCTATAGTGTGTTCAAGCAGGGGGGTTGCAGAGGGACAGCATGCCCCCCCAAACATACCTCACTGTTTATTAAAATCGTTGGGACTTATTTCATAATGAACTAAGTCCCAAATGAACTAATTCCCAAATTTATGAACTAAGTCCCAACGAAATCTTGGTGGGAGTTAAAGCAAGTAGTTTTAATTGCAAAAGCGGGATAATAAGAAACGGGATTATAAAAAATGGGATTATAAGAGACGGGATTATAGAAAGCGGGATCATGAAAAAGCGGGATTATAAAAAACAGGATTATAAAAAGCGGGATTTTAAAACCGGGATTTTAAAAAACGGGATTTTAAAAAGCGGTATAGCGAACACAACCCGAATATAACATCGTTCAAATATCCACTGCATGCATATGATATGTTCAATTTTTTATATGATTCTGGCGATCGCTTTGGGTTATGTTGGCTCTGAGGGCCACTGTGGTTTGTGGCTTATTTGCATAGACAAGAAAAAGTTTAACGTGGGAATCACTCGTGCAGAATTTCCAATGTGGCGTGAGCTGTGTGGAACGTAGCACCACTCTGTTCCAACCAAATGTCGTTAGTGTCCATTTCATCCAATTTTTACCATTACACCACCAGCTACTGTATTTATGTTTTGTATGTTTATTAATGTTTTTCTGCAAAATAATACACATTCGAGTAATTGGAAAACGCGGACCCAGGTAAAGGCGCTTATCTTAAAAAACATTTCGAGGTCCGACTATAAATATGTGTGGAGCTGCGATAAACGATTCTTACAGTGATGTGAGTAACGCTCAGAAAACTTTAGATTGCTTGTTGTTGTTCGAAGCGCTGCTGCTGCTCCAAAATAAATACTTTACTTAAAAAAACAATTTAAATAGGTATATCTCAAAATCGTTTATCGCAGCTTATGCACACTTATACCCAATTCATTATTGCACCTCAAACCGTTTTGCCGAACAATTTTATATTTTTTGTTCTCATACGTTTCACGTATATAGCCTGTAGCTATTGCTTTATCAATGTTTTGTTAATTAGTACCTACATATATTTTTAAATTTGAAATAAACCATTCTTATCTTAAGCCGATCATCGAAAACGACTATAGGTATTTTTATATTCATTTAAAATGAACAAATAGCAATTATCCTTTAGGTATTTACCTTAGTGTCTATATGTGTATAAGTAAAGTATGTATGAGCATCACAATAGGTACTTTATAATGTACTTGGATTACTTGATTTTCAACATCGATCTATCTTCCTCGCCCTTCTACAGCAATCCCCATTTGTGCTTTGTTTACTTTAAATCACCAAAATCTTAGGCTATACGAGAGTACCAGTACATGTCGGATGTCAGAAGATATTTCCTTACACAGAGTATAGAATGCGGCAAACAATACACAAGTACATTATTGGAATAATGTACATATATATATATCTGCACCTATATCCTGATTCCTGAGGCTGAAAGTCCTACCTCAGAGGTGTATCTATAGGTAATTCAAAGTATAGGTGTCTATTTTTTCTCTCTCTCTAACTCTGTCTCTGTCTCTCTCTAACTCTTCTCCTTTCCATATAAGCCAATTATTATGTGTTTTACATATTAAATCGATTGAATTCCCTTGCAAAAGGTAAGCAACATCAGAAAGGATGTGTTGCTTCCTCATCCTCAATCCTTATTTCATGTCGTCCTCCTTATACTTTATAGCAGCATCCAGTCGAGAAGGTATGCTATAGCTACAGATACACACTCTTACACGCACATCTTATTGAATTATAAGCGATATCCTGTTTACGAATACATAAAACAATTATTATTTATTGTTATAGTTTTCGAACTTAATTTACATTTGCTTTATACAATTTGAATGATAAATAAAACTGAAAGATGTACGGTACGTGTACCTTACACTTAAGCATGCCTCATCTATACCTATATATATTATGTTTTCAAAAATGGCAATATACGTTTTTTCTTCTTGTTCAAAATACTCGTATAGGAGGTAAAAGGAATTGTTTTTGAGACAAAGAGAAATGAAAGACCCAAAAGTCTTTTTAATTGATTTAGTACGAACGATGGTATTGCCATTGTGATTTTCTATATATGAATAAAAAAAAGAATACAACAGGATCTCACGTATTGCCTACTTGTTCTCGTTGCACAAGTATAGTTACCCTTATTTTATTCAGGTCAAATATTAGACAGTCCGTAACTAGACAGGTGCATGAAACTATATAACAGGGTTTGTAATTTATGTGCGACATGATAATGACAATGATTTGTATACGATTTTAAGTTAAGCCCACTAAAATATAATTTTGAATCGCCCTACTATATATAGGCTACCTTTTAGTAAAAAAAAACTCGATAAATTTGGTTTAATTGAAAGTTAAAAAAAAAACTTTCTTAATACACACCAGAATTAATTAATATCAAAAGACTGAGAAAAAGTACTAATTTTCAAAATTGTAAAGAGGGCGGAGAGGACTTCGTTGTGGAAATTTGTTTTTTTTTTTTTCATTCATCTATATCAACCATATTTAATAACTTATCAACAATTTATAACTACCTACCCGAACTTTTCTAGGGCTTTTGAATGGACTAATTTTTAATTAAGAGCATAAAGTCAAAATCCCTTGTTTTTTGTTTTTTTTTTTAAATTACGGTTTTAGTGTTTCTAAAAAAGAATTTTTTTAAATTTGTATTTTTTTTTTTTTTAAATCTAAACGACTTAAAACCATCTGATTTTAAGCACTCCATTAAGAATTAATAGGAGTGTCGAAAATTATAAACCAAATTAGTACTTAATACCGCACAATTTTGAAAAAATCATAATAAGGTTTTTTTTCTAATTTTATTTTCAAAATTTTGAGTTTGAAAATAAGTATGTAATTTATTCAAAAAATAACGACAGCAACAACTTAATTCTTACAAAAAGAATTGAAGAATATGTTTCTGGCTTTTGAAAAAAAAGATATAGCATGATTATTGTAATTGTTGCGGTTGTTTTCAAATATTTCCTTAGACAATTTTTTTTAATTTGCCCTAAAAGGGGTGGAAATATAAAGCGGGCCCATATCTAAAAATTATGTTTAGGCATATTATAATATATTATGAAAAAAATTGATGCATATATAACAGAGTGCAAAATTATATGTATTTGCATCAGTCTTTTTTTTCAATGCAAAAAATTGCATTTTGCATATTAAAACAATTTTTTTAATGCAAACATCAAAAAAAAAACTTAATGCAAGCTGAAAATGTTTTCCATTAAAAAAATGTAAATTTAGTTAAAAAATTATTTGCATTAAAAAAAATGCAAATTTAATTGGAAATTTTTTTGCATTAAATAAAATGCAAATTTTGTTCGAAGATTTTTTGCTAGAAAAATAAAATACAAAATTTGTTAGAACATTTTTTGCATTAAAACAAATGTAAATTTTGTTCGAACATCTTGATTTAAAAGAAATGCAAATTTTATTCAAAAATTATTTGCTTTAAAAAAATGCAAATTTAATTTGACATTAAAAAAAAATTATTTTTTTTTTAATTTTGTTTGCATTAAGTTAAGATTTAACTGTTATTTCAATGCAATTCATGGTTTCTACAATTTTAAATAAATTTTTTTAAATAAAATAAACAAAATAGGTGGGCGGCGCGGCGTGACAGCTGGTGGAGAATCGGGGCCTGGGCCATAGTGACTTAACTTCATCAACCATTCCCGTGTGGCTTAGCATATCCGTGCTTTAGAAATAAGGTTGGAATTCTTTTATGCAGAACTTAAATTTTGGAGTATTAAGAAAATTTAAACAAACAACCTCAAGGACATGAGTCTGTCGTTGGTTAAAATGTTTATAAATATGACATAACCATTTAAAAGCCTTAACTTAACTTCGGAAAAAAACCAAGGGTACATACATACTATACTAAGGAAGAGTGTTGCAAAAAGTCTTTATTCGTTTACCTTGTTCTTTCAAATAAAACTCCCATTGAAAAGCATTCATGACGGGGATGTGGCATGTTCAGTCTAGAATTCTGAGCCTGAGACATGAAAGCACAAAAACTTGCTTCACTCAATTCATCTGCTGTCCTGTCTGAACGACGGAACGAAAATTCTCTATATGTGAGTTTTTTTTTCTTTTGTCATTCCCGATGGCCGTTGTCGTCTTCTTTATACCATCAGCCGGACCTAGTACAGCCCCACAATCGTTGACTTGACAAAAAAAAAAGAAAAAACTCTCGTCAAGCCGATGGCGACTGATGGGGAACTATGGGATAAAGAAGCCACGTTTTCTCAGTGTTTACAGTGCCATTGAAGAAAAAATGTTTGCAAATTATACACAAACAAAGAAACAGAGCGAGTATCGCTACGATTGTTGTTTATCGGCGAAACATGATTGGCATGGGAATGACAAAGGCTTGGATGGATGCTCCTTGTGAGGGCACTTCAAATAAAAAACACGAAAAAACAAAAAAAATGCAAAAAGCTATAAAGTCTGTTTGGAGCAATTATGAGACAACCAAACGACGACGTGATGGATGAGAATGCTCGCTCGTTGTGTGCAATCAATAAATGCGTGTTTGTATACTGAAGATGAACATCATAAAAAGGAGCAAAGCATAAGCAATCAAAAAGATGAAAACAAGGAAGAACAATAAGTTTCATTTTGTTCGTCACTATAAGCATATAAAGGATCTCCCACCATTATATCTACCTATATATGTACTTAGATACATATCTGAACCTTGATATTTATAGACAATATTTAGCGTTAAATTTTAATATGAATGTATCTGTCAAATACGGTTTATAGTTTATTTTTTAGAGCAGAAACAAACAATAGACCATTTTCGTAGGTAATTCAACAGTTTGTATTTATTTATTATTTTCGCTTACAAAGTAAGACATATAAGTCTTATAAAGTTTTGCAGCCTTTAATTTGATTAAGGAATTCGAATTTTAATATTTAAAAAGAAAGAAAAGAAAAATAGTAATTCTATTTACAATATGTATAAGTTAAATACGAAGATATAAAAAAAAGAGAAAACAAAACAAAAGAAAATCGAGAAAGATGACAGAAAGACAGTTAACCGATTAAATTTTAATTATTTGACAGAATGGTAGGTGGGTGATCCCGGAAAAATAAATATTCGAAAGAAATTGAATGCACGACTGAATGCTAGGGTGCACCCAGAATCTAACCTAGGGAGGGGCTAAGAGGCAGCACCAGTTTCGAACAAAAACCACACAAATCTCTCAACAAATCAATTTTTTTTTTAAATAGACCAGAATAGACAAAATTAAGTAAAACTTCGATTTCTATAAATTTTTTGAAATATCAAATCCACTCAAGAGCTGTTCAAGTTTTAAATATTGTGGCAAGGTACTATTCCAGCAGATATTTTTTTCTATTCAAACATTTTTAATTAATATTTTCTGAGTTGTGTCATTTTTTACGAACCGATTGCGTATGTATATTATGTATATTAGTTTTCAGGAAGGAGGCTGGGGGTATGAAAGTATGAAGATCCTGGTTTATGTAACGTTAAAAAAATTGTTCTATGTATACATATACCTACCTTTTATTATTCTTGTGCGAGTATGTGAAGATGTCATATCACAATCTTGCAATATTTTCAAGACGAAGGGACTATGGAATTTTGTGTCATCATAACACAGTTCTGAAACACGAAACTTTTTGGTTCAAACTGAAAATTAATATCTTCTCGTACAAAAGGAGAAAGAGGAATCCGGGTTTTAAAAGTAGCTTTTACAGGCCACGACTATTTAAACCGATCAAAATAGCAAAAATAAACAAAAAATAAGTATCCAATTCCAAACAAAATTCTCCATAGCCTCTCTAACTCCACTCGATTTGACACTTCATGCCTCTTTAGAATCAGAAAAAGAAAGAAAACAAAATAATCAAAGTAAATCTAGCTATTATTTAGACAATGTTTATAAAAATAAAAAAATAATATAGGGAACATTAAAAAAGGATTTATTAATTTTAATTTTAGTGGGGGCTTAACCCCCATTTATTCCGCTTAATTCAAGCTACAAGTATAACTTAAAAAACTAACTTAAACCTAAACTTATAACTATGAGTGGGGATGGGTCAAAAGGAGTTTGAGGTCGTAGGTGCTGATGTTGAAATCAAATGAGTTTGGATTCAAATTGACCAACCGAAGCATACGGGTCAGAGGTTCATTAAGGCCATAGGAGGTGTGGTGTGTTGGTAAATAGAAGAGGCGAGGGTTTCTCAGGTTACGGATGTTAGTGTTGAAAGAAATCGAGTTATAGAGAGAAGAGCAGTCAACTGAGCCAGAGAGAAGCCGATGTATGAAGAGTATGTCAGCAATTTTTCTACGTTCCTGTAATGAGTTGAGGTTTAACAGTTGGAGGCGGTCACGATAAGGGGGTAAGATCAAAGGATTTTCCCAGGAAAGGTATTGAAGTGCAAAACGAAGGAATCTTCGTTGGATGCTTTCTATTCTTGATATATGTATATCTTGATATGGAGACCAAACCTGAGACGCATATTCAAGTAGAGGTCGGACAAACGTCATGTAAAGCGATCGGGTCACGTAAGGGTTAGAAAATTCTTTAGACCATCTTTTAACGAAACCCAATGCTGAGTTGGCCTTGTGAATTATTTCATCAGTATGAAGTAGGAATTTAAGTTCGCGGTCACATAAAAGGCCAAGATCCTTTATATTTTCAACTATCTGTATGGGGTGATTATGAAGATAGTAAAGACGGGGAGTTGTTTTAATGCGTTTACGTGAAAAGGTCATTGTCTGGCATTTGCTAATGTTGAGTTCTAAGCAATTTTTTGTACACCAGGTTGCAAAATTGTCAAGATCTGTTTGTAGGAGAGATATGTCTTCATGTTCTGCAATGATTTTGAAAAATTTTGTATCATCAGCGTAAAGGGATATTTGACAGTGTTTAATGACCATGTCAATGTCGTTAATTGTAAGGATAAAGAGGAGAGGGCCTAAATGACTACCTTGGGGGACACCAGAAGTGGCTAAAATAGGATTTGAACATGCGGATCTAAACCGGACATAATATTCGCGATTCTCAAGGTAAGAAGTAATCCATTTCAGGAAAAGGGGTTCGAAACCTAAAGAGGAGAGTTTAAAGACTATAAGATTATGAGAAATTTTGTCAAACGCTTTGCTGAAGTCAGTGGAGACCATATCAACTTCATTCCCGTTTTCTAAGGCTCTTAGAGTGAATGAAACGAATTCTACAAGGTTTGTGGTGGTGGATCTGTTTTTTAAGAAACCGTGCTGTGCTGGGGTAATTAGGGACCCGCAACGGAAACTGAGGAGTTCATATAAAATGCTTTCAAAAATTTTTGGGATATGAGAAAGTTTAGCAATTGGTCGATAGTTTTTCACCTCACCTTTCGGCCCTTTCTTGTGAATGGGTGTTATGAAAGATGTTTTCCATATCTTAGGAAATGTTCCTTGAGATAAGGACAAATGAAAAATTTTTGAGAGAGGAACTGAAAGAGCAGAAGAACATTTTTTTAGGAAAATGGCAGGAAGGCCATCAGGTCCAGGGGTGAACTCATCATTAAGTTTAGAAATTTTGATTTCAATGGCCGATGGAGCAATGCAATCGGGTAAGAATGGACCCAGCGAAAAATTCGGTAAATACTCAAAATAGGTCCAATCTGGTTTAAAAGAATCCTTCGAGAATGAATCTTTAAAATATGATGCAAAGTAATTAGCTATAGTTAGATTATCATTGGAAGTTTCATTATTGAAGGACAAAGAGGATGGATACCCATCCGACTTTCTTTTGTGATTAACGAACTGAAAGAAGGATTTGGGATCGTTAATAAGGTTAGATTGAGTTTTTTGTAAATATTCACGGTAGAGAAAACTGTAGAGTTCGTTGAAATGAAGATAAGCACCAAGGTACTTGGAGTAGTCAGTTGGGCATTGAGAGCGTAGAAAAATTTCCCACAGTTTGTTCCTTTGGTTACGCAGCGATCGAAGTCTACGATTATACCAAGGCGGGGATGACGGAGAAACTCTACGTCGGTAGGAAGGGACATGCAACGAAATTGAGTATTGTAGTTCACTGTAAAAAAGGTTAGTGGCATCTTCAACAGACATATTTTCAAAATCAAATGGAACTCGGTTAATATAATCGTTAATTTGGGAGAATTGGGCTTTATGAAAATCATACAAAAAAGGATGTGAAGTGGGTGTAGCTTCTAGGTACGAGTTGAGGTAGAGTGTTAGTAATAAGGGGGGGTGATAATTATCAATAGCTGTAAGAAATTGGGGACAGAGAGTGACTGATGAGTTATCTGGGTCGGTTGAGAAAATAAGATCAAGTTGTCGGCTCATATTATTTAGAACGCCACTCACTTGACTGAGGCTTGAATCAGTTAAATGATCGACAAAAAGGCATTCTTTTGCAGAGGAGGGATTACAAATGTAGTTTGATCCTTGGTCTGACACAGTCCATTTAAGGTGTGGAAGGTTGAAATCCCCACAAATTACAATTTCGTCGAGGGGATCGCATTGTTTTGTTAAATGATCGATCGCGCGAACAGCAATTTCATATGTTTGTAGAGGTTGGGAGGGCAGTATGTAGAAACACATAAGATAAACAGACGTTCTAAGAAGTTTTATTTTAACTGAAACAAAATCTACTTCAGATGTGCTTGAGATTGAAAAAAGGGATGAGTCGAAAGTATTTTTGATTGCGATAAGGACTCCTCTGCAAGGAGAGCCAACGGTGGGCCGATCATCATCTCGATAGACATTAAAAGACGAGGGGAACAACTCTTGGTTATTGATACTGGGGGTCAGGTTAGTTTCAGTCAAAGCGTAGACATCAAAAGGGAGGGAGTGTGATTGTCTTAAGACTGAGTTGGTTTTAGATCGAAGACCTCTTACATTTTGATAATAGATAGTTAGAGGGAGGTGTTGACGTGTTTGAGCAGAGTTTGGATTAAAACAGCTGATTTGAAATAACTGCAAACAAACATCAGTTAAAAAAAAAATTAAATCAAAAATTATGAAAAAAAATTAACAAATCAAAACCAAAAAAACAATATAAACAAAAGTTATAAAAAAAGAATATTTATAAGAAAGAAAGCAAAAGGCAACCTTTAAGATGACACCTACTTTTCTTTAACCGTTTTCTTTTCGAGACTACAGAAATATTAATGTGAGAGCCCTAGTCCCTAGAGGAAGATATTCAACAAGTCAACTGGCAGCAAGTTTACTTCATGCCAGATCCAGAAATGCAAGTTAAGTCTCTCAACAACCATGTACCTGTTAAGACAACACTAAGCAAATTTAGATCAAATAAATGGTGCAGTACAGAAATATGTAATATTACTCCTGAACAGGCGCGATGCAGAGCACAATAAGTGGAAAGAGATTAAAATTTTGAAAATATTTGAATTTTTTAAAATATTACGCAAATTAGACGTAAAACAGAACCATCTCCAGTTTATATCATTACATTACATCACACCTTTGTTTCATAAGACCTTAGACTACTCAAATTCTGCCGAATTTCAGTTTGCATGTGTCAATAAAAGGGATGTATTGAGTGTTATAATCTTAAAAATAAAATCAAAAGCAGTAGGAGTAGATAAAATTGATCTCATTTTTGTTAAAGCCATTCTCCTTCATTTACCGCTACTTACCAATATATAATACATTAATAACAACATCAATTTTTCCCTTAGCACAGAAATGCATAAAAATAATTAAATAATAATCATACAAAAAAAATTTTCTCAATTAATTCCTGATTATAGACGACCTATTTCAATTCTACCATTTTTGTCCAAAGTCATAGAAAAATGTTTACAACAGCAAATATTTTGCCATTTAGAATTGTATAAACCAATCCCTGTTTCACAAAAACCACAGTTGTACTCAGGGCTGGACCAACCATATGTGCAAGATGTGCAAATGCACAGGGCGCGAAATTCTGGGGGTGCATTACCAGGAGCAAAAAATGTAATTTGATCTTGCGCAAACAAATATGTACTGCCATTTGCCATGTGTATGTACGCGTATGCATGTGTGCAAATAAAAAAGGGGCGCTTTCAACAAATCTTACACAGGGCGCAAGTTTGGCTGAGGCCGGCCCTGGTTCTACTACAGCTTTTTGAAAGTTACGAAAGTATACGAATATCACGTATTTCTGTTGATATAAGGACTTTGTTAAATTATTAACCTTACATAGATTTCTCCATACCTTTGACATGGTAAACTATAGAACACTCATTCAAAAGCTAAAAGGACACTTTGTGGTTTTTCAAATTCTGCACAAAACTTATAATTAAATAATATTTGTTGGAAAGAAAGTTCAGGTCGAATACAAAAAATCCAACTATCTTTATACTTCAGTAGGAGTTCCGCAAGGATCAATTTTAAGTCCCCTCTTATTCTTAATCTTCAAAAATCTTCAAATAAACATCAGTACAGATATATACGCTGATAATATAATACTCTATTTAAGCAGTGAAATTGGAATGCGAGAAGATACTGTATACCGATTAAACGAGGATTTAAAATCGATCACCCTTTGAACTGAGAAAAACTGTCCCCGACTCAATCCAACTAAATCCAACTGTTTAGTTATTAACAAATCTGAGCTTGACCTTAGTATGAGATTTTAAACTTATATTTTCGCGGATGTTATTCATATTAAATAGACTTAGTTTTTTCGGAACTTACCGCGTTAAATTTATAGAAATATTTATAATTTCTTTTACCCGACGTTTCGAATAAGTTTCATTATTCGTGGTCACGGGATGAGACTGACGTTTGATGTTATATCTGTTGTTCGGTTCTCGCTCTTGTTCTGAAGCAGTACCGGTGCGTAGTTGTTGTTGCACTTAGATTGTTTATGGATGGTGTACTTGTACTTGGTTGTACTTGTACGCGGTAAGTTCCGAAAAAACTAAGTCTATTTAATTTGACCTTAGTAGTTTTCCTCTAGTGTACCTTGGAGATTCGGTTCTTAAATAAATATAAAAAAGTACAAGAATCTTGGTATTTGGTTCGACAGAACACTTAAATGGAACGTGCACATTCAATCGGTCATTGGCAAGATATACGGTTTCTAAAGAAATTTTCCAATGACAAAGTGTTTTACACCTTTAGCTACAAAATTGGTGACAACAAAGAATTATATTTTACCTATACTTTCATATCGGTGCTATATTTTTATATCAAATAAAGATGACTGCAGCAAAAAAAATCGAAGTGGTATTCAGCAATATAGTTCGCTATATATTATGGATATGAGTATGACCATGTTTCACCACTGCACGTAAAAAAGCAACTTGGATACACATTACATTGTTACCTTCAATTTTGTTCTTTAAAATGACTTATTCCGTTTCAATATCTATCATACGCAGTTCAGTGTTACATGTCTAACCTCTGAACTTCAAGCCACTCGCTCTGGAACAAAAAATTTGATGAGATTTTATTCAAATATGTACTTGGCAAATAATTAATTTCTGAAAAATAATAAGCTTTGAAAATATATACTTCAGTTATCGCCCTACTTGAAATTCTTTAGGTTTCATTCAAGTTTTATTAATGCTTGAAGTTATTAAAATTTAATTTATTTTATAAATAATAAATAAATTTTCTCTTAAAATAACTTGAACTATGGTAACATCATAAAATATCAAAATATCAAATGAAAGGCTTTTAATTTTCTCATACCATTTCTTTCACGTGAAGCTGATGCTTTCTGTTTCTACTTATTCTTACTTTCTTTCCTCTCTTTTTTTTAAGTTTTTTTTTTTTGGTGTAGATATTTAACTTTTTTTCTTTTAAATATTAAACTTTCTATTAATTTCTCAGATATTAAGCTTTTTTTTTTTTCTTCATTTACTTCTTTTCATTTCTTTAAATATTTTCTTTCTCAAGAATATACACTTAAATTTCTTATCACGTTATAATAATTATTCTCTTTTTATATTTCTTCTATTATTGCTATTTTTTTAAATATTGTGTTCGGTTTATGGAATTTATTAATTTTTATATTCACAATTTTATTTCTATTTAATTTTTTTAGACTTCGATTTTTTAAACTTTGCTTCTTTTTAGATAATTTTATAGATTTCGATTTTTATTAAAAAAAAAGGATTCTGATTTTTTCATAGGTATTCTTTTTACGTGATTTCTATTATTCGATTTTCACCATATTAGCATCGGTAAGGAATAGCCTGGATGAAAAAGCTAACTGGTGTTTGTTGATTTCTTTAATTAGTTATGTAATGCCGTTCATTAAGTTCTTATGGTTAAGTTTTTATAATTCTAGACGAGGTTGACGATTCTACGAGAAAAAATCATTTAAAAGATTTAAAAAAAAATTGTGGATCGTCAAAAAACATTGTCTTTTCTTTTTTTTCGTTCTGGACTCACAAAAAAATCAGATTATATAAACCCAAAAACTATTTTTGTTTCATTAATTACGTATACATTAATACGTATATTTCAATGTTTGGTGCAACGTGGCACCAAACATTGAAAAAAATTATTATTTCATTTTGCCAGGAATTAAAATCCTTTTATCTCACATTTTCGTTCGTTACACTTTTAAAAATTATTCCCGATCGTCCTTGAAAATATGCATTCTTTTGGTGTTGCTTCAAGATGTGAGTAATATAATTTTTAAATTATTTTATGAAAACTTCGCAGATCGACGATTGGTACCGGAAAGGAAGTTTTACATTTGCCAATAAACCACGGAGCCAACCAAGAGCTTGTGAATATCCGCGGTGGGTGAAGAATAATTTTTTGTTCGAATACCTGCTCTTAAGGCTTGAACAAAATGGTGTTACGGTACCATTGTGTGAATAAATTTATGACATAAGTTAAGATATTATATTAAGGTCCTGTTTCACAAAGTAAAGTTCTGATTAGTTACACGACACATAAATATTGACACAGGGTCATAAGTTCAAAGGAGAAAAAATCACAGTTGTCTTTTTACCCACCTGAATATAAGTTATAAATTGAAAAATATTTTTATGGCCACTGTTCTATATGTCATTGTTATAGTCAGAAACCCAATTAAAACAAATCAGTACCTATATCTAACTCGTTTTCAAAATAATGATTTTGCAAAAAAATCAAAACCATTTTTTTTCTTTTGAAAATTTGTAAATGCAAAATTATTTAGACATGAAAGAACTTCTTGATGTATGATTTTTTTTATTCAAATCGGTTAAGCCGTTATCAAAAAATTCGAAAAAAAAACAAAAATTAGAAAATTCCCAAAATAAATTATTATTAAAAATAATGATAAACTTTTTACGGCATTATTCAACAATAGACCTTCGCAGAAGAGCGGGTGTTTTCCATTGATTTATGAAACATACTATCTTGGTGGGATAAATAATCTTGCTAGTTTTTGATTAGATGAAGTTTTGCTGAAAATTGCCATATATTTATTTATTATTTATTATCCATTATTCATTATTTATTATATATAATTCATTATATATTATCTATTATCTAGTATCTATTTATTTTGTATTAATTTTTATTATTTATTATTTATTCTTTCTCAAAACGAATCCCCACCATACAATTTTGAATGCCACAATTAAAAAGGAAATTATATCCTATTCACCAACTCTACCTCTCAGGCTTAGGTCTATATTTACTAATTTTTGTCCAAAATAGTTTATAATTTAAAGGAAATTTTATTATCTAGCTTGATGGTCCGTGAAATACATACAGTTTATGTCTTTTGGGTCCAATTAACCAACACTTTCTAAATACCTTCTCTTTTTAATTATGAACTGCTTTTTCTTAACGACCTTCTAAAACTTAAAACAGATAAATTATAACCTAATAAAATTAACAACAATCTCCCACATTTTCATTTTTAAATCAACCTTTGCCTATAATTTATCAAAATACGTACACATAGGTCTCCCTTCCACATACATTGCTAAACTTTCTTCCTTGACGAAAATTTAATGACAAATAACCACTGCTCACACACTTGTTAGGCTTAAATTTTATTGCCAATAAAATTTCACCCCCAACTATCATCTAACTAATCCGAAAAAAACACACAGTCTTTCCCTCACAGTAAGATAAGTCTATGAACGTCCCATTGGCCACAAAAACCGCACACTATATATATATCCACAGCCAATATACCGTCAAACGATTGTGTCCCATAAACATTATTTTAGATCAGATCCCTCCCAATGACCTTAACTCCACATCCGGTATCTATAAAATCACTATTTGGTCACATATTATTTTTGGTTTTTTGGAAGTTTATACAATAAAACTTAGTAGGTATAGGGAACCCAAGCTCAGGCTCAGAACCAGGACCAGACCAAGACCACCACCATCACCACACCGCACTGTCGTGGACCGAAATCAAAACCAAATTAAAAGTAAAGCTCAGCAATAAATCTGAATCTGGAAAATCTCTGTGGTAATCCGTTTCCGATCGTAAATTAAATAATGTTTGCCAAAGAAACCGGTCGATGTTATACTCGTATATAAGAAGTGAGGAGTATATGGAAGGACGTCGCCATCAAGAACGACAAAGACGATGAACGCACAAAGTTAAGGCAATAGTTCTCCTGGCCCAGCCCATATATAGCCACAGTCTGCCAGTCCGCCGATGGTATGGTATGGTTCCATCGTCCAGAGGAAGAATAAATTGCGAAAATTACTATTGATTTGGCAATGTAATGGAAGTTCATCCGCTGGCTCTTTGTGGTTGTCCCCAGATACCTACTCCTCACACGGTGTCCATGTGTAATAAAAAACACTCCTCGCTCCTGTTAAATGACCAAAAAACTATGTTCCATGTAACTTTTCTTTTGGAACTCTTCCATCATTACAACTATACATACTTACATGTGTGTATTTTGGACCGGGTTGGGTCGACACGCTATATATGTTTATAGTACAAGACTGGCACAACATGATATTCATCTGAATCTTGTAGACCTCGACATGGGCAACAAAAGGGTCCGATATACCTATATATGTCCATCGTCCTTCGTTCCATCGAGCTTCCGTTTTTTTTTTTTGTAACCAAGGACCATAAAGAACGATTTCGGTTCATTATTAATATTGAGCTTTTATGGCTTATCGTCCAGCGGCCAGGCAATGCATAAAAGTCCATGTCTTCTCGATGTATATATTTCCACCGGTCAGGGTGAGGCGTCCAAAAGGACATAAACACATAACAACACCAATAAAAGTTACTTTTTAATCATATCTAAAGAACATGATAAAAATGGAGCTGCTGAGTTAGAAGTTTGAGCACGCATTTTGATGTATCCTATATATCTAGTAATTTCCAGCTATACTAAACCTACATACATATATGCATATCTATATACGAACATACACAAAACATTTATAGGCCTTCCAATCAGTTTTTTCTTGTTCAATAATTTTTCATAAGGGAAACGGGCAAAGTTTAAATTGAATTTCTTATAACCCAAATGCTTTTCTATCATGACATACGAATTTGAGTTATATATTTGTATGTTTATATCAGGGTGTTGCAATTTTGTTTGAGTTTTTCTTCCAAACATCATTCTTTAAAAATATTTTGACGTCTGTTAAAAATTTTAATATTAAAATTAAAACTACAATGTTTTCGATTTTCTAAACGATTTGTACAATGTACATTGTACATATCTATTAAAAAGCTACATGAACGTACTTGGAGTTTTGTAACTCAACAATCGCAAGTCGCACAAAAAACTGCACAGCATATTTGTTTATAAAAAACTTGACTGTTTCAAAATTACTGCTTTCAACTGAAAAAATTTTACTTCTTTTTGTAGATATTATAGTCAATGTCTCCAGGATAATCTTCGAGACGACCGAATGCATTCGAATGGGATTTTCCAGACAGCTCATACATAGACTAATCAAAAAGTGTTTTACGCTAATTTTTATTTTGAAATTTATAACAGTTTTTTGCAAAAAAGTACATTTTATGGGGCGACTTACAACTCCCAATAATTTCTGTGTGAGTGTTATTGACAGGAATGGTGGGGACCTTAAATTTTATGCCAAATACTAACGGCTATAAGGTGAGAGGGATTTTTTCTGACAAGAGAAGAAATACTTTTGGAGGATTCTCTGTTTTTTTTAGATTGCATAGGTGGGTTATCCAAAACCTTCATCGTAATAATACAATACTTCACGGGCTACTAACAATTTCTTGGCAATAAGTTAAAATCATTGCCAATTACATAAAAAAAATCAATATTCATTAAAAACTGAAAATTTTTAATAGAAGTCCTTTTCAACTAACTAAAAGTTTTTTAAACTTTTTTGTAAGAAACTTTTTGTTTTTTAATCACCCTAATTTGAGTATTATATATTTGTGTGTGCTTTTGTGATGGTTTATAAAGAAAAATGACTATTAAGTGTTCGCTGACTCCTTAGGGTTTTTTAAGGACTTTTACACAAAAGTTAATAATAAACCTTTGAAAAAACATATAATATATCTGTTTTGTATTTTATTATGGTAATACTGGATGCCATCCGAAGTGATTGACATCATGATTTCCGGTCCCCGATGGAATACGTATATAACGCTCATTAAGAGCAGCTGGTATCTTAAAATTTTAGAATTTTTTGACCTAAGGCATATTTTTTTAGTTGGGAAAAAAAATTATTAAAAATCCACCGCTACACTTACAAGGTCACGTTATGCCTTTTTTTTAAAGCCAAAAATCCATTCATTAATTCCGTTTTTAAATTTAGTTTTTTTTTATAAATTAATTTTGGGAAAAATAATTTTCAATCTCAAATTAAAAAAAAAAACGAACAAAATTTTTTTCAACCTCATTTTGTTCTAAATTATATATTATTAACTAGTAATTTTGTTTTTAATATACAATGCTCTTATCAATCTGTATGCAAATACTAAAAACCAGATTTTAAAATATATTCTAGTTTTTGAGAAAATCGAAAATTTCACTCGATTAGGTATTGCATTGAACTGTCGCATGTGTGTTTACTTTGTCGTACGTTTATGGGGTTCTAAGAAAGTACTGATTTTCGTTCGTGGCGTATACGACAAAATAATTTTGGAGATAAACCTCTATAGTTTAAAAACTAAAACCGATAGAATAACCTAAAATACCTTAATCAAAAGATTATTTTCCACACAAAATTATATTTAAAATGGAGAAAAGTTCGTCGGTCAGTTCCTTTTTTATTTAAACGCGAAACTTTTAATGTGATTTCCCAAAGTTGCTCAAATGGCGTATACGACAAAACAACTTTTGGGCGACGAAATATTTGCATCCAAAGTTCAATTACTTTACTTCTACAAAATTAACTTAAATGTGTTCAAGAAAATTGTTTCCATTGCGATATTTCGGGAACGGAGAGTCCTAAGTGGTTGCGGTTTTCAGTTCTGAATTTGAAATTCTCAGACCTTTTCAAAAACGTTTTTTTTAAAATAAAAATGACAAAAATGTTAAGTACTATTTGCACGGAGACTCGTAAAAAATTGAAAACTTCAAAATTATTTTTTAATTTTTTAAGACCTTTGTAAAACAAAATGTTTTTACCACCTCTGGTTCTCGAAAATATATGCACGACTGGATCGCTTAAACTTGCTCTTATGTGCGATCACACTGTGTTTTTAAAGTTTAAATAATTCAAAATATATATTTCTGTGGCAATAAGACAGAGTATAGCGTATGTTAAAAATAAAAGGTTTCGAGAAAAACGCATTTTTGTCTATACAATCTGTAATTGCAATTAATGTAAATTTTTTAAGGATTTATAAGATAGCTTTTGAACGGGTAATAATTTCGAAATGTTGATTGGACAGGAAAGTAGCTCACAAACTGTGGACTGCTAACAATTGAAAAACCGAAAAAACGCTTATGTCAACATAAGCTACTCTGTCTTATTGCCACTGATTTATCTTATAAAAGAAATAAATTAGTTACGGGAGCCTATATTGTATACCACCTGCTTAAAACGTAGTTAAGTTTAAGGTAGTATTATAGGAGTAGGTACATTTATTTATGAACAATATAGCACCGTGTTGCATGGAACTTACAGTGTAGACTGAAAAATTAAAAAAAAAATGTAATTAAACATAAATTGATTAAACAACCCCTGAAATTGTATTGACTCTGCAATGCGTTGTACATCATCCAATTTCTTAAGGAAATCTCAATTTATGAGAAAAAAAATTGAAAATCGTTTGAGCGGTTTTAAAAAAAAAATAATTCTTTATAAATATATAAAATTTTGAAAAAATTTAAAAAAAAAATGGTAGGCAATTTTTAAGCCTTTATTATTGCGGAGTTAAAAAATTAATTTAAAAAAATATCATCTACCCATTTTCGAAATATGGAATTTTCAAAAAATAATTTTGAAATTTTTTTTAAAAATCAATAATTTTTTTTTTTTGAAAATTTTGGTATGCAATGTTATTAGAACTTATTTGAAGCTTTTGTGCAAAAAACTCAATAAAATCAGTTGAACTGATAATGAGATAGTCGATAATCAAAAATGGTTCTATGAGATACCATTTTTAACCGATAGATAATTTTTTCTCCAATAATATGTAGATCGTACAGATATTAGTTCGCACAAAATTTTTTATCAAAATCGTAGGAGCCGTTTTTGAGAAAAATGGAATTTTCAATACCGGTTTTTAAACATTTGTATGGGAGGTACCGTTATTTTTGATTATAAGAATAATTTTCATTTAAAATCTGCTAGATAAAATTAAAAAACTGCTGGGTTCCAAGTTTAATAAAAATTGATTGAGCAGTTTTCTAATTATTAAGTTCTCAAAAAAAAAAAAAATTTGATACATTTTTTAAAAATCCAAAAAAAAATTTTTTTGAAAATTTTGGTTACAAAACTTTTAAAAATCTTTCAATCATTCTCCATAAAAAAATTTATTTATATCAGTTGAACCGTTTTGGAGAAAATCGAAAATTAAAAAAGTGGTTCTATGGGGGGTACCATTTTTAACCATTTTTCTGAAATGTTTTTTTTTTCATAAAATGGTAGCCTTTTTGTACAAAAAATTACTAATATATTTTTTTTAAGTTGTGGGCACGTTTTTGAGAAAAATAAGATTTTAATTTTTTGCTAAAAAAAATTTGTACGGCAGATACCGTTATTATTGGTCTTAAAAAAAATTTTAAAAACATTTGGGGGGGATGCCCAAAAAACGCTAGGTACCAACTTTGAAGAAAATCGACCAACCTGTTTAGGCTACAGCCGAAAGCACAGACAGGCGGACAGAATTGCAAGACCCACTTTTTTCGACTACGCTATCATCGTAATGTCAACTTTGATCAAAATCCCGATTTCGATTTTTTTACGAATCCATAACTTGCCATATAGTACCTACATACATATAATATGTACAATGTATCGGGTTTTTCAATAAGAGCGCTACAAAAGTTTTTTTAAATAAAACAAAAACGGTTTTGGATATCAATGAAATTCTTTATTCCTGTGAAAGTACATTCGATGCTATTATGTATGGAACTCGATTTCTTTTGCATGGCCACCACGTGCACGCTTGCAGAAGTCCAGACGCTGAATCCGATTTTCGACGGTTGTCAAGCATAAATCGGCCGATACTGCTGCAATTTCACGTCCGATATTCGTACGAAGTTCATCAATCGTCACTGGCTTGTTGGCATAGACCATGGACTTGACGTAGCCCCACAGGAAATAGTCTAATGGCGTCAAATCGCACGAACGAGGCGGCCAAGCGACTGGACCATTTCGTTAGATAACACGTTCTCCTTGTTTCCAATAAATTGATTGTGACATTCGCTGTGTGGCTTGTGGCGCCGTCCTCTTGGAACCACATGTCCTCCAAGTCCATATCATCCAATTGGGGCCAAAATTATTCGGTTATCATTGAACGGTAGCGATCCCCATTCACAGTAACGTGCCGGTCTTGATCATCACGGAAGAAGTACGGCCCAATGACGCCGCCCATAAACCACACCAAACCATAATTTTTTCCGGATGCAATGATGCCTGACCAATACCGCATATTTTGTTTATTGACGAAGCCATTCAGCCAGAAATGAGCCTCATCGCTCATTGGACGTAGCGCTCTTAACGTTGAGGCCACTGACTCCGAATTTCGGTAGTAAATTTTAATAATTTCGACTCGTTGTTGGCTCGTATATCTTTCCATCATGAAATGGCAAACCTTACTGAAGAGAAATGTCAAAAGAGCAGCAAGAAATATGGCGTCGTTTGCTGTCCCTGTTGCTCTACTTTTGTAGCGTCCCTTTTGAAAAACCCTTTACGTATATCGCAAGTAAAAAATTGTTTCCATGGCGATATTTCGGGAACGGAGAGACCTAAGTGGTTGCGGTTTTCAGTTCTGAATTTGAAATTCTCAGACCTTTTCAAAAATATTTGAACATTTACTAAATCTGTGGTAAAAACGAAAAAGCAACTGTAAGCTGCAGCTGTAGGTAATAAGAAATATTTTGATGTAGATACTATTGAAGACTTTCGTATATTTTACGAATAGTAGGTATGTAAAAACCTAGTTTTGTTACAAAACATTTTGTGAGAAGTACAATAATTGTATTTCGTATGCACTCAAAATATATTTTGTATAATTTATGTAATGTTTGTAGTTTTTCAAAATCATTTGTAAACAAATATTCGCAAATTGAATAAGCGTTTTACTGCTTCCCCTGAAAGAAGATATTGAGTAGATTTAAAAAATTTTTTGTCCAGATCTTGAAACATTTGTGTGAAAAAGAGTTACAAATGTGCTTTCGTAAATTTTACAAATTTTTCGTATTTCTGAATCTTTTGATCTACGTGTTGGTTACGAAAAAATGGTTTATTTTACCAACTTTCGTATTTTAAAGGAAAAATTAATATACGAAAATATTTTGTAGTGAATTTAGGAAAAATTTCTTTGAGTGTAATATTATATCAAAATTATTTTTTGAAAATTCGAACTTTAACATGATTTTTTTTCAAAATTGATTTTTTAATACCGCATTAAAAAATACTTACCACTTCTAGAAAATGTTAACTAAATTGTGTACATACAAAAATTATTTTTTTTTAATTTGTTAAATCAGGAATTTTCAGCTATAGTTTACATCGTTTATATAATAAGGTTGAATTAAATTCTTCTTCTTCTTATTTCCATAATAAATATAAGGTGTTAATTTTCTTTGGATGGGTCGATATATAACTCCAAATATTATCCTATCTTCTATAAATTGGCAACACTTTATAAAATCCGATTGAAAGAAAAACAAAACAAAGCAAAGCAAAACAAAAACTTGAGTCGAACTCGAAGGACGGTGCGGCGGCAAAACAATATAAATAATTCCAATTGCTTTTAAGCACAAGAAACAAGAAAGAAAGGTTCCTCAGTAGGTATAGGTATCTCTATTTCATAAATATATTTGTATGTATGGTAAAGCTCCTTGTACTTGCTGTTGGCAAATTGATAGATGACAGCGCGAAAGTTGTCTTCTTTTTCATTGTTAGGTTTCCCTCTATTTCTTCTCCTCTTTGCCTTCCTATATATAGATGCGGAACTACTTTTGTTTTTGTTGCTGTTCGTCACCCGCTGTTCTAGGCTTTCGAGAAGAAAATTGAAATTGAGGCCGACTAGATGTCATCACCCTATCAAGTTCTCCCTCCTCAACCCTATATATTAATACTTGCTACTATACTATACGATTCTCAAATTGAAGTGGGTCTGGATAAATGAAAATTGGGACACTTTGATCCTTCCATTTTGTTTTTCTTATTTCAAACCAGACCATTGTAAGTGTATGAACTTGAGTGTGTGTCTGTGAATGTGTAGGTATACCTACATACTTATGTTGACTGGCATTGCCACCCTTCATCAGAGATTTTTATCAGCAGCGCGGCACGGTGGCATCTAAAAGGACACCCTAAAAATACTCGGAAATCCTCTGCCTTAATATGTACTGAGATTCGGATCAGCGTAATTTTCGTGCCTATATATATTTGGAAAGGGGATATTATTATCTTTGACTGTGTACTTTTCTGTACATACAGACACATTGGGTGGTAAAGTCGAGAATATAGACGGGTTTTGAGGTCCTCCCCCCCTATATCAACTACAAATGTAGCACATCATTGGCTTCGTTTGCTTAGATAGTAAAAAAAGAAAAGAACAAAAAAAAAAACCAAGACCAATTCCATCCGTATATGCTGCTTAGTTCTTACCACCGCGCCACTACTACTATTACCACCATGCTACCGCCATTGCTGCCTAATGTACCGCCATATTCGAGGAGGAGGTACAAACGATTTTAAGTTTAGCTTTATTGCTGTCATTAATCACTTTGGCGGAAGGCTTTTAAGAGCATTTCTATTACATTTTTTTATGTCCTGTATGTTTTTCATTCCTTTCCTGGCTTCTAATGCTTTTTACCAGAAATGCATTTTTAACCTTCTATATATACATACATATATGGACTCATTCCCACAAGAAACAGAAAGCCAGTCCTAGTTCTGATGTTCTTCAATTGAACCGAATGAAATTGGCCGCTAAGTGGTTTGTTTTAAGATGTCTACTGAGGCGCTTTGCCTGTAGGTATATATAGGTACTTTTAAGGTTTTGTCTAACCAAGGAAAGCAGTGAATTAGTGCCGCACTTACATGAGTATAGGATTTTTGCAACAATGAAAACCATCAGAGGAACTATTAATGCATGCTCTCTTTTTAAGCTTCCTTTTGAAGGGCGAAAAATAATGCAGGCGATTACATTGCTAATAAATTAAATCTTAAAAATACTTTGGAATACTTTTTTGTTCATGAAGAAAAAAAGAGTGCATTTTTAAAAAGCCACTAAGAACCTTTAGCTAAATAAAAAATTCTCAGATTTCACTCATAACTCTGTGGACATTGAAAATTACTTGATTTGATAACAAAAAAAAAAGAACACAAACATATATTATATGCCAATAAGACCTATAGGGTCTTATAAATTAGGCAATGTTAGAAGAAGGATAGGATACATTTTTGTTTTTGATAGCTAAAACAAAAAAATGACAAAGCTTTACAGTTTGATTTTTTTTTCATTAAAACTTCAACACTTTAATATGTCATTTTCCCCTTGGCAATAAAATAAATTCATTTTATTTTATTTTACTAAGAAAATTCTGCACAAACACACTATCTGACACTATTTAACATTTCTAATACGTAAGTCAAATTAAAAGTTGTGGTGTTTCTAGAAAATATTTTTTTTTTTAATTTGGTTTCAAGAAAATCGAGATAATTTAACAAAATATTCAGTGAATTTTTTACTGTAGGCACAGGGTTATTCGTATAAGGTGTGACAGAAGTCGCAGGGTCATTAGTCCACAGGCCAAAAGTCCACAATGGACTTTTGACCCATTTGGGTAGGTTACAAGTCCACAAATCAATTGTGTACTTATAACCCACCCTCATGAGCCAGAAGCCCAAAAATAAAGTGGGTCCATATTCCATCATTTAAGAAAGGAAGTGGGTCATAAGTCCACAAATATTTTCTGGAATTTTTTAAAATTGCCCAAGGAACTGTTTTATAATTTTATTTTATTATTTATTATAAAGTAGAAGTCAAAAATTCGAGCGAATTGCTTACATGTGTAAATGAATGAATGATATGTAAATGAAATGCTAGCACCCAGCATTATGACGTATAAGCAGTGAGGTATGCAGCCCCCCTGCTTGGACACACTATTTTTTTTGTAAAAATAATTGTTACGATACGAATTTGTTTTCGAGGGCTTTTGGCCTCCCGTAAAATTGTTAAAAGGCACTCATATCAAATATGGTTTTATACAATTTCTTATTATCAAAAAGAACCTATTATGTAGACAAATACAAACTTAGATTTTCCCTAATTTATACGGAATCTCGGTAAAATTATTTCCTACAAATTGTCGGCTAAATGCGTAAAGCTGCTAAGTCCACTTTTGGCCAAAATTGAGATTTTGATGCCATTTTATTAAAACACATTCTGAACAAATTGCTTTAATCACTTTTGTCCAATGTATCGTAGTTGTTGCAGAATCTTGAAGAGAAAATCAGTTTTTGTATGGACCCTATTCCATTTTTTTTTTGTTTTTTTGCTCTCCACTGTAAAATTTGCGAAAGTGGACTTAGCAGTTTTACGTATTTATTCGACGAAATATGGACTGCAATTCATGTCTGTCAAGTAAGCATTACCATTTTGAAATTTTAAGATTCTAATAATTGGATAAATTGTCGTGAACTTGTCGTAAATTTGTCGTGAAGGAAAAAAAATTTGTTGCGCGTGTTTTTTTTTTTAAATAACCCTGGTAATGCTAACTTGACGGTCAAATTAGCATTACCACCCCTTAAAAAAAATTCCAAAATAAAAAAATAAGTTGATATGTCAATTAATGTTGTGAATTTGTCGTAAATTTGTAGTGAAAGAAAAAAAATGTTTTTTTTTCATTTTTACAAATAAAATAATCAAACTATTCTCAGATTGTTTTGTTCTACATATATTTTTTTGTTTATTTCGAAAAATCTCTAACATTGCATTCCATCAACGAATATAGCATAACCACGACCTTGATTGTCTGTACTTTTATTATCCATGAGAGTTTTTAATGTGGAATTTGTTAAAACAATTGTCCCCTCGACGTCTTTAAAAAAGTTTAGTAAAAAAAAAATTGATTAATACAAAATTTGACAGATTTTTTTGTGTCAACAAAGAACCATGGGCATCTTGGGCCCACTATTCAACATTGCTCAACAGTGATGAAACTTATGTCATATAAAAGCATATGTAGAGCACTTTATTTCATTATATGGCAGCTAAATTGAAATCAAGCGCAAAAGTTTTGTTTTGACCTATTTTATAAAAAAATTATTTAAAATGCAAAAAAAATATTTAAAATAAATGGCAACACTTAATAAAAAGTGTTTCACCTTTTCTGAAAGCCTGAAGTCTGTTCTTTCATTTTGTTTTTAAATCAACTTATTTGTGTAAACAGTTTTTGAAAAATTTTCTTTCAAACTCAAAAAGCTGAAAAAGAAAGTTACTACTTTTCTGTATATAGGGTGTCCCATATACAATGGTCCAAACTGAAACTGGTAATAGAGCAAGTCATAACTATTCAGAATTTAGCAACTTGTCCGTACCCCATCATAACGGTTTTCGAATAACGGCAGTTTTTTTGGAAATTTCGAAAAATCCCTACTTTGAACCAGGTATTCATGTTCATAATTGATTTTTGCTTTTCTTAATTTTTTCACTTAAATGTTGTCTGATAATAAGATTAATTTTCTGTATTAAAATATTTTTGATATCCTGCACCATTTTCCTCAAAATTAATTGATAATACGACATTTTTATCAAACCTTTTTTTACTTCAATTTTTAAAAGAGCGTTCTGAAAAAACTCTTATGACTTAATGCTGGTTTATAGATTTAAAAATTGGCCATGATATTGAAGTTTCTTAAAAGGTATAAAACTCACCAATGACAGTCTTAGCTTAAAAGTTACAAGAATTTTAACTCAAAAAAACTGGCTTGTTAAATAAATAAAATTAAACCTTTTTTTGAGTTTGAAAGTAATTTTTTCGAAAACTATTTACACACAAATAAGTTGATTTAAAAATAAAATGAAACATCAGACTTCAGGCTTTTATAAAAGGTGAAACAATTTTTAGTAAGTGTTGCAATTTTTGTTAAATACTTTTTTTTTGCATTTTAAATACTTTTTTTATAAAACTTTTGCGCTCAATTACAATTTAGCTGCTATATAATGAAATAAAGTGCTCTCCATACGTTTTCAAATGACATACATAAGTTTCATCACTGTTGAGCAATGTTGAAAGAGGGCCCAAACTCCATACAAAGTTGCCCATGGTCCTTTTTGTACACGAAATAAAATTGTGTATAAAAGGTTACTGACAAAAAAATTGTGTCAAACATTTTTTTCGACACAACTTTTTTAAAGATGTCGAGCGGACAATTGTACAAACAAATTCCACATTAAAAACTCTCATGGATAAGAAAGTACAGCGATTCAAAGTCGTGGTAATGCTGGATTTATTTTTGAAATGCAATTTCGGGGTATTTCGTCATATTTAGGTGTGATTTTTGACAAATCAAGGCACGACAAATGTTACAGATTTTTCTAAATTAAAAAATTTTCGATTTTTTTTTGTTAAGTACGACAAATTCACGACATACTTATTTTTTTTTTTTTTTTTTTTGAAGTGGTGGTAATTCATAGGTGATATTTTAGCTAGTTTTGTTTTTTAACGCCATAATGCACATATATAGGACAAATTAATACATTTGCTGCTCTTCAGAGCGTCGTAGTAACAAAGTGGAAACGGCTAATTTAATCCGGCACATAAGGTATTTTATGTTAGTATACTGAAAGGTGTTGTGTTTTGACTTCTACCGTGATGAACCAAACAACAAGACTATAAACTATAAATAATTTGAGAGGAATTTAATATTATTTGCTCTTCAAATTATGTACACAATCAAAGTTTCAATTTCTATACAATTTCATGAATATATGAACAATGAACATAGGTATATCTATCTACCCACGCAGCAAAAATATAGCAATAGCACGTCACAAACCACAGCAATTTGTCTACGGCTCAGTTTTTCATTAAGGCATTGGCAATGATGGTTTCGAGACCAAAATAGCTCAAATGTTATGTATGTATATATTTTTCATTGCAATCTGAATTTTGCCACAGCATATCGAGTGCACGTAGTTGAGGCCACTTTGCTGTCGCCACCATCGCAATTATGCGCCTGCTTTGATATACATTGACCATCACTCAATATTCGGTGGTTTTTGTTTTCAATTTTCTTATACCCTACTTGCTATATATAGATACACACCTATACAACAACTGATGATGGTGATGATGGGGCATTGGTGTTTGGACATCATTTGGATCGAGCTAATGTGATACTAATGTGACCCGGTTATTATGTTTAAGCACTGGTGCAAGTATATATCGGTGCAGGTCCAGTCGTTGATTCAAGCCACTGAAAGTCGTTAAGGCCATTAGGTACACGCCAAACTGAATATCCTCGTGGAAAATATATAGTCCTGGATGCGATATGTAGGGTTTGGTCTAAATACAAAAATAGGCTTTATGCCAATCAATCGGGATAGGGTCATATCACGAATAGCACAAATATACATTTTCATTCATATCACGCATGTATTTATTGTCTATAATTTAATTTTGGGAGTTTGTTCGTTTGCGGTATTGAATGGCGAATGTTTTTTCCACGAATCCACCAAATTTTCCGTTCATCGAAATCGATGTACAGTGACTCAAAATATGATTCTATAAAGACAAATTTGTAATAAAACTATAAAATTATATATTTTGTTTTATTTTGTTTTTCGTATCATCTAGCTCAAAGTTCTGGAAGGTAGAGCTTGAATTTTGTTTCTTGGTATTTTATTATTATTATTATTATATTTTATTCACAGGTAATTGAAATTACATGGTAATATTAAAATGAATGAGCTTAGCTGCAAAGACTATTAGCTCTTTGGTATTTTAATTCAGGCATTTACATATATAGGTACAATAAATTCTAACAAAGTAGAGCTTTAAAAATAGTAAAAAAATAACTTTTTTTAGTTCCAAAATGATGGTAGCACACCTGCCATATTGAACCGATAAGAAAAAGGTTACGGCACCCACGATTTTCATTAAAAAATTTCTGTGTACCTACTTAACTACTAATGTAAGAATATAGTCTACATTTTAGAGGTTCCCCCACACCAACGCGAATTTTCGGTGGCGACGACGAAAACAACAATAACAACACGTGGTTGTCAATGAAAACAAAACTTTGATATTATTGTTTTCGTCGTCGCCACCAAAAATTCGCGTTGGTGTGGGGGATCCTTAATGAAGCAAACACCGATTTTGAAACTCGCATAGTTTTTTTTGTTTATAAAAGATTCCGCTAAAATAAGACGTCAATAACAGTCAAAAAAAAATTTAATTTTAGAATTTTTTTTTCTCAGTTCAGTATCCGGATCGTGTTCCATCATATTTTTTTTTTAAATTTTGTCCGCCACTTCATTCATATTTTAGCAGACCGGAAATGCGTTTTTTTTAAAATTAAAATACAAATAAGAAATTATCCATAAAAGCTACAAAATTGATTCTTACGCAAAAATGTTTCATTTACAAAGATACAATTTCTGAGAAAAAAAAATTCTATAATTCAATTTTGTTTTTGTTTTTACTGTTAAATATGGGAAGTCTTATTTTAGCGGAATCTTTTATATCAAAAAAACTATGCGAGCTACAAAATCAGTGTTTGCGTGTTTAATTAAGTTTAGAGAGACTTCAAATTTGTGCGAAACAAAATTTGAATTTTCTCATTTTTTGATGTGTAAACATCTATACTGGCGGTAGGGTGAAAAGAAAACGTAACGTAACGTTGTAATCGTGATCGTGGTCGTGATCGTGATTCTGAGCTTAACGAAAATTGAGTGCGTTCAACAATATGTACGTTCAGTAACTAAACGTTGAGTATTTATATGCGAAATCGAAAGGTCGAGTTCAGTTCGGGTTGAAATTTGGTTGGCTGCTTAGAGGATATATTAAGCCCCTATTACACGATGATTCTTTGCGTCTGACTCTATTCGAACATAATGAGTGCGAAAGAGAAAAAGATAAGATGGAAGACCAGTTGCCCTGTGAGTCGTGGGCCAAGTTTTACGAGACTCTTTTTAACGCTTCTTTAGCATTAGGCTGCGCGCAAACCAACGCGATGGCGGTGGCGATTACGATAAAAATGTGGATGCCTCATATAAAAATCAAAGCACACTTCAATCGTGTAGATGTGTGCCTTTATCGCGTTTGTTTGCAGCTACTTTTATCCGTATTTTGTATTCTTTCCATTACTTTTTTTTTCAATTATATGACTGCTCTGAGACCAGGGGCCTATTTCACGGAACATACATCACATACATTGTATGAATGTATGTACCTTAAAGTAGATGCCAAAGATGGCTCAGTGTAGATTTTGAATTTTTTGAAAAACTTTGCGTCAACTTAGAAAACGCATAATTTAAAAAAAAAAATTAAAATTTACGCCCACTCATCTCGTAGTCGTGATTTTTATCTTGTAGCCGTGGTCGTGATTTTGATTCTGAGCCAAAGATTAGTCTGCTACTACACGATGCTTCTAGACGCATCCGACTTTTCGAACTACGTAAGTGCAAAAGAGAAAAAAAATCGAAAAGATGATACGGAAAAAAAGTGACCGGTGTCGCGTGAGTTAAATTTTCGATGCAAGTGTTTGACGTTTCTCTTTTCTCTTGTCCGTTTTTTACTATTCTGCTTCATATGGTTTTGTTGTTCAAAGAGTAAATTTCGATGCAACGCACTGTTATTGATAGCCTTATATGCTTTCCAGAAATGAGAAATTCATCTTTAAAAACAACATAAATAAAATAAATTATTGCTTTTCTTGACTGATATTCTTTAAAAGGCACACAAACCATTCTTTCTTCAATATATCTAATAATGAAAACAAAAATAAAAACACAAAAAGTTTTTTTATTGCTTGAGCACAGCCCAACACGAAAATGAAAAATAAAGAGAACTGTCAAATTAGATTCATTACTTTGGTTTCAACGTGTAATAGCGCTTGAAAAAGCGGACGAAATAACAAAGAATAATTCGAAGAAGGCGGATGCAACTAGATTCATCGTGTAATAGCAGACTTATGAATTATCCATAATATCTCTGTTCTGAGCTTCACGAAAATTGAGTGCGTTCAACGCTATGTACGCTCAGTAACTAAACGCTGAGTGTTTTTATACGAAATCAAAAAGTCGAGTTCAGTTTGGGTTGAAATGTGGTTGATTGCTTAGACCATATAGTACATGGACTGCGATTTCATCATGGCTGCAGGGTTTTAACATAGAAAGCCGCCCTTTTTGGCAAATTAGACGAAATAAGGTCATTGACTGGAAAATATTTTTAAATATAATTTTTATGATTGGCTAAGAGCCCACTGCTGTTTGTGGGTGTGAGTGATCGCAAAAATTCACTGGTATATTTAGATAGATCTTAACTTTTTATAAGCGTGGTTGGGGCCTTTATCGGTAAACTAAAAAACGCATTTTCCATGCATCATTACCGATTTTCAAATTTGCTTATGAAAAGTTAAGATCTATATAAAAATACCAGTAAATTTTTGCTATCATCCACACCCTAAATTTGATGTAGGCTCTCGGTTAATGAGGCATTCGGACGAATGTTGATGTTTACACATCTTAACCGTGAGTCCCGGCACTCACACTTTTTTAGATTTTTGAAGCTTAATTGAAGCTTCATTTTGAGATCTGCACATTTCGACGTGGTGCCAAAAAATAGCATTTAAAAATCTGCAATTTCTGTTAGAAAAATTTCACGAAAATGTAATTTTTTAGATTTTGCCCGCCAACTTCCGTTTTATTTCAAATGACCGGAAATGCACTTTTTAAACTTAAAATGTAAATAAAAAATGATATGTAAAAGCTACAAAATTAATTCATACGCAACAATGTATAGCATTTAAAAAGCTAAATTATTTCACACCAAGAAAATTATTGTTTTTATATTTTTATCCGCTTACTTCAGATTTATATTTGCGGAAACTTGAATAACTACGAAACTATGCGAGCTACAAAATTTTTGTTTTGCGCAACAAATTAGAATTTATTTAGCTACAAACTCGGATATCAACATTTTTTGATTCCAACTCAAAATGTCCGCCAAAGTAAGGAACGTACCAAATAGTCTAATCGTGTATTTCGTAGCCCGAATTGAAATAAAATGCACGACTGGATCACACAAACTTACTTGTTCAAAACTCTAATGTCTCTAAATATTACAAATATATGTGAATGTTAGAAAGGAACTATGAAAAAATCAAAAGTAGGTACTTCTTAAAAAAATTGTTTCATTTGATTTATTTTCTTTATTAAAAATTAATTATTTTTCAAATCTTTTAATGAAATATATATTTTGTATTTTTACTTGTGATATATAGGCGACTATATAGCAAGTTATGAATTCTTTAAAAAAAAATCGAACTTTTGATCAAAATTGAAATTACGGTGATAGCGAAGTCGAAAAATTTGGTCTTGCAATTCTGTCCGCCTGTCTGTCACTTCTTTCGGCTGCAGACTAAACGGGTGGGTAGATTTTCTATAAACTTGGTACATAGCGTTTTTTCGGCATTCCCCAAACTAAATAATTCGAAAACCATTTCGATTTTTATTAAATTTAGCACCCAACAGTATTTTAATATTATCTTATAGATTTTATATAAAAATTATTCTTATAACCAAAAATAACGGTACCTCCAAAAAGTTCAAAAACCGGTAAGAAAAATCTCATTTTTCTCAAAAACGACTCCTACGATGTTTAGAAAAAAAAAAATGATATCTAAGGTATATCTCTCACAGAACCACTTTTTTGGTTTTTGAATATGTCAATGAAAAATTTTTACATAAGAGCTTCTAATAAATTTGAACAATATTCCGTGACAAAATTTTTGGATTAAAAAAAAATTTCAAAACTATTTTTTGAAAATTAACATTATTTTAACACTATTTTTTCGTTGGACCCAGTCATGTATTTTATTTAATTATCAGGGGCCTGTAACACAGCGGGACAAATTTACAAGTCTTAATTTACTTGTCCATTCTATTATACTTGTCCGACAAGTCCACCTAATGCTGTAAAATAACTCAATCTATAAAACTTGTCAGGAATTTTAAATTCCTTCGACAATGCTACAAGTAGGTAATACACATTTCTTTTAACGACCTTGAAGTCCTACAAAAAATCGAGTTACCAGATGAGGAGTATGCAGTTTTTAAGCTAGTGTCTAAACAAACATTATGCGAAATATGGTCAAAGCATAGAGTTAGCACGCTTTAAAGGTCGATTTTTGCGTTTTTTTTTCAATTATTTTATTGGACCAGCTCATATGGTAGATTTCAGTGATATAAAAATATCAATGTGAAATAAAACTTTATTAAAAATTTTAAAATCCGTGATTTTTTTTTTAAATGGGAATTTCAGTACCTAGAGTAAATTATAGGGTTAAAGAAGAGAAAGGTTCTAAACGAAAAATAAGAGTTTTTAGTTTCTCTCATCGATAGATTTTATTAATACAAGGAAGTCAGAAAGCAAAAAAAATAAAAATAGTCATCAGATAAAAAAAACACATAAAATCCGGATAATATTTTCTAGAAATAAGTTTTATAGTTTTGAGAAGCAAATAAGAAATTAAAAGACTTGTGTTTGAAAAATTTTCGATTTAAGCTTTTTTCTTGGCTAGGTGAATTTTTGAACAATATAATATATGTTTTTCATCAATTTTCGTTGATTTTTGATTTTTTTCCTTTTTACTCTCACTAGAATTTTCCTTTATGACAGCACCAACATACATGTTGTTTCCAAAATTGTTAGCAAAACTCAGTAGGTATTTCCGAACTTTTAACTGTCTATATTTCCAAATTCAGTCAGTGCGTTAATTGTTAAAGGAAACAGTTTTAATAGTCACACAGAGGTAACAGTAATTTTGAGAGTTGAAAGTGTAACCAAAATGTGAGTATAAATGCGTTAATAGGTTAGGTACAAGTATCATGATATCAATTCAAAATTCTTTCATTTTTTTTTCTCAGCTTTTGGTAGATGTAGGAGTTTAAAACGTGCGATTTTTCCCATTATTGTGTTGGTAGTATAACCACTTAAATTCATATATTAAAAACAAGGAATGATGTTATGACATTTTGTCTGTTTAAAGACCTCAAACTTTATTATCAAAAGCACTTAAGATATAAGTTTTTTGAACGAACCATGTGGCTTCTATGGATAATACCGGCTTTTTGCTCCTCACTCTTAAATTGGAAAATTGTCGAAAAATAATTTATACTTGCTTTATATTGACATTTATTACATCGATTAATATATGTACTAATTTTTTTCCATTCGAACCATCAGTTAGAAAATATTGAGACTTAAGAAATGGTCAAATGGTGGTTATATGCGAAAACCGACAATTTCTTTGTTTGATCTTGTTTATGAGCACAATATTTCATAATTGACTTTGTAGACAGTATTTCTTATGCTACAATAAAGACATTTTCATTTAAAAAATCTTCATTCCACTTTATTCGCCAGTAAAAATAAATTTAGTTTATGGGCTATATGGGCAGAAGGAGTAATTATTTATGTTTTTCAGAGTTTAAAATTATAGGTACTATGACAGAGAAAACATTAAAAAAAAAACTTAAATTTTGCTCATAACAAATGTTCGTAGCATAACTGTACAATAAAGCTTCAAACAAAGTTAAATTTAACATTTCCATATAATATTAGTCCCAGAATACGACGACGGAACGGAATAATCGTCAAACAAAGTGGTTATACATACATAGAATATATTATTATAAAAATAACTGGCCGCCCAAATTGGAGGTGCTCAAATGTATATACGAGTACGTATATGAGAACCGCTTACCATATGTAGGATGTGTGGTTAAGCGTGTTCCATTAGCGGAAACCGACATTTTATTGCATCAAAATTCTGTTTACTTTCATTCCGCTAAGGTAATTTTTGAATGGTATGAAAATGCTGTATTTGAGGTCAGATAAATGCCTATTAACGCATTGCTTGTACAAAATGTACAACTATGTACATTGTACGTCCTTGTGTGACAGACGTGGTTATTCGCCTCGCGTCGCTCGTGCCGCGACGACGAAGGATTGATATGTATGATGCAATTTATATCAACTCTCTTTTTAATACAATATCTGTTGGATATTATATACAATACAATATAACTGAATAAAGTATGTATATAATAACAAGTGGAGATGTGGGACATAGTGGATAAATGGAGATTTTGTTGCAATTTAGTAAATTGATCATGTAATTTAAAACGGCAACCCCCTGATAAATGAAGAATTATTTTAATGTTGTTTGGTGTTAAACAAGAATTTTTCATCATCCAAATATAAATTTAATAAACGATTAAAAGTTGTATTTAAATTATTTGTAATTATTTGTTTGCCGAGGATTGTTTGCAACATATTGTGTAATTTCGGAGGATTTTAAAATAAAATGTATCTTAAAATATTTTGAAAACTTAAAATCTGAAGAAGTCAAAAGTAAAACTTTATATTTTTTTTATTAAAATGCAGACAACAATCAAGACTTCCTAAAAGAGGTAGTGATTATACCTATATGTATTTCCAAAAAGGGTAACTACGTGATGATTTAATAGATATTAACTGGCACAATGAACAATAGCTCCCGTTTAGGAGATCGTTGGTTTTTTGTTAAATCCCGTAATTTATTACTATACTTTAGTCTATATATAGGTATGTATATGTATATTCAATTATAAATGAATGGAATGTTGCGGGGACATAAAGCCCAAATTTTATTTTTGGGGTTTCGTCCCACTTGAGTGAGACATAAAGCCGAAATTGAATTTGGGCCTTAAGTCCGACCCAAATCAGACCCAATTCCCAAATTAAAATGTTGTGGGTTATTTCCCACTAAATAAAAATTACCAAATGATAAAAAGAAACTTTGCATGCACCCAAATCCTCCAGTTGTAGGGGGCTATAGCACCCAGCATTACGGCGTATAAACAGTGAGGTATGTAAGCAACCCCCCTGCTTGGTCACAAGAGGGTTGCCTAAATTTTGGGCCTTAAGTCCAAAAAATAAAATATGGGCTTTATGTCCCTGCAGGGCCTTACATCCTTGCGCCTTTAAAGTAAGTTTCAAAAAGTCACGAAAATCTTGTTAAGAATTTTGAACACAAATTTTAATTTTTTTAAATTATATTTTTAAACAGTAATTAAAAAAATTAAAATAACTTTACAAAATTTTCTGAAAATACATTTCTAAAAACCGAATTAACTTTGAAATTTTTGTAAAGTGATTTTAAAAATATAAGCTTAAAAATTTTTCCAAAACGGAAAATGAATTTTTCAAAACAAATTTTAATAGTTATTTTAATGGATTTCGGCAATTTTTTTGAAAATTATATTTATTATATTATATATATATCGAATCAAAAATCTAATTTCTTAATTTTTGTATTACTAATTTTTAATTTATTTTTCAAAAACTCACACGGAACTAATAAAAAATTGTTTTAAATTTAAAAAAGGGAACTTGCCTTATCATTTTTTGCAAATATTTTTAATAATTTTACTAGATTGGATGTCGACTTGCACGAATTTTTCTAGCCAAAAGTAATCATTGATTTATACATTTTGTACTGAAAAATTCGCTAATCAGTCATTACATATTATGTTGCCCCAAAACTTTTTTTTTTATTAAGAAATCCAAATTTGGCTTTCAACTACATATAACTAATATTTTAATAATTTTTGTACAGAGCAAACTTTTTTTTTTATAAATATTAATAAACAAGTTTACCAAAAATTTAAAATATATATTTTTTTAACTTTTGCTTTTGTGAGATTTGTTTGTTGAACATATTACTTTGCAAAAAATAGTAGATATGACTTTAATACGGTTCAAATATAGAAACCGTTTTAATTGTTCCAAAAGTAATATAAGTAATTTTAATAATAAATTTTATAGACAAATAGGCTTTAAATTCTTATTCCGTATTCCAAGACATAAGTGTAAGAGGATATATTTTAAAGTTGTAGTGGCAAATATTTATCAACCATTGAATAAAAATAGCACTGCACTTACTCAATATTGTAGTTATTTTCAAATGTGAGATAAATAAATTATGTCATGTATATCCTTATAATTTAAGAGATCAATACAAAACAGAAGCAATTTTAAAGTGCTTAAGTCATTTTTTTTTCAAATCATTGAATGTCATAATATTTCTTTTTTTCAAATCTAATACTTAATATTCTTGTCCTAACCTTCAGACATTTTGAAACATTAACAAAAAAAAAAAGAAGAAACTTTACAGCAAAAGAAGAAAAACAACAAAAAAAAAACCTTTCAGAAAATGGAATTTCAATCTTCTTACAATAATCCTTCGTCGTGTGACTTCAACATGTACCATCGAAAAATATACGAACACAAATCCATGTCCTTGAATCGAATGAAAAAAAAAATATATATTTTTTTTCCTTCGTCTCGGAGGACTTTCAATCAAATGCATCCAAGTGTGATAACTCAAGCACATACGGTGTGCTTATTTACCCACCCAAACACAAATAGATCGTATACCACCTTATTGTAAGCCTTGCAGAAAATCCCTGACACATTTTTCGACTTCATTTCTATAAATCCCAAACTCAAAGAGTAAAAGTCAGTCAAGCCAATATATAGCACCAGCAGTACCTTAGTACCTACCAGCAGCAGCAGCAGCCTGGTGCAAGAAAGTAAAAAAAAAGAATTGAGGGTGAACAAAAATCTCCAAAAAATCACACACTCCAATCTGAACAAACAATTTTTCTCTGGCTAAACTAAACACTCGTCATTCAGCTACTAATCGACCCTTAGTCGATCCGTGAGGAATTCGCATCTCCTTCAACAGTCAGTGCCAACTCATGAGTGTATGCATAGCCTTGAAATTTTAACCTCCATTACTTTCCGCCCGCAATCACCTTGTTGAGACTCTAAACTGCGCTCACAGGTGAACCATTATTATAAAGGTACTCTGGCAAATCAATAAGACAAATATAATGTTCTCCGTTCCTTGGTACATAAAATCCTTCCCTGCCACCCAATTTAATATACCTAGTATTAGCCCCAACCCATAACCTCGAAACCCATGCCTCATAACCATAATTCTCTTGAGAGACTTAGAGTCAAGAAGGAGGATTATGCGGATTCGCACACCGGAATCGAGCTTCAATGAACCTCCAACCATAAGAAGTAGCTTCGAAGTGGAAGTGAACTAAGATGTATCAGGATCAGGATTGTTGGGTTTACCTTTTCAAAACAACATTTGTTGGAATTAGAAATCTATATAAGGTGCTGTCTGCTGCTGCTACTAGTGATGGTGCGCTGGTGGTGTAGGTAAGTATTGGCATAATATTATATGAAATTCGAAACGAATTCGCAATGAAAACACAAAAATATTTGCTCCCAATATAAAGAGAGAATTTGAAATGAGTTTATTTGGGCGGATATAGCTTTGACTTCGAATTAAAAAAGCATCATTCTATACAAAAAAAAAAAAATAAAAGACCAACCAGAACGCCTTGACTTGGGTTGAATTGAGCTTAAGGTTGAGGTAACGCGTTTACCTAACTTGTTGCTTATAATATCGGTCGTAATTTTGGGCGGCATGTTGGGACGACGAAAACGAAAGCAAATCATTTGGGATTAGTCATAAAAAATGTGCTAAAGGATAACACCTCTTGGATTCTAGAATCCTGCGTGCAAAACCCATCAGAAGGCGTCGCGCGGCGAGGCGGGGGCGGAGAGTCAATTGCCAAACCTTATTATACCCACCCACAAAAAGTGGACGTTTTGTTATAGTTAAGCTATAGTTGTTTCTATATACTTAACTTACTCTCCATGGTCAGGTCATTTGTGTGGAATGGCTAAGGTGGCCATAATGACGTGATGACAAAGGAAGGCAATTTCAATTTGCAAAGGCGTTTGGAAGTTGGAATAAATAGACGAAAAATGTCTATATCTGTAGGAGCTTTTGTGAGTGTTTGTCCTTCAACAGGTTGGTCGTTCTATGTATCTACAACAACAAGTATTTTATTCAAGAGATATTTTGTTACAAATGCGAAATTGATTTTTTAGTTAAATGTGATCTATTCACTGAAACTGTTACAGTGAAAAAATCTATGGGGACTTACCTTAACTTGTATGATTCAAATGAGCACACGTGTGAAAAGATGCTGGTATAGTATTAAGTTCCGCTATTTCGCGTCGATATAATGTATAAGATAAATGAATACAGTAAAACCCGCTTAAGATGAACTGCAAAATGTCACAGTCTTAAGCTGGTTTTTCACTTAAACGAACCCTGCCTAAGTGAACAAAAAAAAAGCGGAGTCCGGATAAGTGAGAAAAAATTGCACTTAAGCAGATTTAAAAATTCAAAAAAGGGTTCTGACACATCAGAAAATCAATTGTCATTTTCGTGTTAAAAATTTGGTGGAGGTGAAAAATAAAAAAAGGTGCTAAAGCGTTCAGCAAATTTTTTGTTCTGTTCTATTAATTTTTTTTTTCACTTAAGAGAGTTTTCTTCAAAGAAAAATATTAAATTTAACTGAAAATATGTTTCAGGTATCCGGATTTTTCACTTAAGCGAGTTTCGCTTAAGCGGATGTAAATAGGGGTTATCACTTTTTTGTCAGTTTTACCTACGCTTTGGGCGCATTAAAAAGGTAGATATATTCTATTTAAATACAAATTAAGTAATGTTTGTTAAGAGCCCTCCAACCATAATTTGAAAAAAAAAAACGAAAAATTGCATAACCGATGCGTGCAGCGGGAAGTCCCTAGTAAATGTATTACACAAATTTAAATTGTTTATCAAAGAATGGGATTTTGGCTTTGAATCGCTTGAGGCCTTTTTTTTTAATTTTGAGTTTATTTTTGTTTTATTTCAAAATTTCGGTGACCCATTTCACCAAATTACTCAAAACTGTTCTGGGGATGCCTGTAAAACGTGAAACAGAATTTGAAATTGGATTTCCTTTTTATCTTGTTTTAAAAAATAATGCATAGATCTTCAATTTGCTCGGAGTAGATTTTTGAATTTTCCTATATTTATGTAGTAAATTTTTTTTGAAAAATCCGGCCTTCGAAATTCATAAAATTTGGTACCTATTTGCCACAATGATTTTGAAAATACTACCTACAAACAAAAAAGTATGTCAAATTGAGAGAGTAGGAGAAAGAGAAGCAAGTGGGTATTTTTTTCATGACCGTTTTTAGAGTGGTAGAAAAGAAGATAGCAATAACCTTGGAATTTTAGCATCGAATGTGACAAAAATTATTGTTTTTTATCCGCGTTACATATGGGGCATTTCACATGAAGCGGATAACGAAAAAACGGGTGGTTCTTGAAAATTGTAAATTTTTATGTTATTTCTACTTTGTGTACTTAATTGTATATGAAAGGATTTTGATTTTTGAGGCTTGGCGCTAGATTTACGAGCTTGCAAAGTTACGACAAGCTACATGGGATAGGGTCTTCTTAAAGCAATGTATTGCTTAATGAAATAAAGCGATAAATAAAAAAATTGTTCCAATGGTGGAATATGTGACAATAGGGTGGTCGTTGAAAAATGTTCATCTTGGATTGGTATAAATCAGCTCCAAACGAAGAAAAAATAATTCCATATTTTTTTCAGATTTTTATTTTAAATTTCTATTTAAAAATTTCAAAATGAATATATCGGGTGATTCCTGTAAAATCTCAAAAAAAGCTATGGAATGGTAGGTTGAAACCAGACAAGAAAAAAATTTAATGGGAGCAGGGTAGTATATCCCCCCGTTTAGAAGAATTTCTTAAATAATTACTTAAAATGGATACAAATTTATTAAAAATCAACAAAAAAACTTACAACATTAAATTGTAGCTTTTTGAAAAGCCAAACATTCATTCTAATATTTGTTTTTTAAATTGAGTTATTTTGATAAATAGTTTTTGCAAAAATTATTTCATTAGTTAGTTTAATAAAATTAACCTTTTCTGATCAATTACATGGCCTTTCAGATGGAATATTTATACAGAAATTAGGTGCTTAGACCCTGGAGCCCTGTCTGCACTTCTTTTATTGTATTCTCATTTCTCTTTCCGTTGCTATAATTTTATATCGGGGTCGGTCGTAATTGTCGCCCTAGTAGACAAGTAACAACAAGTTTAGTGCAAAAATTTGAGTCTACATATTCGTTGTGTGATGTTGCCGTGTCAGTGAGACAACGGGTTCGTCGAAGTGTCAAAAATATCGCTGCTGTTCAGGCGTTCGTAGCAAACGATCCAAATCAGTCAATTCTACGGCGTTCTTAAGAATTGGGCATCGCTCAGACCACATTATGGCGTATTTTGCCTCGTTCGTGCGATTTAACGCCTCTAAACTATTTTCTTTGGGGCTACGTTAAGTCATTGGTTTCCGCCAACAAGTCGACGACGTTGGAAGAGCTCGGAGACAACATTGAACGCGAAATAGCGGCCGTTTCGGCCGAAATGTGTAGTCGAGTCATCGAAAATTGGGTCCAACGAATCGACCAAACGTGCCCGCAGTGGCCATATGAACGAAGTCAAGTTCCATTCATAAATGTTTTGATTGTACTTCAAGTAGATAATAAAGTTTTTGAAATATCTCAAATATGGTTTGCGTTTTATTTAAAAAAAAAAGTTGTCAAGTCCTTATTGTAAAACCGTTTACATCGTGTTTTAACACTTCTATAAATCAATTTTTAAAAGCTTTAAATAGATTCGAATTGAGGGATGTGTTCGTAGAGTTTTAACGTTATTCCCAACCTAATTTCGTCATCTTACCAGAGTTACAGGTGTTTTTCCTTATTTATAGTTTTTATAATCATTTTCTTGTCATTTGTAATATTTAAATATTTAAATTGCGCATGTTACTATCTTTCAATTACCTAGTTTTGCGAAAATATTGAATTTAAAATCTTTAAATCAAATAAAATCTACATCTGTCGTTTAATTTTAAGCAACACAACCTAATATTTTCTTAAATACAAAAATATAAAAAAAATATAAGGAAATTCAACCATAAGTATTTTTCTTTTTAAAATTGTTATACACCATATTATTTCTCGAATTGTCAAATTTCTTTTTTTAATACAAGCTGAATGTATTGAGATGAATTATAATATCTCACAAAAGTCATGCTTGAGGGAAGTTTTCTTGGAAGTATACAAAAATGATTTCGTTCAACCGAAACCAAAATTAATTTTTTTTTTTGTCATACAAAATGCTTTCTGGCAAGAATCAATATTGACAACAACAAGTTCAAAAATATAATAGGCATAATAATGATTTACGTTATTCTCCATAACAACGCTTATATAGATGGTCTTCAACCCTGTGTTTTGTGTCTTGAGTCTTGTGACTGACTATCGTCATTAGCGTAACATTTTTTTTTTTTTTTATTTGTATGTGATGTTTGTTCGCAAACAATCCCCAGATACTTATCCTTTTTGACATCCTCTTTACTTTACATCGCACTGCTGAGCTAAGACCTCTTTAAGTAATGTTTGTGTTTTATTATTATTATATTTTTTGTCCAATTTAGACTTCCTTTTTCTCGTAAGTATACCTGATGCCTATGATGCTATATACCTACCTTCCTTAAAACTAAGCACTGTCCATGCCCGCTATTTTATTCTTTATCATTCTCCTTTGTTTTGCCATCTACTGGAGAAAGGTATATTCTCGTAAAAGGTAACCCAGGGTAATGCTGATGCTGATGCTGATGCTGACTGACTGGGTGGATGGGCTTAAATTTCAGGTTCAAAGTTGCTCTCTGAAGTGCACGGTCCTTTAAAGCAGCACGCAAGTACTTCAAGATCAGTCTTCGACTGGGATACAAATAACAAAAAAAAAATTAAATAAATAAAATAGCAAAAAAATAAATAAAGGATACACACCCACACCAACGAATACAAAAAAAATACATAATTTCAGTTCCCGAGAATAAAGTAGAAGAGGAAAAGTCCAATGTCGTTGAAAGTTCAAGGATTCTACATCTCGTAGATGGAAGCATTGGCAGCAGCAGCAACATAAAAGGGTATAGAATGTGATATTTATCTAAGATTACAAGTGGGCTTCTCTCGAGAACAACAGCGCATTGGATTGGGAAGAAGAGATGATGGTAAATTTCATGAAAAAAAAAAATAAATAAAATAAAATTATATTCGTCTACACCCGTATTTACATATTTAGAGATAAACGACTGACCATTTGTTGCTTCTTTTTTTTTTTCGTTATTATATGTAGAATTGATGGCAATTATATTTATAATATTTTATTTCTTTGTGAGCTTGTTCAATTATTTGAATAATAAATAATATAATATATTTTTGCTTTAATATCTACAACATATTATATTATGGCCTATTATTAGATATTTCGGTCATATACCTTTCAAGTTTAGAAGTAAAGTGATTTTATATTTTTGGGTTATTGCTTTGATTATTTTGTAGGTTACAAATATTTATTTGACGGAAATTTAAACTTCACGGTCCCATAGACCCCAAGGTAGTCAGTTTTGGAGAATTTGATTTGATTGACAAGTTAACTTTTTATTAATATTTGATTTTGAACATTGTGGGTGTTAATTCCCATATAGTTCTTTTGAAAAGCGGCGTGAATCAAACACAATTGAAACGAAACTTCCACAAAAACTTGGAACTGGACCTCTTCGAGCCCCAAATGAAGGAGAGGTTCACTTGGCCAACTTTGCCGTCAATTATCGAGGTCTTGATTTGAGATAGTTTGAAAAAGAATTGATCATTGGTTGACTCAACTACTGTTGTTTCTGGAAAAAAAAAAGATACGCCCCTGTTCACGCGGAAAAGACTGGAAGACAATAATAAGGTGTGGGTTTCATTCAATTTCATAAAGCTTAATTTTTTAATCGCTTACCAGCGTCCTTAGGACATGAAAATACAAAAGTGAAAAAATTATGATGTTATTATTTAAGAGTGATCTGACTCTCCAAATTGCTCCTTCAGTATGAATACAATTTTGAGCGTAGTTTATATTCCCAAGTCGTGTGGTATATCCACACATGTTGATGTATGTATTTCCACTCATATGTAGAAGAAGATACCTCCACTTATGTGAAAATACCTCCACATAAGAGGAGAATAATGTGAAGATACTTCCATATTTGTGGAGATAAATTTGGGGATACCTTGAAATATATGGAGATGCATGTGGAAATACCTCCATACTTGTGAAGATACAAGTGGAGATCTCTCAAAATTATATGTGGAGATAAATGTGGAGATACTTTCATATATGTGGAGATTCATGTGGAGATACCTTGATATATGTATGTGGAGGTAAATCTGGAGATACCTCCATACATTTGGAAATATTGAAAAAATACATGGTGAGACAGGAGATACTTTCATATAATATGAGGAGATACCTTGTGCAGATATGTCTCTACGAGATACGGCCGTGGAGGGGGCGGGGAACCACAGAACTTTGTATGGCACACTTCTCGGGTTCACTTCCGCTTAGGATATGTACCTAGGGTGTACCTACACTAGCTAGGCAGACGCTTATGCCAACAGTTTGACGGATGTGCCATGGAATGAAATTTCCAGTGATATCAGCATTTGCTATGACAGTAGAAAATAATCAAGGCCAAACTAATAGGATTGTTATAGTAGATTTAATAAAATAAAAAAGTAGCCGAACGAAGCTCGGTCAATCAAATATTTATAGGTTAAGACTAGTATTTACCTCCCGCGAAATGAAAAACAAAATACTCGTGGAAAATTAATATGAACCCATAATAAATTCTTCACATAACTGACTGACTGTCTGACTGTTAGGTTAGGTTAGGTTATGAGGGGTGATAGCACGGCAAGCCAAACTACCTCACTCGGATCTCAATGTATCGATTGTGCTCCCCAGAGAGTAGGAGATAAGGTTATAGGGAAGGGTTAGGAAGGTTAGGGAAGGAGCTTATGTATTGGGTGCCTCCCTGAACCATCTCGAATTCTGGATGAATTTAGAACTGTCTGACTGTCTTACTGTCATCGGAATCTTTAAATTTTTCGTAAAAGATTGTTTAATTCCGTGTTTTGTTCTTTTTTCATCCTTGATGAGAATACTATTGATCGTATTATCAATATTGAGGTCTTTAAGCTTAGGAAAAGGGACAGAGCACAATTTCTTGTTTTAAATAATATATGAATTTAAATGGTTATACTCCTCACACAATAATTGGAAAAATGACAATTTCCCGCACATCTACCACAGGCTGAGAAAAAGAATTGCTAGATTTTAAAATTTGATATCATAACACTTGTACCTTTTTACCCACTTTTTCACATTTTGGTTACTCTTTCAATCCCCAAATTTTCTGTCACCTCTCTGAGACTATTAAAATTAGTTTCTTTAACGCACTGAAAAATTTCAAAATATGAATATTTAACATTTCGGAAACTCCAACTGTGGTCAATGTTTTTGGAAACAACATAGTACCATGCTAGTACATGTAATAGAATTTTCTTTATGTTGATGTTGTTTTAAATGAAAATAGAAATGAGAGTAAAAAGGGAAAAATCAAAAACCAACGAAAATTCATGAAAAAAATATAGTGTTCAAAAATTCACATAGCCAAGAAAAAATCTTAAATCGAAAGTTTTGGAAACACGGGTCTGCTTCTCGAAACTATAAAATTTATTTCTAGAAATCATCATACTGATTTTAGTTGATTATTTTCTCCAACATCAATTTTTTATTTTTTGGCTTTCAGACGTTTTTATCTAGAGTCTTAGATTTTCTTGACTTTTTTTTACTAAAAAAATCTATCGATTGCAAAAAAATTGAATTCTATATCGTATGTGCTTTTTTTTGATCAGTTTTCCCTTATGGGAATTAAGAGAATTTTTGGTTTAGAAAATAGAATCTAGATCTTTTTCTTTGTTTACTCTAATTTACACTACTGAAATTCCTATTTTAAAAAAATCACGTATTTTGAAATGTTTAAATAAAGTTTCCTTTCACATGACATATTTTTTTTATCACTAAAACCTACCGTATGAGCTGGGTCAGATAATTGAAAAAAACAAAAAACCGACTTTTAAAGCGCGGCAACCCTATGCCTTGACTATATTACCACAGGCAACCCATGCACAAAATGTTAGTTTAGACTCGATGAGGGTATAGGTCGTCCTATGGCGGGATCTTGGGAAATGAACATTTTTCGTGCAATATATTTAAGAACCGGTTCATATTTCACTTTTATATTTTGGTACTCATTTCTTGTTGTGATTTTCATACCAGTGATAGTGAACTATAGGTTTCACTTTTGTATGAAAATTTCATTTTCACTCAAACTGAGTACCTACTAATAGGCTTTTCTTGTAGGTACTAGTTTTTTATTTTAATGTTCAATTTTCCTTAAATGCTGAAAACCAGATTGTCATTAATTAATGGTTGTCATGACAACTAATTATTTCTATTGACTAGTTAACCAACAAGAAGGTCAAACTTCAGGTTTGAGCAAAATTAATTTTTCCCTTCAATTCCGTTTCGATTTTTAAACGAATAAAGGCAGTTAATCCCTCAATGAGACCAATGGAAAATAACATTTAAGATCCTATTTTATTTGTTTTTTTTTTGTCGTGTGCAAACAAAAATAAAATTCCATTTATATTTTCCATAAAGAGATAAGTCCTTATATGCGTCTTGTGATGCTTTGTTTTGTTCCTTGTATAAGCACAGGCGTCACTACCCTAATCCCTACCTCAATCATCACACATCTCACACCATTCACCATTCAGCTGTTGTAATCCCTCAACCCCGAAATTTCCCACTCAAGTTTAAATTTTACAGCAAGATAAGGGAATGATGTAGGTTTTCTTTTTTTTTTCCTTTTTTTATTTTTTACAAAAATAAAAATTATTCAAAAATATATAACAAAAACAAAAAAGTGAACTGACGAAGGACTGAAACAGGGTATAATACACTCTATCTTAGTGGAACCATAACTGGGGATGACATAGCCTCGTTCCCCGCTACTCCTGGATTTTTTTTTATTTTTAATTTACTCCGTTTGTCGCATCAGGATCATTTCTTCGAGGGCGAAAACAAGGGCTCAGAATGGTTTGGGGTAGAGCGGCAGCGGCAGCTCTTTCTTGTGAAAGCTTTTGTGGATTTTGTTTTTGAAGTGATTATTTGAAAGTAATTTCCGTCTGAAAGATTATCCTCCGCGATAGACTTCACATTATTAATGGGAGACCTCATTCCATCACCATCTCTCTATGTCGTCATTATTGTTAGTAGATACATATATATTATATTCTCTTGCGACACCATCACCTCCTTCTATCTTCAATTTCCAAACCACTTTCAATATTCTGATTGAAATTGAACCGAGTCGCGTTTTCCGGTCGCAATTTGATGTGCTTGAGGCAAAAATCAGAGCGCTTTGAGAGTTTTGAGCTATATAATATCGCGCAGTTATAAAATGAAAAATTAAAGAAAAAAAAATCTTTATCCACAGTAAAAAGTAGCAGGGGGGTATTGTGTTCATCTTAAAATGGTTTCTAAACAGCAGACTGTTCAATTGTTTTTTTTTTTTTTTGCTTTTTTAATTTTGTTTTTACAAAATCTGATAAACAATTTAATAAGGGGAACAGTTTGTGTGTTACATTAAATTCTGTTCTGGTATATATGAACTTCATTTTATTAATGGATCTGGTGCAAGTGTTTGTTTTTGAAACTTATAACAGCTTAAAAAATAAATATGATGAAAATGGAAAATAAATTGTTTATTTTGTATATTCTTAATTTTTAGAGAGCCTTTAATCGCCCAATTTTAAACCCAAATTTGAATAAATCCAAAATCGTTATGTATTTGAAAGATTGCCATACACAATAATAAAAGAAAATACTTTTTTTGCAAAAATTGTTTCATTGCTTTTAATTCAAAAACTCAGTTAAATATTAAATATTTAGTTTAAACTGAAACACAGTGGGGTGAATTGAGTTTTTTTGTTGCACAAATTAGCAAAAATTATAGCTTATCGAATAAAGATATCCTGATATTTTTTTTCTGTTTAAATGAAATTTCCAAGGCTATAAAGTTTTTGAATGTTAAGACAAAATACTAACAGAGTGTTTCAGAATCTTCTGCTGAAACACGAAGAAAGTATTCAGAGTTATTTAATGCAATAAAACTGATAAAATTTAAGAACAACGCTTTGGAGGGTGTTCCAGAATTTCATATTAAAAAAAATTATCACAAGTAAAACTCAAATGTTAATGTTTGGATTAGCCGCAAAGTATTTATAAGCTAATTCAAGCCAATCAGTGGGGGAGGGGGGAACCTTTTCATTTTTTTTACATCAACATAACAGACCATTTCAATAGTACATACATATATTTCAATTTTAATAGTAGATAATAAATAAAGAAATAAATAAGTAATAATAAATAACAAAAAAAAACTAGATTTCTTAGAAACTTTCGTCAAATTCTGGGATAATTAATAACCAATTGGTGCCTAAATATTTCTTGTAGTCTTTTTTTTTTTATTCCTGAGCTTCTTCTGACAACTCTCCGATTGAGTAATGACTGATACTCGATAATACTTTGGTTTGGTGAAGATGAATAATATTAAAGCAGATAATTTTTTTTATGATATACAATATATATATATATATATACATATCTCATATATGTATGTATGTGTAAATAGGGACTGCCGAAAATATACCTTAAAACCTAAAAATCCTTATCACAATGAATATCGGATAGGCATACATTTTGTATACTTGTAATGTAAAGTTTATTGATTAAGAAACAGTATTAAAGCTTTTTTTTCAACTCAACATAAAGTCAAAAAAGTGTGCTAAAAACATGTTTTCAAAAAAAAATATATGTGTGTACACATGTATATCAAAACTTTAAAATTCCCCAAAAAAAAAAATTAGGTTATGGTTAAAATAAAAACTATCATATGTACCAAGAAATTAAAAAAAATATGTGAATTTAACCATTATACACAATTTGAACACACAAAGTTATAATCTCTGGCAAAAAAAATTTTTCAAAAATTTCATTTTTTTTAGATTTTGTCCGCCAACTTCACTGTTATTTTAGTTAGCGGACCGGAACTGAGTTTTTAAACTTAAAATGCAAATAAAAACGATACATAAAAGCTAAAAAATTGATTCTTGCGCAACAAATTATCATTTCAAAAGCTTCAAATTCTGAGATAAAGATATTCTAAAATTCATTCATTCAACCGTTAAGTATGGGAATGACGTCTTATTTTAACGGAAACTTTTATAAATAAAAAACTATGCGGGCTACAAAATTGGAGTTTGCGTGTTTAATTAAGATAAGGGATACCTACTTCTCATTTTTTAGATTTTGGAAGCTCCATTTTGAGCTACATAATATAGGTACTATAACATGGCAAGATATGGATTCGTAAAAAAAAATTGAACTCGGGATTGATCAAAGGTGACATTACGATGATAGCGAAGTAGAAAAAAGCGTGTCTCGCAATTCTTTCTATATCTGTCTGTCTGTTTCGGGGCAGCTTAAACGCGCAGGTTGATTTTCCTTAAACTTGGTACGTAGCATTTTTTGGGCACTACCACGCCTTGCCTTTTTTAGGACCAAAAAGTAACATGTAGCTGCCGTACCTACAAATTTTATAGAGAAAAACTTTGCGGAAAAAGGTTATAAATTGTATCCACCCACAAACCCATTTTTTTTATTTTCGATTTTCTCAAAAACAGTTCAACTGATTTTGATAAATTTTTTTGTGGATAATGTTCCAAAATTTTTTAAAAGTATGTACAATGTACATATCTAAATAATGCAAAATTTTCAAAAAAATTTATTTGGTTTTTAAAAAAAGTTCAAAAAATTTATTTCGAGATCTTAATAATTCGAAAACAACTTGATCGATTTTTATTATCAACTTAGAATCCAGCCGTTTTTTTTAAATATTATCTAGCAGATTTTAAACACAAATTATTCTCATAACCAAAAATAACGTTACCTACCATAAAAGTGTTAAGGTTCATATTTCATTATCTGTTTTACTGATTTTAATTAATATTTTTATCTAAAGGCTTCTAAAAATATGTTTAAATAATATTGTTTATCAAAGAAATACAAGTCTTACATTAAAAAAAAAACGTGAATAGGGTTTGACAGTCCGTAACAATCAGATTGCAATTTGTGACCACCAATTTATTTTCTCAGATTTCTCTTATTTTATTAATTAACACGCAAATTTTAGTATCTTAAGATTAATTTAAATAATTTGTCCACACCATTTTGTTTAGTTTTTTTTGAAGAAATGTTTATTAATTGTTTTAAATTTCATTTATTCTTTTATTTGACGGTCGTTGTTCGCTTGCATGTGAGTAGTTCTTAACTATTTGCGAAAGAAAATATTTCTTAACAACATGCACATTACAAAACCGCCCACTTAATCAGCCAGGGAATGTATTTTCTAGAATCTAGACTATATTTCAATAAATGTAAAAGTAGGTTAAAATGTGGCCGTATCATTTCAACATTTACTTTTGATATAACACATTGAAAATAAATGTTATGCCTGCTAATATTACGCGTCATAATTTCACCTAATATAGGAAATGTAAAATTACTACTCGTATAGTATTTTTTTTACCTATATAGGTATCTCTTTATCTTAAAACTTAAAACAAAATATGTACTCAACTTAAAATAAAATGAAAACATTTCCTTACAAACTTAAATGTGTTGAATAAAGTTGATTTAGATGTTCAGCTACTTTTGAATTCTAAATGTATTCATTATACATATTCACGAATATAACAAGGACCTTCTTAACTATGTACCTATATAACTATATACATATAAACGACATACTTTCAAGAGAGCATTTTATCAGAAGTATGTATTCGAGTTTAAATAAATTCCCAATGTGAAGAACAGAAGTTAAGCAGCATGACAAGTTCAGAGATCCTAATTGCAAGATGTTTGCACACGGAATGTGAACTGTTTTTCTTTGGGAAGAAAATGACACAGAAGAGTACAAAAAAAGCAAAAAAAAAAAAAAAAAACAAGGAATAGAAAACAAAAATGAAGTTAAAACCTCGTGAATCTCTGGGTGAATAAAACAAGTGTGCCAGTACCTATATACCTACCTATACACTTGTTGTATTTATATATCCTAGAGTGGCCAACATCCATGGAGACTTCGCCAACCCGATCATCATTGGATTGAAAACATTAGCATGGCCAAAAGGAGCGAACACTTTTCCTGGGAATTTCTCTCTAAAATCGTGCAAGTTTCACCTTTGCGTGGTTTAACACACTTTCCTTTCACCCTCTATCCTTATAGCTTTGTCATCATCCACGAGTAAATGTACATTGTACAATTAAAACATCAAGTCGCTTTTAACTATACTCTCCGATGTTAATTGCTTTCATAATAAACAGCAATGTCCTTCTTGAGGTAAAAAAAAAATAAAGGGGTTCGTACTTAAACTGCTTTTGATTTAGTTCTTGTATTGTCAGCAGGGATGGCGGCCTGCAGCTATACGAAAACAAGAAAAGAAGTTTTGTTTAAATCCATTAGAATATTATGTAAGGAAACTGCATGGGAGGAACCTATATATACATACATATATGCAGCAGTGGAGTGGAGTGGATATTAAAATTAATCTTTGTAAGTTTATAATTATTTGAGAAAATGTATAACACTCGAAATAGTAGGGAGGATGTCGTCCATACGGAAATATCGGTGGACTAAACGACGGAAAATACATATTTTACTATAGCGACACACTGGCTGAATTCAGCCGACACTAACACCGATCTGAGTTTGATCAAAAACAACTTCCCTTACTTTGGCGGAAAAATTTTGATATATCTGAATTTGTAGCTAATTAAATGCTAATTTGTTGCTCAAGTCAAACATTTTTAGTTATGCATTGTTTCTTAGTTATTAAAGTTTCCGCAAAAATAAGTCTGAAGTTAGCGAACAAAATCTAAAATAATCCGAATTATTATAAGTTTATATATAGCTTTTTAAATGCTCTTGAGTTGCGAAAAGCTCGATTTTGTAGCCCAAATAATTTATTTAATATTCAAGTTTCCGCTAAAATAAGTGTGAAGTGAGTGAACGAAAATATTAAAACAATAATTCTCTTGGTGTCAACAATAACTGTAGTTTTTTAAATGCTAATTTGTTGCGCAAAAATGTATTTTGAAGCTTGTATGGATCAGTTTTTATTTGCATTTCAAGTGTAAAAAGTACATTTCCGGTCATTTAAAAGAATTTAAAAGTTGTCGGACAAAATCTAAAAAATTAGATTTTCAAAAAATTAATTTTTGCCAGAAATTTGTAGCCTTTTAGATGCAACTTTTCTGCACCAAGTAGAAATTTTTTAGCTCTAACGATTTTTATATTCAAGTTTTTAATATTATCGATCAGCAGATCGGTTATTTTTTGGGCGCAGAGACAAGGCCCAGGGACATCAAGCCAAAATTTTATTTTTTTCCTGTCCCTTTTGAGTGGGATATAAAGGCCAAATTTAATTTGGGCCTTATGTCCCACCCAAGCCCCAAATTTTGTTTGTTAACAATAAGACATAAGACCACTCAAGTGGGACATAAGCCCCAAAAATAAAATTTTGGCTTTATGTCCCTGCGCCTACTTTTTGTTCTCACTTCCCGTGAAATGAAAAATATAAATATTTCAAAATACATACATGTGGAAATTCATCATAATTAATTCTTCGCATGAATTTTTGATACTCAGTTTGGAATTTCAATACTCACTTTGAATGAAAAAAATTATTTGCTTGAATGGCTGTCTTCAGAATCTCGAAAAGGTTCTTTAAAAAGTGTTTAAATCTCATGTTTTCTTCTTTTTTCCTCATTAATGAGAATAAGAAGAAAAGATAGTCAATCTGAAATAATTTTTTTTATTTCAGAATTTATATTTTGAGCAAAACAAATAGAACAAAATATGTCACAATTTTTCACAACACCTTAAATTTTTTCTTAAAATTTGGGCAAAGTGTAGCAGAAAAAAGAATCACCACAAGGAAGATACATTTGGGAAGTGCAATTCGCGTCAAATTTGTCAATAAAATTACCTATTGAAGATTTTCTAAGAAGTACATAAATTTAAAAGGTGTGGAAAAACTTTGCACAAATTTTTAGTTTTACTTTGAATACATTTTTCACTTTATACACTTTTCCCAAATTTTAAAACATTATTTCTTTAATAATATACTTTTGACGACCACCCTGACAGAATGCGGAATGCAGTTTATTTGTGCGCGAGCGCATGGTAAATGGTCCGGTGGGGAATATATGTAATTTTTGGGCTTTTGGGATTATTGAATATTTTTTCTGTCGAGCTAACTTTTTGGAACAATTCATGATCTTACAATATCACAAATACCAATATTTATTACATTAAAATTTAAGTAGGTGTTTAAAAAAATTCTGCAAAAACTTTTTTGAAGATTTTTTTTTAATTTATTTGATAAAACAGAATTTTGAAAAGCAGGTTTTTCACTATAAAAATTTATCGACGCTTGTCAAAATTCATCCAAAAATTGTATTGATATATGTATGTATTATAAATCCGTAAATGTTAAGAATATGGGTTTAAGCACCTTTTAAGAACGATTTCGCGAATTTTAAGTTCCGTATTTGTATTCGCTATTATAGCAATTACATTGGTTCAACCCAATCCTGCTTTGTATGTTTATACTGTCTGTAAAGCGATAAAACAAGAACTTCTGTGCTTTATACACCCCTTACTTAACATGTCAAAACGAAATTCTTTTTTTTTTTGTTGGCTTGTGGTTGAGAACATAATTGAGCTTGAGGAGCTTGAGATACACCTCAATTAAAAATTCCCACCTCTAGATCACGCAAATCACACTGTTCATCGACCTATACAGTATAAACATCGGTATACGTATACTTTAGTCTCAATTTTCACCACAAACTGAACCGCTCCTCGCTTGGTCTTTTTCAATCGCAACAACACAAACACACCACCTTCAACAGTTGCAAACTGTTGTTTTCTCCTCTCCCCTCGGTTTTTTTTTTACAATTTACACTTTTTTTTCTTTCTAATATATTTAAGTGCACCATTAATGGCTATAGTTCACCCCGAATGAGCTTGTTTGAAGACCTGCAATTTAAACAGCGCGACCTACATACAACACGGGTCCTATGATGTGGTGTGGTAATAATATAATAAGAAGCTTTGCAGCGCAACCCTAAGGTACCTATATATACGAAGGTGGAAAGACTCCTCTAGAAATGATGTAATTTTCAGCATGAACTCACCGATACCATTATGACACTGCAATTTTCTTGGTCAAGTATATGGTTTTATGGGATGAAAGGGTACACTATGCAAAAGTGGGCGTTTTCAAAGGATTGTGTGAATAAAATATGGTTTTGTACTACTATATCCCAACGCCACCGCCCTTACCCTATATATATTATATAAATATACATTGTTAGTGTAAAATCATAAAGTTGTGTGTTGGCGCGTGTAAACAAAGAGGGTAATAAAAGTTACAGCTGAAAATTTCATACAGGCGTTATACCTTTTTTTTTATATATCATACTACATATTTAGTTTGACGGCCTTTCAACCTTTTTCAAAGATTTGACAAACAGTCAAAAACGTCAAATCTAAATTCCCATTTACATATACGCTTAGATTATTATTTATGTATATACCTACCAAAGCTGAAAGCTCAGTCGAATCTTTGTATGTTTTTTTTGTTATATCACACTCATAGCATGAATAATTTTCGGCAGCAACCGCGTAGAACTAAATGGATAGGATGAGAAAGAAAGCAAAAGATACTATAAAAGGTCATTTTTTTTCTCTATATACACTACTGTGCAAGAAATTAATTGTATATTAATAGTTTAAACTATTTTAACCCTACTATTTTGACATAATGCACTATATGTAATTCTTTTAAGAAAGTACTAAACGTTTTTTGTACGAAATTAAATTTGCTATACAAATTTGTCATATAACTTTTTTTCAAGAGCAAAAAATACAAGAGCTACGTCCAAAAATAAATATAACCGGTAAAAATAAGACGAATGGATAACACTCGTAGCAGTTGTAAAAAAAAATGTGGTTTTCGGATTGTGACCTGATACTTTTTCAAATATCGAAACGAAAATTCGATTAAAATTTTTTTCCAAAGCATAAAGTAATGAAATCTAAATGCTTTGTAATAACGGGTGTTTTTTTTTAGACGTCTGGTTTTCAATCTGGCAATACTTTTTTCGGAGTTGGTCTTTTTGACAGCTATCACTTGATTTATGCTCAGTTTGGTTTGCCATTTCAAAAATGAAGCCGGCCATAATGTTACAGTCAATGGGGAACGCTATAAAGCCATGATTAATGACTTTTTCGAGCCTCAATTGGAAGATTTCATGTAGACGACCTTTGTTTCCAACAAGATGGCGCTACATGCCATACAGCCAACGAAATAATCAATTTTTTGGTGAACTTTTGGTGAACGCATTATTTAGCGTCGTGGGCCTGTGGTGTGGCCGCCAATATCGTGCGATTAAACACCGCTGGACTATATTTTTTGTGGGGTTATTGAAGTCACTTGTCTACGCAGATAAGCCCGAGACGATTGACGCCTTGGAAGAGAATATTGGGCGCGTTATTGCTGACATACGGCCCCAATTACTGCAAAAAGTGGTCGAAAATTGGGCCTTTCCGAAATCGCTTGCCACTTGCTCGAAATCATTTTTATACTAAATCTTTATAATAAAGCTAAATTCTTGGCCATAACATTAAATTATATGCGTTTTATTTCTTCTTGAAAACCACCCGTCTAAAAAAAAACACCCAGAATATTGTATGTGAATACAAAAATTCTTCTTTTTCTATTCCTGATTATTAGAATTCATAGGGCCATCACACACTGGGCCAATTTCCAACTAGAATAAACCCTGATTAACGATGGCTTCAATCACATACGGAGTATATAGAAAGGAAAACTATGTATAAACTGTACATGTAACGTCTTTCATAGTAGGAGTATTTTTTTTTTTAATTTGATACTCCGAACAACAAAAAACTATTTGGTTTTAGAAAAATGTCAATTGAAGTTCTCATGATAGCAGATACTTTTTTTCGCCTTGAAACAAAAATCTTGTATTTGTAAATTGTATTAGTACTTTAAATTTGTTATTCTACTCAAAACAAGGAGGAAAGTTTGGTTCGTTTCATTCCACTCCTCAGCTCCCTCGCCTACAAACTTCTATTTCCCCAAGTTTAATTCCTCTAGTGTGTGACGGCCCATAGAGTTTAGTTTCAGACTTAATTTATTACGAATATAATAACTGTAATTGTTAAAAATATAATAAAATATCAAATGGTAAAATTGGTTCAACGTTGGATGGATATAGTTGGTAAAAAGTCTTATGGGACGATATATTCTATTTCCCTCGTTCTGCCAATATTATAATTAAGTTATAAAATTCACAATTACCATATTAATAGTGAAATAATCCTTTTTTTTTTAATTGTTCCTCAAAGAATTAAATAATTTTTTTTAAGTAGAAATAATAAAAAATAAATAAAGGAACACAAATTCAGAAATTCATGAAATTTTGGACATAAATTTCCGTCTTTTTTTTCTATGGAAAAAACACTGGAAATTATATGTAGCCGGAGTAGTTTCTTCAACTGTAGTTTCTGGTGTCCAAATTTCATGATTTGCAAACTTTTTATAACGCTATAACCTTCCATGGAAAATTACCATACCCTATGATACCCTACTGAACAGTGCACAATAAATTGAACAAAATAAACTGACAAAATTAAACTAAACTTTTAAAGTAAAATTTTCGAGTGATGTTCCTTACGACAGATTTTAATTAAATAGAAAACACAGTTTTTTCTTCTTTAAGGGCCCTATACGCACCATCAATGTAACTCGTCAGGTAATATTGACGTTTTTTCCGTCAGGTAAAATTGATGACAAAAAAGCCTCTATACATGATCAATGAATATTGATAATTTTGTCAGGGAATTTGTTAGTGTAGTTCAGTAAATCAAACATTTTGTCAATGAACATTGAAGAAAATCAAAATAATTTTGTGTTTCATCAATGTATCAATTTTACTTGTGACGAACATTGAAGTGCCTATGTACTAACGATCAATTTTACCTGAATCGAGACTCGTTCAAGTAATATTGTCAGGTAACACATTGATCGAGTGTAGACTGTAGGGCCCTTCAGATTGTTATTTGTTCAATTCAAATCTTGCGTTAAAAAATTAAAAAAAAAAAAATTAAGATCCTCAAATCTTTGACAATACATAAAAAATATACATATGCAATAAAACAAAGCATACATAGAGGAACACATAAATTAAAAAAAATCAAAAACGCACGACTGTATCGCAAGAACTTGCTCTTGTGGTGTACAACTATAAACGAGCATTATTTCAAAGATAAAAATAAAAAAAAAGTGAAAAGTTTGTAGATAGCTTTAAAAGAACATATTTTGATAATTTTTTGTTTAACAAAAATTATTTTTGATTCAAAATAGCTTTTAACGGCCTTTAAGTCCTACAAAAATCGGCGATTCGTCCCGGCGATCTCACTTTAAAAATTATTTTCAAAGGTTTTAAGTGCAATATTATTTGAACTATTGCAAACTAATAACAAAATATGTAAAGCCGTTAAAAATCTATAGGTGTATAACTCTAAATGAGTCATTTTTCTCAAAAACCGTCAAACCCTTATTTTGTGAATTATTTTAGCAAAATCCTGAGATGCTGTTTTTTTTTAAGCGAATTTGGCCATCACATCATACATGTACGAAGTTTGATCAAAATCGTTATAGTTGATGTTGAGAAAATTTTTAAAACCTAAATAAACAAATTTCATTTATTTTAAAAACAATTGTTTTTGCTTATATTCTTTCCGGAAAAAAACTTTAATTTAAGGTTCTCCTAAAATAACGCGAAAAATAAGGAAAGACGGCGAATTTTTTTCCTGTCAAAATATGTTTACAGGGCGATAAATGAGAGTACCGACACCAACGCGATTACGGGAATTTGATGTAAAATATATTGAAAACCGAAAGATTTGTCGACGTTCCGAATATTTAGCTTTGGTTTATGAGAGCCTTTAAACTTTAAAAATTTGTTTAAAATTATAGAAAAACAAACAATTCAAAATTAAAAAAAAATTGAGGTAATTTTAGGCGGATTTGTTGGGGATATGTTTACTTGTTAAAATAAGTGAAACGGGTTTTAGTTAAGCGGGTTTCACTGCATAACTACATTTCCATCAATATATGTATATAAAGCATTCCTTTGGTTATTTTAATAAATTTCAGGAAGTTCTAGGAACACATAAATGTATTACAATAATTTTTTTTCACAGCAATGTATGCCAACCACCATACCATATTATTATGTATATACCGCGAGAGCAATGCATAGAGCTCGAATGTGATTTTCCTTTTGAATTCGATTTGAGCTGTGCCATCAATCAAAGCAAAACCACATGATTTATTATTTGACATGATGGATAAGGCGTAAAATATCCTTTCAATCAGCTTGTACGTAGATGATGCGCAACGGAAACGGAACGATGAAAAAACAAGAAACAAACATTTTACAAAAATCGTTGGCTTTTGTCAGATGCGTATACATATGAACCTACCAACAACAAGCAGCATAGGGTCGTGAACATAAATGCCAAGAAAATGGGAAGTTAGGGGTCCTTATTTGGAGCTAAAATTTAAGTTATATGCGCGGTTAAAAGTGGAATAAAAGAAATAGAAAAAAAAAATCTGAAAACAGTTTCGCTGTCAAGAAAGTCTAATGGAAGGCTAAGTTGTACAAGACGTTTTATTAGGAAGTGTGTGAAATGGGTATTTTGCAGTAGGGTAGGTATACAATAATCAATGTTGAGAAATGTTGAGTTTATTATACATTTGGAATTCAAGCAATAACAATGAAGGGCAATAACAATGTTACCGAGAGTTGTTTTATACGACAGAACAAAAAATAAATAGTTGTGTTCAATGGCAATGATCTAGTGAGACGAGGATCGATTTCATCTTAGAATTTTTCGTCAGTTCACAACTCCGAAAAAATTTGAAAAAAAAAAAAAGAAATGCTGTTTTCCAAATTTGTGATTTTCATTTATTCGACTGATCTGGCTGAGCATAAAATTTTTTTCTGCAACATGAAGTTCAAATTCGCTCTACTTTGTACAATATCGTAAACGGACACCTCCCATAAGCTGACACCCCTCATAACCAGACAAATTTCAAAGAACAGAGTTAAATTCATGATTTTTTATTGTAATAACTCTCCTTTAAGCGGACTCTCTAATAACCGAACGCGGACACCAAATTTAATAACCGCAATAGAGTTTGGATCTCTCATAAGCGAACAAAGTGCACGTGGACCACATACTATTCAATTCCATTCGGTATTTTTGAATATCAAATTACAATATTTACAATATTTTTAGTTTTCCGCTCTTCCGATAGATAGCGCACTAAATATAAAACTACCAAAATTCATAAAAGAATTAAGTTTCTGCAGTGCAGCAATGGGTTAAAAGCAATGGCTAGTATACTTTGTAAAAATAAATAAATTTAATTAAATAAATAAGTAAATAAAAAATCTTCATCTTTGAGATACTGTAAGATACCTATATACATACATTTTTAAAAATTGTAACAAAATTGTGTTATATTTGACGGTTTGACAAAACTTTAAGGCAACCTGAAAAATACTGCTATTCAAAATTCAATTTTTTTGGCTATTAAAAAAAAAATTCGAACACTTTTCATTTCAGGTTTAGAGTTTCAATATTGCTGTTTTCGGAATTCATACGCTGCACTGATCCAAAACTCTAAATATAATGTAGAAAATACAATAATATATATTTTTCACTGGAAATATTTTTCGGTATTGCACATATTTTGTTTGTATAATGAAATTAATGTAAAAATAAAAATAAAAATTTAAATTTGACAAAAAGAAAAACTTTGTTTTATTTTATTTTAAATATATTTAATATTTTCACAACATTTTTTTGTTGCTATTTTTACAGATTGTATTCTTAATATTCAGTTATAATTAAGGCAACGTGTGTCAATTGTTTATTGAAGAAATAATACAAGCCAAAATCCAGTAAAAAACCATTTTCACAACCCTTATAACAAACTGAGTAACAGAAATACCATTTTTAACAATTAATGAGATCGATCTCATATAAGTCACTGAACCTCATACTTAAATAACAAGCTTAAGCTACACTTCATTTTTCTACTTTAAATATTAGGATTTTGCTGAAAAGCACCATGCGAAAAAGAATATCATGAAAGAAATGTATCATGTGAGCAAAAATAACATGCGAGTAAAGGATCATGCGAGAAAAGTATTATGGAAGAAATTTACAAAGCAACAAAGTATCATTCCAGAAAAGTATTATGCGAGAAAAGTTTCATGCGAGAAAAGTATCAGGGAAGGAAAGTATCATGCGCGAAAAATAGCATGCAAGAAAAATATCATTTGTACTTATAAACTACGGTTACAAATTTGTTAAATCATTTTTTGTTTCACAATAACTTGAAAGATAATGTAATTCCAAAAAAATTGTAGTTGTGTGATTTACGAAATACAAAAAAAAAACCGTTTCACCGTTTATTTGTCAGACTTGTAAACTTCAACTCATATTTACAAATTTGTAAGTCCGTCGATCATGTGTAATTTCTTCTATAAATTGTGGTCTCTATATTAAAATTACTTTTAAACCGTAAAAAGGTGCAAACTGTGAGCGCTGTGTCATATGTGGCGTGTTCAGAAAAATGATATCTCAGAGATTTTTCTCACTGAAAAAGTGAGCAAGCGAATCCAAGATTTTGTTTCCTCAGAGTTTTGACAGAAAGCTGAGAAATTTTGCTGAGGAATTCTGTTCAGGTAACTGAGATTGCTGAGATCTCCGAGATCTCATTTTCCTGAACAAGACTATTAATTTAGTTGAAAATCAAATAATCTAAAATTGAATTTCTGAACAAAAATTATTTACATATTTTTCCGTTTTGAAATCGATTTTAATATAAAAACTACAACAATTTGTAGAAGAAATTAGGTACACATAATTTTTGTGCTGTAAGAATTTTTCCACAATTCAACAAATTTTGTAAATTCTTTTATTTGGTGAAACAGAAACTTACAAAAGAACTCAAAAATATGTACTTGTAAACTACAAACAAAATTTATTCTTGATGAAAGGAAAATAAAGGTAGGTATTCCCAAAAATTGTCCTTGGTAAATTACAAATAAACAGTTTTGTAATACAAAATATTTTGTGAAACAGAATTTGTAAGTTGGTGAAATAGTCCACTGAAAGTCCAATTTTCGATAACCTGTTCGAGCAACTGAGGCCATTTATCGGCAATTACTATTTGCAAGCATTATTCTGGCACAAGTCTATAATTCATAGTCATTAGAAACAGATTTTCCAATCCAAAAACCTGACCTCCTATAGATAAAACACCTTTTTTAAGAGTATTTCTTATATCCATCATAAAATACTCTAAGTACATAGACAGTGCAAAGTGTTAGAAGTGTAGATATAAAGAAGCAACAAACCGACTGATGAAAATACGAATACTAGATACTATTAAAATAATAAAAATAATCGGTTCAGATTGATCTTTGGCATGTTTGACTCGGTTCGTAGATTTTGGTCTTCCATTATAAAGGAATGACTAACAAAAATACATTTATACATACATATGTATCTATGTATATAAAGAAAGTAAGAGATGAACGTATACATTTTCAACGCAATTTGTTGTTATTTATTTCTGTTTATGGCACACATATATCTTTTTTAAGGCTTTTCCTTTGATTCTCTTGATTGTCATTGTCAGAATCAAAGGGGATTAAACTAAGTCGATTCAACAAATAAAAATAATTAAGAGGATTGAGGTTTGCAATGCGAAAAGTAGAAATGGTGGTATTGGCAGTTTAGTGGTTTTTGGTATAGGAATTAACTTGCACGAAGTATTCATCAATCAGTGCGCAATCCTTGATTGATGATTATCCTGAAGGATGAAAATTGAAGAGATGGTGGCCCAAAAAAGAGATGGTGGGCAAAAAAAAAATCACTTTTGGTCTTGTCTGTGTTTCTATATACAGTGATTTCAATTATTGTAAATGTGTATATATGGGAATAATATTATCTCTTCGGTAGATACTTTTGCACATGTCCAATACAAATATTATTTTCTTTAAGACTCATCTATGTACAGTATAGCCATGATTCTCGGACTTATGTTAACCTTTTGTCTGTCGGTAACAAGGTTATCGAGAAAAAGTTCATCAAAATTACCAGAAAACATATGCGTATAAGGTATTTATTATAGTTTTGACTAGTCAGACAGTGTATTAATATTCCAAAAAAGTTTGAAGTATACTTTGCTTGATTAAATAAAATTTTACATTAGACATGATTCAGACAACCGAGTCCACTAAAAGACAAAAAAAGTATATGACGTACAATCGTTTCTTATAAATATATTTTATTGCAAGTATAAAATAATATTGCATCAAAAACAACTTAAGTATTAAAAAGAATTAATAAAATCAAAGAAAGCGTTATAACAGTAACAAAAAAAAATGAAAATAAAATGCAACAATAACAAAAACAAAAACTAAACTTAAAATAATAAAAATACATTATCAAAAACTTGTGATCATTGAAAATAATTGCAACCAATTTTCTCCAGAACGTCGTTGTCCAGAACTTCGTGGGGCAAAACGGACTGGTATAGTCCTTTTTGCCCCAAAGCGTTCTGTTTCATTTTACCCCACAAGTAGTTTTTTTATAATTTTTTTTTACTAGGATGTTCTTACCTTTATATCCGTTTAATCCATTTGAAGAGAATGATCATAAACAGTGCACAAGGAACTGAATTGAAATTGGATGCAAAATTTATCACTGGTTTCGTTTCGCGAAGTTGAGGTTTTTTTTATCAAAACGGTTGTTTTCATTGTTTCATGATTTAAACTGAAACTAACTTCACTCTTTCAACGAAACTAAAGGATATGTTCGAAAAGTAGGTTTTTTATAAGTTCTTATCACTCGAATTCAGTTGGAGTTAAAAATAAAGCTAAAAATCGATTTGGTCCTTTTTGCCCCGGGGTCCTTTTTGCCCCTCTCTCCCCTACTAATTTGATTTTTTTGAAAATTGCATTCATGACAAATGACGTAATTTCATATCATCAACAAGCAAAAAAATCGATAAAAAATTATTTTTCTGTCGATTTTTATATTTTTTTAATATCGACAGATAAAAATGCTGATTCTTAAAAAGCCAGATAATGTAAAAAAAACTGCTGGGTGCCAAGATAAACATCACCCGAGTTGATTTAAAATTGTATTAAAAATCTAAAAATAAAATTTGTATTTAATTGGTGTGAAATATGTATTTTAAAACATTCTCTTTATAAAAAAAAATGTACCCAATTTCCCATTCCAGCATATTTGAGGTAGAAAGATTAGAAATGAAAAAACATTTGTGTGTTTTAAAACTTTGAATAAAGCGAACGGTATTCTTTTTTAAATTTGCTCGTCTCCACAGCAGCGATGCCAGATCAGGGGTTTTTATGAATACAAATCAAAATGTTTGAAATGCTTGCATTTTTTCTTCGGGAAAAAAAGGGGATTTTTATTTTAAAAAGGAAAAAAAAACGTTTTGTTGCCAAAAAAGGGAATTTTTTTTTGAAAATCTGGGAACCCTGTGCCAGATCGTGGGATTTATACCCTTCTGTAGGAATTTTACATTTAAAATAAGCTTAAAGGGATTTTTCAAACCTCATAGTACGGGAGACTAGGCACAAGAGTAACATTTTTTACTTTTGAGGTTCCTGCTCCTTTGTTTGTAGGAATACCAGAAAACGAAATATGCCACCTTATAAAGATGGGTTATTTATCTAGAAACTGATAAAGTAAAATTTTAATAAAATGATGAATTCACATAGCTGTTATCATTTTTCCAAGACTCTTCCCTTGTTACTTTCGTCCTAAACATATATCCAAGACGAAAGTAGCACGAAGTTAACACAAATTTTTCATACCGTATTTGATCGATGATTCAATCATATTGCCTGATATGGTATGAGTTTCGTTTATCATATTATTTTGACAAAGGAATTGTTGATTCACAGTAGTTAAAGATGAAACAGCTTTTGGCTTATTATTTAAATATAAATGTGTTTATAAAAAGATGTGTCAATCGTTCCTTGAAAAAACGAGGGACGAAAAAAAACACATGATAACTTTCAAATAAACATTTAAAAAAAATTTGGATAGCGTTGGTTATTTTAAAATGGCTTTGATTAGAAAACATCTTTAACTAGCTAGCTTAAGCTTATTTTTATTCACCAAAAATCTAGCTTTTGTTTAAAAATCTAAATTTTAGCTTTACCTTCTTTTATTCACAAGGCCCAAAGGCGTGGGAAAAATGGAATTTTTGGGTATCACTATGGGAAAACCTGTCTGGCATCACTGCTTCACATGCTAATCTGGAAAGCCTACGAACACTTCTACTTTTTTTGGTGTCCGTTTTATCATCTTCTTGGTATTCTGTTTCCTCAGACCATGTAAGAACAAAGCATGAACGTAATAATTTCGTCTATTCCCCTATTTTTTCGCCCTCTTTGTCCATCAGGTGTTTCAAATTTTTGAAAATTCTGTTGATTTTTTTACATTGCTAGTAGGTACATATGCCTCCGCTTAAACATTTCTAATGTTAAAATTATCAAAATCAGTTCAATTGTTTTTGAGAAAATTGAAAAAAAAAATGGTTTTTAGGAAAGTACCATTTACAAACATTTTTAGAAAAGCTTTTTTTACTTGTGGCTTGTGTTAGTAAAAAAATTACAAATTTTTTGAAAAGTTTTTTTTAAATAAAATAATTGTTTTTTTTTTGCTTTCTCTCTATTTTTCATTACCTTCATCAGTTACAAATAAACGATAATCTTAAATGGTGGTCAAAAGTAATTTGTAAGTAAAGCGTTTGAAACAGCAAACTGTACAAATATTCTAAATTTGTTTGCTTTTGAAAGCTTGCTGATTCTGTAATTTCTTAAAAGGTATACAAATTTAAGTTTAATCAAAAAATAAATGTTGTGGCAAGTTCTTCGTGCATTTTCGGTTTAACTATAGACGTAAGTCAACACCAAGTCCCAGATCCTTAGCGTATTTTTCCTGTAGATGCTTACTTTTTTTTGCTTTAAACAAAATAAACGATAAAAATGCTATATTTTAAAAATTTGTTTTCTAACTCAATATTCATAAACTATAATATGTAGATGAAATTATTCACAATCATCGAAAATTTCATGCTTTTATCATTTAACTCGATAAGTCATGCAGTTTTTAATATTTGATTATAATTCAAATTGTCAAGCAAAAATATTGAAAAACGCTGTTAGCGTCCTCCTTATATGGTTTACGATTTTAATTTTTTTGGTCTTGATCATCAATCTAAGCTTCATTATTTCGCCCGGTCAAGGTTGAATCTCGAGAAAGTAGTTATTTTTTTTGAATCAACGTACTACATTTGTATATCGTCCTTATCTCACGAACTGACATAACTGGTTTTTAACATCTTTGGAAACCCATATTTTAGCTATAGTTCTTCTTTATATCTATCATTAAAATCAAAAATAGAAATCACCTTTAAAAATGGTTTTTATAAAATATGAAAAAACACTTACGTCAGTTCGTGAGATAGCCAGTGTTACCTTCGAGACTCTTTAGAGCCAATTTGACTCTTTTATAACGCTAGGACTCCTGGACTCATCTTTTTGACTCTTTTAAAAAATTGTAATCTTTTTATTTAAGCTCACCAAAAAAATATAATATAATTGAATACTTTGGAAACGAATTACCCTTTTTTCATACAATTTTCTTGTCTTGGCCCAACCGACACGCTCTGGCTTTTTTCACACTTTATGAGAATCAGGCCCTGTATATCGAAAGTACAAAATTGTTTTGACTATAATGTTTGTAAAAAAAATTGCTGACCCAATTTCTAGTCAAAAAATGAAATTTATCGAAAAACCAATTTACTTGAAATTCAAGATGGCTTCAATCACCAAAGTGGTAGGGGTTTGAAAAGACGAAAAGACTCCATATTATGTGCGTTAAAGTTACGGGGGTGACGAGGGTGGGCAATTTTCCGATTTAATAAATAAACAAACAAATTACAGGAAGTACAAATTAGGTAGGTATAAATATTAGGTAAGTATCTATTTTTTTTGTGATGAAAATAAAAACTTCTATTAAAAAGAACACAAACGAATGATTGTGAGAAAAATTTTCGGCTAGTTTTCAAGATTTCGTCCCAAAGAAAATTTAAAACAAAACAATTACTATGTCATGTAGCGTGGTCTTATATTATTTCACCCAAAGTACTATTAACTAAAAAAACTCTTGACATTAATGCCAGTTTGACACTCCTTAAACGGAACAACAGAGTTAAGAGACTGGGACAGAAGACCCCAGCTAAGGAGTTCTAAACCCACGAAGCGTGTCATTCAAATTTTAAGTGCTCGGAAATAAAATTTAATAAAATGGTCAAAATGTTTACCATTGAATTTTCCATTCTTAAAATGTCAATCACTGTCAACTTTTTTTGTATCGACATTTTAAAAAATCGTTGCTGTTTCTTTTCCAATTTCTCTTATAACCGAATATTTTTTTTAAGATTATTAAAATATTGTACTGCCCAGAGCAAAATAAGTATAAAGTTCAACTTTTGAGTATAGTTCTTGAGCTGCTTTTGAATTTTTCCACACCACAAGCACAATTTTTAGATTAGAATTTTTGTCTGAAAATCCAGAAGAAGCGTAACTTAATTCCGCAAAAATACAGCTAACTTTTTGTGATAGCTGAAGAAGTTCGAAAAATTCTGAAATTGAAAGAAGTTAAAATGTATTGCGTTGAAAGTGGTATTAAATTCATAACTTATAAACAAATAAAATTAAGTAGGTAAACACTTACTATATGGGTAGCTGTTAAAACAAATCCAAATTTATACACACAGATTCGAATTTAATATGTGAAACCAGCTCCTGGACCAATGTTTTCTATCACTAATTTAGTCCAACATATTCATCAACCTTAGTTGAGTACACTGCTTGATCCAAACGATTTTGAACCTCATACATACATATTACATATGTTTGAAAAAATAAACAATATAGCCACTGTTACAAATAGATGGTGGCTTATCTGCTACCCCCGCTATTAAAAATCCCTAACTCCGCCAATACTTCTTATAGCCCCTCTTTAAACGATTCAATTCATTTCCTTAATTAATTTCTTTTCTTAATTTCTTCATTCTCAAATGAAAGGATACATTTCTAATATGTTAACATTTTGTGCTTAATACTTTTAAAAAATTTAAATTTATGAATAATTTAAAATTAAATTCATAAGGTTTTCAGTATTCGACTAATCTGATGAGTGCCTCGAATTCGGAAATCCAAACTAATACTTTATTATCCTCGATAAAAAAATATCAAACATTTTATTTTTAAAGTTTAAACTTTTTATCTCTTGTGTGATATTAATTCTAAAATACCTTTAATTCAACGAATCGGCAAATATGTATATATTTAAATGCTATCACATATCTATTCAAAAAAAACACAACTTTTTGTGTTTATTTAAATTAAATTTTGATTTCGATCGTGCAATTATCTCTTTTTGTTAGTTAATTAAAATAAATCTAAATACTTCCATCAACTTGGCTCCCAATATAGGTATCATGCATGGTGTAGGTTTATTGCAAAATTGAATTTCCCACGTCAGCGGCATGTTTTCCAAATCAACGTTTAAAAAATAAATCTAAAGAGCACATCCATATCACTTGTCCATGGCTGCCATATGTGTTTAAATTATTCAATATCATATATATCTATATGTTTGTTTGCATGCACGAGTACCTACATACATATATAAATATATGTATATAGAGACAAGGAAAAAATCCTCTCTATTTCATTCTACAAACAGACACTGGAATCTGGTAACTAAATTTATGCACCAGCGAACCACTTTACTCCGCGCAATCAAAAAACGAATAGAATAATTTATATTGTGCCTTACAAATGCATCCATTATCCATGCGGTCCTTTTTTTTGCCAGGCAAATTTGTATCCCGGAATACGATATGGTGCGCGGGGCTCCTCTTTGTCCCACCAATATACTCGTATACGTATATATACTCCACATCCTCAGCTCAGCTCGATAGTAACAAAAACTTAAATCGACAACTTAAAACGCTTCACAACAGTAACGAATACAAAATAACTGAATAAACGTGCACACACACACCCACGCAGGCAGTTGTTGTGAATCCAGAATCAGGCAACCAGGCACCCGCCATCAGATACACAGATACATATGTATGTATACTTTCCGGAAATGGAAAATTTTTCTGTAATTCTGTTATTCAATTTGTACAGGAAGTTGAATTTAAACCATTTACTCCCACACCTCTGTAAAATCTTCGGGAATTACACAAGAAAAAAAGCAGATCACAAGCATTATAAAAATATAAAGCTTACAACTGGGGCCCACGTACTTGCGCTTCTTATACTAAAAGGAATTTTTAAAAATTTCAGTTTCAATTCAATACAATTTCATTACATGTGGAGAAAAGATTAAATGAATAAAGATGTTTTATTAATTATATACGTACTAACAAAAAAATAATATATCTCTTTGGTACTGAGAAAAAAATTAATAAATAACTTGCTGTCCCACCCCGGCCTTGTACGTGTTTAAAAATCTTAGTTTCGCAAAATTTAGCAAAAAAAAAAAAAAATATTAATAAATATAACAGTCTTATAGGCAAAAATGATATTTAATTTTATTTTTTTAAAGCCTGTTCGGTTCCGTGGTGCCTCACAACCCCTTGCTTTATAAAAAAGTAAGCTATTTCGTAAGTAATGGAAGGGAAAAACTTCCTAACAAACATACTTTCACAATTTATAGTATTAAAAGTGGGAATAGTAGGATAGAGATTTATTTGAATAGCAATTTAAGTTAAAAGTGAAGGACAATGACTATGACAGTTCTTATAATTCCGGCTCACAGAAATAGCGAAATTTAATGTTTATCTTTTTGTCTCAATTTTTTTTAAGTCCCCCGTTATAGTGATTCTCAGTACAGTGTTCTCTTTTTTCTTTTAACATTTGTCGTGAAAAGAAAAGAGAACACTGTACTGAGAATCACTGCGGATTAAGCAATACGGATTCCAAAATCGACATGAATATTAAAAATATTTATTATTAAATATCAAAAAAAATTAATACCTATTAATATTAACTAGTACGTCCAGCCCCCGAAACTCGAGTGCTAATAACATTATCGTCTAATTGAAAAACAACTTCTAGAAAATATATTGTAATTCACATGAGATTCTAGAAAACTTTATTTTTCGATGCATACGATTTTTGGATGTGGATACTCCAACATTAAGTAAAAAATCGCAAGAATAATTCCATCGTTTAAAAGCAGTCTTGAGCGTGAAGAAAAACTGCAGATAGTTATTTTATATGAGCTACTTATTATTATTTCCTGCAGCACTGAACGCTGCACTGCCGGGTTGGGTTTAGCCGATCCCAGAACCACTGGTCCCAAGACCATCCCGGAAGTAGTCATAAAGACCAATTAAATTTATATCGAAAATAAAACTCGTCGAATACATTGATTCGTGTATTTAATATATCTATTCGTTAAGATGGTTAGTGAATTGGAGCGAGGAATATAAATAAAAAGTTATTGTTCCACGCCTCAGCTTGAACATCCCTCACACTACATCTACAAATTGAAAGCATTCTTCCTTTTTTGCTCATATTTTATTTCAATTTAAAAAACAACACCCAATGAGCGAAAGACACAATAGATTGCAGAATATTTCCATGCAAAACCAATATACCTACAACTATACATAATTTATGCTTCCTTGCATTAAATCGACCAGTGGCCGAAAATCCAACACAACAGAAAAAAATCCTCAGAAATAAAATTCTTCCCACAAAAATCCCTCACTCGAATTCACTAACCATCTTAACGAATATATTAAATGCACGAACCATTGCATTTAACGAAAATATAATAAGTGTTGTGAACAAATACTCGGTCTCGCTCTGGCTCTTGCTATGGTTCTCGCTCTCCTCGCACTTATAATGCAATTTTACTTTATTGTTTTTTAGTCTTTGTGGTAAAATTATTTAATAAATTTTTGCTTTGTGCACTTCTCTGCAAAAAAACCTTTCCATCGATATATAATTTATATACTTTCGGCTTTTGTAGACCGCGTAAATGGTACTCCAAAATTCGTGTTTGTCGTTTTATTATATTGATGATGATGATGATGATGATTAATGAAATTTGATCAAAATAAAAAGAAATAAGTTTAAATAAAAATTGTTTCACCTTTAAAAATGTAATAAAAAGTTTGTAATTTTTATGACCTTGATGTGAAAATTATTCGAACTCTGTTTCCTCGATTTCTGGTTCTTTTAAGAACTGCAACATTTCAGAAGGATACGATTTTATTTTTTTTATCAGATTTTTTCATACAACTTATTAGCTATGTATGTATATATTAGAAGAAACCAAAAGATCATGGAAAATACCTTCCATACTTTGTTGCCTTGAAAGTTTTCTTGAGAAACTTTCTTGAAAACGCTTTATATCTTTATTTCGGGTTTCTGGGCTTCTTCCCTGGAGCTGTCCGATTATAAGAATAGCTTCCGACAGAATTTCTGGACTGTGTACTTAAATTTTGTGCCCTGTTATTTGCATATTATATAGTAGAAGAATCTAGTTTCCCTTGTTACCGAATAGCATTTGAGCAGCTAGCATAACTCTTCATGTTCAAACTCAGAAAGCAAAACTTCCATTTTTCGATTTTTTTGGGATCTTTCACTTAGCTCGACAAAATAAGTATGTGCGCTGTCCAACAAATCCTGGTTCGGCTTGGAAACAAAATTTCAAGCTCCAACCAGGTTCTGTTTTTGATTTAAAAAAAAAATTCAATTCACAATTCTTTGTCCAAAAATGTTTTTTGGAATTATGTTTTTCGTCTCGAATATCTCGAAAACTTTGGGTCTCTAGTTTTGAAGGGCACTAATGGGAAGTTACCAATGTGGGTCGCACCCAGTCTCTTTTTAAAATTTTTTTATAACATTTGTATCTATTTTAAACTTTATTGTCTTACTTTGGCATAATAAACTAAACTACATAATGTATATTGCACACTGTTTAATATGCAAATGTCAATTCTTCAGTTTCTCTCATTTTTGTATTCAGGTACTTCAATCCGATCGGATGAACATGCGCTAATGTTTAAGTTAACTATGTAGTAAAACAGAAATTTACAAGATATAGAGCTAAAACATCATGAACTTGGTTAAAACTTACATTACAAAATCTGTTAATTTTACCATAAATGTACCTACAATGTTATTGAAACCGTGTAAGTTTCTTAGTTTTCTGAACATTTATATGAGAAAGTACACCTTGTAAATTTAAGAAAACACTTATTAAATTTTTACCCGATTTTTAAGTTTAAAAAAAATATGTGCAACCCTAAAGTGATCCCCGAAATTCATCTTCCAAACAAAAACAATATGTTTGAAATCATCTATCACTTTTTTTACCCCATACAACATTATAAATAGCTTTAATTAAATTTAAAAAAATGTAAATATTTTCCCATTATTAAGCAAAACTAAAAAATTTTGTGTACACATTTGAATCCACCGATGTGTTTTAATTTAAAGTTGAAAGCCATCCACTGGCATGGCAGCGAATCATTACATAACTCGAGATAATGTTGATTTTGAAACATGAAATAAAACCCAACACAAAAAAAACCACAAAATTAAATAACTTGTATTGTGTACATTTTTGGGGTTTAATGTCCTGGAGCCTGAATTCACTTTAATTACGCTTCATGAACTAATTGAAAAATAATTCTATGGTTCTGCATCTATAACTCAATTTCTAAAAAAAAAATTGACTTATGCTGTTTTGACCACATATCTATAGAATTATTCTAGGCCAACCATTTTACTTTCATTATCAATTATTTTAGTATATATTTCAATGAGTGGAAGATGTCAGTACTGACCCCGAAGTCCAATTGTTTTGCTATAAATTGTATTGAGTGTGGTCACCGGGGACCAGTTACGGGGAATTAAAAGTACTATTGAGGTACATTTCAACAATCCTCCTCGATTGCAGATTGATTAAAACTAAATTGTAGGTATATGTACGATATCATTTATAAATCTCGTAATATTCTTCATCAATAAGAAAATATTTTTAAACAAAAATATGCAAATCTTAAGCATATTCCTATATCTTCATCGAGTTCTCTCAGCCTTCCAACCTCCAACCACCATTTATACTGTGTATATATACCACTCTCTTCATGGACCGTTTTAACAAAATAATTTTCTAAGCCACCGAAACCAAACTTCTTCTTCCCCTATACACTCTACTCATGCGATCATAAACCCAAACTTGCTGCTCCCAAAATCGTTTTACACAATTTACACAATTTCAAAAAGTAAAATGCAAGGGATGCTATACCACAGTCCAACCATCAGACCGCCACTTTTTTTTTTTTGTGGGTTTGTTTTGATGGATATTACATTTTTATCAGACCAGACGAATCTCTCTTGAAGTGTGTGTAACACAAAAATGGAAAATAAAATAGGACCAAAACAACAGTAGTATATAGTAGCAGTAGCTAGTATAGCACAAACCAACAAGAAAAAAATCCACAGTTCTCAATTAAACTTAAATTACAAGGCTTTTATTTGACGGTGCGGTGGCGGCGCGGCGCGGCGTGGCACGGCAAAGAACTGTGGTTGGCACTAGCTTCAATTATTGAAACAATGTGTTGAGTTTTCTTTGATGTATGTTCTTGTTCATTCGGTTGGAAATCATTCTGCTTGCTTTTTTTTAAATGAAAGGTATTTTTATATTATAGTCGATTTGGTTGCTAAGCTTTTTCGAATTGCTCACTTTCACAGGGACTGAGACAACTATAATTGAACGAACAATTCGTATATATTTTTTTTATTAATTTGTATCATAATTGAAAACATCAAAAAGATTCTGTTGAATCCTTAGCTTAAGTTTTATTTTTTTAAGGTAATTTTTATTTCCAAAAAGGATTTAGAAAAACAGGGTATAAAGCTAAAACGAAGTATCTTTATATTCGGAATTTCTTAGATATTTAAATGGCGCCCGGGTACTGAAATATTAACATGAAAAAATTTGAGTCTATTCTGGTGCATTTAATTTGGTCGAAGTTTTTTTTTAGCTTTTTAAAGAACGGTATAAGAGGAGTGAATTGATTTTTTGTTAGCAGGAAAAAAATGTCAAAATCGTTTCCATTGTAATTAATCAATATTACTTCATTTTCACTTGCAAAGTTTTGACGGTAACTGACGCAAGAATAAAATAAATAAATAATTTTCTATTCTTATTCTATAAGAGCCCCCGCGCACTACAGACTTTTTATCGGCCGATAGTTTTGTCGGGTTGGACTGCTAGTGCGCACACCGGGCCGATTAAATAGTCGGGTTGGCAGTAAGTGCGCACACATAGACGACAGTCGCGTCGGCCAAATTTTCTTGAACGATTTGCTAGCCGATAAATAAATTTTGCAGAGGACTGTCGCAAATTCATATATTTTCATACTGATCAAGAATCTGATTAAACATGTCGGCCGATAGAAAATCTGTTATGTGCGGGGGCTCGTAAACCTACGAATTGACGAAATTAAAAACATGATGATGTTATATGGATGATGTCAGCAACAATCAATATATATTGTTTGGATGAGTTATGGGGTACTTGGTTAACCGTCCCTGATGGTTAACAGAATACGATTTTAATATTTATGAACTTGGGTCAATTTAATTGCTTAGTATTGCCAACAATGCTTGCGTAGCTTCGCTTAATTTTCGAAGTAAAAAATCTGAACGTTTAAATCCTGACTTTCTACCTTCATTCTTAATTTAAAAATCAGTCGAACTGTTTTCTAGAAAATTGGATATCAAAAAAAAAAATAGTTCAATTGGAGATGCTATTAAAAATCATTTTTTGGAAATTTTGTTCATCCTACTTATTAATTTTTTTTTTAGAAAAATCAAAGGAGCCATTTTTGAGAAGAATAAGATTATTCAAAAATGCTAAAATAAAAAGTACCGTTATTTTTGCCCAAACAAAAAACAAAGTTTAAAAAGCGTGTGTACTGAATATCCAAAAATTGCTTTATGCATCAAGTTTCAAGAAAATCGAGCAATCCGATTAGGTTGTAGTTGAACAGACAAACAGAAAGACAGCATTTTTCGTCTTCCCTATCATCGCAATGTCAAATTTGATCAAAATCTGGAGTTAATATTTTGCTACGAATCCATCATCGAATACAACATCGTATCTATGCCGCGAGTAAAAACTGAAAATAAAAAAGAACTCATACGCCACAGTGCACCATTATTTCACAAGAAAAAATTGTTTTTATTTATTCATTTTTATTGGTAATTATAGAAAATATGTAAGTAATGGGTATGACCACCATTTTTACTTGTGATACATATAGGTACTATGTATAATGGCAAGTTATGGATTCGTAAAAAGAATCGAAATTGAGATTTTGATCAAAGTTGACATTAAGATGATAGCGAAGTCAAAAAGTGGGTCTCGCAATTACGTCTGCCTGTCTGTCTTTCTATATCCTTTCGGCTGCAGCTTAAACGGGTTTGTCGATTTTCTTTAAACTTGATACATATCGTTTTTTGGGCATTCCCCTGACAATTTCTTTACATTTTTTATAAGACCAAAAATAACAGTAGCTGAAAATCTTATTGACATTGAAAATGTTTATAGGGTCGTTTTGAGAAACATATGGTGTTACTAAAATTATTAAATGAAATGAATTCAAAGATAACGAATGAATTGTTGCGTATAGAGACCTCAATACCGAAATTTTGGTTTGTGTTACCACAGAAATTACCGAAATGAATAAAATGAACCTAAATACACAATCGATGAATCGTACCTACACGTTTATCGTCGCCAACCTCGTCGGTTGGACGAGGAGGATAGTTGTATTTGTATAAAATCCTAAAATCACTCGATTTGAGCCTACTCAGACGCCTATTACTCAGGTTATAATTATCGGACGCTTAATATTAATATAGATAATTGAAGGTAATATGACAAGCTACAAATCAACAACATTTCATACTAAAAACGTGAAAGATTGGCTTTTGAGAACTTTTTTATCACTGCCAAAAAAAAAAACAAACAAAAAATGTACCAATAATGAATATACCTATTGCTTACGAGGGGTGCAAGACGTTTGAGTGGAATGTATGCAAAAAAAAAACCACCACTGCACTGTGGCTGGTGGCAAACAAAATTGTCTTCGCATCGGGAACAATAATGATATATATTTACATTAGGGTGGTTCACGTTTATGAGGTAAAAAAGCCATATACTAGATGGCAACCCACCTTAAAATTTTGCTACACCTTCCTATAACAACATGTGTGTGAAGTTTCAGCCTTTTAAATTAATGGAAAGACGGTGCTCATCAACTTTGAAATATCACATTTTAATGAAAAAAATGAAGTAAAGTTAAATCCAGGAAACTTAAAGAAATGCTTTAATTTATATAAAAAGTTTATTTATTAAAAAAACAAAAATAAGTCTTAACACATCATACTATACATAATCCATATTTTCATATATTTATAATATAATAAGAAAAATAGTTCATTACAAAGAAAAGAAGGTTTGTTTACTTAAAACTACTTCTACTAAATCTTTTTTGACGTATCAGTGGACACCATTTTTCTGTTTTCTTCGACCACCTGAAGGATAAACTGCTTTTCTTTTTCATCCTTGGTCAAAACATTTTTAAATCTTCAAAAAGTTTAACACCCCTTTTTCGCAGTATCGTTTACTACACGTTTAGTTTTGCCCGTTTAGGGTGATAGATCACTTTTCAAAGAGCGCGCTATTTTGCCCGCAATTTTTGTCTAATTATTTATGAAATTCATTCGCAAAATTTTTGTTCCCCTAGGTTTAGAGCAAAAAAAAATTTTAAATTAAGTAGTTTCCAACTGCTCTTACTTTTACTGTGCTACTTTCCCCCACCACCCCCAAGTGTAAGCATAAGTTCTTCGTTGTTTTAAATATTAAACTAACATATTATATGTTTTCATGACAACGCATCTAAGACAAATTTTGTGTGTTTCTTGTAACTTAAGGCCATCGGCAGCAGTAGGTACCCCATCCCCCCCGCAATACAGGAGTAAGCATTGTTTTTTTTATCAGGGGATTGCCAACTAACTATGCATCTTTGACAAATTGTTTTTTTTTTGCAACTTAAAAAAGTAAATCATTCTACCACCGTTGAGGTGGATAAACAGTCTATTTCCGTCATCAGCTAGGTTTTAATAGCCTTCTGAGTGGTGAACATTTTTTTACCATTCTCGAATGTTTTTTTTTCATGGGTAGGTGTTAAAACCTTCAAAAGGCTCTATGAGGACCGAAGAACGCGTGCTCATAGGAGTGTGAGATTCTTACTTCGTTAAAACCACCTCCTCCTTCCGATTGCAACTCCAATGTATTTAAAGCATTTTCTTCACTCATTTTTGGTAAAAACTGAAAAAATTTAATTTAATTTACTTCAATTTTTATTCAACTATGAAATAACACGGATTTCTTTACCAAGTATATATTCATGAATGCAGTTAACTTCACAACTTTACCTCTATTTAAGGGAACCTGTACCGTTAGGTACCTACAAAAATGACTCGATACCAAATTTAACACAGAATATTTACTTTTCGTTAGAAACCAATACTCTTGGGCCATAGTAATCAGTCAATAAATCGGCCATAATACTTTTGAAAACAAACAAAAAAAAAATCGACGAACGAAAATTTGAATACCTAACACAATAAAATACCCCCCCGCTAAAAAAAAAATTAAAAAAAAAAACAAAAAACTAATCAAAAGCAACAACAAAACATTGAAAAGCGAACAATTCTTCCAACAAGTTATAAAGTTTTCAATCACATAAATTTATTTTATTAATAATAACAACGCTCCAACCAGCTCTTTTCAAATTCAAAACAACATTCATACGAAAACACTCAAAAAAAAAAAAAAAAACAAAAAGAAAACTTCAAAAGCAATAACCAGGACCATTGCCAAAAGGAAAACAAAATGTCACATCCTACAAGACGCTTTCAATTAATCAAAACTTCTCTGAGAGTTGGATTGTGGAGGAGTGTTCCCATACCAAAAAAAAATACTCTGCCACAAAACCAACTGCCCGACCGCTCCGCCACCACTTGAATGTCAAATAATTTTCAAAAAAAAAAAAAAACACAACTGGAATAATGAACGAGTACATAGGTTGTTTGTATGTATATATGTATATACCCTTTGCACACAGTTTTCGCAACTTAGTCGCGCAATACCGTTTTCTTCTCCCCCATTAGTTTTTTTTTTAGAATTGCTTAAAATATAAGTATGTATGTATGTGTAGAGGTATTAAACGGAACGAGAAACGTAGAAAAATTTCTTCAATGTCGCAGAATGACAAATGACCTCTTATTGAATTATGTTCCTCAATTGGACACAAGTTGACAGGCCCTTAACAGAAAACAAAGCGAACAAACGACCAGACCCGGAAGCTTTAAGGATATTTTTATTACTTCTTTTTTGTGTGAACTATGGGACTTTCAATAAGAGAAGGAATGAATTTGAAACAGCTAGAAATATAATAATTTAGCTTACCGATGCCGCCGCCGCGCCGTGCCGCCCACCATCTCTGATTTGTTATACCTTACCAGCCGGGGCCAGTTATATTTTAAGTGTAATCATCGTTTTAGAACAGTTCAGCAGGCCCACCGCATCAGGATCTTGATCGCATAAATGTCTGTCACAGTTTTCTGAATCATTAACCGCAGGACGTTGTCAAATTCAGATCAGATTATTTGTGGGGGGGGGGGGGGGGGCTATGGATATAAGATATAATGGAATGGTGTCATTATATGTGCGGGTGAGTGTCCTTTCACATTTGACACAAGCATTTAAGTAGAGAAAATGACAAATTCTTCAAAGTCGATAAAACTAACACAGTTCAACCAAATGAACTCTATTAATCAGAAGCAGGTTTGTAATCCAGCATTATTTGCCCGACTAACTTACCTACCTGGTGTATTTGTATTATTCAATGGGGGTTCACATATAGAGCCATCAGCTATAGAGTGTCAAAGTAAAGTAAACGGAAAGGAACATATAAAACAACCATTTTGTAAACTCGAAATTTGGATTGACGCGTTTCAATTCTTCAACTTCTAAAACGACCGATAAAAGAATATCTCTCTAAAACAAACTTTATTTTGACTTCGTTAGGAAGAAAGTCTGTATTTTATATGGACTTGCTTATATAGTAACGCTTTGGTCTGAATGCATAAGGTGGTTGGAACTTCTCGTGTCCTTTTCTATACAAATACAAAAGAACGAAAAATTCGACAATATTATCGAATTCGGAAGCAAATCTCTCACCACATCCTTCCTGTCATCAGTCAATATAACAAGGAGTTTTTTGGTATATATGGATGTATGTATATGTATGAGTAAATTGTCTTTCTATACGACTATATCAAAGTGTCAACTTTACATTAAAGTTTGGTGGGGGGTAAACTTATACTGCCAAATATTGCTTTGGGGATAAATGTTCCAGTGAATACTTAAAACTTGAGAATATCTACAAGTTGAAGGTTGAATTCGTGTGTATATTCTCATTCTGGGTTGTATGCGAAGGGTGTTATATCTTTTGCCCTAAGCTAGATGGACGGACAGTTTTGCTTTCAATTGACGAAGACTAATCGCTGTTTTTGGTTAGATATGTGACTATACCTAGCTACACTACATACCTACACATGTATTTTTGTGTTAGCTCTCGTGTTTAGATCACTTCGGAAGTAGATATTTGAGGAGTGTATTTTTGGAATTTTGTTTTATTGTAAAATGGTTTATGTTATGTTAGAACGATGAAAAAAATAAGAGTAGGTATAAGCTATTTGATGAAGTTGTCTTGAACTTAATAACAAGTTGAAGCGGTTGATTTTTAAGGAAATAAAATGCACGACAAGACAAGAATTGCATGAATTTGCTCTTGTGGTTCAAAATTTTAATGTGGAAAAGAAATTTTAAATGAAGGTATGTTAAGGGTGGGTTGCCCGTGTAAAAATAAAGTAGAACACTCAAAAATTGTTGTATAACTTAAATGTTTTAAAAGAGAGAATCAAGGCAGTTTTCTGATCATTTTGTTATCAAACAGCTTTTTATAATATTTGTTCGGCCCATTATTGAAAATGATTATCAGGTTTGGGCTTGGCCTACCCAATATTACTGTCACAAAGCCAGATAATAACAGGGGTACAAAAAAGATTGTTTTGGAAAAATCCTTATGAACTCCCTCTTTATAATTACAGACTGAAACTGATCAACTTGCTTAGTCTTGAGAGCAGACGCTCGTATTTATATTTTGACTTAACTGTGAAACTTATAAACGGAATCATAGTTCCTCTTTTCGCTTTCAATATAGAAACTTGCGGAATGAGTGTGCTTTGATTTTCGATCGAATTGAAAATAATTCACACTTGGAAATTCATTTGAGTTTTCGATGTCCGAATTAAATTGACACGGTATTATTCGTAAATTTTAAGAAGTTTTTTTGCATTTTGCAATTTTGTTGTCAAATTAATTTAAGTAATTTTTAGAGTTAAAAAATACATCATTGTTTTAATTTTAATAATTTTCCTATATAGATACCTACCCATGAGAGAGAGATATAAAACGGATCTGTAACTAATCCTCGCAAACAAAATCTCCGCACGACACATCCTCGCAAACAAAATCATCGCAAAATCAAATCTCCGCAGAGACTGCACATACCCGCAAACAAAATCTTCTCAAAGACACATCTCTGCTTCGACACATCCTCGAAAAACAAAATCATCGCAAAGACACATCCCCGAAAAACAAAATCATCGCAGACACATTTTCGAGGTTGTTAATATACGCAAGGCAGTTGACCGTGGTATTTTTTCGGTGGGCTTTTAAACTGGCAACAATTAGGTAAAATTATGTGGTATAGCAAGGTTGAACGCGAGAGGAGTAGCAAATATAAAAATAGGGCGCTGTTATTTGTGATTTGTCCATAAGGAATCTAAAGAGGTTGGGTGGAATGGGAGATGGGTTTATTTAAGTACGGGGCCGGATAAGAAAAAATGATATGTCGCTTTTCATAAACGGGTGGTTCATAAAAATGTCAACTTCGTTGGTTCTTGAGTGGTTTCAATGAAATCGACACTAGTAATAGGTAAGATAAAGTTATGAAAGAAAAAAATATTTTCAAAACAGGGTGGTTCATAAATATTGCAAAAAATGCTAACTTCGTAGTTCCTTGGGTGATTTTGCTAAAATTGACACTGCTATGAGGTGAGATAAAGTTATGAAAAAAAAAATATTTTCAAATTAGGGTGGTTCATAAAATTTTGTTTGCGAGGATGTGTCGTGCGGAGATTTTGTTTGCGAGGATTAGTCGGGATCCCATATAAAACCAAAAAGATTATCCTTAGACTCAATTTTATATTTTTATACTCAATTTATATTACATTCGAAAGTAAAATTACTTTTGTTTTTGTGTCAAAATGGAAGTGAACACAATCTTGAAAAAAAATTAAAAACTTAATGAGTGAAAAATTTTAAAAGTAAAGATTTTATAAGTGTTTTACTTTGACATTTTTTGTTTCTGTATTTTATTTTGAAGCTTTTGGTTGTGTTCATAGAAGTGTAACTCCTTTTATTTTTAACAGAATTGGATAAATTAAAAATAAATATGAAAATTCATTTTTTCAAGCCACACAGCAATATTAGGTATTTTTTTTTTAGTTTTGAAAGCACTAAGACCTTAAAATCTGGCAAATTCAATATTGTACATTTTTAGTCGTCACCCTCAGCCATTACTATACATACCATTTTTTATTTGTAGTTATCGTTTTTTTTATTTAATTGCACTATAATCTTTTTTAATTTTGTATCACTTGAAAACATAATTAGGAGTACCTATTTTGAAGTCATAATGATAGTATAATAAATAATTTTTTACTCGAGGTATGTTGATGACACTTTTGTTATTTTCGACGGAACACAAAGACAAATTGACATCTCAAAGAAATATATGAACTGAGCATAAACAAAAATATGCAATTCACTACAGAACTTGAAAATAACAATTCCATCACTTTCTTAGACCTCACCATTTACAAAAACAACAATAAACTAAATTACAAAATATATAGAAAACCAACAATAACAGATTCAACAATTCACAACGATTTACACCACCCACAATCGCAAAAAATGGCAGCATATCACGCTTTCATAAATCGCGCATTAAATAATAATAATAATATACTACAACACGAGTTTCGGAAAATAAATACAAACATATCAATTAAAACAACAAATAACATACAAAAAATTTTACAACAAAAATCAATACACGACAATAAATTATCATCTGGGGCCCATTTCTCAGATCATACATCACATACATTTCATACATCAAACAACACTTTCATACATCATACACATCATACAATTTTCTGTTTCTCAGATTTCATTGGAAGTGTTGTATGATATTTTGTCTGTTGTATGACGTGTATGATTTAAACATTTCATTAATATCAAGTTAAAATAAATCTCAATTTTTTTTTATTGTGAAGTAAATTATAGATCGTTTGTTGCTAAAAATAAAAGTAAATTCTAATAATTTTTAATATAATACAGAAAATCAAAAACAATAATAAGTCATCAAAATTTACCATTTTTTTTTATTCAAAGATTGCTTACTTTACTTTCGTATATTTTCGTTTGTTCATTTGTCCTTACACTTTTAACAATTACAACAAATTTATATGCTGTGTGAAATGTATGAAAAATTTGAGGTTAATTTGCTGTACGATGTGTATGATAAATTTTTGAGAAACAGAATCATACAACATTCCAATATATCCAGTGTATTCTCCGGTCATACATTGTTGTATGACATTGGATCATACAACAAATCTGAGAAACAGAAATCATACAACAGAACAGAGAAATAGGCCCCTGGGGCCTATTTCACGGAACATACATCACATACATTGTATGAATGTATGTACCTTAAAGTAGTCGCCAAATTTGGCTCATTATAAATTTTGAATTTTTAGAAAAGCTATGCGTCAACTTAGAAAACGCATAATTTTAAAAAATTTTAAAATTTGAGCCCACTCATATGGGGCCTATTTTACGTCACATACATTTCTGGAATGTATGAGATGTATGTTCTGTGAAATAGGCCCCTGGTGTCTATAAAATAAAATGTGATGACTGTGACAGCTACTACATTGGATAGACAGGCAGAACTTTATATGACAGATACTTAGAACATACACCAGAACAGAATACGAACTTCACATACGCACAGCACTTGATAGAAAATAACCACAATTACACAGACTTTGAGACAAACTTAAAACCATTAAATATATGCAAAAAAGGGACAAAACTAGACGCACTCGAAGAATACGAAATCTACAAAGCTTACAAGACTGAACAAGACAAAATACTAAATGATAAATTAACTATAAAAACAAACACATTATACAATACAGCAATAACATACCAAAACAGGCAATCATAAAAGAGATAAATATATTTTAACTCACGAAAACGAAAAATAAGCAAAAACACCAACAACCAAACAATAGAAGGTAAACTTTGGCCCAACAACACCACAGTCAAGATTTTCAAGCCCGATGATGGTTCATGAAACCGAAACGCGTCGCTTCAAATAGATTATAAATATATAATGTTGTGACATTAAATTATAAATAAATTTAAATTATTTTATAAAAATTAAACTTTTTTATAATGAAAAATCATTATTTTTCATTTTTCAAAACATAATGAAGCTTTTATTAATTTTTGTATTTTGTATTTATGTTTTTTATGATTCCTTGCATATTTTCAATAAACAAAAGACAAATCATGAGATATTTTCGGCTAATTTTTGAACAAACATTTCTTCTGAATACCATTGTTCCAGATTGGTGGTTTTGGAGAGAAAAAAAATTTGACTTTATGGTAGGAAAATATTCCAAATGCATTTTTATGGGGGGGGAGGGGGGCGATAAATACTATATTAACTATAATTGCAACTTATTATATACTTACTTATCTATATGTACCTATTTTCCTCCAATTACTTTTTTAAACAACATTTATAATATTTAGCTTGAACATCAATGATAAAGAAAACCTGTCAACTAGCAGATAGCAACAATCTTTCTCCCAAAAAAATTTCTGTTCACTGAATTCTATCCATCAAACTATCTTCTTGGCTTCCATCTACCTACAAACAAATATCTTACAAACATTTTGTATCTATATATGAAGTCTGACTCTAAGATAACCCCATGCATGTATCAAATTATTGTATAAGTAATGGACTAAAAATGTGTCCTAACACAGGCAACTAGCGCCGTCATGTGTACGGTGCCTTATTACGCTGTCAGTGATCAGTGTTTTGTTTTCTTCGGAAACTTTTTTCTTAAATAATAAGTTAGGATAGGATCGCACTTCCGAATTTCATTCGTTGCGATTAAAAAGCTTCGACCGCAACAACTTATTACCATACAGTATTAAGCATTAAATATATGATATATCTTTTGTATAGAGATAATTTTTGGTGTTTCGTTTCCAGTTGTGCAGTTTTTAACTAAAGGTATTTTAATACAAATAAAATAAATTAAAAAACAATAAATGTATTTGACAAATCACTTTTATCTGTATTTTTTAAATAAAACAACTTTTAACTCTTAGTACAACGCCGTTTCGGAATAAATTCCATCATTTATATTACATGTAAACTTTTAATTTGATGATGGAATTTATTTCGAAACGCGTTAAAAAATAAAGATAAAAGTGATTTTTGAGGTGCGAGGCTGGGTGTATGCAAAGTTTCTTGAAATTCAGATTCTTTAAACGAAAAAGAGACTTAGCATACACCTAGCCTTGCATCTACCCCAAATTCAATAATGTGCCCAAGCAGGGGTGTAGCATGCCCCCATACATACCTCACTGTTTATGCGCCGCAATTTTTTTTAAGATTATCTTATCATTGAAATTTCACTTTGGAAATATCGCCCGAAAAATTTATGAAAGAACGCACAAATTAAAAAAAAAATGTTTATGGAAATATCGCCCAAAATTGAAGAAATAACGCCCAAATTTTACAAAAACAACATTGAAAATATTTCAGCGGTATTTCCTTCTTAAGATTTGAAAAAAATACAAATTTTTGCGATATTTCCAAGTTTTTTTTTTTTTTTTTTAGCGATAAAAAAATTTGGTAGATATTTCCAAATCGATTTGGGCATTATTTCCTTGGGTGTTATTGCCTAACGACATTTTTAGACTTTTAAAAAAGTATTTTTTTTTAAACCTCTTGGAATGTTTTTATTAAACTTTGTAACAAGTTGTTTTTAATAAAGTAAATCGAAAACGACTCTTATGATTTTGATTAAAATTATAATCTGTTTGCTAACATTAGTACGGTCGGGTTTATCACTCAACAGAAACACATTTTATATCAATCCATTTTTATCGAACTCATTATTTTTCACCGATAATAATAAAATAATAGCTTCTTATAAATTGGAATAACTTATGATTTTAGAGTTTAAAAAAAACCTAATTTTGGATTAAACAAAAAAAATTAAATTAATTTATGAAAATTTGATATTTTCTAAATGGAAAGTGTTGTTTTTTTTACTATTCATTTTTACTTGCGATATACATAGGTATATTTTTTAATAATTTTTCAGTTCGAACTGTAAGTTCCATGTTATAGCTATATTGTAAATTTTTATATACCATCTAAGGTATATACTTAACTATATATCTAAAATCGGTTTTTTTCACTATAAAAATCAATATTTGCCCCATAGTGCAGACTCAAATTGGGTTTTCTAAATTACACATCCTAAAATTGAATTTTTAATAAGCAGCTTTTAAATAAAAATTTAAGCTCGACTTTTCGTCCAAAAAACCGAGATGATTACATTTAAACGTTATACTGAGACAAAACTTAAAAAACTCTACTTGTCACCGTATCATTGAACTAAATAGATTTATACACCAAAGATTTATAATTCAAATATAATTGTATACCTAAAACCGGAATTTATTTTTTTAGAATTTCAAAGCCTTTAAAACCTTAATTATTAGAAAAAGGGTGTTTTTTTAATTTAATGTATGTGGATGTATAGTTGTGTGTTTTTAAAATGAAAACCAAAAACATTTAGTTAAGGAGATACATTTTTCTCGAAAATATTCTTTCTTTGTCAATAGTCTGTCATCCACCCATGCCTTATTTATACAATATTTATGGGATTTAATTTATGAATTTTCAATTTAAATCATTTAACAATCACACACGTCGCGCCGCCCGCGCCGCGCCGCCGCCCGCGCCGATTGAAAATCTGTTTTCCCTTTGCGAAATTGTATCTATATTATTCCACGAACTGAGCACAAGGCATGTTTAATTTTTTTCTATTGGACAAAATTAAGCGGGAAAACAAAATTCGACTGATGGTTAGAATAGTAACAAAAAAAAAGGAAGAAGATTGGTAAATTACGTAGAAAATTCTGATGATTGTTATTTTATCTCCCACTTTCTTGCTTTTGGAATTTTTTTTTTGAACATTTCTTTTATAATTATAACAATTTTAAAATCCTTTGAAGTTCTTCTACGATGGAAAATCATCAACCACAATGGAATGCTCAAACCGTGTACCTTTTCTATACAGAATAAAAAGATAAACACTACGAGTCACTTGATTTAGGATAGGCATTCGTTTTTATTCGCAGTATTAATGTCAAGGTCTTTTAATATCGAATTGAAATTCAATTTCAAAATATGCTGAAATAGCTATAAATATTGCGAAATGCGAAATTTAAATATGTATTACAAAATTTACAAAAGTGAAATCTTGAAAATGCGAAATTTGGGTATATACGGCATTTATTTTTTAAAGAAATCGAAATTTATTTATGTATCCCATTCCGCTCAAACGAAAATTTGCCATCATTTTTTTTAAGCGAAAATCATACAACTGAAAAATGTTTACCTGATTTAAATTGGTATCTGACAAAACAATTTTTCAATTTCATTCTTGCTACCTTTTATTTATGTATATTATGTATTTATTTATCTCGCTTATTGAAATTTCGTAAAATTGAAATTTTGCGAACTTGTGATAACATGCGATGATTTGGAATGACAGGATCTTATGCATTTTGCAAGATTTTTTTCTTAAAGAGCGAAATTTTTGAAATGCGAAATTTCAATGTGTAGATATTGCGAAATTTTCAAATGAGAAAATGCAAGATTTTTGTCTTTGAAATGCGAATTTTCAAGATTGCGAGATATGAACGAGAGAAATTTCGTTAAATACGGGATTTGTTTTTAGAAAAATCGAGATTTCTTTATTGATATTTCGGTTTGTGGTTCTGCTAAATAGAAAAATTTGCCACCATTTTATTTCAAACTAAATCTAAAATAGTTACCTAATAAATTTGCAAAATAATTTCATAATTTCAAACCCAAACCCAAGCAAGAGCAATAAATCTGACGAAGCATTACAGGAAGCCAAGTTAATAAAACACTAGCCAATTAATATTACATCCAGCTAATAAGGTCATATCGAGCAAAGTGGAGTGTCTGGTTAATGGGCGTGTTCAATTTACGAATTTTTGGGATGGATTCAATTATTTGATTTCATTTTTTTCTGAACTTTCTCAGTATTAATCAATGAATATGGTTGTTGTTTTTTAATTTTTTCAGTAAACCAAGATTTTCAGTGAAGACTTTAAGGTTTCCGGGAAGGACGATTATATTAAAATCAAGCACTGTGTGGTTGTGGTATACCTACGCGCTGGATTCTAAGTAAACTCTTGTTTCAATTTAATCACATTTTAAATAAGTTAAGCTGACTTCCTACAATTTATTATCCTTAAATAAAAAATTATGAAGAAATCAATTATATATGTTTTTTTAAGATATTTATTTTGTGGAATTTATAAAAAAAATAAATTCCATGATTTTTAGCAATTTTTCCTTTTATTATATCTCCACATTAAATAAATTAATCTTAACAATACCAACTCACCTATATACATATATACTTTACATATATAGAAAAATGCTCACCAATGTAACTTCGCCGAGTTAAATTGGGAAAAGGAAGCCAGAGGGAGAATCCGAATTACTACGTTGTAGTAAGCTAATAAAGATTTAAGATGGAATTATCCTTGCATATAAATCGATGCATTAAGAGGTGTATATGTATAGTACGGGATGATAGTATTTTTCAGCCATGTTTTTCGTGTGTAATGAAGATGTATTCAACGTAATGAATTTCTTAATAGTCCAAGTTTATTAATTAAATTTTTCACTCGGCAAACGTTGGCGGCCGGCGGCGGGCGCTTATAAAAGAACAGAACAAAGAATATCTCTTTTTGGGGGATTATCGCAACAGACCATCATCTAATGCAAAGTGTGGGATAGCGAAAAAAGGGAACTTAAATTTATTAACATAAGTCTTATGAGATGAGAAATATGGATGCCAAAATGAGGCTAAGAACCAACTAAAATCTACTCCAAGATGTATTGTATTAATCTACGCAGTCCCTAACTCAAATAACCTAAGCCTAAAATGAAGAATAATTGCGTTTTAAGAAAAGAAATGATCTAAAATAAGATATGGTGGCGTGGCGTGGCAGCGACCGGCAGCGAGGTATAATGGAGGCAATCAGGACTTTCTGAGAAGTGTATTAATGGAAGTTCTAGTGATTTATTTTATATATTTTATAAAGGTTGGAATGGTATATAGTAGGTACCTTCATATACCAACCTATACTTATGCACCTTAAGCAAATATAAACCCAACCAAACATTTGTTAATCACATTATTAAATCATTAATCTTTGCAGAAAAATCCCGGAACAAGCTGTTCTTATAACTTATCAATCTGTTAAGTCAATTTTTTGTCATCTGTAGGTATAAGGTAAGCCGATAAGCTCAACCATTTTTAGTCGAAAATCTCGTACTGAAAAGGCCTTTACTGATAAGGTTTTTATAACCAAATATATTGCTATTTTATAGTCGAAACAATTTATATTGTCTTGGAAATATACCATCAGGACTTGGAGGTTGATTTGATTGCCAAATTAGGGCGAAACATTTTTCAGGATAATATATGTCCATTTTCCAATCTCTATTTGCCAAATCAACTTTTATAGAATTCCACCTTAGAGCATTTTGGGGACCTTTGACACACATGAGATTTCTTGTTTTAATGGGCTGTGCAATATTGAAGAAATAATTTTACGACAAAAGTTAAATGGACGAATGGGTTGCAAGTACCTACGTGCTCTTTACAATAATGTGTAAAATATATTCGTCAAAAAAATGTAAAAAAGAGTGGATTTTTTTTAATAAGAAACTTTTAAACTATATGTTTGAGCTCATTTCGCAATATATGAGGACTTATCACAGGACGCGTCGATAAATAAATTCGTACTACGAATCCCAAAAAAAAACTGGAATGCTGCCGTCGTAAGAGAAATATTTCTAAACCAATTTCGAGAGCGTTAAAAGTGGTATCGATAGCCCAAAAAATCGTGGCAATATTTTTCTTATGATGGCGGAGCGATGATATTTTTTTCAAGATTCGTAGTTCCAATCTATTATACGACGGGGCCTGTGATAAGGCCGATTATGTATTCCTAAGGTATGCGCTGGGAGACTTGACCTATAGGTACCGTTGTTTTTGATTAAAAGAAAAATCTGCTTGACAATGTTAATAAAACACCTGGGTGTCAAATTAAATAAAAATCGACGGAGTTATTTTCGCATTATTAAATTTATTATTATCAAAATGAGTTGAACCATTTTTAAGAAAATCGAAAATAAAAAAAAATGGTTCTATGGGAGGTATCATTTAAATCATTTTTTTTTACAAAAAAGTAGCCTATATTTATGGAAAAAAATTCGGGTTTTTTTTTAGTTGTGGGTACCTTGTTGAGAAAAATAATATTTTCATTAATTGCTAAGAAAAATTGTACGGCAGGTACCTTTATTTTTGGTCAAAAAATTTGTTTAAAAAAGTATCGGGAGATTGTCCAAAAAACCCTAGGTACCATTTTTAAAGAAAATCGTCTCAAGAGGTACGTTTTTTAACATTTCAGTAAAAAGAAAAATTACATTTTCATAATTTATTTTCCTATTTCAGCCACCTAAGACAAAGAAATTGGTTTGTTTGACTATAAAAGACAAACAAAAGTTTTAAAACTGCTCGACGATGTAGTCTAAGAAGAAACGAAGAAAAATATTTACGCAAAGTTCTATTTCAATTCGCCGATGATATCGAAGCTCATCAAAAAAAAAAAAATTCTAGCTTTAAATTTCCGCTTAATAGAGTTTTTAAATTCGCTTGAGTGAAACTTGTCGTAATATTAAGACTATATAAGCAACATTTTAAGATCAAAAGGGTCCAAGTTATCTTAAATTCCGGTTTTCCAAAAAAACAAAAACATTTCCAGTTTTAATGTCATATCTGAAAACAACATCTAATTTGTAACATATTCCACCAATGGAACAATTTTTCTATCTTTTTATTTAATTAAGCAACACATTGCTTTAAGACCCTACCCCATAGTTTGTGAAAACTTTACAAGCCCATAAATCTAGCGCCAGGCCTCAAAAATCAAAATCCTTTCATATACATGTTTAGAACTACACAAAGTATACATAAACTAAAAATTAATAACGATTTTCAATACCCACCCGTTTTTTCGTTGTCCGCTTCACGTGAAATGCCCCATCTTAAACGTGCTTAAATTTCAATTTTGACCAATTCCTTTTTGAGGAACAATTCAGAGCTTTACTGTTAAAAAAAAAATAGAAAATCACCCAGAAGAAAAGATTCGGCGTTGAATGTTTTCATCTATTTTATACTTATTACCTTAGATTTGGGTGATGGTCACATTACCGTGAAAGAGGTACAGTAAAACCAGCTTAAGAGAAACTGCAAAATGTCACAGTATTTCTTTCAATTAAGCGGGTTTTTCACTTAAATGAACCCCGCTTAAGTGAACAAAAATTTCACTTAAGCGGAGTCCGGATAAGTGAAAAAAATTGCACTTAAGCGGATTTAAAAATTCCAAAAAGGGTTTTGACATATCAGAAATTCAAATGTCATTTTCGTAATGAAAATTTGGTAGAGGTGAAAAATAAAAAAGAAGTAAAAGCGCTTAGCAAATTTTTTGTTCTGTTCTATTAAATTTTTGTTTTCACTTAAGAGAGTTTTGTTTCATTAAAAAATATTAAATTTAACTGAAAATATGTTTGAGGTATCCGGGTTTTTCACTTAAGCGAGTTTCGCTTAAGCGAAGTGTTATGAAGGTAATTGGTTGACAAATACTCGGGGATAAAGAAAGTGTTTCAGATGAGCGAGTTATTCTCTTAAGCGGGTTTCTCTTAAACGGATTTTACTGTATATGAAACCACCATTTGAAATCACCCAGATTTGAATTCAGTGCATCAAAAAATTTAAAAAAAAAAACAGTATTTTATAATGTTTTAAAATCAGCTGCATCGCGAAAAAATTTTCCCATTTTGGGAAATTTGCTGTCATCAGAAATCATTTTCAAAATTATTAGGGAAAATATTCCTTTCAGTAAAATAGCTACCGTGAATTATTTTTACGGTGAACTCTTTTCTTATTTCAATGGAAACATTACATTCTTATTTCGTGGGATATTCACGATGGGAAACATTTTTTCCCCGCAAATTTTTGTTCCGGAAAAAAATTCTCATTAAATTTTTTTCCCGGTAATTTTGTTTTTTCCGGAGAAAAAAAATTCCCATTAAATTATTTCCCTGGTAATTTTTTTTCGGAGAAAAAAATTCCAATTGTTTCCTCGTTATTTTTTTCCGAAGAACTCCCACAACTCCACAATTTAATGAATTATTTAAAAAAAAACAGAATGTAAAAGAATTAAAATTTTGTGGTTTAATCACTAATTTCTCCATGATTTCAAATTTACAAAAAAAAAATATTAGAATGATTGTGCACGTCGCGATTGTAAACAACAATTTATCTTTACATATCTAACTGCTCATTGCCTTCAACTGTATTCGTCTAAGTAACTCCATGAAGTTAATCCAACTGTTTCGTAGTAAAAATGTAGGGTGGATGAAATAGTTTTCACTTCATAACTGGGAAACGTGCCGTGTTTTTTTCATTGGAGATTTGTAATAACCTTTGGCCTTCGAGTATGGTTCATCCAATATAGTTAATATCTGTATTGTCCATGTTTAGAAAAATTCTGTCATACAGCATGTACAGTATATAAAAAAAATTTAATTTGTTTGTTATTTTTAAATTTTGTTAAGTTTACCATGCTTCAAGCTTACAGAAGAACTTCAACCATGGTCTTATTTGTTAAAGTTGAAGTATACTTTCTTCAACACTGATTTACATATTATGAAAACTTCTTCTCTATTCAAGCCATACTTGCTTTTCATGTTTTCCTACCCGCATATATTTAACTTCGGTATATATTTTGCTGCTTCCGTCTAAATCATAGACATTATATTTGGGTCTTCACTTCAGTGGGCTGAAACTTCGCTCTGTCCTCCAGTCATTTACTCCATGAGCATGAATGAATATTTAAAAGTGAATTTTTAACACAGTTTATATTATATACACGGTTAAAAATTCTGGCATTAATTTTAATATTTTCAGGGTTGTATATATGACAACACCAAAAATGTATTAAAGTTTAATACATCGCAAATATTACATTTTTACTTTTAATACAAAAATTATTACATTTTTAATAGAACTTTATTAGAAAAAGAGAGGAAATAAATTGAGGAAATTTCTCACAAAGAAATTTCTCACAAGAAAATTTTCTCTCAAAAGCATATTTCTTTTGAGAATTAATGCAACACAGAAAATATTATAAATACATACTCGTAATTCGTAATAGCTGTAATAATGAATGTGTATTTTTGCAAGAGTACCTATTTATCTTTGTATGTCAATTTATTTCCATTTGGGAATAATTATTCTTATTGTTTTTATTAGAAAAATAACATTCTTTTCTCCATCGTTTTTCAGAAATGAGAATAGAAATCTTATTGCGATTGAAATTTTGTCTACTAATTAACATATTGTGCCTCGAAAAACTGCAAAGCGCCTTCAAAATAATGCATATTTAAATTTTTTTATTTTTATTATTCTTGCTTTTTAATACAATATTAATAAATTTTAATCTTGGGTGTATTAAAAAGTGACGCAGTCTGTTCAAAATGTTCATATTCAATATGGCTGACAAAAAAGAGCATCGGAGCAAAAAAAAGGGCGAGGAGGTATTAGAATGTAATCAAAAATTATTAGAAAAATTCTCATATTTGAAATGGCAACTGAGAGAGAAATTTTCCCGCTCTACAAGGGATATGTTTTATTCTTTTGGGTTAAAATCGACTCTTTTTTGTATTACAAATGATATTTTAATACAAAAATATTATAATGTAATAAGAATTGATTAGATTTTTTTTTTAATATTTCCCTAGTATTAAAATGTAATATTTGCTGTATTGCATACGGCTGTAATACAAGAGCTGTATTAAAAAATACCCCAGAATTTTTAACCGTGTAACATATGAGGTTGAAGGAAGGAGTTCAGCGAAGAAGAAGAAATTGTATGCTACAAGGAACTTTCTTATAACCTTATTAAGTAATTGCCATATTATACAAAAGTTACAAACATATTCATTTACATATATTGGTATATGTGTGTGTGCATGTGTGTATCTTGAGTATAGGGTAAAGGTAGAGGTGTTTGAAAGTGCAAAATTCTTCTCACTGTGTAAAAAGAAAAACTCCATTTATGGTTGGTTGGTATATTACAAGTAGGTACATGTACGTAACTTGTTCAATACGCTACTATCTTTGCGCTATACCTACATATATGTGGCATTTTGGCTTCTGCTCCACCGACATGTGAATTTATTACCTCGATATACCTGGGTGACGCTTTAAAACTTTTACTGTACTAAGGTACACCGCCGAAGAATTTTAAGAATAACAAAAAAAAAAACAAAGATTTAATTTTTTTTTCTACTTTTTTTGTTCTCGCTACTTGATTAAGTTCTTGAAACTTTCTTGCAATGGATAAGTTACAACATCTCCTTGTAGATGTACAAAAATGGACCAACCGCAAAAATAATTTTGCCCCCACCAATGAAACATCAGATAGGAAAATAAAAATATATAGAAAACCGACCGACCAATGCCAGATTGTGAATATAAGTTTGGCAGACGAAGGACGTGTCTCAATAACTTTTTCTTTATTCATTTCTAGACAAGGCATGGGGGTATTATATCTACTTCTCTTATATGTAGATTCTTGGAAAACCATTCTTTATATCTTTTTTCATGAATATAATCTTTAATTAGAGATTCGTGAAATTTGATTTGGGAAAGGGAGGCATGCGGTTAAAATGTTTTTTGAGTGCTGCAGTTAGATGGTTTCATTTTTTACTTGCAATACTCTATATAAATATATCGGTATATAGATACTATATATATGTATGGCAAGTTATGGACTGGTAAACAAAATCAAACTCAAGATTTTGATCAAAACTTGATGTAATGATGCAGATATCAAAATTCTGACTGTCTCTCTGGCTGTCTATGAAATTCGGCTAGAGCCGGTTTTTTTTTTTCTTTAAAGTTGGTACTAAACGTTGGTTCCCTGACATGTTTTTTTTTATTTTTTAGTATCAAATAAAATAAAGGTACATGCAGCAGAAATTTGTATTAAGCAATTAGTTAAAATCTTATTTTTATCAGAAACGTGCCCATAACTTAAAAACAACAGATATATTTTGTGGTGCAGTTTAATAAGACCCGCGGAAATAAAGCCCGTAGGTCATATTTCCGAAAAAAAAGAGAAATGAAACCCAATGGCTATTTTTACCCACCATAAAAAACATTAGGACCAGCGGGAGTTTTTGCCTTTCTGAATTGGAATTATAAGACCCATACTTAAAGTTTGATTCAATATATCCAACTTTGCTTTAAAATATTTTGCAATTAATGGTTTCAAATCGAAACGATTTTGAACTTTTGAACTTAGTTTTCCTTGTAATTAGTACCACTGGGTGGCCCGGTTCGCGGGTTCCAAGGATTTTAACTCCCTTTTTGAGGGGTTTTGTACCGCTCACGCAACTCCGTTGACCCGCTTAGAGTATGTTCAGTCGTCAGACAGGCGCCTATGTCAACAGTTTTCTTATACAACAGCCACTTGTTATTTATTCTTTGAAACCCACAAGAAAGAAGAATTAAAACCCACAGCTTTTGTTTCCATTTCAAAAAGGAAAAAAAGCCCACGGGTGTTATTCCTCTTTATTTTCGAGGGTCTTATTGCAATGCACCATATTTTGTACATAAAGGTTATATAATGGCATGGCACCTCTTATAGAACCACTTTTTCGTTGATTTTCTATTTTCTCAAAAACGGTTCAACTGATTTTTATAAATTTTAACAGAATATTTCAAAAATTTTATTTTTTAATTTAATATTTTTAAATACGGCCGATTTTTATTAACCCTACAAAGTTAACGTTCCAAAACTACCATGAAAAGCTAATCATTCGTCTTTTTGACGAAACTTAAAAAACTTCTTTTTTTTTATAAATTATTAATTTTTATTTAAATTTATAGTTTTATTTAGAAAAATAGTTTATAAATTAAAGATAAATATCATAAAAATAAATATTCCTTTCATTTTTAAATACTTCAATCACATTTTTAACGGTACATGTTTCTTTGAGATTTAGCACTTTAACATGCTCGTCATTTTGACGAACGTTAGCATTTCTAGGGTTAAACTTGGCACCCACTACCCAGCAGTTTTTTTAAATTATTTAGCAGATTTTAAACAAAAATTATTCTTATAGATACAAACCACCGAAAATAACGGTTTCTACCATTCAATTATTTTACTCGAAAACGGCTCCTTGATTTAAATTTATTTGTGAACTAATAATAGTCCGGGAGCTGGTGTCATTTTCAATGTCTCTAGTCATGACTTATTTTTGTTTTGATGATGTTCTATACACCTCAACAGCGGGGGTTCGATTTGCTATAAATTGTTAAAGTTGCAAAAAGTAACAAAAATTTGTCTAAGATGCGTAGTCTAGAAAACCTAGCCAAAACATTTGTTGGCTTTTCCCTGATATACAAAACTACTGCTTACAACTGTACAGTGGGTGTGGAGTAGTGTCACCGATGCATTGCCTAAAGTAGCAAGAAACACATACAAATTTGCTAAGATGCATAATCATGAAACCCGATGTTTATTTTAGTTTATCTTTTAAAACAATGAAAAAAACTTATGCTTACACCTTGGGGTGGGAGAAAGTACCGTTAACAGTTTAGAGAAGTTGGACACCACATAGTGCATTATAACCTAAGTTTTGTTTTGTCTTAAAACCTCGAGGAACAAAAGTTTGCCAATGAATTTCATAGATATAATTAAATAAAAATTACGGTGAAAATTTTATTTTATACTCATAATTCAAGATCAAACAAATTCGACACAAATACTTCTGCACCTCCCCACGGTCTTGAAAACAACATAGATATCGGCATTTTTTTTTTTTTTTTCAGTTTTTGCCTATAACTTCTTTCGGTGTATACTATTTCGAAAAAAAAGTAACATAGCTATTTGTAGAAAACAAAATTACATACAATGATGTTAATATTTGTTTTGTTCAATTACAGTAGACGCTCGATATAATGAATCTCGGTAGTGTGAGCTATCCAGTATAGTGAACACACACAATTTTATACAGACAACTCTAAATAGTGAACAAAAGGTATCACAATATAGTGAACTCACATTTTTTTCAATATTTAACAAGATTAAGCCAGCAGCAATGAGTTTACAGCATTGTGGACTTTTTTAAAGATATTTATGAAACATTTACAAGAAAAGCAGTGCAAATCAATTTAAAGTTGAGAAACAAACAAACAGAATTAGTGATTTCATTGTTATTTAAAAAAAAAAACTGATTTTTACCGGGAGCTAAGAAGTTTTTCGTTTTTATGAAAAATAACGTTTATTGTATGTTATTTACAATATTATAAAATTTTTATGTTTTTTTTTGCCCAATTGAAATTATTTTACGCTTTAATAAATAAAAAAAATTATTTTGTATCAAAATCACACTGGAGACCCTTTTTAGTTTCTCTCTCGAAATATAGTGAACAAACCTGGTTTTAATTACTTCACTTTATCAAGCGTCTACTATACTTCAAACAACACTATGAAGCTACAAAAACAATGGAAAAAATTCAGAATTTTGTAGAATTCACAGTTTTACAGCAGTTAAGAGCGCAATAACTCCTTAACATGTGATTTTAAAGCAAAGTTCTTCTGAATCAATCTTCTAAAAAATTTAATGTCCTAAAAATGACGTGATACCACTTTTTATTTTGCAACCAATACAATCGGGTGAGGATTGAGCAAGTGTTTTGTTTTAAACATTTCTATTACCTAAACTATACTTTTATGCAATCGATTTTAAATAATGCCACATATCTACACTCCTTACTATAATCTATTGCATGCACCCCACGATCTTTGTTTTAAGTTTATATGGAGCAAGGAGAAATTGTTTTATAATTATCCATTCCATTCCATTCTTAAAATTTGTGTTTTGATTTCATTTTAATCACTTAATATTAATATTTTTCCTTTCTGTCGAGCATTTAAATTACACGAAAACATAAAATCATGGCTTTGTAAATCTTACAAAATTTAATACTGCCAGCTCCCTGACTTATATATTATGGTAACAAATTTTAAATTTATCCATAAATAATGGCATCTCTTATAGAACCATTTTTTGTTAATTTTATACAAGAGCTTCTAATATAAGTTCAAATAATATTGCATATCAAAATTTAAAAAAAATTATAATTTAGGGTACCTATTTAAAAAAAAAATTCTAAATAATTTTTTGAAAATTCGATATTTTAAAAGGAGTAGATTTTATGTATATTCAAAATCGATTTTCTTTTAACTCCGTGCTAATAATTACAAAAAAATGGTGTAATAACTTTTGTTTCTTAAATATGTTTAGCAAATTTTGTATATAATTTCTTTTTTAAATAAAACTGCTCCAAATTTTTGAAGTTCCTCTCATCTCGCTTATTTTTTATTGTGAGGCTAAATAAAATCTATTTTTGTTAATTATCCCCGGAGCCTGGACATCCCCTTTAATATTACATCTGGACTGAAATCGCCAAAAGTCCGGTCACATTGTTTGTAAGAGTGCACAAAAACTACGTAAAAAAAGACACATGCTCATTAGAAAGAACACCGTTATAAATAAAAAAATGCTGTTTCGAGATATATGAGATTGGAATTTTCTGTTTCGTGAAAAAGCTATGGAAAAACAGCAGTAGTGCCTTAAATAACGCGCTCGTGATTGAAATTGAGTAAAAATATCTATTTTTTTCTTGTGAAATAAAGTGAAAAATATACTACGTACGATGGTGTAATAAACTCAAAAACGAAATATTTTGAGTTATGATGGTGTCTTTTTAAGGAGCGACATTATTTAAAACCATGTAAAATAAAATTCCTAATATTGTAGAGTTTTTTCTATAATTTAAAAACTCGAATTGAGTTTCAATCTAATTTAAAATTCAGTTGGCTACCCCTCACACCGTATTTAAAAATTTTGTTTAACTTTATTTAATATTTTTTTTTAAATCCATTACACTTATGAAAAATAGGGTTATGTTCTTTTTTTTTTTAGAATTTTTGTAGAATTTTCTTCATAATTACTCTTTTTAATATTTTATATTAAAATAGTTTAATTTAAAAAAATTACAAATGTTTTACTGAAACAAATCATTTCCACTCCCAAGCACTTTATCTATCCTTAACAAAAATTTTCAAATAAATATAGATTCTATAAAAAAAAAAAACATACCTACTCATACATATGTGTATGACCTTAGCAAAAAATAAACTGTAAATATCCGTTGACACTCTAATTACTATATGGATCCCTGTAATAAATTCACATTATGTTTCATGCTCAAGGGAACCGGAAAAGCCACACTTTTTGCCCAAAACCTACGTTATACAAAATGGAAGAAAAATTTCTTCGGTCAAACCAAAGTATGGAGGGATCCAGATTTCTGTAAATTAATTTCAGTAACCTATTCTCCCGACAACCCTTTTTAAAGCTATCAATCTTCAGTTTGACGACAGTCCACAGTCCCTATGATGCCCTTGTCACCCTCCTGCCTACGTTCATATATAATGTGTATGAAAACCATTTCTTATATATATCTTTCGTCCTCGCCATCATCGTCAGACTTTAATGAATATTTCTTTACGTCCATATATATACATATTCTATTATATAGAGTGTCTACGTATTATTTTATCTTTGTGTAGGTTTAAGAAGGGATAGAAAATTTAAGTAATAATTAATTTATCTTGAATAGTCTTCACATATATGTACAGTTCATGTGTGTATACTTTCATATACCTATTATAGTATAGTAGATAAGATATACACATCTTGCTTTCTTCTCCTCAATCCTGCCTGGACTCATCTACTTGCCCTGGCCTTGGTCTTGGTTCTCGTCCTCACATGGCATGTGTATAATGTGTATATGTTTTTCATCAACCTTAAGCTAAAATTTCATTTTAGTTTGGCATTCTTTGAACCGCTGTTATAGATATTTGCCCATTTCTCTAATTTACCTATGCATGTTTTTCCAGATTCTTCAAAAGGAATTTCCCATCAGAAGATAAGCTTCTCGAAAAGGTCAAAGAATGAGAAAGTTTCAGATGATGGCGTAGCAGAGAATATTTTCGCCCATCATGGGCCCAGTTCCGCATGTGTGAATTATTTTACGTGTAATTTTTTTTTATGCATTTGAAAGCGTTATCTTTCAAAAATTAAAACCTCACTTTTGCGGAATTGCAAAATTACATAGATATGTGTTTTTGTTTACACGAAGAAATTTCTTACTAGCGGAATTAGGTCCCAAGGGTTCTTTAATAACGGGTGATTTTTTAGCTGCTTTGGTTTTGGCAACACTGGTTTTGACAGCTGACGTGTGTTTAGTACCTTGTGTCACTGTCAAACAGCTTCAGTTTGGTTTGCAATTTAACCATGGATCGTCTTACAAATTATTGAATTTTACTATCAAAATTCGTGCTCGGTTCGAAATGTTCATCGCGCGCTGCTTCCATTTTATGGTCGGCATTCTCGACCTTCTGAGCAGTCTATTCGGAAGATTGTGACCAAATTTCGCACCAAATTTACTTTGTTGGACATTAAACCACCAACACGTTTAGGTACTGTGCGTAGTGAAGAAAATATTGCGGTTTATGGGCCGGCGGCATTATTGGGCCATATTTCTTCAAAGATGATGGGAATCGCAGCGTTACTGTCAATGGTGAACGCTACCGAGCGATGATAACAAACTTTTTTTTGCCCGAAATGGAAGTTCTTGACTTGCATGATATGTGGTTTCAACAAGACGGTGCCACATGCCACACAGCACGCGAAACAATGGCGCAATTGCGAGGCGAGTTTGGTGAACAGTTAATTTCACGTTTCGGGCCGGTCAATTGGCCGCCTAGATCGTGCGATTTGACACCATTAGACTATTTTTTGTGGGGGTATGTCAAGGCTAATGTCTATAGGGACAAGCCCGCTTCGATTGACGCACTGGAAGCCAACATCCATGCATTCATTCGTGAGATACCGGCCGATATGTGTGAAAGAGTATGCCAAAATTGGACTCAGCGGATGGGCTACCTGAGACGCAGCCGCGGTCAACATTGGCATGAAATTATCTTTAAACATTAAATTGCAAGGTTCAAACTATCGATTCAAATAAATATTTCATTCATTTTTTCGAATTTTTTGTGTTTTTTTTTTTAAAAATTCTAAACCTCTTAAAAAATCACCCTTTATAAGGACCAAAAAATTGGGAAAAAATAAACCATAATAAATTGTAGAATTTTCAGTTGAAATAAAATTCACGATTCGGTCGCACAAACTTGCTCTTATGTACGACTACGATCACGCTGTGGTTTTGAAGTCTGAATATTTGAAACCTATTCATCTGATTTTAAATGAAATAAATAAGTTATGGGAGCTTATATATTTTATGCCATCTACCAAATTCAGGTATGTGAGTACAAATAAATGAATGGAACTTGCTGGTCATGTGAACCAAAGAAGTTAAAGTTTAAAGTTAAAACTTGTTAAAAAAATCCATATAATGAAAATACAAAAAAGCTTGGTACCAAGTTTTAAAAAATTGAACCATCCGTTTAAGCTGCAGCCTAACGAACATAATTTCGAGACCCAATTTTTCGTCTTCGCTATCATCATAATGTCAAGTTTGATCAAAATTTCTAGTTCGATTTTTTGTACGAATCCATAACTTGGCATATTATAGTACATACCTGGGTATGTAAATTATGTATAATAACATATAAAGGGCCACTCATTTTTCGGTCTCGAAAGTAAAACTAAATAAAACACACACAGCGATATATTTTTGACTTTGCCATTAAGTGTGAAAAATATTATCATTCAAATGGCCACCTCGGGAACATTCGCAGCATGCGATTCTTTTGAGGCAATGTTTAACCACTTTTTCGCACATTTCGGGTGGTATCTCGTTTTCTGAGTCCCATGTTCAGAAATTTTGTTTGTTTACATACCCACCGAGTGAGAAATGTGCCTCATCGCTGAAGAAAATGTTGTTCGAAAAATGTGCTAAAAGTGGCTACGTTTGAATCACCACTTTTGTAGTAAGTTTTAATAGTTTTAACGCGTTGTTCGATTGCTAACCGATCCATTATCGTAAATGGCAAACATTCAACTAATATTATGGCACTGCAAATAGCTGAGTTTGACAGATGTCAAATTCCAGCGCTACCAACTTAAAATCACGAAATGAATGACCCATTATTTTATTCCAAAAAATAAAATTAAAATAATTTTTTTTAGATCTTCCTTCGAAAGCCAATAAATTCGAAATACGCAGGAAGAATTTTTTTTAATTAATTAACCAAATTTTCAAATTGTGTGTTACAAATTAATTCAAAAAAAAATTTAAAGTTTTCAAAATCACTCAGGACAATTTTGTTTTTCATTCAATAAAAAAAAAAAAACATTTATTTTGTTTGGTGTATGATAATTTTCCCTCTGGTATATGATTGAAATTAATGCATTGTACTATAATAGATTTTCAAGAATATGGCAGCACTGGTGCTAATATTGTTATCACTTCCTATTCAACGGAATCGGTCTCATTGAATAATTTTTTTGGATTGAAATAAATATCTACGCTGATTTAATTATTTAGAATCATCAGAAACCAGTGTGATGAGGCCGAAAAAATCTTGATCTCTTAAGTTACTTAAATGATTACACTCAAGATTAGTTGTATGGGATATTTCGGAAAATCGATTTGGGTTATATATTGACTGTGCTGTGGTATCTCTACTGTATACAAGGTGTCCCGAATCACCACCTCAGAAGAAAACCATGAGCTCCTGAGGTCATTTCAAGTCGAAAAACTTAAGAGGTTATTTTCTCGTTATCATTTCGTTTTCGACTTTTAACAGTTTTTATGATTCTTATTCTTTTTCATTTGACTGGCTCTAACTTTGCCAAACTACAACCGATTTTTGAAATTGTTTTATTTAAATAAAACAGTTAGAAACTTTTAACTGCCATAAAACTTTTTTCTGTGTGGATAACGGTTTTCCCGAAATTTATTATCAAACGCTTTTTTTTAAGCATTTTAAGGTTGTTTTTTTGACTTCGATATGATTTTTTTCTTAAAAACAAGTTATTAAGTATAATTTTTTTCTTTTTGTTATGAAAGTCCAATATGTGTTCTTAAAAATATTTAATATTTTTTACCCAAAAATACATTTAACATTATTAAAAAAAAGAAATAAAAAGTTAGAGCCAGTCAAATGAAAAAGAATAAAAATCATAGAAACCGTTATAAGTCGAAAACGAATCGAAATCGAGAAAATTACCTCTAAAGTTTGTCGACTTGCATGACCTCATGGTTTCCTCTGAGTTGGAGATTTCGTTACACCCTATATAGTTATGTATACTTATAAGTATAAAAATAATATAAAATTAGTATTGTGAGGTTTTAGTTAAACTTAATAGCTATTTCAAAAAGTTTGGTTTTCGTGATATAGTCCATTGGTGCGTAAGTCTGTACATCCATTTGCACAGACTTTTTATAAGTAAACCTCCAAATAAAATGTTCGTGCCATCAAGTCGTGCATTGTATTTTAAATATATGCAGGAGAATTTTATCGTACACTCGGGCGTATGCGTACTTTTTTTATTTATAATAATATTATAGTCAACTGGAATATTATTCTAATATTCTGAGGGGGTGCTTAATTCTTTTCTCAAACCTATATACATATTATTTTATTTCCATCTGCTTGAAATACATAAATCCCTTAGATGAAAATGCAGGGGTTTTTATTTTATATCGGTTTCAATGTGAATTTTCGAATGACGTTTGTGAATTTGGCTTAAAAATTTTCACCTTGGCCTGCAATGATGGGAGTTTGCAGTTTTGTGTTTTCTATTGAATTCCGGATTGCGCAGAGATCAATTGGCCATGCTCATGCAATTTCTTTACCAAACATACATCAAACTTAATTTATTTTTCTAAATATTGCTTTATTGGCACAAAAAGGGTATCAAATTTGAATGCTACACTGGGCGACAGAAACATACGCTACGAATAATTCCTGAAAATCTCATGGTTTTAGCACCAAAACTTGAAAAGTTATGTAGCTCTCAACATTTTAGGAAAAATTAAGATTTTTAAAGATTTTCAAGCAAAATTATTGAGAAAACGCTGGTAGCGACCTCTAAATGTTGTTCGATTTTGAATTTAATCATTTGGTATCAATCTAAACTTCATAATTTTACCCGGTTCCGGTTGAACTTCGTGAAAGGTGTTATTTTGAACCATCCTACTCTACATAATTATAATTTTTTTAAATTGAAGTTGATGGCAACACAAGCTACGTTGACGCAGTAAAAAATGTTGTTTCTTAAATTTTTTTAATATTCTTGGTATTCATTTTCAAATATCTTTTTCAAAAACTGAATTCTCAGTTCGTCCGATATTGCAATAAAATAATACTTTCCGCTTTCAACAATTAAAGTCATATAACTTAACCATCAGTGGAACATGAACGCAATCCACATATTGCGTGGATGTGTGCCTCTCCATTTATTTCCATGTGTGGCATCCATATTGTTATCGCGATCGGCGCACTGCCGTCGTGTCGACTTGCGCATAGATTTGAATGAATTAACAATTTTTTCGACTTTGAGATTCTCTAATAAATGATCATTCAAGTTCCCTTGATCCCAAAACCAGATTTTTAAAATGAGAAGCAGAAGTATATGGAAACTATTTTGAGCTCAGTTTAAAGAAAAAGTAGTAAGAAAAGTTATAATCGACAACTTATATAAAAATAACCCTTTAGTTAAAATCGCCAATAACTGAAAAAAACCGAAAAAATATTGCAATTTTTTGGAATTTTTGACAATTCGTCTCTTGGCACTCGAGGTCAAAAGCTTAGGTCATTTATTAGCTCAACATCATAAAAAACTCAGCAAAATATCAGAACTACCAGATCTGATGCAAGGTCATGATGTACATTATTAATGGAATATTATGTTTGCTACCTCAAATATCAATTAAAAAATCTAAAAAAAATAATTTTTTGGCCAGACCATCTATAGAATTACAAAATCGAGTGATAAAAAAACTTAAGCCTGGAGATTGGTCTTAGCTTTTTTATGTGTATGTAATGGCTTTATGCGATAAATTTCTAAAAAACCGTTACTTTTATATTTTATCAATAAATTTACAAAACATAAATGTATTTATACAAATACATTGTACCAACATACATACCTAATATGTATTTGTATTAAGTAGACTTATTTTTTTTTTATTTTTGTTATAGTAAAATTGATAAATTTTTGAATATGTAAGTAAAGCTTGCTTGTGAAACCATATTACCATCATGTTTGTTTTAAAATCCCTCAATTGTTTACAAAGCCAGTTTATTGCTATTTTGTACATTTGTATAGCCTAGGCATGTGTAGTGTGTATCTAAACTCAGTAATGACTTACAAAATACCGCCTGCTATATATAGTGTATGCTCGTAGCCCCTTAAAGTTGTATTAGTCAAGATGTAGACAATCAATAAAACCTTTAAGCAAAGTTACCCATTCTTGCTTCGAAACATGAGCTTAACACTGAATATATTTTGCACAAAACACAAAGTTTCAAATGACCTGAATCAGTATTAGACTAAATGTGAAAATCGAAATTATTGTTTTCATTAAGTTCTGCCAACAGATGTGGTCGATGTCTAAGAAGACGATGTTGGTGATAATTTCAAGAGAACTTTAAGGAGCACACACAAAAGTTTGAGAAACATGTAAATTGACTTTAATTTTGGTTCGTTTTTAGGGGGCAGAAGGTTGTTATACAATACTGTGAAAAAAGAATATTCCAGGTAATATTAATTTTTTTTTTATTGATTAAAAAGTTTGTACTTATTCTCATAAAATTATACATTTTAACCATTTCATCTTTTTTTGTGGAACCGAAAACCCATCTTTATTCGGTATTTACAGTTTACTATTTAGAAAGAAGTCTCCTTCTGAAGTGTATTCTGCCATTCTTGCCCCATTTCATCCTACAATTAGCCGAATTAAAAAAAAATATCTAGCAGTTGAGCCATTCTATAAGGCCATATATCAATAAAACCTTGCAAACATAAAAAATAATTTCAAAATCGTTTACATTGTTTACCCCATTTTACCCAATAAATACAAAATTTAATAAAATATTTTGCCTTCAAGCCAATATCCAAATTTATATGAATAACTTTTATAACAAAAAATATTTTTTTTAACTGGATAATTTTTTTTGTTTTTACCCATTTTCACCCTACAAGTAGCTAATATTTTGAATACTATTAAGCCCTAAAGCCATTTTCTAAATAAATTCTTTTAAGCACAAAATACAAAATTTAAATTGGGCCTATGGTTTCTGAGATAATCACGAACACACAAGATTCAAATAAATAAACGTTGTGTTAACGCGCGGCCTGTAAGCAAACTGCTGGATCAATATCACCCAAAACATTCTGGGGCTAATACCAAAGATTGTCTCAAATGTTGAGTTAAATCAGTTAGAGGAGTCGGAGTCTATAGCATACTTAATATCCTGCCATATAAAATTCTTAAGCAATTTAGAAGAAACTAAACTTTTCTTAAAAATAGTTACACAGATTTCTTTGAAAAAAAATTCAATTAATTTGAGGAAGTGTATCTGAGAGAAAAAGTGCACTTCAATAGTACGCATTTTTAAATTTGAATTGTGCAAATCTAAATGTGTTTCATGAAAAAAAATAAAAACAAAATTACCAAAGTTAAAAGGAAAAGTTTAGCTTTGGAATTAAAAGAAATTGCTATTAATATGTATTTAAAAACACAACAATTTCGAAATATGAAAATATTTAATTTTATAGTTTGAAATTTAAAATTAAAAGGATATCATTTGACTTAAAAAAAAATTGGATTAAATTTGAAAGCGGTCATTTAAATTTTGCGTTGCCATTAAATTGAGAACAGTCAATTTTAAAGTGTTTTTTTTTTTTTATTTTATTTATGAGTTTAGTTTCAATATAAATGTCTTTTGATACAAAAACTTTGAAACGAAAAATTAAGGCCGTGATTTTAAAATGAATTCTTTAATTTAGAGGAGAAACATTTTGAATCTCTGAGCATTGTTTGGATAAAGTTCACACTACGTATTCGTCATGAAATCTTTGTAAGATGAACTGAAGTAACCAAAAATTGCGTATTTAAACGCCAATTTTTGTGGACATTAAGTGAAATTTTACCGTTCAGCTTATGAAGATATATATACTCATATATATAGTTAAGATTAAAAGTAAGTATATGTTTCAACAAATTTTTGAAAAATGAAAAATTTAAAAATATTAGCTTTAAATATACCTAGCTACACTTTAAATTTTACATCATTTAATGCTTTCAATGTCAGTTTTAAATTCAAAGTGTTCCATTTTAGTCTTAATACAAACACTTTGATGTTTTTTAAAGCGTGAGTCATTAAATGTAAAGTGTTTACTTTGAATTAAAAAGGAAAACTTTTCTTTGAAGCTTAAAATTTTGAAACTTTAAATTTAAACGATATCACTTTTAAATTCAAAATGATTCGCGTTGAAGTAAAAAAAATCAAATTGTATAACTTTCAAATCGAAAACTTTCCAATATGGTTGTCTTTCATACATGTTAACTTTTAATTTTAAAGTGGTTTGTTTAGGAATTTAAAGTGGTTTTTTCTCGTTGTGGCTTAGTTTTAGTGAAAAAAATATCCGAAAAATGTGCTCCGGGATCTTAGCACCTCATATATGGGATATTCACAAAAAAAGTATACCATCTAAAAGGTCACTAATTGGTCATAAAAGGTCAGCTATTTTCAGAAATTGGTCAGGCTTAGAAAACTTGTAATCCAAGCTTGAACTTTTTCAAGGTCATTAGCGATTTTTGGCACCTCATTTATGGGATATTCGCAAAAAAAGTATATCATTTGAAAGCCCACCGGATCGTGATCGGTCAGCTAGTTTCAGTAATTGGTCAGGCTTAGGTTTTTTTATTATGAATTTTAAAAAAAATTTCAAGTTCACAGTATAAGACTTTTAGCACCTCATTAGTGGAATTTCGCAAAAAAAATGGCGTACTTTTTTTGCGAATATCCCATAAATGAGGTGCTAAGATCCCGGAGCCCGAAAAATGGTTATATTAATGGCGCTTCCCATAGAACTATTTTGTTTTTTCTCAAAAAAGGTTGAAATAATTTTTCTTAATTTGTTTTTATATGAGAATGTATTTGAATGTGTAAATTCTTAAAAAAAAGATGAAATATTATCTCGGAAAACTAAATATTTCGAGATTGACTTGGTCGATTTTGATTAAACTTGACACCAAGAACAGGAATTTTTTTCACGGGTACTTCCTCTTGCGAGGCATATAAAAATCCTCCAAGAGTATCTCTTCTCATGAAAAAGTGCCTCTCACCCTGTATGTATCCATACAACTATATAAAAATCGTCAAATAAAATGTCTCGAAAAATGACACCTACATTATGTACGATTTTGATAAAAAAAATGTCTGTGTGCTAATATCAGTACGATTTACTATTTACATTGAAAAAATTTCATTTCATTATTATTAATAAAACAAATAATTTTTTTAAATTTCGTTATTTCAAAAATGGCTGGACATTTTTTTCGAAATTTAATTTTTAAATCCGCATAATTCCTTAAAATTGGTATACCTTCTTTAAATTTTTAATTTTGGTTTCTATTTCCACTATTTGAATTGTAATCTATCACTGAAATATGTTTTTAATGCACTCTTTTATGTCAAAAATAAAAATATTAACTTATTAAACAAACAAAATAATAAAAATGGTTTATTTTTGTTCACTTTTCAGCTCATATTGGTTTGTTTTGTTTTGTTTTTTTTCCAAGCACTATTTCGGTCAAATAAACTTAAAAACACTTTGCTGTTAATCTAAACCTAAACCTTTAACTTTTGTCCACACTACAGATGTCTACCTTAATTAAAAATTCTTTTTTTAACCGAAAATTCTGAAACACCTTTTATAGCTATTTTTTGATAGCCAAATTGTTACGATATCTTTATTTGTTTAAGAGTTATGATTTCATCAACCAAAAAACTCGAAATAAGCCACTGTGCAGCGTTTACATAAAATTTTTTAACATTATACAATTTTAGGTTCTAGCTAATCGTTAAATGAAATTTAAATAGTTTCTTATTTTGAAACCTTGAATAACACAAGTCAACATGAATTTTGTCTTTGAAAAAAGGGGATTAAATTTATAAAGCTGTACCTATAGCCACCCGAAAAAACAAATACATTTGATAGAAAAGTTTGCTTTTTTAGCCAGGATAACGTTTTAACAGGTTATTTTTAAGACTATGATTTAAATTTTAACTTTTTTTTAAATTAAAACTAATAGATTTTTAACTATTTTTGTATCTTTAATTATTGAAATAAATTATAATTATACAAAAATACTACTTATCAATGCAACATTTTGAAAAAAAAAATTAATTTCCAAATTTTTCATTTTTTTTTTCAAAATTTTGAGTTTGAAAATTAAATTTTTAAAAAGTATTCTCTAAAATAATTTTATTTAAAAACATAGTTCAAGAATGGATTTCTGGCTTTTAAAAAAGATATAACATGACATTGTAAGTATTGCCGTTGTTTTAAAATAATTTTTTTTCTATTTCAAGTCCATTTTTTAAGAAAATTCCAAGATGGCGGCTTAAGCTCCAGTCCGATTTTTCCGAAAAACTATCCATGTGCTCCTTATAACCTCTTCTAACGAATTTTGAAAGAAAAGTGAACATGTTAAATTTTTTCCAGGTCAAATGTTTATTCCTACTGGGCTAATACACTAATTAAAAGGCAAAAATCATGAAAACGTTTTTTGTAATAACTATTACAAAAGCAAACTTTAAAATGAATATTGATATTATTTATTCATTTTGGTGCATAGTGAATATAAAAATCGTAAAATGAATATTAGGTCAAGAATTTTGTTTCCTTTTCTTGAGTTGTGTAATTCAACAAAAAAAAATGGGGTAAGTATTCCAAAATCAAAAAAAAAAAACGAGGATCATTCAAATTCTTTCAATTTAATCATACAGGACTATTAAATTCTCTACTCATTAATTTTTTTTTTCTGTGAAGACCTCGAATTCACTTCATAAACTCTCGATAGCTACTCGCAAAATACGAACAATATTGAAATTCTGGGAGCTTATCTCCGATAGTTATCAAAACATGCGTCCACTTGCGAGTAATTATCGAAAAGTGTGAAACTTTAAAAAACTAAACTCTCCGTAAGCCTGTGTACACTTGCGAGTTTGCTCTTGATATTCACTTGAGTTGAGAGCTACTCTCAATGTTTTTACTCTGAAATGGACACGTACCTTTAGATTTATTTAAGAGATCAGGTTGTACTATCCACTGGTATCAAAACAATTTCAGAAGTTATTGAGCAAATAAATAGTTAGGATTTCCATGCAAAAAATGCATAATTTTTGACAAACTTTAGAAGGGAATAAATAATTTATCTTTATACCTACGAATCATTAATTTCATTTAAAATGACATTTAGTCGATAATACATATTCATATTTGTAAAATAAATGCATATTGTTTTTGGTTAATATTTTCGAAACAAAACATCGTTTTCAAAAAATGCACACGCACCATTAATATTTATATATCGCACCCTTAGAATGAAAGTGACCTAACTCAAAATTTTCGTAGCTTCTTATTTTTCAATAAACTGACCTTAAAAAGCAAAATGAACTCTAAAATCAGGTGGTAACAAAGATGCCAATTTTTTTAGTTAGGTCACTTTCATTCTAAGGTTGCGATATATACATGGTTCAAACAGAGTGTGAACTTTAATATAACAGACAAATAATAATCACAATCTGTCTTAAAAAAAAAATTGACGACATTTTCAAAATTTATGGCACATTCGCATGATGACTTTATTTTTAGCCCACCTTATAGGAATGTAGAACGTCAACTTTTCGGTGATGTGATGTGTTTACTCAAAGCTATTGAATATACGTTTATAATCCATTTATTGGAAGCAATTTTAAAATATTGATTTAAAAAAATTGTACACAGCACTGCGTGTACGAATATTGTATTAATACCTTTTCCTTTACACACAACATAATATCAGATCAGAGAAGGTAAGTATGTATGTAGGTGAAGACTTTAGTAGGTACAGGGTAGGTTAGGTACTGTTTGTATTCAGCTATGTTTGAAAATTATATGACTCGTTCACTTGGATGCCAAAGTAAACATTTGAGAGTATTCTTAACCTTAAGGGGATTCATGGTTCATTTTAAGTAGCAGGCATATACTTCAACCTAATTATTCCATAAAGGATCGGTGAAAATTTAAATCAGGGATGTATATAGTCGTAGCATCGACAAAAATTATTTTTTCTGGAACATCTGTTTGTTTCGAATATCGAAATTTATAGAGATTTAAAGTGAAATTGGCCTTCAGGCCAAGATATATAGGAATAAAGTATGTATATGTATGGATGCGGTTCTTTAGCCCATCAAAATATGTACTTACTTAGCAAGGATTTCCAATAAATCATGTTAACCTAACAATTTTCGGGCTTTTTTATTAGAATTTTCATATAAGTGATGGAAATTTTAAAAGGGATTTATATTTATAGTCTATAGATTGTTGAATTGAATTGCGTTTGTTTCAATATTGCAAATTTAATTTTTTTAAATTCTAAACATTTTATTGCATTTTTATTAAGAAACAAAAAATAAAATTAAAAAAAAAATGCATTCTTTTTAGTAGGTACCTTCTTTTTATTTTTCTTATAACCGTCCAATCGTTTTTCAGATTTTTTTTTTAATCTGTGGGAACGTTTACGGCAAAAAAAAATAAACGTTAAAAAAAATTTAATAGTAATATCTTGATTTTAAATGTGTATATTTTATTATACGTGTATTTGTGTCACGTGTACACGTGTAGTAAAAAAACTCAACACATATGTACAGTGTTATGTTAAATTTTGTAAAAAATGTTAAGAAAAAAAATTGCTAGCTTCACTTATTTTTAGTATTTATAAATGCGGAAGTAAAAAATTAATTTTGAAAAAAAATCATCCACCCATTTTCGAGTTTTCAAAAAAATAACTTTAAAAGTATTTATTTTTTTTTTAATCCAAAATTCTAAATACACATGTAATTAAAAATGTACGTGTAGTTATAAAATCTTTACTTTTTTTGTAACACTGACCAATGTGAAACTATTTTAAAATATTTGTATATACAATATAAAATAACGGTTATTGGTACTACTTGATATTATATTACACCAAGAATCAATATTTTCCAAACAAATAGTTATGGCATTGTATCTAAGTTTCAACATCTTTTTAACCACAAAACATCATAAGTATGATTTTGAAGTTATTACACGTAAATACACATATGTATTCATACATGGAGAATTTAATTACACGTGTAACACGGGTATTCGTGCACATTGTAATTGGGGCCCTATTTTCTAGGCAATGTCTTATAAACTCTTAAAAGAAAATTCGCGACTGGAATTGAACAATTTAATAACTAAATATATGTAATTAATAAATATAACAAATTGACTAAAAAAATTCTAAAATTATTTTAATTCTAACGCGAATTTCACAAACTGATTTCTTCAACAAATCTATATTTATGACAACAAAATTTCACAAATCCTAGGAGCGGTTTTTTAACGAAATCATTTTTTTTTTTACCCTAAATTTTGTAGTCACTTTTAAGGAACAAAATTGTTACACTAATTTTTGGAAAAAAAATCTCTACTCATTTTCGAATTTTCAAAAAATAATATCAAAAGTTTTTGTTTAATCCAAAATTTGTTTTTTTTTGTTGAAAATTTTTATATGCAATATTATTTAAACTAATTAGAAATCTTTATCTGAAAAATTTCATTAAAATCGGTTCAACAGATTTTGAGATGGTCGAAAACCAAAAAAAAGTGGTTCTCTGAGAGATACCATTTTAAATCGATGGATACAATTTTTTTTCTAAAAGTATGGTAGGTGGTACTGATATAAGCTGACACAAAAATTTTAATAAAAAATGTAAGAACTGTTTTTGAGGAAAATGATGAAATTTACCTTAGCGATTTTTAAACACTTGTATGAGCGAGGTAACATTATTTTTGGTTGAAAGAAAATATTTTATTTATTTTATTTTAAATTTAAAATCTGCTATATAATGCAAACAAAATGCTAAGTGCCAAGTTTGATAAAAATCGATAAAGCCACACACACTTATTATACTTATTATTACTCTTCGGGCTGGTTCAAATACCTATAGGTACTCGTATATGTGTCTAGCGAAAACTCGAAAACTTCAATATCTAACCATACGTATGGTACCTATTGTCCTACTATTATAGTCGTCATGGGTTCGGCATATTATCATCAATTATACGAAGGAAAATTCTTTGAGTTCCTCAGTTCGTCATAGTCACTACCACAATTTGGACAAGAGAATAGAAGAGGTTTCAGAAGCGGAATCTCATCTATTTACCATACCATCGACAGTAGATGGATGCAAAAGCTACAGCTATATTGCCAAAAGACGCCATTGTTTCAATCCACGTGCATAAAGTTTTACTTACTTACATGTTGTCATTTGTTTTGTTCGTGTCACCTACCGCTAACGCCATACCTTTATATAAACCCATGGAATCCAGTACCTATATATACAACAAAAACAACTCATAGATATATTTGTACGTATGGGTAGGTATAGTGTAGCAAAAATGACTTCGAGGACGACAACGAGGTTCAAGTCATTTGTCACTGACATACAACACAGGAGGGAATGCGGAGAACGCTCACCTTTAGAATAATAAACAGATGAGCAGCGAGGCTTAGTCTTTCTTTCTCTTGTTGTTTCACGAACAAAATCCCCCCCCCCCCCCCACCAAGCCGCACCAACATTTAAACCCTAGGAAAAGTTTTGGTAGGTATTTCTATATTCCCTTCCCACCAAGCCACGAAATTGGATGGAGACCTAAAATAAGATGCAGCTTTTTTAAGCTAAACGAATATGGCTGAGCGGAATAGTAAATTAGTTGTATGTGAGGGTGTTTACAAATTGTAAATGGCTTACTTTGCGTTTCAAGAAAGAGCTAACGCATAGCATAACATTGAACAACAAGATGAAGAAGAATCTATGTTGAGAAGTAAATTGTGGAAAGGTGATCTGATCGTCAGTGAATGAGTAAGTGAGTGAGTGAAAATGATGCTGACATTTTTATTAGAAAATGTATATGTATATTGTATATTTACGTACATCTACGATTAAAAATACACAAACATAACTAAGGATACCACATATGTAAGGATACCTACTCATACATACATACGTTTGAAGATAAAAAAAAACACCTTCTTAATTTAAATAGATAACTTTTTAAATTTTAATTTTATTCTGATGGTTTGCTGTTGATGGAATTTGTGTCTGTCGTTTTATAGGAGGAACTTGCGTTAGGTTTGGTAGTTCTGGATTTTTGGTATGTTGTTTCAAGTTTTCCAGTTTTCGACCTCGAGCGACGAACGCATAATGGTCAAAAAACCGCAAAATGTTCACGATTTTTTCAATTATTTTAACCCTTAAGGACTAGTTTTCGTTTATAACTTTGTCCTGAAATTTCAAACTGACTAAATTTTCTTCAATTTGAGCTATTAACCCAACAGTTTCCAAAATATATCTTTTCAAATTTTGGCAATAATTACTCAAAAGCAACAATATCAAAAAAAAAAAAACAATATTATAACAAATTTATAGTCTTTGGCACAAAATACTACAACCAATAGGCTGGGTCAAAAAAAAAAAATTTTAATTTGTCATAGACAAATTTAAATTTAGTCACATATGAAATTGCAACCTTTTTTTAAATTTAAATTAATTTTTTAAATTTTTATAAATTTTTTTAATACCATATTTAAAAAAAAGTTATGGTTGGGATGGCTATCTCTACCCGTTTCGATGGGAGGGGCAATTTTCAAAAAAAAAATTTAATTTTAAAAGAACCATATACAAATAAAGACACTTGACAAATCCTATACTATTCCTTTAAGCAAGAAATCCATTCTTATATTTTCTTTTGTATAATAAAGTTCTTTGAAACAAAAGTTTTTGAAAAATTTAGTTTTAAACATAAAATTTAAAAAATAAAAAAAAGGCATTTTCTCAAAGTTGTTTATGATGTTGGCCTAATGAATACTTAAGTTTTGAATGAATTTATGGTCAAAAACTACTCTTTTAGAGCTAAAATCACCAGTAACTGCAAAAACGTTTTTTTTATTTTTGACCATGTCGCGTTTGGCGCTCGAGGTCGAAAACTTGGTTTCTTCTTTAGGCCAACATCATAAACAGCATACCAAAACTCTAGAACATACCGGATACAACGCAAGGTCGTCCTAATATGAGACGACAAAGTTACTGCGGACTAAATTTATTTATTTTAGTTAAGCCTCTAGTTTTTTAAAATGTATAATTATTTTTTTTTTTTAAAGAAGTTGTTGTGTGTTTTGGTTAAAAATAAAATATTTTCTTATATTAATAATTGTTTAAAAGCCACAGCACTTTGTTTAATTTGTGATTTGAATGATTTGATGGTTTAAACTATAAAATTTACACATCTCAAATTACAACAAATGTGATTAAAAAGATTAGAATAGAATGCAAAAGAATGCATGAATTCACAAAAGATTGCATTTAATTGACTGCAGTGAAATGAATAGAAACAAAACTGATTGCAATCTTTTTGATCGAAATGAATGGTGATTGCATAATTTGAAGTCTGAAGTCTTAAATGAAGTCAATGAATGCAATCTTTTAATTGAATTCAATAAATGATTTTTTCCATACTATACCATACTTACTGACAAATTTTTTCGTGACAATTTTGTCAATGTATAATCTCGAAATTTGTTATGATCGAAAAACGATGAAATATGGAACAAAACCTTTGCATTTTGTTTCAATTTTCATCGTTTCTCGACCAATTTTTTGATGTTAGAAGTATGAACGCTGTTACTCTTTCAATTTTAAAATGTCACAGTTTGCATAATCGTGTTTTATTATTAAAAAGTGAAGTGCATAAAATATAATAAAAACATATTAAGTTGTTAAAAGTCGAGAGTTTGAAAATGAATAAAATTCTCAGTATAAGTGTACTAAAGTTGCTTTTAGAAAATAAAGATATTTTATTCGCGCTGGCGACGTATTACACGGAGATCCAACTGACAATCGTCATCACTCCCACTTGAAAATATATGACTGTCAACACTTGACCGTAACTTAATACTGACAAATATGTAAATTGTAAATTTTTTTTCATTTGGTCAGTTTATATTTCTGAGATCTCAGAGATCTCAGCAATCTCACAAATATAAACAGTATTCCTCAGCAAAATTTCTCAGTTTTTGTGTCAAATACCGAGGAAAAAAATTTTGGATTCGTCTGCTCAATTTTTGACGGAGGAAAATTAGTGAGGACTCGAAAATATAAACTGACCAATTTCATAAACGAATTGTCAGTACAAATTTGTCGGAAAATTCCTGACAATTGTGGAAAAATACATGACAATTTCTTTATGAAACGAAAAGTTGACAATTGACGGGTATTTTCCGACAATTCTACAGAATTGTCAAATTGTTTATGGAACAGATTTTGACAATTGTCAAGTTGTAAATTAACAAATTGTAACCTGTCAACTATCGCAATTGTCAATGTTTATGAAATAGGGCCCAGACCTGGCAAGCATACTCAATGATGCGGGTCTAACAAATAAAATAAACAATCGTTTGATGACGTAGGGGTCAGAAAACTGACGTGATTCCCTTTTAATTTAATTTAGTTTTGGATTTTTGAATTTTAAAATTATTTTTCATTAATAAGAAATTAAAATCTAAAAGAAATGTTTTATACCTAGGTATATGAACATATTTTTATGAAATGTAGATAATAGGTATACCTTCATTGATTGATTTTTAATATACAGTTTATATTTCTCCATCATATTAATCATATTTGATTTTTATTTTATGCCCTAAGAGAAAATATAATACATATATCTAAATTGGAAGTTTCATGATAAAACTGAAATGTAATTTAACACAAAAAAAAATAACATTTTATTACATTTCAAGCTTCACATCAGCTCGCACTTCGGTTATCGCTCATTTTAATAGCTCAAGGCATAGGTATAGCAGGAATCAAGATTAAATACAAACATTAGTTTAACATTATTTTACTCATCGACTGTATATCTACCTATACAGATGGCAGTTTCAAGCCACTTTATATTTAGACGGGCTACACCCTCAACACATGCCATATAACCAAAAGCATGGGATGGATTCAGGTCAGTCCTTATACCAGCATCTAAAATTAATACAAATACCCCTTTCACCTCAATCTGTTTAACACAATTAAAATCAATTACAAAGCATCCTTCACTCTCTCTCTGTCTCTATACTTAATTGTGCATACAATCGCACTGCAGTAGATATAGGTAGAGGTATTTGCAAAGCTCAAGTACATTTCATTCTATATCTAATTCCTATGTCACGTAAGTGCGTGCGTATCTTTGTGACTAACTCGACTGGACTCGGCCATTGTATAATCCCTCCAATAACGCCGAGGCCTATCTTCTCTCGAGTATAATAATTGATGATGCCAATTTCAGAACAAATGCCCGGCAGTAATCATAACAATTGCAAATATTCCATCATATCGCGATATTAAATAGACACACATTAGATGTTTGTGGGTGATGCGTTTTGCATACATACATATATGGGCAGAATATTATACGAACGTGGAATGGGGATTTGCTTGAATTTACAAAGGCCTAGCACTGCAAGCCATTTATTAGGAATTTTAAGCTTTGTCATCGCATGTTCTTTGGCTGTAATTTTTTTAATAAATACAAAACTTTGGCTCTGTGTATTTGGTCTCTAAATTTTTTTTCAATTAAGTCGAGAAAATTATATCGGCCAGAATTATACCGCCAGAAAATTATACCGCCAGAATTATGATTTTTTTAATTTTCCATCACTCTTGCCAGAGCTTCCGGTGCTAGGTTTTGACGAATTTTCTCTAAGGCTTCAAGAGTCTGAGGCTTGTTGAAATAGACTCGTGACTTGAAAAAAAAAACCAAAAAAATATGTCTGGAACAGTTAAATCGGCTGACCTTGTAGCAGTGCAAACCCTAAAACGAGATATTTTAAACGATCCAGAAATTTAACCCCTAGAATTTCAATTGTGGCTCATGTAGTATGCTCCGTTGATCCACCCTGATGGAACCAAATGTTGTCCAATTCCAATTCATGCAATTGAGGGAGGAGAAAGTCATTAAAATTAGTTTTGTAACACTTTCGTTTTTCACGAGGTTTTTCAGTGCCCCAGAAACGATAATCACGTATCCATAGAGAAGGAAATGGGCTCGTCGCTCTTGATGATTTTCCATGAAAAGTTGTTTTCCACGTGGTCGAGATCAGCGTTTCCGAAGTAACACGATCGTGCTTTTTTGACACGAAATTTTCATAGTGGCACGTTAGCACACAAAAAAATGTCAATATGGCACGTTTTTGTTAGGTATTTCAATTTTTTGTATCAAATAAAGAGAATTTTATGCGAAACTTCATGAAAATTGCCGCAAAAACTTGTAAAAACTCTTATTTTAGCACTGTTTTTTAGAAAGGTAATTTTTTTTGGGCGGCAACGCTGATCGAGATTCATTATGATGACTTGAGTGTAGGTTACACGCGCTTGGCGGTCAACAGCTAACAGCTGATTCACTGTATACATTTCAAGTCTTTCACCATAATTTTGCGTTAAGACCATCTAATGATGTCCAATTGCGTGGCACGTCGTCTGGTCGATAGCCCTCGGTCCTCTGCGACATCTTCAGCCACATGGTACGATATTCTCAGCAGAATGTGTGATCAGGGGCTGGCCAGACCAGGCAGCAAATCGTTTTCTCCCATACCTACTCTACTTGGTGAGCTTCTAAACGTGAGTCATAGTGTTTGCCCATCAGTTGATGTCGGACGACCGGGAAATCTGCGCTAAAACGTATGCTGCGCCAACACTGCCGACGAACTATTTCGCAAAAGAATCGAAATAATTACTCCAAATTCCTGAGGATTCTAAGTCCACTTAGTAGCAATTCGCCCTCTGTGATGCAACTTGAGATTGAGTCTCCCTTTATTAGACGTGATAGTATTGAAAATTTGTTCTTCTTTATTTTGGAAAATAGTAACGCCGAATTTTTGATTTGGCTTTATAGTTTGGAAAGCGTTCTTAACATTACCTACATCTGGTGCTGGTCGTGGTTTTTGAAATAAAAGATACCAATCAAAAGACGATAACTTCAGTTTAAATATTAACAAAACCTGGTACTGTTCGCGAGAGCGGATATGATAGACAGGAGCTGGCTGAGAGAAGCTTGTTGTCAAGTTAATCACCCCAGACTATAAATACATTAAATTGGTAAGTAAAAGTTGGAAAAAACTCGTGCTAACCTAAAAGAACTGCTTTTGAAACAGTGCGAAATTCTCGAATGCTCATGGAACAGAAACTAATCTACTTATCGTCCAAAGATAAAACTCACTAATGGACGATTTGATACATGGCTTTTAAAAATTTAAAAAGCCATTTAACCCACCGTGGTAATATTATTAGCGTTTTCATTTTTGTTCAGTTCTGCGCATCTGTCATAATGGAGGTATTATGGTGGTAAATATGTTGAATCCAGTGCGCCTCTACTTGTATAATTTTAATATTTTGAATTGTTTTTGAGTTTTTGTATGCACTCGAACAGCCATTTTTAAGTTTTTGACACTTTCAAATTTGACAACCTGCACAATATATTACCTTAGATTTGTGTATTGTGATTTAACCTTAAAATGACATGGATTTTTGATTTGTCCAACTGCTTTTAATTTTAAACATTAAATTAAAAGTCTCATTAAATTTTAAAACCGATAATCAGACTCCTTTAACTGAGCTTAGTCTCAATGAATTTGAAAAACTTTGTGGGTCGGAAAATGTTCACTTTTCATGCTTTAGGTTTAAGATGGCTTAAATTGAAGCTTACTCAAGACGTTCAGCATTGAGAAAAAATTGAATATAAACAAAGTGGGTGTGACAGTGTGCATGGATTTAATTAACTTAATCCACTTTATAAACCTTTCCGCTATATACTAATAGGAATAAACTCTGAAAATTTCAGCAAAATCGTTTATGTTGTTTTCGAGTAAATACGCTTCATACAAAACTGACTCAAATTTTAATATATTCACTCTAGCTGAACGTTGCCGCTAGCGCCACCTAATAGCTATATTTTGTCAAATACAAAATTTTAATTTTCAAATAAAATCATGATAATATGTATAAGAAAAAAAACTCAAATATAAGAAAAGTGGGTGTGGCAGTACGCCGTTAAAAAAAATATGCATTCAGATTGAATATTAACAACAAAATTGTAACACTCAATAAGGAAAACCCTAAAATATTATAAAAATAGGCGCTGAAGTGGGCGGATTTTATTAAAACTATTTTATAAACCATCTACATATGTAGCTGCTAAATTGAACAAACTTTGAAAATTTCAGCGAAAACAAAATGTATTCAGAAATCAGAAGTGCCCATTTTTTGACCAACCCTAACTTGTCCCACCAGTCAGCGGCGGCGCGGCGGTTTGTATAAATGTTTAAGCTTCAAATATAATGGTTTCGTGTTGAAAAATAATAATCTAACTTTCGCTTCCCAAAACATTTACGACCGAGTTCTTTAAAAAAAAAGGCTTTTACAAATAATTCCCCCATCTCATCTGTACAAAAATGTGTATTTTCTATTAGGTAATACAAAAATTAATGAACGAAATTAAATTAAAATGTTATATACCTACGAGTGAATGTTATTAAATTTACATTTTATTTTAGTATATAGTAAGTAGGTAAATTTGTATCAACTTTAAGTACTTCCACTTTTTTAATATAACCACCACTGGAATGCAATTATCTTTTCGCTTAAATTATGGAAACATAAAAAGCCGCTCGCATGAGACTTTTTATCTCCATTATTATTCCCTTTCACTATACAGTATACACTCTAAAAGTTTAAAATGTAGCAGTGGAAACTCTAGACTCTCCAATCTTCATACCTCAGTAATAATGGCATTAAAACTTTAATTACAATAGAGCAATAAAGAGCGGCTACTGTCCTAGATACGTACATTTACTTATATACATATGTACATGTCTTCTATTATATATATATGAACCTAACCTATATATAAAGGACTCTTTCGATGACCACTTAAATGTACATTCAAAAGCATTTGTGCATAAAGCCATTGCACTTAATGTTCAGATTATGAGGCAGAGGCAAGTGATTCTGAGAAGAAATAATAATAAAAAAAAAATACTAAAGGACTCCATGTTCATAATTACATATGCTTTCGGTCAGAAAACTGCCAAGTGCCGCGCGTCCATACGAGTAACCTTACTTCTTATCCTTATATGTGCAGTTATACGAGTATGTATATGAAATCACCAAGCTTTTAAGTTCCATTATTATTTTACTAAAGTTTTATGGTTATACTACCTACCTATCCATTATTTTATAATGAAAAAAAAAAAAATAATAAACCAATAAAATACCAAAGATCCTTAGAAATTACAGAACCAGATTAATGTATAGGTAAAGCATTAATAAATTTTGCACCTACATACTGAATAAAAAGAATTTTATTAGTTGGGGTGGAAATCAACATTGTATCATAATTGGTTCAAATTGAGTTTTGAGTAGATATATCGCAAAAAAAGTTATTATTTAACTCTTCATAACGTTGAAATGAAATATAAACTTTGTTGTGCTAATAAAATTTGCCAGTTGGCTCTATGAAAAGTAAAAGCAGTATTGGGATAGAAATAATAACGTGGCTTCTGTTGCGCATTGCGTAGTGAATCGCCTTCGAACCAAGCTATAGCTTGGTCTCATCCTAGAGTATCTACCTATCCTAACTGAAAAATACCTTTCAAACAAAAATTCTAATCCTAAGGACCAATTAAAAAGAGCCTGCAGTTATTGACCCCGTCACCCTAAATTTTGTGATTCGGCATACACAAGTTGCTGTTGATTCATTTAAAATTTTCTATTCAAATTGATGTTTCGAACGCCCTATTTATCTATATACAGGAAAAACAATCTTTCAAATTAACTTTACTTTTTTATGAATGATAAGAAATTTCATGGGGTTATTATTCATCATTTTATTGGAGCACCTTTATCGTGTGTGGTGCTTCACAAAATGTTCCAATACATATTTTCTAAAATATACAAAGCATTTTTGATTTACTCAAAATGTATTCATACGAGTATAAGAGTCCTGGAAATATGTATCTCATGCAGAAAAATAATTACTAACCCAGAGCATTTCCCGGTGGGTTAAAAAAATGTGTTAAATATTCGTACTCAAGGGCAAAAAATACATAGTTCACTATGTTAATTGTATAATATAGTCAACTCGAATAACGTAAATTCTTTAAAATAAAAATTTAAAAAGTTATATCAATGGAGAAACTTTGTAAGGATTCGCAATTTTGAAGATCGTTTATGTCGAATATATAGCTCGCTTAAATCAAATAATTATATTCAGTTCATTTTACACATTTTTTAGTAGATTCGTTATACTATGAACGATTTAATATGTTTCATTAACATTGGTTATTGAAACCGAACAAACTAACCCAGAAGTAGTTTAATAAAATTAAGTACACTTTAACCGAATCAGTATGTAGATTTAAATAAATTTATTTAATCGAGTTGACTAGTATAATTTAACCTGGTGGGTTCTAAGGCTGTATATTATAAACAATGTTTGTTATATTTTACTTAAACGGGTTTAACGTTGTTTTTAACCGATCATTTCACCGCTGAATAAATCCAAGTTAAAATTTTTAAATTTATTTTGTTATAAGAAAATTGCCTAAAAACTTCTTTGCGAAATTGTGTCCGAATTAAAACGTTATTGAAGGTCAATAATGTCAAAAATATAGCTTTTTTCAAATATACATAACTTTAAAGCAGTAAATTCTATTAAAAAGTACTTCATGAAATTCAATACAAAACCTTTGTTGGGAAATTTTTTCTTCTGAATTCCCATCAAGGTTGTAAAAATGCATTTTTGGTTGCATTTTCTTATTAAATATAAAATTTTAATACAATGTTAAAATTAAAAAAATGAAAATTTTCTCGACTAAAAAAATCTAAGTTTAAAATATTATGCATTAAAAAAACATGCATTTTTGCAAAAAAAATTTTAAATAAATTTACATTTTTTTAATGCAAAAAATGTTTGAACAATATTTGCATTTTTTGTAATGCAAAAAAAATTTATATTTTTTGTTAATGCAAAATATTTTCAACTTGCATTAAAATTTTTGTTAACGCAAAAAATTTAGAATTTGCATTCAATTTTTTTTTTAATCCGAAACATTTTCCAACAAAATTTGCATTTTTTTTTAATTCAAAACTGTTCAAACAAAATTTGCATTTTTTTTACAGCAAAAAATTTTCAAATTGCATTAAAATTTTTGTTCTAAATGCAAAAATTTTCAACTTGCATTCAAATTTTTTTTTTAATGCAAATAATTTTCAACTTGCATCAATATTTTTTTTTAAAGTACAAAATTTTCAAATTGCATTAAATTTTTTTTTTTAAACGCAATTTTTTTTTGCATTGAAATTTCTACAAGCGTGCAAAACCCACTTTTTCAGACTTCTCCATAATCGTTGTGTAGTTTTATTTGTTTTCTTACCCGAAACTTGTCTTATACAGGAATTAAAAACGAGTTTTGATAAAAATGAGGTAAAGTGGGAAATAGGGTAGGGGACAACAAAAAATTACAATAGAAATGATTAAATGAGTGTGACGTCAATTTATTTGTATTATAAAAATGAAAAAAATTTCACAAATAATATTCTAAAAAGTTATTGTGTCAATACCACCTCTATAAAATTTTGCATTGGTTTTAAAACTGTAATAGGAAGATCTATGCGTGGCATTTGTTTTTGTTT